>OX465258.1:73118-1397118 GCA_949987775.1 Aproaerema taeniolella | reverse complement strand
GTTTCTAATAATGACTCGAAGAGAACGTAATAAAAAAACTTCTGTAACGGTCCGCTAGATGGCAGGCGCTGTATTCTAAAACTCGACATAAAAGTGTTCCACAGTAAATGTAAGACCATCAGCGGACTTGATTTTTTGACATATTACCATAACTCGTAGAAATTTTTTGAACGTTCCTATTTGTTTAAAAAGGGCGTTAAATCTTTCTTTACACACACGTTTATATCATATCAGCCTATTGCAGTCCACTGCTGAACATAGGCCTCCCCCAAGGTGCGCCACTTTGCACGATCCTCTGCTGTTTTCATCCAGCCACTACCCGCTATCTTCTTTAGGTCATCTGACCATCTGGCTGGGGGGCGTCCTACACTACGTTTGCCAAGACGTGGTCTCCATTCGAGAACCTGTCTACTCCAACGCTCGTCGGTTCTGCGACAGACATGGCCAGCCCACTGCCACTTCAGCTTGCTACACTTTTGGATAATATCCATCACTCTGGTTTTCTGTCGGATGACCTCGTTTCGGATTCTATCCCTTAGCGAGATCCCGAGCATGGAGCGCTCCATTGCTCGCTGAGCGACGTGCAATCGGTGGGCCAACCTCACTGTCATGTTCCACGTTTCGGCTCCGTAGGTCATGACTGGTAGGACGCATTGATTAAAGACCTTGGTCTTTAGACACTGCGGGAGTGGCGACGAAAAGATATGACGCAGCTTCCCAAATGCTGCCCAGCCAAGCTGCACTCTTCTGGTGATTTCCCGCTCGAAGTTGTCTCTACCTAACTGCAACGCTTGCCCGAGGTATATGTATTCCTGAACAACATCGAGCGTAACACCGTCAACAGAGATCGGCCTGGACACGACATTATCATTGAACATGACCTTGGTCTTGTCCAAGTTCATCCCAAGGCCGACACGTCTCGAGGCAGCGTTAAGGCTGTGCAGCATTTCTTGCAGGACTTGTGGTATTTCTGCCAATATTATTATGTCGTCAGCGAAGCGGAGGTGCGATAGAAATTTGCCGTTAACATTGATGCCCAGTCCATTCCAATCTAGCGTCTTAAAGACGTCCTCTAGAGCATTGTTAAACAGTTTCGGGGATATGACATCCCCCTGTCTAACACCTCTGAGCAATTGGATTGGTCTTGTACGGTGGTTTTGTACTTGGACTGTCATCGTTGCCATATTATATAGGCTTCTCAGCACCTCCACGTATCGCCAATCGACTTGGCAACGCTGCAAGGACTCCAGAACTGCCCAGGTCTCGACTGAGTCGAAGGCTTTCTCGTAGTCCACAAAAGCTAGACACAGTGGCTGGTTATACTCTTCGCACTTCTGCATAACCTGCCTTACTGTGTGGATATGGTCTACGGTACTAAAGCCTTTGCGAATCCCTGCTTGTTCCGGTGGCTGGAAGGCGTCAAATCTAGCGGCCAGACGATTGGTGACGACTCTCGAAAACAGCTTATAGGCATGGCTCAGGAGCGTAATCGGTCTATAGTTTTTCAAGAGAGTTTTGTCCCCTTTCTTGAAAAACAACGCTACCACGCCCCTGCTCCACGCTTCCGGGGTAGTCCCACGTTTATATAAGAAATAAATAAATAGAGGTGTCGTTGCCTAATATGGATTACTAGGAGTCAGGTCTCATTTGTGTTTCCTTAGTCGCCTCTTACGACAGCCACGGAAAGAGATGGGGTGGTGTTATTCTCAACCAATCACCAAACGACGGACTTAAAAAAATGTTCCCATAAACAAATGACATGACTATATTAACCGGCTCATACATCAAACTATTGTCTAAAACATAATTTATAACTATACCACTTCAGTTAAACCAGTTCAATTGACTTCTGGTCTTGTTACAATTGTTACTTTAAACACCGTAATATTCAAATAATAGACATGACTATGAATATGCACTTAACCCTTATGTGTAGTTTTTATTTCTATTGTCTGGACCGGTTTTTAGACTGGAGGGTAAAGGGTCATGTTCATGCTTCCGTATGAATATTTTTTATTGTCATTGTTGGAGTTTATTATGATAAATCTAGATCGGTTTGTAGATTTGGTTAGGATGATAAGTACCTACTGTCGTTGTTCTTTATTTGCATTTTTTTTTATTAAGTTACCAGCCCATATACGTCCCCACCGAGGGGCACGGGCCTCCCTTCGAAACACGAAGGGGATTTAGGCTATAGTCCACCACGCTGGCCCAATGCGGGTTGGTGGACCGCTCGTCTTTCGAAAATGAATTTTCTTGATGAAAATGGTTTCATCACGATGTTTTCCTTCGCCGTTGAGCAAGTGATAATTAGAAATGTTTACATAAATCCGAAAAGACGAATTTAGTGGTACAGGCCTGCACCAGGATTTGAACCCGCGACCTTCGGATTACAAGTCTGGCTCATTACTAACTGAGCTTTTTTTTTATTAGTGACCTGTATTTTTCAATTTTCGAGCCGATGACACTATATAACCATATAAAATGAAGGCAGATACCTATGTAATCTACGCATGCATCGTAAAGACTCTAAGACCCTGTATTTTTTTATTTTTTTATTAAAAATGGGTTCGCTCTTGACCACAATCTAGCTCAGGGCAAAGATGCGGTCGAGGATGTAGCGAGCTCACCCAGAAGAAGCCTATTACTCGTACTTTAAAGATATTTGGGTTGTATGAACTCGGAAATACAGATGCCGGCAGGGAATTCCACTCCCTGGCAGCGCGCAATATAAAAGATGAAGAATAGCGCTCAGTACGTATCCGAGGGATCTCGACAAGATAAGGGTGGTACCCCGCAGTGCGTCTGGACGTCCGATGGAAAAAAGGGGCAGGCGGAATGAGCTCATGTAGCCTCTGAGCACACTCTCCGAAGTACATCCTATAAAAAACACATAGGCAAGCTACTTTGCGTCTATGAGCTAGGCTTTGTAGCTTATCCTTAACCAGCTTATATTTATACGTGACCTACCAAATCTTGGATCATAATCAAGAAATAAAAAACACCTAACAAAAAGCTGCACAATGCGCTAGCAAGAAAAAGAAGTGTGAGCCTCTTCTTAAGTATACCTATTTTTATATTTAGCACAGATAAACAAAACTGGAAGGTTTTAAATATGTTGTTATTACAAGATTGCTATGTGATTTCCATAGAAAAGCCTGCTTTATCGAGTGGGAGAGTTAAAATTATTGTATCTCGTCCGTTTATCGATCAATCGTAATCCAATCTTCACTGTTAATAATCTACTTGTGTATTATTTTTTTCATTCTGGAATGGGAGTGAAAGAAAAACTTTGAATGTGTCAGCTACCTACTCTTCCCAGGTAAGAGGTATACAGTAAAAATCTGTAAGAGGGATGCGAGGGTTTTGCTGTATAATAGGCGAAAGGCTGACCACCTCTCACCATTATACAACTTGTTACATCTGATAACCCTAACAATTAGTGTCAAACGTGGCATCTTGCTCTGTCTACCCCGTTAGGGATTATAGGCGATAGCCGATAGCGGATGTATGTATGTAGGTATTATATTTTCTGTCACACAAGTTCAATGACATATTTTTTACTATTAAACGAAATTAAAAAAAAAAAAACACATACACATTTGCTTCAAAAACCACATCATAAGAACCAATTCAAAGTTGACACAAACTATCAATCTCTAAGCTACTCGAATTCATTTCGGAAGCAACAAAGCGCAATGTATACATCATTTTTTTACATCCAACAATACGCAATTGTAACAATAGCATTGTACACTAAAGAAGTTTACCAACAAACACTCTCACAAAAGAAACGCGTGATTAATTTTATAAGTGCACCATTTTTTGTCCATTTACCCTAATTTCGATTCCAAACTTAACCTTCTGTCTTTAGCGGTAGAGTTCATTTTAGATTAGTTTCACAGAATAGGGTAAGTGCTCCCTTTTTGTCACTGATTTTCGTTACGAATGGTCACACTTCAATGAAAGAGCATTCAATGAATTTATGTAAGAAACATTTATGCGATTTAATTATAAGGAGAAAGTAGGTACCTACTTTTAAAAAATATGGCAATTTTTTGCATTACCCTATGTTTAAATTCGATTAGGTAATAATATTTTAACATTCTGAAATGTTGATTGTATGTCAAAAAGTTAGCTAGTTATAGATAAAAAATAATAACAATGTTAAAAACGTATGAATCAACCGACTTCAATCAAAACAATGCCTATCAGCAGAAAACCACAAACCAAAACGTCAACTCAATATTATGTTTGTTTTTATCCATTTTTTTGTGCTGAATTAATAACTACCTCAGGAGTAAAATCATCATCATGTCAGCCGCAAGACGTCCTCTGCTGGACATAGGCCTCCCCCAAGGATTTCCACATCGAGCGATCCTGCGCCACTCGCATCCAGCGCCTTCCCGCAATATTTACCAGATAATTAGTCCACCTTGTAGGAGGCCTTTCTAGTATACTCAGGAGTTAAATTTTCGAAAAAATAATAATTTCAAAATCGATCGTCAAAGTTATCGCTTAACAAACACACGCAAAAAAACACAAACAGTTGAATTGAGAACCACCTCAGTATATGTTTAAACTCGGTTAAAAAGAGTATTTCATAATAAAATTTTAAAATGAAGTAACATAACACATGATAAATCGTAAAAAAAAGTTTGAGTCAAAATTGCTCTACTTTTGACACTGCCGCCGCCATTTTTTATTTTTCTCGCATACCTCAAGCCAAATTAGCTCGATTGGGCCAAAGTTACCCTCAAGTGATGTAAAACTGATCTTTAATGGCCTTTTAATAGTGAATGGCCGTGATGATGAGTGGTTGATGAACAAACCTGGACTTTAGGGCCGATTCTGAAATTATATAGCGGTGTAATAACCAGTAATGACCTTTTACGCGCTTAATGCGTGGAAAAAAAGGAATGATACACTTGCAAGTAATAAAATTCGGCAGTGTAGATTGGATAACTTACTCGAACTTAAAAAAAGGTAATGCAAAAGTTTGCCATATTTTTTAGAAGTGGGTACCCACAGTGATCTCAATTTCAAAATGTTGTCTTTGCCTTTTTTTATTTTAAATATTGTTGTAAAATTATTAATACTATAAATTTTATTAGCCTTCATCCCTTAATACTATTTGTTCCCGGATACCATCTTAAAGGGAATAGGAAATGACTGAAAATCAGCGCAATGACGTGGTTTCGGCCTTTCACTGCACAAGCCGAGCCATTTTCCTTTTATCACACTTTTTTATGATTATTTTTTAAAATTAGTTATTAAGTTTCCATTTGTAATTATTTTGTGACAATAAATATCTTTTTACTTTTACTTTTTACTTACCTTTTAATTAAATTGCATAAACGATTCTTACATAAATTCATTGAATGCCCTTTCATTGAAATGTGACCATTCGTAACGAAAATCAGTGACAAAAAGGAAGCACTTACCCTATTCTGTGAAACTAATCTAAAATGAACTCTACCGTTTAAGACTGAAGGTTGAGTTTGGAATCGAAATTAGGGTAAAAGGACAAAAAATGGTGCACTTATAAAATTAATCACGCGATTGATTGGAATATTTAAAGGCGGACAGAACACAGTGAATCAGTTCCTGGGTTCAATTCCTGTCAAGACAAAAATTGTATAAAAAGCAGATGTTTGTGCTGGGATTTGAGAGCTATAAACAAGTACAAATTGTATATCTTTATAGCTCTAAATGACAAAAACAAATGTACAGAAATCATATACATAGAAATAAGTTTAAAAAAATTGGTAGCAGTTGGAGGAGGAAAGCTGAAGACCGAGCTCAATGGTTTGCTATGTCCAACAGTGGACTAATACAGGCTGATAATTACGACGATGATTTTTTTTATTAAATGTAACTGTTCTTTATTTATGTTGGAGTGCATTAAAGTATGATGTATCTAATCTAAATATTTAAAAGGAGAAACTGATTGACTGACTGACTGACTGACATATCAACGCACAGCCTAAACGGCTAAACGTAGGCACTTGAAATTTGGAAGAGGCATAGCTGAGGTACCATAGAGGTGCACTAAGAAAGGAATTCTCGAAATTCCCACGGGAACGGGAATTAGCGGGAAAATCCTTTTGTATGAAAAATCTAAACCGCTTAAGTTAGACGCTTGAAATTTGGCATGCAGGTACCTTAGTAAATTTAAAGCTTAGATGCAACAGGATATTGCAAAATTCTTACGGGAACGGGAGTTAGAGGGAAAAAACTTTTGTATGTAAAAATCTAAATCACGTAAGATAGATGTTTAACACGCAGACGAAGTTGCGGGCATCAGCTAGTTCTATTATACGAAGGCTTATAGATAGAAAGCAATTTTTGATTAGATAAAGGTAACAAATAATTGTCATTTTATTTCCAATAAAGTTATTTCCTATAAAATTGAGCTCTATTTTCTAAAAAAACATAACCTTTTTAAAACCATAACCAAATGATGTCAATCCCGTATCTTATAGAGCACAATAGACCTTATTGGACTGAGTATAAAAAATATAAGAGAACATGTCAAAAATAATTGCAAACGTTTAGATACGGTCGCATGATTCTCAATAGTCACTCAAATTTGATACGATGTTTTATAAAATGAAATAAGTATTTTGTTTTGTTAAAACTTTTGTTGTGACAATTTTGTCAAAAGACATATTTAAAGAAGTTTCTTGAGTAGTTTCCTAAGCCCTATTTAGTACAATTTACAGTTGTAAATTACAATAAAAATTTGATATACATTACAAAGTTACTAACCTTATAACTAAAACTATATTAATTTAAGTCATAATGACTACGCAATGTAAATCCAATTGTAAATCTACAATTATACGTTTTTTTTTAAAGAAGGACCTGTTTGCTTACAATTAAAATCAGCTCTGGTTTATTATGATTCTAAAGTAAATGTAAATGCAGTAAAAATTTACATTTCATCGGACCCTCTCTTTCGCCCAAATGGGCAGGTCCGGGCTAGACGATGAGAAAGCAAATAATTTCTGCCAAAGGACGAGACAACTGACTCCACAAAAGACACAATAGCTTCCTGTGTGGGACTTCGTTCCCGTGGATATTTCGGAAATATAAAATACACATAAACGCAACAAGGACTTTGTTTTATAATTTAGTATGATTTACTATTACGAGTGAATCCAAAATATAACCTTAATCATTCATTATAAAAATCGATTTAATATGTTGACAATCAAATATGAATTATAACCCATCGTCCTACCTTTTATAGAATACCAATACTAAAGCTTCGAATTTTATATCACAATCTCCATATTGGAATATAAGATCGAATTATAATAAGAGATTATGTAAAATATTGTGAAAAAAACCTTAAGTGGTTCAGATTAAGGTAAAAATTAGATTGAAACCGTTCGGAATTGGTTATAAATTGGCGCGATTTGTAGTTTAAATCCGATTATATAAATTTAAATTTGTTTTTTGATAATTTGCCGTTGGATTTCAAACAATGACTCATGTTTATAGTTTACTAGATCAACTATGCGTTTTCAAACCCCCGACAGAGGAAAAAAACCACTTCTTTTATTTTATTTTTATCATCGGAAGGGTTAACTCTTGACCAAGTTCAAAGATGAGGTCGACGATGCAGCGAGTTAACCCAGAAAATGCCTATCAAGGCACTGGTACTCCTACGCACCGACGGAACACAGCAAGCTGTTTGTCATCGGACTTAGGTAGGAGGGTGGTCGCGAACCAGACGGCCCTTTACAGAGCCTACCACACCGCATGAGACCATAGGACGGTAACTCAGATTCAGAACAAACTGAGGTGTCGTTGACTAGGATAGCCTGATACGATGCAAGTCTCTTTAATTTGGTTTCATTAGTCGCTTCTTTAGACACCCGAAAGAGATAAGGTGGTTAATCAATCACCACACGGCACAAAACATTTCTATGTAAGATAGGTCGAAACATAAAAAAAATCGATCAGCAGGTTCTCAATATAAAAAAATAAAAAATAAAAGTCTCGCGGAGCTTTGATCTCATTGGAAAAACTGCGATTTTTTGTCGCACTTCTGCCGATACTAGTCGTTAGTCGTACGGTCACTTATAAATTGTAATTCGATGTTAATTTTATAGCTATTTACAGCCCTGGTTTTTGTAAGGTGTTGTAAAGTTTTGATAAGGTTCTAAATGTTTGAATCTTTGATATATTAAAGGGTTTTTTGGCGGTGTTTCTATTTTCTTATCGTGGTTCGTATTTCGAATAAGTAAGTTGATGACAAGAACGAGACAGACACTGTTTGCCGAGAGATATTACGAAAATGGGCCTTTTTATAATTGGAAAACGGCACGGCAAAATTGTATTACCATTGCCTCCTATGTAATAGTAATATTAGAAGCTGAGAACATAGAAGGCAATGGTAATTCAAATTTTGAATTATAAAAAGGCCCAATAGAAGCACTGTATGTGTAGGGTGAATGGGGGTGAATCTGTGGGATAAAGATGAAAACCAGAAGTAAGTTAAAAGTCATCTGTGTTTCCGAATAGGGATGTTGACAGTGTTTGATTTTATGAATTATTGTAAATGAAACAAAACGTAATGCTAGAAATGTATTAATATCCGAAAACAGCATTAAAATTGGTTTATAAATGAACAAGTTATTAGCATTTATATTATCGTAAGGACTAGCTATCTCTTTTTGTGGGGAGAGCTATAGCTATCTCGTTTGTACCTACGGAAACAAATGGCGGTGACGTCAAGTGCCAGTAAGTGCATCTCTTTTTCGTTGTTTGACAGTTTCCCCTCTATTGAAATCTAATAGCTTGTAACTTTTTATTTCTCAATTTGGTTTTGGATTCAGTTCCTTTTAAAGAAAAACAATAAAAAATAATTAGTCGACATCCCTATTGAACTAACTTTTTAAATTTAATTACCTACATTAATAAGTCCGCCATTTCATCACATACCTTTCAATAAAAATACCTGTAAAATAAAATGTATTCAAATAAAAAAAAAATAAGTTCAATTCGGAGTTATGGATGAATTTTTAACTTACCCCATTGACTCTATACTTCTGTATGAAATAAATTATTCTATATCAGAGTTCTTGAACCGCCAAATGGCCTCTGACTTGGTTTAATGACTGTAGTCAATCGAAAACAGCCGAGATCAACGGCTTGAAGCACAAAAATGTACGTGTCCAACTGTGACTAAGATTGGTGGTTCGATTCAGTTAGCTTATAAATACGATAAGTAACATATAATATCATTGGTTCGATTTGTCCTCTATACACTACTCTCAAAATAAAGGTCTTTCATATTTAATTTTAATTAATTTAAATCTATGCGAAACATAGTGTAGAGTCGCCTTAATTTGTAGTGTAAGAGAAAGGTGTATCGTACAAGTTGGATGATACATATTGGTGCAATCACCTTTAACCTGCATCGGATCCACATTGGACTCTTAAACTAAGATGAATTAGAGTTGGGAAACATTCGATGTTTTTTTTATATCGATATTTATGGATCTATTAAAATGTTTCTTGTCCTAATCAATTAGATTGACAGAGGGTTAGTAATTTGATGGTTTAAAGATTATAGTTTATATTTATTTTCGTCTGAGGTCGCTACGTTCTCGACCGCATCTTAGCCCTGAGCTAGATTGTGGTCAAGAGCGAAAACATTCTTGATAAAAAAAAGAAGTTTATTCTTAATGTTTGTTGAAAAACTGTTTTTATAGAGCTTGGGAAATCTGTAAAGATTCAATAACAAATCTTCTGCTTACGACAAATTTTACAAAATAATATTAACGTCAATGAAATATTTTTATCTTCCTTATGTTAAGAGAAAATCGATCAACGACACAATTGGTACCTACAACACTACCAGTCGACGCGGTGTGGCGCAACACTACACGGCACTTTGACAGATCGGTTTCGCGCGTAGATCGGTGTTTATGTGTTCTTGCATGGTAATTTGTAAAATATCGAATTAAAAGGACTGTTTAATAAGTAAAAGGTGTTTTAGTTTAACACTTACTACAATATTTTACAATATTATTCCAAAAATAAAAATTATTTCCAAAAAAACATTTATCTCCTTCAAATTATAAGTAAAGCAAATGTTCAGCGTAAATGGGACTTGAACCCACAACCTTAGGTTAAGATCTCCAATTATTTATGAATATCCCTTACGCGGGTAAGTGGTTTAAAAATACTAAATTTATATATTCTTTTATTGCACACATTACAAGTTTTAAAACTGTTACAATGTTAGTTTACAAAGGCGAGCTTATCTTTATAAAGAGATCTCTTCCAGCCAACCCAAACCAAGTAGGACAGGTAGTTTGAAACGGGGCTAGAATGTGCAAAGAATGAGCAAAATAATCAATTAATAACTACACATATTTACCTTTATACATAATAAGATATCTACATACATATATATATATATATATATCATATACATACATATCATACTATGATAAGTTGGACATGAAGTAATCTTTCAATCTTTTCTCTTTCTCAAATATAAAAAATATAGTGTAACATCGATATCGATGTTAATAAGAATGCTCTATTTAACACTAAAGTGTTTAATTATGGAACTAGTTCTAGTTTCTCTCGCTCGGTAAAATGTTGAGAATTCGAAATATCTTAAAATTACATCATTACTTTATATTAATTATTAAGATTATGAGATTCAATCTTTACAAATCTAGCTGGACTCGAGTTTTTTTTATTATGATGTGAATATTCATTAAAACGTTCTTTTCAACATATGGAAAGAAAAGTTGCTATATATATTATTTTTTAAAATAAATTTACTAGATTTTACAAGGACAGAATCTAGTAACGTAAAATCCACCCATTCCGGTCGCGTCATCTATTTCTATAATAATAGAGGAAAGAGGATTATAACGAGGAAATATTTGATTGTTTGTTTGCATTGAATAGGCTCCGAAACTACTGAACCGATTTGCAAAATTATTTCACCATTAGAATCCGACATTATTCGTAATGAACATAGGGTAAATGATTTTTCCAAATTTCCACGGGAACAAAGGCCCGGGCGGAAAGCTATTTGGTTTATAAATACATATGTAGATAGTTACTTTATAACATCGGATGTTAGTAGGTACATCACTTTTTTACGTTAAATAAGTGACTAAAGGTACCAATCATAGGCTTTCAGAATAGATGTCCTGTTTTTAGGGTTCCGTAGTAATCTACGAACCCTTATAGTTTCGCCATGTCCGTCTGTCCGTCTGTCCGTCTGTCCGCGGGTTTCCTAAGAAACCCTTGGTACTACAGAGCTGAAACTTAACATGATTATACATATGAATCACGCCGACAGAACTGTAGAGTAAAATCTTAGAAAAAAAATTTTTTTCGGGTGTCTCCCATAGACGTGAAAGGGCGATGAATTTTTTTTTTCTCGCCAATATTTTTGAGTGGGGTGTCATAGGATAGCATATTAAAAGATAGAAGGGGTTTACTAAGAACGTTTTTCGATTCAGCACTCCGTTTGCGAAATATAAATTTTTAAAGTGAAAATGTTTGTCAAACACAAGTGTCCCCCCCCCTCTACCTGCTAAACGGTTGTTTCTAAAAATGTAGAAAAATTCACGTTGGTAGAATATATAACGAAATTAAAAGCAAAACTATCACACATAACTTGGTCCTTCAAGTTTGCGAGTAATAGTCGACCAAGTGCCAAACACTGTTGGGATTAATAAGAATATATTTAATAATATAAGATCCTTGGTACTACAGAGCTGAAATATGGCATGGTCATAGATATTGATTGCGCCGACAGATCGGAAATATAAAATTTTGGAAAAAACATTTTTTCGGGTGTTTCCCATACACGTGAAAGGGCGATGGATTTTTTTTTCTCGCCGATACCATCGAATTGAATGTCATAGGATAGATTTTTAAAATATAGAAGGGGTTTGCTAAGAACGTTTTTCGATTCAGCACTCCGTTTGAGAAAAAAATATTTTTAAAGTGAATTTTTTTGTTAAAAACAAGTTTCCGGGGGGGATACTACCAGCTAAACAGTTGTTTCTAAGAATGTGAAAAAATTCACGGTTATAGAATATACAACGAAATTAAAAGAAAAACTATCACACATAAGTTGGCCCTTCAAGTTTGCGAGTAATAGTCGACCAAACGTTTTTGGGATTAATAAGAATATGTTTACAAGGTTCCACGCTAAAAGTGAGGGGAGGTCGAAAGCCAAACTGTAACATATTGACATTTTAGGTGTCGTTAAATAGTTTTTTGGGGGTGTTAATTACTAAAATGACATCAAAATTATTTTAACAGCAGGTTGATATTATTTCTAACAATAATATTGCCGTAAAAAAAAAATTCGCGCTCGCTTCGCTCGCGAATTTTATACTTACATTCGGTTGTTTTTAGACCAAAACAAAAATTATTTCCCAAATTACAAACTCTTTAATAATACATTTGTTTTTAGGGTTCCGTAGTAATCTACGAACCCTTATAGTTTCGCCATGTCTGTCTGTCCGCAGGTTTCCTAAGAAACCCTTGGTAGCACAGAGCTGAAATTTGGCATGGTCATACATACCTATTGATTGTGGTGACAAATCTAGAAAATAAAATGGTGGAAAACAATTTTTTTCGTGTGTTTCCCATTAACGTGAATGGGCGATGTTTTTTTTTCTAGCCGATTTCATCGAGTGCGTTATCATAGTTTACTACAAACGTTTTTCGATTCAGCAATCCGTTTAGGAAACATTAATTTTTATAATGAAAAAAAAATGTGGAATAATTCACGAGGGTAGCATTTACGACGAAGTGTACCCTAACCCAAAATGGTTGACATACAAGGTTCCACGCTAAAAGTGAGGCGAGCCGAAAGCCAAGCTGTAACATATTGACATTTCAGGTGTCGTTTAATAGGTTTTTGTGGGTGCTAATTACGAAAACGACATTACACCTGTACACCTGTTTAGCTTGATATTATTATATTATTCCTTACAATAAAACTGTCGCAAAAAAAAAAAAAAAATTCGCGCTCGCTTCGCTCGCGCATTAAACACTTCCATTCTGTTGTATTTAGACCAAACTTTTTAATACATTTGTTTATGATACTAAGTATAGTATTTGGGGATTTTAACATCAACTATGACAATATGCTTGTAGAATTAAGAAGCCAGCTGCATATTTAAACCATGCTGCTACGGAACCCTACATTGCGCGTGGCCCGACACGCTCTTGGCCGGTTTTTTACAGTTGTTATTTGCGTCCACAGACATTTGTGAACTATAGGACCTGTACCTGAAATGTATTTTTTTTTAATCAATGTTTTTGAAGTGAAAACTTCTTAAGCGACGTTGTGCTCTTTTTGGGATGTGTAAAAAATGTTAAACTCGCGTCAGGACACGTGACCTGATCGAAAATTCGTAAGACGGAGGGAGAGTAGACCGCAAGAAAGTAATATATGTTCAAGTTTTCACTTCTACCAGCACTCCCGGAGTGCAAACCGTTGTTTTTTTAATTCTTAGAAACTTAGACAAAAAATAATTTGCACAAATGTTTGACTTTTTCACTATACATTATAAGCAATTTTTACCTACAAAGATTGGAATCTTTCTTCAGAGGTATCTTTAAGTTTTCTCCAAAAATGTGATAGCCATTCATTAGTGCGATTATCAACTGATCTTATTTCTTTAATAGTATTTTTATTAAAATGGATCCAGTTGGTTAAAACTGTCAGTTTCTGTAATTGCTTCATTGATTAGATATTTAGATTTTGTGTGGAGATAAACTGAATTCAACGATCCAGAATTTAGAATAGCAGGTCAATTCTATTAAAAAACTGCTCCTGCACTGCAGCGCCTTTTTGTGTCAAATTGGATAATTATTTGACATTGATTTTTTATGGCTTGGAGAACCCTCGTTTTCTATGTGTCTGTGTATCTGTGTGTCTGTCTGTGACTTTAAACATATAAAAATGATACATGAAAATGTCAATATGATGAATTACATTAGCACTTTTGACTTTGCGCCTATTCGCAAAGATGCAGTCTTCCTCAGGAGAAAAATAGGCAAGAAACTCTGAGGGTCGCTCTTTTTAAGTCATTGGGCCTTTTTATAATTCGAACGGCACGGCATTTTGAAATTTGAATTACCATTGCCCCCTATGTTCTCAGCTTCTAGTATTACTATTACTAAGAGGCAATGGTAATACAATTTTGCCGAGCCGTTTTCGAAATATAAAAAGGCCCATTCTTACACATTTTCTTACTTAATCAAGATGGTTATTGACTCAGCCATTAAAAGTAATAAGCAATAGAATGTCAGGAGTGATACAAATGTGTTTATATTACAGTTATTATCTTTGCGATAATGAATATAATATACTCTGGCCAAACAAAGGACGTTATGGCAAAACGTACACACTTACTCCAGATTCCCAAGAATTTAAGTAAGTCAGGGCGTACTAAATCTAACATCTTTGTTAACCGGACTAAAGCAGCTCAAACGCAGCTTTTCCAGCACTTTACGAGTTAGAAGAAAGTAACAGTCGTTAGTTCAAATGTCATAGAAATGCTTTTACGACTGCCTGATTTCCCTTCGAGAAGAAAACATGGGCTTGACTTTGTGTTTTGAAGGCGCTTGAAAGTTTTGTTTGAAAATTGAAGGTGTGGTCAAAAAGCTGTTTTTTTAGACGGAGATCCCAGGGCCACCAGACCTTACTTATTTTCTCATACACCAAATGTGTGGGGAATAGTAGTACTAATAAGTATTATTAACATACGAATACCAGCGAACCTGGGCCGACAGACAATTTTCACCTACCAGGTTCTGAAGGTACTTCCAAAAATTACTCACTTCTCTTAAAGTCTGGCTGCTGAAATCTTAGAGAATATAATTAATAAAAATAAAAATTAATGATCAACACCGCCAGACGCTCTCCGTCGGCTGTAATTTCTGCCAGACGCTTTACAGTTCGCGAGTAAATTATGCGATTATACCTACAATCTGAGCCGTGATTTTTTATATGATGTTCAGGGAACTATAAAAATACTTTTTATAGCATCCAGACTTCAAGACAAGTGAGCAATTTTTGGAAGTACCTTCAGAACCTGGTAGCTGCAAATTGGCCATCGGTCCAGGCTAGCTGGTATTCATATATTAATACTTAGTACATATTAGCACTGCTCATTCCTACACTTTTGGTTAATGAGAAAATAAGTAAGGTCTGGCGGCCCTGGGATCTTGGTATTTTTGTTGTTTGCGATGGACTTCGTAGGTGATGTCTTCTTAGATGAAGCTTATAGGGTGTTTATATTAGTTCCTATCATAATGTAATATGCTACACGCGCGACGCAATGTGCTTAGTAAGGGAATGAGAAAATTTGGCGCTTGACTTGAAGGCACGATAGCTCAGTTGGTTAGAGCACCGGGAGATTTAATCCTGGGGTAGTGGGTTAAAGAACGCACATCTAGATCAATAAAAATTGCTTAACTTGACTACTGACTAAACCACTTTCAAACACCTACCCTTCTTCTTACCAGCACCGAGGGGCAAGGGGATTTAGGTCATAGCCCACCACGCTGGCCCAGTGCTGGTTGGTGGACCGCTCGTCTTTCAAAAACAAATTTTCTAAGATGTGCGGGATGCATCACGATAATTTCCTTCACCGCGGAACAAGTATTAATTAATGAGAAAGAATAGAAAATAATAGAAAAAATCTTTATTTTATAGGACATTCAGGATGCCACCTAAAACAAGTTAAGATTACATGAAATACATACAAACAAACATTAAAGGATTTAAATACATACATACGCATTCGTTCTATTGACCCTACTGACTCTACGCCTATTCGCAAAGGTGCAGTCTTCTCCAGAGAAGAACAGGCAAGAAACTCTGAGGGTGCTCTTTTTAATCGCATTACCTAAGTCCGAAAAGACAAAAAGACAACTTCCCTAACTAGAATAAACAATGCAAGTGCCAATATCAACACGACACATCTCTAGAAAACCATCTAATGAATTATTAAACAAGGAGTTAGGAACAAACCGGTAGGGTCAGCATAACGAGTACAGTCTAGTATTAATTGTCGCGGCGACGGTACCGGCCCTAATGAAGATCCACCTGACCTCGGTCACTGCGTATGCGCACTTTCTAACGTTAGGTGATGTGCTGGCTAGTGGTTCGTTTATAGGGTTCTCCGCAGGTTAGGTTCTAGTTTTATATGTCTATTTTCCTACATGCTGCAAACAATAATTTAAACTAATAAGCATACTGGGTGACTTTAAAATAGCAATAATGAAGGATGTGCAAGACCGAACAACTTTCATTCAGGTAAATACTCGTAGGTCTAAAACTAGCTGATGCCCGCAATCGTTTGCGTGTTAATTTTTTTTTGTACAGAGTACACAGATTGAAAACATCTATCTTACGTGATTTAGATTTTTACATACAAAAGTTTTTTCCCGCTAACTCCCGTTCCCGTGGGAATTTTGCAATATCCTGTCGCAACTAAGCCTTAAGTTTACTAAGGTACCTGCATGCCAAATTTCAAACGTCTAACTTAAGCGGTTTCGATTTTTCGTACAAAAGGATTTTCCCGCTAATTCCCGTTCCCGTGGGAATTTCGGGAATTCCTTTCTTAGTGCACCTCTACGGTTCTTAAGCTACGTCCCTTCCAAATTTCAAGTGCCTACGTTTAGCCGTTTAGGCTGTGCGTTGATATATCAGTCAGTCAGTCAGTCAGTTACTCCTTTTAAAAAAATTGCTGTGACAATTTATTTTGGTTCCCTAAAGAAAGTTGTTCAGTTTCATGGGGAAAACGTAAAATCTATATCTATACTAATATATAAAGAGGAAAGATTTGATTATTTGTTTGTTTGCATTGAATAGGCTCCGAAACTACTGGACCGATTTGAAAAATTTTTTCACCATTAGAAAACTACATTATCTCCGATGGACTTAGGCTACATAATTTTCCCGAATTCCCATGGGAACGAAGTCCCGGGCGGATTGCTAGTACTGTATAAACTGCATGATTTTACAGGCTAACTAACATACAAAGCAATTTTTTTGACAGTCAATAAAGAGTTACCTATTTTTTCACTAGTTAATTCATTTATTAAAATTAAATAAACATACTTTTTTTTATTATAAGATGGGTTAACTCTTGACCTCAATCTTGACCCTAAGGTCAAAAATGAGGCCGACGATGGAGCGAGTTAACCCAGAAAATGCCTATAAAGGCACTGGTACTCCCACGCACTGACGGAACACAGCAAGCTGTTTGGCGTCGGACTTCGGTAGGAGGGTGGTCGCGAACCAGACGGCCCTTTACAGAGCCTACCACACCGCATGAGACCCTGGAACGACACCTCAGATTCAGAAAAAAATGAAGTATCGTTGCCTGGGATGGATTACTAGGAGGCGGGTCTCATTTGTGTTACCTTAGTCGCCTCTTAAGACACCCACGGAAAGAGATGGGGTGGTGTTATTCTTAACCGATCACCACACGGTAAATAAAACTTGTCATAATTTCAGCACAGCTAGCACGGCCCGCGATTAACTCGCGCGCCAAGGCACTCAAATGATAGTCAAACTTAACTTTGATTGGACGAAGACATTGTGCAAAGGCTTGACATTGCCATTTCGAAAACTTTCGCCGTGTGGTGATCGGTTGAGAATAACACCACCCCATCTCTTTCCGTGGCTGTCGTAAGAGGCGACTAAGGAAACACAAATGAGACCTGCCTCCTAGTAATCCATCCCAAGCAACGACACTTCATTTTTTTCTGAATCTGAGGTGACGTCCTATGGTCTCATACGGTGTGGTAGGCTCTGTAAAGGGCCGTCTGGTTCGCGACCACCCTCCTACCGAAGTCCGACGCCAAACAGCTTGCTGTGTTCCTTTGGTGCGTGGGAGTACCAGTGCCTTTATAGGTGTTTTCTGGGTTAACTCGCTCCATCTTCGACCTCATCTTTGACCTTTATGGTCAAGATTGAGGTCAAGAGTTAACCCATCTTACAATAATTAAATAAAGTCAAAGTAGTAATAAAATAAGTCAGATTCGTGGTATAATAAACCTATGGAACCCACTCGACCTATCAATGCTCTTCGCTTTAAGGGTTCAGAAGTCATGACAAGGTTTCAGTCAACTTTCGAACCAGTAGGCTACTAAGCAGCTATTAGTTACGGGTGAAAACATCTCCGCCCTTACATGGCTTGATGAAATTAATAATACGAGTGGCTTGTACATTTGAAATTTAACCGCATAATTCTATGAATTACTTTTTTATACATACTTTATAAACTAATCTATATACATATTATAGAGAGGAAAGATTTGATTGTTAGTTTGTTTGCATTGAATAGGCTCCGAAACTACTGAACCGATTTGAAAAATTCTTTCACCATTAGAAGCCTACATTATCCGGGATGGACATAGGGTACATGATTTTCCCGAATTCCCACGGGAACTAAGTCCCGTGCGGGAAGCTAGTACATATTGACGGCTGGGTTAATGGCCGGTTTGGTCGAATGGTAGGTGACGCTGCCTCTTGATCGGCGGGTCCTGGGTTCGATCCCCAGTCGGGGCAAACATTTGTGTAAAAAACAGATGTTTGTTCTCGGGTCATGGGTGTTTGTGTTTGTCTTTGTGTATGTTTCAAGGGACCCACGACACGAGGGAAAACCTTAGTGTGGGCCTTTGAGTGTGTAGCGTTTATTTTTTTTATTATAAAGAGGAAAGATTTGATTGTTTGTTTGTTTGCATTGAATAGGCTCCATAACCACTGGACCGATTTCATAAATTCTTTCACCATTAGAATGTTACATTATCTCTGAGTAACATAGGCTACATAACTTTCCCGAACTCCCACGGGAACGAAGTCCCGAGTGGAATGCTAGTTAGCCCATATACCTCCCCACCGATTATAATTATTGCTTACATTAATTAGGGATGTGAACAAGTCTACGAAAGGTTGAGATATCTTAGGAATATAGGTAAAAACATGAAAAGGTGTTGGGTTAAAAGAACTAATGTTCTTCATTATTTGAACTTATTTTAAGTAACATCCTGGGCTACTATTTCTCCAATCAATGGCATTTTGATGGCGTTCGAATGACAATGGTGACCATTTTACCATTTTTTCAGGTAATGAAACTGAGAACAGTATCCAAACCTCAGCTCAGCTCAGCGGGCAATGGAACGCTCCATGCTCGGGATCTCGCTAAGGGATAGAATCCGAAACGAGGTCATCCGACAGAAAACCGGAGTGATGGATATTATTCAAAAGTGTAGCAAGCTGAAGTGGCAGTGGGCTGGCCATGTCTGTCGCAGAACCGACGAGCGTTGGAGTAGACAGGTTCTCAAATGGAGACCACGTCTTGGCAGACGTAGTGTAGGACGCCCCCCAGCCAGATGGTCAGATGACCTAAAGAAGATAGCGGGTAGTGGCTGGATGAAAACAGCGGAGGATCGTGCAAAGTAGCGCACCTTGGGGGAGGCCTATGTTCAGCAGTGGACTGCAATAGGCTGATATGATGATGATCGAAACCTCATACAATCAATGACAACAACCCCGACCAGCAGCGTCACCGCCAACCGAGCGTTATTTTGTAAGCTATTAGCAACTTGACATTCAGTTGGCGGTGGCGCTGCCAGTCAAAGCTGCCGTCATCAAATGTATAGAATTTGGATAGTTCTCAATTTGGCCACATGAACGAATATAATGGCGACTATTGTCATTCCACTGCCATACCACAGAGACGCCATTTATTAGTGGAGTAGCCCTTCTGTAGACTTAAACTTCAACCGTATACTTTTTTGAATTACTTTTTTATTGGCCTATATACGTCCTCAACGATTATTTCTAGCTTTTTTGTGAACAACAATTAAGGATATGAATCAGCCTACAAAATGTAGGTTAAAATATTCAAGGAATATTGGTTTTAAAAAAATCCGGCCAAGTACGAGTCGGACTCGCTCACCGAGGGTTTCGTACAAACTTGCTTAAAGGTATTATAAACCTGAGTATTTGATATGAATTTCAATTTAATACCTCTACGCGTTCATGATGAAAGGGGCAGTAATTTTAAAATTATTAAAAATATTTTTATTATATGATTTAACTAAAAATTTACGGTTTTTGCTATGTTTCCTTTATCTGTGCTATAAGACGTAGCTTTGATAGATAGATAGATAATACGTTTATGCACCACTTTGTACCAAATTTCAAGATTCTGAGTTCACGGGAAGTACCTACCCTTGCGAGTGTCGAAAATTTGCGGCATAAACGGCTGTATCTTTTGATTGCATAGGGTTAGAAGTTTGATTTTTTCACAGCTTCAAGGGACAGTAAACGTAAATATTTGCTGTAAATTCCAGCTTAATACCTCCATGCGTTCCTGAGAAAAAGGGTCTTGACAGACAGACGGACGGACGGACAACAAAGTGATCCTATAAGGGTTCTGTTTTTTCCTTTCGAGGTACGGAACCCTAAAAAGAAGAGTGTATGTATTTCACCTATTTTTTCGATCTATCATCTCTTATATCTATCTAACATCTAGATTCTAAATACAAAATCGTGACATGTCAAAATATACTTAGAGCGCGTGTGTGTTAAGTTATAATAAAACAAAAACACAGATTTATCCGCGTCGTGTTTTTTTTTTCAATGTCAGAAGTCTCGTTTTAATTGGCGTAGTGAGCGCATGCGCACGTAAGTAAAACGGCGCACTTTGATTGACAGTTTATTTTTAAACATGTTCGATGTACCATTAGTAAGTACGTACAATATGGGCTCTGAGGTGATGTTTAGATGTTTTGATACATTTTAACCTCTGACGATGAAAGAAGGGTGTTATAAGTTTGACGTGTTTATTTGTGTATTTGTGTGTCTGTCTGTGGCATCGTAACTCCTGAATGAATGGACACATTTCGATGAGGTATTTTTGTTTGAAAGCTGACATAATCGAGATGGTTTTTAGATTTATTTGATCGAAATTGATTTGGCCGTTTAAGGCGATTACAACACCTAAATTACGATTTTATGATGCGTAGATAAACATGGCGCACTGCATTAAATCGAAGAAAAAAATACTACGGTAATATTCAGGACATAAACTAGATAAGTAGTTTGCTGAAAACATGATTCAGCACTTTTGGTTCGATAGAAAAAGCTCTCAAAGTCACCTCTAAATACCCAATATTGTGTATCTTTTAAGCTGTAAAAACGATAGTAAAATGTACACAGGAACTTGAATTTGCTATCAAAATGTTCGTGATTGAACACTCTCGATAAGTAGTTAACGCGTTTTTCGATTTAAGCTGTTACCTTTCCATAAATCTCATTTTTCTAACTTTCGAACATGTTTTTACGCACGCACGCTTTCATAGTCCGTAAACTTCGTGTATCGACACTGTTCGCACTGCCGGCCCAGGCCTGTTGAGAGACGGAGATGGCACTATTCCTATGTGTGCTGCTTTTTTCGGGTGCTGTAGTCGCCTTAAACGTTATAAGGAATCGAATGTCGGAGATGATACAATTTTTATTTTTATTTTAGAGTTATTACTTTGTTTAGTATGATTATTACTAAATGATGACTTGTTAATTGTTTTTATTTTATTTTTGTACAAAACATACAACATAGCTTTATAAATGCTCATAATTCTGTCACTGTCAATGTCATTGTTGTCATGTTGTCATTGTTGTCACCTCAATAAAACCACTTTGCGAAGAAAACGTTCAACCAACTGGAACGGCTTTTTATTTCATTCCTTAAAGAAACCATCCCTGCTCAAGTATCAACAATTTTTAACGCAAAAAAAAAACAGTCTACAAAAGAAAAAAGAAAATCTAATTAGTTCCTCTTACAGATTTTTCTAAACAACGTTTTCGCAATTTCTTTTCATTTCATTTCATTTATTTTTTCATTTATATATTTTTTCATTTCATTTTTTAAATTATTTATTTATTAATATATTTATTTATAAAAAAATATAATTTTTAATTATTATTGTTATTATTACTGTTTTACATTTTTTTCTCATTTATTTATTCTTTTTTTCGCAATTCGGTGAATTTAAATTTGTTAGAGAAACTTCACAAGGTGATTCTTTTCATGAAACTTAACACCTTTATCCAATGTTAAAATTCTCATGTAAAATTCTCCCATGTAAAATTCTCAAATAAAAAAGAACACAAATAAACTTGATCCATAAACTTTAAATAATAAGATCCAAAATAACAAGTCCATATTTTATGGTATTAATTTTAAAACTAAATAATGTGAAAAGGTACAGGCAAGTTTAGGAAATGTCAACTCGTGGGAGGTCGAAATCGGGCAGATGAGAGGCCATAGAAATGAAAATATAGATGGTTGCGTAATAAGGCTATAACTGTGTAAAGTAGATTTTAAAGAAAAATCTGTTCAAAACCGAGCTACCTATTAGGTAAGTTTCATATTTACAAGTAAAATTTCTAGGTTAAAAAAAACGTTCGGCGCAAATGAGACTTGAACACACGACCCCAGGATTGGATCTCCTGGTTCTCTATCCAACTGAGCTATCGTGCCTTCAACTGTGTATTTATTTAACTCTAGGAGGTAGAAATTAATTTTTTTTTTCTTTTTTAATTTTTATGAAGCCCCTTGTAACATTTTTCTATTTCCATAGAGATTTACAATAAAATACACATAAATAAAATAACAAGTTTTCAATCATGAAGTCATATTGTTTGACAGCAGTTTCTTCAAGGTAACTTAAAGTAAAAGACATTGCACTGATAATTCTGAAAAAGGAACATTTTTCATCTTTTATATCGATTTCTTACTTGCCTTTTTACATTATTTTAAAATAAAATTAAACCAATATGTTAAAAAAAACTCAATTTTTAAATTGCATGTTGTAAACTCTCAACTCCACTTCTAAACGACATAAAACTTTAAGGTTGCCCCAGATTCAAGTCTCTGGTAAAGCAAAAACAATTTGGAAAGTGTCTTGTAAGTAATTTGCTGAAATTTACGTGTTTCTTTTGTATTTAATATGATGATTTATTTGCCATTGCCCTTTTCCGCCCTGACTCGCGGTAATGGTACGTACCCGGCCGCTTCTCTCCTCAAACGTATGTCCGACTCCCTCCCAGTAACTCCCTAAGCCGAGGTTCGAGCCCACAGGAGGCACCCTTAGGCCTGTTTTGGGCTGAGAGCCATCTGCGCTCGCCACTTGCTCGGTGAAGCTGTAAAGGCCATCAGCGGCCAAAAGTGTAGTCACTTTGAAAAAAAAACCGATTGCACTTAATTCAAAACCAAAAGTACGTGATAGCAATACTTTTTTTTTCTTATTTAAAGGGAAGCACATGCCTCTTGGTGGGGATGCCTGAATTAAAAAAAAAACTTGCTATCATGAAAGTTTCGGTTTTAAGCAAAATTTTTTTTTACGTTAAGTATATGAAGATTTATTAAATGTTAAAAATTACATATAAAATATGTCTATACTTAAATGAGTTACATCAGTCAAATAATCCCTGTCATCCTTGGTGCAAAGTAAAAAAATCAAATAATAAATTATAATTATAACGATTGTACTTGTTCAATAATCAATACGCAATCAAAATTAAAGTCAATCAAAATAAAACCAAACCTCAAATTCCTCAGAACTTTTTATTGCCAAATACAAACTTTACAAAGCTCATCTAATTGGTGTCCTATTCATCTTATTTTGAATATCCACAATAAACCACACAGATACATACGATAACAAATCATGCTTAACATGCGAACCTTATTAATTTTCTTATGGTATTGGCAATAGTGACTATTTTCATGGTGTTTGATGTGCTGTTGTCCGTATTCATTTTTTACTTAAAATCGGTTTGTTATAAATTGCTCATAACGAGCTTAAAAAAAAAACAAATCCCATACAACCTTCATGCATGACCCTGTCACGTTGTGATGAAACTAAATTCGTTTAATTTAATAACTATATAACTGTTAAGACTGTATATTGTAATATAATATATGTGGT
Organism: Aproaerema taeniolella; assembly: GCA_949987775.1. Taxonomy (NCBI): domain Eukaryota; kingdom Metazoa; phylum Arthropoda; class Insecta; order Lepidoptera; family Gelechiidae; genus Aproaerema; species Aproaerema taeniolella. The sequence goes on along the minus strand of OX465258.1, from coordinate 1,373,094 downwards.
TCTGTCAACAAATATGATTTATTTTTTAAATTACAAATACATAGTAAATATAAAATATTTTTTCCTACTTTTGATTTAATTAAAATCCACACCATAAGTACTGTTTCTGCTTTATTTATCGTCTAATTTTTTTTTTCATTTACCCGAGATTTTGCAATGAAAATGGAGTAACCTGATGCGCTGGCCTCTGTACATACACAAAGACAGGCACGAACACCCATGACCCGAGAACAAACATCTGATTTTTACACAAATATTTGCCCCGACTGGGAATAGAACCCAAAACCTATCGATCAAAAGGCAGCGCCATTGACATTAGACCAAACCGGTTTTGAAACAAATTCAATGAAAACATTATACGTCTCATTCGTTATTAGTACAGAAGCATAGAATAGAATATAAAAATCTTTATTTTATAGGAGATTTAGGATGTCACTTAAAACAAGTCAAGATTACAATGAAATACATACAAACATACATTAAACGATCACATATCAAAGTTTTATACATTAACCCAGTGAACCCTAATCCTAAACGCTTACTAAAGTGTTCCAATCGCTCAAATTAACTCGTCTGTCACTTCGTAGAATTTTGACATGTCATGTCAACATACGCGCGAGTTGACAGCTCAAAAAAAAAGATGGCCGCTCGTTCAGAGTTAAACGAGGTTCGTAGACTATAATGAAATTATGATTTAATTTGGATCACGAGATATTTTGTAATTGTGATGGTATGTCAAGTGTATGTCAAGTGTTATGAATGTAGCGACGTATTAAATGGCATGTGTAATATTTGCGGTCAGCGTAAATTTTTTATTTGAGACTAGCTTTCCGCCCGCGGCTTCGCCCGCGTGGACTACGGTTATATCGTGCCCAGTTGTGAGATAAAATGAAACCTATGTCCTTTCCCAAGGTCTAATCTATCTCTGTACCAAATTTCATCAAAACTGGTTCAGTATTTTAGGCGTGAAAGCGTAACAGACAGACGCGTACGATCGCTGCTAATCATAAAGTGCTATAGGGCAAAGCGCGGCCTTCGACGCGTTATTTATAGGCATAGGCAAAATATTAATTTAAATTAGATTCTGTAAAGGGCCATATTGATCTATATTAAATGCACAATGTACATAAGGTTCTTAATTGGATTAGAATTAATGATGTACTACTTAAATTCGCTGCGTAAATAAGCCATGCCTGAAATAAAACTATTATTTTTATTTATTTTTATTTTAGATCTGTCAGCGCAATCAATATGTATGACCATACCAAATTTAAGCTCTGTAGTACCGAGGATCTAATATTAGTAAATATATTCTTAATATTCCCAGCAACGTTTGGCACTTGGTCGACTATTATTCGCAAATAATTGCTAGACTAAATTAAAATAAAATTTGTCATAGGGGCTTCCCCGATCGTTTCCCGCGATAACAAAGCAACGCCAACAAATGTTGCTAGCCTAAAGAAAACAAATTTTACGTTACGTAGTATTAGAGGCGCGAGGCCCCTCGGACCGCGAGGCCGCAGGCGGTGGACCACGTCGCCCACGCGTAACGCCGCCTCTGTATCAATCGTACACTTACAGAAGATACCCTGCTCCGAACTTCAAAATAAGCGTTTTTTTTACTAGAATTTTCAAAGGTATCATGGCCAAATCAGTCAAATATCTTCCTCACTTTAATTAACTAAGTCAAAAAAGATCTTTTTTAATCACTCGTGCTGCGATGATCCGGGTTGTCAGAGCTCAAACGTCATCACAGCCTTTTTTGTTGACAGACTGCTGCAAATGTCATGTCATGTCAAAAAATGTTGATGTTTGAAGAGTTTTGGCTTGTAATTGGAGCATTAGGAAATTAAGCATGTATCTTTTTTTAACCATATCGTGACGATCTATGCACTGCGTTTTGATATCTCACGATTTAGAATTTAGAATCTAGCTGTCAGAAATGAGAGATGCTAAGTACCTATATGGAAAAACTAGGTAAAATAACTATATCAATTAAACGTGTATCTCTTTTTTAGGGTTCCGTACCCAAAGGGGAAAAACGGGGCCCTATTACTAAGGCTCCGCTGTCCGTCCGTCCGTCCGTCTGTCAACAGGCTGTATCTCATGAACCGTGATAGTTAGACAGTTGAAGTTTTAGCAGATGATGTATGTCGGTTGCTGCTATAACAACAAATACTAAAAACTGGAAAAAATTAAATATTACAAAAACGGAATTTTTTTGCCGTTTTTATAGAGATATTGGTTTTTATAGAGTCCGACTTGCACTTGGCCGGTTTTATAGGTAATGGTACGGAAACCTTCGTGCGCGAGTCCGACTCGCTCTTGCCCGTTTTATTTAAACCACATAGTGACGCTCTATGTATTGCTTCATCCATAGACTCACGCTTACGATCCCTGTTGGGGCAGGCAGAGATTCAAATGGACTCAGCACCACTAGATTTACTATTCTTCTGAGAGTTATTGTATGAAATCGAGTGACTAGCCAGAAATCATAGTTATCACCATGAAGTATCGTCACCAAGGAGCATGAGTATGAGTAAAGGAGATTCAGGCCATGTTCATCTTGCTGCTCCTTTGCTGGTTGATGGACCGCAAATATTAATTTAAAATATGTTAGGTGACTGTTATTTTGTTTAAGTAATTAAAAATTAGCATGATCCCCGACATTCAATCGCTTTTAATTACTCTTAAACGGCTGAACCTATTTTGATCAAATATAAAACCGAATAAGTATACTTAATAGAATAATATTTATTCTATAGGACATTCAAGATGCCACTTAAATTTAATACATATATTAAAGGATTTAAATACACACATACTCATAACTAAGAATTATAGCTGAGAACCATCTTAATCAGCTCGACTTTCAAAGAAAAACCTCATCGAAATCGGTCCATTCGTTTAGGCGCTACAATTTCACAGACAGATACGTGAAACTTCTGACACTCCTCTTTTTTTGACGGGGGTTAAAAACAGAATAGGTGACTGTTATTTTATACTAGGCTACAAAAGTACACAATTTTTGCCGTGTGGTGATCGGTTGAGAATAACACCACCCCATCTCTTTCCGTGGGTGTCGTAAGAGGCGACTAAGGAAACACAAATGAGACCTGCCTCCTAGTAATCCATCCCAGGCAACGACACTTCATTTTTTTTCTGAATCTGAGGTGTCGTCCTATGGTCTTATGCGGTGTGGTAGGCTCTGTAAAGGGCCGTCTGGTTCGCGACCACCCTCCTACCGAAGTCCGACGCCAAACAGCTTGCTGTGTTTCGTCGGTGCGTGGGAGTACCAGTGCCTTTATAGGCATTTTCTGGGTTAACTCGCTCCATCGTCGACCTCATCTTTGACCTTTATGGTCAAGATTGAGGTCAAGAGTTAACCCATCTTATAATATAAAAAAAGGCTACCCTATCTCTATACTAATGCAAATAAAATAACTACCGGTTACTAAAAATCACGTTTCATCGTAAGATTAGTCATAACTTGATGTTTTACTGCTAAATATTTTTATCTTTATGATATTGATCGATCTTATATAACACTGAATACCTAAAGACGAATGTAAAAAGGTAATATTTCTTAGAATAAAAATCATAAACAAATCTGTAATTAAGTGAAGGTATCTATGATCAGAAATCAGGTCCCGCGCTCCAAAACACACGACATAGACGTCGCACAAAAACAGATCAGCTGAAGTGAAACTGGGCAGGAGCAGGACATGTCTGATGTATGCATCACGATCGATAGGTTAAACTAGCTATAACCTCGGTACCAAACGATGACAGTAGCCGCGGCCAGCCGCCCAGAAGATGGTGCGATGATCTCGACAAATTCAATAGCTCCTGGGAGGTTGCGGTTCAATGGAACGACTTTAATAAAAAAAACTTTTATTTTTATTTTTGAATGTCAGTTTTTTATTAAGCCTTTTATTTGTATACTAGTATATCTTTTATTTTGACGCTGTCAAAGCAAAAACATTTTTACTTTAATATTCTATGATATATTTTAATCTTGTTTTAATAATGACGATTTCATAAAAGATCAATAATATTTGCTTACAAATTAATATATGCATAGATTCGATCTAAAACAGTTATTTCCTAGTTCCTTTGAAAACACCTGGTCATCAAGTATTATTATTTTTATAATCGCCAAATATTTGTGATAGATTTTATCAATAATTACCTATTTAAAAATGGTATTTTACCATCTCTAAAGGTGCTTTCTGACTAGTAATTTACAATTAATATTTAGATTCAGATTCAGGGCGAGTTATTTAATTGACGAAACTTATGTTAGTCCATTGAAAAGTTACATTTGGGGTTGCGTTTTTTAGAGGACGCAATTTTATTTTTTTGATGTGTAGGGGGGGTCAGTGTAAAGCTAAAACCAACTTTGTGGGGTCGCCACCCTTGTCCCACGGCCGCCATCTTGAAAATAGGGGTTGAAATGGTTTTTACGGTATATCTCTTAAACTATTTATTTTATAAAAAAAATTTGTTAACATTTTTTGTTGCAAATTAAATTCTCTACAACTTTGGTTCAGTAACTTTTTGTCGTAGAACTATAAATAAAAAAGTTATAAGCATTTGCATCATTTTTTCATTAAGTCAATAGCTAAGGTTTTACAGCGCTCCGAAGTGAGTACTATTTTTCAGTACTCTTAACTATACCTATATTATACATGTGTACTAATAATATGTCATCAGTTATTGTTTTTTTTTTAATTTTTTTTTTATTTTTTTTACTTTATTATAATTTTTTTAATTAAAAATTTTGCAATTTTATTAAAAATTAATTATTGACTCTTTTCCCCACCACCCACGAGGTAGAGTCTAGAGGCGCGTTTTTTTTTACGTGGTATCCCCGATAGGCCTAATCCACGGTGATTTTCTAAATTACAACTACTCCGTCCTCAGTCGTTTCGATGGACCAGGCTGCGGCTCAGCATCTGATCGGCTTTCTAAAATAAAAATAAAACGCGCCTCTAGTCTCTACCTCGTGGGTGGTGGGGAAAAGAGTCAATAATTAATTTTTAATAAAATTGCAAAATTTTTAATTAAAAAAATTATAATAAAGTAAAAAAAATTAAAAAAAATTAAAAAAAAACAATAACTGATGACATATTATTAGTACACATGTATAATATAGGTATAGTTAAGAGTATTGAAAAATAGTACTCACTTCGGAGCGCTGTAAAACCTTAGCTATTGACTTAATGAAAAAATGATGCAAATGCTTATAACTTTTTTATTTATAGTTCTACGACAAAAAGTTACTGAACCAAAGTTGTAGAGAATTTAATTTGCAACAAAAAATTTTTACAAATTTTTTTTATAAAATAAATAGTTTAAGAGATATACCGTAAAAACCATTTCAACCCCTATTTTCAAGATGGCGGCCGTGGGACAAGGGTGGCGACCCCACAAACTTGGTTTTAGCTTTACACTGACCCCCCCTACACATCAAAAAAATAAAATTGCGTCCTCTAAAAAACGCAAGGTAAGGCCTAAAAAATTTAACATTTCAATGGACTATGTGGATTAATATTATAATTAATTTTGGTATAGATATATTTGGAATTATTTAGCCTGCTAAGCTATGACCACAAATATACTTTATTAAACTTCAAAACAAATAGGAAACAGTAATATTTTAATACTTACAAAAAAAACATGTGTGTTCTCTCTAATAACCCTTACAATATATGTTAAACATGGTGTCAAGTGGTTTAAGTACCACAAAATGCTCTGCCTACCCAAACAGGGTTATATTTGATGAATTTTAAATTTAAAAAAAATATTTTTTACTTTTTATTTAGATTAGAAATCGAAATTTGGTTGTAAAGTAAAAAATTATGTTAATAAAAGTTGGTATAAACTTTTTTTTAACTATGTCCTTTCCCGGGCTCTAATCTATCTCTGTATCAAATTTCATCAAAATCGGTTCAGTAGTTTAGGCGTGAAAGACAGACAGACAGACAGAGTTACTTTTGCATTTATAATATAAGTATGGATTGCAGCTCCTGACTCACTGACTAATAAACGCCCAGCCCAAATCCTTGGACCTACAATGCTTAGATTTGGCCCAAAGGTTCCTTCTATAACGTAGACAAGGAATAAGGAAGGACACAATACCAGCACTCTTCCAAAAAATATAAAAAATCTTTATTCTATAGGACATTCAGGATGCCACTTAAAACAAGTCAAGAACATACATTAAGGGATTTAAATACATACATACGCATTTGTTCTTTTGACCCTACTGACTCTACGCCTATTAGCAAAGTTGCAGTCTTCTCCAGAGAAAAGTAGAGCACAATGCTGAGTTGGAGCCATTTTTTGTCACTGCAGCACTTATCCACTATTGCTATAATGTCGAAACTCATAATTGCGCTATGTAAAGTGTAGTATGTGTGTTGAACAAAAACAAAAATAAATGATGTTTATGATCTTACTCAATTCCTATAGTAACGAATTCCCATATTCGTCCCCACCGAGGGGCACGGGCCTCCCTTCGAAACACGAAGGGGATTTAGGCCGTAGTCCACCACGCTGTCCCAATGCGGGTTGGTGGACCGCTCGTCTTTCGAAAATTTTCTTGGTCGAGCGGGTTTCATCGCGATGTTTTCCTTCACCGTTGAGCAAGTGATAATTAGAAATCCGTACATAAATCCGAAAAGACGAATTAAGTGGTACAGGACTGTGCCAGAATTTGAACCCACGACCTTCGGAATACAAGTCTGGCTCATTACCAACTGGGCTATCACCGCTTTAAATACATTTCATTAACTAAATAAAACCAGTTACAACTAAATTAAATATGTAACTATCACTAAATTAAACAGACGAATATTAAACCAATTTGTCTTCACATTATCAAGTAGCTTTAGTAATTAAGTTTCCAGCGAAATTAAGTATACTTCAAAACCGTTTTGATTTATATGAGAATCTTTTAATTTCTGGTGCTTCCTAAATTAAAATAGTCTTATTAATGTCGTTCATTATTAGCCACCGAATTAAAAAAATAACGGTTAGAAACGTTTTTGCCGAATGAAAGAGAAGGCAAACTAATTTAGTTCTAGATTTAAAAAAAAATTAAGAACCATTTTCTTTCTAGCACGAGCGTAGCCAGAATTCTGTTTCGGGGTGGTTTAAGAAAATAAATTTGGAGATAACACAGCAGATATTGTCGTTACTACTTCACGGTGTTTTGTAGAGGGATAAGGGCAGGAAGATGACTATGATTTAGAAAATTTCAGGGGGGGGGGTGTGAACCCCCAAACCCCACCCCAGCAGGCCGAGTACGATAGTGACAGCGCCGCGACAACACCGGGGTCCTATGACAAAATGACATTGACAACGCGAGCAAGCCTTTGCGCGGGACCCTTGTGCAATCAAAGTGAAGTTTCAGCGTGATCCGAGCGCGAGTTTGTCGTTATCGTGCTAGAGCTGCTGGCTACGCCCATGCTTTCTAGTGCTTAGTAATTTAGAGAAAACTTGACTATGATCCAGAATTTGATGAATCAAGTCATTACAGTAGATCGTCTGCCATCTGACCTCCGTGACCCTGCTGACAGGGGAACCTGACCGGATTAGATTATCGTTAAACATACATTTTCCTGAATGTGCAGGTTTCAAAAATGTATTTTTTAGTGTTCCTTACCCAAAGGGAAAAAACGGGATCCTATTACTAAGGCTCCGCTGTCCGTCCTTTCGTCCGTCTGTCCGTCTGTCACCAGGCTGTATCTCAAGAACCGTGATAGTTAGACAGTTGAAATTTTCGCAGATGATGTATTTTTATGTGCCCCATAACAACAAATATTAAAAATCAGAATAAAATAAATGTTTGAGGGGGCTCCCATACAAAAAACGTGATTTTTTTGCTCGTTTTTATAGAACGTCTGTCCGAGGCTGTATCTCATGAACTGTGATAGTTTGACAGTTTAAATTTTCACAGATGATGTATTTTGGTTGTTGCTATAACAAAAAATACTAAAAAGTAGAAAAATTAAAAATTTATGGGGGCTCTCATATAACAAACGTAATTTTTTATATATAGATATTGGTTTATGTAGAGTCCAATTCACACTTGGCCGGTTTTATAGGTAATGGTACGGAACCCTTCGTGCACGAGTCTGACTCGCACTTGCCTTTTTTGTTTACAGTACACACTCAAAGGCTTATACACTAACAATTCAATTTATTTTCCTAAGTTTTCCCTTGTGGCGGGGACATATGGACATAACTGTACTTAAAGAATATTCTAGAAGAAGAAATATAGATAAAACATTTTAAAAGTCGACGACGACAATAAATCGAATATTAATTAGATCTAACTTTACTTTTAGTTAATTAGAAATACTGGTATATTGACATTTATTTATATGCAAAACGTTTTAAGCTCATTTGAGTTAGATTTTAATTACTCGCTATTAAGAGCATTTAGGGTGGTCTATGACTTTAAAAGTAATGTCATATAAACTAGTTTTTTTTCTCTCCTTTTTGTTAATCTTTATTTATTTACGGACTTTTTTATCCTTAATCTATACCTATCGATGATGTTATTATAAATGCGAAAGAAACTATCTATCAGCAGGCCGAGTACGATAGTGATAGCGCCGCGACAACAGCGCGGTCCTATGTCAAAATGTCAACATTGACAACGCCATAGGGCGAGCAAGCCTTTAAGCGGGACCCTCGCGCAATCAAAGTGAAGTTTCAGCGTGAGCCGAGCGCGAGTTTATCGTTATCGTGCTAGTTCTGCTGTCTAGTAGGTTTTCACTTTTAAACTTCCTAACCGATTTTTATGAGATTTTACTGATTTACTTTAGCGAGCGATACTTCAAAGAGTGATTCTTTACTTACATGAAACTAACATAATATATTATGGGTTAGTCAATTTCTACCAACTATCAAATTATATAATACGTAGCGCAGCGGACTAGACGCTTTCCTTTGATAAAGTAGGGCTCTTGCCTTTGAAAAAAAGACGGGTTCAAATCCCTCGGAGGGTTTGTCTATTTCTGTTTTTTGTAGAAGTTCGCGCAGGAAAAGCTGCGGGCATTCGCTAGTGTTAAATAATTTTTGATTTGATCTTTGAAAAAGCCGCGCCCACATCTGTGACATTTCACACGAACGGCAACAATAAGCAAGAAATTCGTCAAAACGCTGAATAACTGTTGTTTCTTAGAACTTTGTATCGGGCCAGCGAAACATTACTTAACACTACTATGTTAGTCAGCTTAATAATTGCGAAAACAGGCGCTTTAAGCCTCGTTTACATATACTTGACTAGCTTCAAAGATGGCCGACTGAAAAGTTCTAAATGGCGAAATATTAGAAACGAAAAGCGTATGTTTATGTGTTTAGTTCGCACGAGTTGCATTGAATGTTTATGTTTATGACTGAGAAAATAGGTAATGAGTATGCTTGTAATATGATGCATACATACATACATACGCTCACGCCTGTAATGCCAAAAGGGGTAGGCAGAGCATCAGTGTTTCTAGAACCACTAGACGCCACGTTTGACATACATTGTGAGGGTTTTCAGATAGAACAAGTTACATAATGGTGTGAGGTGGTCAGCCTTTCGCCCATTATACAGTAAAACCCTCGCATCCCTCTTACAGATTTTTACTTTATACCTAGGAAGAGTAGGTAGCTGTCACATTTTAAGTTTTTCTTTCACTCCCAATCCATCATGGAAAATATGATGCATAGAGTGAAGAAACAATAAGCGCAGATTTAGCAGTGCGCAATGCGATAGGCAGATTCATCAAAGAAGCAGAGGCGGCAGGCAAGGAAAAAGTGGTCAATTACAACCTCAAAATCAAAAGACGATCAAAAGACGAGATACAGCTGTCATAGATGCCTTGAGGTCTGAATGCAGCAGCGAAGAACCGTCACTCGTTATAATTCATATATTTATTAGACTTATTTATAAAATTGTAAAAAAAAAGGTGAAGAGAAGCGCTCAGAACGGATCGACAAGAGTATTATTTTACCATCTTTTACCATTATTTTATTATTATTTTACCATCTTAGTAGTACAAGTGAGAGTGCTTATTCTCAATAGTACTACTTCAATTTAAAAAATCAAGCGTGTAAACTTATAAAACCTGTTAAAACAAAGCACAAGCTTGGTATGTCTAGAAACATACCGGCACGGGTTATAAAAGAAGCTCAAGCTATTCGCAAAATGACGTTTTCCCGGTTTTAGTATTACGTATAAAATATGTAACAGACGAAAGAAATATAATATGGTGCAAATGAGTTGGTAGGGTCAAAAGAGGTTTTAGGCAAACGTGCTCAGCCTCAGACCAATTCTTTGAAAAATTTCTTCCACAATAATTGTTTTTGCTAACGTCTGAGTATTTTAATAAAATTTAAATTAAAAAATGGCGAAGTCGCCAATATCAAGTAAATAAATCTTTAACAGTTCGTAGTACGTCATAGCGTCGCTGCGCCACGTCGCTTGTGTATCATATAAATAGCACCATTGGGGTACCCGAATGGTCTCTGACTTTGATTTGACAAGTCTAGTTAATCAGCAACAACTGGGACGATAGCTTAACAGAGGTGCTCTCTAAAGCACGGAAACGGTCGTGATAAATTTTTTTAGTCACCCATTTTTGTGGTACTTTGGTCACCCATCAGGTTCCCTGCCCCTGTGTACGGTTCTTGACCACACTGGGCTACAAGCGCTACCTACGTTAATTGTTCACTTATCTTTTACAAGTAGATAATTAAAAAAATAGAACCAACTTCAAAAAAGCGAAAAATAAATACAATATCATTTGATGTGCTATGTAGTACCTACCTACTGAGCTGTTTGAAGTCGGTGCGAAGGTGGCCTATCAAACTTAATTTTCTTGGCACCGATTTCAAACAGCTGAGTAGGTAGGTACTACATAGCACATCAAATAATATTGCATTTATTTTTCGCTTTTTTGAAGTTGGTTCTATTTTTTTTTTAAGTTTTTATTTTTCCATTTTTAGTGCAAATTATAAAACCTCTTAATTTTTTGAAGTGGGTTATTGATAGTGGGTTTTTTTTACTTTACATACATACAGTTTAAACTGCGAACGCCCCTTTTTTTGAAGTGGGTTAAAATACTGAAACCTTCTCCTAAATGTAACAAATACTTTTCTGAAAACCGCATCAAAATCAGTTCAGCCAAACGCGAGATAATCGCGGACAAACATACATACATACATACATACAGGTCAAACTGAGAACCTCCTTTTTTTTAAGTAAATTTAACTCAACTTTGATTTGAAATGGCCATGTTCATTTTTATTAACTAGAAAATAACACAGTAGCTATTATGGTAATCTAGATAACCAGAGTAATTTTAATCTAGATTACCATTTTAATTTTACCTTAGATTAGTACCTAAAATAATCACATACCTAAGAACTCATAAAAGGTTTTCCGCATAGTTATAGTACTGAATCTTTTATATAAACGGACGTCGTATAAAATTTATGAAGGAAGACATGATCTGTTTTCGCTTGAAAATACAGAGCAGAAGAATTTAACTTAGAATTTTCATAATGATAATAACAGTATTTGCTGTACGGAATTGGTACGGAACAAGATTTCTGGGCTCCGATTCTGTTACTTCAGTTGTGTGTCGATGGAATGGAGGCCATTTCATCTGTACAGGTGGCGAGATTGAGAACTCTTTCAATTTCATATACTTGCTTATAACCCCGACCAGCAGTGCCCCCGCCAACCGAACGTAAAGTTGCAAACTACCTAGCAACTGAAAATTCAGTTGGCGATGGCGCCACCAGTCAAAGCACAGTCGTCATTAGATGTATGAAATTTGGATAGTTCTCAATTTCGCCACCTGGAAGGAACAAATAGAGTGTTGATGATGGAATATCAACACACAACTGAAGTTACAGAATCGGGGCTCTGTAATCGTGACTCAATTATGAGATGAATTAGCGTAACTCAACAGGATAATTCTTCCAATAAAACTAAACTACTTTCCCCGCGGAACTTAAATAGTATAACATACATACACATCAGGGTAGGTAGAGCATCGGTGGTATTAAAACCCCTTGATGCCACGTTTGACAGAAATTGGGAGGGTTACAAGATAAAATATGATGTAAGTGGTGACACTGCTTTTCGCCTATAACCCCCGTGTCCTACTTACTGACTTTTACAGCATGCCTGGGAAGAATACGCAGCGGGCACATTTTATGTTTTTCCCAGTCGGGTAGGCAGAGTTTCAGTATTAAAACCACTTGATGCCACGTTAGACAGAAATTCGGAGGGTTAAGATGAAAATATGATGTAGGTAAGTGGTGAGAGGTTGTTTTCAGCCGTTCGCCTACAATACAGCAAAACCCCCGCGTCCAACTTACTCACTTTTACAGTATTTATACACAAGGCAGCTGGCACATTCTATGTTTTTCTATCACTCCCAGTCCAGCATAAAATTCTCGAAAATTTTTTCGACTTTAATAATGTCACGGGAGGGGCATAAAATTGAAGGATTCATCGTTAAATTAACCGATGAAAACAGATATCACATTTGTTGAAAACACTGCTAAGAGTCGTGGTTAGTAGTCACCAACTTTCTATATTGTTCTCTGATCTCGAGTAGTACAAATCACAAGAAAATCGCGACAATATGTGACCGCAAGAGTACCTTGGTGGTCGATGGTGACAGCTTTCTAATTTATTGAATCCGGGTGTTTATATAAAATAAAACTAGCTTTCCGCATGTTACTTTGTTCGCGTGGAAAATGCATATTATGTCACTTGAACTCTACAGGGTGAAATTGAAAACATTCGACAAACTTTGAGGGATACAACTTTTTAAGGGACCAACTTTTCTTCTAAAAATAAAAATTAAATCAGCTGTTCCATACATTTTGATTGAGTCGGTATTGAACTTTCGTATGGAACAGCAGATTTTTATTTTTAGTAGGAAAGTTCGTCACATAGAAAAAGTTGTTCGTATCATGGGTAAATTCATCACTCAAAGTTTGTCGAATGTTTTCTACTTCACCCTGTAGATCTCATAAAAAAACATTTTCTACGATTCCAACTATTCTTTTGCTAACTATCACATCGATAGAAAACTAATAAACGACTTTAAGATGTGAAGGAAGGAAAAAATAATAAAAATGTCTAAAATTAATAAGCTGTAATAAATGTCTAATTCATCAGAGCGCTGATATTATGCCAGTATAACAAAGAATGTGTCTAACTTTGAACAAGATAAATCGTGCTCTTCCTCATCGTTTAAAAATCTACACTATTATTATAAAGAGGAAAGATTTATATTTTTGTTTGTAACGAATAAACTTAAAAACTGTTGGTCCGATTTCAAAAATTCTTTCACCATTAGAATGCTTCATTATCTTTGAGTAAAACGGGAACGAAGTCTCTAGCAGAATGCTACTCAAATATAGGTGTTTCAAAAAAATCCAAAAATAATAATAATTCAAAATTAATTAAAATTAAGCTTATTGCACAGCTCTATTACAAATTGAAAAGTATGTCATATTAATTACATGAAACTTTTATTTTGTAAATGTCAAACCGTGCAACTGATTATTAGACTTGCGACTATTTCACTTTTAAAATTAAATTTTGGAATTTCTTTTTTTTTTGTTTTTTTGAAACACCTTGTATAGTGAACTTGATTAACCCTAGTGTCAGAGTTTTCAAACCGGTAAATGTCCTCTGACTTGGTTCTACTGTAGTCAATTGACAATAGCTGGGACCGTACCCCAAAGGACAAAAACGCTGGTAAAAATTGCCACTTTGGTCACCCATCAGGTTTGCTGCCCTAGTGTACGTCGACTTACCTCACTGATTGGTTAAGATCAGCAAGCCTCATCGGGCTACGAGCACTTCGGATGGTGTAAGGTGTAAAACTGGTAATAGAGTTAAATAGGTAAAAATACAGCAGATTGCTAATGTACAGCATTTATGTATGTATGCTAATGTGCAGAATGTAATGTAATGTACACGTTATTTTTTTATAGATTATTATTTGCACGTTACCACCTTTTAGAATCTATGGTAGATAACATCATCTTATCTAAAAAAACTTAGGCAAAACAAATAATTAAAATAATGATCAGAGTTCGCAAACGATTGAATGTGGTTTTCTAAACTTATCGTTAACTAGCTTTCCGCCCGCGGCTCCGCCCGCGTGGACTACAGGTTATATCGTGCCCAACTGTGGGATAAAATGTAGCCTATGTCCTTTCCCAGGCTCTAATCTATCTCTGTACCAAAATTCATCAAAATCGGTTCAGCGGTTTAGGCGTGAAAAGGTAACAGACAGACAGACAGACAGACAGAGTTACTTTCGCATTTATAATATTATATAGTAGGGATTTAATTGACCTTTAAACTCATATATTTTTAATATTAGTTGTAAAACTTAATATTTACAGTAGTAAAATACACAGTTTTATAGTGCATAAATGTCACCATTTTTTGCATATATTTCTTGTTTTAATATAGTTTTATGATATATTTTAACATAACTGTATTAGGTCATCAAATAAATGAATATGCATATTTTTGTAGGTTTATAGTTTAAACTTTTGATGACTTATTTCATATAATTTTTGGAAGATAAACAAACACGCTTACTATCTCTTGGGGTAAGCAGAAATATAAAAGTCATTGGGCCTTTTTATAATACGAAAACGGCACGGCAAAATTGTATTACCATTGCACCAGTGATACTAGAAGCTGGGAACATAGAAGGCAGAGGTAATACAAATTCTGTCATGCCGTGCCGTGTTGTTCAAATTATAAAAAGGCCCGTAGTTTAATAGTGTTTCTATGTCACTTTTTTGCCTATTTCAGAGCGAAAAACTGTCATATATCTTATTTTTCATCCGTTTTTAACACACCAACATCATAAACTTAATCCCAAATTCACCAAGGTCTTATTAAAGATTATCTTTATAATATATGCCTGTAATATAATTTGATTATGCAACGTTACTTCACGCATATGTACGATCAATCAAATAATATGATGGTGATATATTAGACATATGTTAGGGATTGTATAAACGGATTACAGTTGATTATAAGCAGGTCATGGATTCATCTTTACTCGAATGTATTTGTTTTGAAATTGTTGAAGATTGTTTTGACGTTGAATGTTCGTTGAATTTGAATCTTACTGACACATCTGCGCTTGGCCTTAGTAAACCATGGTGTATAAGGTCAAGATATTATACTATTTTGGTTTTATTTTTATTCTTAATTTTGACGAGTTTTGGGGAGTCTAACTACGCTCATGATAGCCTCATAGGAGATTTTAAAAAATAGAAAAGTCCTGTAAATCAAGAACAATTCCTCATTTCCAAGACTTTTCTCACATTGAAATAATTACATTTTGCTACGCCTGAAAGAGGTTGGTTCGGTCAGAGCTACTAAAATATCTTCACTATTTTTTAAAGACCTCAAGTATCTCTTTTACCAATGAAAGACATGCTCTTTACACTAGTTCTACTTTTACAGTTTAAAATTCATGTCTTTCATTCTTAATAATATGGAGTTCCATCAAGAAGCAATACTACTAAGTGTGAACTAACTCAAGTATCTCAGCCTCAAGGGCAAGAAACTCTGAAGGGTGCTTTTATTTATTAATAAAGGTTCTTAACTACTATAACTGATTCTGCACGTGTGGTGTGAGATTGAGTGATAGGTTCAGAAATAGCGAGATTTCTGAGCCATGTGGTATGAAAGAAGATACAGTGACGAGGATAGAGAAAGGAAGATTGCCAAAATAGATATACAGTGCAAATATAGTTTAAAGGGTCGGAATAGGGCGCCCTAGGCAAACGTACTTAGACCAAATTGGTGATGTACTAACAAAACTCCATGTTAGGAGTACCCGAATCCAAAGAACTTGTACGAAGCGAATTATGAATGTAGAGGAAACGAAAAAGGTGTCTTTAGATAGTAGCAGGTGTCAATTTGTGGTCTCTGCCTACACCAATGGACAAATGCGTGAGCTTATGTATGTGATTTCATTTGAAAAAACACTAGAGCAGAGCAGTTTATTCCTATGATTGCTTGCCTGATAGATAATCAGAAATTTATCATTCACATCAACATATAAACTAAGATACATCCGTCATATTTGCCATCGCCTTTAAAACAATACAAAGGTCGACATTAGGTTATTATTTATCTTTGAACATCTTTCTGTTGGTCGTATATGATCTCAATACATCCATCTCAACCGTGTCTAGATCACTTGTCGATAAATAGATCAATATTTCTTATGGATGTCTACTTTCATACTACTTGAAGCTTCGCAACTATAATAATAGCAGTTTCAGAATTTATTTCATAAAACATTCAGAACATTGCTTACAACAAGTCAAAGTGGTTAATTACATTAGCTTTTTTAACTCTATGTCCTTTCGCAAAGATGTAGTTTTTATACAAAATCTTCTATAAAATCAGCTTGATTCAAAAAAATGTATAATAAACCCCGTAAGCTAAAGGTTGGCTGGAAGAAATTACTACTAAATAATAAGGCCGCCCTGTTGTACTTTTTGTTTGTAGTAGTTATTTCTACGTTTATATTATTTTGTGCAAATAGAGATTATAATATAATTAATGTAAGACACTTGGGAATTACACAATACAATACAGTATACTTTATTGCACTCCAATACTAATAAGGTACAGTTATATTTTAATAACAATAGTTAAAAAACAAGTTATGATATCTTTTAAGAAAAATGTAGAGTAAAACACACTCAATCCTGGAAAAAAAGATTTTTCAGGATTTTACATGAACTGACTTCTTTTATCTAGTGAATGATTAGAGCAATTAATTTGTTTAAGTTATTTATTTTCATTTCACTATCTACAATTTTTCTGACTTCTGTCTGCATAAGCGCTTACCATTAATCTATCTTTTTGCCTTCTATTACGTGCAAGCACATACATTGTTGATTATTAGCAGCATATGTGTATATTTTTTTTTAACTTTTATTGATGTAAAGTTCCATAAAAATTTGTTTAGTAATTTTTACGTGTAAAAGCAACAAATATCCGTCCATGCTGACCAAATTTCGAGTTTTTAGTTTTTATGATGGAATTACGTTTGTTTTTCATAAGAAATTAACAAAGGAGCTTCTAATATGCTTAAAAAAAGATTTGTTAGCCCGATTAACGGTTATTTAATGTTATAGTTAACGTAAAGTCGGAGCAAGCTACTAGTTAGTAGCCATGTAAATGTCAAATCATGACATGACAGATAAAATCACAAAATCGATCTTTACAATAGGTATTGCATGATAACATTGACTTAACAAGGACTTAACGTATACTTAAAAATTTTTTTTAAATCATGTATAATGTAATAATTTATATTACACTATTCTTAAAAAAAAACAATCACTAATGCAACCTTTATACGTTCAAGTTGAATTTTTAATTACAAGATAGATCTAGAACATACCTTGATCAATTTTTCAGCCAAAATCAGCTTCTCACCAAAAGTTCCTTAATTTTAAACAGTTTTTTTTTCACTCAGTTATTTTGATCATAATTCCACAAAACTACACATTTTGTTCACTTTATAAAACTAACCAAAAAAATCACAAAAAAGTCTTTTCGAAAAGTAGGTTAAAGTGTAAGAAGAAAAAAATACGGGAATAAAAAAGTGCGAATTCGGACGCGCCTGCGTACGCGCAGCGCGAATCGACGCGTTCGTTTTTTAAACCGAGCCTCACTCGGATGTGGTCCGTATGTGACTGTATACTCATCTTGCACTTCGCGATCACCGAAGAAGATACATCACCCGTCCTTGTCGCACTTGAAGTGAACGGTATATCTTTCTCTGTCGTTATTATCAGAGGTTAAGGCATGCTCATCCGTCAGTTAGCCTGCAGACGTAGGGTGGGAAGGTTGTTTGTATTTAACAGTTACTTTCTCTATGGTCATAAGCTGCGTACCGTATGCCGGGCGACTATTTTGTGCGCTCGTCTCAGGTTATTTATTTGTGAAGCGCTCGCGCAGGTGTCTTGGAATTTATTGATAGGTTCTTTAGGTGTGTCTGCCTGTTTTGTAAGGGTCAGAACATCAGGTCAACTAACTGGGAATTTCTCTTTCTTATCTCGACTTTGTTTTTGTTTTAACAATGGGTTAAAAATGCCGTTGCGTTTTCCGCGTTTTGGGACTGATCAATGAGGTTAGGTAGATTTTCTGAGGTCATTGACCTTGATGGGTGACCAAGTAATTTTTCACTTGCTTTTAAAAAAGTCTAAAAATATATTTGATTGGAAAAAGTACTGTTAATTAGTGGTTTGAAAATTTGTCAATTTACTCGATTACAAAACCGTTCATAGAACAGATATACCTACCATTCACTATTATTCAGCTTAGTTTGCAAACGGACCGCAATAAAAACGCCAATAAAAACGGACCGCAAAAATAAGTTTGTTTTGCAAACGGGTTAGTATTCAGAGACTACAAATTATTAATTTTTATGATCCCAATTGCTTTCTCGTTAGATTCGGGTAGGTACTCTTTTTTAACGCAAGATTCATTAAAAAAAAAGTTTTTTTTTAATTCTAAGCACCAAAAAAGAAAATAAATACGAGTATAAAATACGACGGCCGGTATGGTTGAGTGGTAGTGGCGCTGTCTCTTGATCGATAGGTCCTGGGTTGGATTCCCAGTCGTGGCAAATATTTGTGTAAAAAGCAGAGAATTATTTGTATATGTCTGTATGTATTTTCCGAGGGACCCACGACACAAAGGAATACTTTAGTGGGCCATTGAGTGTGTAGCGTTTTTTCTTTTGTTATAATCAACAAGTCAATAAATTACTGCATTTGACAAAAAAAAACGTAATAAATTACAATTTAGGCCATAGGTCACTAAAAGTCAAGAGGTCAGGTAGCAAAAACACGTTCGCGGCAAAACTGGAGCGACCGAAATAATAACACACGAGTTATCTGTAGCCAATCAGGTGCGTGCGAAATGACATGCGCACTAGATCATTCGCTTAGATCAGTGCGCGCATTCGTGGGGATTGGCGTATCATGCGCAGGCCCCGCCTGTACCGTTATAGGGGGGCATTGGCCCTCCTAAAAGGGGGGATTTTAGATCACGCATTGCAATCCGTGACATGTGACATTAAGAATTATAATTAATACAATATTTATCGTATTGAAGGTAAGCTGACTTTTTGTGTACGGTAGCTTCGTTTTGTAGGAGTTTAGTTGTTTTTTTTTGTAAAAAAATGATTAAATTTAAAATAGATCTAAAAATACATATTTTTAAGATAATGTAGATTTAAAATACACTGAAAATTTTTGAACAGAAAATTTCATGTTATGACCTATAGATAATAATAAATATAATATTTCATGTCAGATTTTAAACCAAAGCAAGTAATAAATTCATTGATCATTTCACCTAATCCTAGTACAATTTTTAAATTTATTTTTTACCATAATTATGTAATATTAAGAATTTCTATTTAACATCATTTAACATCTGTGGTATCATTTGAACCAAAATGTTACAGGAAATAAATCATTATCATATTTAAATGAAATGTAAGTTAGATATGAATGAATTTACAAGACCCATATAGAAACACGAGGCAGTTTTTTAACTTTTTTGGCAAACAACCTACACATATACATATACATAAGCTCACGTCTATGTCCCATTGGGGTAGGCAGAGACCACAGATTGCCACCTACTACGATCCAAACACACTTCATACAAATCACGTATCAAGTATTTCCTTGTTCATTCGATTCTGTAGCTAATATACCAAAACACAACAGATGAACGACGTTAATAGAAAGTTGCATTCTTTTCCTGACAAAAAACTTAAATTAATATTATTGTATTACAAGAGCGTCGGTGGTCTAACGGCTAGCAGGTAGGACTCGTAAGAAAGATGTACTAAGTTCGATTTCCTGTGCCAAATGACTGATTTTCTAACTTATATACATTAGTTGCCCACTAACCAATGCTTTTACGATAAAGGAAAACATCGCGATAAAACCTGCACATTCAGGTGACCTACAATACAATATACTTTATTGCACTCCGATGCAAATAAGGTACCAATACAATCCAATATTAATGTATAACCAATCCAATCAGGTCAGGCTCCCTTGTTATCAGAGGTCACGGAGGTTAGATGACAGTCGCTCTACCTTTAGACTGTGTGGTGATCGGTTGAGAATAACACCACCCCATCTCTTTCCGTGGGTGTCGTAAGAGGCGACTAAGGAAACAGAAATGAGACCTGCCTCCTAGTAATCCATCCCAGGCAACGACACTTCATTTTTTTCTGAATCTGAGGTGTCGTCCTATGGTCTCATGCGGTATGGTAGGCTCTTTAAAGGGGTGTCTCGTTCCTACCGAAGTCCGACGCCAAACAGCTTGCTGTGTTCCGTCGGTGCGTGGGAGTACCATTGCCTTTATAGGCATTTTCGGGGTAAACTCGCTCCATCGTCGACCTCATCTTTGACCTTTATGGTCAAGATTGAGGTCAAGAGTTAACCCATCTATATCTATCTATATCTATACATTTTATAAAGAGGAAAGATTTGATTGTTTGTTTGTTTGTTTGTTTGCATCGAATAGACTCCGAAACTACTGGACCGATTTGAAAAATTCTTTCACCATTAGAATCCTACATTATCCGGGATGGACATAGGGTACATGATTTTCCTGAATTCTTACGGGAACGAAGTCCCGCGCGGGTAGCTAGTCTATCTATATCTATCTATACATTTTATAAAGAGGAAAGATTTGATTGTTTGTTTGTTTGTTTGTTTGTTTGTTTGCATCGAATAGACTTCGAAACTACTGGACCGATTTGAAAAATTCTTTCACCATTAGAATCCTACATTATCCGGGATGGACATAGGGTACATGATTTTCCAGAATTCTTACGGGAACGAAGTCCCGCGCGGGTAGCTAGTCTTATAATAAAATAAATAATGAATTGACCTGCCTAATTCTAGATCATGGTATAAACCATACCCCGAATGAGAAACGGGACTAAGGTAAGCGCTTGAAAGATAAATAGTATCATTTATATAACTTGATTTAACTACATAATTACGAGTTAATTGGTAAAATAGCGTGAAAATATGTATGTAATTTGTATGTTCACATACAGGTTAAACTAGTATGTATAAATATTTTGTCATTTACATTTCACGTGGAAAACCATTAATATGTCAATGTGCAGGTATTCATTAAGTTCATTGAGAAATATTTTTGTTTTAATAGGTTTGCATGAGCTGTTTAAGCATCTAGTTATAAGATATAATTAATGTGTGTTACATGCTAACTAGATTGTATATTTACTACTTATTAAAGGAATTATCATTATTCAGAATATTACTAGTTTTAACAGAAGGGCTACAATTTTTCCTTATAAACTGTTTGTTGTTCCATCGATATATCCAATTTCATTCGAACAAGGTAATTTTATAACTCCCTGAGCAAAAAGAGGGGTATTATTGTCGTGTGTATCTGTGGTCGGTGTATCTGTCTGTCTGTGGCGTCGTAGCTCCTAAACGAATAAACTGATTTTGGTGCTTTTTTGATTTTGGTTGGTGACCATTTTTTTAATGGTTTAGTCATTAAAAACATATATAGTTTTACAGAGAATAATATATAGTTTTCAAATTTTAAAGTTATATGTTTAATTTATTATTTAAAAAAAATCTCCTTTCACGTAAAGTCATCCCACTTTGAATAATAGTAATTTCGTCATGTATAACATTAAGCATTAAGCTCAACCATTCCGCATCCCAGTTTTTACAACCTTATATCAAGGCAAGATAATGTCGTATCGATCCCAACCATCGTAATGTCGAAGGCTTTTAAGGCTTTATTGACACACACGTAGTTACAAATCGCAAGGAACTGTTTTTGTAAACAACCTACATAGCCATACAGCCTTATTCTGTAACGTTTTATATCTATTTGAGAAATTATCTGTGTCTGAATCGATTTTCCGGGTCATAAGTGATATCAACTTAAATCTAAGATCGCATTTGAATGTTTTTTAGCGATTGGTTCTCTGGTAGAGATACATAAACTTTTTTTATCTTTTTTCCGAGAGAGTAAGTAATGTAAGCAAGAAGCTTACATTTGATTTCGTAGAATGAGACATGTCTTCAACTTGTTTTCAAACAAACCTATATACACACTTGTAAGTAAAAAAAAAAGAATCGAATAATTTTGATAAATATGTATTTAAATGATTTCTTATTTATAAAATGCAGGTCCTGACTCAAAGAATTATCAATGCCCAGTCCAGACCCTTGGACTTCTAATGCTTTAAGCACATTCTCTTTATCACATACGAGCAAGGAATAAGAAAGAATTTAGCGAAATTCCCGAAGGAAAGAAGACCCCGGGCATCCTCTATTGGGAAATATAAAAAAAAAAATTAAAATTAAAAAAAAAGATAAGGATGTTGGCCATCTATTGACGATTTCGACAAAACGTCTATTTATTTAGGTATAATTTTCATTATTTCAAAATTAAAGCGATTACGCAAAGTCATTGGGATTTTGACTGAGTTTTTATCCATTACACATATGACAACTATGACTTAAATGTTTCAGAACGTTGCTTCAAAACCTTTTTTCATGATTAAAACACATGAAATCACAATTTGTGCAAATCATGAAAATAAAAAAAATCTGTATTCATCAGAATAAACCGTGTTATACAACGTGTGAAATCTAGACCCAGATCCACCCAGCAGGAATGACTATGTTAGAATTACACTATTACTTGACTATCGAAGGTTAGGTCTCTTTTCTTAGTACAAACACGATTATACCATTTAAAGTGTGAATCAATTTGTGAATCAAATTACGTAAGATATTCAGAAATGGTCTTTACAACAACCATTTACATCAAACGTTTTCTTGTAAGAATTTCTCTGTTTTTATACGACTTTGATCAAAAGGTTTTGACACGTTTTTTTAATATCTTCACCGATGTTCCTGTCATTTATTTTTCTCAAACATTTTTAAGTACCAACAGATATTATTTTAAAGTACCATAACCTATAAAACCGGTCAAGTACGAGCCGGAATCTATAAAAACCATTATCTCTATAAAAGAGGCAAAAAAATCACGTTTGTTGTATGGGAACCCCCTTAAATATTTAATTTATTCTTCTTTTTAGTATTTTATGTTATAGCAGCAATCAAAATAGATCATCTGTGAAAATTTAAACTGTCTAACTATCACGGTTCATGAGATACAGCCTCGGACAGACTTATCTATCACCAGAAAAATGTTGTTGAGACTTTCGTCGAAACCAAGCCCGTTAAATCTTTTTTAAAGGCAAAGGCATACTCATAGACATTTTTTTTTTTGTTAAATTTATCCCTTTCGGGAAAGGCAAAGGAAACTATGTCCATACAGCCATGTCTTCAGTGAAAAATCTTCTTTCTTCAACTTAACCTAAGCCCTAAGCTCCTCATGTTCTGCGTAAAACCGGATAGCGTCTGTTTTACGAAAACTGGCGGCGAGAAGCACAACCGCGAGGATCTTTATCGGTACCAAACGGAGCAGAAACACTGTTATCAGTTGAATTTTTCATCACTACACGAATTTTAGTCAATTTACTGCATAATACACTATCACTATTACACATTAAACAACTTTTTCACGCCAAAAACGAAAATTTAATTGACAAAGCAACCGCTCACGCCGAGTTCCCGCCAAAGACCTCATATACTCATAGACAAGTACACAGTCTTTCAAATAAAAGTAAAGATAACGACTAAAAAAAAACAATAGTGTTTGCGTATGTAATAGTGTTACAGAGTGTGTAATTAGACCGCTGATATTTATTTTAATTTTATTACTTACACAGAAAAAAGTCGTCTAAATGAATATATTTAAAAAAAACATGTGAGAATTTGATTCTTGAGTCCGATAATAATTTAAGTAAGTAATGAATAAGCATAGAAATTAAATAAAAAAATATCTTTTCTTTGGAAATAAGAGAAATTATTTCGATACCTTTCCTCTATGCATAGAAAATGTGTTTATTTTCCTTATCAAAACAGAAAAAGTTTGATCTAAGTAAAGTTAATCTTACAAATTCGGAAATTCCAATAAGAATATTTTAAGCATGAACACTGTTTACCGAACAGGTTGCGCCGGCGCAGAAAGATGCGCACCGCCTGTCACTCAACTCTACACCTTTAGTTCGTAGTTCACGCAAGTTCTGAGAGATGGCGCCACGAGTATCATTTTAAGGAAATACTATCTGATGAGATAATTTGGTAATTATGATAAGTAATTCTTTTAATTCGATCACTTTTTATGTAAACCAAATAAAGTCGATCCAATAAATGACAAAATATCGGAAAAAATAAAAGATTCAAATAATTAAACTAGGAACGTAGTAAATATTTAGTTGAATCATGTATGACTTAGAATAATGTTATTAATATCTATCCTTAATTCAAGGGCGTTGCCAAGGGGGGGCAGGGGGGCAGCTGCCCCCCTCCCCTAGAGGGGAAAAAATGTAGCCAACTGCAAAGCAACCAAAGTTGGAACCGTTCTTATTACAAACGCCAATTCGCATAAGAAGCAAAGACTCGCGCTACAAATGTAAAACTTGAAGCTCTGACTGTACCTACAATTCATATTTTTTTCATCCTCCATTATATTAACTTACCCCCACCTGGGCCAAGGGCTGGCGACGCCTTTGCGTTAATTCCTTATCTATCCTATTAAAAAAATTATTAGACAAATACACGAGTATTTAAATCACCTATTAAATAATAGATAAAAATTTAATCAGATCAGGTAGAATCAGTTTTATTTCAATTTTATAGATAGTTAAAACATTTACTCACGTTATCACAGTAGACCAGTCTTTCCCAACGTGGGCGATAACGCCCCCTTGTGGGCGCTGCAGGCCTAAAGGGGGGCGGTAAGAGACCCAGAAAAAAAAAGGGGGCGTTGTGTAGGGCTTTGGGGTCGATTTATAATTTCATCTACCTAGCTAGGAAGACTCTTAGATACCGACTGAGCTCTCGACTCTCGACTACATCTTGTGAACATCAACTAATATTAATTAAGATATAGCTCAAACTCGGTTCGATATAATAGACCGTGGGCAATCATGTTTTAACAAGTTTTTGTTAAATAATCCGATTTGTACATTCCTGTATCAATCGGCTGGTTCTATAATACTTGTTCTTGCTTGTCGAGTACGATTGGGCGTCGAATGAGATAAACGAGTTTATGCACGTTTGTCTTATTCCTGTTGGTGCGTGCTGCTTATGCAATCCTATATAAACGACGTAAATTTATTTTATTTTCATTTGCGGTTTCGAGCATAATAGATAAGCAGTACTTCATTATACCACTTACGTATTTCTCAAAACAAAACAATGTCGGAAGTAAAAAAGAAGAGACGGCAATACTCTGCGGAATATATTAAATTCGGATTTATTGAAAATCCCACAAACCCGTCGTCGCCTTTGTGTCTTCTATGTCTAAAAACATTTTCGAACGAAGCAATGAAGCCTTCAAGACTGCAAGGTCATTTAAATAAAATGCATCCAGATAAGAAAGACAAGAATGTAGCATATTTTCAAGACCTAGAGAAGAAGCATAATACTCAGCCAAGTGTATCAAAACTATTTTCGGCGGCTGCTAAGCAAGATGACGACGGACTTCGAGCTTCGTACAATATCCCTTTGTTAATTGCTCAAAAAGGCAAACCACACAACATCGGAGAAGAGTTAATTTTGCCAGCAATAAAGGAAGTAATAACTACTGTGCTTCATAAACCGGCCGCAGATATTATCCAAAAAATTCCTTTGAGTAATAATTCTGTGCAAAGACGAATTGATGAAATGGCTGAAAACATTGAAGAATCATTGTGCAATCATCTGAGGACTAGTCAATTCTCAATTCAGCTCGATGAGTCCACTTTACCAACTAATGAAGCGTTGTTGCTATCTTACGTGAGGTTTATTAAAGATAAGAAAATACGTGAAGAACTATTGTTTGCCAGAAATTTGGAGACAGATACAAAAGGCGAAACCATATTCAATACATTGGAAAAGTTTTGTGAAGAGAAAGAGATTCCTTTGAAAAATATTATATAAGTTGCTACGGATGGCGCTCCGGCTATGACAGGGCGCCATAAAGGCTTCATAGCGTACCTAAAAAATAAAATTCCAGATGTCCTTGCTATACATTGCGTTATTCATAGACAACATTTGGTTGCTAGAAACTTAAGTGAACGACTATTTCAATCACTGCAATATGTCATCAAAGCATTCAATAAAATCCGTAGCAGCTCTTTGAATGATAGATTATTTCATCAGCTTTGTGTTACTAATGACGAAGATTTCAACCGTTTGTTGCTTCATACTGAAGTTCGTTGGCTGTCAAGAGGCAATTGTCTGATTCGATTTTATAACCTGTTTGACTCTGTGATAGAGTTCTTGGAAACTAAAGATACAGAACTGCGCAACAAGCTCATAACATCAAAGAATGATATAGCTTACATGACAGACCTGTATAAATTGTTCAACGACGTGAACCTCCAACTGCAAGGCGATGAACTAAATTTAATTAAAACAAAAAATGTCGTTGCTGCTTTCGCAGCCAAACTGCTTCTGCACAAAAAAAAATATGGGCAGACGTGAGTTTCACAATTTTCCGAATTTATCAGTATCCTGCAGTAACGACGACTTGTTTGCCTACTGCCAACATTTGGAAAACCTCCACATTGACTTCACCGAACGATACCAGGACATTTTAAACTTGGAAATACCAGACTGGGTGTTGGATCCATTTTCAAATGTCAACATAGCAAATGTCACCTCAGCTGGAAGAAGAACTTATAGAATTGACAACAAAC
Source organism: Aproaerema taeniolella (assembly GCA_949987775.1). Taxonomy (NCBI): domain Eukaryota; kingdom Metazoa; phylum Arthropoda; class Insecta; order Lepidoptera; family Gelechiidae; genus Aproaerema; species Aproaerema taeniolella. The sequence continues at coordinate 1,346,158 of OX465258.1, read as the reverse complement.
GAAGAAATAAAAATCAAGTTCAAAAATGGATATCAAGAATTTTGGCTACAAAAACCGATCCTGCAATTGTACCCTGGATTGTAGTCAATTGTTCAACGATTCTTGATAGCATTCCCATCGTCATATTTGTGTGAACGTGGATTTAGTGCTGTGGCAACGCTGCTTACTAAAAAGAGAAATCGTTTGCGTGTTACCGAACGTGGCGACTTGCGGCTGTTTTTGAGTAAATTGGAACCTGATATCAACAAACTTATTGAACAGCATCAGATTCAACCTTCACATTAGTTTTTATATAAGAATTGATTATGTTTGTTTTATTTTCAATAAAAGATACTCTGTCCGAATACTATAAAGTTGCGTTTCAATAATCAGTTATAAGTACTTAGCGGTTTTTAAGTATGTTTAAAAAGGGGGGCGTTAAAAAAAAAAAAATTCTTAAAGTGGGCAGTAGACAAAAAAAGGTTGGGAACCCCTGCAGTAGACGAACAATCAACATAAAGAAACAAAAAAAAATTGACCAAAAGCGAGTCGGATACCGTCCGAATCTATGAAAACGGCAAAAAAATCACGTTTGTTGTATGGGAGCCCCCTCAAATATTTATTTTATTTTATTTTTTAGTATTTTTTGTTAAAGCGGTATTATAAATACATCATCTGTGAAAATTTTAACTTTCTACGGACGGACAGCGGAATCTTAGTAATAGGGTTCATTATTTATACAAATGTTGTTTTCATACTTTCGTAGAGTAAGATATGTAAATAAATTAGGTTTTATGATTACAAAACATTTTATCTTTCTTTAAAAAAAAACTGCCAAATAAAACTTCACCATCTGCTTAACACGATGACCTAAGAAATAATTTGTTATATAAAAATTGAATAAAACCTATGCTACTTAGAAAAAGGCCACAAAAATTCGAAACAGATCATTAATTTTCAGTATAACATCTCGCTCCATATTTTATTGCTGTCCCTATCGATATGCGGGCAAAATAAAGGAAACTCCGAAAAAAATCCGAATTTTTTGGGTTCCGTTTGATGAAATGGAAACTGTTTTGAAATCAGGTCATAAATTCGTTAAATTAATTATACGAGTATGTTGTAAGGTCAGCCTGATACCAGTTTGATAGACTTTATACAAATGAAATTATGTTTTTTGTTTAATTTAATAAAATAAAAAACTTCTTGTTAAGTTTGACCCTATGAGTAATTGAATTTATGTTACCTAAAGGTAATTTAAATCAACACTTGAAAAAATATAGTTTTTCTATGACAAAAACTGCATTACGGTTAAAAAAGCTGTTTATGAGTCAACTTTCACTAGTATAAAGTTATAGTTGAAATAAAGCATGATGAAGCTCGTAACATCGACTGTGAAGTTCCTGATAACGAAGTACCTTCTTATTCTAAATGAAATAGGCGTTACTTTCACACTACTGGGCCCGTATTCTCTCTTAGAGGAAGGATGAATATTAAGAAATAGACGGATGACATTTAATTATTACAAATAAATTATTATTTTATTTATTTCAAATACCTACTCTTTTTACACATCCGTTAGCTAAAAAAACACCACCCCATTTCTTTCCGTGGTTGTCGTAAGAGGCGACTAAGGAAACACAAATGAGACCTGCCTCCTAGTAATCCATCTAAGTTCTTTAGTTATAAGAACTTACCTACCTTCTTGTAAACAGTGTAGTGAAATAAATTTATTTTCTTTCTTTCTTTCTTTCTTTTCCATCCCAGGCAACGACACTTCATTTTTAGCTGAATCTGAGGTGTCGTCATATGGTCTCATGCGGTGTGGTAGGTCCTGTAAAGGACCGTCTGGTTCACGACCACCCTCCTACTGAAGTCCGACGCCAAACAGCTTGCTGTGTTCCGTCGGTGCGTGGGAGTACCAGGGCCTTAATAGTCATTTTCTGGGTTAACTCGCTCCATCGTCAACCTCATCTTTAACCTTATAGTCAAGATTGAGGTCAAGAGTTAACCCATTGTATAATAATTAAAAAATATATGTATTTACTGATATTTTACACGTTGAAGTCTTTTGTATGATTAGAAATTTGTGAGTCTTAGTATAAGACAAAGCAACACCTTGATTCAAACTCTATATTTATCAAAAATAATACACAAATCTTCATCAAGTACGTAAAAAATTCAATGTTGGGTGCAGAACCCATTTCAAAACACACTATTACTAACTTACCCAAGCCGCGTTCGCCCACGGATCGCTACATTTTTTGCGATCCATATTTTGATTAATGCTCTCCACTCTTTTGTGATATTTTTATCGTTTTTCAAGCATCCCTTTTATTGGACACTGGTAGAATGATATCTTGCGATTTCTTAAGACCATAAATTAGGTTTGAGTAATTTTTGTTGGCATGCAGAAAAGATGTGTCGATTATGGAATGTTTTTGGAGGACAAACTATCAAAGTAAATGGGAATAATTGAATGAATAGGAGATTGACGAAAAAAATAGTAAATTATTTGTAAGAAATATTTATTATCAAAAAATACAAATATGTGTCGTGTAAAAAATAAAAAGCAGGTGTTTGTTCTCGGGTCATGTCAAAGACAAAGTCAAGTAATTTCCGAGGGACCCACGACACGAGGGAAAACCTTATAGTGTGGGCCTCTAAAGCCAGTGTTCACCAAATATTTAACCAACGATTAGCAGCTAACCAGAGATTTGACAATGTCATTTTCATACATTTTTTTTGACATTTTGTCTGATAAGCTTCTAACCGCGGTTTAACCGTTGGTTATATTTTTGGTGAACACGGGCCTAAGTGTAGAGCGTTTATGCACAATTTCAGCTTAATCGGTTATGGTAAATTGTATTAAAATAGAGATGCAATATTTGACCCGATAGCCATAAACAGTGATAGCCCAGTTGGTAATGAGCCAGACTTGTAATCCGAAGGTCGCCGGTTCAAATCCTGGTGCGGGCCTGTACCACTATATTCGTCTTTTCGGATTTATGTACGGATTTCTAATTATCACTTGTTCAACGGTGAAGGAAAACATCATGATGAAACCCGCCCAAGAATTAATTTTCGGTGGGGACGTATATGGGCTGGTAAAAAAAAATTGACCCGAACAAACATACTTAAATACATTGATAGTTTAGGCCTATTTTATAATTCGAACGGCACGGCACGGTACGGTAGAATTTTTATTACCATTGCCTTTTATGTTCTCAGCTTCTTGTATCACTAGTGCATAGGAGGCAATTGTAATACAGTTTTTCCGTGCCGTTTTCGAATTATAAAAAAGGCCATGAAGGCCAAACAAAGGTGGTGACATTTTAAAATGCTACACTAGAAGTAACTGGATCCTATGAGCATGTTAAACGCAATTGCGACCTAATTTAAAGGTAAAAAAAGAGATTCTGCGCTAACAAATTCCTTTTTTAATTCTTTTCCTTCTTTGAAGTCATTTAAAAATATTGCTTGTTACAAAAGTGCACAATACTTATTGGTTTGTTGCCAATAAGTTTTTCTAAAAGGCCCTTGCCAGAAAGTGAGAGTCAAAAGACTTTCAAATCGAACATCTAATCTAGAACATGACTTACAAATCCAAAAAAAACACAAAAGTTCAAGTACCTTGACGAATGACTTGGAAGATTCGTTCGCAATTTCAAACAGCAGTTTTTTTGTAAACCGTATATTGTCATTGACAAAGAGTGTGAGCGAAGTTTTGAATGTGTTGAGTATTGATTGTCACAAACCGAAGAGAATGGAGTAACGCAATCATTTGGCATGATCTCTCACAATATTGAAGGGACCATTTGCGGGTTTTGTGAAAGTTTTAATTTAAAAGTTGTAGCGGAAAGATCAAGGATCTTTAATGACAGATCGCCTGAACTGAACGGCTATTCTACTAATTGATAGCGGTTGAAGGCGACTAAGGACACACAAATTAATGAAACCTTATCCATTATCCTAGGTAACGACACCTCAATTTTTTTTGAATCTGAGGTGGCCTTCTGTGGTCTCATGCGGTGTAGTAGGCTCTTTAAAGGGCCGTTTGGTTCGCAACCACCCTCCTACCGATGTCCGACGCCAAAAAGCTTGTTGTGTTCCGTCGGTGCGTGAAGAGCTTAGATAACTCGCTCCACCGTCGACCACATCATTTTTTTTACCAGCCCATATACGTCCCCACCGAGGGGCACGAGCCTCCCTTCGAAACACGAAGGGGATTTAGGCCATCGTCCACCACGCTGGCCCAATGCGGGTTGGTGGACCACTCCTCTTTCGAAAATGAATTTTCTAGGACGGGCGGGTTCCATCACGATGTTTTCCTTCACCGTTGAGCAAGTGATAATTAGAAATCTGTACATAAATCCTAAAAGACGAATTTAGTGGTACTTGCCCGCACCAGGATTTGAACCCGTGACCTTCGGATTACAAGTCCGGCTCATTACCAACTCGGCTATGGACCACATCTATGATCTTGGTCAATATTAAGGTCAAGAGTTTAATATTGACCAAGATGTGGTCCATAACCTTCTCATTATAAAAAAGTCAATCTTTACTTACTTATATTAAAATATTTGTTTAATCTTTCGCGTAAAGCTCACAACTTAAAGTAACCCAAAAACCTAGCTTCGGGTTAAATTGACAATGCAATGTTAAGTGGGGGGTCGAAAAGACCCCTCGTTTTGACAAAAACGTGTCAATGTTTTGAGCTCAGTTTTCATTGCATTGTGGTCGCGAAGATAAATTGTTATCGCCATTCGGTTATAAATAGTATAATTTGTTAAGTTTGGAATTGAGTTTGGATTAGTATGGATAATTTTTCTTCAAAGCTATTTTGCATTAGTTAAAAAAAATATTTGTACTTACTAGTCATATTACACATACAAAATACCAGTCTTGAATACCTAAAGTCATATTCACCAAATATTCAATGCGACGGTTAAACTACGGTTAATAGCAAACTAAATGTCGCCAAAAAATCGTGTTCACTGTTATCTCGTACGTTAGTTACTAACATACCTATTTGGAAAATATTGGCCTTAATCTTAAGCCTGATTATTACTATAACTATACATTAGTCATATAATAGGTATTTGTACTCAGAAATAAATTGGATTTAGCTTATTACCAGCCCATCGTATATTGCCTGAAACACAGGTTTCACCTAGTTCAGGCGTATACCTAATTAATTAGTTAAGTTTGCTTTTATTTTTTTAAATATTTTTGTAGTCTCTAATGTTAATCATGTATGCCTTTTTGTAAATGAATAAACAATTTATTTATTTATTTATTTATTTTTTATTATATCAGTCACTATCATCCGCTTAGCAAGCACTGCCACGTTATTCTATTGACGGTAAAAACTTCGCTTTGTTTGCTCGAGGGTATCGTGCAAATGCTTCCTCGCCCTCTGACGTCATTTTGTCACTTGTTTACATATGACCGCCTTGTTTTCACGTTGTTCTTGAGCTGTTTAAAGGAGAGGTTCTCGAGTCTATCGTTACTCAATCAAAAAATAATATCCTTAAATAAGTTTTGTTGATTTCCATTCTGTTATATATACAGCTCGTGGGTGGTTACACTTGTTTACCTTATTCGTTAAATAAGATGGCTTAAGTGGGTATATTAAGTGAGCTTAAATAAATTTGATTCAGTATTTGGTCGTTTTCTAAAAATATCTGGACTTAATATATACAATTTAAATATACATACCTACATAGCCAAAGAGCAATAAATCCTTTTTATATCGATAGAATAACTTGTAGTTTTCTCCTTAAAAATGCATAGGTATATAAAAAATACTGAATTTAGCATTACCGACATAAAACAAACATCTGTAAAAAATTTGAATTTAAAAAAATCTCCTATGTTAACGAGACCTTATTCCCAAGAATGTTTAAGTCAGAATATCCACACAAATCTGTCATATGTCACTGCTAAACAAGCTCGGCACCCGTCTCCGCCTACCAAATATCCCGACTATTGTCACTAAGCATCTGTTTATGCTATGCTCTTGCGCATAAACCGTTGCCATAGTAACGACACAGTGTAAGCTGTTTCAGTATTACGAGATTTGTTAACACTATTTTGGTCACGACAAAAGTTGGGTGGAAACAATTTTGCTGTTTATCCATAAATTAAATTGTAAAATGTTTAATTCAATATATTAATTTAATTAAAACAACATGATAATTATTTTTAAAAAATGGTTTTAATGTAATTAAAAAACAAAAAAACACGTGAAATAACTTTTTTCAGCCTCGCGGTGATCGGTTAAGAATGACACCCCATGCGTGTCATAAGTGGCGACCAAGAAAACAAAAATTAATGAGACCTGGCCTCTATCAGTACATCTTAGGCAATTTCACCTCAATTTGTTCTGAATTCGAGGTAGTGTGCATGCGGTGCCTTAGGATCTGTAAAGGGCCGTCTGGTTCGTACACAAAGACAGAAACGAACACCCGTGACTCTAGAATAAACATCTGCTTTTTACACAAATATTTGCCCTGACTGAGAATCGAACCTAAGACCCATCGACCAAAAGGCCGTCGTGATCATTCAGAATTAACAATAACTTAAATGCAGTAGGTTAATTAAAGGTTAACCTACTGCATTTACGTTATTTAATCTGTGGTAACATAATTTATTGCAACGGTTTGCCAGGTGACGATTGTTATCAGGTTTAGTTTCATTTATATTTTTATGGTGTTTATTAATGTATACTGTTTGTTGATCAAATGGGTCGAATCAAAAGTAGATGACAGATTTAAAAACTTTTTAGAAAAAAAAAACCGACTTCAAAACAGTGAAAAATAAAGACAACATCATTTAATTAATGCGTACCTAGCTATTAAAGTCAAAGTCAAAAAGTGACAAAAGGAAGATGGCTCAACTTTTGCTGTGAGAGGCCGAAACCACGTCACTGCTATGATTTTCAGAATTAGATATTGTTCTTTTTTCATTCTTAGAAAACCTACTTTAGAAAACCTACTTATAATAAAAAAAAGGAAATCACAACATCTGCACATCAATTCGCCAGACTAATAAATTCCAAAACCAAATCACAGTATGCCAAAACCGCGACCGCCCAAACCATTAACTTATAATACAACAAACAACATATTTTTGTACAACATAACGCATTTCCAAACATCTGTCTCGCAACAAAAGCCGCAGATAATATCGATAAACCGTCGATAAGAGTTCGATACTTGTGCGATTCATCGAAATCTCGAAGCAGTCAAAATAAGTTTAATGGTGTGGAGTCAATTACTTTCATTATTCATATTTTTTTACTCACTGAAGTTAGAGGAATAAATGTTATGTCGAATGGAAATAATCTTTACACTGGATCTCTTTTGGGGCTGACAGAGTATCCGTTTCATAATAATCTACCTATACTTACAGGAAGTTTTGGTAACTCTAAAATTAAAAGTTGTGTATCAATACTACCCCCAACATTCATAGCCACCACCAAAAAAACCTGCTTTTAAATCAAACAAACGGCATCCAAATCGGCTCACGCGTTTATGAGCTACACTCATAGTAGTTATTTCAAAACAATATTTCATCAATTTCTAATACAAAAATGTACTAAATCAATAAATTCAAGATCAAATCAAGCTTAGAATAACACCTAAAAAAGATACAAAAATAGGAAAAGAAAAATGAAACAAAAAATATCGGCTGTTACAATATTTTCCAAAATTCCCATGGGAACGAAGTTACAAACCTTCTTAAATATAAAATTGAAGTTCCTGGCTCACTGACTCATCAACGCCCAGCTCAAACCCTTGAACTTAAAAAGCAAAAATTTGGCACAAAAGTTCCTTTTATGACGTAGGCAAGGAACTAGGAAGGATTTTACGAAATTCCCACGGGAACGAAGTCCCGGGCATCTTTTAGCAATATAAGTTCAAGTGTCAAGTGTTCTATAGTATCTCGCCTCTTAAGGACCTTTTAAACATCATTGCGTGCGCGCATCGTTTTTCAACGTTTTAGTCACAGAGTTTGTGCGTTCACAAGAAACAGTAGGTGATAAATTCCGTGTTTTGTACTCGACTATTGTCAATTTTGTATTGAGGACGACCTATTGTTGGATGGCACTTCGATTTTGCTCGGATTTGTTTGGATGGGGGTTAAGGTATAGGAAATTATAGGATAAAACATTGCATTTTGGCGTAACACTTAAAACAAATCATACTACTTATAATGCTAGGATTATACCTAAAATAAATCATACTAATGCTTAGGTTTGTATACAAAGGTTAAAATTTATGACCAAAAAAAAAGAAAAATTTTTGACCGTGTGGTGATCGATTGAGAATAACACCATCCCATCTCTTTCCGTGGGTGTCGTAAGAGGCGACTAAGGAAACACAAATGAGACCTGCCTCCTAGTAATCCATCCCAGGCAACGACACTTCATTTTTTCTGAATCTGAGGTGTCGTCCTATGGTCTCATGCGGTGTGGTAGGCTCTGTAAAAGGTAAAAAAACCAAACAGCTTGCTGTGTTCCGTCGGTGCGTGGGGAGTACCAGTGATTTATAGGCATTTTCTGGGTTATCTCGCTCCATCGTCAACCTTATTTTTGACCTTATGGTCAAGATTGAGGTCAAGAGTTAACCCATCTTATAATAAATAAATAAAAACAAAGGATTAAAAAAAAAATTAAAACTAAATAAATATGTGGAGACCAATAAGATAAGAAAAGAGGAACGTTTATGTGCCAAAACACAGTAATCTCGTTGTTCCGTTCTTAGAATTTTCGGATCTTATTTCAGACCTTACATGGAAGATTTTTGGAAGAACTCGTTCAGTTTGATGGGCTGACGCACATACTGAAACTTTTGTTTTGAATAAATATTTTAATGTGCTTAAAAACAGATAACAATATTGGTCAAAAGTAATATTTTGTTTTATTTCCATATTAATGCACAACGTTAATGTTCAAGTTTTCACTTCTACCGGCACTCCCGGAGTGCAACCCGTTGTTTTTTTTCGTAATTTTTCTCATTCCTGTATTAATTCCGACCAGTCGTCCTTTTTATAAGAATCCTAGTCATACGTTTAATTTTAGGTCCCTTACAACATTTTTGGAAAAATGATTTTTCATACAAAAATTTTTTTAATATTATTCGGGGATATGAAATCTAAATGTAACAAAATTTTGTATGAAAGTTAGGAGAACATTCAGCAATAATTTGCTGATTATTTCAGTGGGAATGTCAATCGTAAAAAAATTAGATCTAAAATAAGCATAAAAACGGAAATTTAGTCAATGAGCTGTATTTGAGCCTGATCATCAATTAAAAAATCAAAACGAAGATATAAATTGTACTCAAAATGTCTCTATACTGGGTGAAATGAAACCTAGCTATATTAAAAATCCTGAACCAGTATCACTCAAAGAACACCTTTATGAAAAAAAAAAAAATTTTTTTATATTTTTTCAATGGGAACAGTCAATTTTTTGCCTAAAGCGGGTAGCGCTCGGGGGGTGCGCCCGAGTGGTGTCTACGTTTAAGAAAAAAAAATCCCACCCCCCAAAAAAAAAAAAAAAGTGTTCAGTAAGTGATACTGGTTCAGGATTTTCAATAAAGCTAGGAGGTTCTTTTTCAACCTGTATATTCAATTATTCAAATCAAAACTAATTTTATAGATAGCTGCTGAATCAAATTCAAGCATGTTTAAAGAAAAATTTATATTGAATAAAAGCGACCCTATAATTCGCAAAAAGTTTAAAAACCTGAAAACGCAGCCTCCTATCGCCGGTACCACAAATCCCCACAGTTTCCCGCCAGTTCGTGGCCCAACAATGTGCCTTCGTTAGCGCATGCGCGAAACATTTCGCTGCAGTTTTTGTAGCACCGTGCGCCTAGGCGTAATCTCAGCCAGACGTTTACGGCATCGTGAATCAATGGGAAGGTGCTCTCATACCTCCTTATTACAAAGTTGTCTTTTATGCCATTTTGATGGCTGGACGTTGACCTTTAAGGTCAGAAGAGTGGACGAGTAGTTAAGGTTACGACTAAGAAATAATAGGTAACTAAGAAATATATTCCACTATTCCTTATCGTATAGGTATCATCAAGTTTGTGATTAACCAACTCTAAAATTAAAAAAAAACAGCGGGTTGCACTCCGGGAGTGCCGGCAGAAGTAAAAACTTGAACATTAACGTTGTGCATTAATATTTTATTTAATTTTTTCTATGCTGACACCGGATGACATCTTCACTTTTGCAGTTTTAATTTCCTATATTTATTAAACAACCCTCCGCCTTACGGATTTTTGATCAGGGTCACGTGACAGACACGTGACCCTGATGCGAGTTTAACATTTTTTACCCATACTTACTTCAAAGTGCACAACGCCGCTAAAGAAGTTTTCACTTCAAAAATTATATAAACCCCGCCATTCATCGCTTGTAACCTGCTGAACCCATTTTAACTCAATTAGATCAGCTTTCTAACAAAAACAAAATGCATTGAAATCGATCTATTTGTTTGGGAACTAGGATGCTACAGAACAGACAGTATACTTATAACACTCCTCTATTTTGTTTGGGAGTTACAAAGTGTATGTTAACAAAAATACATAATTATGTCATTTGTTTTATGACCTTAAATAATTTCAATTTTTTTAACAGCACTATTGTGTTTTAGATTAAGGCGACTACAGCACCCGAAAAAGGCAGCACACATAGGAATAGTGCCATCTCCGTCTCTCAACAGGCCTGGGCCGGCAGTGCGAACAGTGTCGATACACGAAGTTTACGGACTAATGAAAGCGTGCGTGCGTAAAAACATGTTCGAAAGTTAGAAAAATGAGATTTATGGAAAGGTAACAGCTTAAATCGAAAAATGCGTTAACTACTTATCGAGAGTGTTCAATCACGAACATTTTGATAGCAAATTCAAGTTCCTGTGTGCATTTTACTATCGTATTTACAGCTTAAAAGATACACAATATTGGGTATTTAGAGGTGACTTTGTGAGCTTTTTCTATCGAACCAAAAGTGCTGAATCGACTACTTATCTAGTTGAATCGTTTATTTGAAAAACCTCATAAGTCAGAATCGTCGGGCGATTTTAAAAACATAAAAAATCATTTTTTGAAAAAACTGAGCATATTTATTATTCAAAAATCCTATAAAATAGTAATGTCAGTATCGGTTAAAATGATTACATGTAGAAAAATTCAATTATTCAACTCGTAGCATTAAAAAAATCAACCTCGTTGAAAAAGTGACTTATGGGGTTTCTCAAATAAACGATTCAGTTTATGTCCTGAATATTACCGTAGTATTTTTTTTCTTCGATTTAATGCAATGCGTCATGCTTATCTACGCTTCATAAAATCGTAATTTAGGTGCTGTAGTAGTCGCCTTAACCTATGCTTATAAGTTAACCAATTTTTATCGTGATTCTGAGCAAAGCCCTCAACTTCACTTAAGTTTCATTTGAACCCCAATTTCGGTTGAAATATTTTGCGTATTTTTTTACTTATTAATATAAAAATTTATTTTTAAAAAGCCTTTAATAAAGGCTTGCACCGCGAAACATGGCGTGATCATAAAGTAATATGTATTATGAAAACAAACAGACACGAAATCAGAGCATTAGTCACCAAAAGCTTGAGTTATGCTAATCAAGTTAGCAGTTAGTAAGAGTAAGTCATGTTTGTGCCAAGGTTGGCACAAAGATGTAAGATGCAAGAGATCGAGTCAATACTTATCCTGAACAGGCATTCACACTTCACACCAATAGTATAAAGGCGAAAGTTTGTGAGTGTATGTACTTCTTCACGCTCAAACGGCTGGACCATTTTTTTATAAAATTTGGAACAGATGTAGCTGACACCCTGGATTATCACGTGAGCTATATAATTTTCGTGTATTTCCACAGGAACCAAGTCCTGAGCGTAATTTGAAAGACATAGACACAGACAGCGTTTATTTTGTGTGTAAAGAGTGTTTGTTTGCCGTCCTCAGAGTGTTGGTGGTCTAACGGCTAGTGGGTCGGACTCATGAACGAGAGGTACTGCGTTCGATCCCCACAACCCTCTTTTATTGGATCATGGCAGCACATTCTCCAGAATGTGCGGGTTACTCACGATGTTTTCCTTCACCGTAAGAGCATAAGTTACTATGCAACTAATGTACAAAACTCAGAAAACGAGTCATTGGTATATTGAGGCAATGGCGCTCGTAGCCCAGTGGCTCTCGTTGATCTCAACCAATCAGTGAGGTTAAACAACGTACACAGAGGCAGGGAACCTGATGTGTGACCAAAGTTGCAATTTATCACGAGCGGACCAAATCCCGGCTGTTGTAGATTGACTTCAGTCGTTAAAACCAAGTCAGAGGCCATGGTGCGTTTTGAAAACTCTGACACCAGGGTTAGCCAAGTTCCGCCACATACTTGACTATACCTACACGATAAGAAGAAGAAGAATGGTGATACTGGGTATCGAACTCGGTACCTCTCGCTTACGAGTCTAACCCGCTAGCCATTAGACCACCGAATGTCTAGGTCACCAATGTTTATAATGTATAAGGATTTTAATTATTTTTATATACCAGATCCATTTAATATATCTATTCTACTCCAATGTGATAGTAGTGTTTCAACAAGCATGGTTAGTCGAAGTATGGCTAAGTATTCCGCCCACTGGTCCCAGGTTCTGAGTTCAGTATCGGTTTATGCTAATGTGGCGGTTTATGATTTGTTTTGATGGTTAATGACAGGGTTTTAGGGTACTAGAGCATTTTTATATCTACTATACTAGCATCCCGCTCGGGACTTCATTTCCGTGGGAATTCCGGAAAATTATGTAACCTACTTACATAATTACTCAGGGATATTGTAGCATCCTAATGGTGAAAGAATTTTTGAAATCGGTCCAGTAGTTTTTAAGTTTATTCGTTACATACAAAAATACAAATCTTTCTTCTTTGTAATATTAGTATAAATACAGACTAGAGGAGGCCCGGGACTTAGTTCCCGTGGCAAATTCGTAAAAGCTTGCTTTGTTCCTTGCCTACATTGTAAAAGGAACCTTCGTGCCAAATGTCAACTTTTTAGGTCCAAAAGTTTGGGTTGGACGTTGATAAACAGACATACAGATACACAGATACACACGTCAATCTTACAACACCCATCTTTTTTGTCAGGGGTTAAAAAATCAGAGCTTCCGAACATCCCACAAACAGTATTCATAACAAATGTTCACCATACTTCAAAAGATTATCCATTAGATTCTTATTTAAGAGGCAGAACGAATTTTACAAAATAAAATCGCGCCTCAGAGCACAATAACGACTTTTTAAACGACTACACATTGTTACAATTCTGTTTCTATACTTTATTTATTGCTTTCCTAAACTCAAAACTACAAACTTACAAATCCAATTCAAAAACTCCATATCAGAAGACATTTGTTGCGCTGTAGAGTTTTTCAACTACAAATTTAAGTTGTTTAAGGGTCATTGAAAAGTGTTCATTGGATTTAAGTAGAAACATCACGCTTCATAAATAAAATTAAAAAGTAAATGCCCTACTAACGTGGGCACCCTAGTTAACCCGTAAATGGTGAGGGCTAAAATATTTTGACATTTATTAACTTGACCGTAGAGTCAATAGACTCTGGAAGAGCCAATGTAACAAACTAGGGACTAGGGATAAATATTAAAAAATAAAAGGTACCGGTAGATTTTTTTTTTGTTAAATTTATCCCTTTCGGGAAAGGCAAAGGAAACTATGTCCATACAGCCATGTCTTCAGTAAAAAATCTTCTTTCTTCAACTTAACCTAAGCCCTAAGCTCCTCATGTTCTGCGTAAAACCGGATAGCGTCTGTTTTACGAAAACTGGTGGCGAGAAGCACAACCGCGAGGATCTTTGTCGGTACCAAACGGAGCAGAAACACTGTTATCACTTGAATTTTTCATCACTACACGAATTTTAGTCAATTTACTGCATAATACACTATCACTATTACACATTAAACAACTTTTTCACGCCGAAAACGAAAATTCAATTGACAAAGCAACCGCTCACGCCGAGTTCCCGCCAAAGACCGGTACCGGTAGATAGATAAAATAATTTTAAACATTAACAAAACTCAAAAATAGCTTTATTTCATAAAAATTACAGAATGTTACTTAAAATAAGTCAAAGTAGTAAACATCATTAATTCTTTAAAAATTTAAAAACATCATTAATTCTTACGCCTTTTCGCAAAGCTGCTGGCTCAATACGTTATCTAAATATATAAAAGGAGAAACTGACTGACTGACTGACTGACTGACATATCAACGCACAGCCTAAACGGCTAAACGTAGGCACTTGAAATTTGGAAAGGACGTAGCTTAGGTACCGTAGAGGTGCACTAAGAAAGGAATTCCCGAAATTCCCACGGGAACGGGAATTAGCGGGAAAATCCTTTTGTATGAAAAATCTAAGCCGCTTAAGTTAGACGCTTGAAATTTGGCATGCTTAGTTGCAACACAGGATATTGCAAAATTTCCACGGGAACGGGAGTTAGCGGGAAAAAACTTTTGTATCTAAAAATCTAAATTAACACGCAAACAAAGTTGCGGGCATCAGCTAGTTGTTAATATCTACTGACAATTTACTTACAAGGAGTAAATTCAAAGAAAAATCAGAAAAATAATTATTTTCATTCTTTTTATGATATTTATGTTGACTTTATGCCATCTTATAATACAAAGAAAAGGGTTATATTACTGTATTAAAATTAAAAAAAACTGATTTGAACAATAAATATTTTATAAACAAAAGTATACTTCCACTTTTGATAGCACATAACGACTATCAAAAACAACCATTCCAATTAGGGCTTTCGAATACCGGATTTTTTGAATACCGGTATTAATACCGAAAAAAAAATTCTCAATACCGGGATCCCGGGATACCGGTATTGAAAAAAAAAACTTTTTTTTTCAGATTTATCATTCTTTCGGAAGGTGTTTCTGTAGAAGGTATTTTCTCCACTAAAAGTTTGCCATGCAAAACCATTTATTTATGTAATAATATTTATTACGTCTCACTCAGACAGATCAGTCTTTTTGTATACAATAATTCTTACTAAAAAAAATATGATCGAAAATTTCGGCCATATAACCAGTCTCTATTTAAATTAATCATATTAATAAATTGTGTTTAATAGACCATTTAATACCCCTTAAATGAAAGTAATAAAATTAATGATTTACTAAATTTTATTTACAAAAAATTACATGAGAAAAAACTACTGATCTCGCCATAAAACAAAAACAGAAAACATGACATTTTTGAATAACATTACGAATTTTTTGAATTTATATATTTCGTATTGCCTCCTTATGCTTCCATTACTGCGTTTACGCGGTTCGGCATACCGTACATCAAGTTCCTGATACGATTTTGGGGAATATTCTCCCATTTCTCTGTGAGAGCAATTGTGAGCTCACGAAGTGTGGTTGGTGGAGGGTTTCGTTGTTTTACGAATCTCCCTAGCTCGTCCCAAGCATGCTCGATCGGGTTGATATACAGGCTGCGTGCTGGCCACTCCATAGTATGGAGTCCATACAAGTAATGTTTATCTCTTGAAGATAGTCATTTACAATCTGACCTGTGTGAGGTCAGGCATTGTCATACATTAAAATGGCATCCTCACCCAAATTGACCATAAATGGACCAACGTGTTCGTTTAGGATTTCTTCCACATATCTTTCGCTAGTTAAGGAGCCGTTTTCTATGAACACCAGTTCTGTGCGACTCTCAGAAGAAATTCCGGCCCACACAAGTACAAACCCACCGCCTTAGGCTACATTTTCTTCGATGCATGCTTGCTTGAACCTTTCCCCTGGTCTTCTATATACTCCGTGTCTTCCATCATGCTCGTAGAGAATATATTTAGATTCGACGGAGAACATAACTTTTGACCAATCTTCAATATTCCAATTCAACTGGTTTTAGGCATACCTTTGTCTTAAAATACGATACCCACGCTCTAATTTAGGGCCGTTTACAGGTCTTAGTGGTTTCAAGTTAGCCTCAGCAAGTCGTCGTCTTACTGTCCATGCGCTTGGGTTACTTCCTCCGAGGCGTCGAAACTGATTTGTAAGTTTAGTTCTTGTGAGAAATTACTAAGCATGGTGTTCACCAAATATCGATCTTCTTGTGCTGTGGTACGTTTTTGAGTACATAAGTATCAAAATCAAAATTAAGCGTAAAATAGATAAAAAAATTGGTTGTTTGTAAAGTAGGTTTACGATCGAGATGTTTACGTGATAACGTCTTATTGGTGAGAGAGACGGAAGATCGGTCCACTCACTCGAACGCTATGCCAGCCTCCGCTCGTGAGGATTCCGCGTGACAAGTTTCACGGAATGACTGGCAGCGCTCGAGATGAGACGGGAGATCGGTCCGTCTCTCTCTCGTTATACCTGCGATCGCGCTCGTGAGGTTTTGGTGAGACACAAGTTTCTGAACATGTCACCCGACTAAAACGATTTTAAAGACGTTATCACGTCAAAACATTAGATCTCATATAAGTCATAACTTACATTTTTATGTCGTATCGTATCCATCTAGTTATAAAGCACGTACAACACAAAGTCACAGATCAGAGCCAGCCAAAACACTGCTATGATAACGCGTGCGATTCCACTGCTCACTGTTTGATGACTAACTGCTTCGCCTTGCACCTAAGGCGGGGCGTGTTGGGAATTTTCCCTCCGCTACCGGGCGCCGTGGCGCTAGTGTCACCTTAAACTGGCAAGGACTCTTAAAATGACTTAATTTTGTTGTAATTGCCACTAAGTCGTTAAGTAATTAAAATATTGATTTGGAAATTTTCGAAATAATATAATTAATGTGTTTCTGCGGCAGTGATTGTCTATTGCAACGAGTTTTGTACTAAAAATACAATGAAATCACTAATACCGGGATCCCGGTATTAGACATTTCAATACCGGTATTGAAAATGTCTAAAAAAGTCCGGGATCCCGGTATTAGCCAATACCGGGATCCCGGTATTGGAAGCCCTAATTCCAATACACAAAGATAAACCACTTGAGTTTCATCTGTAGACTCTTCCAGCAACAATAAACCTTTAGATCCTCATCATTCACACAAAAATAAATCTCAACACGTACAAGCGTCGATTTCTAATACAATGAATATAAAAAAAAAGAATGCAATATACAATACCATGATTTGTTAGTAGCCAAACCCATAAATATAAGGGGAATGTAGGAATCGGTATTAGAGAAAAAAAATCTTAATTTATGGCGATATTTTAAAGATAAATCTGGAGTTTTGAGCTGTAAATTTCTTTAAGCGTTTTTGTCAACAGCTTTTGAAGTGTAATATAAGTTATGAATAAGTTTAAATAAGAAGTCAACTTAATGTGGTGGGATTGCGAGGCACTTTGTTTTGCATTTGTGCGAGTCACACCATTTTTATTTACCGATAAACAGAAATAGTGATAATGAATACTTCCATGACAGTAACTTATGTCAAATCGACTGCCGATAAGAAGTTTGTGTAAAAAATTTACCCTTTATTAAAATTTGAGTGATTAACAGTATCCGTCGAGCTACGTAAATAGTTAGAAAAAATAACTTTTGCATCTTAGCTATAACTTGACTTAATACTGCAAAATATTGAAATTGCGGTGACTGTCATTGCACTGAGGTCCTGGTAGAACATCTGCGCTACAGGTAATAGGTACTGTAGCATTATGCTGAACCAGAGCCAATTTCGTCTGTGCAACACAGGCAGCACAACACAGAATCTTTTTTATCTTTTTTGTTATTTGTAATTGTACCTATATAAGGTCCTAATTTATTAGTCACTTTCCTTTTAACACGTTATTGTGTAGGTCAAAATATATCATTTGAGTCAAAAAACAAAAGCATAATATTAAATTTAAAAGGTCTTGAAAAATTTTGTTATGATATTTTTTCATTACTATGTTGAATAAACCCATCCATTCAAACGTAAATAATAATGGCAGTAGTAGAGCGGGCGAGCGGGGAGTGGAAGGCTATAATCGAAAGAGAACCATTCCTTTATCTTTAAATGGAAAATTCATTTTTTATTTTTTTTACAAAATTTAACTTTCAGATAATTAATTTTTATGTTGTTTTTTGGAATACTATCAACCTATACAATAACGCCTTAGAAGGTAAGTGACTAATAAATTAGGACCTTATATTTGTTTTTGTTTCTATAAAGTGTCTTCTTTGTTTTTTAAGTGATGTCTGTGTTTTACCAAAATAAAGTATTCTCTATTCTATTCTTTGCGAGCAAAACAAAATTGCATTAATTTTCTAAGTCTAAATTCTTGTTGTGTATCGGAAATCACCGATTTTCCTCATGTACAATTGTACATACACCAGTTAACGATATATGGGTTCATAAAATCTTAGTGCTTCAAAATCGTCATCATTTCCTGCAGATCAACGGACGAGGCTCTGGCGTATTATTACTTAATGTTGGCGACTCTGCCATTCTCTATTTTATTAATTATTAAAATATTCTGCCATTGGCACAATCTCGTCAATCGTAGACGCCATTTTATTAAGAAATGAATTGAATAGATGCCCTGTATCATTCAGTACCCGTGATCTTAAAAAGTACTCGTGCGTTTCCAATGTTCAAATCTGTCATGGGTGGTTTATGAGTTAATCTATTTAAGAAAAATACTTAATGCTAGCCTATCAAAATATCGAGCAGTAACAAGAGTGATGAATGCCAGTGCCATTGCTTCACCGCGCAGTATAAAAACGCGTGCGCTCGCGCATTGTCTACAGCGCCCACGCCGGCTCCAGATAAATTATTAATACTGAATTTATAATGACAGATAGAGTAGGTATGGCAGACTTGACAGTTGTATGAAACAACGAAACTCCAGCAATGAAACTTTTGTCTGTAATTTTTTGTACATTATGATTACTTTCTTCTTAGGGAATACGGGTATACGGGGTTATAACATCTTTGTGCTCTAAAATCGTCATCTTCACCTGCTAGCGGTGCATCCTGCTAATAAATGGACGAGACTCTGACGAACCTACTACAGCTCGTAAAGGGTTTCTCTACTTGATATTGGCGACTTCGCCATATATTTTAATTTTGATTAAAATACGCAGACATGGGCAAAATCACGATTGTAGACGCAATTTTTCAAAGAATTGAATTGAGTAGTAGTGGCGTTGCCTCTTGATCGACGGATCCTGGGATCAATTCTTCCCAGGTAAACTAGATGTTTTCATAAAAACAAAATGTTTGTTCTCGGGTCATATGTGTTTGTATCAAACTCAAACTCAATTATCTTTATTTTATGGAACATTCAGGATGTTACTTAGAACTTAGAATAAGTAAAATTACATTAAATACATACAAACATACATTACAGGATTTAAATACAAACATATACACATTCGTTCTTTTGACCGTACTGACTCTATGCCTATTCGCAAATGTGCAGTCTTCCCCAGAGAAGAATAAATCGCACAAATAGCTTTTTTCTACAAAACAACGATCTTATTGATATCCGCAGCATTACCCCGCAGCAAAATGCCATATGACATTAGGCTGTGGAAGTAACTGAAATGTACGGTTTTCGCGGTTTCAACGTCCGGTATCCTTCTGTATGTACCTATGTTCCAAGGGACACATGACACAAGGGAAAACCTTAGTGTTAGCTTTTGAGTGTGTAGCGTTTATTTATTTCTTTAAAACTGTTGTATTGTCTACATAGAGCGTATTTTACTCTTTGACACCGTCTAATACTTCACATTCGGTAAGTAGTGTAGTTAGTCACCGGGCGACAAAGGCGGGCACTATCGCATACATTACGACTTAGTATCTCCTATACATTTCAATACATTTACATAAATCAAGTCAGTAATTACTCCTATTGTTTCTTGTTAAATTTTGTAGTACACTGCTTTTAGTTTTGATTTGGAGCATGCTAACTACAGTTTTTTTAAATGTTGAGGAGACTTGGTGCGTTTCATTACGTTCACAGCCTCACTGGAGATTTCAAAATTAAATAAAAAAAATAAAAAGCCCTGGAAATCATAGACCATTCCTAGACATAGGTAGAATTTTTCCGAGACTTTTGTAACATAAAGATATACATTTTACCAGCTCAGTCAGAGTTAATAAAACTTAGAAAATATTATTTGGAAACAGGAATTTTATAGGCACAAACACGTATTATTTTATTTCAGTGCCACATAGTCAACTTTCCCTTTCACACATCTATAAGCACATTTCCATTTGTAAGCTATTAAATAAATAACTGTAATACATATGAAATTATTCATGAATCGATAATATAATCGGGAGTGATGTTTCGCGGCGAATCGAATAAGTCTATTCAAGAGATCGATCGATTTGGATCGATCCAGTGATTTGTTTGATTGATTGCGACCGTTTCATGTGATTTATTTATTTGATGAATTTTATCGTGTGTGCAGTTGGCCACAAATCATATATAACAAATTCTTTTAGTTGACTTTTGATCTTGATTTAAATGTTAAGGTCAAATTTACGGTCTTAAACTGATATCACATTATTATTCTTATTTTATATTTTTGGTTTATTGGGTATTTCAAATACACACGTCATCAACAATTGCACGACGGTTCATACAAAAGAGGTCTGTTCGAGACGCTATAAAAGCATACTCGAGATACATGGAGGGCTATAATTTCAGACGAGCAAGTGCTAAACCTGAATTTTCGATTCTAGTTAATAAATTTTGTTTTACTTGAAATTTGTGAAAATGTTACGGAAACGAAAACGAAAATGCACTCTTTGCCTGCTTGCGAAAATGGTCGAATTTACGAAATTTTATTTTTGTCACGTTTCCACAAATTTCAAATAAAATAAAATGTATTGACTAGAATTAAAAATTCACTTGCACATCTATAAAAATTATACTTAGCGCTCCATGTATCTCGAGTAAGCTTTTGTATCTTCTCAAAAATCGTGCAATATCCCTAGACCGTGTTGATTTGTATATTAGTTTTAAACATATTATAGCGGGTTCTTACAACAATAATCGTTTTAAACGAGTAGCTGATATTTTGGCACTGTTGGAAGCACCATGAACCCTGAAGAAGAATTTTAAGCAATGTATTTTAAACATTAAATTTTAAAGTTTGACTCGCGTATCCGTTCTCTTAAAAAATTGAAAATTAAAAAAGCCTTGGAGTGGAAATTATGATTTTCAAACCATATATTCATTTTCGAGCGAATGCAGGTATAAATTGAAAGCTCAAAAAAGCGATGCTTCTAAGTCAACTAGGTTGTATATTATATAAGTGACTTTCAATTAGTTAGCAAAAATTGAGGATGCGAACTAGCGAAATAAACAAAAAAACTTTCCCAAAGGGACACAGGTCGAAAAATGAAAAAAAAAAACAATAAGAGTTACACTTCTCAATATAACTTTGGCGATGAATTGATTTGACTAGAACGAAAAATCTTTAAAAAAATGACAATAGGGATATTGAATAATTTTTTAATTGTTTATCTTAATAAAAAGTAACTGAATCAAAAACCCAAAAACGAAATAATTTTTGAAAATTATTGAGAAATAAAAAAGTTACAAACTATTTAAATTTCAACAGAGGGGGAAACTGTCAAACAACAAAAAAGAGATTCACTTACTGGCATGTGACGTCACCGCTATTTGTTTGCGTAGGTAAAAACGAGATAGCTAGCTCTCCCCACAAAACGAGATAGCTAGTCCTTACGATAATATAAAAGCTAATAACTTGTTCATTTATAAACCAATCTTAATGCTGTTTTCGGATATTAATATATTTCTAGCATTATTTTTTGTTTCACATACAATAATTCATAAAATCAAACACTGTCAACATGCCTATTACGTGTGGATTATTTGTGAAAGTAGTTCAGTATCTTGGTGAGCACCCCCTTAAGTTTCTCAAATCAATTTAAAGTTACTTTATTTAAAAAATATCTCAAGCAATCTGTCTACGAGGTTCGATTTCGTTTCGACATGTGGAATGCATATGAACATATTTCTCGATGGAAATATTAGGCGAGACGTGATATATCGATGTTCACAGTATAGATTTAATCGATTTAACTAAGATACTTTTGATTATGGTAATATGGGTTTGAGTGAAAGTTTGCTCGCATACACGTTGAATTGTCTGCATAATATCTACACACAGGGCAAGGAACTTGATGGGTGACCATAGTGGCAATTTATCACGAGCGTTTCTGTGCTTCAAACGAAATATCAAGCTGGCCGGTCCCAGCTGTTGTCAATTGACTACAATCGTTAAACCAGTCAAAGGCCATTGGCGGTTTGATAAAATACTGACACCAGGGTTAGTCATGTTTGCTACACACTTAACTATATCTACACGATAAAAAGAAGACGGAAACCTGTACAAATGGTTATTAATCTTGGTGGGGTTCCATTCGCACCCATTTTTTTTATATAGTCTAAATATTACTTAAGATAATGAAGAGCAGTACCTCCTAACACAAACATGAGGCACCATCAACAAATTGTTAATGGGCTAAGTTGTTGGAAATAAATAAATTTATTTTTATTTTTTTAAATATTTTTCTTTCCCCGAAAATAATTCGTAAATTATTTGTTAATTATGGTAACATTTTTTTTTAAACTCCTTTTGTCTTGTAATCTGTCCGGGCTTTTACAAAGCCCGGTTTTAAATGTGACATTTAGCTAGATGTTACGAATGTGACAATAGGCTTGCAAGGTAAGTGTCCAGTAACACCTCCAATTAATATCTCCAGCTTCGTAGGAGATCCTGTGGTGCTTATCTTTTAAGTCTTTTGAATGTGTTTCTTTCACTCATAAGCTTCGCAGCGAGCTGGTTCTTGTGCTTAAAAACTCTCTTGCTATAGGCCTCTAGACAAGTTTTGATCTCCTGTTTTACTGTGTGAATGTTCAGGTCATGGTGTAGCCAATCGTTTGTTATATACCAAGGAGCGTCGGTGATTATTATATTATTATTATTATATATACTTTATTGCACAATAAAACAGGACATCACAGAAACATAAAAACACGGAAAAATGTACAATAGGCGGCCTTATTGCTAAACAGCAATTTTTTCAAGGCAACCGGATTATACGCAACATTTTCGACTGGAATCTTTGAAGGATTTCTAGGTTAGAATTGGCCGCGGTGCCCCACAGCTGCACACCGTATGTCCATATTGGCTTCAGTATGCCCTTGTAAAGAAGCAATTTACTCTGTAACTGGTAACATTTGGTACTAAAACAAAAGTAAATAAATCAAGTAACCTAATAAAACATAACAGTTAAATATAACACTCAATAACTTGACCGGTAAAGGTCAGTATACACAGTAAACTTTTATCTAAATAGGTTTAACAGAACATGAGACATGGGAGTTTAAACTATAAAGTATTGAGGTTTGAGTTAACCATTGAAATAATAAAATTATTTATGGTTTAATCCGATTTTTCGGTCGACTGATGCTAAATAAAAATTTAAAACGTATCAATAGCAAGAATATAGAAATAAATATAAATGGTGTAAGTTACATGTTAGTTATCTGTTAAACTCTTTTACAGTAATTGTACTTTGTCTTCTATATAAATAAAAATAAATAGGTATTTGCATGTTTTCCTCTGGGCACTTCTAAACTATTCATTTTGTCGTGTGGTGATCGGTTGAGAATAACATCACCCTATCTTTTTCCAAGGTGATATCGGTGTTGTATTGTATTGTATTTTAAAAGTGAAAAAGGCGTGTGGTGAACCCCTAATTTTCCAAAATTTTTCTGCTAAGCCAGAAGTGTTCCCAGGGGAAGGTCACTGGGTTATGGACAATTTCATTATTTGTGCAATAAAAATTATTTAGGTATATAGATTTCTGTTGAAATGAATGACCCTTCCAAATTCTTATGCTGCGTCCGCTCTGCCAAGATGTAATAAAGAGAAACTCACTTGTAACTTGGCCCACCTAATCACTTGCCACACATGATTGTGGTTATTGATACAAATTGGTAGCTTTTAAAACTAAACCGCTTCAGTTTAGTGTAATATTAATATAACACAAAGGCTCTAAATACTTTTTTATATGGCTGTTCACATTTAGTGCATCGAAAAGTGTTTGAGAAACAGTAATAAATTGCTTTGAATAACGAGACCTACATTTAAATCTATAGGGATTTTATCACGCTTTAACATAACGCAATTGTTATTACAGAATATGTAATATACTAGCTTTCCACCTAAGACTTCGTTCCCGTTAGAATTCTGTAAAATTATGTAGCCTATGTGTTAATCCAGGGATTCAGCTACCTCCATACCAAATTTTACCAAAATTTGTCAAACCGTTTGAGCGTGAAGAAATAAATGAAAATCCGTCCAGTAGCTTTAGCGTGAATGAGTCAAAAACTCCGTCCAAAAACTTATCTTATATAATATATGTATTATATAATGTATGTATTCTATATTTATGTATTTATTTTATTGTAATAAGTATAATTTTATTATTGTTGTATTTATTTGGTATTATTATTATTATTATTTTTTTCTTCTGTAAACTCTGTGCGCAAATCTCTCTACCCCTTCTACTTATATACTATTTCTCACTAGTTAGGTTGGCTGGAAGAGATCTCTTTTAGAGATAAGCTCGCCTTTGTATACTTGGTTTTTCCAATTGATTTAATAACTATGTTTGTGCAATAAAGAATATTATATATATTATATTTAATTATCTTATAATAACAAAGAATTTAGAAAGGAATAATTTTTAATGAAAGTTTTTTTTATAGCGAAAAAAAAAACTAAAACTTATTACAAGTAGGAAAACGTATCTCTATTCGATTTTAGTTTTGCCATTAATAGCTTTATGTTTGCTCACTATTTTGCTACTTAATAATTTAATTATCAGTAAAATTAAAAATATCAATAAATACATTAACAGCAAAATCGCATAACTGTTAAAAGAAAGCTTTTTAGGTCGTGAAACTTCCAAGTTAAAAATTCGTCACAGGCTTTCCGAAGCATGAATTTAGCGTCAAACGCGCGTTTACGGCGTACACACTTGAGGCCACATTAAAAAATCAGGTTGCTCTTTCAACAGAGTATAAATTGTGCAAAATTGGCCTGAACCCATAAATTCGACTATTAAATTCGTATCGGAGCTATCAGTGGCTGATTGTAGGAATTATAAAGCCGGTATACTGGTAGGTGGGTGTAACTCAAAAATAATTATATTTCTTTTTTGGAGTTTTAACTTCAAGTTTCTAGACTGTAGAATAAAAGTTGCAGTAGGTTTACATTTTTATTTACTGGATTTAAAGTACAAAGAGAATCACGGTAAGTACAGTGCGAGGTACAAATTGCAAAAGTGTTGTCATTATTTAGGAACAAAATATACCAATTTAAATCTTATAATAAAAAAATGTAGTAGTGTTATTTTATCTTATAATAAAAAAATAATATAATTATAATAAAAAAATCTGAACAGACAGTGTCTATTGGGACATTTATGTTTTAGTAGGCAAGACAATCATGTGATGCTACTTTTGACATACAGTCTGAGAGTTATTAGATGGAATGGACCTTTTTTTTTCGCGGGTAGACTTCAAATAAGAAACATCATAGTTTGCTGCTCTGTATATTTGGTTAATTTAAAAATCATCAAAAGTATAAATCTCAACAAATCACTTAAATAATGAACATGTGAAGTTATTTACCTGTCAGCAGCCATTGGTTTTCTTCTTCAGTGCACTTTCACATTATCACTCAATAATGGAGAATGTCAAGCAGACTATTGGTGAGATGATGTCTATGTTTAGATCTGAGATGTCACAGTTTCAAGAAAAACTTGGCAAAGTTACTTCAACACAGCAGCCACAGCCCGATGTTGTCTCTTTAGAGGCCGAGTTTAAGGTCTTTCAAAAATTCATCCTTGCTGCCGTGGAAAATTTGCAAAGACAAGTTGAGCTTCTCGCCAGGGAATGTGACAACCAGGAGATGAGAGGGCGTCGTTGTATCCTGCTGCTGCATGGCGTGCCCGAAACTGAATCGGAAGATACGTCAGCTATAGTTCTAAACCTGGCCATTAACAGTCTCGGGTTAAGAGACTTTTCCAGCAGTGATGTGATACGAAGTAATCGCTTGGAACAAGCCGTCACTGGTAAGCCGAGACCACTCGTAGCGGAATTCAAAGATGTTGCGGTCAAACATCGTGTCTGGATGTCCAAAAAGTCCCTTAAAGGCAGTGGTGTTACAGTTGCAGAGTTTCTAACTAAAGTTAGACATTCGGTGTTTGTCGCAGCTCGGAAACGCTTTGGGGTTAGTAAATGTTGGACCAAGGATGGACATATTTATGTACTGGGTGCAGACGGCAAGCGCAGACGAGTCATTACACTGCTTGACTTGGACAAAATCCCCACTGGTACAACATCTTCAGGTATGGGAGTGGGTGTGAACATGGAAAGATCCAGAACTGACCCTCCCAAAGTCATCAAGGAGCCGGTAAAAATGCCTGATAAGAGAAAGCGTGTTCCGCCAAAGAAGTAAATCTTTCTAAATCTAGGTTATTTTTTAAGATATCTTCACTGTTTATAAGTGGGTCAATCAATTTTAATCTTTTTTACTTTGTTGAAGATACGGGTACTTCAAATGTTAGGTAGTAGTTTTTCTTTGTTTTTTTTCTTGTACCTGTTCTTTTCCATTAATTTTTCACTAAAAATTAATCCACTTGTTTTTGTTTACTTCTTATATTGAATTTTCTAAGTTTGAAGTTTAATGTTTCGTTTAGAAACCTTTTCTGTCAACAAATCTTAACCATTAGAAATTTACGTCACTAGGTTATATAGATAAGGATAACCCACGGCTATTCTATCTCTTTCGTACATTTAATTTGTCTCATTTAAAGTTGTTAACAAAGCAGGCTTGTTGGGTGGTATTTTTGTTTTTTCTTTTTTGTTTACCTAATTTTGGCAAAGCATGGAGCCCTTCTGGAGCCAATGTAATTTTTTTTCTTTTTTAATGTTTTATTTGTTTTTTTTACTCTTGGGCTTGGAATTAATTAGTGTAATGTGTTCAGGCATGAACCCAATATATCTCACTAGTTTGGTTTGCTATTTTAATGCCTGTGAAATGCCATAATATTAATTGATCATCTTCCGGTTGCTGGCAGGTAGCGTAAATGATTTTTTTGTTTATAATTGTTTTTTTTTTTTTTTGCGTAAGTAATTAGTTTAGTTTATTTTAATTCATTTTTTTTTTTTTTTTGTTGATATATATATTTGTTATCCCACAATTCACACACAAAATGTCGAATGACGACAGCTTAGGTATTAATAATTCTTTCTTCTCACTCTCATCTGATGACAGTTTCCACAGTGCAGTTGGGGCTACGCCCTTGTCTGATATGATTGGGGACTGCTTTGCGGACGCCCCAAAAAATTTTAATGTAGTCCACATTAACGCTCAAAGTGTTTCTAAGCACTATACAGACTTACTGGCAGCCTTTGAAGAGAATGCTAATGTTCACGCTGTACTAATCTCGGAGTCTTGGTTGAAACCGAGTCTCGCTTCTTCGTTTTATCCGCTTCCAGGCTACCACTTGGTACGGAATGACAGGACTGGTAAGGGAGGTGGTGGTGTTGCTATTTACCTACGCAGTCATATTCCATTTCAAGTGATTAGCAAATCGCCTTCAGATTTTTCCGGATCTGCCGAACACCTGTTCTTGGAGGTAATTTTGTCACATACCAAGGTGCTACTTGGGGTAGTCTATTCTCCCGATAGAAAAACGGACTACTTTTCCAACTTTGAAAACCTTCTTGAAAGGTTTTCTCCCATGTACGGTCATGTTATTATTATGGGGGATTTTAACACGTGCCTTTTAAAGAAAGACTTCCGTGCACAACGCCTTCTATCTATTGTTGACACAGTTGACTTGCATATAATACCTTCTAATTCCACCCATCACTTTCCTAACTGTGGTCCCTCATTGATTGATCTTGCGATGGTGTCGTCGCTGGAGCATGTCGAATCCCACGGGCAATTTGCGGCGGACTGTTTCTCTTATCATGATTTAATATACATATCATATAAAATCCGCCCCCCCAAGCCTAAACCCAAAATTGTTCTGCAGCGTAACTTCAATGCCATGGATCTCGAACTTCTTAGGTGTGACGCCAGGAAAGTGCCCTGGAACACAGTGTACGAGGCGGAGACTGTTGACGTTAAAGTAGACATTTTCAATTCTCTCCTTACTAATCTTTACGATCAGCATGCTCCCGTTCGTGCTATTCGTTTGAAACATTTACCAGCACCGTGGCTCACTCGGGAACTTCGAGATCTCATGGCCAAGAAGGATGCGGCAAAAACCAGGTACAAACTTCAGGCTAGCGTTGTTAACCGGGACAGGTACAGAAGTTTGAGAAACCGTTGCAACACTGCATGCAGAGACGCCCAACGCCGGCATATCCACTCTTCTGTCGAAAACGCTGACTCAGCTAGGGTCTGGCGGTTTCTTAAGTCGCTTGGCGTGGGGAAATCTCGGCAGGATGCAAGTGAGGTGACTGATGTGAATGCCTTGAATAAGCACTTTGCGTCGGGCACTGCTGGCTTTGACACGGCTACTAAATCTTCTACTCTAGCGCGATTGGCTTCTTTGGACGCCCCGGCCCATGATCCTCTGACTTTCGTGCCTGTCTCTGTCGATTCCGTGCGGAAGATAATCATGTCTATTTCTTCCGATGCTGTTGGTAGTGACGATATCAGTCGCAAGATGCTAATTCCCATCCTTGATATCCTTCTCCCTATTGTTTCCCAAATCCTGAATTTTTCACTCTTTTCTGGTGTTTTCCCTTCAGCTTGGAAACATGCATTTGTTATCCCACTGCCAAAAGTCAATAATCCTTCTTCTCCAAGTCAGTTTAGGCCGATCTCCATCTTACCATTCCTTTCCAAGGTGCTTGAACGTGTAGTTCATCACCAACTATCCCTTTTCCTATCTAAAAACAACTTATTGAGCCCATTACAGTCTGGTTTCCGCCCAGGTCACAGTACTACCACAGCTTTAGTTAAGGTGTCGGATGACATCCGGCTTGGCATGGAAAATAAAAAGGTTACAGTCCTTACACTTTTAGACTTTAGTAATGCTTTTAATACAGTTGATTTTGATGTTCTCATCTCTATTCTTTCTTCCTTAAACGTTTCCGATTCCGTCACATCCTGGTTCCGTACTTACCTGTGTGAACGCCGCCAGCGCGTCAGAGTTGATGATAAATTGTCGGACTGGTGTGATGTTGCGGCTGGTGTTCCACAAGGTGGTGTCCTTTCTCCTTTGCTTTTTTCCATTTTTATAAATAGTATTACCTCCCACATCTCCTCTTCCTATCACCTCTATGCAGATGATCTGCAAATTTATTCTCAATCTGGAGCTCACACCATTGTCGATGCTGTCGCAGCCATAAACAAAGACCTGGATGCTATCGCGTCGTGGACGGCAGCCTTTGGACTAGCTGTCAACCCCGCGAAATCTCAGTCCATTCTGATTGGCAGTTCTCGGCAGCTGGCATGTATCGACATGACTCAGCTTCCCCCTGTTACCTTCCTTAATACTCCTATTCCCTACTGCTCCTCTGTGAAAAATTTGGGTATCTTCTTCGACACTAACCTTTCCTGGTCTCGTCAAATAGGTGAGGTTAGTCGGAAGATCTTTGCGTCTATGAGTTCGCTCAGACGATTGAAGAACTTCTTGCCTATCCAAACCAAAATTGCCTTGGCCAATTCTCTCCTTCTTCCTATCCTGGATTACGCCGACACCTGTTATCTGGACCTGACTGTTGAGCAGCTTAATAAACTAGATCGCCTACAAAATGTAGCGATACGCTTTATCTTCGGATTAAAGAAATTTGATCATGTTTCAGAGTTTCGGGCTCAACTGAAATGGCTCCCTGTCAGGCTTCGGCGTAATCTTCATATCCTCTCTTTCCTCTTCAATATTCTCCATAACCCATTGACTCCCACCTATCTTAAGGAGAGGTTTCAAGTGCGAGCTCAAGCCAGTGGGCGAGAACCTCGTACATGTACAGCTATGATGCTGGACTGTCCCTCCCACAGCACCGACTTTTATAGCAAGTCATTTACTGTGCAGGCAGTGCGCCTGTGGAACTCCTTGCCTCCAGATGTTAGGATAGCTAAAACAGCGGATACTTTCAAGAAGCGTCTCAAGGGCTACTTTGAAGCCCAGTGTGGCTATAAATAAATGGTTTCCTTTCCTAACTTTCTTTTTTACTTTTTAATTACTTTTCCTCTCTTGTTTTCCGTATTCCTTTTACCTACTTAGTTGTTTTTTTTTCTCCTGTTTCCATCTCCTCTTTAACTATGTGTGTGTGTGTCTTATGTATCGAATAATTACATGTAAAACTGTATTCTTGTTAAGCTGTATATATTATATATGAGTATATATGTATTTATATTAAATATATGTTTATATTTTGTTTATATATTGTTAAGGTTTATATATTGCGCCCGCTCTTGATTTCACTATGCGACTTTTCATACCCAAAGGTTACCTGGAAGAAATCGCTTGAAGCGATAAGGTCGCCTATATTGTACCTTTTGTAAAGTTACTTGTAATTGTCTCATCATTGTATTTATTTTCAAATTGTGCAATAAAGTATATTGTATTGTATTGTATTGTATTATAATTCGAACGGCACGGCACGACATTTCAAAATTTGAATTACCATTGCCCCCTATGTTCTCAGCTTCTAGTATTACTATTACATAGGAGGCAATAAAAAAAAAAAAAAAAAAAAATGTCAATAAAATAAAATAAAATAAAATCAACAAATGACAATTTAAAAATTTAATTACGGCATCAATTTTGGCCCAGTGCCGTGAAGCTGTAGCCACCTTTTCAACATAGGGGAGTCCCACCGTTCAGCCAACACAGTCAGAATACCGTTGGAACTAGCGAGCAGGCGGCGGTGCATGGAGGAGCATCTCTTACGCATGATCGCTGCGAAACCATCAACTTGTGCCTCCGCGAACATGCCACTGGCACTACAGTGCTTAGCCCGTCCCATCAGCATTCTGAATGTGTTGTTATACTGGACGCGTAGGTCACCGTATGCCCGCCGCGTATAATCAACCCACAGACTGCACGTATAGAAGGATTGGCAGTACGCCTTAAAGAGGGTCCTCTTGACCTCTTCTGAACAACGTGCGAATCTGCGAGTCAACATATTGCAGCGAACAGCCAGCGACCTACGCTCCCTCTCGATGTCAACTATATCTTTTAGATCTTCAGTGACCCAGTGACCTAGGTATTTAAATCTGTCAACTCTAGTCAATGACGTACCGTTTAAATAGATTTTGATGTCTGGATAGGTCTTAGTGCCTGCCTTAAAAAGCATAACTTCACTTTTCTTGGCGTTGTACCTAAGACCCTGAAGCTCTATGTATGACTCACAAATTGACAGCAATCGTCTAAGCGCCCCGACCGAGGGACTCAGCAGAACCATATCGTCAGCGTAACTGATGTTATTAACGCAAATCCCGTCTATATGGCAACCAATTTTGGAACTGCTGAGCTCCCCGATCAATGCATTCATGTAGAGATTGAAGAGCTTGGGAGAAGACAAGCCACCTTGTCTTACACCACACTCCAACCTATACTCTTCCGAAAAGGCACCACCCCATTTCACACAGTTGATCTGATGTTTGTACCAAAATTGGAAAAGTGAAATTAACTCCGTTGGCAGGTCGGTCTCGCCCCTTAGTTTATCCCACAGGATATCGTAAGACACGAGATCGAACGCCTTGGAGAGGTCCAAGAAACATGCGTGAACTGGGGTTTTCCTCGAGGTGTAGTAACTGACTGTCTGCTTCAGGCAGAGGATAGCACTTTCTGTTGACAATCCAGGTCTGAAGCCAAACTGTGCATCATGAAGCCTAAGATGCTTACCCAGATGCCTATCAAGCAGACAATCAAGCACTTTTGCAACCACAGTGGCTAACGAGATGGGCCTGTAATTTGAAACATCGGAGGGATCCCCTGTCTTATTTTTAGCTATAGGTACAACTACTGTATACATGAGATCCCTTGGCAAGTAAGAGTGAGCAAGGCACAACGAGTAAAACATACCCAGGACTCGAGGCAGATGAGAACCCGCGTATTTCAAGTGTTCTATGCTTAAATGGTCATGACCCGGTGATTTTCCCTTAACCATGCTTTTGCAATGGTAATACAATTTTGCCGTGCCGTTTTCGAATTATAAAAAGGCCTATTAGGTAATTATGAGTAAAGTGGTGAAAGGTTGTCAGCCTTTCCTCCGCGATATAGTAAAAATAATTGCTTTAATTCAGAATAATAACGACCGATTTAGTTAAGCGGATAATAGTAGTAGTGTTGTCCCTGAATGGACGGTTCTCAACTTTGATTCTCGATCACAACATAATTATTTTGCACTGACACACACAAACGCACACACAAACGCACACACACGCACATACATACACATGCAAACATACACGCACATACACACACATACGCATACACTCGCACGCAAACGCTGCTAAGTTCTGGCAAGAAACTAAGTGAATAAATTTTAATTTTTATTTGTTAACTACTTTATAACTTAAATTTAAATGTAGGTAGAATCATTATAAAGAACGGGGCTTTTTAACACAGGCTTTTCGCTTAAAAAGTGGCCCCAGCTTGTTACACATACCTACTTTGTAATATTTTTAATACAATAGACATTTTTTTTGTGATAAAGCAGATGTTTGTTTTCGGATGTAAATCCTACACAGGAATGTTGGAGGTCTAAACCAAGGAGATACAGAAATTGTGGTTATCCAACTATTCTCCAACACTCTCTCAAAAATTTAAGTTTTTGAGTTACCACATTTCCTTCAATGGGCGCGTTATAAATTTCGGTGTAAGAAGAGGTTTTGTCCATTTTATACCCTCATTACGGACGAATCTGTAATTTGTGAGCCGCCGGTCCCGGGTTCGATTCCCGTGAACTGTTATTGCGATGGACCAGTTATGACGCCTGTTAATATCGCAAAAATGTCTGTAATCCACACTTGTAATAGTGTTGTTACAAAATTTATTAGAATGTCGATGATTGAATTCTTGAGATAGCCATCTTGTTTTGTGAAAATAACTTGTTCGAAATTGATCTGTAATGTTATAGGCATCATGTTATTGAGGGAGTTATGCACCGAAATAATCGGTATGAAGAAATTTTCGACAGGTTTTATTTCTTCCATTTGGTACCAAACTCTTTCAAATAAGTTAAGGAGGCAGCGCATGAAAACACCTTAAACTTCTTTTTCTTCTTATAACTAAGCGTACGGGAGCGCTTAGTCCCGTTTCTCATTCGGGGTACGCTTGATTAGAATCCAAGATTTAGCAGGCCCGCCTTCTTACGCTACCCTGCGCAAGAAGGCGAGCTCACTGCTGAGCAGAGTGCGCGGGAGCAGCAACAAAGTTCTGAAGGAGATTTAAATATATGTGGCCTGCTTCTGGAAACACTTGATGACATACCTAGCCGCTGTCGCAAAACCAAATAAAGCCTTTAAAATCTAAAGTTCTTTTATCTTCTTCTTATCGTGTAGGTATAGTCAAGTGTGTGGCGAACTTGGCTAACCCTGGTGTCAGAGTTTTCAAACCGCCAAATGGCCTCTGACTTGGTTTTAATGACTGTAGTCAATCGACAACAGCCGGGACCGACAGTTTACCATGCCCTCCGAAGCATGGAAACGCTCGTGATAAATTGCCACTTTGGTCACCCATCAGGTTCCCTGCCTCTGTGTACGTTGCTTAACCTCACTGATCGGTTGAGATCAGCTAGCGCCACTGGGCTACGAGCGCTTCAGTCCTTTCATGCTCGACTTGGAGTGAAAGAAAAACTTAAAATGTGCCAGCTACCTACTCTTCCCAGGTATACACTAAAAGTATGTAAGGGGGATGTGAGAGTTTTTCTGTATAATAGGCGTAAGGTTGACCACCTCTCACCATTATGCAACTTGTTCAATCTGATAATTCTCACAATTTGTGTCAAACGTGGCATCTAGTAGTTTCTAGAACTACTGATGCTCTGTCTACCCTGTTAGTGATTATAGGCGTGACCATATGTATGTTTGTAAACTGCAGCCAAAGCAAGTTCGTAATAATATTTAAAAAATATACATTCAAAGGCCCACATTAAGGTTTTCCCTTTTGTCGTGGGTCCCTCGGAACACACATAAAGACAGACACAAACACTCATGACCCGAGAACAAATATCTGCTTTCTACACAAATATTTACCCCGACTGGGATTCGAACCAAGGACCTGTCGATCAAGACTCGACCAAACCGGCCGTCGTTATACACCTCACGAACCATGCTCTCATTCCCATTACAATAAGTACATTGACCATAACCCTATATCTGAATGAAATATTGAATCACATTAAGGCTTATTAGCACACAGGCCGGACAAACAAACATACAAACGAGAACAATGGGACGCGAAACAATGACGGAAAAAAATCGTTTAATCCAATTACAATGATATACATGGAGTACACGTTGGAGTTGTATGGATATTCATTCATCCATACACTTGCTTGAAGCGGTGATAGCCCAGTTGGTAAAGAGCCAGACTTTTAATCCAAAGGTCACGGGTTCAAATCCTGGTGCGGGCCTGTACCACTAAATTCGTCTTTTCGGATTTATGTACGGATTTCTAATTATCACATGCTCAACGGTGAAGGAAAACATCGTGATGAAATCCACTGGTCCAAGAGAGTTCATTTCAAAAGACGAGTGCGGTCAACCAACCCGCTTTGGGCTAGCGTGGGTGGTGGACTATGTCCTAAATCCCCTTCGTGTTTCGAAAGGAGGCCCATGCCCCTCGTTGGGGACGTATATGGGCTGGTAACAAAAAAAAATACACTTGCTCCTATAATTTCTGTCAGGTATGTGGTCCCGTAACTACTTGAAGTAATATCTTTCGAATAAATAAGATTGAATGTCCTGACTCATTGTTTTATTAAAGCCCAGCCCAAACCCTTAAACTAATAAAGCTGAAATTTGGCACGAAGGTTCCTCTTATAACGTAAGCAAAGAATAAGGAAGGATTTCAGGAAATTCCCACGGGAATGAAGGCCCAGGCGTCTGACATAAATTGAAAGCTATTAGATGGATGAGAAATCGTCAAAGTCAGTGCGCGCAATGAACAAAGGCAACGTTAGAATTCTCACTAGGATTATAACTTTCCACAATAAACTAAACAATCATCTACACAATATGGGCCTCACCGAGACCAATATGGGCCTCACAAAGACCAAGTGCACTGCAGCAGGAATCGGTACCTTGGAGGCCACAAACTCATCCTACCAAGATATTAAGGATGTGCCCGCTAAGGACATAGCCAGATTCGCAGTTGGCATAGGACTCCAAGACGTACTGTGATAACACAGAAGGGTACTGTTACAATAGATCTGTCAAGGTCGCAGTGACACGGGGGCCTGTGTACATGCTTGACCTCAACCCTTCCAACTCCTTAAATAATAATAATACTAGATTGAACATGAGTATGGTGGTGAAAGGTTGTCAGCCTTTTAATCGTGTCTGTTCTTCTTTGGGGAAGACTGCTCCTTTGCAAACACACTTTGAGTAAAAATAAACAAATTTTAGTTATTACAATATACCTGCATTTAAAGAAAAATGTGTATACAGTGAATTATATACACATAAGGAGGTCGGGCTGGGCTATCTTTCTGAATAAATTTTATATTACACAGCGATTATGGCAAACACCTTTTTTGTCTTAAAGCATCCATGTGTGCTTCTTTCAGTCTCATGGGTATTTTGAATACAATTAAAATTTTGAAAATTCAAAGACCCATCCTATCTTTAATACCTATAAATGAAGAGTTAGTCCGAATTGGATCCTGACTCACTCACTGATTCATGATTCATCAATACCCATCTAAAACCCTTAGACCTAGAAAGCTGAAATTTGGCACAAAGGTTTCTTTTATTATTAAGGATTTCATGAAATTTTCACTATTGTAAAAAATACAAAATGCTTTTTTTTTTTAAAAAAAAACACGCGAAAAATTGCCCGTGTCAGGTGGTTCCGCTTTCCATACTATTTGAAAACAAGTAGGTAAAACAAATAATGTGTAACAAATATTGTTTTTGCCTGTACATAAGTGTGTGCCCCGGGTATCCTCCAGGCGTATATAAAATGAATGGGGCCACATCCACAACAGTCTAACATTAATAGTCCAACTCGTAACATGCTCGCCCGCCGAATGGGTGGTCCGATACAGTTTTATCGCGGTGGTAAGTAGAGGTATCGCTGGACAGTTGAATGGTGCCTATAGATTAGTCACTGCTTGATTGATCTATAATACTATTACTTGGCTATATCGAGGTAGATGAGATTCTTTGCTCGGGACGTGTAAATGCAAATCAATTGAATTGGTTATTAGGAGTCTGGTTCCGCTGTTTTTTAGTAGGTAATCCTAAGTCCGTATTACAGAACGTGACTCAGGTATTAAAGAAAAAGACTCAAGTATTAGTCGATACTTAAGTATTTTCTCTCACTATCGAAATGAGACAAACGACTGCTACTTAAGTTAAGTATATCTTTATCATTTTGATAGTGAGAGAAAACGGTGATCAATACTCATCATCAGCCCATAACGTCCCCACTGCTGGTGCACGGGCCCCCCTCGATAACATGAGGGGTAATTGCCATACTCACCACGCCTGGCAGACGGGTTGGCGAGGCTTTTGATATGATTGCAGAGTTTTCCTTCTCTGTGCGCAGATGAACTTGCTTGCATATTTACCTTAGTCGCCTTGTACGACACCTCGATTCAATACTCAATTAAAGATTAATACTTGAGTCTCCTTCTGTGATACGGGCCTTAATGTATTATCATGGTGAACAAGACAAGAGTTAGAATAGTGTACTTTCTTGTGTTTTCCACTGACGGAATTTTAATTCTTCGTTAGACTAAGGAATGAAATTCTATCCCTGCGTATGCAATCCCAGGCTCATATAACCCGAATCTCTTTAAAATTTGAGTGAAGAGGCATCTTCTGGGTGAGCTTGCTATATCCTCGACCACGAAACCCATTTTTGATTTTTCATGACGCACAACACTATTTAAACTTTCCTTGCTGGACTTGGAAAAACTTACAATGTGCCAACTGCAACCTCTTCCCAGGCATACTATTGTAACTGTCCGTAAGAGTTTGCAATAAAAAGATTACATAAATACTTTTGAGTTTTCGGGTAACAAATATTTCGGAGTTCACATTTTTTGGGTGCGCTTTATGCAAGCTTAATCACATCTAAGTCTTATTGCTCAATATTTGTAAGCACCAAAACAATTTTTTTAACACCCACTGATGACACACCACCCGCATCGTCTAATAGAATAGAATAGAATAATCTTTATTTTATAGGACATTCAGGATGTCACTTAAAACAAGTCAAGATTACAATGAAATACATACAAACATACATTAAACGATTTAAATACATACATACGCATTCGTTCTTTTGACCCTACTGACTCAGAAAGTACTATACCTTAGGTTATAGAAGGACGTTAAAATTTAGTCATTTTATTTTCAAACTAAAGAACCTTGAGATCCCTGCCTACCTAGCAAGAAAGCTTAGATGGACTAGCGCGGGCCCAGGTAAAAAGAGGTCTGAACAATTTCCTAAATTGGTTTTTCAACACATTTGCTCATAAAGTGGGTCTTATGTCATTGTTTTAAGGTTCATAATGATATGTATTACCCAGCCCGTGAGTAATAAAAATAAAGCACTAGTACGTAATGGTTTTTTTTTTTCTAAATTTTAGCAAAGAGATCAGATCTTATTTTATATTTAAAATTAAGTATTAAACTATTTGTACTTAAATAAAAATATAATTCCACTAAATCATTTAAATTTAACAGAAAATTATCATTTATTTATGCTAAAACGTGAAAATATAGAGTTAAGTATTTTTTTATTATTTGGCTGTATGGCATACTTGTCAATATGAATCTCATTTTGCGAGCGAAAAAAGAAAAAATAATCGCGCCTCTATTCAGATGTTTTCACTTGGTTTTCACAAACGGCTTTTTTTTCATCAGATTGTTATTATTGTCAGAAATACAACACAAAAAATGTCTTCTTCAAGTGCAGAACAGGAAACCTACGTGGGTACACCGCCAGAAATACTTTCAGAGGCGCAACATGCAAGTGATAGCTTGTTGCCGTCAATATCAAAGGAAAGTTTTTATTTCTTTCTTTCTTCGCAAATGTGTTGAAAAACGTCGTATGACACGCGTGCGCATTGGATATTACATTCTCGGCTACATTGAGCCCTCGCCTTTGGCTCGGGCTCTAAAATCGCCTCTAATGTAATATCCAACTTAGCACACTTGTAGCATAATGTACTATTACCGCCACCTAAGTTGGAGTTCTCCAGGGGAGGCTTTGGATACTCAGCATCCAAAATATGGAACAATCTTCCGCCTCCTGTTAAGAATTCAAAAACAATTTGCCAATTTAAAAGATTGTCCAGAGAGTGGCTAATGTCAAAACAAAAATCATCATGTATCTGGTCACCAGTTCGTCAGGTAAACTAAGTAGAGTCTCTAAATGTTAACCCATGATGAAGTCTGAGTTTTTCGTAAGTGTGAGCGTTGAGCAATGCCGTTAAGTTCATTTTTCTTTTCTCTTAATGTTTATAAGTGGTCTTGCAACCAGAGATTCTTCTCAGTAATTATCTTAAATGCATGTTGTTAGCAGGCAACTCAAGTGCTGACTGAAAAACAGCCTGGCTGAGGCAGCACCTTTTCACCACATCAATCATTTGTATGCTATTTTGGTGTCTGTATTGTATGGTGAATAAATTTCTTTTTCTTTCTTTCTTTCTTTCATTTGTAAAGTCAAAGTTTAAGTCAAAATAGATTTTTTTAATAGAACATTTAGGATGTTACTAAAATAAGTTAAAATAGTATTAAAAGTTTTAAACTTAAAATAGGTAATCTGTATGTAGTGTATTGGCATTATGTATTTACTACCCTTGTCTCGAGTGCATACGTCACAGTCGGTGGTAGACTAGACCTGTCATGGCCACCGGCGGAAGATGTTGTGATCGTGCATTGCTAAGCCAAGATTATTATAGAAACAAGTCTATCCTACATGTATTGTTCTTACTTAGTTTTAAGCTTGTCGTAATTTACCTATTAATTGGAGTGGTATTGAGTTTCGATATTTCAAATGTTTGGTGAGCTTGAATGTGGTCGTGTACACTCCATTGGTAACCTAATAACTTTAAAAAAATTACATTTTTATTTTTATATTTTTTTATTATAAGATGGATTAACTCTTGACCATAAAGGTCAAAGATGAGGTCGACGATGAAGCGAGTTAACTCAGAAAATGCCTATAAAGGCACTGGTACTCCCACGTACCGACGGAACACAACAAGATGTTTGGCGTCGGTCTTCGGTAGGAGGGTAGTCGCGAACCAGATGGCCCTTTACAGAGCCTACCACACCGCATGAGACCATAGGACGTTACCTCAGATTCAGAAAAAAACATTAATTATTTGAACTGTACGCCTATTCACAAAAGTGCAGTCTTACCCCGAAAATAAAAAGTTAGTGGGCCATCCGCGTTCTCAGTTGGAATTCTATCCAAATGTCAAATTAACATTATAAGTAGATATTTTAAAAGAACTCGTAATTACAATATTCGACCTTCAAGAATGAATATCACCTATTTATAAGTTTGAAAACGTTTAATGAGCAATACGAACAGATTTTAACACATTAATCTTACGGGTGATTGGCGTTAGTGTGAACTTTATAGATCTTTTGGAGTAGTGCACACGCGGTTAAAAAACGCTGCGTTTTTTGACAGGTTTTCACAATAGTTATTAACTGCGATGGAACAGACTCAGCAAATATTTACAGAGTAGGTACTTGAAATAAAAGAATTAAAAAAAAATAACTACAAATAAAAAATAATAGATGGAACATTGCACCTAACTAGCCAGAAAAAACAGAAAAAAGTTTTTCTTCGGTTAAAACAGAAAAACTAAATGAAAATACCAAGCACAGTACGTTTTGTTTTCTTTTTCGCAATATTGCGCACGTCTTACTTTCCTCACTTCGTCCAATCTCTCGTGTTAGGTCTGCTGCAAGAAATTTATTTACAGAAATAAGCAGTGCCTGTTGTGTCATCTCTATCTTTACGTTTCTTTCTGTATGTCAATTTTGTACAATAAACACTAAATAATTAATAAAGAAAATCGAAGAGGAAAACGGCAAATGTAGCCAAAATTATATGATATTTAGTTTATTGAATGGTTTGC
This sequence comes from Aproaerema taeniolella, assembly GCA_949987775.1. Classification (NCBI taxonomy): domain Eukaryota; kingdom Metazoa; phylum Arthropoda; class Insecta; order Lepidoptera; family Gelechiidae; genus Aproaerema; species Aproaerema taeniolella. Next base: position 1,305,732 of record OX465258.1, on the reverse strand, counting down.
GTATTTTTCTCAGACACTCGAAAGAAACGCAGCGGATGCGCCGCAGCGTTTTCGCTACATATGTATCTCATATCAGATTTTTTGAGAACGTTTGACCCTTTTGACCTCTAGTTTGTAAAAGAGCACCGCTTATGCTTAATCAAACTATATTCAAGTAATGATATCATTTATCATGTTCGGTACTTGCTAAATAAGACATCTTGTGTAGCTTTCTTTTTTTATTTTTGGCATGTACTTTAGATACTCATAGTTTTTAATACTAATAGAGTAACCGGCAATATATGTATAATATGAATAGTTTTTTTTTTTGCGATACACAAAATCTCTATCAGACGACTGGTTTGGTCCAGCAGCAGCAAGTTACGCTTTCCTCTGAATCAATGGTTCCTGGGATCAATTCCCAGTCGGGACAACCACAAATAGCACTATTCAGATTGTGGTGAAACTTCAGAAGTCACGTTGACAAAATAAAGTTTCACCGCCATCAAAGTGGAGCGACTCGCAGGCTGTGCTTGGGATGCCGAGCATCTGTTCTGTAAGACTACAAGCAAAATAATATGTCACTGTCTGTCACTGTCAACTGTATAACGTAAGAGAGAAATGAACTGACATGCGATAGTCCAAAAATTAAATATCGGTCGCAGACTTACGAAATTGATGCCCTGTTATACATAAATAAACTATCAAATAACATACAGTTTCATAAAATAACATAAAAGGTGATAATGACCAGATAAAATACAAAAAACACAATGTTTCTACAATTTTTAATCTCAAAGAACGACTATCTTGATAACAAAATTTCTTGAAGTGATCTTCATATTTATGTTATTGTTGTTGTAGTGCAACTTACAATATGGACTTTCATAATAATGTCTAAATACCTTTTTAGACTAAAAAATTAGCCGCTCCACACTCAAAAGCCCTTACTAAGGTTTTCCCTTGGGTCGTGGAATTTTTGGAACATACACAAAGACCGACAAAAACACCAATGACCCGAGAACAAACATTTGCTTTTTACACAAATATTTGCCCCGACTGGGATTCAAATCCAGGACTCGTCGATCAGGAGGCAGCACTACTAGAATACCACTCGACCAAACTGGCGGTCAATGTACACAAAAGATTTGACAAATTACTGTACTAGATTTCAAAAAAAACGTACAATGTCAAGTATGTATTTTAATAGAATTGATTAACGCAAAAAAGTAATATGCAGAATAAAACAAACATTTTAACATAGAACAAGAAGCAGTAAAAGGTTAATTTTATTAATATTTATATACGTAACAACAAAAAGATAGAAAAATTAGTTCTGAAAAGGACATTATTCAAAACGTACCAAAATTTAAAAATGGCGGCCAAAAAAAGTGAAGTTATTATTTCAAAAGGACACATTATTCTTAACATTTTATAATATGACAGCTAAGCTGTACGACCTTTACAAATTTTCCTCTTTTAAGCTAAAAAATCTAGACTTTCAAGCTTAAATGCATTTTTAAATCTAGAATTTAAACCTTTAACCTAATACGAAAAATGTTTTGTATGACAATCTATTGAAACACTATTTTCTATGGCCGGAACATTTAAAATCCAGATTTATAAGTGTCAAAAATAAATCTAGTAATAGTCACACAGCTTAGCTATCATACTAAAAAATGTTTAGAATAATATGTTCTTTCGAAATAAAAACTTTACCTTTTTTGGGCGCCACTTTAAAAATTTTGGTATTTTTGTATGGGCCGTGAATTTTCTTTTAATATATTTTATTAAACAGAAGGTATTTCAACCATAATATAATAATTTTTAAGAATTTATTAAAAAAAACATACGTAGCAACAACTCAGGTATTTGTAAAATGAACAGAACTTCTAACTTTTACTCCGACTATCGTCATATCCAGATACAAAACTATTTCAAGTTTGATGTGGGCGAGCGACAGAATTAGGCAAATAACTTCAAAGGCATTCATTTTATCTAAAGTAGACCATTTGGTCCATATTATGTGAGCTTTGCCTGACCTCTGAGTAGGGGCCACACAAATTTTACTTGAAATTGTGCCCTGTCAAATATATACATGGTGTTATCGATAGAAATAGTTGTGTCACTGAATTATGGCGTTTCTAGACAAATTGTTTAATGGATTGACCGATAAATGGAGTATATTGTGGTATTGTATTGTTACTATGCTAAAATAACGCAAGTTATATACATATATACATCCACTCACTTCTGTAATCCCATACGGGGTAAGCAGAGCATTAGTGGTTCAAAACCACTTGATGCCACGTATGACATAAATTCTGAGTAACAATGGGGTTATTAGAAGAAAACATGATGTATGGTGGTGAGAGGTTGTCAGCGTTTCGCCCACAATACAGCTAAAACTTCACGTTCCCAGTATGCCCGGGAAGAGTTGGCAGCTGGAACATTCTAAGCTTTTCTTTTACATGGAAGTAAAATTGTAAAAGCATGGAATTTTAGAAGCCCGAAACACAAATGGGATTTAAGGCCACAGGCCAGCACGCATGCCCAAAGCGGAGTGACGTATATATTTAGGTACATTTTTAATTTATGTCACAAAAAACACCAACATACTAAAAAATACTTAATTGAAATTACACAAAATTACGACTATTTAATTTAAATGACCAGATATGATTTATATGGCTACACTTCAATCACTGAACGACCTTGCATTCATATAGGATTCAAGTTTTTGTCCGGAGCCATTATAAAGATGAGCTCAATTTGAACGTAAATTGAATCGCTAAATTGCTCTAAATCAATTCAATATTGAATTTAAATAAACGTGTGGCCATTAGTCTTGTGTTATATTTACTTTAAGATGTTTATATTATCTAACGGCGGTAAAGTAATGTATGACAATCATAAGTATATATCACTTCTTATGTGCAATTATTGTATTCACAGCGAGACGCAAGTTTTACTGTGTCTTCTTCACTCTTACCAGCCTATATACGTCCCCGCCGAGGGGCACGGGCCTCCCTTCGTATTTCGAAGATTTAGGCCATAGTCCACCACGCTGGCCCAATGCGGGTTGGTGGACCGCTCGTCTTTCGAAAATGAATTTTCTTGGACGGGCGGGTTTCATCACGATGTTTTCCTTCACCGTTAAGCTAGTGATAATTATAAATCCGTACATAAATCTGAAAAGACGAATTTAGTGGTACAGGCTCGTACCAGGATTTGAACCCGCGACCTTCGGATTGGCTCATTACCAACTGGGCTATTACAGCATAATTTTACTGTGTATGTTAATAGAAATGTATGTAAACCGTCATTGTATATAATCCTTAAGGAATGTATATATGATTTATAACATCGCCCGTAAATGTGTGAAATTAATTATGTTAATTCAATTCGTAGAAAATCTATACATTTCCTAAATAAAAATAGGAAAATTTAAGGTGTCAATGGGTATGCTTTGGACCTCCTTGATCTATTAGGTAACCTACTGCGTCAAGTAGGTTGTTAGTAGCCTAACCCAAACATTCTTAGATTTCATGCAATTTCGATAACATATATACTTCTGCGTTGTAAATAGACCGGAACGTCCAGAACGCCGTTTTGTTTCGTAAATAATCTCCTTATGTTGTTCTGGTACGGCGAAATACCGACTAAACCTTTATTTGGAAATATCACACAAGCGCACGTGTGCCAACTGACAATGCTCACGGACTCGTCATCAGACTATTTATTTATTTACTAACTGACCCGGAAAACTTCGCAACGCCCTTAATTTAATTTGTCGCAGTCTTTCCATATTTTATCACCTTTTAAACCTTTCCTGAACTTTTACTTTTATTTCAAGACAAAAATTAGCCAAATCGGTCCAGCCATTCTCGAGTTTTAGCGAGACAAACGAACAGCTATTCATATTTATATATATAGATTTTTTAAAATGTGTCTATATAACAGCAAGACATACTGATATTTGACAGTTAAAACTTATGAATAGATAAATAAGTTAGCTAATTAAAAGCATACAAAATATTCTTGACATATATACAACAGAGACTATCTTAATGATAGGTACTTAATTGTCAACAAACTTACATAAGAACAAGTCAATCAGTTAAAGCAAGTGGTTGAAAAATAGTGTTTAAGGTTTGCCCCATACTAACAAGACAAGTTTTTTAAAAGCCTGTAAAAATATTGCAAAATTTGAAGGGAAATGCGTTCTGGTTCTTGAGTCAGTCTTATTTGACCACGGATGGTACTTTAGGTCACGATAAAGATTTCAACGGGTCCAAATTTTGTAACAAATATTATTTATTGTTGCAAATACACACATCAACGCGGTATAGGGATATTGCACGATTTTTCATACAAAGGAGATCTGTTTGAGAAGCTATAAAAGCTTACTTGAGATACATGGAGAGCTATAATTTTCAGACGAGCAAGTGCTAAACCTGAATTTTCAATTCTGGTCAATAAATTTTATTTTACTTGAAAATTGTGAAAACGAGACGAAAATGAAAAATAAATTGCTTAAATTCGACCATACAAAAAGCAGGCAAAAAGTGCATTTTCGTTTTCTTTTCCGTCACGTTTTTACAAATTCCAAGAAAAACAAAATTTATTGAGTAGAATTTTAAATTCAGGTTTAGCACTTGCTCTTCTGAAAATTATAGCCCTTCATGTATCTCGAGTAAGCTTTTATAGCTTCTCAAACAGACCTCTTTTGTATGAAAAATCGTGCAATATCCCTAGACCGCGTTGATGTGTGTATTTTATTGCACAAAAACAAAACGCCCCGTAATGGGGACCTTTGGGCGAGTAACCACGAGCGAGAGGGGGTCTTGACAAAATGTGTTATTTAAACACATTTTTATTAATTAATGATTGTGACATTTTTTTTGACATGAAGAATGTTTTAAATAGAGTTCGGAAATTGAACACATAACTATTTTCACACATAATACATAATATTATGTGTGAAAATAGTTGAAAACAAAATATCAATAAAACATAGGAAAAATATGTAGAAGAGACAGATACTGAAAGTTAGTGGCGGGTTTGTGCGGGAAGTGTAATATAAACTGCATAATTATAAGTAAGTACAAACACTCTTCTTTTATACTGCGCACTGCCAAGAAATGAAACTCACTATCTGCATCTGATTTTCTGAGCTCATATAACCCGAATAATTATAATTCTAAACTTAAAGACTGCACGATAACATTTTTTTAAATGAAATAAGCATAGAGTTATCTCTTCTAGAGATAAGCACGCCTTTGTGCACTATGTTTTATGTAAAATTTTTCCTACTGTGTTTGTGCAATAAAGAATATATATGTACATTTTTGGTCGAGGCTTTTTTTTGTTTTTTTTTTGTCTATGACAGCCTCATTAAAAGTCTCTTTTAAAAATTTAAGTGAAGCTCTTCAGCCCCATTGATTTGGACTTCTTCCGCTTGCTACTTCCTTAATCGCATCTTCACTCTTGATTTTTTTTATAACGAATAAGCCCAAAAACTACTGAACCGATTTCAAAAATGTTTCCTCCAGTAGAAAGCTCTTTTATTAGCGAGTGACATAATAGCAAGCGAAAGTATGTAGTACTTTTTCCAAATTCCCACGACAACAAAGTCCCGGACGGAAAGATAGTTATTAAAAAAAAATGTATGGCGATTATAAAAAATACTAACATTGTATAAGCATCTATTTACTTTTAACCAATTAAAACTAAAAAACTTGTAGGTCAGAAAGCATTGCAGCTACTGTTAGAGTTAAATTTGTAAATATATGCGGCACTAATTTGTCTACGCATCCACAGATTTGTCAACGGGTGGCTATTCTACTAAAATCAATAGCGTTTCAATGGCAGTACAATGATAATGGTGACCACCTCATCTGTTCAGGTGGCGAAATGTAGTCTAAACCTTAGACCGCACACTATATAGACGGAGCCAGGAGCGTGCCCCTTTTAGATAGCAATAGTTTACCCCTTCCCTGCACACAACCATACTTCACTGTACAAAAGCTGTACAACAACTAATGGAGTCTCTTTTCTCACAAATTCACCACAAAAAACGAATAAACTTTATGCACAAAACCTTAAAAACCGTAATAACTTACAGAAGCTGCAGATCAAACGCTTTGTTTGTCACGAATTGAAAATCGCAACATAAAAAAATGGGTTACGCAGATGGCGTTAAAGTAACCTATCTCTTACTATCTTGTAGGAACTCACATTCCTACAAGATAGTAAGAGATGCATCTCTTTTAAAAGTGCTGTGACGTGATAAGTACTGTCTATAGAGTGTATGGTCTAAGGTCTAAACCTCACACATATGATGACAGCTAACTTAACTGGCTGCCACTGCCAACTGAATGATAAGTTGCAAGGTAGTTTGCAACTTAACGATAGTTGGCAGTAGCGCTGCTGATCGAGGCGGTTGTCACCAAGTATATGAGGTCTCGAATGTTATGAATTTCGCCACCTAATCGGATAAAGTGGTCCCCATTGGGCCTTTTCATAATTCGAACGCCACGTCACGTCACGACTGAATTTGTATTACCATTGCCTTCTATGTTCTCAGCTTCTAGTATCACTAGTGCATAGGAGGCAATGGTAATACAATTTTTCCGTGCCGTTTTCTTATTATAAAAAGGCCCATTGACTAGTGGAATAGAGGCCCAGAATGTGTGAAATAACTAGCTAATTTGTCAACTATAATTGAGTACGTGTAAATTGTACTAATAAGATTAATCAATAATGTTGTGAAAGTTTTATTTAGGTGTCTGGTTTAGTTTTGAAATTTTATGATTTTGCTGGCGAATTGGCCAGTGTTGACATTCTTTTTCGCACTGTGATTGCATGTAGTTTCACCTTTTAAAAGTCTAGGTTCGTCAAAACAGATTATTCAAAACTTAAAAAGTACACTTTTGCGAATAAGCATAGAGTTAAAATATCTGTGGCATCGTAGCTCCTAAATTAATGGACCGATTTTGATGACGTAATTGAAATGATTAATTTGATCAAAGTTGGTTTAGCCGTTTAGGAGTTATAAGCGATGAATATCGAAGATGATACAAAAGTTAAAACTTTGTTGTTATAATTAAATTCTGAAACGGGTCTAAATTCGCGTATATGTATTTATTTTATCTATTCCTGACGTTTCGACGCGGTTGCATGCGCCGTGGTCACGGGTAGACTGTTGTTTTATTGTTATAACCTAAATAATTTGGTCATATTGTTCACATGTAATCACGTTTGGCATACATTCTGACGGGCATTAGTTATTAGATGAAACATGACTAAAGTTGTGATAGGTTGTCACTTGCGCCCTTACTACAACAAAACTCCCGCTTCAAATTGTCTTATGCCTGGGAAGTGTTGGTAGCTGATATAAATTAAATTCATCCCATCCAGCCCAGTTCAGTGTGGAAGTGTTACAAATAATTGCTGCACTCAAAATGTTGTTCTTATTTTTATCTCTATTTTGTACCATCTACGTCCAACGAACAACAGATAATTGTCACTACCTACTGTCACTGTCATATATATAGCGCAAGTCAGAAATATACTGACTACTGACATTCGAAGCTTCGAAATTTCGGTCGCAGATAATACAGAGTAGAGCCCTAGAAACGAAGCCAAGAGTAGTAAAAACAGATGAGGTAAATTATAGCAAAGTGTTGGCGGTAATGATGTTCCGTGAGGTAATCATGGAGTAGGTATTATATCAAATTATTTCATAGCGATCGGAAAAGTCAAGGCGACCGATTGTGAGCGTCGTTGTAATGATTGTTTGGAGGTAAGACGGTGCGGATATGGCATTTGTATAGACTTTTAGAATAGAATAGAAAATACTTTTTTGCACGTTTTACCAGTATCAGTAACAGGTTTTGGTTATTTGTTTGTCAAGCTTACCTTAAATAAAAACCGGGACAAAACAACATTTCATAGCTTGATCTTTAAAAAAATTATATCTATACTATGCATACACTCACGTCTAGAATCCCTATCGGGGTAGGCGGAACGTCATAGGCATTTACACTACTTAATTAAGTTGATAAGTTTAAAAGTTTGATTTTATCAATAGAAAATGATCTTATTTTATCTTATCCGACGCCAAACGAAACAAGGCTTGTATGTACTAGGTTAATATAGATTTCCTTGATAATCTGGTTTTTATTTTTGATAATGGTGTTTACACGCAAGTAAAGACAAACAAACTCAACTTTTGTAAAGAAAACATGCAAATTTTCATAAATACCACATCCAAAACCACCTAACAGTTTAGGAACTTGATCAAAACCATTGAAATTATACTAGTGACATAAAAAACATGATCTCCGGTAAAGCAACTAGATGTGTCCTTAATCTTAATGCTCTGACATTAGCGCGCTGATGTCGTCTTGTGGGGTGGCCATATCTTCCGGGGTTATTGAGGACTTCATAATACTCGGGACATCGCTTGTCTTGCAAAATTAGGGCCTTATGTTAGTTCAAACAATCCAAAAAATTATGTCATCAAGAGAACTGCAGTGAAAAAAAATCAGCTTCCTAAGTCAAAAGCCTAAGTGTTGATAAGTCAGTGACTCAACCAGGAATTCTGATTTCGTGTATCACATTGTCATGACTAATGTTTGGACATAGTCAATACAGTTCACATGTAGAATTAGTGTTAAAAACATTTCTTTCACTGGTAATACTGTGTGTCTGTCTGTGGCATTGTAGCTCCTAATCGAATGGTCCGATTTTGACACGTTTTTTATAGATAGATAAAATAGATAAAATATTTATTTGTAACACTGAAACACACACATTATTTACAAAGTCAACACATACTAGAATAAAAAAAGAAGCAAAACAATAAAGATACAAAAAAAAAAAAAAATTTATTATAATAATAATAATAATTATTATTATTCTTTTTTGACGGCCGGTTTGGTCGAGTGGTAGTGACGCTGCCTCTTGATCGGCGGGTCCTGGGTTCGATCCCCAGTCGGGGCAAACATTTGTGTAAAAAGCAGATGTTTGTTCTCGGGTCATGGGTGTTTGTGTTTGTCTTTATGTGTGTTCCAAGGGACCCACGACACAAGGGAAAACCTTAGTGTGGGCCTTTGAGTGTGTAGCGTTTATTTATTTATTTATTTATTTAATTACCTATTCTATTCTATATGTGTGCCACAGTGCCACAAAATGGTCGTATCTCAGCATATAGAATAGAATAGAATAGAATAGAAAATGTTTTATGTTTTGCCTTTCGACAGAACACTGATATTCTGCTACTTTATGTTTGAAAGCAGACGTGATCGAAATGGTTCTTAGCTATATTTTACAAAAATTGTTTCAGTTGTTTAATAGCTATAATTTATGAATATCGGGGTTGATATAAAACTATTAATTTCAGAGTTATTATGCCATAGTTTCAACACTATATATATATATATATTTATCATCATGAATCTCTATTTCCCTTGGTCATCGAATAATGCGTGAACGGATGGAACAATTTCGCTAATTCTTTTTTGTTTTGTTTATTATTGTCAGAAGAGGTTCTTATGAAAGAAAAAAATTAAGAAAGTCGAACGGAATGTTAGAAAATTTAAGGCAGGAGAACGTCTGTCGGGTCAGCTAGTTTCAAATAAATTATTTTTTATTAATCCCTGTTTATCCAAAACTCATAGTAACCTTACAACAAAACATCAGAGCGTGATCGTACCATCTCGCGGTTTTCCCATCAGCACTGTTATAATTTAGTAATACGATACGTTTTTGTCTGTCTGTCCGTGACACCAGTGACACCTGGTGGCAAAGGTAGACTAATGACTTCATCTTTAACGATCAGTAATAGATTTAAGTAATGTTTTAAAATTAATTTCGTGTTTTGATAAGCATTTTTCATGGTCATCTTTTTGAAGATTCAAAACAAGGACCTAAGCAAATAAGCTCGCAATATGAATGAAACTTTTTTAGGAAACATATATATATATATATATATATATATATATATATATATATATATATTATATTGTTTTTATTATGAGATGGGTAAACTCTTGACCAAGGTCATAGATGAGGTCGACGATGGAAAGAGTTAACCCAGAAAATGCCAATTAAGGCACTGGTACTCCCACGCACCGACGGAACACAGCAAACTGTTTGGCGTCGGACTTCGATAGGAGGGTGGTCGCGAAGCAGACGGCCCTTTACAGAGCCTACCACACCGCATGAGACCATAGGACGACACCTCAGATTCAAAACAAACTGAGATGTCGTTGCCTAAGATGGATTAATAGGAGGCAGGTCTCATTTGTGTTTCCTTAGTTGCCTCTTACGACACCTACGGAAAGAGATGGGGTGGTGGTATTCTCAACCGATACAATAAAACATAAAACAGCTAGATACCCAATCTCAAAGAAACGTCAAACAAAAATTGTCTGAGCTTTCGTTAGCAAAAATGAATGTCCAATCGGCTTGATGGACATTTTTAAGCGCGATTTGAAGTCTAGGTGTTAATTGTAGGTCAACGGAGACGTAGTAATTTTTGTCCTCTCTTTGTTCCCCAACAACCGTATTGTATAATGTAACTATTTCTAAAGATACTTGTATGGTCTGGCTTTTTTGAAATAAATATATTTGTATTTTTGTATTTGTATTTTTGTATTTTTCTTAAATCTAACTTAACATTAACTACAAAAATTATAACAGTGTCACCCAAAAAGGCGCTGGCTCAACATTTACCACAGCGGCGAGGCTGTAGCGCTGATATTCTGCCATGCAATACCATGGCCAATGGCCATATCAACCTCATTGCATAATCACGACAGATTTCAACTAGACGACAGATGTCCGTCCGTTCGTTGGTTTGTCATTCAGATGTCATCGCCTCTGAAAGTCAGCTATTGTGCAAACAAACTTTAGCGTCCATTTTATATTGATCTATAGCTATTTTACTTTAGGGGTGATTGAAACTGTGGTGTCCGGTTCAGAATAGCGCCACCCCATCTCTTTCCGAGGGTGTCGTAAAAGTCGACTTAGGGAAAATTGGTGAGACCTGCCCCATAACAATATGCCAATTGTCTCAATTTGTCTTATATTGAGATGACGGTCGAAGGTCCCATAAAGCGGTGGTAGACTCTGCAGAGGGCCGTCTGGCTTCGCACCACCCTCCTACCGAAGTCCGGCGCCAAACAGCTATCTGTGTTCAGTCGGTGAATAGGATAACCAGTGCCTTTAAGGGCAATTCTGGGTAAACTCGTTCCATCGTCGACTTCATCTTAGTCCTTTGGGCAGCAAGATTGTGGTCAAGAGTTTACCCATGCTTTGTAAAAAAAAAACAGCCTTTTTTTTTGCAAATTAGTTTAAAATCATCCACTAAGGTCAGTATTATCTACTATATAAAAATAAGTCGGGTTTTCCTTCCTGACGCTATAACTGCAGAACGCACGAACCGATTTCCACGGTTTTGCATTCGTTGGAAAGGTCTCGGGCTCCGTGAGGTTTATAGGATACTTTTTATTTTAAAAAAATTAGGACGCAGGCGGAGCCGCGGGCGGAAAGCTAGTCTGTAATAAATTTTATTTGTCTTCCACTCCGTTACACAGAAGATTTACAAATTTACACAGAAGATCTTAGCATAATTTTAGTCGCGTTCTGACGCGACTCAGGCTCTGATCGCTACTTAAGTAGCAGTCGTATTTGTCATTATGATAGTGAGAGAAAGAGACAGTCAATGCTTAAGTATGGATCAAGACTTGAGTCTCCTTCTGTACGGGCCTACAACCTTTACGGGCACAAAATTAAGTATAAAATAATACGAGAGCTGGGTTCGATTCCCGGTTGGAAAATGTTTCTGTAAAAAGCAGATGTTTGTTCTCAGGTCGTGGGTATTTATGTCTATGTTTGTGTTTGTTCTAAGGGAGTCCCAAAACCTAAGGGAAAACTTAAGTGTGGCCCTATGAGTGTGGGGCGTATTTTTTTTTTCCACATGTTGTTAACGCGACAATGTCAATTAGGTTATAACATTTTTTTTACCAATGTCCCTTGGGTAATGTTGTTCAGTATAGAATAGAATAGAATAGAAATTCACCTAATCCTTACTATAATATACACATCAACACGGTCTAGGGATATTACACGATTTTTTATACAAAAGAGGTCTTTTTGAGAAGCTATAAAAGCATACTCGAGATACATGGAGCGCTATAATTTTCGAAAGAGCAAGTGCTAAACCTGAATTTTTAATTCTAGCCAATAAATTTTGTTTTACTCGAAATGTGTAAAAACGTGACGAAAATGATAAAGAAATTGCGTAAATTTGATTATTTTCATACAAAAGTTTTAGTTTCTTTCACGTTTTCACAAATTTCAAGTAAAACAAAATTTATTGACTATAATTGAAAATTCGGGTTAAGCACTTGCTCATCTGAAAATTATAGCCCTCCATGTATCTCAAGTATGCTTTTGTAGCTTCTCAAACAGACCTCTTTTGTATGAAAAATCGTGCGATATCCCTAGACCGTGTTGATGTGTGTATTATAAATGCGAAAGTTTGAATGTGTGGATGTTTGTTACTCTTTAACGCTCAAACGGCTGAACCAATTTTGGTATGGAGGTAGCTGACATCCTGAATTAACACAAAGGCTACATAATTTTCCCAAATTCTCACGGCAACAAAGTCCCGGGCGGAAAGTTAGTCCATATATCCAAACTAATATTGTCTGTCTGTCTGTCTGTCTTTCACGCCTAAACTACTGAACCGATTTGGATGAAATTTGGTAAAGAGATAGATTAGAGCCTGGGAAAGGACATAAACTACATTATAACCTGTAGTCCACGCTAGCGGAGCCGCAGGCGGAAAGCTAGTATAATAATATTTTCTATACGGATAAACAGTTAGAAAGCACCGCAACATTAACAAAATGCTCTTCAAAATTTCCATTCAAACCATAAACAGCAAAAACTCATTTAAAACTTAAACACTAACTGATGTCCTATTTTATCCACAATCACTTGACCCCTAACCCTTAAACTTCGAGCCTTTATTAAGCCATTGAGCGCACCATTATTAAAACCCATCGCATTGAATAGAGGTCAATTTACGCTGGTTTTCTTACGAAGGTCGAACAATATCTGAGTTTGTTAGATAGTATCCCACGATCCTACGACCTACAGGTCCAAGTTCATGATGGAAATGAAATCAGGTGTATCAGTCATGCTACAATCACTGGTGTACGCCTATCGTGGAGTAATGATCATGATATGTGATCTGCGGAGAAAAGATCTAGCTTTGTCTAGATATTTCGAAATTTGTAGCTGATCTTACGACGATTTCAATTCTAAAACATCAACACATGCAATTTTTAAAGTATGGGTAAAAAATGTAAAACTCGCGTCAGGGTCACGTGTCTGTCACGCTATAGTCCGAGTAGGAATTGATTATTTTACCCGTGTTAAACACTCTACTTTTCCTTTCGAATTTGAGGAAAATAAAATTAGTTGTTTATCTAAACTATTTATTGATAATATATTAATAGTACCAATTTTTTTGAATTCCATCACACATACATAACAGATTAGTATCCCGCCAATTTATGTCGACTGTTTAAATTTTAAATATGGAACTCACTGCGTAATTGTTGCGGCTTCACACTGGCTGTTTAGAAACTCACATGGCCGCAGCATTTTTTTAGTTATTTTTTTTACATAAAACTCTTCACAGCTGACAGCAGTTCTATTTTTAAAGTTCATATTTGTTTTTTACATAAAACTCTTCACAGCTGACAGCAGTTCTATTTTTAAAGTTCATTCCGGCCCTTAGGTGGGAAGTAATTTGTATGAGTTTTCCCTCCCTATGGAGGTAAGCAGCATTTTCCACCCAATAATCAGATCAAAATAACACTACTTTCCGAGTATAAGAAATGAAAAAACTTTTCAATATAAAATTGAGACAAAACACCACGGCACCTAAAAACGTGATAGATAAACAGATATACCTATAAAAATTCCCTAGCCTTACTCAAGCCAACAGGAAAAGAAACAAACAAACAAACAAAACGTGGTAGCGTGTAAGGTAGCGATGAATGGAACATCGTCCATTGAGTCAGAGATGCTATCCCTACTTGGCATATACATGGCCAGGGAATTCCACTACCTTAGTATCTAAGATAGAAGGTTTTTTTTTGTATCGTGACTCTGAGGATACTTTCTGAAGCTTCAAACGACGGTACTATGACGTCTGCATAGTTAAAATGGATTTGTGACATGATTTTTTCATGTTATCCAATGATATTATCTATACTAATATTATAAAGAGGAAAGATTTGTTTGTTTGTTTGCATTGAATAGGCTCCGAAACTACTGGACCGATTTGTAAAATTCTTTCACCATTAGAATCCTACATTATCCCCAATGGACATAGGCTACATAATTTTCCCGAATTCCTAAGGGAACGAAGTTCCAGGCGGAATGCTAATAGTTAATATAGCAGATCAATCTAATCTACGTACGAATTGTGAAGCCTCGAAAAACATTTAATTGGGTTCTTTGGCAATAAGTTTTGCAATAAGTATGACGTTAGCGTGATAGTCTGTCTATGGAAACTTAGTCGACAAATTCATGTTTCCGTGTTAGTTTTATGAGGTGATATTTATTTATTTGTTTATTTATATAACTTAATGCACAAATGTACAGGGTCAATAGCACATCATGCTATCCAAAACTGTCAAATATCTTCAATCGATTTTCTATTTTATCTCCAAGCAATAGAGTTTACTATCCCTTGGGGAAACTTTACAGTTTGTGGTAACCTGATGAGCTGTTGACGGACTTATGCCTAAATGCATTTCTTGGGTAAAATAACATAGTATTCATCTCATGCCGCGTTCAATTTTATAGCGTTGGTAAGAGACAGGCAGAAACGACATTGATATGATAAAATTATATCACGCGTCCATGTTAACCCAGGCATATAACTTTGGAGGACACAAAAATAATCTTGGGGGTAACTGCAGAAAACTACAAAAGTAAATAAATTGGCAGCAAAAAAATACTTTTTCACTACTCATGCTCGGAAAGTGCTTATCTGTGCAGCTTATAGGCAGCACAAAATCGATTTTTGTGTTCTAGAGCACAAAACGATCTACGAGTACTATAGGCTGCACAAAATCGTAGGCTGCACAAAATCGATTTTTGTGTTCTAGAGCACAAAACGATCTACTATAGGCTGCACAAAATCGCATTTTGTGCTCTAGCGCACAAAGTGATCTACTCATAAATGGGTCTATAGTAAGGCATAGAAAACTCCGTACAGCCAAAATAATGAGAAGTTTAAAGATAAAATTTGTTATTATATGTTATTTTATTATTTTCTCGCAATCGAAGTGAAAAGCAGAGTTTATAACTCGTCCACAAAACCATTTTTATCGTTTTGTGCACTTGTTGTAAAATCTACTATTTTTTTTCAGCGTCAAAACTGCGGTTTCATAAAAATACTAATACCAAGATTTTATTTAAAAAAAACTTTAAGTAAGAGCATATTTACCACCCGGTCCATTCCTAACTCGACTAAGACCCGTATTACAGAAGGAAACTCAAGTCTTGATCTAAACTTAAGTATTGATTGTCTCTTTCTCTCACTATAGACGACTGCTACTTAAGTATACATCAGGGTCTGAGTCGCGTTCTGTAAAACGGACCTAAAACTATCGCACGTCAATTCACAGATAACCTCAAAACTAATAACCCTAACAACCTCACGTCCCAACTTGTGAATGGAGTACATTACTTTTCACTTACTTCCATCTCCAAATTGATGACCCGACAACCGTATTCGCTTATTGTCAACTTCGAAACTCGGAGCTTTATTAATACGTGTTAGGTTTGTGACATACGGACGGACATGTTGAGTTAATCTTTTGAGTTATTATTAACTTTTGCATGCGACTTCATCAGCGTAAAATTGTTATTTTGGGCAGGATTTTCATTTTTGTATGATACTTATTCATCCCTTTTTTTTCATCTAAAAACATCGTGCCCAGCAGTGAAATAAAATGTAGCTAATGTCCTTGGCCAACGTCTAATCTATCTTTGTACTAAATTTCATCAAAATTGGTTCAGTAGTTTAAGCGTGAAAGCGTTCTGCCCATGGCTACACCCGCGTAGACTATAGGTTACATCGTGCCCAATAGTGGAATAAATTGTAGCTTTTGTCCTTTCCCAATGTCTAATCTATCTTTGTACTAAATTTAATCAAAATCGGTTCAGTAGTTTAAGCGCTACGCCCATGGCTACAACCGCGTGGACTATTAGTTATATTGTGCCCAACAGTGGAATAAAACGACGCCTTTGTCCTTTCCCAACGTCTAGTCTATCTTTGTACCAAATTTTACCGAAATCGGTTCTTTAATTTAGGCGTTAAAGTTAAACAGACAGACTGACAGAGTTACTTTCGCATCTACTAATATATAAAATTCTCGTGTCACAGTGTTTTTTACAAAACTCCTCCGAAACGGCTTGACCGATTCTTATGAAATTTTGTGTGTATATTCAGTATTTCTGAGAATAGGACGTTAACTATTTTTTACCAAATTCCCAGGGGAACGAAGTCCTAGGAAAAAAGCTAGTAATATATAAAACAATGTTGAGGTAGTTCAATACAATACAATACAATACTCTTTATTGCACACACACAAAAAAAAACATAAAACATAACATAAAACAAAAACAAATGTTCATGATGTAGTGTACAATCCGGCGGCCTTATTGCTATAGAGCAATTTCTTCCAGGCAACCGGGGGGTGAAGGAACCGATACAGAAGGTGAAGCGGTAGACGTGCAAAGAGTAATATACCTTATACATATCTATACCTAAATATATAACTACACACAAATAAATGATGAAAAACATTAAATATTACAAAACATTAAATATATATATATATATTTATATCTACTATACATACATATCTAGACACGTGAAAAAAAAGAGAAAAAAAACGTAAGAAAGGTGCTAGTAAATGACAACTTGCAAGTTTAAAGAGAAGGTTTTAATCAGGAAGGGATAGGAAATGAGCTTTTAGATTAGATTTGAAAGAATCTAATCTAAAAGCTCATTTCCTATCCCTTCAAACAAACACTTATAACTCGAGAACGGCTGGACAAATATTCATAGTTTTTGATTTGTTGTATTTATCTCCATCTCAAATTGCAGAATAAATATTAAAAACATAGCAAATTTGACGAGGAAATTCCTACGGGAATGAAGTCCCGGGCAAAAAGCTAGTTTATGATATTAGTAGGGATAGGATTTTTTTTTTTAAATTGAGCTTCAAATAGCCTAATAATAGTCTCCTGTCGCTGTTCAGACGATCGAAATATTAAAAAAAAATTAATCCTCACACAGCCTAATAAACTCCAGTCTTCTGACACTGTTCTGTCAGTCCATGTGTACACCATAGTTTATAAATAGTCAGCTGTGCTGTGGTGTAGCATTAATGGCTGCGATATGTCGCGGATGCTGACGATAAGACCTCCACGTATCTGTGCGATAAATGTGAGCAATACTTAAACTGTGGAGAAATCCTTTACTTATGTTACATGGGGACTGTGTGTGAGCAGCATTTTGTTAGGGCTTTATTTAATTTGAAGACAAATTATGTATTATCTCCTTCTTTTTTTCGTGTAGGTATAGTCAACTGTGTAGCGAACTTGGCTAACCCTGGTATCAGAGTTTTCAAACCGCACAATGGCCTCTGACTTGAATGATGTAGTATAGTAGTAGTTTGTATTCATCCATCGAAAGGGATCTGGATAGTAAGCAAAGGACGGAGCGATACAGCCAAATCTTTTTTCTTGTAAGAGCTTGGTGGTTAATTTTTTTTTATTACACTTATTTATGCATATTGTGCGCACGAAGCAATGGCATATTATTTAAAAAAAAAACAAATAATTTTCTACGTTAAAAACGTAAGAATCAAAAGACTTCAACTTAACATCAACATACAGGGTGTAAAAGACAGCTTAGCAAAAACTGAAACCCTGGGCTTAGACAATAATTCTGAATGATTTTCCCGTGGAATTTTTCTCCAGAAAATTTTAATTTTTTTCATGTTTTTTAATGTTTTCTGCTTACATTTTTTATCATTTATTCGAATACACTTCGTTTTCCAATAAAAACAATCATAACGTAAAACACCAAAACCAGCAATGTGCGTCGCACTCCGATAGCAGTGCAGCGCGGGGGGATCGCGCGCGGGGCGCGGTTTCACGATACGTTGCGTAGCAAAAAAGTAGGTAAATAATGAAAACTCCTTGACATGACATTTCCGGGAAAAAATAATTACTTATAGCTGATGATAGTTATAGGTAGATTCCACCATTTAAGTATTTGCTAAGCTGTCCTTTACACCCTGTATAACCACAAACCAAAATATCATCTAAATATGTTTTTAATTTTTGTTGATTATTTAAAAATCGAGAAATCAATTTCCATAAAATATGAGACCATCACGGGAGTAGACTCGTTCGGACAAAATATGTAGTTAATTTTGAAAATCGGCTGACAATTAACGGAGTTATCGCGTAACAAACATACAAGAAACAAAAAAATACATACAAGCGAATTGAGAACCACCTTCTTTTTAATCTTTATATTTGTTTGGAAAGAGGAAAAATCATGTAAAACCGGCCATCCATCATCCTCAGAAACTTTCGCATTTATAGAATAGATACATATATAGATAGATAATAATTCAATGACCAGCAACTTTGACATAAACATAAAATAAACAACTTCACACAATACACAAATAAATACAGAAAAAAACATCAAGGGGAATTGTGATGTGAAACGCTGGTCAAGGAAGAGGTCCTGACTCAGCATAGTGTTGTGGTTGGAGCCACAACGCTGATATTCTGTCAGTGCCTTTAAAAATATACGCGCACTTCGAAGAATAAACAAAGAAAAACAGGATTTAGAGTAGGAATATTAGTAAGAAAGAGAAAAGAGATAGATAGGAATAGTTAAATAATATATAGGTAAGAATTATAGAAAATAAGTAGGTAGTTGAACGAATAAACGTAATAATTATGTTAATAAAACAAAAATTAATTAAAATTAAATTGATGAGATTGTTCCAAGTGCTGATGATCTATTAAATATGTTTTATTAAATACTTTTTATTGAATGTAAATTAATATTAACAGGATATGATTGGTCAACGTACCCTTATGAAAGACTGGGCAAAGAGCTAGGAAGAAGATTATTGCGAAAAATTACATTAGATTTTATTACAAAAACATTATTACTGTAATTACTACTAAAACACCTAAAATACGACACTGTTGAGATAAGGCGTCTGTAACGTGCAAAGTAAAGATAAAAAGTAATTTATTACATTCATATCTAATATCTTTTTAATAGCTCAACTAAGTGCCCAAGTACTGGTTTACAGTGTAGGCTACTTGAGATCTAAAAAAGTAATACAGTTTTATTTTTTTATATATTTTATCGTGTACACATAGCAGCACATCAGGCTATTATTGTTAACCTTGACGTCGCCGTCGCTTTCATCTTTTCCATAATAGTGCTGGTTATGTAGTGCTAATGGATAACCTGACGTACTGCCGTCTGTACCTACACGCAGTGCTCTAAGTCTGAGGTTTTCTTGTTCACTTGAAAGATACTGGATTTTTTTTCTAACAGTTGTTTATTTTTTACCAGCCCATATACGTCCCCACCGAAGGGCACGGGTCTCCCTTCGAAATACGAAGGGGATTTAGGCCATAGTCCACCACGCTGGCCCAATGCGGGTTGATGGACCGCTCACGATGTTTTCCTTCACAGTTGAGCCAGTGATAAACAGAAATCCGTACATAAATCCGAAAAGACGAATTTAGTGGTACAGGCCCGCACCAGGATTTCGGATTACAAGTCTGGCTCATTACCAACTGGGCTATCACAGGTGTTTGCTAATCAGCACATATACAACTTTTTAGTGGACACAACGTGCTAATTCTAAAACCTAAAAATATACATTAAACTACAGGATGCCCGGAATTTCAAGGAATCTTTCCATATTCCTTTCCTACGCTATAAAAGCAACCCTTGTGCCAAACAGTGTTCCTGGTCAAAGGATTTGGGCTAGGCATTAATATATTAGTAAGTAAAGAACCCGAATTTTTTTACAAAAATCATTGAAGGTTACGTATGGTGACGTAATACGTATGGTGGCGTATTACATGAAAACGCAGGTGATAAACAAAAGTTTCTCTAGATAAATGAATAAAAAAGTAATAGAATATTGCCTAATTTTACTTCCTTTATTTAGCCATAGCAAACGCTCTTAAACTATGCATTTTATTATTGCTAGAGTTTCAATGGCGTCTCTAGATTAAATAAAAGAAAGACTTCCAAAACACATAAAATCAATCATTTATTAAAGAATTTCCTCGAGACAATTCCCTTTTTTTTGAATCTATGGTTCACGAAACCAGTGTTTCTCTAAGCTCGCTGGGAAGAAATATAAATTATCTGTGGCGTAAAGTCCCGTCCCGTATTAAAAACATTCATGAGTTACACCGTTCTGCCTGAGTGTCGTCCGCTCGTCCGATTACGACTACATGCACGACAGGAGGAGACTACACTAAGGAGACTGCACATTGGCACTTAATTTTATCACTTTTTTACATTATTATTTTATCAGCCCATATACCTTATTGAGTAGAGAGGAGTAACCTTTGGTTGCACGAGGAGCAATTTTATAAATCCTGACGAGTATAGTTCACTGATATGAAATTTTGCCCCTTTGAGATAAGAGAGTTAATTTTAGTGAATTTTCTCCATCGAGAGGCATGGGCCTCCCTTCGAAAAACGAATGGAGGCACCCTGTATCCTTACTAATATTATAAATGCGAAAGTAACTCTATCTGTCTGTCTGTTACGCTTTCACGGCTAAACTACTGAACCAATTTTGATGAAATTTGGTAAAAAAATAGATTAGATCTTGGGAAAGGATATAAGTTAAATTTTATTCCACAACTAGGCACGATATAACTGTCGTCCACGCGGGCGGAGCCAGGGGTGTAAAAATTTAATTTGGACTCATATTACCCGAATCTCTTTAAAATTAGAGTGAATATAGGCTTCTTCTGGGTGAGCTTGCTATATCTTTGACCACATCTTCGCTACTGGTCTAAATTTATAAAACAAGTGTAAATTATACAACCTTCTGCCTTAAATGCAAAGCTCTGTAGAGGTCTGGTACATCTGGCTGTAGTCATGTGTTTATGAACAAAACACGATGTCTTAGTGCATTTATATTTTGAAAAAAAAAACAATATCACATGTCAGTAAAATTTAATTTTAATTATGTTTTTCGAAGACGAGT
The DNA here is from genome assembly GCA_949987775.1 of Aproaerema taeniolella. Taxonomy (NCBI): domain Eukaryota; kingdom Metazoa; phylum Arthropoda; class Insecta; order Lepidoptera; family Gelechiidae; genus Aproaerema; species Aproaerema taeniolella. The sequence goes on along the minus strand of OX465258.1, from coordinate 1,284,364 downwards.
AAAAAGAGAAGTTAATAACTCTAAAATTAATAAAAAATGTCTTTCTCAACATCGGATTGTTAATAAATTTTAAACGAATAAGCCAATTAAGATAAAATATAGCTAGAAACTATCTCGATTACGTTAACTTTTAAAAAAAACCGCATCTTAATCGATCCATTCGTTGAGGAGCTACAATGCCACAGACAGAAACACAGATAACACGTCTTTGAAATCTCATAAACAAAGTTAAATGTTTTACCTAAACTTTTTAAAATATGTAAATCAAAGATATATTTTTGCCACTTTTTACTCCGCCATTTTGAGGCCAGTGTAAAAGCGACTTTACAATGTTGGTTGACAATACTGAGATTTAAAATTGAAATACTATGAGAACTGAATTCTAACTAAGAGTAAATACCACAATCATATTCTACGGGTCACGATAGAAATTCATACAATAAATTCATTATGCATTTTATGCGGCCTTAAGGTTTATTTGCCGTGTGAGTCCCCGGCAGAGTAGAATAGGACCACCCTCTTTTTTACCGAGGTGTCGTACAAGGCGACTAAGGTAAATATGCAAGCAAGTTCATCTGCACACAGAGAAGGAAAACTCTGCAATTATATCAAAACCCTCGCCAACCCGTCTGCCAAGCGTGGTGGGTATGGCATTTACCCCTCATGTTATTGAAGAAGGCCCGTGCCCCAGCAGTGGGGACGTATATGAGCTGATGAAGAGTAAGGTTTATTTTCATAAAAGTAAATTTAAGTTTTGCTTAAATTTGCTACTAAGCTTATATTTACTAAAAATAACGAGCTTATTTTTAACCCCCTACTATAAAAAGGGGTTTTATAAGTAATATAATATGTTCTAAGACATATAGATACGTCAAACTTACAATAGATTCAACGTCAAACTTACAACACCCCTTTTCGTCGGGTGTTAAAAAGTAATTTAGCCAAACAATAAAAAAAATAAGTCGTGTTTCTAGATTTTTATCTATTTCCTCATTCAATGTACATACTAACCACCTTATTTAGTAAAATATAAATTATGAAAGTCCGTGGTCCTATCACAAAGTTTTTTAAAAGACAAACTTTAACTCCGTGCTTAAAAACTATCCAATTCTAATGCCAAACGAAAACTGTTTAAGAGATAGCTTTCACAAACCAAATCCTCTTTTAGCATATTCCTCTTTTGACTATGTAAACAAACAACCAGCTTCCTAAATACTTTACATACGGAATTTCCAACTTTTCATTCAAACCTTAGACTTTAAGCCTTTTCACACCAAATTTTCTCACCTAACACCCAAAGAAAGTGCAGCTAATCGGCGACAAAGTTGTAATACAGTTAACAGGCGAACAAACGTTACAAAGTATCGCTCTCACATGTCAAATGTCGACAGTTCATGGAACTGTACAATGGGGAAGACGGAATTAGCGCGAAAATAGCTGAGGTGTTCTAAAAGTATGGCTGTGAAATCGGCGACACGGTTTTAAAAACTGGTATTTTTTAATACTATGTATTATTAACTGAAAACAAATTTTATTCATCTCCGATCTATGCACGAAAACGATTTGTCAAAAGGAAACGTTTAGTGTTGTGCCACACCGCGTGGACTGGTAGAGTTGTGCTAATTGTGTCGTCGATCGATTTATTGTCTTAACAGTATTAAGTAAGGTAATATATTACACGTAATAAACATAATATAATAACATAATTCAAAATGAAATTTGAAATTGAAAAAACAAATATATTTTTTTGTATGGGATTTACATGGCGGTACTCAACTGTGTCGTCACGGTATTGTTTACCCTCTCTGTCTAATTGAGAGTTTTGAACGTTCATATCTTTCTTATTTTTAAAGATATTAAAAAACGATTTCAACCAGGCTGTTTATGAGATAAAGAATATAAATAATAATAAATAATCATCTACCTCATTGAAGAATGATAGCTCAGTGCTTCTGTTCTACTATACCAACAATGTACATAACCAACAATGGCATCTCAATAGCTGTCATCAATAATTTTCCACGTCAAAATCGTAAGAGTCACCGACTTCAATCCCAAATAATTTTGTTACAGAGATCCCATACTCCTAAACCACTCATCATCAGCTTCATCATCAGCTCAGCAACATCAGATGGTGACCATTAGATGCAAAAATCTGCATAGATTAAGATAATTTCTGATAAACAGTGTATATGCCTACAAAATTTGAGGGTTTCCCTCGATTTCCCTAGGATCCCACCATCAGATCCTGACCTGGTGACAATGGGACCACTTCTGACGTATGACCTACCAAATAAAAAAAGAATTATTCAAATCGGTTTATAATTGCCGGAGTAATCGCGTAACAAATATACAAAAAAAAACTGTTGAATTGAGAACCTCCTCCTTTTTTGAAGTCGGTTAAAAAGTGGTTTAGATATTTCGCCACCTGAACTGATGAAATGGTCATCATTATAAATTCACCGCCATTTAGACACTATTTATTAGTAAAATATCCGCCCAGTTGGTTTGAGCACCAGGCGATCTAACCCTGGGGTTGTAAGAATTCGCGCCGAAAAATTTTTATTCCGAAAAAAAACTTTGTTTTTTTTCAAAGTTTTTGTTCGGCTGCGTTCTTTTCGTGGCCCCAAGTAACAAGTTTTATGGGTATACGCTATAAAGCACTGTACCCTTGTATGATGACAGAAAGTCATAAACGTGAAAGTTCTACAATATATACTCTATCTTGCAGGATAGACAGAGGTGACAGAAATTTATGTTTTTTTTTTATTCTTTACATCAATTTTTTGTTTTAGTAACTTAAAATTTGAACAACTCCTTATAAGTTTATTATTAACGCTGCCATTTTGTCGTGGGTTTATTGCTTGTGGCACCAATACGGAGATCTGTACTAAGTGATACTATAGGTATGGTCTGAAAACAAAAATCTGCTTTTTAACCGACTCAAAAGTAGTTCTATGATAGACTGGTATACAACTTAGGTCAGGTTAAGTTAAGCCAGTTTATTTGAACTCCCACCTTTACCCGTTACATAAATCTTCACTAATATTATAAAGAGGAAAGATTTGATAGAAACTCAAAAACTACTGGGCCGATTTTAAACATTCTTACACCATTAGAAACCTTTCTTATCAGCGGGTGACATAAGCTACATAATTTTCCCGAAGTCCCGAGCGGAAAGCTAGAATTTAATAAGATTTTTTGCATTTTAGTGGCTCTTCTTTTTTTAGATAAAACTAGTTTTTTAAAGTTATGTTACACAACAGTTAAACTAAATCGAGAATCGAACCCAAGGTCCTTAATTCAAAGGTTTCATCACTACGACTGGTGTATCTCTATAACTTGTGACATTTTAAAAAAGTAAAGCTTTCATTGACCTTTGAGTTTGGATAATTTTACTACATTGTTAAGAAAAACCATCAATATCCATCAATTGGCCTGAACTTTAAAGAACTTTGACAATCAAAACGTTCACACAAAATGTCACAACAAATAAGTCACATTCCATTTACTTTTAACGCTTATCAAATCAACTTAATAGTAAGCAATTTGAAACTATGCTTTCGACCATCAAAAACTATCGGCACTACCTTAGAGAGATCTCTGACGAAAAAAGTGGGAATATTTTATAGATCTGAGCCAACTTCTTCCAGACATAGCAAAATCTGTATGGTACAAAAGTTATTATGTCAGAAAAATCTTGGAAATGAGGAATCCTCCTTGATTTCAAGGACCTTTGATTTGATTTTTGATTTCTAGGACTATTAATTTTTGAAATCTCTTATGAGGCTGTCATAAGCGCAAATAGACCTCGCTAAAATCGGATATTTGTGTAAAAATCAGATGTTGGTTTTCGGGATCAACTTTCCACATATATGTACTCATAAATTGAAAGCGCTTTCGGGAAGTTGGAAAAATAATCAGTGGCCAGCAATAAAGCATTACATTGCTTTATCAGAAAGTGATTGTACCTGAAAATTAAAACCTGCTGAGCTAATATAGACGGGTAACATTATTTTGTCATGTCGATGTCGTTCTGCTTGTCCCGTACTGACGCTATGGGATAGAATGAGAGGGCGAAACGAGATACTTACGGCAAAATTATGTCACGCGTCTTTGTATATACACCAACGTAGGAAAAATCTATTCTGGAATCCTAGTCCCACTATAATTTAAATTTAAACACAACACATACATACAATACACACACACAACACACACACACTCATACACACACACAACACAATTATGCCGAGAAAACAAACACATATGCTTATCGCCCTGTTAAATCTATCTAATAGTACGCGTGACTAAAATAAAATAAAGTTTTTTCTACCGAGGTTGAACACTGTCTCCTAAGATACAGGTTTACTTAGTTTGGGAGGCAGGGTTTAATATGTTTAACAACATACTATTGTACTTACCTATATACTTTTTAAGGTTTTCTTAAGGATGTATTTAGACTTTATTTTTAAGTAAATAAATATTTATTATTATTATAATGTCCTACAGGTAGGTCAAAACACTTGCGTTGTCCCACCAGACACACACTTGACTGTAAACCTTATGGTAATAGGTGTACCTATCAATCTTTGTGTATATTTATGTCAGGGCTCAACAACTTTTGGTCATCGCAGCTATCTTCGATTCAGAAAAATAGTTCGTAACAAAAGAAAAATAGATGTGTCAATGAACAGTATGGCCACAATAAAGCTCCCTTTGTTTTTTAGCTACATAAAAATGTCGTTTGATTATCGGAAAGTCGTCTGTGCTACTTTTTTTTTAAAGATAGATGTATAGTGTTACTTTAAGAGATATAGATTCTATCGACGTACAGTAAATGTTTTTTGAAAAAAGTTTGATTGGGGTCAAGAGTTAACCCATCTCATAATAAAAAATATAAAAAATATTGCAACTGCCACGGGGTGTGTCGGGTCATAACATCATAGTTCTTCATAACATCATAGTTCTAACATAGTAAGGTCATAGTTCTCTAAAATTTTCATCCTCACCCTTAGTCCTCACCTTCTAGCGGTGCACCCTGTTGATCGACGGATGAGGTTCTGGCAATTTTTTTTTTAAATCTTAATTTTGACGAGGCTTGGAGCGTCACGTGATTTAAAAGACTTTTTTATATTTGATATAAAAGACTTTTTTATATCAAATATAAAAAAGTCTTTTAAATCAAGTGAGTGTATCTATGGTCTAACTGGTTTTTTTTTTGAATAAGTAATTAAATTTTTATAACGATTTTTTTAATGATAAATTGATAACTAAGGCCCGCATTACAGAAGGAGACTCAAGTATTGATTGTCTCTTTCTGTCCCTAACAAAATGACAAAGATGGCTGCTACTTAAGTATAGATCAGAGAGTCTGAGGAGCGTTCCGTAATATTGACTAAAGTCACTAAAACAATCACATCTGCTGAAATAACTGTGAAACTGGCAAATCATTACACCAATATACAAATTTAAAAATAAAAAAAATGTTCTCTTCAATGTTTAATGTTGGCAAAAAATAACATGGAAAGATCTACTCAGTAGCTATTTGAGCTGCAAAGTGAATAGTAATAAAACGTTGGTGGGTTCGCGCATGCGCAAACGGGCTCACACAGATTGCTATCCTGACTCACGTAATATGGGACACGACAGCTTAGGGTGGATAAGACATCATAAAAAAACCTAAGTGTTACTTTTTTTTACCAGCCCATATACGTCCCCACCGAGGAGCACGGGCCTCCTTTCGAAACACGAAGGGGATTTAGCGTAGTCCACGCTGGCCCAATGCGGGTTGGTGGACCGCTCGTCTTTCGAAAATGAATTTTCTTGGAGGGACAGGTTTCATCACGATGTTTTCCTTCACCGTTGAGCAAGAGATAATTAGAAATCCGTACATAAATCCGAAAAGACGAATTTAGTGGTACAGGCCCGCACCAGAATTTGCTCATTACTTACCAACTGGGCTTTCACCGCTCATGTGTTGCTTAACTATCTTATATTCCTGTCATTTCGTTATCTGACGTATATTTATGTTTTTTTTTCATTTGTATGATAAATAACTTTTGCGTTAGTTAAATTTAACTTTATTATTATTATTTCGATATTTGCCAATTCGGTTAGTTTCTTCTATGTAGCAAGTAAATCTGAAGTGTCTCGCGGAATATATCTACTATTATTTAAATCGTATTAAATTCGCTACCGAAAATTAATAATATAGTTCAGCCTACGAAACTGAACAACTTTCACAAATATGGGTCAAAAATATTATTTGAAAAATTTTCATCGCCATACAACTTGTGCTATCAGCTGATTTGCTTGTTGTATTGGAAGTTATTTTTTTTTAGAGAATTTCAAATAGGTTCCTTGGGGAGAGTTGTTTAGTTTTACGGGAAAAATCACTCCCTGATTTTACACTAATTAATTTAAAGTTACCCCACATCGAATAAATCGAGTTGTTGCTTAAAAATATATATGACGACCTGTTTGGTCGCCTCTTGATTGACGGGTCCTGAGTTCGGTTGCCAGTCGGGGCAAATATTTGTGTAAAAAGCAAATGTTTGTTATTGCGTCATGAGTGATTCTGCCTTTAGGTATGTTCCAAGGGACCCACGACCCAAGGGAAAACCTTAGTGTGGGCTTTTGAATGTGTAGCGTTAATTCATTTATTACATTTTACTCGCTTCTAAATTTCACAAATTTGAGAAATAAGTTACTTACCTGTTAGTTTTAAATTTTTTGTTCTGGGTAAAAATATATATTTATAAAGGCTTATCCACAGAAGTCTGTCTGAGAGTATGCGTGGGCGTCGATTCGTGGAGTCACATCTGCAAGACTCCCATTGGCCAGACTGATTCCGATAGCATTGTCATGGGAACCCTGGGTTTCCGGAGAAAAATAAAGATTTGTAATAAAGATTTGAAGGACAAAATACAATTGCAATCGTCTGAGAGAAAACGTGGGTTAATTTTAACTGAACAGTATGGGAAAAACTTGTTTGTGGTGGTTGATACAGACGATCGTAAAAAGATGTCATTTTACACCCACTGTGTTTTTAAATGGTGAGAACTCATAAACACAAATTACAACTTATAGATAGATTTTTTTTTTAAACTTAAAATTAAGTCTTGGAAATGAAGAGTTCTCCTTGATTTGTAGGACTTTTTTTGTAGAGGGTATTTAGAAGCCCCAAACCTCGCCGAAATCGTCATTTAAAAAAACCTAAGGAAACTATGTCAAATTCTCAAAAAAAAAATCGACTTCTTATGCTAATTCCCTGTTGCAGAAACGCTCATTAAAGTTAAATGTAATGCCGCCCTTGTTTACGTCAATAAGACAGAAAGTGACAGCATGCCATTTAAATAAGCATTAACATTAATAGACGTTTTTGCAACTGGGTGCAAGGCAATATTAGCTGATCACTAAAGTTGTATAAATATACGCAAAATATTTTTTTCATATTTAGACCTATTTTTCTTGGGGCAAGTTGATTAGTTGGTTTCGTAAGCTTCACATCTTTAATTTTCGCCATATGTATCATTCTAACATACCAAAAGTACACCAATTACTTTCATGGCCATTGAATTCAATATCAAAAACGAAGATGATATATAATCGATGTAACCTTTCCCATGACTAACGATTTTGTGGATTTTTACAAAACAATTTGGGCAGGTGTCATCGTAGGAAGTCGCTGTGACCCGTTATTGACCCCTTTTCCGGTTTTTTTCGGTTTTTTACGATTTTTTTGGCTATAACAAGGTGATGATGGCTTTTTAATACCTTCAAAGTATTGCGATGGCTCTGATTCCTTCCCTACTCTATCATTACAGTTCTATTACAGATCGAATGAGAATTCTCGATTGTATTTTTTTTTGTTTTGTCGTCATTATGGTAACGTTTGATTATTTTGGGGAGATGAAGTTATTTTGAGAAAGCCTATCTTGTTCATATTTAACGGTATTAGATTGAACTGTAAGACTGTTGGGTCATCTAAAAAAAATACATCTTATTTACGATCTGACTTATCAGCCCATATACGACCCCACCGAGGGGCACGGGCCTCCCTTCGAAACCCGAAGGGGTTTAGGCCATAGTCCACCACGTTGGCCCAATGCGGGTTGGTCGACCGCTCGTCTTTCAAAAACGAATTTTCTTAGACGTGCGGGTTTCATCTCGACGTTTTCCTTCACCGCTAGACAAGTAATAATTAATTATAAATCCGTAAATAAGTCCGAAAAGACGAATTTAGTGGTACAGAATTTGAGCCCGCAACCTTCCGTTTACGAGTCTGGCTCATTACCAACTGGGCTATCACCGCCTTCGTTCATTCATCTACTTTAGTATCTGCAGAAATTGTTCTCTACTTAAACAGACATTGCTAAACAATTCAACTAACGTAGCTGGTATTCTAAATAACAAAGACCATATTAGTTTAAGCCAGTAATTTTAGAACTCTGACCTCATTATGAAATGTAGAATATCAGATTCATAGCCTGGCATTTGTCAAACATATTTCAGAATGCGAAATGCCATCTCAGTTAGAGATTATAGTGCACTAGGGGGCCACACAGTGTATTCATTCTTTAAACGTCTGACAGAAAATTGCCTTTGTTCATGATTTTAAGTGATTAAATCCTTTAAAATCACTGAATTATGAGATACGCCATTTCATGACTATATAGTCTCTCCAAGAATATTCATACAATAGACCCTATATACTAGTATATCGTCATGTTGAAGAAGTTTAATTTGTATAATTGTTTTATGTTTACAAAATTATTTTGGAATTATTTTCATGTGTTACATTTTTTATAATGTTTATTTTGCAAAATAACCTGATATTTATGGTTGTATAGTGGATTATTTATATTTTTAAATAATTTATTAATTTGTTTTTTATTCTGTTGCTCACAAATTTCGTACTGTATCATCCAATTTAATCAAGGATTATCTTTTTAATTAATATATTCCTTAACCTTATACAACATTCGTCTTGCAATGAAAATATATAAGAAGCATTTTAATGAACAATTTGTACGACCGCCGACAGTACTATAATGTAGGCAGAGTGCCTCAGAATACCTCATAAAGTGAAATCACGAGCTCATTACGACCAGACGCAGATTGCAAACAATCAAACAGATGTTGCCCTTAGTTCGCTATAGCATGACACTCATACTTCGAGAATTCAGGCGAAAATTATATTCAATTAGCTTTTCACCTGGGACTTAGTTCCAATGGGAATTCGGGAAAATGATGTAGTCTATGTGTTATTTTGATGTCTAAGCTACATAACTGCAAAGTTTCATCAAAATACGTCCAGTAGTTCTTGTGTGAAAGAGTAACAAACATCCATATATCCATACATATATACAAAGTTTCACGTTTATAATATATAATTTTTCGATTTGAAAAATGGCGTCCTCAATCGTGATTTTGATAATCTTCAAGTATTTTGATAAAAATTTAAATATAGAATGGCGAAGTTGAAAATATTTAGTAAAGAAACCCTTAACGGGTTGTAGTACGTCAGGGCCTCGTCCGTTGATCAGTCCGTTGACGTTGATCGTGAGGATGACGATTTTGAGCACTAAGTTGTTATGACCCCGAAAATTATACTGGACTAGCTGATGCCCGCAACTTCGTTTGCGTGTTAATTTTTACTTTTGAACAGATTACACTTTATTGACGGTCCATTAATGGACCTTCATTTAGTTTATTAAATATTGATTTAGTTTAAGATTTAGATTTTTACATACAAAAGTTTTTTCCCGCTAACTCCCGTTCCCGTGGGAATTTTGCAATATCCTGTTGCAACTAAGTTTTAAGTTTACTAAGGTACCTGCATGCCAAATTTCAAGCGTCTACCTTAAGCGGTTTAGATTTTTCATACAAAAGGATTTTCCCGCTAATTCCCGTTCCCGTGAGAATTTCGGGAATTCCTTTCTTAGTGCACCTCTACGGTACCTAAGCTACGTCCCTTACAAATTTCAAGTGCCTACGTTTAGCCGTTTAGGCTGTGCGTTGAAAATTTTATATGGAGAAGCAAAAATGTTTAATATTTTTAACCCTCGGCAAAAAAGGAAGGGTGTTATAAGTTTGACGTGTGTATCTGTACGTCTCTGATCTGTGTGTGTTTTTGACAAACGGACCAATTTCGCAGTTTCGTTTGTTTGAAAGCCGACAAAATCGAGATATTCTTAGCTATATTTTATCAAAAATATGTCAGTCAGTCAGTCAGTCAGTTTCTCCTTTTATATATTTATTAAGATTAAGATGACTTTTTGCTAGCGAAAATTAATGACGTGAAAAACCACTTTTCCAAGGAATATAGGCTGCAGCCCATGGAGAATTAAAAAAAAAAACCTGACGCACAGTAACCTTTGGACCCCTCAGACAACTTTAGTGTGGGTCTTTGTGTGTATGCTTACCCCAATTAAAAACCTTCTCTTTTCTTCGCAGTTGGTTAAAAATATTAACATAATGTTGTTATCACAGCATTGCAAATAACGAATTATCTCTGCTTACCCGCATGGTATTGATTTACAGCAATAGTCTAAAGTGGCAGATAAGACATCTTGGGTATCTATGGCGTGAACTGCGCAGGCGACGGAATCGCACGCCCACCCACGTGTTAAAGGTATACTTTGTCTGTAATGTTAGGTATTTTAGGACTATTAATTATACAAAAACAAATACTATCCTACTTTATATTATAAACGCGAAAATTTTTAAGGATGTATGGATGTTTGTTACTGTTTCACACTCAAAAGGCTGGACGAATTTTGATAAAATTTGGTATGGAGGTAGCTGACACCCTGGATTACCATATAGGTGACATAGTTTTCCTAAATTTCTACGAAGTCCCAGCCGAAAAATTAGTTTTCTAGCTCAACGGCCAAGGCTTTTTCCGAGTAGAGTTTGGTTTTATTGCGATCCCCAAAGAACTCTTCAAAATTGAGGCATCCATCTTCAGAGGATCCAGGAGGTTCTTTGTCCATCTTCTTACCTTAAGAGGATTGTCTCAGATATTTTTTCCATACAAACGGCGTCAACGGTTTCCACTCATTCAATCTCAATGAACCTCTGCGTTTTGATACAATTTTAGGATCACAAAATACTTACTAAGGTCTGTACATCTAGGTTTTTTTTATTAATATTTTCAGTAAACAAAAAAATATTTGAAAATTTGTATAAAACTCATCATTCTTCTCCGAAAAAATCCTAAGAGGTGTGTCATCAGCACATATATGTCCCCACCAAAGGGCACGGACCTTCTTTCAAAATAAGTAACTGTTTTAAGAGGTGACTGTTGAAAAACACAGAACAATTCTAAAAACAAAATAATAACCTACTGACCTATTTTGTTTTTGGATAGAGATCAAAAATTTGGGGTAGGAAATGGTTGATGCTCAGGCGCAAATTTGGAAATCGCCAGAAAGCTGTAATTCTCCCTTTTGAACAAACCCGTTCGGACAGCGAGGCGGTAAGAAAATGCTTAAAAACCCAAATGAGACGCTAGTCTTGAACTAAATCCAGCCGCGGGCATCAAGCTAGCATTTAAATAAATCCAATAGTTAGTATTAAACTCCCATAATTAAGTCATTAGCATATCCTAATGATATATTTTAGAAGATAGCACACTAACAAAGGAATCCGTGAAGCGACTATTAGTAAAGTATAAACAAAAGTTATTGACGTAAGATCGAGTTATTCTCACATCCATTTATCAGTGCCTTAAATATCAACATGTTTATATCACTATTATTTATATTTATACTACTATCCGGTTCATTCAGGGCTTCGATGAAATCGCACTTTGAGAACTTGGTTGCAGTATTAACATGAAACGGTAAATAATCTTATTTTACGTACTGCTTACGTGCTTTCCTGTGATTTGTAGAAGCGCTCATAGCCCCAGTGGTACTCGCTGATGTGTAGTGAGGCACAGGGACATTGTCGGACTTTTTTATTATATTAAAGCAACAACCGAACCTAAAAAAAGCCTCACTTACTTCGAACAGTGTTCACAGAAGCCGCATAACCTCATTCCGCCTGCCCCTTTTTTCTATCAGACTTCCAGACTGACTGCGGGGTACTACCTTTACCTGAGCGCTTTTCATAAATTTTTATATGACGCACTGCCAAGGAATGGAATTCCCTGCCCGCGTCTGTATTTCCGAGCTCATATAACCCGAATCTAATAGGTCTTTACCTATGAAATTGTCGTTTTTCATACAATATTTTTGGAAAACTGAATTTTCCATACTAACATTTTTAGATTTTTCTCGGGAATGCGAAATCCAAATTTAGCAAAATTTTGTGGAAAGGTTTGGACAACATTAAGTTAATTTTCATCATACTTAGTTTATTGAAAGTTGTAACTGTAACAACGGTTTAGCAAAAATAAACAATGAAACGGGCAACGGATGAAACGAGCTATATTTGAGCTTCTTTTTCAGCAAATAAATCTAAAGTAAATATGTATTAATTTGACTCAATATCTCCGTTATATGGCCAAGGTTTTAAATAAAAATCAATTTTAGTAATAGCTGTCCAATCAAATAAATTATGAATAAAATAAAGCTTCAGTAAAAATCGGCAATTTCATAGGTAAATACCTATTATTTAAAGTTTGAGTGAATAGGCATCTTTTAGGTAAGCTTGCTACATCCTCGATCGCACTTCGCCTTTGTGCTAGATTGTAGTCAGAAGCAAAACCCATTATTAATAATAAAAACAAAACCTAACCTAACGTAAATTTCATTCAGGCTGCCCTAAATTTTCATAAATTAGAATAGAATAGAATAGAAAAAATCTTTATTTTATAGGACATTCAGGAAGTCACTTAAAACAAGTCAAGATTACAATGAAATACATACAAACATACATTAAACGATTTAAATACATACATACGCATTCGTTCTTTTGACCTTACTGACTCTACGCCTATTTGCACAGGTGCAGTCTTCGTCAGAATTTATAATGTTACTAGGCAAATTGTAATATTGCGGGAAATTGTAGTGTCACTAGTAAAATTTTAATGTTACACTTTTTTCAGTTTTCCGGTGACATAATAGTAGATTGTTAACCAAGGGCTGTATGACATCAATTGCATACGAGGTTTTTTGGCGCCCGAGCGCAGCGAGGGCGCTAATTAGCCCGAGTATGCAATTGATGCTTACACCCGAGATAAACACTCTGCTTTACATATCGATTGTGAGGTAAGTAAAAAAACAAGAAAGCAGGTTTCTATGAACATTTATTAAAGAGAAACATGTGTATTTAATTAAATTTCGCGCCTAGCTAGTCGACTGCCTTTTTTACTCTTCACGATTTTATGGCACGCAAGCGCGTCAAATCGTGCTGGCCAGTTTGATTTTTAAATCGATTTCAACTAACATACGATGTGACTGCGAAACAAATAGTTCGATATTTAAAATAAAATCTTCATAAATTCTTATATAAATTGTCTTGATTCCGATTCGAGTAAATAATCGATACCGAGAAAAAAAAAGTAACTTTTTAAAAATATTCTTCTTGCAGTATTGAGTATGACAGTTCTTTTTTCAAATTCCAAAACCTATGCTGTAATGTTAACATTACATGGTAGGTTTTGAAACCTATGCTGTAATGATATCCATACACCCCGGCATTCAGGGAAGTAAGTGACTACTTACAGAGCAAGAGATATGTAAAATATCATTACATGAGCTTTTCTTACTGTAACAAACCTCTTTGATATCATATCGTGATGGTAACACGAAGGCGTATGACTCACTCATTCATAGATCACGAATTAATTTCATTGTTTCCAACGTGGAATTTAACACTGTTTGTTATTGCCCATTTGTTTAATATTGCTACGATTAAATCATACGGTTTAGCATTTAAAAGCATCAATGCTGCGGTTATAAAAAAATTGAATAGGTTATAATTGTGACTGACATTAGGGCTTGATACTTCAGTGTTTTGTTTTTCTGGTCTTCATCAATGTGATATTTGTTTTTAATCTTATATATAAAATTGGAGATCCTGATGCACTGACTCATCAACGCCCAGTCCAAACTCTTAGACCTAGAAAGCTGAAATTTGGCAAAAAGGTGTTTTTTGTTTGTTTGCATTGAATAGGCTCCAAAAATAGGTCTAACAGTTTGACCTAGAAAGCTGCAATTTGGCAAAAAGTTGTTTTTTATGACGTAGGCAAGCACTAAGAAAGGATTTTTCCTTGGAGAAAGTAGTTCAATTTTATGAAGAGAATAACTCCCTAAGGTTTGGCTAACTAATTTAAACTAATATGTGATAGAAAATTGATGAAGAATAAAATAGAATAGAACAGAAATTTTTTTATTTTATAGGACATTCAAGATGTCACTTACAAGTCAAGATTACAATTAAATACATACAAACATATATTAAACGATTTAAATACATACATACGCATTCGTTCTTTTGACCCTACTTACACTGAAAAAAATCGAGCCAATCAAGTATGACATTTTGCTTGTTAGAAAAATATATGACTGAATCATACAAGAAAATATAAAAAACGAAAATTGACGGTTCTTTGTCACAACAAAGCTAAAATGATTGATGGTATATCAAGTTGAATGTGTTGAATTTAATAAGTTTACTTTGTTAATGTCGAACTTGTCGAGACATGTTCATTTTGTGATCATTTACCTAGTTAGATCAATCAAGTTGCTTCATCACTCCTACACATCACAATCAGTTGATCTAAATAAGATTTTTATTGACTGAAATATTAAAGCTTATTTATTTCAAATACAACAAATTTATTGATAGAATCATTTTATAATTCATTCATTCATTTAACTTTATAACAACAAACGCGCGCTTGATAATTTGAAAGATGTCAGTTGACAGTTCAATCATGCCGATGTTCGCGCGAGTTCAACTGTTCAAGTTCAAGCGTGTTTAGTTTACTTTGTTCTCGGCTATCGTGCGTGTCACATCGCGAGATATTTCTTTTTGATTATTATATATTACAGTGACTGTGTGTGATAGAAACTTTGTTGTATTGTGTATACCTAGTGTTACTAGAACGATGGATGAGGTTTTAGATTTGCTCACGGCCTGGGGGCTCCCGGAGCTGGGACCTCTTTTCGTAAGTAAGTACTTACCTACATACATATTTTCTGTTCCTAGAGTTGCGTTGCTACCCACACGTGAACTGGTTGTTAATTTTAGATGCTGCTAATACAACAATTCTGTAAAAATGAAGTACTTAATGTACGGCCGGTTTGGTCGAGTGGTAGTGATGCTGCTTCTTGATTGGCGGTGGGTTCGATCCCCAGTCGGGGCAAATATTTGTGTAAAAAGCAGATGTTTGTTTTCGGGCCATGGGTGTTTGTGTTTGTCTTTATGTGTGTTCCAAGGGACCCACGACACAAGGGAAAACCTTAGTGTGGGCCTTTGAGTGTGTAGCGTTTATTTATTTATTTTATTTATATCAGTAATGTAGGTACGTAAAGGAACATTTTAGCAAATCAAAATTACCTACCTACTTGTGCTTCGCCCTCATAGTAAATCTCTCGCTCTGTCCGTCCTGTTCTGTATGATGTGAAATAAAGTATATTGTATTGTAAGTATGATAAATAAACACAAGTGTAAAGTGATCAATGATTTTAGATTGTGACGGTAAATATGTGATGTGCGTCCAACCAAGGTCCAACCCTTTTACTATGGTCCAACTCATATTTGGCTAGTTGACATTCTATTTATTAGTATTTTTTCTGTTAATATTACAGAAAACCAAATAAACATTCAAGCTCTAGCAGCGCTTACAACTGAAGACTTGAGGAAAATAATTCCTCAATTGGGGCCTAAGAGCCCTTTTTGCTCGGTGTTGGAAGGCGTGGGCTGCTGATTTTGCGGGTTCAAGCACAACCGACACAACCAATGAAGACATAGATTTGTCAAATATTTCTATTGTAAGTATTTAAAGCTCTTTTTCTTCTTATCGTGTAGGTATAGTCATTAGTCAAGTATGAGGCAAACTTGGCTAACCCTGGTGTCAGAGTTTTCAAACCGCACGATGGCCTCTGACTTGGTTTTAACGACTGAAGTCAATCGACAACAGCCAGGACCGACAGGTTAACGTGCCCTCCGAAGCATGGAAACGCTCGTGGTAAATTGCCTCTTTTGGTCATCCATCAGGTTCCCTGTCTCTGTGTGCGTTGCTTAACCTCACTGATCGGTTGAGATCAGCGAGAGCCATTGGGCTACGAGCGCTTCAGTATTAAAGCTTACTGTAGGTACCTATCTCCTAAAAAAGGCCACTTTTTGCAAAAATCAAGCTAAAAATAAAAAGTGTACTTATTGTTTTAGATTTACTGAAATAAACAGGCTTAACAAATACCTATACTTATATAAGATTTAATTTCTGAATGAAAACAGATCACAACTTAAATTTCTATTCATATTTTTTTTATTGATTGTGCTAGATTGGTTTGAACCAAGAAAAAGCACATACTTATGTATTTAATTTACTCTATAGATTGTCAGAGTAAGGTGTTCAATGAATGCTTAGCTAGTTGATTAGGTATATATGATTAATTCTGATGGACATATTTCAGGACCTTCCAGTACTGATTGATGAATATCTGCCAACACATGATACAAGTCTCGTAAGAGCAGAGAAAACGCAGCAGACTTCACCAACAAAATATACTAGTGTAAGGAACAATTTGATCAATGTAAAACAGAGTTGGAGACCGTGTTATTGTTAGTGTAATTATTGAATAAAAACAATTTATAATCACTCCTGCAATTATTATTTTTTAGAAATTATCATCCCTAAAATTAATTCCCTATATCTTTCCTGATAGTCCCAATAATAATACTTAATAGCTTTAAGCAAGATACCTGAATAATTTAACAATATTAATATTTTTACACAGTCAATTGAGTTTATTACATTAAATAAATGCTTCTTAGATATTATTAATTATCATAATTCAAATATTGAAAAAACTTCATAGAACAAAATAAGTTGATATTTGATTCTAGTGTCAAACAAAATCAAATGAATCAAGTTACCAATTTATAGTAATCAAGTTCTTTATTTGCAGAATACAATTACTTTATAAAATTAAGCATAGCCATTACTAAAACTACAAAAATACTTGATAACCATTACCGTGTTCGTTATAAATTCAATCAAAACAAATGAGAGATCTGATAACCAAACTTAATTGAATTGATTATTTCTTTGTGTTATTATATCAAGACAACTTGTCTGTTTCTCAATCAACCTAACTTTATTTCCATAATCATATTACTTTATGCGCTCGTGAACAAACAAGTTCCTTGATAGCTACAAACGCTTTTTTTATCAAATTTATCAAGTTTTTTTTTCAGTGTACTCTACGCCTATTCGCAAAGGTGCAGTCTTCCTCAGAGAAGAACAGGCAAGAAACTCTGAGGTTGCTCTTTTAAATCGCATCACAATTTTTTTTATTTACTAATTTTAACTAAATCTGAAATAACTTTAGAGCTGAGCAGTTCATTCCCATGGCTGCCTGTCTGATAGATAATCAGAAATTTTGTAATAGCCCTTTTTGCAAAGTTTTTGTACTAATCCTTACGATCTTGAATATTCTGGTGCGTCCGGACAATCGAAAATTAAAAATCAACTACAGCATGCCCAAATTTTCGTAAAATCCTTCCTTGCGTACGTTATAAAAGGAACCTTTAGATCAAATTTCAGCGTCCTAAGTACAATGTTTTGGGCTGGGCATTGATGAGTTAGTCAGTCGGGACCTTCAACTTTATTCTGTACCAGCTTTTTTCCGCGTTTTCGCTCATGCAAATAACTCTTTTTGACATTCATTTCATTCAAGGGATGATTTTCGAAAAATCGCGAAAGACGTCTCCGTTTATTTGCTTCAAGGTATATTTTGACGAAGTTTTGAGTCAAAATGTCCAAAAAAATTGTTTTCTCCATCCAAACTTTGAACTCCCATTTCACCCCATTTCACCCCCTTTTAATTTCGAAGAATCCTTTTTTAGTACTTGCCTTCGTCATAAAATAACACCTTTGGGCCATATTTCAGCGTTTGAGCTGAGCGTTGATGAATCACTCAGTCAGAACCTTCAATTTTATTCTCTATTTGGTAATGAAATTTGATTCAATAAAACTACTCTTCATATACACTTTCAGTTTCACAACTACAAAAAAACAGTACACCATTAATTCAAGGGTGACTCCCACGCACTTGGGATTCATTTGACCTAATCAGGGCACAGCCTTGGATCTATTTAGCAGAACCTTTTGTAGTGTTGATTGGAAAGTAATTACTTCGAAATAGTGTTGGGCGTTTATCGATAGATATGATTTATTCATGTCGAATTTTCTAAAATACACAGATTAAATATTTATATATTTTTTTAAGCTGAACGAGCTCATTCCGCCTGACTATTTTTTCTACTGGACGTCAAAGTCAGAGTCAAAAATTTTATTGTATCGTGAGTTTTTACAATGGCGTTACAAAAAGTGGAGGCACATACGCGAACCCCGTTGGGCCACTACAACAATGTTTATTTATAGTATAATATCTAGAATAATGAAAAAAATACTGCTGCATAATCTTTTATGTTGCGCACCCCTAAGTATTTCCTAAATTAACCAGTGTTTGAAATATGTTCATGCCAATAATCGAGAGTTTTACACATTAAACTCTTCTTTACCTACACACATACATACACATAATGGACATGCTATGTGACTTGAAAATGTCACATTATTGAATTCCTTTTGATCTTTTGACTAATAAGTCAGCGTGTGTGGAGTCATAGCATCTTAGTGCTCCGAAATTGTCATCCTTCCCTTCTAGCGGTGCACCCGCTGATCAATTCAATTCAATTTCTTGTCTATGGCTCTCCTTTGTTGATTAGGCCAATGTCGAGTTCCTGCTAATCAAAGGACGAGGTTATAACGTACTACAACCCGTAAAGGATTTATTTACTTGTAATTGGCGATATTAACATTATATATAATAATTTTTTCTCAGCTATTGGCAAAATCACGATTGTTGACGCAATCTTTTCAAAGAATTGAATTGAACTCTTATGTTTATTCGCAAAAATGCAGTCTTCCTGAGAAAATAATAGACAAGAACCTCTGAGGGTTGTTTAGCCGCAAATCGATAAGTACATCTAATCTAATTATTCCCAGCACTACTCCGCTCCAACACTATAATCCCACATTCAAACACACCCACGGCTTGTCAAAAGCTTAACTTGAAGATGTTTAGCTCTATTTAAGTACTTGCTACGGAGTTGGAAACTTAACAATGATAAAGTTTTTTTTTTCTTTAAAAAAAAATACAGTTTTTTATTTTTATTTTTAGATAAATACATTTAACACCAGCAATAGCTTTGAGAACGAAAAACAATAAAATTCCCATGGGAATGAAGTCCCGGGCGAAAAGCTAGTACTGCATAGACACAGAAAAGAATAAGACAAAATTTTGTCGCCCAAGTATGTTAGCCATGATTTTTCATAATCTACCACATTGTTTTCCACGCTGGACTAGGAGTAAAAGAAAAACTTAGAATGTGCCAGCTACTTTTTCCAGGCATACTGTAATAAGTGGCACGCGAGGGTTTTGCTGTTGTGGGCAAAAACCTAAAACTTAGGTACATTATATTTAATCTAATAACGCTCTTAATTTATGTCAAACGTGCCATCAAGTAGTTTTAAAACCACTGATGCCTGCCTACCCCTATAAGGATTATAGGCGTGAGTGTATGTAACTTGTACATTGTGCACCATACTTTCAATACAAAACTACCAAAAAAAGGGCACTGACAGATCCATTCAACATTTCTATAGATTACTATATTGAATTAAACGATTACAAACTTACGTTTGCAGCTCTAAAATTCTTAACTCCTTGAAAACTGTGGGATGACTGACATTTCTGACAGCAAAAAGAAATTTGTATTCGTTGATTCCTAAGTACAATAGAAATAATTAATCTGTAGTCAAAAAGGTCGATGTTAAGTAATCTTTTAATTGGTACAATGTTTGTTACGTTTGATTTGAGTTTCGAGTACGGAAGTGGGCGGATATCTTTTGAACTATTGAAACTAAAAGTTGGTGATGTAATTCTTTTTACTGATTTGTTGTTTTTACATTTCCTAATATGGTTTCCTTAAGGACATATATTTTAATAGAGGATGCCCAGTAGGTTTTATTTTTATTTTATTTTATTAAGAATGGGTTCGCTCTTGACCACAATCTTGCTCAGGGCAAAGATGCGGTCGAGGATGTAGCGAGCTCACCGAGAAGAAGCCTATTCACTCGTACTTTAAAGATATTCGGGTTGTATGAGCTCGGAAATACAGACGCCGGCAGAGAATTCCAGTCCTTGACAGTGCGCAATACAAAAGATGAAGAAAAGCGCTCAGTACGTATCCGAGGTATCTGTACGTCCGTATTTCGTTTCCTTGAGAATTTCGTATAATTCCTTACCTATGTTATATATGGGACCTTTGTGCCAAATATCAGTTTTCTAGGTCTTAATATTTGGGGCGGGCGTTGATGAGCGGCGTTATAAGTTTGACGTGTGCAATCGAGATGGTTCTTAGCTATATTCAATCAAAATTGGTTCAGCCGTTTAAAAGTTATAAGCAATAGAATATTGGGGGTAATATAATTTTTGAAGTGAAAACTTCTTTAGCGGTGTTGTGTACTTTTTGGGATGGGTAAAAAAATTTAAACTCGCGTCAGGACTTTTTTTTTATTATAAGATGGGTTAACTCTTGACCTCAATCTTGACCATAAAGGTCAAAGATGAGGTCGACGATGGAGCAAGTTAACCCAGAAAATGCCTATAAAGGCACTGGTACTCCCACGCACAGACGGAACACAGCAAGCTGTTAGGCGTCGGACTTCGGTAGGAGGGTGGTCACGAACCAGACGGCCCTTTACAGAGCCTACCACACCGCATGAGACCATAGGACGACACCTCAGATTCAGAAAAAAAATGAAGTGTCGTTGCCTGGGATGGATTACTAGGAGGCAGGTCTCATTTGAGTTTCCTTAGTCGCCTCTTACGACACCCACGGAAAGAGATGGGGTGGTGTTATTTTCAACCGATCACCACACGGCAAAAAACGGACTCGTGACCTGATCGAAAATTCGTAAGACGGAGGGAAAGTAGACCGCAAGGAAGTAATATATGTTCAAGTTTTCACTTCTGCCGGCACTCCCGGAGTGTAATCGGTTGTTTTTATTTTTTTATTTTAGAGTTATTGTTTACATATCATGTTGCTTTACATTTTATAGCACCCAATACATCGAGAAATATACAAAGTGCGAAACGATGTGACATTTCTATGAAGAAATTTCTTACAGCAGACCTACCTTATTATGGAACCTGAGACTCAAATACGCAAAACCAGGAATCCACCTTACAACCACAATATAAATTAGTTATAGTACAACAGCATAACAGAAATACAGTTACAAAACTTGGCCATAAAACTCGCATGTACTATCATTTTAACACATGTTGCCGAGGAGAGCGGGGGTCAGGGGTCGTGAGCTCGAATCCGATGGGCATAGTCTATTCTTAGTACTGGTTTACGTACTTTTTGATTCTAGCCCTTAAAGAATACTCATGAATATAGTACAGTAAATAAGAACCTATAGGTACAAACATAGTACACTGGACAGCAAATAAACCGGGCCAGCAAATAACCAGCAAATAAACCGCTACTTTTGAACTCTAATCCGAAAAAGTATAAAACTTACAACTGTCAAAGTCATACCTATAGAAAGTGCGTTTCATGACGATTAAAATGACTAGAATTCAATCTAAAGTACCGTCACCTTACATTGTAATCAAGAAACAAACACATTTGTATCCGGCTGGTTTTGGTATCATCAAAAAGTTTTATGAAATGAAATGAAATATCTTTATTGCGGGCAAACACGGTAACAAATTATGGTGACAAATAAAAGCAAATGTACAAGCGTGTTGCGCCAGAATTGGCATGCAATGCAAATAGAAGGTATTTTAAAATATAAGGTAATTTAAAAATGTCAAAAATAGTTTTATATCAGCAATATCTAAGTCCTTATATAAATAAATAAATAAATGAGAAAGAAAAATGAATTAATATGCCTTACAATAAAACAGAAATCAATTTCAGAATAAAATTAAGCATGTCGACTTACAAAAGGATTTTAAAGAAGACAATTCCGAATTCAGATGAGGAAAATGTGTGATTTTCATTTGTTTTTCTTTAAAATTTCTTTAAATTTTGTCCATCATTTGCATAGACGCGAGTATTTTTGTTACTTTTTGAGTTAATAATGGATACGACTCCTCAGGAAGCCGCTCAAGCTGTAGCATTACTTCAAGCAGGCCACGGACAACGTGAGGTCGCTCAAAGACTTCGAATTAGCAGATCTTCGGTGCAACGAGTTAACAGACGATACTTAGAGACTGGAGCATTCGATAGCCGTCCAGGTACGGGCAGACCTAGGGCTACATCAGCAGCAGATGATCGTTATATCCAACTTACTGTTCTGCGAAATCGTCGACTCAACGCAGTTCAAGTCCAACAAAGTCTGCGTGATGAACGCCAAGTGGTCATAAGTACAGATACTGTTAGAAGGAGACTTGCTGAATGGAACCTGACTCCAAAAAGAGCGGCAACAGGCCCAGCATTATGGTAGCCCACCGTCGAGCATGACTTCAATTTGCTCGAGTGCATAGAGATTGGACGTTGGAGCAGTGGAGTAAAGTACTCTTCACTGATGAGACAAGGGTGAGTCTACATGGAAGTGATCGACGTCAGAGAGTATACCGTCGCCTACATACGCTCATGGCTACAATTCCTATAGTGATAGGCAGAGCATTAGTGGTTTAAAAGCCGCTTCATGCCACGTTTGAGATAAATTCAGAGGGTTATTAGATAAAACATGATGTACAGTCAAGAGCACGTCAAGCTTGACACTTTGGACTTTGGACCGGCCCTGGATTGTATGACGCGCAGTATAAATCAGAGCTCAGCTAACTGGTAGCGTAAAGCGTGACCTGCTCTTGACTGTACAGTAGTGAGAGGTTGTCTGTCTTATTA
Source organism: Aproaerema taeniolella (assembly GCA_949987775.1). Lineage (NCBI taxonomy): Eukaryota > Metazoa > Arthropoda > Insecta > Lepidoptera > Gelechiidae > Aproaerema > Aproaerema taeniolella. The sequence continues at coordinate 1,261,246 of OX465258.1, read as the reverse complement.
TTTACTTTACAATGCAGTTGCTCGGAAATGGCCCCGTAACATGGCCACGGAATGTACGTTTACGTACCCCATAAAACACATGTCATGTTATGTAATTTTGAAATGAGAAGAAGATTTTGAAAAGAAAAAAAATATTTGAACTAATGAGCAAATAAACCATTTTTCATATACCAAAATTCAACTTCAGTGGCTATTCTGTGATCCAGTAAAGTTATTTTTTAAATTAAATTATGCATTAAAAGTAAGCAAAAAGTGAATAAAACACTTACAAAAATGTATGACGCACTAAAGAGTAGCCGATTTGATAATTCAGTGACCCTTTTGACAAGTGAGAGTATTATCTTTCTCATAAAGCTTCATACTGGCTGTATAGTATGACAGCAAAGAGTTTTTATGCCTGATAAAATAATTATTTCTGACGAAAATCTTGATTTTCAGTGAAATAAAATAAAGTAAATTATTTGTTTTACTTTTTCAATAAAACAAATCTGATTTTTAACAAATAATTGAACTATTTAATAATTTCTGTAGGAGCAATGGGCATTTTATTTACTTAGCCTTTGCCTCATAATTGTAGAAAAATATTTTGCTCGCCATTATTTGGCCCGCCATTTGAAATTATTTGTTCAACAAAATCATTTTTGTGTTATAAAAAAGTTAATTCCTTGATGTTTTGTGTTTAATCGTAAAATATTAGTGCACATTGTTGAATTTTAACACGTTTTCAGTGAATGTTGATAAGAAATACTATCTTTTAAGAATTTTGGATATGCCTATACGATGTAAGTTTTTAACAATATTTTTTTTAGTTTCTTTTCCTCGGCTACTGCATTGTAAAACGTTGAACAATATACGTGCCTTAGGTAATGTTTAACTGGAGCCCTATAAAACACTCGCTTCGCTCGTGTTTCAAATGGGCTCACGTTACACATTACCTACGACACTAGTATCGTTAATAACTATAAACTTAGACTAGTGGATAACTTTTGGCTGTTAGTGTGTAAGTTTTGAATGTAAGATGCTGTTTTAAGCTGTTGTTATCCCAAATAAATAAAAAATCATATTTTTCATAGTCGTATGTATGTATGTATGTAAACTCTTTATTGCAAACTCTTATAGACTAATACAAAAAATACATAGATGTGCAAAGGCGGACTTATCCCTGAAGGGATCTCTTTCAGTCTACCTTAGAGATGGCAAGAGAGAAACAGATGTGGTGCGGGTTACAACGCAATAATGTTTGCATACATACATAGATGTGCAAAGGCGGACTTATCCCTGAAGGGATCTCTTCCAGTCTACCTTAGAGATGGCAAGAGAGAAACAGATGTGGTGCGGGTTACAACGCAATATAATTATATTATATATATATATATATATATATATATAAATAAACTGCATAATATAATATACATAGTTATAGGTCCTTGTTAAACTTAGAACGCGCCAGCCGCCTAATCTTCCAGGCATACTGTAAAAATCAGTACTATAACTATGAAAAATTATTATAACTATGAAGCACCTATAACTATGAAAAATTGGATCCAGGAAAATGAACTGTATACTAAGAACTTAAAGTATATTTTTTACTACGTCTTGTACAGCCTTATCCGAGCCGAGAGAGATAGTGGCCGTGTATCTTGTTCTCTCATCTTGCCAGTCTGCAAAAATATCGTTGATTAATAATGTTAAACACTTAATTTTAATTGAATTTTATTAAATGTAAGTTAACATACTTCTAATCATATTAATTTCATTATACAGGGTGTCCCAAAAAATAGTGTCAAGCGGAAATCCTGAGGTAAAACACCCCTTGGAGCATCCGAATCACCTCTGACCCGAACAACTCAAGAAATAAAAATTTTAGGCCTTTTTGTGAGACATTTTTTTCGCAACTCAATTTTCATTAATTCCATAGGTTTATCATCGAAAGTTGTTCAGTTTCATGTGGAAAATTACCGCTTAAAGTTTTTTGTTCCAGCCCATATACTTCCCCACAGAGGGGCACAGGCCTCCCATCGGCACACGAAGGGGATTCAGGTCATAGTCCACCACGCTGGCCCAATCGTCTTTTAAAAACTAATTTTCTTGGACGGGCGGCTTTCATCATGATGTTTTCCTTCACTGTTGGGCAAGTGATAATTAGAAATCCGTGTACGTAAATTCGAAAAGACGTATTCAGTGGTAGAGGTCCGCACCAGGATTTGAACCCGCAACCTTCCCACTAAAGTCTGGCTCATTACCAACTGGGCTATCTCCGCTTGCAGTTACGCTAACAAATTAAAAGTCACCCCCATATAAGTTACATTATTTTTTCTTTATAGTTACATTATTTTTTCTTTACTAGCTTTCCGCCCGCGGCTCCGCCCACGTGGACTACAGGTTATATCGTGCCCGTGGGATAAAATGTAGCCTATGTCATTCCTCAAGGTCTAATCTATCTCTATACATCCAAATCGGTTCAGTATTTCAGGCGTAAAAACGTAACAAACAAACAAACTTATATTTACATTCATAATGTTAGTAAGGATATGTAAGCCAGTATTAGAATTGCGTTGCAGCTCTATAGTCCTAGGCAATAAACGGTCCGTGTTTAGTGCGACTGAAGCGGAGTGTGGTCTGCGCATGCGCATGCGCCGGACCCGCGCATCTTGCGCAATCTCACGCGTTTTATATCCTGCCGTTGTTGTCATTCCTGAGAGCTTTATCCCTTTCAAGGTAGTTAGGGGTAGGTACTGTTAGGTACTTACATATTTCAATCGTAAGGCTCTTTACACACTCACTTAGGCAATCGCCTACCTATTGGAATTGTGCTTACACACTGCACAAACTTCAAACCTCTCTGTCACCATATTAACAGCCCATAAATATATTTGTAAAATATGTCATAATTTTTAAACGTCAATTTACTGTCATTAATGTCATCTATTTGACAGGTGGTACAATTCTGTAACCGTGTTAATTAAATCACAATGTAAGAAAAAACTGTATATTTATCTATCTTTCATTTACTACGACGCTTCGGACACCAATGGATCGAGGAACAGAATGTCAACACAATATTCCTTAATCATTATAATAAGCCCAAGAGACTTTATATTCTTTATAAACCATCTGCATCTGGAGCACGTATTATACGTCAAGTATTATCTAGCTATTTAAAGTAAGCCATTAAAGCTCAAGGGAAATAAAGTTGTATGGAACTTCCCTTGGGCATTAATGACATTTAAATATGGAACGCCAAAATTTCAACAAAAACTTCTATCAAAAATAATTTCGAAAAAAAACAAAGCTATTGAAGGCTTAACTTCCTTGGTCCAAGGAGATTTTAACTATAAAATTTGACACATCAAAGAGATTTTACTTTTATGAAAAATATTTAGTATAAAAACTTGGCTGTATGTCTTAGCTATTGACTTTCCTTTGCCTACGGAACTAAATATTATAAGAAAACGTCGTCGGTGATTTTGGATCTGTGATTTTTACCGCCAATTACTAAATTGTTTGGTAAGCTTTTTTAATCAATCTAAAAAAAAAGTCCAGTATGTAGGGAATTCCAGCGACTCTGACATAGAAACGGAGGCTCAAAACATTATTGATGGGAGGAATTTATGATTTCTTTTTTATTTAACCTCACAGTAGGTGTATAAAGTAGAGTAAGCTCCTCGGGGATAAAAGTGTCTTAGTCTTGGGCAGACTTGAATCCTTCGCTTCATTCAGGATTCTTAACATAATTCCCTCGCTCCGCTCGGGAATTTCCCTCACTACGTTCGGGAATGAACTACAGAATCCTTCATTTCGCTCAGGATTCAATATGCTGCCCGTGACATAATACACTGTTTTATCCCCTTATTGCTTAATCTACTATTATAAACCATCTGCATCTGGAGCACGTATTATACGTCAAGTATTCTCTATTTAAAGTAAGCCATTAAAGCTCAAGGGAAATAAAGTTGTATGGAACTTCCCTTGGGTAATAATGACATTTAAATATGGAACGCCAAAATGTCAACAAAAACTTTCCAGTAATTCCAGCAACTCTGATATAGAACGAAGGCTCAAAACATTATTTATAATTCCTTTTTTATTTAACCTCACAGTAGGTGTATAAAGTAGAGTCAGCTCCCCGGGGATAAAAGTGTCTTATAGTCTTGGGCAGATTTGAATCCTTCGCTTCATTCAGGATTCTTACCTTCCCTCACTTCATTTCGCTCAGAATTTAATATGCTGCCCGTGACATAATACACTGTTTTATCCCCTTGTTGCATAATATACTATAAAAGTTCAAGGAAGTCACGGACATAAGCACTAACTAGGTACACACATCCACAAAGGTTTATTAGGCATCTAGATGTCTAGTACCGCATTACCTAGGGTCATGTATTACAAAATATATTTCGCACTGACAGCGGTACAATGGGCGATGGTATTGCCCATTAGCCTGTAATAACAGGTCCGGCGCAGGCGCAATTAGCGCGTAAACCCGTCGGCGTGAGCTATGGCTTTATTTCACTCGATTTACACGAGGAAGTTGGGGAAAAGTGTCGTTTAATTTAAACCTACTTTAAACCTCTGTGAGGCGAATGTGACTAATCCTGGTGTCACAGTTTTCAAACCGCAAAATTGTCTCTAACTTGGTTAAACGACTGAAGTCAATTGACAACAGCTGGGACCGCTTCTTCTAGGTGAGCTTGCTTCATCTTCGACTGAGCTTGCATTGTGATCAAGAGCGCACCCGTTATTAATTTAAAAAAAACTACGCTTCAGTCTTTTTAAAATGGTTCCTTTCAGCCAAAGGGTTGTCTGGAAGAGATCACTTTTAGTGATAAGGCCGTCTTTTGCACTAATGTAAATTTTCTCTTATGTTTTTGTTTACGTGTGCAATAAAGAATTTAATCATTCATTCATTCATTTATTCACCGGCATAACGTGCAAGGAAAAGCTTGTGATAAATTATCACTTTGGTCACCCATTAGGCTTCGTGCCTCTATTTACGTTGCTTAACCTATCTGATCGGTTCTGATCAGCGAATACTACTGGGTTTTGAGTGCCTCTGTGTGATGGGGTTTGGTGTGGGCCAGATTTTTTTTCTACAACGGATGAGTTCGCTCTTGACCACCATCAAACCCAGGGGACAAGATGTGGTCGAGGATGTAGCAAGCTCAACCGTATGATGATCGGTTGAGAATAACACCACCCCATCTCTTTCCGTGGGTGTCGTAAGAGGCGACTAAGGAAACACAAATGAGACCTGTCTCCTAGTAATCCATCCCAGTCAACGACACTTCATTTTTTTCTGAATCTGAGGTGTCGTCCTATGGTCTCATGTGGTGTGGTAGGCTCTGTAAAGGGCCGTCTGGTTCGCGACTACCCCTCCTATCGAAGTCCAACGCCAAACAGCTTGCTGTGTTCCGTCGGTGCGTGGGAGTACCGGTGCCTTTATAGGCATTTTTTGGGATAACTCGCTTCATCATCGACCTCATCTTTGACTTTATGGTCAAGATTGAAGTCAAGAATCAACCCATCTTATAGAAAAAATAAAAAAAAGGAACCTCACCCAGAAGCCTTCATGCAAAAATCTTCTTAGACTCCGAAACTACTGGACCGATTTGAAAAATTCTTTCTTTATTAGAATACTACATTATCCCTGAGTAACATAGGCTACATAATTTTACCGAAATCCCACGGGAATGAAATCCCGGGCGGAATGTTAGTCCCTATACTACCTCACTAATATTATTATCGCGAAAGTAACTCTGCCTGTCTGTCTATCTGTCTGTTACGCTTTCATGCCTGAACTGATTTTGATGAAACTTGTTACAGAGATAGATTAGACCTTCGGAAAGGACACAGTTTATCCCACAGCTGAGCACAATATAACCTGTAGTCCACACGGTAGGGGCCGCAGGCGGAAAGATAGCTAACTATAAGATAAAGTACTTCTCCGATATTTCTCAGCTCTCCCAAACGAACACTTTACATCTATCGTCCTCTGACAATTTTTAGGGTTCCGTATTATTCGAAAATCGTGACTTTCGCATTTGTTATATGTAAATTAGCGATTTGTCCTGACTGTACGGAGTTACTTCTTGCCCCCTTGATGTTGATTTTTTATTACCTTTTGTACTGCAAGGATGTATGTGAGGATATATTTCAAAGGATTTTAGACCTTATTTTAAAGGAGTAAAGTCTACTATTGATTGTCTAGAAGCAGATTGAAATATCTTGCAGAGTAATTGTAAGGTATGACAAAGTCAAGACAAGTGTGACATTTTTTATATTCTCACTTAACACAGAACACGTTCTTTATAATGGCTTAGTAATTATAATAACCTCAAAATCTTTTAGATTGAATCTCAATCTTTCTACAGTATTACCAAACCATAAAAGATAACCAAACAGTGAGAGCGTCTGCTGTGTCTGCTCTTTAAGCATCTAAGTTACCCAAAAATAATCACGTTACCACATACGATTCATTAAAAAAAGTTTTGGAGCCATTCTAGGAAAAACAACACAGATTATTAAAAAAAGAAATAAAATAGGTACGTTTATTTTGGAGCTAAGGTAAGGAAGACAATTAGCATACAGAAAAAAAATTAATACAAAAGCGCAGGAAGAACGGGGATGAGACTTTGCATAATGCTTAGACTGTCTCTTTCTCTCACTATCAAAATGACAAAGACATTTGCTACTTAAGTATAGATTATAGTCTGAGTCGCGTTCTGTAATACGAACCGAAAAGTGCAGGCGCTGATATTCGGCTGATCCCTGTCAGTAATATTACCTTTTAAGCAAGAAATTTTTTAATACGAGACGGTAATACCCAGCTCTATATAATTTAACAAGAGAATCTGCAGAGTCGTAACACCACAAGGTAGACAATGAGCCATAGAACCAAATGCCAGTGAGCTAGTCCACGTTGAAAAATGTCTACCTGGAGCACAGTTAAAAAAATGGCGTCATTTTGCTTCGAGATAAAAAAAAAGAAGTTGCAGAAAAAGACAACATAAATATCCTTTAATATTCCTTTTTTGAAAAGTCAAAGTTATATATCAAGTGACAAAATGAATTCAAAATCGGATTTTTTTTTTAATGAAGCTCAGCTTTAAATTCAAAATTAAATTTCGAACCCGGAAATCAATTAGGAAACAAATTAAAGTCTTCTTTTTTTAAAACAGCAATTATGTCGAGCAAGGTCCCGCAAGCTTCGTGACTCGTCGGTTTGGCGTTGAAATAAAAAAATAAACGTTTTGTCAATACACGAGTGAACTGGCTGTTTTTATTTATTTAATTTAATAACAATCTCTTTTCGGACAAGCGCTTCGGCAATTAAGAGGTGCGTTCCTAAACGTGGCTTACTAGTACGGTAATATGTAAAAAAGTATTCCAATTTCGTTACCTACACAAAGCGTAAAGCATTAGGCGTCATTTTGTATAAAATGATTGTTTCCTGCTCTACTTAAATGCTTTAAGTTTATAAGAAACTAGCTTTCCGCCCGAAGCTCCGCCCGCGTGGACTACAGAGTATATCGTGCCCAACCGTGGAATAAAATGTAGCCTATATCCTTTCCCAGGCTCTAATATATCTCTGTACCAAATTTCATCAAAATCGGTTTAGTAGTTTAGGCGTGAAAGACGGACAGACAGAGTTACTTTCGCATTTATAATATAAAATTAAAATAAATATAATAAATAAAATACATTACAAATATTATAATACAATATAAGTATAGTAAGGAAGGATTATAAATTTAAAAAAAGTACTTATCTGAATTAAAATTTGAAACTGAGAGTGTAGTACCTACTACTTACTATACTCATATTCAATCTTAACTCATTTTGAGTTAAGCTCGCCATTGTGTATCCTGTTCTCTGTAAAATGTTTGTTTTAATTTTTGTGTACAATAAAGTATAAATAAATAAATATAAGTAACCTTTTCTTCAAAAATCGTGATACCAAAATTAATATGAAAATAAACAACTGAGAAGTGAAGTAATGAAGATGATAGATTCAGCAGCTAACTTTGATTAAAAAAAATTGATTCACATTTATGTAAGAACATTTGAAACGCAACCTCAGTCACAGTGATCGAGTGCGTGCTTGAAAACTTGTTGAAAACTCGGTTTGTTTGTTAAAAAAAGAAAAATAAAACGATTTGGTCTTGGAACGCACCTGAGGGAGAGTTCCGTTTTCAAATTTAAATATTTGACTGTTCGAAATACGTACAATTATCTTATTTGCGAATTCAGAGCTTTAGATTTTCATTTTCAGTTCTTAAAACCTTATTTTCATTGCAATAAGATTTATTTTTGAAAAATCATTTGTTAATATAACTTTGCCATTTTATTTCGTCATAATTTTATTTTATTTCTCAGCGAGTAAGGTTGAAAATGCTAATTTCTGGCTGAAGAAAAAGTTTGTTTAGTTTCGGTAATTTGTAAACTGGCGCCATTTTGTTCGTTTCGTGAATAACTGTAACATTGGTTTGACGAAATTTAGCTGATTGCTTAATTACTATTATGTATGGTATAATTTTCAACTTTGACATGTTGTTTGGTGGGATTTACTCGTAAAAATAAATTATCAGAACGTTTTTGGAAATGTATTTACTTGAAACTTACCTGTTTCTTTACTGTGTAATTGTTTCTTCTACACTAATATTATAAAGAGGAAAGATTTGATTGTTTGCATTGAATAAACTCCGAAACTACAGGACCGATTTGGAAAATTCTTCTACCATTAGAATGATACATTATCCTTGATTACATAGGCTACATATTTTTTTCGAATTCCCACGGGAACTAAGTCCATTTTTTAATTTATAGACCGTAATTGTTTAATTTATATCCTTCCTTACTATATCCTTACTTCCTTACTTATATTATAAACGCGAAAGTTTGTAAGTATGGATATATGGATGTATGGATGTATGGATGTTTGTTACTCTTTCACACTCAAACGGCTGGACCAATTTTGATACAATTTGGTATGGAGGTAGCTGACACTCTGGATTAACACATAGGCTACATAATTTTCCCAAATTCCCACGGGAACGAAGTCCCGGGCAGAAAGCTAGTGTACTTATAATGCTGTGTATTATAATTTATAATCCTACTCATAAAACCTTATTTTTTTTTTTTTAATTATCAGATGGGTTAACTCTTGACCTCAATCTTGACCATAAAGGTCAAAGATGAGGTGGACGATGGAGCGAGTTAACCCAGAAAATGCCTATAAAGGCACTGGTACTCCCACGCACTGACGGAACACAGCAAGCTGTTTGGCGTCGGACTTCGGTAGGAGGGTAACTTTTACGTAATCGGAATTAACCAGAGATTCCACTCTGATCAACTGACCAACTAGTTGATTCGATATATGAATTAGCTTAAAATCGACAAGGAGTTTTTACATGTTTCCAATAGACTGTAGAAGTGTACAGACTATTTGAATCTTTAGAACCTGTTTGAATTCTTAAACTACAGATGGAAAACAAAAGACAATCAGGCAATAATGGAAGAATCTGCCATGGTGATTTTGATAAAAAATATTTATTAGATGTGTTTTATTAACATTAATTAAGTAAGGTAACTGATAGAGTTTACTAGTGAATAGATTTTTCAGATTTAAAAATATTTTAAATATTGACTATTTTTGATAAGAGGTCAATCAAGGGTCAAGAAACAAAATCAATTTACAAATTCAAACGGATTCGAACAGATGGAACATAAATTTCAAAATTAGAACATCGTTTAAATGCGTGTGTACCTCACGTTTACACGCCCATTCCTTGTAACTTGCTTCAGACAAAAAAAAATCGAATCAAGTGTTTTATTTTTTTATTAAAATCGTGAGACCGGAAACTATAATTATTTGTTCGATTGATATTTTTGAAGATGTTTCGGCAATGATAGGTGATTATTAAAAATGTATATTTACGAATTGATTTCCGCTTACAACAGTATATCAATCTGAAAGTGAATAAATACAAAATGTGTTGAAATTACATTGCAGTACTCATTATTGTGTAGGTATAATCAAGTATGTGGCCAATTCGTCTAACCCTGGTGTCAGCGTTTTCAAACCACCAAATGGCCTTTAAACTTAGCATTATGACTGTATAATAGGCAATCGACAGCTAAACACTCGTGGTAAATAGCGACTTTGGTCACCCATCAGGTTCCCAACCTCTGTGTACGTTGATTAACCTTACTGATCGGTTGAAACCAGTGAGCGCACTGGGTTACGAGCGCTCCAAGGAAGGAATTCCGGCCGGTTCGGTCGAGTGGTAGTGACACTGCCTCTTGATCGGCGGGACCTGGGTTCGATCCCCAGTCGGGGCAAACATTTGTGTAAAAAGCAGATGTTTGTTCTCGGGTCATGGGTGTTTGTGTTTGTCTTAATGTGTGTTCCAAGGGACCCACGACACAAGGGAAAACCTTAGTGTGGGCCTTTGAGTGTGTAGCGTTTAATTTCCTGGGCCAATCATTCATCGGGTATCGCTATTGTTCCTATATCTCAGGGGTTCCCAACCTTTTTTTGTCTACTGCCCACTTTAAGAATAAATTATTTTTTAACGCCCCCCTTTTTAAACATACTTAAAAACCGCTAAGTACTTATAACTGATTATTGAAACGCAACTTTATAGTATTCGGACAGAGTATCTTTTATTGAAAATAAAACAAACATAATCAATTCTTATATAAAAACTAATGTGAAGGTTGAATCTGATGCTGTTCAATAAGTTTGTTGATATCAGGTTCCAATTTACTCAAAAACAGCCGCAAGTCGCCACGTTCGGTAACACGCAAACGATTTCTCTTTTTAGTAAGCAGCGTTGCCACAGCACTAAATCCACGTTCACACAAATATGACGATGAGAATGCTATCAAGAATCGTTGAACAATTGACCACAATCCAGGGTACAATTGCAGGATCGGTTTTTGTAGCCAAAATTCTTGATATCCATTTTTGAACTTGATTTTTATTTCTTCGTTTGTTGTCAATTCTATAAGTTCTTCTTCCAGCTGAGGTGACATTGCTATGTTGACATTTGAAAATGGATCCAACACCCAGTCTGGTATTTCCAAGTTTAAAATGTCCTGGTATCGTTCGGTGAAGTCAATGTGGAGGTTTTCCAAATGTTGGCAGTAGGCAAACAAGTCGTCGTTACTGCAGGATACTGATAAATTCGGAAAATTGTGAAACTCACGTCTGCCCATATTTTTTTTGTGCAGAAGCAGTTTGGCTGCGAAAGCAGCAACGACATTTTTTGTTTTAATTAAATTTAGTTCATCGCCTTGCAGTTGGAGGTTCACGTCGTTGAACAATTTATACAGGTCTGTCATGTAAGCTATATCATTCTTTGATGTTATGAGCTTGTTGCGCAGTTCTGTATCTTTAGTTTCCAAGAACTCTATCACAGAGTCAAACAGGTTATAAAATCGAATCAGACAATTGCCTCTTGACAGCCAACGAACTTCAGTATGAAGCAACAAACGGTTGAAATCTTCGTCATTAGTAACACAAAGCTGATGAAATAATCTATCATTCAAAGAGCTGCTACGGATTTTATTGAATGCTTTGATGACATATTGCAGTGATTGAAATAGTCGTTCACTTAAGTTTCTAGCAACCAAATGTTGTCTATGAATACGCAATGTATAGCAAGGACATCTGGAATTTTATTTTTTAGGTACGCTATGAAGCCTTTATGGCGCCCTGTCATAGCCGGAGCGCCATCCGTAGCAACTTGTATAATATTTTTCAAAGGAATCTCTTTCTCTTCACAAAACTTTTCCAATGTATTGAATATGGTTTCGCCTTTTGTATCTGTCTCCAAATTTCTGGCAAACAATAGTTCTTCACGTATTTTCTCATCTTTAATAAACCTCACGTAAGATAGCAACAACGCTTCATTAGTTGGTAAAGTGGACTCATCGAGCTGAATTGAGAATTGACTAGTCCTCAGATGATTGCACAATGATTCTTCAATGTTTTCAGCCATTTCATCAATTCGTCTTTGCACAGAATTATTACTCAAAGGAATTTTTTGGATAATATCTGCGGCCGGTTTATGAAGCACAGTAGTTATTACTTCCTTTATTACTGGCAAAATTAACTCTTCTCCGATGTTGTGTGGTTTGCCTTTTTGAGCAATTAACAAAGGGATATTGTACGAAGCTCGAAGTCCGTCGTCATCTTGCTTAGCAGCCGCCGAAAATAGTTTTGATACACTTGGCTGAGTATTATGCTTCTTCTCTAGGTCTTGAAAATATGCTACATTCTTGTCTTTCTTATCTGGATGCATTTTATTCAAATGACCTTGCAGTCTTGAAGGCTTCATTGCTTCGTTCGAAAATGTTTTTAGACATAGAAGACACAAAGGCGACGACGGGTTTGTGGGATTTTCAATAAATCCGAATTTAATATATTCCGCAGAGTATTGCCGTCTCTTCTTTTTTACTTCCGACATTGTTTTGTTTTGAGAAATACGTAAGTGGTATAATGAAGTACTGCTTATCTATTATGCGCGAAACCGCAAATGAAAATAAAATAAATTTACGTCGTTTATATAGGATTGCATAAGCAGCACGCACCAACAGGAATAAGACAAACGTGCATAAACTCGTTTATCTCATTCGACGCCCAATCGTACTCGACAAGCAAGAACAAGTATTATAGAACCAGCCGATTGATACAGGAATGTACAAATCGGATTATTTAACAAAAACTTGTTAAAACATGATTGCCCACGGTCTATTATATCGAACCGAGTTTGAGCTATATCTTAATTAATATTAGTTGATGTTCACAAGATGTAGTTGAGAGTCGAGAGCTCAGTCGGTATCTAAGAGTCTTCCTAGCTAGGTAGATGAAATTATAAATCGACCCCAAAGCCCTACACAACGCCCCCTTTTTTTTTCTGGGTCTCTTACCGCCCCCCTTTAGGCCTGCAGCGCCCACAAGGGGGCGTTATCGCCCACGTTGGGAAAGACTGCTATATCTAAAACAAAACCCTACATTCTGCACACTATCCTAATAATAATTAAAAAAACCTATATACGCAGCTACCTCCGCAAACGCGCGTGGAACTGTCAGTGTATTTCGTGTTTTAGTTATTATGGCGCATTATTTTGCGGTCAGCAGCTATCTTCGCGAACACGTCGTCATTTTGAATGTGAGATATTTCTACCACAACGCTTGTTCCTGTCCAAATGACATGGAACTAGAAATTTTAGAAGAATAGTACTAAGAGTTAAGAAAAGTTTTTTAGATAAAAATCTGAGTTCGCCAAAGATTATGATCAATACCATAGATGCAAAAAACCTGATGGGTGACCAAAGTAGCAATTTATCACGAACGTCTCCGTGCTTCAGAGGGCACGTTAAGCTGTCGGTCCCAGCTGTTGTCGATTGACTACAGTCGTTAAAGCTAGTTAGAGGCCATTGTGCGTTTTGAAAACTGACACCAGCTTTAGACAAGTTCGCTACACACTTGACTATACCTACACGATAAGAAGAAGACCATAGGGTAAATGACAATTACCTATTTTTATAATATTTTAATTGAAGCTTCTTTACCTATAGATCTTTAAAAATAAGAAAGATAAAAACGTTTAAACCCTTCAATTAGACAGAGAGCGAACCCTGTTCGGTTCACCTTGTTGATCGCCCGTTGATCATTAGGGTGCATCGCTAGTAGGTGTGGATAACAATTTATTATCTATCAGACATGCAGCCATGGGAATGAACTGCTCAGCTCTAGAGTTATTTCAGATTTAGTTAAAATTAGTAAATAAGAAAATTTGTAATGGGATTTAAAAGAGCAACCTCAGAGTTTCTTGCCTGTTCTTCTCTGAGGAAGACTGCACCTTTGCGAATAGGCGTAGAGACAGTAGGGCCAAAAGAACGAATGCGTATGTATGTATTTAAATCGTTTAATGTATGTTTGTATATATTTCATTGTAATCTTGACTTGTTTTAAGTGACATCCTGAATGTCCTATAAAATAAAGATTTTTCTATTCTATTCTATTTTGAAGCACTAAGACTTTAATGTATCATCTCAGAATACATAACATGTCAAACGTGATGTCAAGTATTTTGAGAACTACATGAGTGTAGGTATGCGTGTGTACGTTTATGGACCCCGGCGCCCTCAGTATATATATATATATATTTTTGTTATAACATGGGTTAACTTACCAAGTTAATAGATGAGGTCGACGCTAGAGCGAGTTAACCCCGAAAATGCCTATAAGGTACTGGTACTCCTACGCACTGACGGAACACAGTAAGCTGTTTGGCGTCGGACTTCAGTAGGAACCAGACCTACCACACCACATGAGACCATAGGACGCCACCTCAGATTCAGAACAAATTGAGGTGTCGTTGCCTGGGGTGGATTAATAGCGGGCAGGTCTCCTTTGTGTTTCCTTAGTCGCCTCTTACGACACCCACGGAAAGAAATGGGGTGGTGTTATTCTCAACCGATCACCACACGGCAAAATATTTCTTTCTTTCGCTACACAGATGACAGTAACATGTAGTGACAAGTATTAGTCCTAATGTCAGTCGTAGACATACAAAATAGATGCCTCCTCACATCTTTAAGTTTTCGTTGCTCAATGTCAAGCGTGTGCTTTTTGTTAGTGGGAACAATATTGGTGCGTTTACGGAGATAGCTTGTGGCTGCAGTTAAGTGGTTACCTGTCAGTTTGTTTTTGTTTAATACTCTGTGGCTAGTCGAACGTTTGTTTATTGACTGTTTTTGAGTCAATGGTTCATGAAATTTTATCTACATTAAATATGAAAATTTAATCTACGTAACTTTTTTCATATAATAAGCCCTGTCGGGAGGCAGAGAATTATACATATGTTTGTAGGTCATCCGCGTACTTTTTCACCACGTACTTGTTATGTATTTCCGTTTTTTTATTTTTTTATTTTAAGTTTTGTATACGGGTAGCTTGCTTAGTGCAGGGCCCGCTGTTGTCACTCTTTTATAACCCAATTTGTGAAATAAATTATTCTCTTCTATTCTAAAGAACTGCCAATCTTTTTTTTTTCATGCGTCCCCACTGAGGGACATATCCGGTATATCCCTTAGAAACACGAAGGGAATTTAGGCAATAGTCCACCACGCTGCACTGGCCCAATACGGATGGACCGCACGCCTTTTGAAAACGAATTTTTTAGGTGTGCTGGTTGCAACACGATGTTGTAATTACACAAGTGGTAATTTTTTAGTGAATTTGCGTACCTATATCCGAAAAGACAAATTTTTTGGTTCAGGCTCCCGCTAGGATTTGAATCCACAACCTTCCAATTACATCTCTGGCTCATAACCGACCGGGCTATCACTGCTTACTCCAGTTACACGGCGGCTGAAACTATTTTTTTTCTATTTTTTGTAGATTAAAAAAAGTCTGTCTCATAGCCAACTGGGCTATCACTCCTTAATTATCCTCCAAAAAAACGACATTACTAACCTTTTTTTTTTATTATTAAAAATGGGTTTGCTCTTGACCACAATCTAGCTTAGGGAAAAGATGTGGTCGAGGATGTAGTGAGCTCACCCAGAAGAAGCCTATTCACTCGTACTTTAAAGATATTTGGGTTGTATGAACTCGGAAATACAGACGCCAGCAGGGAATTCCACTCCCTGGCAGTGCGCAATATAAAAGATGAAGAATAGCGCTCAGTACGTATCCGAGGATCTCGACAAGATAAGGTGGTACCCCGCAGTGCGTCTGGACGTCCGATGGAAAAAAGGGGCAGCCTCTGAGCACACTCTCCGAAGTACATCCTATAAAAAACACATAGGCAAGCTACTTTGCGTCTATAAGCTAGGCTTTGTAGCTTACCCTTAACCAGCTTTTTATCACCAATAAGCCTCCTGGCTCTGCAATCCACCGAGTCCAGAGCGGCTAGTCAGTATTTGGCCGAACCATCCCAAAAATGTAAAAATGTAACCTGCTTAAAAATGTAAGACAAAATTTCACTCTTTAGTTCAAAACTAAAACACGAGCTCAAAATCTCTATTCAAGTTACCCTAAACGCCCATACATAATAATGATGGGATCCCATACGTTCCCATTAAAAACAATAACCGACCTGGGATCGTATAATCACTGATTTTAAATTGATTTAAGATTTCACAGGCCATTATTTAGGGATAAAACGTGTTAAGGAGTAATAGAGAGGACATGAATGAGGGAGTAAGCCTTTTAGAATATTCCTTTTTAGACTTTTAGATTTATTTCTTATTAATAAAACCCGAATCTCTTTAAAGGCCCATACAAAAAATACCAAAATTTTTAAAGTGGCGCCCAAAAATGGTAAAGTTTTTATTTCGAAAGAACATATTATTCTAAACATTTTTAGTAGATAGCTAAGCTGTACGATCATTACTAGATTTGTTCTTGACACTTATAAATCTGGATTTTAAATGTTCCGGCCATAGAAAATAGTGTTTCAATAGGTTGTGATATAAATATTTTTCGTATTAGGTTAAAGGTTTAAATTCTAGATTTATATAATAATAATTTTGAAAATCCAGATTTTATGCTTGAAAATTGTAAAGGTCGTACAGCTTGGCTGTCATAACAAAAAATGTTAAGAATAACGTGTCCTTTTGAAATAATAAATTTACTTTTTTTATCCGCCACTTTTAAATTTTGGTACGTTTTGAATGATGTCCTTTAGAGTAAATACTTGGGCTTTTTGTAGCTGAGTTGTAAAATACGCAACTTCTTCGATTGCATCTTGTGCTAGATTTGGTCAAAGGAGAACTCATTAATAATAAAATAAATAAATAAACGCTATACACTCGAACACACACTCATAAATAAACGCTACACTTAGGTATTCCCTTGTGTTGTGGGTCCCATTGAACACATAAAGATACAAACACTCTTTACAATTTAACCACTGGACGGATTTTGATGAAACTTTCCGGCAATGTAGCTTAAATATCAGTATAACTCATAGGCTACATAATTTTCCCAAAAACTAGCTAAAACATAAAATAGATTTGTGAAATATGCTTTGAGGTTAAATTAAAATAAATTATTAAGTGAACACTTTTTCATTAAATAAAATACCAAATAAGACTTAGTTTTTTTTGTCAACCCATATACGTCCCCCCTCGTTGTAGACGGATAAAAAACCTTTTTTTTTTTACTATTTTACCTTTTATAGAAGCGTAAATTATCTTTCCTTGTAATATAATTTTTTTTTAAATAGAACACGTGTTTCCAATTGTGAACGTCAGCTCTGCCTATCCCTGTCTCTACTCTTGACCTATGTGCTGTCCTTTGCCCTATGCAGGATAAATATTGCCATTATATAAAATTGATGCCATTTGTTACACTGTGCGGTGGTCTTGCCAGTGCCAGTGAGTACGTACCATATAGAGAAATGTATAGTAAAGTTCCTTTATCTTTTTTCATCGGTTGTGTAGAATCAATGGGTCAGCATTGTAAGCGAGAGCTACCGAGTTCGACCCCCAGTACCACGATGACCAATTGATCAATGTCTTTTTCAGAGTCTTATAGACAACAGATACATAAAGTTAAGTATTGCTCTATTACAACCTTCAAACAATCTTATGGTAGTTTCTAAGTCAACACTGACGTGTTTCGATTTTTAACATCTGAAAAAAAGAGGGGTGTTAAATAGAATAGAAAATAAAAATAGAATAGAATAGAAAAAATCTTTATTTTATAGGACATTCAGGATGCCACTTAAAACAAGTCAAGATTACATGAAATACATACAAACAAACATTAAAGGATTTAAATACATACATACGCATTCGTTCTATTGACCTTACTGACTCTACGCCTATTCGCAAAGGTGCAGTCTTCCCCAGAGAAGAACAGGCAAGAAACTCTGAGGGTGCTCTTTTTAATCTCTCTTTAAAAGTTAGACGTATGTATCTGTGTATTTGTATATCTGTGTATCTTTGTATCTGTGTGTCTGTCTGTGGCATCGTAGCCCCTCAACGAATGAACCGATTTCGAAGCACCACAAAACACAGATATACATAGATACATATAAACTTACAACACTCGTCTTTTTTTGTTGGGGGTTAAAACCGATTCCTTAATAAATTTGTTACCAAACTCTTAAAACGTGAAACTACCCACACATACTTAACCTTTATCCCATTGGTAGGCAGAGACCACAGATGCCCATGTCAGCGAAACTGTAATACTGTCTCCGAGAAACTTTATGAAATAATCTTTTTTTCACATTTATTTAATAGCTAGTTGCACAAGTTGTACGGAGAGACAAATTTACCAGACAAAGTTTTCCCTATGTTTAAGGTCGACACAAAAAGGAAATTCGCCTACTTAGATAAAAAACTGGCTTCAAAACTTGAGTACTAACACCTTTGGTCATTGCAGAGTCAAATGGCAAAGGTGGGCAACATTGCTCACTTAGATTGATTGTACTGGTTTAATTATAGGCAATGTAATTCTGGTTTTAATTAATTCTAACGTTTTAGATGCAAATTAACGCCATTTCATCTTCATTACTGTTAAGGCTAGTCCCGATATAGCCCCAATGTTAAGTAACGCCATTTTATATTCATCACTGTTAAGGCTAATCCCGATCTAGCCCCAATGTTAAGTAACGCCATTTTATCTTCATCACTGTTAAGGCTAATCCCGATCTAGCCCCAATGTTAAGTAACGCCATTTTATCTTCATTACTGTTAAGGCTAATCCCGATCTAGCCCCAATGTTAAGTAACACCATTTTATCTTCATTACTGTTAAGGCTAATCACGATCTAGCCCCAATGTTAAGTAACGCCATTTTATCTTCATTACTGTTAAGGCTAATCCCGATCTAGCCTCAATGTTATGTCTTGAAGGTTAATAAGGGCAGTTCAAGGCAAACAAAACGGAAAAATGTCTACTGAAGAAAACTTTTTCAGGAAATGTTTAGTCAAATCAGCGTGGCGGCTAGGCTTTTAGGTAGCAAAACTTTACGGTGTGATGCTTGCCACGAAACTAGACAGCTTTCACAAAATCCCATATCAAATGCTCAAAAAATATTTAAAAAGGGAGGCTCTTTTCATGGGGTGCAAGAAGAGAGCCTCTTGGTTTAACGATAGTAGTCATGCGCCGGCTGGTTGCGAGAGAAGGATGAGTCGGAGCACGATGAAGTAATAAGAAGACAATTAAGCTTGATTACATTTATTACTTAAATCATTAAAACTTTTGACGTTAGTTTATTACAGTATATTATGAGCGGGCGTGCGCCTGCGACGGAAACTCAGTTGGGTCTGTGTCATCCCAGCGAATAACAGCCAGAAGTGTTCAATTTAGATTTAGAATGCCAAAACTGAAGAGTAAAAATGTCGCAAAAAGAAAACGGAGAAGGAGGATGAAGACGAGGCGCATGCCGCCTCGTTACAGTCAATTGATAACAGCAGCCGTAACCGACGGCTCAACTTGGCCTCCGAAGCACGGAAACGCTCGTGAAAACTTGCCACTTTTGGTCACCCATCCAGGCTCCCAAAGTACTAATCCTACTTATTCACTGAGCCATCAACAACTCCTTCCAAAACTCTTGAGCATTTTCACAAAGGTTCCTTTTATAGTGTTACCCATAATTGCGGCAGGATTTTATGAAATTCCTATGGCAGTTTTTTCCCGCGGCTTCGCTCGCGCAAATAACTCTTTTAGTCACCCATTTAATTCTTGATACATAATGGGATGACTTTAATAATTGCGAAACACGTGTCCGTTTATTAATTTGCTGCGTATATCTTGACGAAGTTTTGAGTCAAAATGTTCAAAAAAATTGTTTTCTCCATACAAACTTTGAACCCTCCATTAAGGAGTGATTAGGGGTTGAATTTCGAAAAATCATTTCTTAGTGCTTGCCTACGTCATAAAAGACAACTTTTTGCCAAATTTCAGCTTTCTAGGTCTAAGAGTTTGGGCTGGGCGTTGATGAGTCAGTAAATAAGGACCTCCAATTTTATATAAAAGATTGCACAATGTAAGTCTGTATAATTGTATATCACACACACGACTTCGATAAATCTAAAACATAACGAAACAAATGTAACAAATAAAGAACGCAATAGGTGGTCCATTAAAGAGAGAAAAAAATTACTCATAAAATCTATTACATCTATTCTAACAATTAAAACGCGAATAAGTACGGACGATGAGTAATTGGGCTAGTGATGTTGTGAGATGATTCTTTCTGAAATCTTTTTTATCTTGAGAGAATCTCTTCAGAAAACTTGTTGAAAACTCGCCCTCATCTTTTTCGTAATAGTGCCGGTTATGTAGTGCAAATGGGTAACCTGACGTACTGCCGTCTGTACCTACACGCAGTACTCTAAGTCTGAGGTTTTCTTGTTCACTTGAAAGATACTGGATTTTTTTGCTAACAGGTGTTTGCTAATCAGCAAACATACAGCTTTTTAGTGAACACAAAAGTGCTAATTCTAAAACCTAAAAATATTCATTATATACACATCAACACGGTGTAGGGATATTGCACGATTTTTCACACAAAAGAGGTCTGTTTGAGAAGCTATAATAGCATACTCGAAAATGAAAAAAAATATTGCGTAAATTCGACCATTTTCAAAAAGCAGGCAAAATGTGCATTTTCGTTTTCGTTTCCATCACGTTTTCACAAATTTCAAGTAAAAAAAAATTATTGACTAGAATTAAAAATTCAAGTTTAGCACTTACTGGTCTGAAAATTAAAGCCCTCCATGTATCTCGAGTATGTTTTTATAGCTTCTCAAACAGGCCTCTTTTGTATGAAAAATCGTGCAATATCCCTAGACCGTGTTGATGTGTATATTTTGAGATATGACTCTAACGAGAGTTTCTTGATCAATTTGTATCATTTATTTATGCGCTATTTATCGTTATTTAATCATTTTCCATCCGCGACTTTATTTATAAGGAAAAGTGCTCTATACAAATAAAAACATGTATAAAGAAATCATTTTTTGACATTAGAAATGTCTTTTGGGAGGTGTCGGTATTGGGCCTCGTTTCACGGAAAAGTGTGACCTGCGTATAGCTTCGTTTTATTTAAAATATGAACTTCATTGCCAATGTACTCTGAAATCATGTATGGCATGAAATCTGTGTTTTTTTTTATAGATAATGGGTTTGCTAGACCACAATCTAGTTTAGGGGCGAAGATGTTGTCGAGGATGTAGCAAGCTCACCCTGAAGATGCGTATTCACTCGAACTTTTAAGAGACTCTAACTTTAAATCAAATTTAAAAAATACACAAATATATATTTTTTTTATTCTAGCGCTTAGTCCCGTTTTTCATTCATGGTATACTTGACCATGGTCAGGATTCAGGGTCACTAATTATTTTTTAAGCTTGATAATGAACCTTTTAAAGTTCAGAAACATTCCAACCGTACAGCTTGAGCTGCCTGTTAAGTGCAAAAGTAGGTTGTTATACAACGACTTGACTCAGTGAATCATAATGAATTGACTCACTGAATCATCTTAACTAAAAGCCATCCCTAGCCCAGATTATAAATCAAGTGATAATTGCCGTTTATTGACAAGCATGTAATCAGGTATGCTCTGGTTACAATGATCGTGCGGTGATTTGTACCATTCAAGATGTAATGAGGACTTGCGATAATTGTGTAATCTTTATTTTCTATGTGCTTGAGTGTTGGCCAATGTTGGTCGAACCGGCCATATTACACGCACATTTATTATCATGGTTTTTGCAATTACGTACAGCATGCTGCTCAATTAACTCTATGAAATAAGGATTAAGTTATTTCACGAAATGTTTTGCGTATTCTTATTATATTTTGTATACTACTACAGTTTTTCTTACTCACTTCATCTTTTTCCGGTAGGTATCTTTTCAACTAACTGTACAGTCAACAGCATATCAGGCTACCACAAACTGTCAAATTTGCCAAATGGATGAAACTCTAATACTTGGAGATAAAATTGAAAATCGATTGAAGAAATTTGACAGTTTTGGATAGCATGATGTGCTGTTGACCCTGTACCTATTACAATAGATTTTTATGTTTTTTAGTATTTTTAAAACGCTTACCCGTGTGAAGGTCGTTCACAAGTAATTTTTAGGGAATCTTGGAGATCTAATCCTGGGGTTGTAGGTTCAAGTCCTATTCGCGCCGAAAATTATTCTTTCACAAAAATATTAATTTTTTCATACAAATAATTTGGCGTTAATCAGGATTTTATTTATGAAGATTTTAATTTGTTTCATATAGTTTTACAATAAATCTAAAGAAAAAACCCACAGACTTGAAAACCCAGATAAGAAATATATTTGTCTATTTATCCATAGACGGCCTGTCAAACTTATAAAATTATTTTTATACAGTCGGTTCCTTATGTTAACTATCCACCCACGTTTCTTATCTCCTGGCGTTGAGGTTTGACGGCCACGGCTGGCTTAGTCTCGTGGTAGTGACGCTGCCTCTTGATCGGCGGGTCCTGAGTTCGATTCCCAGTCAGGACAAATACTTGTGTAAAAAACAAATGTTTGTTCTCGGGTCATGGGTCTTCATGTCTGTCTTCAAGTTGGAACACACTTAAAGATTTTATCATATGGCAAGTTTGACATCGAAGGGACGCACGACACAAGGGAAAACCTTAGTGTGGGCCTTTGAATGTGTGAGTGGCGTTTAAAAAAAAGGTTCTAATTAGAATGAACTTGGCCTCTTAACTTGGGGCATTAAATGGTTGCCTGGAAGAGATTGCTGCCTAGCAATAAGGCCGCCTTTTTGTATTACAATGCTTTTTTTTGTTTTTCTTGGACTTGTTGTATTTTTTGTGAGCAAATAAAGAGTTATGTATGGTATTGTAAATACACAATTTTGTTAAAATCATTTTTCAGAAGTCGGCTTAAACAACATTACAAGCAAGATTGATACAGTTCCCATGTGATCTAATTTAATAAAACCCATCTTGGCTGTGGATCTTGGAATTGTGCAAGTCAGGGCTACCGTGCGCAGGCGCAATCAGACCGACCGCAGATGATTCGCGAAATAAAACGAGACCGGATTACCGCCGGCGCCGGGTAATGGACTAGTGATGGGACGATTGTTATCGAAATATTGACAATAGTGATCTTTTACAGGAAGTGTGGGTTACTGTATTGTATTTTAGGGTAACTGTAGCCTGAAATAAATTAATAAAGTATTAGTCTGATCATTTCTAAGAAAATAAACATTTGCTTACGTTGGAGTTTTCTCAAGCAAAACTATAAATCCGCTCAACATAATTTGCCGTTTTGGATTTATGTCCTTACAAAAAAAAACTACTTAAAAACATTAAAAATAGTTGCGCGCACGTGAAAATCTGCAAAAAAACTAGTCGAATAAGTTCTTCGTTAAAGAAATACAAACATAGGAACACACTATAACATTAATAATTTGGTCATACAAAAGGTTATAATTTATAATGATATATTTCAAATTATTTTTAACGATGACGGTGGCTATGAATCTAGTTCACTTGATATACTTTTATTTCTCATGTGTGTACAATAAATTATATTTAAATTTAATGATGTTTTCTATTTTGGTAAAGCAAATTTTCCTGTGATCCAATTTTTTTTGGATCGTCTGAAAATATTTTTGTCGATATTGCGAGTATTCTACTCGTCCATCTCTATAGCTGGTCAATCCCGCACAGAGTAATCATTTGTCTACTTGACTAAACTGAATTATATTATTTTTTATTGTTATTTAATGACGGTGGAGATAATTTAAGGCATCGGCTTCTGTTCTACAGCAACTCATTCTGTGAGCTTATTCGAATCATCGTGTTAAGGAGAAGATTTGCTTAGAACTGTTTGCGTATGGAAAAATAATTTAGGTACTTATTCTCTTTTGGTGTTCCCCTTTAGAAATTTGGCTTAAAAAAATTGGGACCCACTTCTTAGAAATCTCACTTCTGACTGAAAGATATATTTTAAAAATCAAAATCATTTTTTATATTAGTAATTAGTAATTAGGTTGACGGCCGGTTTGGTCGAGTGGTAGTGACGCTGCCTCTTGATCGGCGGGTCCTGGGTTCGATCCCCAGTCGGGGCAAACATTTGTGTAAAAAGCAGATGTTTTTGCTCGGGTCATGGGTGTTTGTGTTTGTCTTTATGTGTTTTCCAAGGGACCCACGACACAAGGTAAAACCTTAGTGTGGGCCTTTAAGTGTGTAGCGTTTATTATTATTATTATAATATAATGTTGTGATCAAAAAATTTGGAAAATTTGGCAGTTAAAGTTGGATAAGAAACACCAATCAAGTTATTGGTGATCGCTCGCCTTAGTATAAGAAGTCAAAAATCAAAAACTGATGGGTGACCAAAAGTGGCAATTTGTTACGTGCGTTTCCTTAGTCATAGACGGTATTTACCTAGTACTTGATTACCTACATGATAAGGATTCCTTCAGGGATAAATACGCCTTTGCACATCTATGTTTAATTTGAACTAGTCTGTAAGAGTTTGCAATAAAGAGTTTACATACTCGTACAAGGAAGGACAGGCAGCACAGTGCAGCACATTATTTTTATGTTTGTGCCTTTATCTTTGATTTTTTTTTTTGAGGTGTCTTCTGTATTTCTTAAGTGATGTCTATATTATAACGAAATAAAGTTACAATATAGTAACACAATAAAGTGACATAATATAAGTAATAATTATAACTCTTTTTCTTAGACAATATTTTTTATTCTTTTTAGCGACAAATGTTTGAAATGAGTCCTCCTCTCTCAAATAAAATTGCGTGCCCAGCCTGGGTCCATGAGCTCTCAGAAATGTTATTTTTGTCGCCTATGTAAAAACCATGGAAAGCAATAAATGATTGAGTATTGAATATTGAAAGTATTTTCTATTCTATTCTATTCTATAAACACAATTGAATTTAAAAGTGACTTGAAGAGAGAAGAATAGCTTCGCCTTAACTCTTCGAGTTAGATTACGGATGGGAATCACATATCTTGGGATGATCCGGTATGTTCGCACGATATTTATTATTATTTGTACGTAACGTAACTTTATTAGTTCTTGATGTTATTATTGTTATATTATCCACTGCGGGATTCTAACATAATTACATTTTGATTTATCTGGGTCGTGAGTTGAGGAAATGTAAAACTAATTTTGATTGTAAAGGTAACATGCTCGAGATCATAAGCAAGATAAAAAGTTAGTTAAATACACGTGGGTTGCTATTCTACTAACCAATAACATCTCAATGGCGGTAGAATAATGGTGACCATTTCATCCGTTCAGATGGCGTTTACAACTATTTTTTTTTATATTATAAGATCGGTTAACTCTTGACCTCAATCTTGACCATAAAGGTCAAAGATGAGGTCGACAATGGAGCGAGTTAAGGTAATCCAGAAAACGCCTATAAAGGCACTGGTACTGGTACAGTCAAGAGCAGGTCACGCTTTAACTACCAGTTTAAGCTGAGCTCTGATTTATACTGCGCGCCATATAATGCAGGGCCGGTCCAAAGTCCAAAGTGTCAAGCTTGACGTGCTCTTGAGTGTACTCCCACGCACCAACGGATCACAGCAAGCTGTTTGGCGTCGGACTTCGGTAGGAGGGTGGTCGCGAACCAGACGGCCCTTTACAGAGCCTACCACCGCATGAGACCATAATATGCAACCTCAGATTCAGAAAAAAATGAAGTATCGTTGCCTGGGATGGATTACTAGGAGGCAGGTCTCATATGTGTTTCCTTAGTCGCCTCTTACGACACCCACGGAAAGAGATGGGGTGGTGTTATTCTCAACCGATCACCACACGGTAAAAAATATCTAAACCCCATACATTTGATGACAGCTACCTTAAGTGGGGGCGCCATTGCTAACTAAATGTTAAGTTGTTAGTTGGCGGTGGTGCTGCTGGTTCGCTCCCAGTCCAACTTCGAAGCAACCTTAAATGGCATTAATTAACCCTAAAGTCAAAGTCTTCTTCTTCTTCTTCCTAGCGCTTAGTCCCGTTTCTCATTCGGGGTACGCTTGACCATAATCCAGGGTTTGACAAGTCAAGTCATTACAGTGAAGCGACTGCCATCTGACCTCCGTGACTCTACTAACAGGGGAACTTGACCGGATTGGATCATGGTTACACATTCAGTCTCCTGAATGTGCAGGTTTCCTCGCGATGTTTTCCCTCACCATAAAAGCATCGGTTAGTGTGCAACTAATGTACATAATTCAGATAACTAGTCATTGGTACATGGCGGCACTGGGTATCGAACTCAGTACCTCTCGCTTACGAGTCCGACCCACTACTTAACCGTTAGTTAGACCATCGACGCTCTGAATCCTAAAGTATATAATAAATAAATAAACGCTACACACTCAAAGGCAAGCTAAGGTTTCCCTTGTGTCGTGGGTCCTTTGGAACACACATAAAGACAAACACAAACACCCATGACCCGAGAACAAACATCTGCTTTTTACACAAATGTTTGCTCCGACTGGAGATCGAACCCAGGACCCGCCGATCAAGAGGCAGCGTCACTACCACTCGTCCAAACTGGCCGTCAAAGTAAACAAAAAAAAAAGTAAAATAACAGTGACAAAATTAAAATACAATCCCTAAACACTACACGTAAACTAGCCAAAGTAAAATAACCAAAACAAGCCGGCATCAACACGCAAGGTCACGGGTTCGAGTCCGCGTTCATGTGGGCGGGTATTAATTACACCGGTCCCACCCTACCCTGGGAATCGAACCTATCACCTCCCATACGAATTACTCGCTAATTTCTATGCCATAGAGTTTTCAGATAAGTTATGGGGTTATTTTCTGTCTCGTGTTTATAGAATGTTGCTTTTGATTTTGTTAAACGCATTTAAGGCTGATAGAGAGCGTCTCTATAACGAGATAGTCACACTCGTAAGCAAAAAGTCCCGTGTTTGAATCTCGATACAATCATGTGATATGACTTTTTTGAGTCATTTGTACGTGAAGTTTTCATAAATCAATCAGCATAGTTCGAATCCTTATGGTAAAGCAAAATATCGTGAGGAAACTCAAGCATATACCTATTCTGTAAGTTGGCATTGACATCTACAGACATAGAGCAATAGAAAGATGCACTCAATTGCACTCCCAACCGACTCAAAAAAGTGATTACAATAATAATTATTTCAATTTAACATTTCGCAGCATCGTCGGAGATAGAATAACGCAGTGAAAGGGCGCTGATTCAGCTTATGTACTTATTTTATGTTTAGCACAGCGCTGATCTTACGCTAAGACCCAAAGAAATGACAGATAGGGAACTAAAAAATGTTCCTGGACATACAGACAACCGAATATGTCATGGTCCGATCAGGAGGTTTACCATTATCGCTTAGCGCGATCCAATTTAGGACCTAAACAAGTGTGCAACGCTTATTCGTACCATGATAGCTTATAAGCGATTCTATTTTGGCGCTGTTGCGATTCAAAGGCAGACCAGCGACAATTTATGTAGACATTTAAAATGGACCAGAGACAACCGAGCAGTTCTTTTGAACATTGTGTTGCATTTTTGAGTTGCTTTTGCAGCGCCATCATGGTACCATTTTAAAAAACATTCCAATTGCGAAGCAGTTCAAAGTTGGATCCTAAACAGAAATGCTTTTAAACGATCTTGTTTCAACTGTCATCAGGGTCACAAATATCGGATGGCAGTTACTCCACAGAAATTAACCGATCTATTAGGGTGAGTAACAAATCTCTTTAAACTTCTATCTCTGTTTACCTTGCAAGTGAGTGATATTAATGATGATGAAGCATTGCCTTCACAGATGTTAAGGAGAAAATTTGTAAGTGATCAAACTTTTACGCTTAGCGTGACCAAATACTTAAAAACGGTAAAATCACTGACCTTTAATCTGTTAAACTATAAAACTTGGTTTTACTTAGACCATGCGCAGTACATTGAATAACAGTACCAATACTTAGAAGATACTTCGCTGTCCCAAGAACCCTAACTTAATCTTTGCCTCCTACATCAAAGTGTCTTTCTCTTTCTTAACCAGATTCAAAGAAGGAGTTCACCAATTTCTCCGCCATTTATGGACCGATTTTCAAAATTCTCTGTTAGTGGGTACATTAAAAATATTTCAGGCATTTGTATGTCATTTGTATTTGTATGTCTCAGCAGCTCTAGCACGATAACGACAAACTCGCGTTCGGCTCACGCTGAAACTTCACTGTGATTGCGCGAGGGTCCTGCGCAAAGGCTTGCTCGCCCTATGGCGTTGTCAATGTTGACATTTTGACATAGGACCGCGGTGTTGTCGCGGCGCTGTCACTATCGTACTCGGCCTGCAGTTGGATAACACCGATCATAAAGCACATTGTGTTTTCTTAAAATATACATTTTCAGTTCCCCAATTGCAGCAATAACATTCTCTTTTTGTTCGAAATAGTATACTCCAGATGTGGTCCCCTTGTAACCTAATCAGGAGCGGCTTTTTATACTTACAGATTATGGATAATTCCACGTCGAAAACGTAAGAGTCACCGACTTCAATCCCAAAAAGACAATTTTTTCGAGAGTTTCCCTCAATTTCTTCAGGATTCCACCATCATATCCTGGTTTCCTTACCATGGGACTACTCCTTTTCCAACAAAAAAAGAATAATCAAAATCGGTTCATAAACGACGAAGTTATCCAAAGACATACATAAAAAAAAAATATACGGTCGAATTGAGAAACCTCCTCCTTTTTTGAAGTCGGTTAAAAATTAAATCAGATTATAAAAGACCAAAAAATATCAAAAAGTCTTTGGAATCTAAACTTCTTAATAAAGTTTTTCATTATAATTGTTAATAAAATGTAGTATTCGTCCTATACATTTTATCAACCACGCCAGAACCAATGGACTATTTTATTTCCGAAGTGAATCGCTCTCATAAGTTTAATTAAATATTTATTCGTGTAGGGCGGGCCGGACACGCCCACCCATCGATATCGATATTGTTTTCTAGATTTAAGATTGTAATGTATGGCTTTAGAACTAGCGTGGCTCTTGCAAAGGGTTTCTTGGAAAGATTGCAAATGACACGAAGGTTTTGACAATGGATTATATAATTATTTATAATTATTTGAAAAACTAACGTCTGATCCTTCTCTGTTGAAGTTTTATGAAGAAGGAAGTACTTAACGGCTAAAGCTTTAAAATACCGAGGATATTACCTTTGCCTTATAATAGAAAGAATAATAGAAAGAAAATAAAAGACAATTTTTAGCAATAAATACTGGTTATGAAAAGTAATGGTCCTTACATATACAGTTACAAACAGGTATCTTTAATTTTTTTGTCTTTGTTTTTCTGTTTTGATCTTGTGTCTATAAAGTGCCTTCTGTGTTCCTTAAGTGATGTCTGTGTTGTACCGAAATAAAGTATTCTATACAGGGCTTTAGGTAAATCTCTTTCAACCTCTTGGGTGGTTAATCAGTCCATGAAACTGAACAACTTTCCCCCAAAAAAAAATTTTGAGTTCCCATACAAACTTCATCGGCATATAGCGCATTTTGTATGGGAGATAAAAAAATTTTTTCGTATTTTGACCTATGTTCCTTGGGGACAGTTATTCAGTTTCGTGGACTGATTTAACACACGAGAGGTTGAAGGAGATTTACCTAAAGCCCTGTATATAAATACTTGCACAATTTAATAGGTGTGTCGATATGGTGAAAGTTTTGGTTGAAGTGTGTGTAAGGTGTGTGTGCTGCCAGATATGACTTCCAGAGCAGCATCGAACTCGTATATCCGAAGTAAATATTTCATACAAAAGAATTCATTAACTTATAATTTCACGAGGTAAACTCAAAAAATAAACAATCTTGTAGTACATACTATTCCATTAAGTGAACGATTGCTACAGTTTCACAGATTATGCTAGCCATACTATGGTAATTATAAATTTAAAATGGTAATTTAAACCGGAAATGAAATACTAAAACGTATTTTTCGAAGCTCCACCGATCGACCTGTGCTCTGACCACATTTATCAACGAAAGGTCAAGTTATTCGATACTTATCGATAATTCCATGATGTCAGCAAGTGACTCATCTCTATTTCCAAATTGACATAGACTGTATCAATTTTTGAGCATTTTCCATTAATTGCGATGTGCGGCCCCCTGTATATATTCAATGACACCTGTTATCCTAGTCTTCTTCAAAGTCAAAGTCAAAGTCAAAAGTGTTTATTTCATTGAACATATAAAATGATACTTGAACACGTCAATATTATGAATTACATTAGCACTTTTGGCTTTGCGCCTATTCGCAAAGGTGCAGTCTTCCTCAGGAGAAGAATAGGCAAGAAACTCCGAGGGTCGCTCTTTTTAAGTCAATCATATAAATTTTCTTACTGTTAATTTTAATTGACTTAATATCTGAATAACTCTGGAGCTGAGCAATTTATTCCCATGGTTGCTTGTCTAACAGATAATCCGAAATTCTATAATAGCCCTTTTTACAAAGTTTTTGTTTAATTATCGTCTTAAATTTTTCTAAAGGTAGGTTTTGAATACACATGGGAATCTTATTGTAGAAGCGTATACATTGACCCATAAAAGAGTTTGTTACTTTGTAGAGACGGCTGTCTAGTATATCCAAGTTATGTTTGCTTCTAGTGTTTACATTGTGCCTATCACAATTTTTCTTAAACAATTGTTCATTTTTCTTTACATACAAAAGATTATTAAATATATACTGGGACGCAAATGTCAAAATATCTATTTCCTTAAATCTATTTCTAAGAGACATTCTAGGTCTCATTTGATAAATCGCGCGAACAGCCCTTTTCTGCAGGACAAATATCTTATTAATGTCGGCAGCATTACCCCACAGCAAAATACCATATGACATTAGGCTGTGGAAGTAACTGAAATATACGGTTCTCGCGGTTTCTACGTCCGATAATTGACGGATTTTTTTAACCGCGTAAGCTGCTGAACTGAGTCTGTTCGCTAACTTATCAATACATATGAGGACCCCATTGAAGCTTTGTGTCAATAGTGATACCTAAGAATACAGTAGATTCTACAACTTCCAGTTTTTCATTTTTAACCTGTACATTGGTATTAAACTGTTTAACGTTAGGCAAGGTAAATTTAACACATTTGGTTTTTTTCTTGTTCAAGAGTAGGTTATTTGCAGTGAACCATTCAACTACCTTTGAGATCGCAATATTCACGTCGTCATAATTAGTGTCATATCTTTTCACTTTAAATAAAAGTGATGTGTCATCTGCAAATAATACGATCTCATGGGCCTCTTTAACAAGAAAAGGCAAATCATTAATGTACAGGAGAAACAAGAATGGTCCTAAAATTGAACCCTGCGGGACGCCCATACAGACTGTGGACCCAGGTGATCTAATGCCGTTAACCTCAACCTTCTGGATCCTACTACACAAATAAGATTCCAGAAGCCTAAGTGCATTTTTCTTATCGTGTAGGTATAGTCAAGTGTGTAGCGAACTTGACTAACCCTGGTGTCAGAGTTTTCAAACCGCACAATGGCCTCTGACTTGGTTTAACGACTGTAGTCAATCGTGCCTTCCGAAGCACAGAAACGCTTGTGACAAATTGCCACTTTGGTCACCCATCAGGTTCCTTGCCTTTGTGTACGTTGCTTAACCTCACTGATCGGTTGAGGTCAGCGAGCGCCACTGGGCTACGAGCGCTTCCCAGTAACCGTAAGTTTCATCTTACATAATTGCTTTTGCTAACTGTCACTGTTTTGCTAAATCTCGATTATAAAACAAACATTACGAGAACAATTATAGCTGCCCATGCGCAGTTTGTTTAGCTCTTGAAATTATCGGACAAGCGATTGATATGTAAATTAGTGAAATTTGAGATCGGACTCTCGAGTATTTTGATTGGGACGTTTCGACATCTCTTTGAGTTATAAGTATCTATCTAGTTGCATTTGCATATTATGCATAGTTCGTTTAACACAAATGCATTAAGTGACTTTAAATTTATCTTACCAGCCCATATACGTCCCCACCGAGGGGCACGGGCCTCCCTTCGAAACATGAAGGGGAATTAGGCTATAGTCTATCCACCACGCTGGCCCCATGCGGATTGGTGGACCGCTCGTCTTTCGAAAATAAATTTTCTTGGACGGACCGGTTTCATCACGATGTTTTCCTTCACCGTTGAGCAAGTGATCATTAGAAATCCTAGACCAGGATTTGAACCCGCACCTTTCTGGCTTATCACCGCTCTTCAACTTAAATATAGAAAATCTGCTGTAAGCAAATCAGCCCTTATCGTCATAAACCTATCATAATTTTCTAGGAATAACCAGCCGTACCCTTTAATAAACGCATACATTTTCACTGCAATAAAGACATAATTCTATAAGTAGCATTCCTATAAAGTTTATCACATATCACAGCCTGTAGAAAGCAGTATAACTACATATGAGAAGTACGTAGTATATCGTGGCTGGCAGAGGTTCAAATTACATAACCCATAAATACAATGCCGGGTTATTTACAGCGGGTTCTAAACTAAAAGCTCACCACGGAATGGGGAGGTAAAATGCTGCTTTGTGTATTGTTGCTTAATTTTATGGACTTTCAATATAGTTGGAGATTTTACAGACGATGAAGGACTAAAACAAGCACAGTCAAGTACATATGCGCTACACACTCCAAGGCCCAATGTAAGGTTTCCGCTTGTGTTGTAGGTCCCTTGGAACATACATAACGACAGACGCGAACACTCATGTCCCAAAAACAAGTATCTGTATTTCGTTGTCAACATGTTGGCCGATTTTATGGTGATTTTAAAGAAAACAATTAAAATAAAATTAAATCGGATTAATGAGTTTTCTATTTATTTTGGGGAAGTATATGTTTGGTCATTTTTATGGGTGGGTAGTTTGACATTCTGGTCATTTTTCGAGATGGATTTTTGTCCTGCAAAAGGTTAAAACATATTTTGCGGAAACAAACAATTTTACAATACTTTAACAGTCACTGAGTCATTTTTAAATTCCTCCCAATCCTGTATGCTCTTAGGTGTCATTGTTATTTTTTGAAATTGATACAATTTTAACTTGTTTATTTCACTTTGCTGTCATACTTGCTGATTGATTTGAGTGGGAAACTTTGGTAATGTGAATAATTCACTTTGGTAATGTGGTAATTTGTAAATTGTTTTCATTCAGTATGTGAATGAAAGTAGCATTTTAGCCGCCCCACTCTGACATAGCAATACTAATGAGTGAGGATGCGCATGGGCACAGGTCACGTGATGACCCGAGTCCGAGATTATGAACTGTACTAACCTATGCTGGTGGTATAAAAATATTATACTGCCATTTGGCGGTTTTAAAATTCTGACACCAAGTTGGTGAAGTATGCCACTGTTGGAGACATATGCAAGAAGATTTTGCATTTAATTCGATTCTCTTTTGAAATCTGCATGGAACACGGAACGCGATTGTCTTTTCTATACTAATGTTATAAAGAGTAAAGATTTGTATTTTTGTATGTAACGAGTAAGCTCCGAAACTACTGGACCGATTAAAAAAAAATAGGATGTTACATTATCCCCGAGTAACATAGGCTACATAATTTTCCCGAATTTCCACGGGAACGAAGTCCCGAGCGGGATTCTAGTGTTTTATAAAAGTAAAAAAAATTCGCATTTTGGCTGCATGACTGCATCAGATAAAATTGCAGCCTATGTTCAAAATTAAGTACAGTACAATCTCATTAATCCGGCACTATTAAAAACCAGACGGTATCGGATTATTGGAATGTTCGGATTACTGGATTGTATCTCACAGTAGGTAAATAAAGCACTCCATGAAGAGAGTACAATGTATGTATCTGTATCCATGTATCCATGTGAGATATTAACATACATACAGATATGTAACTAATAACGTGGTTTTAAAATAATCACTTATTGAGGTCTAACGTAGGGAGAGGTGAGGATGGTGCAGGCGGAGGGTGCCGGATTATTGGATGTGTCGGTCTATTGAAGTGCCGGATTAGTGAGATTATACTACTACAATTGGAAAAGTGTGCGAAATCAATTTGCCTTAATTTTTGCAATCATTCAAGATAGCTGTTATCAAGTATATGAGGTTTCAATAGTTCTCTATTTCACCACCTGAAAGGATAAAATAAAATAAACAAAAACAAACAAACGCTACAAACTCTAAGGCCCACACTTAGGTTTTTCCTTATGTCGTGGATCCCTTGGAACATACAAAAAGACAGACACAAACACCCATGACCCGAGCACAAACATCTGCTTTTTACACAAATAGTTGCCCCGACTGGGAATCGAACCCACGACCCGTCGATCAAGAGGCAACGCCACTACCACTCGACCAAACCGGCCGGCCAATAAGTGGAACAGACGCCCATAAAAATAGTACCTAATTAATAACCTGGATTTTGCTACGATGGACACTATGTTCTGTTCTGAGGTCGGATTCCGAAGTGCATGATTGCAATTTGCGCGAGTGCAAGGTCGCGAAAAGCACCGCTACGCAAGCTCGAAGTGCATGGGAGGTGCAATTCTCACTGTTGTATTGCACACTCATTACAGCTACATATTATTTATAACAAACTCTGTGTCTGAGTTAACCTTGTAGGCTTGCAAAATGGGTAGGCGGTTGGCGATTGCTTTTTGTGTGCTAAAAAGCAGGTCAGGCAGAGTAAAAATATTATTTTCCTTCATAAATAAGGTAGAAAGTAAAAACTGTGAAGCTTGATATGCTCTTAGCTTTGCTATTTTATTTTATCTACTATTTATAAATAAGTCGGGTTTTCCTTCCTGACGCTATAACTCCAGAACGCACGAACCGATTTCCACGGTTTTGCATTCGTTGGAAAGGTCTCGGGCTCCGTGAGGTTTATAGGATACTTTTTATTTTAAAAAAAATCAGGACACGGGCGGAGCCGCGGGCGGAAAGCTAGTCTTCTTACTATATAAAAATAAGTCGGGTTTTCCTTCCTGACGCTATAACTCCAGAACGTAAGAACCGATTTCCACGGTTTTGCATTCGTTGGAAAGGTCTCGGGCTCCGTGATGTTTATAGGATACTTTTTATTTAAAAAAAAATTAGGACGCGGGCGGAGCCGCGGGCGGAAAGCTAGTTGGTTTATAAAATCCACAGCCATACAGAAATGCTTATAAATCGTATCTTATATTAAACGTATCACCAATGACGAATTTGACTATGTACACTAAACAGAAAATTACATGGTTTGGACTCTGGATAAAAAAGAAACAGAAAAACAAATTAGAAACAAACAAAGAATTGAAAACTGATATAGTTAGCTTTCGCAAATGTGCAAAAACAAGAATATGTGCGTGAAGAATGTATCATGTTTGTGTGTTATTTCTTACGTGTAGGTGTGTGTGCGCCATTATTGTTTACCTACTAATAGGGTTCATAATTATAGAGACGACACTACTGAATTTTTGACCTAAAATCTATTTTCATTTACTGAGCTGCTAAACTTTCTCTTACACCCTGTAAAGGAATGCGGAGGACCTCTATTAAGACTCCAAATAGACCATCAAACTACTTTTCATCCTCCATGCTCGGGAAAGACTTCTTACCTACCTAAAAGCAGGGATGTAAGTAGACTATAACACACCTATAAATCAAAACAGGGATGTAAGTAAATTTGAAATTGGAACAAGATCTGCCTATACAAATAGTTGGAATAAAATCTTCACGCTGAATGACTACGATTTTAAATGTCGCGTTCATGTTTCGATTTTAAAAATAGAACGGCGGATTTTGTCTGATTTGCAAAAATTAAATTAATAAAATTTATTTTTCCTTTACTTACAATTGTTTTATTTACCTCGCATGGAGGATGAAAAGCAGAGTGTTTACCTCGGGCGGAAGTATCATTAACACCCTCGTACTATATGCGCCCTCGCTTCGCTCGTGCACCTAAATATCTCGGGTGTTATTGATTCCTTACCACCCTTGTGTAACAATCTACTATTCTGTAACTGTTAAACAAAACAGAACTACATATTACCAAAATTCTCAGCCAATTACAAAAATCTTTTTCTACTTTATGCTTATTCAGAAAAAAACATTTGTTTCTCTTACAAATTCATGAATTAAATTCCAACAATTTCCTACTTTCACCCACAAACCCGTGCTCTGCCAAGGGCGTTGCAGAACAGTCCCTGGGCCCATAAATCACAGGTTGATCATCGAGTAAATAAATAAGTGAATATCGCTTGAAATGGATCTCAGAACACGACACTGCTTAGAAATTGTTAGGCTCTGGACACTTGAGTGTTTGATGAAAGACTAGGTCTAACACACGAGGTGACTTTTAGAGAGATGAACTCTTTTATTAATTTGAATTTTTTTTCTCAAAATGCTTATTAAAAACAATTCAAATTATGAATTAATTTACATAATAACCCTTTTATTCCAATGTAATTATTTTGTTTGATGTGCAGTAAAGGATTTTACAATACAATACCTACAAATAATGTATAACTAATAGACAATAGATAAATCTAAAAATTATGATGATTCATTCCTTTGCGACTTTCTGAAATTAATTTTTAAATAATTTTCAAATATATTTTTTAAATAAATAAATTAAAAAATGTAGTCGCGAATGGGATTCAAACCGACGCGACGACCCAATGATTAAATCTCCTAGTGCTCTAACCGAACATATTAATTTGCCACAAGACAAACAGCTGATTGCACAAATTTTGTGGAAAGTCCAGCTGTGACACTGAACTTTAAAAAATTTGAAAAAGTACTGAAAAAAACAATTTTAAATCTGACTGCTGTTTGTTAATCCTTAGACCTTAACTTATTAGATATCAATATAAAAAAAATCACTTTTCTCATTCAAAAATGAATCTGATAGAGACAACTTTTTTGTATACTCGGGTTAAATTACAAGACCTAGTGAGCCAAAAACTCTTTTAAATCCAAAAAAGTGCATTTTTATTTTATTTATTTCAATATGGCCGCGACCTAACCCGTTCGTCGTGACCCGTGCGGAGCAGATGGACGGATTAACCTCCAAATTGATTTATTATATTTCAATTTTTTACTACCAAAGCTAAGACTGCTGAACTCTTCCTTGGCACTTGTTTGTAACACGACAAGTTTTGATACTTTAGGTTTTTTTTATGAGGAAAAAAGTTTTTATTTCCTTTCAACTTTTTTAAAACTTTTTTCCTTTCAACTTTGTAAAGCACATTGTTTAAATACTAGTGTCTTAGCTAGGCCGACAAATTACAAATAAAATTGAGTAAATTAAATTAAAATTGTGGATTTGCATTGTACTCTGATTTTAGTTAATTATTTAAATGATTGATAATTGTTCCTTTTTTATATAGATATTGAGTTGTTTTTTTTCTTATGTGTTTTTCTACTGTCCCGTCCATACATGTTTGTGTTGTGATGTCCTGTGCTATAAATAATTTTCTATTCTATTCTATAATCATCTGCGACTCTCAAATATGCAAGGCACTGTGATTTAACAAATTAATGAGAGATTTCACATTAATTTATTACCAGTTTATGACAGATGAACGCGCCTTGAACAAGAAAAAGTCTCAAGACCACTCGTCCACAGTATAAGACAAATAAGATCGCGCAAAGTTATAATTCAATAAAGTCTGAGAACATTCCTTCAGCCACGAATTTACTATTTATTTTATAATAGGAGCCCGTAACGACTCAGGAATTAATAATTTTACAACCATCGATGCATATCACACTCACGGACACCATGATCAGCTTAGAAAGTTATTATTATGGAGTTTTAAAAGGCTTAGAAAAGAAAAGAAAGTGATTGAGTTTTAACGGAAATGTAAAAAAAATGACACAATGTTCAAGCCCACATTAAGGTTCTCTTGTGTTGTTAGTGTCTTACGATATAAGTACATAAAAGCAGATACTAACATCCAATCCCAAAAAAATAATCTGCTTTTTATACGAGTGAATGTTTGCCAATTTTTGTTTTATATCTGTTAAATTATATTTGTTATATATCTGTTATATCTGTGAAAACACTATTATTTGACCAATTAACATAAGTACAATTGGCAACATTTATCACCTAGTTCTTTTTATATAGAAAAAATCTCCTGTGCCAAAGCACTAATTTCTTCCATTTGACACTTAGGGTACATTAATATTCTTTAGCCTAGTGCAGAATAACTTAACTAAATCTGTGAGTGACGTTACTAACATATTTTTTGTTGCAAAAACCTTTTATGTAATAAGTTCTATACATGTAAGCTATGCAAGTTTACTTAAAACTAACAAATAAAAATAACTTGTAGGCCTCGGTACGCCGCTTTAGCATCTTACTTTATTATTGTTGCAGATAAATTAAGATTCTCAATTTATTTCAAATTTTACAAAACTCCAAAAAATCCAAAATTT
The DNA here is from genome assembly GCA_949987775.1 of Aproaerema taeniolella. Taxonomy (NCBI): domain Eukaryota; kingdom Metazoa; phylum Arthropoda; class Insecta; order Lepidoptera; family Gelechiidae; genus Aproaerema; species Aproaerema taeniolella. The sequence continues at coordinate 1,222,777 of OX465258.1, read as the reverse complement.
CCTGGTAGATAACTGTATAATTCTAACTTCTGTTTTTATTTTTTATGATGACGATGTAAAAAAACCATTAATGAAATTAAACTATTAAATTTGTTTTTTTTTAGCAAGAAAGTAGAACATGTATACAGCACATGACAAAGCACTAGGAAAAACAATCAAAAATTCCTAAACAACTTTCTAAGTAACATAATAATTCTCAAACATTCCACAGGTATCCACAGGTGTCCTAAATACCTACACCAAATAGCTGCTCCACATAGCAGCTCTATCGGCTTTCTGCAGCTGATCCCTTATTGTTCAGCCGGATAAAAACGTAGACAATACAATAGGGAGATGAGAGCTCGCTGACCGCGGGCTATTGCGAGGCTGCGAATAGTACAGGAGAAGTCAGAAAGAAAATTTATTGTTTAAGATTCTCGCGGTTATTTTTACTAGTTTTAACTAGTAGTATTTTCACTAGTTTTCGGCACTGTTGCAAGCACTATGATCATGGATGAACACCAGTTCAGATGAGTTCATCCGTGTTTATGGTGCTTGCAACAGCGCCGAAATATCGTATACTCATTTAAAACAAAAGTCGCGGTAAGAACCCTTTATGATATTTTTTTTTACTCTAAGAAAAATAAATACGATAAAAGATACTTTATGTGTCACGGTATAAGTTTATGTGACACATATTTCAGTATCTTATATGTTTTGGACAAAAAACTAGGGTTGTTAAGTTTTATAAACACTTTTGGTCGAGAAACTTCAACGTCTGATGCACAAGCATTACTAAAAATATTGCAAGATGGTTTTAAAACGAGATTTCTATTAGTTAACGATTTACCTTAAAATTAACAAAAAGTTTTACAAACTTAGATAAGTTACATGTCTAAAATAAAATTCTCCCTGTTATTTACGGAATAATGTTTATCAGATTAACACATCAGAAAAAAATAATTATAAACAAATAATCAGATAACATAACACCTTGTTGTTTTACAGCACAACCAAGTTAATACTTATTAATAGAAATATTTGGTATTAATAGAAAATGCAAAAAATTCTTCAGAGTAAAACATTTTCTCGGTGTATTATTTAGTAAGCTATTTGTCCTAACGTCTCCTAGCCTATCGCTCGCATACTCGAAGGCATTGTGTTCACAATTCAAGCCTGACTCTGCATATTTCTCGCTACATTTATCATACATTATACCAGCAATGAATATTCCATCGTCTAACATACTCGGGGCTTAATTTATTAATTGTGCTCTGTGACCTCAACCTTTAGATTTATGTAGCGCACTTATTATTGTGGCCGTTTTAACATCTGTGGCCATTTCGCTACGCGTCGGCCATATTGCTCTATTGACGTATAGACTAAGTTAGTGTTTCAATTAGTACTTGTAATTTGAAATAGGAATGGGAGTTATTTGTGGTTAATTCTGGGGTTCTATTCTGTAAGTTTACGATCGATAGTATGCAGAATGGATAGAAAGATGTTTGTTACTCCTTTACGCAAAAACTACTAAAAGGATTTTGATGAATCTTTGCAGTAATATAGCTGAAAAATTAGAGTAACACATAAGCTATATAAATTTCCCAAATTCCCAAAGAAACAAAGTACCGGGCGGAAAACTAGTGTTCTATAAGAAAGCAAGCTCAAGACAATAAAATCAAGATTAAACAAGCTTCAAATTTCTACCACAAGCACAAACATTAATGAACCAATACTGGGAACAATCGTTAAGGAGTCGAGTGCTCTTGAGTTTATTTTTCGGAAATGAAGCGCTCAAACCAGATCTCTCCGATTCAAGTGGTTCGATGGTACTAGACGATTTGGTCTCGAGCAAACAAAATACGTTTACGTGGGTCAATTGTCAGTTTTTGGTAGCCGTACGATGTAGGAATTATTGGATGTGGTATCAGTAGTAAAAAAAAAAAAAAGGTTTAACTAATAAGTTTTAAAGTTTGTTTTATTTATATGAGTTTCATAATAAGAATGGCGTTGCAATAAACCCTAAATAAATAAAAAATAAATAAAAATTGGAAATCTAAAGGCTTGTTTCACCAAGGCTAACTGATAATAGATAACAATGATATTATATGTTACTTATCGATAGATAATCAGGCTAAATGTAAGAAAAAATGAATTGACAATTACGTTGTCAAATCTTGGGTTAGCTACTAACCGTATTTAGAATATTTGGTAAACATTGGGCTAAAACAGAATCCAGACTTCAAATACTAGTTGCTCTCTCTGTATGCTGTTTTTTCCAATACAAAACTTAGCTAAGTCAGCAACGATTTGCTATAAAGGAGATATCGTTTAATGCCGTTCATGTTGTTAAAGTTATCTTCTTATTTCTATAACAAAAAAATTACTCTCTGATATAAAACCTATAGAAGTCACTGTTATTATATTATTTTATTATACATTCAATTGTATGTTTATCTTTAAGCAAAATAATACCTACAATAATCTATTTTATACAATATACTAATATTATTTAATATTGCACTTGTACAAAGGCATAAACTAACATGTAACAATTGTTATAAATAACATTTAATTTCATTTCGTTTCATTACATTTCATTTCATTTCATGAACGCCTATCCCAAAACCTTAAACCGAGAAAGCTGAAAATTGGCCCAAGGTTTCCGTTTATAACGTAAAATAAAATGCCTTCTCCTAGCATTACTATTCGATGTTTTCTGAATAAATTCGGTACTCCACGCGTGGGCCCGCGCTGTTATCTTAGAAAGCAGATTGGAATGCTGAGTGTAATACGGGAATGCCTTCAATAAACAACGAATTATTAATGGTTTTGCTACCATAAGTTTGAGAAGAGTAGGGTTCTGTCCAAAAAAAAATATTTATTCCAGGGAAACATGGATCAAACTTGGATTTCCTTCTGCCTAAAACTATATTTTTCTCTTCTTGACGCCCTCTCCTCGCATTTTCCCTCCCAGTAAATATTTTATTTTTGTTATCTCTCCCTGTTCTTAACATGTTCAACGAATTACGTTTTTGCCGCAGACGGCGGGTGCAAAAGAGAAACTAAAATCACTTAGGGCGAAATTTATATTTAAAGTTACATTATAAAGACCTAAAACTAACTAACCTAGGTGCGAACGAGTTCGATGTTAGAACTACATTGATTCGTCTTAAGATAATTACTTAACATTTTGGGTTTAACGAGGTTACGATTAGATGGCGTAATCGATGTATAAGCAGATCGCGGCTGGGCACGAGGCGCTGATGCTACGTTCCACTTCTTGTGCTGACTCGAGCCTCGTGGGGCTGACGCCGGTCAGGGTTCAATGACACATGTTGCTACCGATACGCAACAAACGTCCTTCTTAACTTTATCTCTATCACTAAAATAAAATTGTAGCTGTGCTTATCCTGATTTCTCCTGGTTTCGATTTGTTTTTTATTTTCTTGTGTTTGGTCCCTAATATCTCCTCTTATGCCCGTATTACAGGAGACTGTAGTCTTGACATATACTTAAGTATTGATAGTCTCTTTCTCTCACTATCAAAATGGCAAAGAAAACTCCTACTTAAGGCGACTACAGCACCCGATAAAGGCAGCACACATAGGAATAGTGCTATCTCCGTCTCTCAACAGGCCTGGGCCGGCAGTGCGAACAGTGTCGATACACGAAGTTTACGGACTATGAAAGCGTGCGTGCGAAAGTTAGAAGAATGAGATTTATGGAAAGGTAACAACTTAAATCGAAAAATGCGTCAACTACTTATCGAGAGTGTTCAATCACGAAGATTTTGATAGGAAATTCAAGTTCCTGTGTGCATTTTACTATCGTTTTTACAGCCTAAAAGATACACAATATTGGGTATTTAGAGGTGACTTTGTAAGCTTTTTATATCGAACCAAAAGTGCTGAATCATGTTTTCAGCAAACTAATCGTCTAGTTTATGTCCTTATGTTTCAGCAAACTAATCGTCTAGTTTATGTCCGTAGTATTTTTTTCTGCGATTTAATGCAGTGCGTCATTCTTATCTACGCATCATCAAATCGTAATTTAGGTGCTGTAGTCGCCTTAAGTATAGATTGTCGGAATATTGGCGGAATTACGACCACGCAGATTACCATATTACATAATTCAATTCAATTGCTGGGAAACGGAAAAGCCTCCAAATTCTGGTATGCAAAACCTCACGTCGTCATTAAGTTTTAACACGTGTTTTTTTGTCATTTTTCAACCTCCTTGCGGAAAGTTGTTCAGTTTTGTGAGTTCATTCACATCCTAAATTTTCGCTAACAAATTATAAGACACTCTGTAAATGTTTTAAAGAAGATTACACTGCATCAAAATTAGGCAGACAATAATTAGTAAAATTAACTAATTTTAACTAATATTTCCTATAACTGGTAAAGTATTATTCATTTTACATAACTCAGAATATATAATTATATAAAACTTAATACAACAAGTTAATCACAATTATATATTGATAAAGATATAAATTAAACAACGCGAAACGTGTTAAAGCTATTTACATAAAATCGTGTCGATATTAAGAATCCATTTCTCGATTGAAGGAAGTTTTATAGTTCATAGACTTAGATAAATTTAGATATGAATATCTTTCCACCCGGGATTTTGTTCCCTTGGTAATTTCAGAATAATATGTAGCGTTTGCATTCTTCTGATGTTTTAGCTATATCACTGTAAAGTTTTACTAAAATCTGTCTAGTAGTTTTTGCGTGAAGGATTCAAGACACTTATTTGTCATAAAAATTTACACTACAACACAACATAAAATAAAATAAATAAATATAGTAAAGGAGATTGGAAACAAACATCAATCCATGAATCCATCTATGCTAACAAATGTTTGCATTTATATCATTAGTAAAAGTAATAAGTAATAATGATATAATAAGTAAAAAAATAAGTATATTAAAAATTATATATATATATATATATATATTTAATATAAAAATTAAATACGCGGCATAATATGTTATTATTATAATATTATATTATTTATTAAATATAATATATTTTTTGTTAAATTTAGTATATTTTATATTATATAAATTAATATATTAATATAGTTATAATAATAAGTAAGAAGTAGGATAGGATGTATAGTTTTTTTAATTGAATCTCTACGGTAGAGTTATGATTATGACCCCCTGAAACAATTAACTCATTCAGTTTGCCCTACGTTCCCTTAGGAAACACAAGGCAAAATTTTGTTTGTTTGAAATAGGAGTTTTTAATTGCGATTACCATAATTAAAGTCTCCTAGGGAAATTGGGAATGCTCTTTGATCTCCAGGACTTTTATATAGCCTATATTACTCAGGGATAATGTAGCATCCTATGGTGAAAGAATTTTTCAAATCAGTTTCTGAGCCTATTCAATGCAAACAAACAATCAAATCTCTCCTCTTTATAATGTTAGTGTAGACTATCTTCTCCAGGCAATTTCGTTCTTTTGGAAAAGTTTTTAAAGTATTCTTTAATTAGATCGATTTGTTGCGTCGAAGTGAAGATTGGACAAACTAATAGTTTATAATAATTAGTAAGGATAGTAAAAATAATTTTCAAAGCCATGTCTAAATTTTACACAATTCTATTTTGATGCAGTCGTCATGCTTGTAAAAAATTAGATCATCTTTAAATAAATAAACAAATCAACACATCAGCATTGATTATTTTATATCAAGTGATATTTTATTGACCTCCAAATAGAAAAAACGGTCACGATTTCTGTTCAAGATCGTATTATTTCAATGATTTTAATAAATCAAGAATTCGGATATGTCCTTTAATTATTTAAAAATGCAACACTATTCATTTCGTGTCAATTCATTTCATGCAATTCAAGGAGTTTTTTTTTATGAAATAAAAAGAATACAAAAATTAACCTCGCATTAGCATCATGACCTTCTCTTGACAAGACAGATTTTGTAAACACTATAACAAAAATATGACTACCACCATTCCAAAGCCTAGATATCAAATCCAACTACGCCTCACTTTAAAACCAAGTCAGTGGCAATTTTTCGGTTTGAAAACTCTGAAACCAGGGCTAGCCAATTTCGCCACAAACTTTACTATACCTACAGGATAAGAAGAAAACTTTGACTTTTTTTTATTAATAAAGGGTTCGCTCTTGACCACACTCTAGCCCAAGGGCAAAGATGTGGTCGAGGATGTAGCAAGCTCACCCAGAAGAAGCCTATTCACTCGAACTTTAAAGAGATTCGGGTTATATGAACTCGGAAATACAGACGCAGGCAGGGAATTCCATTCCCTAGCAGTGCGCAATACGAAAGATGACTAGACTAGAGAAAGGCCCGATAACTTGACTAGAGGAGGCCCGGGACTTCGTTCCAATTTTGTAAAATCCTTCCTAGTTCCTTGCCTACGTTACAAAAGGAACCTTTGTACCAAATTTTAACTTTCTAGTTCCAAGGGTTTAGGCTGGTCGTTAATGAATCAGTGAGTCAGTACATACTTACCTTCAACTTTATCCTTACTTCCTGACCTACTAATATTATAAACACGAAAGTTTGTATGTATGATGTTTGCTACATGGATTTTAATGAAACTTCACAATATTAAAGCTTATATATCAGAATAATACAGAGGCTCCATAATTTTCAGAAATTTCCATAGGAACGAAATCCCGGGCGAAAATCTGGTGTACAATAAACACAGGGCTTTAGGTAAATCTCTTTCAACCTCTCGGGTGGTTAATCAGTCCATGAAACTGAATAACTTCCCCAAAGAACATAGGTCAAAATACGAAAAAAAAATTTTGAGTTCCCATACAAACTTCATCAGCATATAGCGTATTTTGTATGGGAGATCAACATTTTTTTTCGTATTTTGACCTATGTTCCTTGGGGAAGTTGTTCAGTTTCATGGACTGATTAACCACCCGAGAAGTTGAAAGAGATTTACCTAAAGCCCTGTATATGTATGTATTTAAAATCTATTAATGAAGTTATTTTTGTCGATATACATACAAATGTAACCCAAGGGCTCCACGCTTCAATAAAAACGTTATTCTGGGCCTTTGAATGTGAGGCTTCATTTATTTTATATCGTAAAGCAAATTCCACCTAGAAGAGCTTTCATACAGCCGTACAAATCGCTTTCGAACAAATTAAACGTTTTATTAACTATAATATGATCTCTAATAAACCTGTATAGAAAATTATCGACCGAGTCATTTCTCCAGCAGTAAAATAATCTCATTTCACGTGAAATTTCTTAATAATAAAGACAAAGCCATGTTTTAGTATCTTTTTTATTGGACGCTCATCTTTTAATTCCCTGAAATCGAGAGAATATCAAAATGTTATTTGTGATTGAAGAACTATTAAAGTGAAAAAAGATTCTGTTCTGTTATTATGAACGAGAAATTATCTTCATTTATTAAAGTTGATGAACCTACAAGGTATTTTTTCAATCACCAGAAACTTTTAACAGACCCATATGTTTTGTTGTACATCGTTTTATACAGCAAGCACAACTCTATCTCTTTCCTAAGCTGTCGTAAGACGCGACAACGGTAACATAAATTAATCCTTCCTCCTATTAATCCATCTCAGGCAACGATACCTTCATTTGTTCTGAATCTGAAGTGGCATCATATGGTCCCATGTGGTGTGGTAGGCGCTGTAAAGAGCCGTCTGGTTCTCGACCACCCTCCTACTAAAGTCCGATGTCAAACAGCTTGCTGTGTTCCGTCGGTGAGTGGCTTAATAGGGATTTTTTGAGTTAACTCTCTCCAACGTCGACCTCACCTATGACGTTGTCAAAATTTACGTTAAAATGTAACCCATCTCATAATATATTTATTTTAAATTTTAATCACGTATGCTAGCTCCGCTGATCTGTTAAATTCTGGAGCATGGTCGAGCATGTCCTGAATTTACAATAGAATTCAGAAACTGACTCTTTCCACCTTCGAAAATATTATCTAAGTATTAAGTCCTTTCATGCTGGATTAGAAGTGAAAGAAAAACTTAAAATAATAATAATAATAAATTTTTATTTGTTCTCTCACACAGAATATGATTTACAAAAATTTACTTAATATAAGAGGTACAGTACAAATAATTTATGTGAGAGACTGGTATCTGTACTAGGGAGACCTGTGTTACAAATTACCAGCCTCTCCTGCTCCGGACCAGGTGGACACGGTAGGTACGTTTTAGATAAGTATTAACAAAAACAAAAAGGTAGTCTGATTAAAATTGAGTAGGAAAAATTTGGTTAAGTGCTCATATATGTGTGTGTGTGTGCGTGTGTGTATGTATGTGAGTGTGTGTGCGTGTGTGTGCGTGTGTGTGTGTGTATGCAGTGTCATGCATTTGGGATAGTAAGATTAAGAAGAATTAAGAAGCAACCCTCAGGAGATTTTCGGTTTCCTCGTAGCTGAGTAATTTTAACCACTTTGTGACAGCCCTTTTGCAGTTAGTTTTAGTCATAGAATATATACATACATTTTTATTGATTATATTATAGAGAAATGTTCCTAAAAAGCCGAAGAATCTTTTTGAAAATTCTGTTGCAGAAGTGAAAATGTGCCAGCTACCTACTCTTCCCAGGTATGCAGGAGTCTGTAAGAGGGATGCGAGGGTTTTCTCACCATTATACAAGTTGTTCCATCCGATAACCCTCACAATTTGCATTGTCGGCTCTGTTAGGGAATACAGGCGTAAGCTTATGTGTGTATGTGCTTAAGTAGTGTATCGAGCTTATTTTCACACTATCCAGTAATGAATCACGATCTGAAACACTTCTCTAGGGATTCCCGTGTCTCTCCTACAGATTTGTGATCCAAATTGCCTGCTTAGTATGGCACGTCCTTACCTAGCTCAGTGTTCAACATTTACAAGTGCAGTATAGAGATTGAGTTTGTAGAGAATTGTTTCTGACGGCCGGTTTGGTGGAGTGTTAGTGACGCTGCCTCTTGATCGGCGGGTCCTGGGTTCGATTCCCAGTCGGGGCAAATATTTGTATAAAAAGCGGATGTTTGTTCACGGTTCATGGGTGTTCGTGTTTGTCTTTATGTTTGTTTCAAGGGACCCCTACACAAGGGAAAATCTTAGTGTGTGCCTTTAAGTGTGTAGCGCAAAAAAAAAGTGTATTGTTAAAAACTCACTTTTAAAAACAAGATTTTGTATAAATGTTTATTTTTTTCGTGTTCTTCCCAATGTACCCTATTATTCGAAACCCATACGATGAAATAACAAGTCAGCCATGTTGGGCGGTCTATTCGCCATTTTGGATTAAGAATGACATCACTTAGCATTGGCATCCAAACTAAACGCGTAGGTATGCAAAATTTCAGATGAATTGGTGGTATTTAAATTCAGTTGCAAATTTTGAACTAAACGAACATATAAATATTTTTTAAAATGGCAATAAAATCTATAGACAAGGACAGAATCTTACTAGTTGTACTAAAATTATATACATCAAAATTTGTGGAGAAGGATGGATATATGGATAAACCATTAAAATTAAACCTGATTTAGGACAAATTAGTTTTAAGCAATGATATCTGAAAACAACTTGAAATGGAGCCTTTATTTCCAGATGCTCTTATTTTGAAACAAAGGGAACTTTACATATTTCTAGGATTTTTAATCAAGCATATTTAATTGTTCCTAGGCTAAACTAGTTTCTTTTGAATTCGAGTTTGGCCAGTACATAATTATAACGTCCAGCTCTTACAAGTTTAAGTCAAATTGGCCACTACTATTTCTTAAACATGTGTACGGTTGTATTGTTTCCTGTGCATTTGATTTGGATCGATGTGGATCCATTCTGAGAAAAATCGAGTCATAGTTTAAACAATGAGAGAATACTGACCAGTGATTAGTGGAGGCAGACGTTGAAATAGGTAAAAAATATCATGAACATTTTTGTCTAGCTTATTAATTTTTTTTTGTCTAGCTTGTTACAGTGCTTTTGCTTTCTTATTGAGGTTCGCCAAATTTTATATTTCATATAAGTAAGTTGTCCAGCAGTGGACTGATACAGGCTGATGATGATGATGATGATGATGAAGTTGATTTTTAATGACAAGAACGAAACAGACACTGTTTGCCGAGATACATTAAGAAAATACAAGCACTATACAATATATATGTCAATGCTGAGCAAAGATTTTTTTCTCCATTCTTTCCGGTTGTCTGCAAAATCCCTTCAGTTACTTTGAATAAATGAATGAAACAATTCTTTATTGAACAAATAAACAAAAAAAAGAAACAATAACACACGTGCAACTGGCGATCTAATCACAAGAAATGATCTTTTCCAGACAACCCTTTGACTGAAAGACAATGAGCGTAGGGCGCAGAACAAGAAACAGGCCATTACATTATTATAAAAAAATATCGAATAATGTCAGCTTTTCACCGCAGGTCAATCCTGAATACCTTAAGATGTCATCTTCGACTTAATTTATCTTCAATCATCGGCTTGATTAAAATTATTATTACAAAATTAATAGTGACTCAGCTGTGCGTGTGTGTTAGTGTATAGACTACTGTAAAGTTGACGAGTTTGGAGCACTGTCACTTGTCTCTCAGAGGCAACAAGACATCATACAGCACGTATTTTATCCTTTCTGCACAAAATACACTTCTTGATCTATAATTGTATTATGGATCATCCACACCGTGCGCATGGGCGCCATACAGGCGTGACTACGCATATGTATCGATTGTAATCGATCTCTAGTAAGTATAGATTAAACTTAATCGAATTAGTATGGAATAGTGTTGTACTTGCGTAATGAATTAAGTATGTGTAGGTTGTTGCTAAGTGAATATAGAGCGAAGGTTATTTAATTTACATTATAGTGCGCTTTGGTGTATGAGTTGGGATAGGTAGAGATTGTTTATAAGTTAAGTCATGATACAAGAGAAAGGAATTAGGTGCATATGTCAAAAATGTCAAAGATTAAGTATGATCTTACCCCGCCGCAAGAAGAGGGGTGTTATAACTTGGACGACTATGTGTGTCTGTTTATGGCACCGTGGCTCTTAAACGGGTTAACCGATTTGGATGCGGCTTTTTATTATATTTAAAAACAGGTTTTCTAGCGGTGGTTTTTAGGCATGTTTATCAAATTGCTGGTATTTCAGAGTTATAAACGATGTATGTCGGGGATTATATATTTTTTTAAATTTCAGAGTTGGTTAATTGTTTTTTACTTACAATTTTTATTTAGAAGACATAACCATTGATTTTTTTTGTTCTCGTTTATAGTATATGCCATGAACTAATTATACAGCATAATATATCTGCAACACAGTATTCCAAGTTAGTAAACAAGACCTTCTGATGATTATGAAGATGTCTGCTAGTTAGATCCCGCCGCTCTGACATGTAACTGATATGTGAACAGACCTTTAGGGCCAATGTGTTGCCACAGTATACACTTTTGCAGTCGGTTAATAAGTATTTTGTATAACTGCCACACTTTGAGTTCCGCTACATGTCAAAGCGTATTTTAAAATGCGGTACGAGTGGTTAGTGTTCCATTTACAAAACTGTGAACAAAAATGTTTTCATGCACATTTTTTTACTACAAATATTGATATTCGTCTGTTATAAAAGCGCATCCTTGTAGTCTAGAAGCTGAGACCTCTCGGATTGGACACTAGTAATAGGCTGTTTAGTATTACTACTTATTCTTAACGTCTGATCGCATTTTTCCGACCACGAAATGGCAAAAGTAATTTCATGAATTTGACCACATTAAGCTACACCCCACTCAAAAACGTTTTTCCTCGTCATATAGTATAGTATTAGATAGTGCGTTAGAGTCCCGTCACGTGCCTGTTTACAAGGGTGTGCAAGAATCGCGCGATGGTTCAAGTAGTGAAAGTGAATTTTTTTAAACTGACTATTTCACTACATAAAAAATATATCTCAATATGTCTCAGCTTGCCCCTCAGCGACGTCTATAAGACACGTGACAGTACATGGGCATCTACGGCACGTGTATAGAACGATGAGATATATGAAGCTAGAAGCCACAAAAATTAAACTGAAAAAAACCCAGTATATACTAGAAAACAATTTTTTGCATCAACTCAGCTGAGTAAGCCTAATTTTGATTTCTCCAAGTGCAAATTTGGCATTGCCAAAGAGTAGAACCTCTGTTCTAAGCTTTCTTACACTATGGCATGATACGTGTTGCTGCTACAAATCCATCTCTCAACCATTCGCCGAGGTAATGCATCATTTTGATATATTTTTCACCTCAAATACCGAAACATCTTAAACACCGCATTATAATTTCCAGTCTCTACTCAAAGACAAGAGACTTAAAGACCATTTTTCATTGCAGAAAGTTTACGGAGATGTGTTTGAATGTTTTGAAGGTTTTGACATTAGAAAATCAAGTGTTACACATTAAAAATATTGCTGCTCACATTTGCGTGGCTTCACTTGCCTATTAGTGGTGGACTATCAATCTTGATCCTTGCTGATGGGTACAGGTCATGTTGTTGTGATCTTGTTCTGGATCTTGATTTGTTGAGCGTGGTGTACGCTTTGGCAATATATCACAAGTTTGAGAGGAATATTTCTCGAAGACTAATTGTTGCTGACAGATAATTTAAACTTTAGAGGCAAGTAGTAATCAGATAATTTAAACTTTAAGGGCCAGCATTCATCCATGTCTCAAATGCCAATCTTATGCTCGTTTTAAGGTTTAACCATTTCTTTTATCGTGTAACGTTTTTTTTATTAACCCATAACGTCCCCACCGAGGGGCACGGGCCTGCCTTCGAAACACGAAGGGGATTTAGGCCATAGTCCATCACGCTGGCCCAATGCAACGCCACCGGTCCACACCGATCGTCTTTTGAAAATGAATTTTCTTGAACGGGCGGGTATTATCACGATGTTTTCCTTCACCGTTGAGCAAGTGATAATTAGAAATCCGTACATAAATCAGAAAAGACGAATTTAGTGGTACAGGCCCCGCACCAGGATTTGAACCCGCGACCTTCGGATTACAAGTCCGGCTCATTACCAACTGGGCTACCCCCGCTTACTTACAATCAAGTATTTGGCGAACTTGACTCACCCTGGTGTCAGAGTTTTGAAACTGCCAGATAGCCTCTGATTTGGTTTAACGATTGCAGTCAATCGACAACAGCCGGGGCCGGCGGCTTAACTTGCCCTCTGAAACACAGAAAGTCAGAAACGCTCCTGATAAGTTACCATTATGATTTACATTGCTTAACCTCACTGATCGGTTGCGATCAACGAACGCCACTAGGCTACAAGCATTTTTAATTTTGTAGTATGTAGGATCATGGCTACAGATTCAGTTTTCTGCATTTGCAGGTTTCATCACGAAGTTTTCCCTCACCGTAAGAGTATCGGTTAGTTAGTGTGTGTTAGTGTCTTCGGTATATGGCGCGGCACTGGAAATCGAACTCGATACCTTTCGCTAAGAAGTTGGCCTGTTACTTATTCTCTCATAGCCCAGAGTGACGCTCACTGATCTCAACCGATCAGTGAGTTTAAGCAACGTACGCACAGGAAAGGAACCCGATGGGTGATCAAAGTGGCAATTTATTACGAGCGTTTCCATGCTTCGGAAGGCACGTTAAGCTGACGGTCCCGGCTGTTGTCGATTGACTATAGTCGTTAAAACCAAGTCAGAGGCCATTGTGCGGTTTGGAAACTCTAAAACCAGGGTTAGCCAATTTCGCCACACACTTGACTATACCTACACGATAAGAAGAAGAAGACTTATTCTCTCATCGCGAGTAGAGTAGAGAGGTTTATAAAATTTTCTCGTCACGATGCGTCTTACTGAAATATTAGCAAGAAACAACAATAGCCTCTTTCGTCTCTTTTTTTCTTATAACTTGTACAGTCGAGCGCCGGAAATCCTTTACATAAAGATGCTATCTTTCCACTTGTGCTGCCACATTTAAATAAGAGTTTTAGAATTGATTATCAAAGATCATTGTATAATACAGATGGTCAACTTGTTCAGACGTTTTATAATTTTACCTAATTTTGTCATAAAACTTGTATTTCTTATTAAATTTATTTTTTATGGCTATCTATGACCTATTATGATCAATTTATACTTTGGTTATAATATATCGATCGAACCTTTGTTAAAATAAAATTAATTACACTTAAAAACATTATTGACACTATAAATAGGTCTGTACTTCTAAACGTTGTATATTACAATTTAATAAAACTTAACTGTTGACAAAAACAGAGATATGTATTTTCATAGGCGGCCAAAGGGATTTTTCCTAATTTTTTAACGCAAAAATACTTCATGTAGACGAGGGTCCTCCTAATGTTAATTTGTAAAATTATGCGATCAATGTTGGGTTTTGCTATGAAAGAATGCTGCGAAAAAGGGACAAAAAATACAATTAATATTTACTGATATCTATACTGTAGTATTAGTAAGAGTAAGTATGATTTTAAAAACATCTAAGAAACTTTATTTTTTTTTAGTTCTTATTCGAAAATTAGGTACGAATGTAAATTCAAAAGTCCCTTCTGTATCTGCTTTAGTCTATCCCATCACACACGACAACTTAACAAATTCAATACACAACCTCTAGCTCATGTACTCGTATATAGATCATTATATCGTTCTGTATTTAACGTGCGCCTGCGCTGCGCAGCCCAACTCGAGTGATCGGAATAATAACGAGCGATTTGGAATCAGAATTAGACTGATATTACGTTATAGCATGTGGCGACTATTGTTTTAAATAGGTTGATGTTATAGGATGATCTATACAGATTATAAAGAGGAAAGATTTGATTGTTTGTTTGTTTGCATCGAATAGGCTCCGAAACTGCTGGACCGATTTAAAAAATTCTTTCACCATTATCCGGGATGGACATAGGGTACATGATTTTCCCGAATTCCCACGGGAACGAAGTCCCGCGTGGGAAGCTAGTTATAAATTAACTAGCGGGCCCAACAGGCGTTGTCCCGTTTTCTTAAATTTTGCTAATGTTCTGCTCAACTTTCTTATTTTGTTCTTTCATAAATAACTACTCCTGACGATAAGGAATACAACAAAAAAAGAATCATCCAAATCGGTCAAGTTGTTCTCTAGTAATAGCGTGTCCAGAAGAAATAGGGGTTCATATTTATAAACATATATAGATTAATCAGAGCTGTCGGACGCAGTTTGTCTGTCCAGCTATGCTAGCGTTAATATTATGTAATTCAAGTGTGTGGCGAACTTGGCCAACCCTGGTGTCAGAGTTTTCAATGGCCTCTGACGTGGTTTTAATGACTGTAGAAACTCTCGTGATAAATTGCCGCTTTGGTCATCCATCGGGTTCTCTGCCTATGTGTACTGTAGCACCTATTCCGGGGACAAGGAATGAAACGTGTAGCTCTTCTACTAGGTGCTATATTTCCAAATAATTACTGGCACATCTATTTTTTTTTTCACACTCAATGGCCCACACTAAGGTTTTCCCTTGTGTCGTGGGTCCCTCGGAACACACATAAAGACAAACACAAACACCCATGACCCGAGAACAAACATCTGCTTTTCACACAAATGTTTGCCCCGACTGGGGATCGAACCCAGGGCCCGCCGATCAAGAGGCAGCGTCTCTACCACTCGACCAAACCGGCCGTCAACACTTGTTGACACTTGTTGACCGTTACACTTGTTGTTTATTGTAAACGTATACACAGTTATTTATTATTTTACAACGTTTACGAAAGTGCTATTTGCACGCCTATGATCGCATACAAGAACCTATTCCGCGAGCTCTCTACCAAGAATGGCGGAAGACCAGATCTTCAATCATTTCGAATGCTGACATCGAATACCATTTCAAACCTTTTAAAATCATCTATACTAATATTATAAAGCTAAAGAGTTTGTTTGTTTGTTTGTTTGTTTGAACGCGCTAATCTCCGAAACTACTGGTTCGAATTGAATAATTCTTTTTGTGTTGGATAGTCCATTTATCGAGGAAGGCTATAGGCTATATAACATCACGCTACGACCAATAGGAGCAAAGATATAGTGGTAAATGTGTAAAAAACCAATAGGAGAAATTATACCTAGACTGACGGACATATCAACGCACAGCCTAAACGGCTAAACGTAGGCACTTGAAATTTGGAAGGGACGTAGCTTAGGTACCGCAGAGGTGCACTAAGAAAGGAATCCCCGAAATTCCCGCGGGAACGGGAATTAGCGGGAAAATCCTTTTGTATGAAAAATCTAAACCGCTTAAGTTAGACGCTTGAAATTTGGCATGCAGGTACCTTAGTAAACTTAAAGCTAAGTTGCAACAGGATATTGCAAAATTCCTACGGGAACGGGAGTTAGCGGGAAAAAACTTTTGTATGTAAAAATCTAAATCACGTAAGATAGATGTTTTCAATCTGTGTACTCTGTACAAAAAAAAATTAACACGCAAACGAAGTTGCGGGCATCAGCTATATTATCTATAATAATATTATAAAGCTAAAGAGTTTGTTTGTTTGTTTGTTTGAACGCGCTAATCTCCGAAACTACTGGTTCGAATTGAATAATTCTTTTTGTGTTGGATAGTCCATTTATCGAGGAAGGCTATAGGCTATATAACATCACGCTACAACCAAAAGATATAGTGGTAAATGTGTAAAAAACGGGAGAAATTATACCTAGACTGACGGACATATCAACGCACAGCCTAAACGGCTAAACGTAGGCACTTGAAATTTGGAAGGGACGTAGCTTAGGTACCGCAAAGGTGCACTAAGAAAGGAATTCCCGAAATTCCCACGGGAACGGGAATTAGCGGGAAAATCCTTTTGTATGAAAAATCTAAACCGCTTAAGTTAGACGCTTGAAATTTGGCATGCAGGTACCTTAGTAAACTTAAAGCTAAGTTGCAACAGGATATTGCAAAATTCCCACGGGAACGGGAGTTAGCGGGAAAAAACTTTTGTATGTAAAAATCTAAATCACGTAAGATAGATGTTTTCAATCTGTGTACTCTGTACAAAAAAAAATTAACACGCAAACGAAGTTGCGGGCATCAGCTAGTATTCGAATAATCTTCTTCGAAATGACCGAATGAGCAATAAGTTGCGTTATGCCAGATCCTCCATGAAGGTCTGCATACCACAGTACATTGCTTAAACTCACTGATCAGTTCAGATCAGCAGGCGCCACTGGGCTACGGGTTCTTCCTCTGTACATTGCTGGTTTTTATGTTTTACGCTGTTATATACAGTTGTTTTTCTTGCAAAATGGAGTGAATTCAAATGAATAATTTAATTTAATAACATAATTTTCCACGTTAAAAACGTATGAGTCACCGACTTCAATCCCAACAACAGTTCGCACAAAGTAGATATCTAGTTTTTTGCGGACTACAATGCCTATTAGCAAATAACTACAAACAGAAATGTCATTCATTTATTTAGATGATGTTCTAGTTTGTAGTATATTTTGTTTTTGTTGATTTTTTTTAAAAGCGCTGAATCATTTTCGATAAAATTTATATGGGACCTCTTCAGGAGTATACTCTTTCGAACAAATAAAGAATTTTGAAAATCGGACAACAGTTGCCGGAGTAATCGCGTAACAAATATACAAAAAAAAAAAAAAAAAAACATACCGTCGAACTGAGAACCTCCTCCTTTTTTGAAGTCGGTTGAAAAAAAATTAAAACCATGGTCTGAATTCAAGCTATCAGTTTTAGCTAAACTGTCTCTTACCCCTTATATGTGATGAAATTAATGTTATGATAGTTTCTATAAAACATCATACATTTTCATAGACCGATCCATTTCTGCTCACACCCTGTGTAAAGCCGTCCAGTGTCGAACAATGAAGTCATCTGTCAACGGCCAATGCGACTACGGTGTCCACACGTTTTGTATAAAGTGGGACAGTAACTTCCATGCCGGACAGAGTGAAAGAAAAACATAGCATCTCCCAGCTACCTACTCTGCTCATGTATACAGTGAACGTCTGTAAGAGGGATGCGAGGGTTTTGCTGTATAATGGGCGAAAGGCTGACCACCTCTCACCATTATACAACTTGTTCTTTCTGATAGTCCTCACAATTGTCAAACGTGGCATCAAGTAGTTCGCTAGAATCACAATGCTCTGCCTACCCTGTTAGGGATTATAGGCGTGAGCTTACCTATGTATGTGTAGGATGGTAACTTCAAGATTCAAAACATTTACTTGACACTAAAAATTCACAATAAAACACAACAGAAAATAAAATAGAAAAAACAGGACGGAACAAAATCAGAAAAAGACAAGATATCGAATGATATAAATAGTGGATTGAACGGTTGAGCGATGTCAAGCAGAACTCAGCTCAGCATATGTTGAAGCCGAAGGTGTACATAGCTAGCGATGTTTGTAATAATTTACAACTTGTTGAATATTTCACAAAATTAGTTTCTAATCTGTGTTAACTTAAAGTTAATTTTAACAATTTATTGAGTAAGTTACAGAAACAACAAACTTACGCAGTATAAATAGGTCTAACAAAAATTTTACCCTGACTTTTGAATGTAGTTGGTTTAAATGTTAATTCTAAATTTTTACGAAAAAATGTAGTTACATTAATGAATTTGTGCTTTGCAATCTAACAAGGTGCCATAAAAAATCTTCGTTTGTGTTCCTAGTAGACGATTTGCACATCGTCGTTTATCAAAGTCATCTGTCCTTAACTTAAACTTCCGCTTTTTAGGGTTTACTAAGTTTTTAAGTTTCGGACTTTAACAGACAAGCGACGCGGCGGTCGCGGGTTGCTGACGATTGACTACAGTTACTGTAGGTTTGAAAACTATAACATCATCAACGCAAGACCTACACGATAAAGAATTGAGGATCCTCTTAAACGTAAACTACCCATCCTAAAGTCTCGTTTAAAGTCAAACAGCATGGTAACCCTACCCAAAGAGCAGACGTGATCCATATTAACGAGTGGCAATATAAATCGTAACTAGATGTGACAGACGGCAGTTTATTGTTGATTAATTCTTCTACAAAGCCATTCCATAGATTTATCGAGAACCTATATGGATCATGGAAATATTTGGAATTGTATTGGAAATTATTAGCCTGCTTAGCAATTTTACTGCGGTTTATTGGAGGTTCGGGCCTCCCACTAAGAGGAGATATTGCTTGTTTATTTTATTAGATTTTTACATTAGTTGAGTCCTTTTATGCCTCAGTTTATGTAGTGCTTTCCTTCCTTATCCTGTAGATAATTATAGTCAAGTCTATGGCGGATTTAACTTGTGCTAAAATATTTTAAGGGTTCCGTGCCTCGAAAGGAAAAAACGGAACCCTTATAGGATCACTTTGTGGTCCGACCGTCCGTCTGTCTGTCTGTTAAGACCCTTTTTCTCAGGAACGCGTGGAGGTATCAAGCTGGAATTTATATGAAATACTTAGGTCTACTTTCCCTTGAAGCTGTGAAAAAATTAACTTCTAAGCCAACGCAATCAAAGCAATCAGCCGTTTATGCCGCAAATTTCCGCAAAATTTCGTGAACTCAGAATCTTGAAATTTGGTACGAACTGTAATTTGGTACGCACAGATAATGGAAAAATTCGAAAACCGTAAATATTTTGTTACTTTATTTTATTTTATTTATTGAACAAAACCAACAGCTTAATTACAAGACATGTAAAATTTGTAGCTAGCTTAGGTTACATCATATAATAAAAATATTTTTAATAATTTTAAACTTACTACCTCTTTCCTCGTGAAAGCGTAGAGGTATTAAATTGAACTTTTACTTATATACCTACAGGTTTGTACGGAACCCTCGGTGCGCGAGTCCAACTCGCACTTGGCCGGTTTTTTTAAAGGGAATATCCCTCATGCGGGTAAGCGAGGAATAAAAATCTTTATTAGATTTCGCACCTGTCATAATATACTTCGAAAAAGTTATATGAGTCTGTAGTTCCCCATACGAGACACAGATGGCGCTAACCTACTCGCACAATGTAGTAAGGGAATGAGAAATTTTCAGTCAGTGTAACGCTTTTTCTATATGTAGACTTTCGAATCAACATCAAAAAATAGACCCTGTCTGTCGTTTGAATTTATGCCCTCTTAGCAATTCTAGATCAATTGTCAACGTCAATTAAATGCAAAAGAAATGCAAACTTCTACTCTTATATTTAAAGTTATGTTTTCCTTGGCAATCAACTCTCATGAGGTGAAGTATCATTTCTTATGCCAGGACAGCAGGCGATATCAAAAGCTTGTCTTTCCACCGTTTCTTTAGTCGACCTCCAAGAAAAATAGGCAAGAAACTCCAAGAGCTGCTGTTCTAAAAGATCTCATTACAAATTTCCTTATTTAAGCGCTCGGGGGCTCGCTGATGTCAACCGATCAATGTGGTTAAGTGGCAATTTATCACAAGCGTTTTCGTGCTTCGGAGGGCACATTAAGCTGTCGGTCCTGGCTGTTGTCAGTCGTTAAAACCAAATCAAAGACCAGCGTGTGGTTTGAAAACTGACACCAGGGTAAACCAAGTTCGCCACACACTTGACTATACCTACACGATAAGAAGAACAAGATTTTCTCATTTCAACTAGATCTGAAATTACTCTAGAGCTGAGCAGTAATTCTTCAAAATGACCCCTTGCCGAGCCTAGTTGCATTAGTACCTCAGAACCCCATAGCTCGACCGATGGTACATTTATCAAGCTATCAGTAAGACTGTTTGTTTGTACTCTTGTTATTAGAGAGGTACTGTAATTTATTTACAAGTCTATGTGAACACTCTTTGATTCATTGTTTGTTCACTTTGGAAAAGGTAACAAAACTTTTTTTTTTACTTTTCTTTTCGGATGATTTGAGTTAAACTTCTTAAAAACATATTTCCAGGTTTTGACTCACTGACTCATGAATGCCCAACCCAAACCCTTAGATCTAGAAAGCTGAAATTTGGCGCAAAGATTCCTTTTATAGCGTAGACAAGGAATAAGGAATGATTTTACGAACTTTCCTCGAGAGCAAAGTCTCGGGCATCCTGTACTATTATGATAAAATTACCTATAAATCTTAACATTTTAAATCTAGATTAAGAACTAGCTATCTGTCTTATACAGAATCTGCCTTAAACAGAATCTGTCGTAAACCGAACAAGCGACCAAAAGCACCTATAAACACTCAAGAAACGAAAAAAATTGTGTGTCCTGGAATTGCCTTTATAAGATTTTTTTTAATGTAATTCGATTGCACAAAATCTTAACATTCAGATCATTACACTCGACTAACCAAACAAATTACAACCAACGAAAACAAGTCATAAAAAGAAACATCTGAACGCACCTTATTAAAAAACAACTGTCAACACAGCCATAAAATTAAAAACAAAAAATAAAATCACATTGAGTCGTCCCGTGTTCGAAGTTCGAACCTATTCTAAATGTAAAGTTTGAAATCGTAACGCGTTCTGACGCTTCCTCTACGTGACGTTTCCGTTCGGCGCATGCGCTCCACGAATCCCTAATCGCACGAGCTTTTACAATCGTTTTTCTGTTTTTTTTGGAGTTAGGTAGATATGGAGAAAAAACTTTGGTCTTTTGATATTGATTTGAAAAAAATTGAAAAATTGAATTTATGATACTTACAAAAAGTTTTTGCTTTGTTCTTGAAGCATATTTTTTTAATCTGTAAAACTTAAATGCATTCAAAAACTATTATTAAGCTTCTAGCTACCTCACAGTTATTACATTAAATTGGCTATGATGACTGTCGGCTGTGGATATGTAAATTACGAATAATTTTCCACGTCAAAAACGTAAGAGTCACCGACTTCAATCCCAAATAATTTTGTTACAGAGATCCCATACTCCTAAACCATTCATCATCAGCTTCATCATCAGCTCAGCAACATCAGATGGTGACCATTAGATGCAAAAATCTACATAGATTAAGATAATTTCTGATAAACAGTGTATATGCCTACAAAAGAGGGTTTCCCTCGATTTCCCCAGGATCCCATCATCAGATCCTGATTTGGTGACAATGGGACCACCTCTGACATATGACCTACCAAATAAAAAAAGAATTATTCAAATCGGTTTATAATTGCCGGAGTAATCGCGTAATAAATATACAAAAAAAAAACAGTCGAATTGAGAACCTCCTCCTTTTTTGAAGTCGGTTAAAAAGATTGCCGTTTTCCGTTGTAATATCTTATTTATAAAGTCATTATAGATACTAAAACCCAAATCCTAAAGATATAGATAGAGAAAGATATCCTAAAGATATTATACTACTTCTTACTAATATTATAAATGCGAAAGTTTGAGAGATTGCATGAATGTTTGAAACTAAGTATTTCACGCTCAAACATAAAATTTCGATAAAATTTGGAGTGGAGGTAGCTGACACCCTGAATTAACATAAATCAATTTTCCCAAAAAAAAACACATTTTAGAGAGTGGCAATTTAAAATACGTTACCTGTCGGCGTGCGTTCGGGTTGACGATGTATGGCTCGATGTATAGGCTTACAAAATTTTCCCAAATGTCCACGGGAACGAATTCCCGGGCGGAAAGCTAGTTTTTTAAATACAAACCGAAAAAAATGCCTTCTTTGGAAATAAGCTAAAACTTTGAAATCAGTTTTTTAAACTACCTACAGAACCACAGCCTACCACGACCTCTACAAGTACCTATTTTTTCCCTACAATATGTATCCTGTGATTTGATAGATGGCATGGAGATAGGCGCAGGCGCAGCATTAGGTACTCCGCGCTCATACTGATAAATTGACTGCTTGTATTCTGAACGCATCGCCTACTGATTCACATTTTAAATTTAGAATTTAGGCATTTGGCTGGTGAATTAAAATGAGTGACTGCAGTCTTTTTGCTCGATTAAAATGAATTTCTATTTTCAAAAGTATAATAATAGGTCTTTACCTGTGAAATTGCCGTTTTTCATACAATATTTTTGGAAAACTGAATTTTCCATACTAACGTTTTTGAATTTTTCTCGGAAATTCGAAATCCAAATTTAGCAAAATTTTGTGGGAAGGTTTGGACAACATTAAGTTAATTTTCATCATACTTAGTTTATTGAAAGTTGTCATTGTAACAAAAGTACAGCAAAAATAAGCAATGAAAAGGGCAACGGATGAAACGAGCTATATTTGACCTTCTTTTTCAGCAAATAAATCTGAAGTAAATATGTATTAATTTGACTCAATATCTCCGTTATATGGCCAAGGTTTTAAATAAAAAACAATTTTAGTAATAGCTGTTCAATCAAATAAATTATGAATAAAATAAAGCTTGAGAAAAAATTGGCAATTTCATAGGTAAAGACCTATTATATTCGAAATTGTATTGATTCTAGTATTTTGAAATAGTTAGGATAAAATGTCAAGTGTTTTCATAAATAGAATTCCTATTCTGTCTGCTGAAAAAGCTAGCCTTTGTTCTTTTTATTTATTTACTAAAATTAATAAAGTCGGAATATTTAACCGTCAATTTATTTTGTCGCGGCATCAAAATACTTTATTTTTCCAAAAAATATTTTATCATAAAATGTATAAATATTATCTTTATAATAATAGGTCTTTACCTATGAAATTGCCGATTTTTCTCAAGCTTTATTTTATTCATAATTTATTTGATTTAACAGCTATTACTAAAATTATTTTTTATTTAAAACCTTGGCCATATAACGGAGGTATTAAGTCAAATTAATACATATTTACTTTAGATTTATTTGCTGAAAAAGAAGCTCAAATATATCTCGTTTCATCCGTTGCCCGTTTCATTGCTTATTTTTGCTGCACCGTTGTTACAGTTACAACTTTTAATAAAGTAAGTATGAAGAAAATTAACTTAATGTTGTCCACCAAACCTTCCCACAAAATTTCGCTAAATTTGGATTTCGCATTCCCGAGAAAAATCCAAAAACGTTAGTATAGAAAATTCAGTTTTCCAAAAATATTGTATGAAAAACGGCAATTTCATAGGTAAAGACCTATCTATACTAGTACTATATAATATTATAAAGAGGAAAGATTTGATTGTTTGTTTGTTTGTTTGTTTGTTTGTTTGTTTGCATCGAATAGGCTAGGAAACTACTGGACCGATTTGAAAAATTCTTTCACCATTAGAAAGCTACATTATCCCCGATGGACATAGGCTATATTAAATTTTTTTAAAAATTAGGGATCCTTACTGAAACACAAATAATGAAACCCAAGGTGTAAAAAAAATACCTAAAATATTATTTACATTGCGTGCGCTGCGTAAACTAATGATGATAGAATAAAATAATGTACTACGACTTTGCAGAACACATAAATATTTACAAAAAGTGTCGCGACAGCATATGTATAACTATTGTAGTTATGCCACAATATGTGTTCTTTTATTTTAAAAATTTAATTGAAATGCCGCCCGCTATAAAATGCTTTTTATTTCTATCTTGGTATTAATCCTTATTAAAATAAATTACTTCATATTCAAGACTGCTTCAATATATTTATACCACTTTTTGAATTATGCAATTCGGACATTCCATTCAAAAGATATCACGAGTTTAAAAATGTAAGTATTAGAAAAAAGTTTCGTGGTCGCCGCTCATCCTGCTCGGCTAGCTAGCTAGGCAGCACCTTATGCGATGTAGGCGTCACTGGGGTACGGGCCGTACGGGCGGGGAGTCAATGTCAAGAAATGAAAAAAAAAAAACTTCAGAAAGTTTAATAATATGTAATAAAATCAATCAATATCTATAGTTGTGTATACTGTATGACAGCAATGCAGCTGCTTTTCCAGTCTCGGTGGACATTCCCTCTACTGGTAATTTAGGTCCGTATTAACTAAATTACCAAGCTTGATATATCTTTCTTTCACTATTAAAATGACAAAGACGACTGCTGCTTAAGTATAGATCAGTCTGAGTCGCGTTCTATAATACGGACCTTAGATGCACATTGCATAAGTGCTCAGAGCATTTCAAGCAATTAGAATACCCTCTTCGTATATGATAAATACTTCAATAAGGCTACCTATTATATATGCTATTTTAGGTTTCAAACATTTATTTATTCATAACTTAATTGAAAGACTTACATTTAATATCTTTGGTAATAAGCATAGCCAAATAGATTACTCTGGATTAGCAAATATTCGTCTGTTTAAAGAGGTGTTTTTATCTATGTAACATACATGGTTATTCTATTCAGCTTACGTCTTTAGAAGTAAGTAATTCAAATCAAAAAGTTGTATTTTTATAGCACCATTGTATTCTATGTACCTATACCTTTCTGCAGCTTTCTATGTAATACCTATCAATGTCAAGTGTATAAGATCTCAACTTTTATTTGTTTAGTTAGGAATCATCAAAATGGCGATGAACTTTACAGCACTAAGAAAGGATTGGGTGAAATGGGGGTTCAAAGTTTGTATGGAGAAAACAATTTTTTTGCACATTTTGACTCAACACTTCGTCAAAATATACCTCGAAGCAAATAAACGGACACGTGTTTCACAATTTTTCAAAAATCATCCCCTAAAGGGTGAAGAATGAAATGGGTGACTAAAAGAGTTTTTGCGCGAGCGAAGCCGCGGGGAAAAGCTAGTTATTAATAAATGAATTAATATTTAAAGCTGCATACACTTAAAGTTTACATAACAATTTAAAGTGTCAGTTAAAGTTTAGCTGTTTATAAAAAATATACAGGGCTTTAGGTAAGTAAATCACTTTCAACCTCTCGGATGGTAAATCAGTCCATGAAACTGAACAACTTTCCCAAAGAACGAAGGTCGGAATACGAAAAATTTTTTTTAGTTCCCATACAAACTGCGTCAGCTGATTGTATGGGAAGTCAACATTTTTATTCATACTTCGACCTTTGTATGTGACTGTGAAAATGGAAAGGTGGTTTCCATATATTTCGTGATAGTCGTTAAGTTTTTTTTTTAATAAAATGTGTTAACTCTTGACCATAAAGGTCAAAGATGAGGTCGACGATGGAGCGAGTTAACCCAGAAAATGCCTATATAGGCACTGGTATTCCCACGCACCGACGGAACACAGCAGGCTGTTTGGCGTCGGACTTCGGTAGGAGGGTGGTCGCGAACCAGACGGCCCTTTACAAAGCCTACCACACCGCATGAGACCATAGGACGACACCTCAGATTCAGAAAAAAAATGAAGTGTCGTTGCCTGGGATGGATTACTAGGAGGCAGGTTCACATTGTAAATAGCTCTTATTGACTACCGCGAAAGTTGTATCTTTTTACTAAACAGAGTCACATATATAAACTTAATAAAATAAAAAAGAGAACAGATTTTTTTTTCTCTTCTGTTGTACTCGTAGATCTTATCGATTCTTTGTATAAATATTCACTTGTATAGAAAACTGTTTCACAACTAAAAACAAATTTCCATCGTTTTGTTCTAAATACACAGAAAGGGCGGGGCAAACACGATCAATTTACAAATCTTACAAATACTGGCCATCAATGACCACCAGCATTTTGTTCGACACATTGTGGCCACCCGCGTTCTTATTTTGAAATTTTAAAATTCAAAATTATTTGTTCTCATTTCTATGAATTGGAATAGTAAAGAAGTTGTAAGAAATAATTTATTTATTTTAATAGCTTTCTTCAACAATTTTTTTATTTAATTCGAGTCCACATGTTTTAGATTTCTGCAAAGAAACTAAACCACTTTTTTAGAAAAAAATAAAGAAAGACAAATTTAGTATACCGGACATCACAACACATATAAGAGGCAAGATTAAACAGTAAAACACGATACACTACTTAAATTTCCACCGTGTGTTGATCGGTTGAGAACCACCCCATCTCTTTCTGTGGGTGTCGTAAGAGGCGACTAAAGAAACACAAATGAGACTTGCCTCCTAGTAATCCATCCCAGGCAACGACACTTCATTTTTTTCTGAATCTGAGGTGTCATCCTATGGTCTCATGCGATGTGGTAGGCTCCGTAAAGGGGCGTCTGGTTCGCGACCACCCTCCTACCGAAGTCCGACGCCAAACAGCTTGCTGTGTTCCATCGGTGCGTGGGAGTACCAGTGTCTTTATAGGCATTTTCTGGGTTAACTCTATCTTTAGATTGCTATGTGTTGTAGGGTCCGAGACAAAGGGTCCTCAACTCAGCTATATGTTGCGACTCGGGAATCAGGATATGAGACCGCGAGTCACAACGCTGGTTTTCAGTGAGTCCCGGAGTGCAACCCGTTGATTTTTTTAACTCTTCTTACCTATTCTTGTATGAGTAGCAACTAAAAAAGTAGTTTGGCTGTGTTATTTAGTGCCATGGATTCTTCCTCGATGAATTTTAAAACTCGGTTAAATCAGTTAAAAATATAAAAAAAAGAGATTTTATTGAAAAGAGCAACCCTCCAAGTTTTTGAAAAACAAAGGAATTTAATATTAAAAGTGACTTTAAGTCCTTTAAAGGAAATGTTTTTGAAGTAAAAACTTCTTTAGCGGCGTTGTGCACTGTGAAGTAAAAAAATTAAACTCGTGTCAGGATCACATGTGTAAGGCGGAGGGGTGTTTAATAATCCTTACTTACTCTTAATATAATAAATGCGTAAGTAACTCTGTCTGTCTGTCTGTCTGCCCGTCTTTCATGCCTAAACTACAGAACCGATTTTCATGAAATTTGGGACAGAGATAGATTAGAGCTTGGGAAAGGACATAGGCTACATTTTATCCCACAGCTGGGCGGAGCCGCGAGGGTAAAGCTAGTAACGATATAACCTGTAGTCCACGCGGGCGAAGCCCGTACCCAACTGTGGGATAAAATGTAGCCTATGTCCTTTCTTAAGCTCTAATCTATCTTTGTACCAAATTTCATCAAAATCAGTTCAGTAGTTTAGGCATGAAAGACGGACAGACAGACAGACAGAGTTACTTTCGCATTTATAATATTATACTAGTAAGGATCAAAACTGCAAAAGTCAAGATGTCATCTGGTGTCAGCATAGAAAAAATTAAATTAAATATTAATGCACAACGTTAATGTTTAAGTTTTCACTTCTGCGGGCACTCCCGGAGCGCAACCCGTTGGTTTTTTTCCAACTCGCACTTGGCTGGTTTTATAGGTAATAAAACGGAACCTTCCGTACGAACGGAACCCTTCGTGCGCGAGTCTGACTCGCACTTGCCCGTTTTATTTTACTCAATCTTCATTGTCTCTACAACGTGCATAATCACTGTATGCTAAAAATACAATTGTAATTTTTGGCACAAAAAGTCCACAAAGCTTAACCTTTAATATTAACTACTTAATCTGAAAAATTTTAGGATGCGACCTAATCAAGTCAATTACTAGATATTTATACAAACAACAGCACATTACATTATACATTTTCTCTACAAAAACCACCACTATTACAATAGTCATAAAGGTGACGTCAAAGTCAACATGTTTAGTCTGATGTGCAGTCATTTGTTTGTCTACAGTGTGTAAGGAACAGCTTAAAAAAACTAAAAACCTGGATTCAAGACAATTATTATAAATGATTTTTGAGTGGGATTTTCATCTGTTTTTTTTTTAACTTTTTCAGGTATTTTATTATAATTCAGTTTTAAAATTTAATTGTTTACAATAAAATAATAAATAAATAATAAGTCTATTTTACAGTAAAAAAAACAATAATAACAGCGTAAAATACGAAAACCAGCAATGTACATCGTACTCTGGCAGCGACGCGGCATGGGAGAATCGCGCGCGGGGCGCGGTTGAGCGGTACGCCTTCTTCCTAGCGTTTAGTCCCGTTTCTCATTCGAGGTATGCTTGACCATGATCCAGAGTTTGACAGGTCAAGTCATTACAGTGAAGCGACTGCCATCTGACCTCCGCGACCCTGCTAACAGGGGAGCCTGACCGGATTGGATCAGGTTACACATTCAGTCTCCTGAATGTGCAGGTTTCCTCACGATGTTTTCCCTCACCGTAAGAGCATCGGTTAGTGTGCAACTAATGTACATAACTCAGAAAATGAGTCATTGGTGCATGGCGGCACTGGGGATCGAACTCGGTATCTCTCGCTTACGAGTCCGACCCACTAGGCGTTAGACCAGCGACGCTCTTAACACCAAAGTAGGTAAATAAGGGGCCGTCCACATATTACGTCACGCAAAATGTCGACTTTTTGAACCCCTCCTTTTATGTCACGCTTTTTTGATATCCCTTTAACATGCACTGTCACGTTTGGTATGACCCCCCCCCCTCCCCCATACGCTGTGACGTAATATGTGGATGACCCCTAACGAAAAATCCTTGACTTTGAAAAAGCAATCCTAAAAATGCTTTTGAACTTATAATTTTGACTTTTACAGGAAAATTTTTTTTATTGCTAGCTGGTCATAGTTATGGGTAGATTTCACGTATTTGCTAAGCTGTCACTTACATTCTGTATATCATCATAATCATCAAATGCACAAAACTTTGCGACCAAAAGGTGCAAAAAGTACACGAGGAAGTCTCGAAAAAAAAGTAATTCGTTCAATCGGTGCATTATAAAATTAATGGAGGTTGATGTTGGTCATCAATTTGAGGAAAAAACGAATAAAACTAAACCGGTAGCTAAAGTCCTAATGATTTAAAATTATTGAATACTTTTTGGTTTCCATCAAATCTGTAATTGTCCGATCGAGTTATGAGTTTTTAGGGTTCCGCATTTGTGGAGGCACTGTTTGAAAACATTTTAGATGCCAAATCAAACTGTAATTTATTTTA
Organism: Aproaerema taeniolella; assembly: GCA_949987775.1. Lineage (NCBI taxonomy): Eukaryota > Metazoa > Arthropoda > Insecta > Lepidoptera > Gelechiidae > Aproaerema > Aproaerema taeniolella. The sequence goes on along the minus strand of OX465258.1, from coordinate 1,193,023 downwards.
TCTGTGTTAATTTATACTAAACTAAACTAAAGTGTTTATACATTTAAAAAATAATAATAAGTCAACTGACTTTAAATGCTGACATTTTTTCAAGTTAAGCAAATTTTTCAATGTTAAATTAGGTTTGTTACTAGAAATCAAACTCTATAAGAACACTCCGATTTCCAGTTATTTTTGCACATACTTGTTTTTCTGTTAACCATTCTACAGATAACTAAACAATGCTGCAGGTAATTAACATTAGGTACCCAAAATTAAAAATGAATTGTAGGAATAACCATAGTACAGAAATAAAATTAAAGAAATCATCTCTACAGAACACTATACCTAAAAAAATAAATCCAACAAAAACATTTTCCCCGAACGTTCGCCCTCAAAAAACTGCAACCTTTCTGAATGGCACGAGCTGAGCAAATTTGATTTTTTTCGCTCAATCAGAGTGCAGTGGGCAAAAAACATATTGCATTTGACTTTTTTGGTCCAAACCCCTTTTTTGTAATTAGAACGACCTGCATTCGTGAAGTTTTTTGCAACCTGCTCGTGATTGGATGATGTCAGTTCGCGTTAAACACGTTGTTTGTAGGGTTAAGTTTAAAAAAAAAGGATTAGTACCATCGAGATTTAAACTAAAGGGAGATGGTGTGGAAAGAAACAAAATTCATTTATCTCAGTTACACTCAAGATTACATTGGGCCTTTTCATAATTCATAATTCCAAAACGACACGTCAAAATTGTGTTACCATTGCATCCTTGTAATAGTAATACTAGAAGCTGAGAACATACGGGGCAATGTTAATTCAAATTTTGAAGTGCTATGCCGTGCCGTCCGAATTATAAAAAGGCCTATTACTTTAAAACTTTGGTCTTTGTACAATCTATATTTTATACGCGTTAGAGATAAAATTGCACTTACTGTCATAAGTGACCAGCGTTTTACTATAGTACAAGCGTAGTCAAGTCATAAAAGTTAATTTTACTTTACATTTTCAATAGACAGTCTCAGGCTTAGTAATTTCCTAGCACTTAAAACTTAGACGACTAAATTGAAATGACACTTGTGACAAGTTGTTTTCTACGGAGACAAGAGCTTTTAAAACTTGTTGTAAAACTCGGGGTGATTTCTAAAGCCAGTGTGCGTAAAAAGCATATAATATGCAATTGTCTTTGTAAGAAAGAGATAGTCTGACACGTTCAGTCATTGAATATTGTCACTGGAACTAGGAAATCTATTTGGTAAGTCTACGGTCGGTATATAAACGACCAATAAGTTATGTTAGCCTCTCAAATGGGCCATTGTGTGTGATGTTTTTCGGACTGGCTATTCCAGCCACCCTATCAAATCTCTAGGCACAGCTGAAAATCAGTTTGTTGTCTATCATAGACAGCAAATATGCAGAGTATTTGCTTCTACATCACATATTTCGTTAACCTTTTTTTAAATTGTATAAGAACTGTATAATGTTACAAATTGTTTAGAAGCAATAAAGTTTATCTATCTATCTACTTATGTCCTCCCAGAAGCATGCAAGGTTCCTGACGTTCTTGCATGCTTCTGATAGGATCCTGGGTTATGCAGGATCTGTGCCCGTCGTGCTTCCACGCTGTGGCATTTTAGCGTAACATGCGCTGGAGTTTCTTCTGTCACCATACAACCGCGGTACAGGGGACTGTCTGTCTGAAGACTGCACCTTTGCGAATAGGCGCAAAGTCAAAAATGCTAAAGTAATTCACTATTTTGCTCAATTATTTATAATGATTTTGCTAATGTATTTTTATGACGTTTTCAATAAAGACTTTGTATGTTCTATGAAAATAAAGCATTTTTGATTTGATTTGTGATGCCCATGTTATATATGTGCTTGTTTAGCGGACAGTGGCCCGTGATTACTCCTACTATTCCTTGAATACATTTGCTGGGTAGTGGGTAGGTGCAAGGAGTTTGTTCAAAATGAGTACGGCTTCTTTGGATTGCGATATACGACCAATATATGTCACTGCTTGTCATTATACCTATATCATTGTCATCTGTACTGCGCAAGAGAGAGTTTCAAATGATCTACTGACGTCCGATGCTCTGAAAATCTGGTAGGCTAGCATGAACGAGTGAGATAATTTTGTTATGTCCATATTATTCTGTCTGTTCCGTTCTGGTGCTATGTGATAGAATGAGATGGCGGAACGAGATACAATAGTACGAAAATGTAAATCAGAAATATGTTAGTTTTGACTCCAGAAAAGGAAGAGAATGTGATAAAAGGCTATCAAGTTACCATACATTTTTGACATAATAGTTGTCTGTAATATGAAAAAAAAAACAAAAAAAAATTTTGTGGTTTGTAGAATGTTTTTAGACGATTATTTAAAACAAATACACTTTTTTTTGTAAATGAGTGAGATTCACTTAGTTGTTATAACATTCATACTCGAAGAACAGAATAGAAATAGGTATAATTTATTCAACACCATGAAAAAATACAAAAGATGGCCTTATTGCTATTGACATTTTCTACCCGGCAAACTCTGTTTTACTTTACGTTTTCGAAAACAATAAAACATATAAATGCTATACACTCAAAGGCCCATACTAAGGTATCCCTTGGACCCATCCCTTGGAACATATATAAAGACAGACACGAACAAAACTAAATTAGTCTATTACATTACCTACTGTTTAGAGAAGTGGCTCTAACATCATTTTTAAAAGCCAGTTAAAATTATTTTCCACTACTCTCAAGTTGGGCTCTTCACAAGATGGTTGTGTTAGATACAGGAAGGAGGGAGGCTGTAAAATCTTTAGCACAGGCTACTGTCATCTGACTCTCATGCATTCTGGAATTTATACGACTCACGCATTGATGGTGTACTTAAAAAGTGGTAGAGTACGCTTACCTATAAATAGCCGACATTTAAAGTCTAGTTTTTACTACTTATATGATACATTTATAAGTAGTTAAAAATACTATTTTTTTATTTTATTTATTTATTTATAAGGTTACCAACAGAATGCACACCACCATATTCAAGCATATCAATTATTTTAAATACAAAAACTCAATGCCACTCCAATTATAGATAACTAACGGCTAGCTTAAAATTAAAATTAAGTTGTAAGATCAATACAGATTCAAAATTTAAACATGAAGAAAAATCCAAAAAACAAAAATTCAAACAAATAATCGAAACCATTCAAACATGCGATAGCCCAAATAAACAATAAAGATCTTGTAATAGATATATGCATGTACTATTTTCAATACCGTTCTGTTATTTCTAAGGTAACATTAATAGGGCTTTAAGTTAGTTATCGAAACCTTAGAAGATGTCCTCTCCATGGAAAAGAACACCTTTTTTTGAGGAACTTCTCAAATAAAAATGTTGTGTCTTCCAATAATGCTGATCGGTTTTTCACCACAAAAAGGAGCACAAAAAAAGTTTCCACTACGTACATATATTTTTTCAATCTATCTACCTTTAATTTCTTACCATATCGATGACAAACAATAATTAGAAATACGAAACATTTTACTGACTTTTTATGGGAAGACATAGAGTTTGGTATGAACGACTGAACGTGAAGAAATGTGGGTAGTTTCGTGTTTATGGTCGGTGACTAAGTGAAATTTGTTCCTGCTTTTCAATAATATAACTATTGTGTTTAAGATTGTCTGCATGGTTATACGTTCTTAGACATAAAATATGAAAAAGTGAGGAGAACATCATTCTATAACTCGGAAATTAATAATTTTATATCACCCCTTACCTGTCATTCAATTAATTATAATTTTTAAACGGCTAAATAAATTTTGATCATATATAACTACAGACATACCAGATAAACAGATACACGGATGCATAGATAAACATACATACAGATACACAAATGCATAGACACACATACATACAAATACATAGATACACAGGTCGAACTTATACTTTTTTTAGGGGTTTAAAAAAACGAGTTTTCTGTATTTGTGTAGGTATTTGTATTTCCTTTCTATGGTGGTAAATATCTACTGAAAAAATGGCCATACTTATTATCCGTGTTTTTAGGATGATTTAGAAAGATTCCAACTTTACAAACAGAGAGTCAAGAGAACAAAAGTTAATGTATACAGTTTGGCAAAAGTCGTCATATACCTACTGGGCTTTAGGTATCTCTCTTTCAACCTCTCGTGTGGTTAATCAGTCCATGAAACTGAACAACTTCCCCAAGGAACACAGGTCAAAATATGAAAAAACAGGCTTTAGGTATCTCTCTTTCAACCTGTCGGGTGGTTAATCAATCCATGAAACTGAACAACTTCACCAAGGAACATAGGTAAAAATACGAAAAAAAAATTTTGATCTTCCATACAAAATGCGCTATAATATGCTGATGAAGTTTGCATGGGAACTCAAATATTTTTTTCGTATTTTGACCTATGTTCCTTGAGGAAGTTGCTCAGTTTCATGGACTGATTAACCACCCGAGAGATTGAAAGAGAGATACCTAAAGCCCAGTATACAAACACTCATGCCTATAATCCCTTTCGTGGCAGGCAGAACGTCACCATGTTGTAAAAAATTGCATTAATATAATGAGTTACTTTAAATTAGTCTGCAAAACCTTTAATAGTAACTAGCTTTCCGCCCGCGGCTTCGCCCGCGTTGACTACAGTTTATATCGTGCCCAGCTGTGAGATAAAATGTAGCCTATGTCCTTTCCCAGGCTCTAATCTATCTCTGTACCAAATTTTATCAAAATTGGCTCAGTAGTTGAGGCGTAAGAGACGGACAGACAGACAGAGTTACTTTCGCATTTCTTATATTAGTAAGGATAGTATGGAAGTAAAAATTTATGTTCTATAAGCTAAGGTCATTTCTAAATTATTATTTTTTAAACCAAAAACAGTCCCAAACTTCAAAAGCAATGCCAAAGCTCAACAAAAGCTGGTTGGTGGGTATTAGTGCTAACTGAAGTTGTATAGAGCTGTATCTCTCATTAATATGGTTAACACTCGTCCGTTCCCATGGGAAAGATTAGAGTATCTTAATCTGAGAGTTTTGAGTCAGTTCGCTTTTTGGAGTAATGATGAGACTTATGGCCCGTGGAAGAATATCTATAATTTTATAGCAACCTTTAAAAGTACAGCTATCTCGAGCTATAAAATTATCTTCATGGTCAAAGGAATAAGGTTGCCTAGAAGAAAATGCTACCTAGCAATGAGGCCGCCTTTTTGTACTCTTTGTTCTATGTTCATGACTTTCTACTATACAGGGTAATTTTTTTATCAGTATACAAATATTTTATACGTAAAATTTATGAAAATTTTTATTTGACCCGTATTTTTTTGTTTTATATCGTTTCATATAAAAATTTCAAGCTAGATCGTCTGAAGCATGAAAGTAAATCAATTTTTTGTATGGAAAAAAAAATAACTTCGTCCAATTGACTTGAAACTTTGTAATAGAACTCTTTAACACAATTTGTGACACCCGTGTTTCTGCGTTTTACAAAATTCATCCTTTAAGACGTTAAAAAGGGGTAAGTATCAAAATTTGAAAATTTTGTAAAAAAAAATTTTTTCTTTCTTATTTACGTTTTATCAACGTTACTGACACCGTAAGAAAAATTTGGATACTGATAAAAAAAATTATCATGTATTGGTCTTTCATACTCAGGCAATCTTCCATTTTCGCTAATTGGGTTTTATATATTAATGCAATTGACCTACAGTATGACTAAAGGTTTTTTATTAAATTGTGTGACCTTTTTTTATATTTTCATTCTTTTTGTTGCAATCACTAATCACCTGAAAAACATTGCATTTTAAACAAAAATAATTTAAATGGGAATAAAAAGTTTTGCTGTATTCGTGGAGGAGGGCTAACAACCTGTCACTACAATACCTGCAGGCCGAGTACGATAGTGACAGCGCCGCGACAACACCGCGGTCCTATGTCAAAATGTCAACATCGACAACGCCATAGGGCGAGCAAGCCTTTGCGCGGGACCCTCGCGCAATCAAAGTGAGTTTGTCGTTATCGTGCTAGAGCTGCTGCTGAAGTTTTATCTTACAACCGCTTTAATTTTGACAGTTTATGACTATCGTTACCCCATTATAAGTCAAAATTAATTTTAAAGTTGGTTCTCTTTTCCTTCTTACCTTCTTCCTAGCGTTTGTTCTCATTAGAGGGTACGCTTGACTATGATCAAGAATTCAACAGGTCTAGTCATTATAGAATCTAACTTCCGTGACCCTGATAACAGGAGTAACTGACCATCTTGGTTATACATTCATGTCACCTGAATGTACAGGTTTCCTCACGATGATTTTCCCTCACCGCAAGAGCATCTATTAGTGTGCTTCAGAAAACAAGTCATTGGTACATCCCCCGCCTCTGGAATTTGGCATGTGATGAAATAAGGTAAATACTGTTAACAGATGTACAATAATCCAAAAAAATTTCATAGGAGAAGTTAGAAATCTAACTTAACCTAAACTTGAAAAATTCTTATAACTTTCGGTAAAAATTTCCCCTGCCTTTAAAATTAAGTACGAGTATATGATGAAGTTAGATAATACAGATTGCAGATGTACAATAATTAAAAAAAAACTTACGGGAAGTTTGTTAATGGCGACACTGGGGATCGAACTCGGTACCTCTCGCTTACGAGTCCGACCTACTAGCCGCTAGACCACCGGACGCTTATTTTAGAGATGGTTATTCGCAGGTTATAATATCCTACATCTGTCAGTCACCAATCACGCTATTTACCACCTATGAGAAACACTACCACACGTCAAATAGAACCCGCCAATCGGTAATTACGAACTGTCAATATACATCTACCGGTCATAGATGATATAGTGATAGATCATCACCGCGCATGCGCGAGACAGAGGCCGTGAGAAGACACTTCTGTAATAGAGGCTAAGCTTTTATAGGGTTCCGTAGTTAACTGTGCACTCTCATAATTTCGTCATGTCCGTCATTCCGTCCTTCAGAGGTGTTTGGTACTAAAGCTATTAATTGCCGTGGTCATACATGGTTTCTGAAGAAAAATGTCTGATCCAGAATTTTTTTTTTCTCTAGATTCCATTGCTGGGCCAAGGATTTCCTATTTTTGTCCACATAGTCCGATCTTGCGCTATCTCCTGCGAGTTCCGCGTGAAAGAGAAGTCATTGCACCACATTTTTCGTGGGCAAACTCGTCTTCTTTTTACGCCTGGTAACCAGTCGGAGACTTTCTTAGCCCACAACTCACTTGGCATACGATCCACGGCCCACCCCCCCCCCCCCCCCTATATACGCCTATGCCAGTCCCACTTAAAATTAGCGGCTTTTTCTGCAATGTCTGCGATTTGGGTTTGGGAACGCAGAGCGTTGCGTTTCGAACCGGATGTGTCGGTTTACTAAAAAGTATGCTACGTTCCATGTTCCTCTGGCACAATTTGAGATGAACTTTTTGAAGTATCCTCCTCCCCTCTCTACAGCTCTATCGTTGTTTTATACCAAAATTGGGGGGCATATAAAGAACAGTTAGGCCCTCCGCACATGGAGCTACTCAAAAATTACGAAACTAGTCATTAATTACAATTAAAAACCCATTAGAAACTGTACCTCGCACACGACGCGACTCAAGTTATAAGGTTTCAGTCACTTTTGTTACACGCGGCAAGAGAAAACATGCCAAGAGCATTGAGTAAAGATAACGACGAGATAGTTTCCAGCGGTAACTAGTAGCCTGGCGATCGCATGTCGCGTCACTCGTGATCGGTTGCTAACGTGTTGCTAACCGGTTAGTGATTAGTAGCGTCGTGTGCGAACCTCAATGAGAATGTATGGGGCGGTGACGCTCAAGGAACTCGTTACTACGAGTAATTTGAGTTTGTAACTAGTTCGTTTTGAGTAGCTCCATGTGCGAAGGGCCTTAAAATAAGGAAAACGATCACGGCTAAGTAGGCTTTGCGAATAGGCGTAGAGTTAAAAGAACTAATATAATTCACTACTTTAACTTATTTTAAGTAACATCTTAAATGTTCTATAAAATAAAGGAAGAGGTTCTCTTCAAGAAAAGGAAGAGGTTCTCAATTCGACTGTTTGTTTTTGTTAAGCGGTAACTTCGCCAATTGACGGCAGATTTTCAAAATTCTGTTTTTGTTCGTTCTTTGATCCCGTATGAATTACATCAAAATTAATTAACTGATTAAAAATTTCATTAATATTACTTTTAGATGACGTTTTGGTTTGTGTATCTGCTAATAGGCATTGATAGGATAGAAGTCGACGATTAATATGTTTTAATATGGACAATTATTTGACTCTGTCGATCAAGATATAAAATTACCTTCGTACGGAACCCTACACTTTGAGTAGCCCGACATGCCCTTGGCTGGTTTATGAAGGATTGATTAGATAATTATCCGATGATCAGTGATATACAGATATCATCTGATTTAATTTGTAAGGCACGGTAGCGGCTATTCAATTAGAGATATAAAAGAACTGTTGTTAAGAAGTTGATCCCACTTGTATATTTATATACAGTAAGTACACACATACATTGAAATAAATTTCGGTTACGAGATACTAACGATATGAGGTTATATTATGAAGCTAAGACCAAATAATGAAATGAAAAACTGGGTGGTGATAGCCCACTTGGTAATGAGCCTGACTTGTAGACGGAAGGTTGCTGGTTCAAATCCTGGTGCGGGCCTGTACAACTAAATTCGCTTTTTCGGATTTATGTACGGATTTCTAATTATCACTTGCTCAACTGTGAAGGAAAACATCGTGATGAAACCCGCCCGTCCAAGAAAATTGAGTTTCGATAGACGAGCGGTCCAACAACCAGCATTGGGCCAGCGTGGTGGACTTTGGACTAAAATCCCTTCGTGTTTCGAAAGAAGGCTTGTACCCCTCGGTGGAGACGTGTATGGGCTAGTAAAATATATTCGGTTACAAGTCTTACCTTTTGTAAAGTTACTTGTAATTGTCTCATCATTGTATTTCTTTTCAAATTGTGCAATAAAGTATATTGTATTGAATTGTCTGGATTATTACCAACTGGGCTATCGTTTATAATCGTATAGTCGTGAAATATTAAATCCTATTCCAACAACTTGTCAAGAATTCTTATGAAGTCAACTTCCTACAACAAATGTCGTCTGGTAATCTTCGTAATACTGTTAATGATGAAGAAGCTCCTTGAGAGAAATCGCCGCAATTATGTTAAGAGTCGACAAACCGCTAAACCGTAGTAAACCACAACATCTAGTTCAGGGAGACAATTCTCGTATAAATACATACTATTATAAATGCGAAAGTAACTCTGTCTGTCTGTCTGTCCGTCTTTCACGCCTAAACTACTGAACCGATTTTGATGAAATTTGGTACAGAGATAGATTAGAGCTTAGGAAAGGACATAAGGCTACATTTTATCCCACAGTTGGGCATGATATAACCTGTAGTCCACGTGGACGGAGCCGCGGGCGGAAAGCTAGTGATAAATAACTATCAACGCTACACACTCAAAGGCCCCACTAAGGTTTTCCCTTCAGTCGTGGGTCCACACATAAAGACAGAGACGAACACCTATGACCCGAGAACAAACATCTGCTTTTTACACAAAAATTTGGACTTGTGACTTATTTAGAATTCACTTAATTCTATTGTGTTCTGGGCTGAATACAAAGGAAACGTGAGCGGTTTAGCTAAGGTAAACACGTCTAAACTTACCGCAATCGGCGTCTTGCGTTTAATCTCTATACTTTACTATATTAGACTATCTTCCCGCCTCGGACTTCCCGCAGGGATTCGAAAAAAAAATTGTCTCTGGTTGACAAGGGAGCTTTCTATTGGTGAAAGAACTTTTGAAATCAATCTAGTAGTATTTGCGTTTATTCGTTACAAACCGTCAACCGTCAAAATGGCCACGCTCGCCCAGCAGTTCTGCTGCAGAGGCTCAACAACAGCATCTATTCCGGTCTGCACGTCGTGGCACGAATGCACCAACCCCTCCATTCATACTACGTTTTATGAACGTAATGGATCGAGTAATTTGGCATACGTATCATCTCCTACAGGCGATCTAGATACCGCAGCGGCCAGTGGTCGGCGGGGCACCATAAGATAGGGTCTGTGACTGTATGGGGCTGTTGCAGCAGGATGTGGAGTGGATAGGAGAGGGAGCCGACAAGAATACTAGCATCGAGCCAACGTAGGGAGGATAGATACCATACTTGGTGTGTAATATATGCAGGTAGGATTGAAGCTGCAATGATGTGGGTCCTCTTCCTCAACTGTTTGTTTTTCTTTTGTGTGCAGTTTCCTTTACCGGGTAGGTTGTTTTCGTTAATCATTCTTGTTTGTAGAGTAAGCAGTAGTAGCCTGGTTTTCTTCGTCTACATCTTATCCTCCGTTGGTGTACAATGGTTGATTTCCTGCCACTCTTGAGATGCGTTTTTACTATTATTATTGTATCCCTAGTGCTGATCTGAGTTCTTCTGCTACTTTGTAGATGTCTTCAGCTTCTTGTTTGATTTTTGTCGGTCCGAAGCAGTTGTTTTTCAATAGGATTTATTCGTTACAAACGTACAAAAATACAAATCTTTCCTCTTTACTTATTATAATATTAGTGTAGACGAAATTAGTAAGTACGATAAATGAGTATTTTTACATACATACATACATTCACGCCTATAATCTCTATTGGAGTAAGCAGAACACCAGTGGCTTTAAAACTACTTGTTGCTACGTTTTACATAAATTCAGAGGGTTATCAGATGAAATATGATGTAACTGAGTAGTGAGAGGTGGTCAGCCTATCGCCCACAATACAGCAAAAACTCTCGCATCCCTCTCACTGGCTTCTACAACATACCTGGGAAGAGTTAGTACCTGGTATATTCTAAATTATTATTTTACTCCCAGTCCAGCGTGGAAGTAAATCAATACTTTTTTTTTATTAACAACGGGTGCGCTCTTGACCATAATCTAGCATAAAAGCGTAGATGTGGTCGAGGATGTAGCAAGCTCACCCAGAAGAAGCCTATTTACTGGAAATTTAAAGAGATTTGGGTAGTATGAGCTCGGAAATACAGACGCCGGCAGGGAATTCCACTCCTTGGCAGTGCGCAATATAAAAGACGATGAAAAGCGCTCAGTGCTTATCCGCGGGATTTCAACCGTTACGAGAATTCCCCATCAACTCCCTGTCATCACTCTAAGATAAAAGGGGTGAACAGTGAACAGCTCAGTTACTATTCGCGCCGGTATGTTTAAAATAGATTATATTTTTACACTTCCGCAGAACGATGCGACGCGGCATCGCAACCGCAATGAGATTAGTTTTGTAAGTAGAGAAAATGGTTTTGATGCTTTACATTTTTGTATTAAAATTAAAAATATCTTTCCGCCTGAGACTTCATTTCCAGGAAAATTTAAAAAATTATGTAGCGTATGTGATAATCCAGGGTAGCTACCTCCATACCAAATTTTATCAAAATTGGTCGAGCCGTTTGAGCGTGAAAGAGTAAGAAACATCCATACACCCATACAAACTCACAAATTTTCGCATTTATAATATTAGTAGGATTATTAATTTTTCAAACGTTCTGCTTGAGACTTTTTTTCGTGAAATAGTAGCCTATGTCACTTTACCAAGCTGCGACTATCTATCTATCTATCTATGGAGGGGACGCCCGTCAGGCACAGGCGGGTGATCAGTCCACTCATTTGGGACCATTTCACCCAGTTCCCCACAACAGCGCATGAGTTTTACCTCTGCACTGACAGTTCCACCTCTTTGAACCTACCCGAAGCTTTAGCAAACCCGATTATATCCTTTATGTTAAGCTCTTGTATTTGTTCTTCTTTTACCTCATCCATGCCTATTGTCTCCCATCTTACCAGCGCGTACATTGGACACTCAGTCAGGAAATGGAGACTTGTTTCCTCCTTGTCGCATTCTGGGCATGTGAGATCACTTTTTAGGCCCATTATTGCTAGGTGTCGGTTCAAAGGACAGTGTCCCGTGAGCAGACCCACTACAATCCTGATGTCCTTTCTATTTAGCTTTAGAAGTTGCTTCGACTTTCTTTTTTCATATGTCTTTAGGAAGATTTTTGCCTGGCGGCACTGTTTGTTGCGACTAAGACACTGGGTTAAAATTTACCTAGATAGAGTGGAAGGTTTCTTGTTTTTTGTTTTAAAAACCATATTTTAGTTCTTGTCCCCACCCAATTGTGGTCATGTTTATTACATTTTCCATTTAACATTCCGCTTAGTAGAAAGGCTTAAATATACATAAATTACGTAAAATAAAATAAATCACTTAAAAAAAATTTGTCTTGCTAAAAATATTGATTTGGTGTCAACTATTAGGTAATAACCTTTTTTTTTACCTAGCGTTTTCCCGGCTTAGAACCTAGTACCTAGTGTTAAAGAAGTTATTAAAATAATTTTGGAGAAAAAATAATAACAGTGATGGTTAAAAATAAGGATCATGGTGGTGACTGGACATCATCAAATAAAGCCTACAAACAAAAGACATCAACGAGCTACAGCACAATTTTTAAAAATCTTGAATAGGATGTTAACTACACTTTATAACAGTAAGTATCAAAACGTACTTATTCTGTTATACAATAAATAATTTTATTCTATCTCGTAGGTTGTCAACAAAACCGCAAACTAGTTACACAAATGAACTTTGTGGTGCTTTATGTCATTTCACCATTCTTATTATGGTAATAGATGCTACTGCAGGTAAGAAAGAATACTTTATTAACTTTACTGTCATTTCATATTTAAAAAAAACGTCAAATGTCTGTCGTCTTTACAAACATTTTCGAAAACTTGTTGTCATACAAACATTTTTGAATATTTTTCGGGGAAGTGAAATCCAAATGTAACAAAATGTTGTGGGAGGGTTGGGACAACTTTCAGCTAATAATTTCCAGATTTCGTATAGTGAAAGTGCCAATTGTATAAAAATTTTGAGAGAAAATAAGCATTGAAATGGATATCCAGTAAAATGAGCTGCATTAAGATTGGTCATCAGTTAAAAACCCAAAAAAAAAGCATAAATTTTACTCAAAATCTCGATAGTATAACCAAGCATTAAAAATAAAAAAATATTGAGGAAATAGCTGCTGAATCAAACTAAATATAAAGAAAATTATAACTGAGAAAAAATACCAATTTCATAGGTGGGGGACCCTATAAACTTAAAGCAACTTTAACTTAATTTTTGTTTCCGTTTAAATTCAAATTTCGAATAATGATCAAACTCTATTTAGCTCTAGGCGTGTCGATCAAGTATCAAGACTTGTCAATCACTCGATTAATGTGAACGTTACAAATAGTAATCATAACTGCTCTGACTTGCCGATCTTTTTTTTAAGTTTTTGACCTTTGTGTGTTGAGTAAAGTCTCTATTATAGAGCTATTTGATCTAATAGAAAAGTCTTTGAACAAAAACAAAAAATTTCAAAGTAATATTACAAATTGGACTTACACTTACTCTTTATTTAATTTCGAAAAGCGCACGGTCCAAAAAAAGTCCTCGAGTGGTGACCACGTACTGGAAGTCGCGGCGTAGGAAGGCCTCCCAGAAGGTGGACCGACGATCTGGTAAAGATTTCGGGAAGCCGCTGGATGCGGGTGGCGCAGAACCGATCGAGTTGGAGATCCCTGGGCCTATGTCCAGCAGTGGACTTCTTGCGGCTGAAACGATGATGATGATGACGGTCCACCAACTCGCATTATGGCCTAAATCTAGCCTATGCCCTTTGATAGGGACGTTTAAGAGCTGATTTAAAAAAAATTATACTTTTCCAGTGTAAGGTTATCATGTAACGTCATACTAGGAAAATGTTACCCACATACCAATAAACATCTATCTAAAGCTCATTTTAGAGCTTTAGATAGATGTATTATCACACTGCTAGGCGTAGGCCTCTTCCGTATCGTACCAGTCTCCCGATCCCTTGCCAGATCCCAGCCTCCAATCATGGCTATGTCATCCAACTATCTGGGTGCTGGTCTTCTTACTTCTCTACGTCTTTGTTTAATTGCCAATCAGTTAAGGCTTTTTTTCATCTTCCAATTCCTCGTCTTGCCAATACTTTAGCTTTGTGAGACTTGTTCCTACATTGGTGACCTTCGTTTTATATCAAATCTCAACGTTTAAGACACAATCAATGAGTTTTATGTCAAGCATAGTACCCGCCATGGCGCTTTAATTTGGTGATCGGCCATTTCTCGACACCATAGGTTGAGACGGAAATAAATGAAAGAAAATAATTTGAAATTATGGTAAAATAAACGTTAATAACAGGCATGTAATTTCGTAATCAGCCAAAAACCCACTAAACGACAACCATGTTACAAAAATGTCAATTCGCAATATACATATGATAGAAAAGTTGTCCATCTTGGATTTCAGTTTGTTACGTCATAACTGACCAATAACCAAAGAAATCAAGAAAAAATTAAAATTTAAAACAGTTCTGGTCTATTTGTATCATATCTCTAACCGCCATGCTGTCAATATCAAAACTACCAGTGATGTATGGAATATTTGGCATTTCTCCCAACCACCACCATCATTGATCACCGATCAATTGATAATTATTAGAGTGAAGACCGACTCGCCTCTAATTCAGATATATCTTCATACCTATTGTCGGATTTGACGCTCATGTGAAGTCGAGATTGTAATTTTGATGTATTTCGATTACAATTTTTATCATACATAGAATTATTAGACAATATCATTTTTGCATTGCATTAAAAAAAAGAGTAAACGTAGCGTAGGGCGCCCTACCTGTAACTATAACGATATTCATAAGGTAACGGGCAGTACATAGTTGCAGGAGAAGAGCTAAAGACCGAGCTCAGTGGCGTGCCATAGGAGAGGCCTATGTCCAGCAGAGGACTGACACAGGCTGATGATGATGATGAGAGAGCTTATTTATCAAGACACTATTTGTACTAGATTTTTTCTTTTCCTACTGGGCGGGCTTAATTCTATCTCATTAAACTAGATATGACCTCCTCTTTTTCATGTAGGTATAATCAAGTATGTGGCAAACTTGACTAACCATGGTGTCATAGTTTTCAAACCTCCAAATGGCCACTGACTTGGTTTACAGATTGCAGTCAATCGATCGTTCTCTTCGAAGGTCATGTGCCACTTTGATCACCCGTCAGGTTCATTGTTCGTTGCTTAACATTTACAAAGTTAAAAGAAGTTTAACCACAATTTTTAAAATTATTCTGTACGGATTCCAACTACCCATATTTAACATTAAAGATACCGATTACCAACAATCTATCACTTAGCGTTTAAGTTCCGCTACGTGTTTAATTTTCGCGTTAACTTGTCGCGGGTACCAGGGGACCATAAATCGTAAGGTTAAGACTCGTCTGACAGCAAATGTAAGGAAGCTGTACCCCTTGGTGGCAAAGTTCACGCTATCTTATGCGATTAGGTTGTGGGCAGAGAAGTAGCGAGAAGCGGAAGATATTTGTGAAGGCCAGTATTCGTTTTCGGACAGTTTATTTTGTAGGTGTACAAATATTTTATATGTTTTGAGGTCAAGACTTTCTTTTGTTTCTACTTACTTTTCTTAAAAAAAACCTCGGACTCACGCGTGCAAAATACGTCAATGTTTAAAATTGCACAGAATTGCAAATTTTTTTCCTATCTAGTGCCTTATTAGTATCTTTTTTTTTTAAATTAACTTAATATTGTGTTGTGAGCAATGTTGTTCTTAGAGCTTTGTCGCAAATCTTATGCGGGGTACGCTTCACCACAATTCAGGACCTAACAAGTCATGTTTAAAAAATCATTACTGAAATCCGTCACCCAGAAAACAAGGCAAGGGAGCTTGGCCAAATTGGATTCAGCCTGCTGAATGTACAGGTAATTTTTGTGAGTTTTCTTCATCATTTTCCTTAGTTTTAGTTTAGTTCATCTTTATTTTAAGTCTCCTTTGAGGCTAAAATGAACGTGATTGGACGCTCCAGCCGAGCCTGACTAAATCGACTCATCTCAAAGTTTTTGAAGTTTAAGAGATTAAAAACTCCTATGAGGCTTCAAAAACTTTAAAATACTAAAAAATCATTGCCGTCCTAGGAACCTCTTGATACAAATCACTGGTAAATTATTAGTTATTTTTAAAAGATTATCTTAATACTCCGCTTACTCAATAGCCACAAAACAAACTGATGGTGTCTTGGACATAGACAGGTGAAACTTGGCGTTAAGGTTTAATTGAAAGATGCTTGCCTGTCAGTGTACCATTTTCCAACGAAGAGACATAAGCCTTCGATAATGGTGTGTATATATTTATTCTATTATGCAAAATTCTGTCTTCAAAAGACCATAAAACTGAAGTCTACAAACAAGTTTCATCCAAAACGAAAAAAAACCTGTTATTTTTTTAAAATTGTTGTTCTTTTATTATTAAATATTTTGAAATTCTACTACACCCTTTACCTCTAAAATTTAAAATTGTGTATAATTCCTGAAATTCTGAACGGCTGAATCAATTCTGATGAAATATAGCTTCAAACCATCTCGATTACGTCAGCTTTCTCGTAGTTCTTTAGTTATTGAAATAAAAGCAGATGTAAAAAGCAATTAAAAAATATAAGCAATTAGCAATTAAATATTTGTGTAAAAAGCAGATGTTTGTTCTCGGGTCATGGGTGTTTGTGTTTGTCTTTATGTGTGTTCCGAGGGACCCACGACACAAGGGAAAACCTTAATGTGGGCCTTTGAGTGTGTAGCGTTTTTATTTTTTTACATATAACATACTACTACTGTAGAGATAGCGATGACTGATTGCTTAGTTAGTTAATTACTTAGTAGCACTGAGTATACTTGTTTATTTATTTGTATCCACATCTGTTTCTGTTAGCATCTACTTCCTTTTTTTTACTTAACCTGTGAATAGTGTTGTTGGTTGTGTATAAAATGTAGCCTTTAATTGTAAGACTGTCTTATATCAACTTCTGTACACAGCTGTTTTCTATTCCAAATAAAAAAAGCACATCGAAGTCGGTCCATTCGTTTAGGAGCTACGATGCCACAGACAGACACACAGAAAGTCAGATACACAAGTCAATACACCCCTCTTTTTTGACGGAGGTTACTAAAAACAAGTAGAAATGAATCCAAATCTCAGAAGCAAGCTAACAAACACATAAGATGACGGACCGAAGTAAAACATTTAAACAAACAGACAATTGAAGTGTTTCCCAAGCAGATCTATATAAAACCGCATCTCAAATCGATTACACAAACTCAATTGATTAGATTTATTTTGCAAAGGAACCTTGCACAGGTTTGTATTTAGGGAAGAAGCGTCGGGGCCAGTTATAAAAATTAAGTATAATATTAATTGTTTTTTCAAGTGTTGAGAATTCATAAAATAATAAAAAAAAGCATTAATAAAAATGACATGTAAACAAAAAATGTTTTTGTGTTGATAAAGCGCTAACCCGCATTAGGGACATTCACAAACAATTTTAGTAAAATAATTTTTGAAAATCATATTTACTTAAACAGAAAATACAAAAGAAACGATGTTATCGCATTTAAAGTAAAAGAAAACGGAATTTAGAAAATAGTACAGTGGCCAGCGCATCAGATTACTCCTTTTTCATTGCAAAACCACTCTTATCACAACAGCACAGAGTGCACGCGTGTGGTAAACTCTGAAAAATAGAAGGTAAGGTTTCAAATCCTACATTATGCAGTACAATAGCTAAGAAAAAGTTGCCGGAATATAAGTCAGTATTTGGTATCGAACTCTATATTATTCCTACCTGCAGGCGACATCAAACCATCGATTCTCCTTACTACTTTAAAATTACATACTCGCACGCATACAACTCCTTAGAAAGAAAGAAGAAAGAAATAAACTTTATTTAAATGACATAAATAATCTTATTACTCAACATTATGCAGCTATATAATATAACTAGCTGATGCCCGCAACTTCATTTGCGTGTTAATTTAGATTTTTACATACAAAAGATTTTTCCCGCTAACTCCCGTTCCCGTAAGAATTTTGCAATATCCTGTTGCAACTAAGCTTCAAGTTTACTGAGGTACCTGCATGCCAAATTTCAAGCGTCTAACTTAAGCGGTTTAGATTTTTCATACAAAAGGATTTTCCCGCTAATTCCCGTTGCCGTGGGAATTTCGGGAATTCCTTTCTTAGTGCACCTCTACTTTACCTAAGCTACGTCCCTTTCAAATTTCAAGTGCCTACGTTTAGCCGTTTAGGCTGTGCGTTGATATGTCAGTCAGTCAGTCAGTTAGTTTCTCCTTTTATATATTTAGATGTCATCTAAATAGGCGCTGACTCAGCGTTCATGTTACAGCAGTAGGCTGTAGCGCTGATATGCTGTCAGTACCTTTTGGTTTAAGCCCCGTCATCCTTACGGGTAGGCAAAGCACCATTTGTTCAGAACCACTAGATGCCACGTTAAATACACATGATATACGTTATATATATATAAATATACGTTAAATATACATGAGGGTTATTATATGAAATATGATGCATAGTTGTGAGATGTTGTTAGCCTTTCGCCCACTATACAGTAAAACCCTTGCGTCCCTATTACTTACTTTTACAGTATGCCTGGGAAGAGTTGGCAGCTGTTAAATTGTACTTTTTTCTTTCACTCCCAGTCCAGCGTGGACGCGAACCACTGTAACACTAATTCCTGAATCCCTCCCTGTCTTACCACCATGTTAAGATTTAATTAAACGTGTTGCTGTGTGATTTAAATTGTTCCAAGTACAATAATGGCTCATCAGTTTTCTAGTATATTGATTTAAAGCATTTATACAGAAGCCATGGAGGCTGATTTGAGAAAATCTATAAAGCGGATTGGATTTCTAAGATGTCCTGGGTGTTTTTCCACCAACCAATGTTGTCTCAATGGTGGTTGAATGATTATGGTGACCATTTTACCCATTCAGGTGGTGTTTAGTTTCATTTATTTCACGATATAGACAAGGGCGTCGTCAAGGGGGGGCAGGGAGGGGCAGCTGCCCCCTCCCCCTAGAAGTGAAAAAAAATTAGCCAACTGCAAAGCAACCAAAGCCCTTTCCATCGCTCTTTGAGTGACCTTGAGCCTTCTTATGAGGCCGTCATCAAATGTATGGAATTTGGATAGTTCTCAATGTCGCCACTTGAACGAAAAAAAATGGCGACCATTGTCATTCCACCGCCATGGAGACACCATTAATTAGTGGAATAGCCCTCCTGTTGTAATGTGCTGAAAATGGGTTGTCTTCAATATTCTTCTTCCTACCTCTTAGTCCCGTTTCTCATACAGGGTACGCTTGACCATGATCCAGAGTTTGACAGGTCAAGTCATTACAGTGGAGCGACTGCCATCTGACCTCCGTGACCCTGCTAACAGGGAAACCTGACTGGCTGATGGGTTTGTCAATGTTAGTATTTATTATAGTGACTAAACGAGATGAAAATGTAATTGTCAAAGAATTGTGACCGCTGAGTGCCTTAGTACAAATACTAAATACAAAATTATTTATTTCAAAAAATGATTACAATACAAGGTAGAATGGAGTCACCCTTTAGGCAAATGTGAAATCTATGTGAAATCTATTTTAAGAAGTTTAATCGGTAACCCAGGGAAGTTGCTAAGTTACCAAAGAAGAATCACCTTCTTTAGTTTTGGTCTTCTTTTTCTTATCATGTAGGTATAGTTAAATGTGTGGCGAACTTGGCTAACCCTGGTGTTAGAGCTTTCAAGCCGCAATGGCCTCTGACTTGGTTTTAACGACTGCAGTCAATCGACAACAGCCAGGACCGACAGCTTGAGGCTCCCTCCAAAGTACGGAAAATTGCCACCCATCAACTTCCTTGCCTGTGTGTTAAGTGTCGGTAACTATAAACTATTAAATTAGTCACCCATGACTTTAAAACCTTTAAAAAAATTCGACCTTCCATAAAAAGGTAAAGGTAAAGGCATTGTATTTGGCAAATGTTTAAATAAATTTATTAATATCTTAAGTAGATAGGGGCAGACGAAGTTTTTTTCATATTTTTATCTATGTTATTTGGGGAATGATTTTATATTTTCAGGAGCAGCAGCTCTAGCACGATAACGACAAACTCGCGTTGCGCGAGGGTCCCCCGCAAAGGCTTGCTCGCCTTATGACGTAGTCTATGTTGACATTTTGACATAGGACCGCGGTGTTGTCGCGGCGCTGCGCTGTCGCTATCGTATACTCGGCCTGCTGGTTCACATCCTTAATATTCGCTAACTTATTAAAAGTCAACCAATACATTTAAACTTTCACGTCGCCTTCAACTAATTTTTAATAGCGATGATATTAAGAACATATAACTGTTTTGTAAACTCCGAAGTACTGTAGTCTGTACTATGACACTTTGTTTCTAAAATGCAAAGAATTACAAAACCAACAATGGCGAGATGAAATCCGTACAAAGTCAATAGAATTTATGACCTCGACAAGTGACATGTTGCACTTTCACTAAAGTGCCTTAATGTAAAGACGTACAGGGTGACTTTAAATAATAAAACAACATATAAGATTGAAAAAATGCGGTGATAGTCCAGTTGGTAATAAAACAGAATTGAAACCGGAAGGTTTGCAGGTTCAAATCCTGGTAAAGGCCCGTACCACTAAATTCGTCTTTTTAGATTTATGTACGAATTTCTAATTATTTATTACTCGCTCAAAATTGAAGGAAAACATCATGATGAAACCAGCTCGTCTAAGAATATTCGTTTTTGGAAGACGAATGGTCCACCAACCCGCATTGGGTCAGCGTGGTGGACTATCGCCTACATCCCCTTCGTGTTTCCAAAGGAGGCCCATGCCGGGCCTCAGTGGGTACCTGTATAGATTTGTAAAAACAATCGTACTGTAGAGATTGTATGCCTTTACAGTACAAACCTCTGAGGAAAGCTATTTGGTTCTAGTTCCACAATCAAACTGTTCCACATATTTTGGCGCGTATTTGAATGTCAGAAACACTCTTTTGTGGCTTCGGCCGCGCGAGGTTACACTCAAATACCTAAATGCCTATAGTAATTATGTGACCTTTTCCTGGACTCTATCGGCTAGATCCTCCCACTTAGCTATGTGTCAGGGCCCCGATTCTGTACTTAATTTGTATGTCAATAAAATAGAGGCCGTTTTATACGTTCAGGTGGTGAAATTGAGAACTATTTAATTTTCATATACTGCTGACAACCACCTTGATCAGCAGCGCCACTGCCAACCGAACGTAAAGTTGCAAATTACCTAGCAGCTGAACATTCAGTTGGCAGTGGCGCCATCAGTCAAAGCAGCCGTCATTAGATGTTTGAAATTTGGATAGTTCTCAATTTCGCCACCTGAACGGATAAAATGGCGACCAAGGGTGGTACCCCGCAGTGCGTCTGGACGTCCGATGGAAAAAAGGGGCAGGCGGAATGAGCTCATGTAGCCTCTGAGCACACTCTCCGAAGTTCATCCTATAAAAAACACATAGGCAAGCTACTTTGCGTCTATAAGCTAGGCTTTGTAGCTTATCCTTAACCAGCTTTTTATCACCAATAAGCCTCCTGGCTCTGCGATCCACCGAGTCAAGAGCGGCTAATTACAGAATCGGGGCCCAGTAAATCAGGAGATATACAAAAGATAGACATTATTGGGACATAATTCAAATGAGATATTCGCTTTAATCCTTCGCTAAAAAAACCGTCAGAATTATAAACACCCTGTAAAAATCATATCGCAATCCGCGTCAACAACCCAAAGAAATACTTTGATCGTTCAATTCGTCACACACTTAGAGCTTTTGACTTAATTTGGTCGCATTATTAGGACATCAAAGAGCGCCGACGGGCGGCCGATATCAAAAAGGCCGCCATCTTTGGTTCTTTTCTTTTGTTGTGGCAATGATTTTATTGATTTTACATTATCGAGTTGACTTGAAACTTTTTGGGTCTGCTTTGTTTAGATGCTAAGAGACTGTACAGAAATATTACTAAATTCCTGCCCGTGGCTTCGTTTGCGCGGAAAATTATGTCACTGCATTGCCATTAAATATCTCTGTGTCAAAAATTTGTATCACCACCGAAGTTCGATTGCTTATAACTTTTAAACGGCTGAACCAATTTTGATCAAACTAAGAACCATTTCGATTACGTCAGCTTTCTAAAAAAAAACTGCATCGAAATCGGTCCATTCATTTATGAGCTACATGGCACAAATAAACACACAGATTCACATGTTAAACCGATAACACTATAAAATTAAAATGGATTGAAATACATAAATGTAATATTATTGAAGTGAAAACTTCTTTAGTAGCGTTATGCACTTTGAAGTATGGAATAAAAAATGTTAAACTCGCGTTAGGACACGTGACCTGATCGAAAATTCGTAAGACGGAGGGAGAGTAGATCGCAAGGAAGTAATATATGTTCAAATTTTTACTTCTGCCGGCACTCCCGGGGTGCAACCCATTGTTCCCTTCAGCAATTTCATTTAAATTCAATTACATATTTTCATACAACACATGAATGAAGCTGAGTTTTTTCATACTTATTTGCCCTTCAATTTATACTTGATCAAAACTCCAAATTGTATTGATAAATTGTTAAATTCAGAACTAATTAAATAACAAAAAAAAATATAATAAAATAAAAACAAACAAAACATAAACTATCGAAGAATTTATCGATTCACCCTTTACGACCCATGATCTTTCATAATTAGTCGATCGCTTTGTTTGAAATCGATTCCGATTCGAATCGGTACCGCATCTTTCTCGTTTGTGGTTATTGATATCGATTGGTGAGAAATAAAGGTCAAAGATTATTAGACTTCGAATAAGTATTGTTGTGTTTGATTCGAATGAAGAGGAAAAGAAATGAAAACATGATTTTGGAACAAGATTTTTGTTTTATGTTATAAACGTTTTGGAAATAAGGAATGCTCCGTGATTGTACCTCCTAACACAGACTTTACAGCTTACAAGGAGGTATCAATGACTGTCACAATAGCTATTAAGCATACTTTAAAAATATATATACGCAAGACTTTTTATTTCTGAATTATCATATGATAGACCAAGATCCCAGGACCGCCAGACCTTACTTATTTTCTCATAAACCAAATGTGTGGGAAATAGTAGTGCTAATATATACTAGCATTGTATGGATACCAGCTAACCTGGGCCGACGGCCAATTTTCAGCTACCAGGTTCTGAAGGTACTTCCAAAAATTGCTCATTTGTCTTGAAGTCTGTAAATCCGAACTTAGTGGTTTAGTTGCACCAGGATTTCAACCCGCAACCTATAGGTTACAAATCTAGCTTATTACTAATATACATACATACATTAATACATAAATATGATCCCGCCTAAAATCCTTATCGGGATAGGCAGAGCATCACTGATTTTAAAACCACTTGAAGCCCCATTTGACATAAATTCAGAGGGTTATAAGATGAAATATGATGTAAGTGGTGAGAGGTTGTCAGCTTTTCGCCCACAATATAGCAAAACCCTCGCATCCCACTTACAGACTTACTATATACCTGGGAAGAGTAGGAAGCTGGCACATTCTAAGTTTTTCTTTCACTCGCAGTCCAGCAGCACATTTCACAGGCAATGAGGTATCTTTTATTGAAGGTGAAATAGGATGAGCGGTTTTACAAGCGGATTCTACGGGCCTTATGAGCAGCGAAGTCAGAAATAACTTTGTCAAAATCAATATTTGCAGCCAATTCTTGTTCAATCGACAATATAGCCAAGTTTGATAGTCTAGCAGAGCTCATAGCAGATCTGAGGTAATTTCAAATTTACGTCATTGTTGTTTTTTGACTTGTCAGACGTTCTGACACTTGTCAGACGTTCTGACACATCATAGATCTCAATCCGCTTCACCGGCGACATTTTTTTGCCGCCCCGCGGGCTGCCGCCCGGGGCGGGCCGCACCCTCCGCCCCAACAACGCTACGCCACTGTCCAGCATGGAAGCAATTGATAATTAATAAAAAATCCATACATAAATCCGAAAAGACGAATTTGGTGGCACCAGGGTTTGAAGTAGCACCAGGGTTTGAAGAGGCGACTAAGGAAACATAAATGAGACCTACCTCCTAGTAACCCATCCCAGACAACGACACTTCATTTTTTTCTGAATCTGAGGTGTCGTCCTATGGTCTCATGCAGTGTGGTAGGCTCTGTAAAGGGCCGTCTGGTTCGCGACCACCCTCCAACGAAGTCTGACGCCAAACAGCTTGCTGTGTTCCGTCAGTGCGTGGGAGTATCAGTGCCTTTATAGGCATTTTC
The DNA here is from genome assembly GCA_949987775.1 of Aproaerema taeniolella. Taxonomy (NCBI): domain Eukaryota; kingdom Metazoa; phylum Arthropoda; class Insecta; order Lepidoptera; family Gelechiidae; genus Aproaerema; species Aproaerema taeniolella. The sequence continues at coordinate 1,168,663 of OX465258.1, read as the reverse complement.
TGGGTTAACTCGCTCCATCGTCGACCTCATCTTTGACCTTATGGTCAGGATTGAGGTCAAGAGCTAACCCATTTTATAATAAAAAAAACCGTCAACGTCCCGGTTACAAACCTTGCTCATTAGTGAGCAACTTATTAGTAAAATGAATGAAATATTTTTATTGCAATAAATGTGGTTTTACAGATGTTTCATGCAAAGAATAATTTACATTCAGCACATTTTGTCATAAAGGTGACATGCAATTACGTTAGAGTGTCTTATAGAGTAAAATATACAGGGCTTTAGGTAAATCACTTTCAACGTCTCGGGTGGTAAATCAGTCCATGAAACTGAACAAATTTCCCAAGGAACAAAGGTCGGAATACGATTTTTTTTAGTTTCCATACAAACTGCGTCAGCTGATAGCGCATTTTGTATGGGAAGTCAAAATTTTTTTTTCATACTTCGACCTTTTTTCCTTGGGAAAGTTGTTCAGTTTCATAAACTGATTTACCACCCGAGAGGTTGAAAGTGATTTATCAAAAGCCCTGTATAATCTGGTCAAAAGTTTTCATAAAAGTCACTTTAATCAAAAGAGCAAATAATTAGATTCAAATTTTAAAATTTCATTAAGTCAACTTTAACATAGGTACGCATAATCAATAAATTCCAATTAATTTCATATTTAATAATGTTTTCCAAGACATTCGTCTAGAGTATAAAAACAATGATCAATGATACTTAACTTATAACTTATCAAAATTCCATAGACGTAAAAAGAGGAACGCAGGCGCAGGCGGAAAACTACTAAAACATAGCTCATACTGATCCTATTGGATCACACACCAAATCAGGGGTACAAAACATTTCCTATTACCACTACAATGGCGAACTTGAACAAAATATCATCATTTTATGACTAATAAGGTTCAGTGCAATAGGCTTCAATCATTATAAAACGTAATTACTCCACGTGAACTGGAGAGCGATTCCACTAAATGGCGCCACAAATGCTGGTTGAATGACAGTGGAGGACATTCTATCTGTTCAGGTGGGGAAATTGAGAACTATTAAATAAACTGTAAAAGTCAGTAAGTGGGACGCCAGGGTTTTGTTTTTTTTTTACCAGCCCATATACGTCCCCACCAAGAGACAAAGGCCTCCCTTCGAAACACGAAGGGGTTTTAGGCCATAGTCCACCACGCTGGCCCAATGCAGTTTTGTTATATTGTGGGCGAAATGCTGACAACCTCTTACCACTTAAGAGGATCGTCTCAGTGTTTTTTTCCCATACAAACGGTGTCAATGGATTCCATCCCTAAACGTCAACAGATTCCTGTGAAATTTTGGTATAGTATGAGGAACACCAAAAACTAGGTCCGTACGTTTTGATTTTTGTGATATTTTTAGTAGCCAAAAAGATATTTGAGACTAAAAGTAAGAAATTTTTGCCAAAAAAATTCTCAACATTTGAGAGGTGACTGTTGAAAAACTAAGAATAATTTTGGAAAAAACAAAACGCACGAACCTTGTTTATACACTTACAAATCGATAGAGACCAAAAACGTACGATTTCATTAATTTTTTGGGGTAGGAATTCATTGACGCCTAAACTCATAATTTTGGAAATAGAACTCGGCATTTCGCCGGAAAGCTGCAATTGTCCCTTTCGCTCAAGTCTGAGGTGGGTGGTCGACATTGAGACAGCATGAAAAGCAACTGAGACGCTAGTCCAAACTGAGACGCTCCTCTTAAATCATATAGGTATTTAATTATGTCAAAAGTGGCATCAAGTGGTTTACAACCACTGATGTTCTGCCTACCCTAATAGGGCTTATAAGCGTGAGCGTACTATGTATGTATATACTTGCTGACAACCACCTCGACCAGCAGCGTCACCGCCAACCGAACGTAAAGTTGCAAACTACCTAGCAACTGAACATTCAGTTGGCGGTGGCGCCACCAGTCAAATCAGCCGTCATCAGATGTATGAAATCATCCGATAATCCTTAATTTCACCACCTGAACGGATAAAATTTTTTTTTCATACTTCGACCTTTTTTCCTTGGGAAAGTTGTTCAGTTTCATAAACTGATTTACCACCCGAGAGGTTGAAAGTGATTTATCAAAAGCCCTGTATAATCTGGTCAAAAGTTTTCATAAAAGTCACTTTAATCAAAAGAGCAAATAATTAGATTCAAATTTTAAAATTTCATTAAGTCAACTTTAACATAGGTACGCATAATCAATAAATTCCAATTAATTTCATATTTAATAATGTTTTCCAAGACATTCGTCTAGAGTATAAAAACAATGATCAATGATACTTAACTTATAACTTATCAAAATTCCATAGACGTAAAAAGAGGAACGCAGGCGCAGGCGGAAAACTACTAAAACATAGCTCATACTGATCCTATTGGATCACACACCAAATCAGGGGTACAAAACATTTCCTATTACCACTACAATGGCGAACTTGAACAAAATATCATCATTTTATGACTAATAAGGTTCAGTGCAATAGGCTTCAATCATTATAAAACGTAATTACTCCACGTGAACTGGAGAGCGATTCCACTAAATGGCGCCACAAATGCTGGTTGAATGACAGTGGAGGACATTCTATCTGTTCAGGTGGGGAAATTGAGAACTATTAAATAAACTGTAAAAGTCAGTAAGTGGGACGCCAGGGTTTTGTTTTTTTTTTACCAGCCCATATACGTCCCCACCAAGAGACAAAGGCCTCCCTTCGAAACACGAAGGGGTTTTAGGCCATAGTCCACCACGCTGGCCCAATGCAGTTTTGTTATATTGTGGGCGAAATGCTGACAACCTCTTACCACTTAAGAGGATCGTCTCAGTGTTTTTTTCCCATACAAACGGTGTCAATGGATTCCATCCCTAAACGTCAACAGATTCCTGTGAAATTTTGGTATAGTATGAGGAACACCAAAAACTAGGTCCGTACGTTTTGATTTTTGTGATATTTTTAGTAGCCAAAAAGATATTTGAGACTAAAAGTAAGAAATTTTTGCCAAAAAAATTCTCAACATTTGAGAGGTGACTGTTGAAAAACTAAGAATAATTTTGGAAAAAACAAAACGCACGAACCTTGTTTATACACTTACAAATCGATAGAGACCAAAAACGTACGATTTCATTAATTTTTTGGGGTAGGAATTCATTGACGCCTAAACTCATAATTTTGGAAATAGAACTCGGCATTTCGCCGGAAAGCTGCAATTGTCCCTTTCGCTCAAGTCTGAGGTGGGTGGTCGACATTGAGACAGCATGAAAAGCAACTGAGACGCTAGTCCAAACTGAGACGCTCCTCTTAAATCATATAGGTATTTAATTATGTCAAAAGTGGCATCAAGTGGTTTACAACCACTGATGTTCTGCCTACCCTAATAGGGCTTATAAGCGTGAGCGTACTATGTATGTATATACTTGCTGACAACCACCTCGACCAGCAGCGTCACCGCCAACCGAACGTAAAGTTGCAAACTACCTAGCAACTGAACATTCAGTTGGCGGTGGCGCCACCAGTCAAATCAGCCGTCATCAGATGTATGAAATCATCCGATAATCCTTAATTTCACCACCTGAACGGATAAAATGGCGACCATTGCCATTCAAGCGCCATAAATACACTGTTAATTAGTGGAATAGCTATCCGGGCTGTGCTTTTATGATCTGGTACGAGCATTATATGGAGTTTCATAGAAATATCTTCATATTCTCGTGTTATGATGTTAGGCTATGCTTTATGTCATAAAAGTGGATTTATAGATATGGTTTGGTATTGTTTGGTGCTAGGCTTAGCTTAAAACGATGCAATATTGGTGTTGAAGTTATAGGTTTTAACCGAATTAAAAAAAAACAATTACTTAATTTTTTTTCGTATGTTTGTAACGCAATAATTCCGTCAATTGTCGACAGATTTTCAAAATTTGTGCAAAGGAATATACTTCTGAGGTGGTGTCATATAAATTTCATTGAAATTACTTTGCACTTTGAATAAAAATCAACAAAATCAAAACATTCAAAGTGTTGTATATTGCAGGCATCCCATTGTCTCATCAATATCCCAATAACCAGTCCAGCAAATTCCCTTCCATAATCCCGGTACAATTTCCACTTTTTCTACAACAGTCCTTGCATTTGCACTGCTGTCTTCGGCTGTATCTCCTGAATAGTGCAGGCAGAGAAAGTATCCGCTAGGTGTACATATCCCAACACATTATGCTATCTCAAAGGGGCCTCTACGTGTTAGATGTGTATCCCTATAGGTAAGGCTTCCAAAAGGACCGGCCTTCATGCCGTGATTTCCCATAGGAGAAATAGTAAAAATTAATAATAAAGTCATTAATTTCATTAATCATCAATAAATTCAAAATAATCATAATAAAGTCACATAAACATTATACCAAAACCTAAATACACAAACAAACAACTTTAAAAGGAGAAGTTATTATGCTCGTCTCTTTAACAGTAAGTCATCTTAAGGTCAATGAACTTGTGGTTAGATTAACCGTGGATTAACCTTGACAATGATAATGGTATTGTTTAAGTGCGAGAATAATTTGTTACTACTATGGGATCACTTTAATGTTTTTTTTATTGATTGGCTTCAAAAGAATTTAATTTTTGAATCGGATGCCAGGCGTTTACACATGTTTCAATTCAATCAATATTCTTTACCTACTAGCTTTCCGCCCGCGGCTCTGTCCGCGTGGTCTACAGGTTATATCGTGCCCAGCTCTGGGATAAAATGTATCCTATGTCCTTTCTCAAGGTCTAATGTATCTCAATACCAAACATCAAAGTCGGTTCTGTAGATAAGCCATGAAAGCGTAACAGACAGACAGACAGAGTTACTTTCGCCTTTATAATATTAGTTAGTAGGAATTGCAAGTCACAAAGGTATAAAGTGTTACAAAATTCCCAGTTAGTTGAGACGCCCTGCAATTTTTAAAATTATTATTACAGACATTTCAATAGTAACAAAACTAATTCCTAACTTAACTTTAAATAATAGTACTTAAACAATATTGGTATAGTTAAAAGTAGTCATTAAGTTTATTTAAATACGGGTACAATAATGATCAAAAATTATCACTATTTAACCGTGTGGTGATCAGTTAAGAATAACACCACCCCATCTCTTTCCGTGGATGTCGTAAGAGGCGACTAAGGAAACACAAATGAGACCTGCCTTCTAGTAATCCATCCCAGGCAACGACACTTATTTTTTTTCTGAATCTAAGGTGTCGTTCTATGGTCTCATGCGGTGTGGTGGGCTCTGTAAAGGGCCGTCTGGTTCGCGACCACCCTCCTACCGAAGTAGCTGTGTTCCGTCGATGCGTGGGAGTACCAGTGCCTTTATAGGCAATTTCTGGGTTAACTCGCTCCATCGTCGACCTCATCTTTGACCTTATGGTCAAGATTGAGGTCAAGAGTTAATCCATCTTATAATAAAAAAATAAATAAAAAAATCAGCCGCAAGATGTCAATAATATAAAACTCCCCAAAAATCTCCACATCAAACGGTACTGCGCCATCCGCATCCAGCTGCAAGGGAAAGGGAAGGTACAGTTCCTAACTGAACGGTCAACAATATTGGTATAGTTACTAAGGCGGGCTCACTGCTGAGCAGAGTGCGCAGGAGCAGCAACTGATTCCTGGAAGGAGATCGAATGGAAACTGTCCACTAATCGGTCGTCTAATGAAGATTACTAAATCCCTATTTATGTCCACCAACCCGCATTTGGCCAGCGTGGTGGACTATGGCCTAAAATCCCCTTCGTGTTTCGAAGGGAGGCCCGTGGCCCTCGGTGGGGACGTACTGGGCTATTTAAAAAATCCCTATTAGAATTTAGGTACTAACAATAGGTTAAAGTATTGTACTAACACAAATGGATCCTGTTGTCCGATTTTTTTTAAATTCCAATCCAGCTGCATTTAGAGACATAGAGACCTATGGTACGAGCAATTTGTCATCATCTTACACTAACCCTTAGATTTATTTTTCGTTCTTCTCAGGAGAAGACTGTACCTTTGCGAAGATAAATAAAGTTAAAAACATAAAATTTAAAGTGATTTATTTTCTCGGGTAATAAATTCTTTTCTAACTTCGATTTCGACTTTGCTAGTACGCCATAAGAAGTCAGGACCACAATTTCTTATAAATTCCTATTCTTATAGACTTTCACGCTGGACTAGGAGTAAAAAAATTAAAGAATGTTCCAGCTGCCTATTCTTCCTAGACATGCTGTAAAAGTCAGTAAGTGGGACGCCAGGGTTTTGCTGTATTGTGACAACCTCTCACCACTTACATCATATTTCACCTTATAACCATCTAAAATGCCAAACGTAAAATCAAGTGGTATTAAAACTACTGATGCTCTGCCGACCTCGATAGGGATTATAGAGCGTATGTATGTATGTCGTATTCTGGCACCAATTTCTATTCTTTATCTGCGTTTTCTTCAGATATAACTTAGATTACTTTATTATCGAATACAGTTCTCCCATAACGCGGGTATTGGTCTGTCTATCGACATTCAGCTCACCAGGCTGATGGCGCGTGCCGATTGATTTGTCGTCCGTCTGTCTGTCACAGTCTCGGCTTAAAGAGCGGGCTGAAGCGGATTCTTTATAACTTTAAGTGTGGATTACATAGGTGAATTTTTGATTATAGAGTCGTATTGAAGATTCGAGGATTTTTATTGTGATTAGAACTTTTTACATCCTCGTAAGTTCTAACGGATGCAGAAACAATGACTTCAGTCTTACTATTTGAAAGATTTTTATTTAAAATCACGTCATTTATATTTTTAAATTAACAATAGTTTTATACATATCCAGTGCGATATTGATTTTTTGCAATATGAATGAAAACCTTGAAGGCGCCCGAAAGCGCATATTAAAAATTATTTTCCTCTATTTTTACCTATAACCACAAGAACATAATTAACTTGTCGCTGTCTCTTGATCTACCGGTCCTGGGTTCAATTCCTGGTCGGGATGTTTGTTTGAACACTAACATCTGGAAAAGCAGATGTTTGTTTTCGAGTCATCATGGGTGTTCGTGTGTGTCTTACTGCCATACTCAGAGACGTCAATTAAAGTTAAGTACTGTTAAACTCTGATGTTGTCTCTTTCACTCTTGTTGAATGAGACAGCAAGGATAGCATGACATTTAATTACTTTTCAACTTTAATTGACGTCTCTGAGTATGGCAGTTAGTTTTAGTGTTTATTCATTTAACTCTTTACATTCTGACTACTTTTTTTTAAATCTTTTTAATTGCATTGTAACCCGCGTCACCTGTGTCTCCTCTCAACTACTCTAAGATAGACTGAAAGAGATCCCTCCAGGGATAAGTCCGCCTTTGCTATTAAATTACCTATAAATTTTTTGTATAACACTGTTTTTGAGCAATAAAGTATTTACATACAAATTTCAGTCTTCTTCTGGGAAGAACATCTACTCAAAGGAGTTTCCTATGCTTCCGCTTCACCTAAACATTTGTTCCAAACCCAAGAAACGGAATGCGAATTCAAAGAATGCCCTCGATGTATGACATCATGATACAGTCGCAATAAATTATTTGTTCAGTCTACAGTCAGTGCCTCCCAGAATTTTAAATAAAACATTACAATATCTGTGCTTAGGATTGTACAAGAATAGGTTAGGATTGTACGCGGAGATTAGGTAATACATGGGTTCGCTCTGACTATAATCCAGCTCAAAGGCAAAGATGCGATCGAGGATGTAGCAAGCTCGCCCAGAATAAGCATATTCACTCGAAACGCTCAGTACAAATCTGCGGGGTCTTGACAAGATAAAGATGGTACCTCAGTGCGTCTGAAGCCCGATAAAATAATTAAGCTCATGCAGCGCAGCTCCTCAGCTCATTCTCTTAAGTACATCTTGTAAAGACACATTTGCATTTATGAGCTAGGCTTTTGAGCTTACATTTACTAGCTTCTTATCGAGTTTTCTGACTCTGCCATCCACCGATTCCAGTGCAGCTTGCTGGTGTTTGGCCGAACCGTTTCGCAAAAAAATATGTTTTTTGGGTGTTTTCACTTACAAATTAACCCATACTTTCTTTTAGATAAGTTTTAAGGGGTAATTATCCTCATGAACCAAAACAACTTTGCACCAAGAACCTTCATGAAATTCTTAAAAGAAAGTCGACTTTTAGGCAATTAGATAGATAGATAGATAGATAGAAATTCTTTATTGCACACAGTCACAAAAAAAAGTTTTACAAACTTAACTAAACAAAAGTGCGCAAAGGCGGCCTTATCGCTAAAAACAATCTCTTCCAGGCAACCCTTGTTTTAGGGACAACTTTACGAAGTCGAGAGTAGTGCAGAGTAATATTTATAGAAAATAATAGACTAATGGAATATAATAACTATGTACATAGGTTATAATATATAAATAGACAATGTGTACATAAATAAATAAATAACTACATATACCACAATATATATACATATATGACTACTTATATAAATATAAATATATATACTTAAATATATATATATATATATATATATATATTTACTATATTTACAAGCACAGCGAATGAACGAAGGGAGAACTTAAACCTGCACTAATGGCAGTTTTCAAGGCAGTGTATATACAGTTTTGACTTAAATGTGGAAATAGATTTACAGTGGCGAATATCATGGGGTAAATTATTCCAAAGTCTTGCTGTTATTTTTGTGAAAGAATTAAAAAAGTAGTTACGTTTTGCAAAGGGAGTATTTAATAGATTATCATTTTTTGATCTTAAATTACGGGTGAGTTCGGCGCCTATGTATGTGTAATTATCTTTAAGATACGGAGGAGATACGGGAGAATTTAAAATGTTAAATAATAATATGAGCGCATGCACTTCACGACGCTGACGAATAGGTAGCAAATTTAGTTTTTTCCTATACTCAGATATGTGATCAAACTTTTTCAGTCCAAAAATAAACCGTATGCACATATTTTGCAACCGGTCTAGTTTATTCAGCAGCACTTCGGAGACATCAAGATAACAAACATCTGCATAATCAAGAACTGGTAGCAAGAGTGATTTGACGAGTTGCGTCTTAGTTGTAATTGGAAGAAGATTCTTCCATCGCTTCAGGGACCCGAACACCGCGAATATCTTGCGGCTAACGCTCTCAACTTGAGGTACCCACGATAGATTCCTATCAATAAGCAAACCAAGATTTTTAACAACATCGGTAAACGGCAGTTGGGTATTGTTCAGCATCACAGGGGGTAATGAGCCTATGGATACTCGTTCCAACTGTTTTGACCCTCCAATTATAATGACCTGGGATTTCGATGGATTGACCGTCAGTCCGAAAGATTCACTCCACTCGTGAATCTTGGCGAGGTCATTGTTGATTGCAGAAATAGCATCTACAATCCTATCCGCAGGAGCCTGACAGTACAGTTGGAGGTCATCAGCATAGAAATGAAACGAAGAGGAAATTAGAGCAGAAACAGAATTTATAAAAATTGAAAATAAAAGTGGGGACAGAACCCCACCCTGTGGCACACCAGCCTCGATAGAAGTAAAAGATGAAGAATTATTATCAACCCGAACGCACTGCTGGCGGCCACAGAGGTAGCCCCGAAACCAATCGACAAAAGAAGCAGAAACGTTTAAAGAGGAGAGAATATTCAAAAGGATGTCAAAATCTATAGCATTAAAAGCATTGCTAAAGTCCATGAGGCACAGCACAGTCAACAGGTGATTCTCCATACCAAGTCTGATATCGTCCGTGACCTTAATTAGAGCAGTAACTGTACTGTGTCCCGGACGAAAGCCTGATTGGAACGGGCTCAAAAGCTGATGGCGTTGCAGAAAGTTACAGAGTTGCTGATGCACAAGACGTTCAAATACTTTAGACAGGAAAGGAAGGATAGATATAGGACGATAATGGGAAGGAAGTGAGGGATTGCGGGTTTTTTGGAGGGGTATGACATAAGCACGACGCCAGATGTTAGGGAAAGAAGCAGTATCAAGAGAGAAATTAAAAATGTGACAGAGGATAGGACATACAGTTTCAAGAGTCAGCATTATCATTTTTCTACTTACACCGTCCAAGTCTTCAGCATCAGACTTCATAGACAGAATACATTTTTTTAGTTCTGAGATCGAAATCGCTCTAAAATTAAATTCGTTGTAGTCAGTAGGAGAAAGATTCGATAGATATTGGAGAGTGATAGATTTATTAGAGACAGAAATAGAGGAAGTGGACGCAAAATGACGATTTAAGGAATTTAGGTCTATTTGAGAAGATGGTGCATCTGCCGATTGAGGACATTTACTTAGGCCCAATTTCTTCATGAACCTCCATACCCCAGACTGATCAGAATTTTTAATGGTATCAAAAATATAAGTCCGCTGCGCTACTCTGCAAAGCCTACTGCAATAATTACGGAGCATTTTATATTTGTCACAGTTCTCCTCAGTAGGGTTCTTACGGTACTTAATTCTAGCAGCATCTCTTCTCAGCATATGAGATTTTATTTTAGGTGTTAGCCATGGAGCGGGCGGGTGCTTAAGCTTAATAGGTCGACGGGGGGCGTGAACATCGAATAATTGAATAAGTAAAGAATTGAATATTTCAATTTTATTTTCCATAGTATCCGCGGAAAAAACAGCATCCCAATCGATTGCACTTAAATCCCTCATAAACGCGTCATTGTCGAAATTCTTAAAGCTGCGCATCATGACGATACGAGGCTTAGGCTTTGGATATTTTATTCTATATGATACGTAAATAAGGTCATGATATGAAAACGCCGGTGCAGCGCACTGACCATGAGCCGCCACGAGATCAGTAGAGGAAACGATACTTAGGTCTAGTAGGGATGGGTTACAATTAGGAAAATTATGGGTTGCTTGCGAAGGGAGAAGATGGATATCAGAAGAGTTAATTATAGAAAGAAGTTGTTTTGAGCGATGGTCGTTCTTGATTATGCAGGTGTTGAAATCTCCCATAATAATTGTGTGATCGCTAGTAGGTACATGTTGCTCTAATATTTGTTCTAATTCAGCAAAGTAATTAATTTTTAAATTAGGGCTATAAAACACACCTAAAAGGACCTTTTTGTGTCCAAACATAATTTCTAAAAATAAATATTCGCAAGATTCTCTGTATTGAGAGGGGGATTTACAAATTATAGTAAACGGTAAATGACTGCGTAGGTAAATTCCCACACCACCCCCACCTTTTCCTTCACGATCGTTTCTAATTAAGTGGAAGCCTGGGATTGCGTATGAAGTAGAAGGTAAGCAGGGTTTCAAAAAAGTTTCGGAGACTAAAATTGCATGAATGTTCTTATTGTCAAAAGATGATATCATATCTGAGTAGTGTTGTGGTATGCTTTGTGCATTGATGTGAATTGCATTAAAATTTTTAGGAAAAGGAGAAAAAGTAGTATTTAAAAAAGAGTCTAAGGATGGCAGAGAGGAGCTGCTTTGAAAACTGTCATCAGATAAAGTAGATGAGAAGGAGTAGAATTGGAGTTCTTCATCACTTGATCCACCATTGTCCATCGTACTGTGCTGTATGAATACAAATAATAAATATGATAATAATTAAACAATATAACATATAATAAGTACCAATAAGAAATAGTTTACTTATGTAAAAATAATACAACTAGTTGTTCCTCTTGACCCGAGAGCAGCGTAGAAGAGAGAAAGAAAATAAGCAACAATTTATCATTAAAGCTATATAGATTAAAGAACAATGAGGTAAATTAGAACTAAGAATAAAAACTTATACAAAATGTTGGATGCAAGTTAACTATGAGCAAGTTACATAATTTTAAGAAACCAGAAATATAGATTGAAACAATTAACATTTTAATATTTAGTAGTACGACTACTTTCATTAAAGAAAAAAGAAGTAAGATTCATAAATACCATTCAATTATCGCATATCTAAGTTTCTATATGCTATTAATATAGACGTTAATGTGTTACATATATTTATAACAGAGTGAATACTAAAAACAACAACAGTGGCTGTATGGGCATAGATACCTTTGCCTGTCTGTGTAAACAAAACAAAAATATCCAGCTGGCAGCTTGTGTTTTTACTACAATACATTCCATTCACACAGATTTTATTTAGAATAATGGATAATATTATGTGCAAATGGCCGCACATTAGGCAATCACACATGTGTACTCTGTGATATTATGATAAGAACTGTTTTGCAATGAAAAATAGGGTAACCTGAAGCGCTGGCATTTGCACACGGATTCTCCACAAAAAAAAACAAAAAAAAAACGGATGTTAATGAATGTTAATTCCAAAATAGTTTCTATCTTAACTAAGATTCTTATTTAACATTACCGTAACACCCTTAATTAGCAGTGAATGGCATATAATGTATGCAATATTACAACAAAATGGAGCAATTGCCATAGAATTTTATTTCAGTGAAATGTTAACCGTGTTAACGTGGAAATTAGGTACTATTTCGTGGAAAAGTCTTTTATTTCGGCCAACGACTCGAATGTACGGCGGCTGCCGTCTGACGTTTTGACAAAAATCACACCGTCTCCCGTCCAGCAGTTACTTACTCCGAACGTCTCCCTGGCATACATAAAGATTTCATGTCTCATTCGCGTCAGAAACTCAGACACGGTTGTGCCGCTGCCCTTTAAGGATTTCTTACTGGACCATACATTATCTCGTAGCTGTATATCAGTAAACTTCACCAAAATCGGCCTAGGTTTCTCATTAGCCCGTCCCATTCTGTAACAAACCTTAATATCCTTTACATCACATACAGAGACCCCTATTTTAGAAGTTACGATGTTTACTATAGTGCTTGGGAGTTTTTCATTTTTTTCTTCCTTGACACCGTGGAATAGAAGGATTTTTCGACGAGTGCGCATCTCAAGACGATCCTGCCCGGCCATCAGTAGCTCCAGCTGTGATTTCATGAGTGTCATAGTACTACAGACAAAAGTCTTGAAGTTCTGGAAATCCGTATTGAGCGAGGCCACAGTTGCAGGTTTTCCCTTCACTTGATTTAAATCAGCCTGGAATTCAGCCATTTTGGTTGAAAACAAATGCATCATCTCGTCCATATTCTTCTTAATGCCGGTGTAATCCATTTTATAGGTTATGTTGTTGTGATACACCACACCCAATTAGCACAAACACTTTAAGTTAATGTATTGCAAAGGAGAAAATTGCTCACAGGTGAGGAACACCAACTATAGCATCACTTTATTGCATTTAACAATGATTTAAGCTGCTTTTTGCAGTAAAAATAAATAAAATACAGGAACACGAATGAATTTAGAAGTGTTCACTGCGACTACCCGCGAGCGAAAAAATTATGTAGAGTCCAATATTCTTGTACATATGTATTTAGACCTGTGTTTCTTGAAGAGAATTGTTTAGTTTGTACATATTAGTCACCCAATATAACATATGTATACCTTACCACCATAGCCTGCCTAGTTAGCCTTTATTCTGTAAATTTCATACAAGCTTTGCCTAATTTCGCATTCTCCTAGCCTAAGGCATTCAAAATTTACCTGGAAAGGTGAATGACATGGTATGTTTTCTATTTTTAGGCCTAAGGCCTTTTAAATCTATCTGGTTGTTCATTCATAATATGAGTAACATTGTATTGGAATATTACCTCAATATTTGAAAAATAGATTTACTGGCTCACAAGCTTTTGATCTGTACCAATGTTCTAATCTTTACTTTTTTAAATATTTAAATATTGATTAGCAGAATAGCTGCCCCGAAGGAGGCCAATACTACTTTTTCAAGCAAACAAAATAACGGGTTAGTTTCTAATCTAATTTCCAAAATAATTTATCTATAAAAAAACACATTCAAAACTTAAGCAAGTCATACATAACCCAGCCAGTACACCATATGCGCAATATTAAAATCATGACATAAACTAATGTGACATTAATGTCATGACAGTCACCCGCCAGTGCTACTGTACGCCAGCACAATGCTAATTTGTCATGCTGTGGACCAGTTATCATAATAATATGACTTTGAGGATGTTGGAAATGTGTGAAGGAATTGGATGTGGTATTTGGTGATGGAGTTTGGTAGTTTTAATGTATTTTTTTTGTATAGAACAGTTTATTCTTTTGTTTTGGTAAATTCAAGTACTTAACTATCTACCTACCATGAAAGCATGTTTATAAGACGTATCTATGAAAATTAATGTTTTACAAGGAGCCATACTGAAAACCTTCATTCCGTTGTCAGTTTTGTTTAGTTTTTCTCAATTTAGAGTGAAAAAGTTTCCAGAAAAAAAGATAGAAGTTACGCTATTCCTAGAAGAATAATACATTTAAAAAAAAACAGGAAAAAAAAAATTGAAATTCACTTATCAGAGACCAGTATGGCCAAAAAAAATTATTTATTCTTACATGCATCAGTAATAAAAGCTAAACCAATTGTATGAACACCTAGTCTAAGTACATAGTAGGTAACATCATCTAAAAACTTAACCACATTCACGTTTTTTTTTTTAGATTTGCCAAAGTTGCTTATGTATTAGCGATGTACTAATACATAAGCAATCTTCAAACAAGTACACAATTAAAGTCAAATACCACATTCGATGTATACGTTAATCCTTACTTCTTCTTACATCCATGTTTCAAAGTATTTAGGGTGTACCAGCTCATTGTCTCCACTTGGCAGAGACACAACTAAATCTTGTAAACACATCATTCATAACAATTACATTTATCTCTTGGGAATAAAGTTTAATTTCCCTTGGCTTAACAGCAAAGAAAAGTTTGCAATTATTACAAGTAATGTGTTCTCAATGCATTTCGTGCAAAGTTATATTTGCAGTTGAAATTTGATTGCTTTCATATAAATTGTTTAACAGTTACGGTTTTTGATCGCAGTAATAACTTTGTAGAATTGTTTCATAGAGCATTGTATGCAAGTTTGTATGTATGAGATTGAAAAAGGACGATATTTTGGGTGCCCTATTATGGTGTAGATTTGGACGTTTGTTTGTCTGTTTCGTTTTATTTTTTATGTATGTTCCACTTCGGTAGCTGTTTGGGATAATTATAAATTTAAATTGTCTCGTAAAGATTGACAGGGTTGAAGAGCATATGATAAACAATTCACAGTAAACGAATGCAGTTGGGGACAAAAAAACAGTCCTCTACGATATATACATACTAGCTTTCCGCCCGGGACTTCGTTCCCTTGAAAATGAATTGTGAAGCCTAATCTAGTGTATCAGCTACCTCCATACCTACCAAATGAGGCTCTTTTACTGGAAAAATGTTTTTATAGCGCTGAAGAGTTTATGCAAAATTGGTATATTATCGTGAAGGTAAATAATAATTTATATTAATCAAGGAAATTAATTGAATTTATGAATTTTAAACTGACGATATTATACAATTATTATTTTAAAATTTGTAATTACTTGACAGTTAATTACTTGTATTGTGTGACTTCTATAAAATTGCATGACATTACCTATATATTATTAAAGACATTAGCAATAATTATTTAAATTTTATACATAATAATGTACTTAATTAGATTATTTTTTATTATATTCTGCTAATTAAATTTATGTAAATTTTTCAGACACAATTTATATTGTTAAATGAATAAATAATTGAAATGAAAAATTACATGAAAGATCAAAATTTGTCCAGCCGTTTTAGCGTGAAACTTCGTTCCTATGGGAATTTTGGGAATAAATAATACACACAATTAACTTATTTGATAGTGTCAATAAACTATATTTCATTTCATTTCATAAAAACTTTGACACCAGGGTTAGCCTAGTTCACCACACACTTAATACCTACACGATTAGAGAATGACCTTCCCCTTGAACCAATCCGTCCATTGGTAGAAACCGTATGGAAATCCGTTCAGTAATTTTGAATGACAGAGAGTAATTTTGTCTGGCGGCCCTGGGATCTTGGTCTATAATAACTATCCTAAATTTCAGTATTAACAATATTAAAACTAATGTCGACTGTTATCATTTAAATGAGTATTTATATGGGATTATAATCAACATTAACACAAATCAAATAATACCGTGTAAGATCTTTAATTATTAGGATGACAACAATCAAGGATTGTGTAGTTCAGAACATTGTTAAGGGTCAACTTTAAAAAAAATATTTTTAATACAATTGCTCGAAGTGGCGTTATGTATTAAACTTCTCGAAACAATAATAAATTCATAAATAAAGTTACGACAGAGTTTAACAACTTGTTATATTTAACAAAAATAAGCAAAACCACAGTTCAATGCCTAATATAATTATTCTAATACCTAATATAACAAAAACAAAGGGCCTACTTAAATTAGATTAATAATAAGAAAAGATTATTTTATTATTATAAATTCATTATTCATTTAATAAAAGAACACATAATTAATATATCTAAAATAGAAAGCAGACGAAATTCAAATTGTGACTAGTTCCTTTGTATTCTTATCTAAGTATATATTAATTAAACAAATATCACAAATAATAATTATTAGATTAACAGGTGTCCATTTATGGACGCATTTTAGAGGGCTTATTTTTCAGTTGCCAGTAGAAGCATAAGAATAACAAATAATATTATTTGTTATTCTTATGGTAGAAGTTAGGTTAGGTTATTTTATGAAGGAGCGAAACTCGAGTTTACCCAGTGTCACCTGTTTTTTCTTGATTATTTTTCCTCCAATTCTGAGTTGGCTCACTGCTGAAAAGCTCACGTCAGAGAACTGAACTTAGTATGAGAGATTTTCAATTTCCATGTGATGATCGGTTGAGGATAACACCACCCCATCTCTTTCCGTGGGTGTCGTAAGAGGCGACTAAGGAAACACAAATGAGACCTTCCTTCTAGTAATCCATCCCAGGCAACGATACTTCATTTTTTTCTGAATCTGAGGTGTCGTCCTATGGTCTCGTGCGGTGTGGTAGGCTCTGAGTCTGGCCGTCTGGTTCGCGACCACCTTCCTACCGAAGTCCGACGCCAAACAGCTTGCTGTGTTCCGTCGGTGCGTGGGAGTACCAGTGCCTTTATAGGCATTTTCTGGGTTAACTCGCTCCATCGTCGACCTCATCTTTGACCTTTATGGTCAAGATTGAGGCCAATAGTTAACCAATCTTATAATAAAAATATATAAAAAAATACAAAATGTGTCAGTATTGAAGTGTGTTGAACCTGATTTCCCGTCACCCACAAACATAAAATCCTTCATTTTTTTTTTAATTTATTAATCCTCATTAAAAGCGCTCGTAGCCTAGTGGCGCTCGCTGATCTCAACCGATCAGTGAGGTTAAGCAACGTACAAAACACAAAGGCAGGGAACCTAATGGTCACAGTGGCAATTTATCAAGAGCTTCGGATGCTTCGGAGGGCACGCTAAGCTGTCGGTCCCGGCGGTTATCGATTGACTACAGTCGTTAAAACCAAGTCAGAGGCCATTGTGCGGTTTGAAACCTCTAACACCAGGACCAAGTTCGCCACACACTTGACTATATACCTACACGATAAGAAGAAGAATCTCATCAAAATGTTCTCAAGTGTACCCATTAACCCACGCGTGCAAGGAGTCGAAGGCGTGGTTATTATTTCACCCAATTATCCGAAATATGACATACTGACGGCCCAGGCGCACTCACACCTACACCAAGATCTACATCGGTCCATAGTTCGATTCTCGGAAACGATATTAGTCATAATAGTAATCGTTAAATGTGACTCTGGAAATGGAAAGTCCATTGGGTACTTCTATTTCCAGAGGCGATTAGGTTCAGAAGTATTGTGATGAGATACTCGTATTTTAAATCGATCCTCTTGACACCCCCAAAGATGTTCCTTTTATTAAACACTAGCTATCCGCTTGGGATTTCGTTCCCATAGGAATTCGGGAAAACCTATGTCCATTACAGATAATGTAGCATTCTAATGATGAAAGAATTTTTCAAATCGGTCTAGTAGTTTCGGAGCTTATTCAATGCAAACAAACAATCAAATCTTTCCTCTTTATAATATTAATATAGATAGTAATATATTAGGTATTACTTGGTTAAAAGCTATATTGTTTATATAATTTTTATGTGTATTTATTTATTGACCTATTCGGATACACTCATAAAGAAGTTCTAGTGTTGTAAAAAATTATATTGCGTAAAAGTTGCCTAGAAGAGATTACTACTAACAAGCAAGACCACATTTTTTATGCTTTTTTTTTATTATTATTATAAGATGGGTTTAATGTCTTTTGTATGCAGTTTAAGTGTACTTACGATATTTTAAAAAATCCAATTGTTTTTTTTTTATATTGTCTTAATAAAATAATCTTGTCTTGTCTTTTCTTTTGCGTTCTTGAGTTTTCCATGTGTAAGAGTGGCCTTATTACTAAAAGAGATCGCTGTTTAGCAATACGGCCATGAAGACTTTTAGTTACCAATAAATTTGTTTTGAATGTTGTTTTTTCAAAATAAGCATGCAATATTATAACATATGCAAATTGTGGATTATAAATAAATGAATAAATAAAAAATGTATTTATCTATCTTTCTCTGTCGCAGATCTGTCGCAGAACCGACGAGCGTTGAAGTAGACAGGTTCTCGAATGGATACCACGTCTTGGCAAACGTAGTGTAGGACGCCCCCCAGCTAGATGGTCAGATGACCTAAAGAAGATAGCGGGTAGTGGCTGGATGAAAAAAGTGGAGGATCGTGAAAAGTGGCGCACTTTGGGGGAGGCCTATGTTCAGCAGTGGACTGCAATAGGCTGATATGATGATGATGATTATCTATCTTTCTTGTTGTAAAAAGTTATATAAAAGCGGAAAAATTCAACCAACAAAACAAGGAAAAATCCCCACCACCCAATTTGCATGTACAGTTTAATCTTTACAACAATAAAATGGTGTTTAAATTCATATCGATATGATAGCACGTGCGGGCGACTGCCGCGGTTTAAAGTCGGCGCACGCGCGGGTCCAGTTGTAGGGTAACCATAAGTTTGTGAGCTTTTTATTGTTTTCTAATTAGGTACTTACTTACTGGAAACGGCGTACGGTTGTAAACTTGAATAAAGGCATTTCTACATATTTATTCAATAGCTTTCAACCCGCAGCACCACCCGCGTGTGTCACAGGTTATATCGTACCCAGCTGTAGGATAAAATGTAGCCTATATCCTTTTCCAAGGTCTAATCTTTCTCTGTACCAAAGTTCACTAAAATCGGTTCAGTAGGTTAGGCGTGAAATCGTAACAGGTAGACAGACAGAGTTACTTTCGCATTTATAATATTAGTATATAGGGATTGAGGTGAGGTTTTTGCTGAAACAGAACAAAAAAATTACAGAATAATTCCTAAATATAGGTATAAAATATATTTTATAAGTAATCAAAAATTACAATAATTCTCTTTCATTTGATACTTTAGTAGAGTTTTACCTCTCCGCGTACTAATGCACCTGTCGAGCCAGATATGTGTAGTCCCACAAATTTCATGGTAACCCTACCACATTCCCAATGTGTCAGTCGGATTCGAGATCACGTACGGCGCCGGTCAGCCCGCACCCCTGCCCACCCCCGCTGTCTCCACTCGTGTTGCTCAAGTCGCTCACTTTGCTATTGTTATTCTTAACATGTTTTACCATGGTGACCGTACCAACATGTGCTCGGTTGGCGATTAGATACCTTTGATGTGCAATTTAAAGATTTCATTGTGATGGTGTATTGAACCAATGAAAGGTATGATTTTTACACTAGTTCCGCTTGTTTATTTTTTACTAGCTTTTTCCCGCGGCTTCGCTCGCGCAAATAACTTTTTTTGTCATCCATTTCATTCACTAAATCTTTTATTTTCAAAAAATTGCGAAACAAGTGTCCGTTTATTTGCTTGAAGGTATATTCTCACAAAGTTTCGAGTTAAAATGGCCAAAGAAATTGTTTTCTCCATACAAACTTTGAACCCTCGTTTCACACCCCTAGGGGTTGAATTTCGCAAAATCCTTTCTTTGTTCTTTTTTACGTTATAAAAGACACCTTTTTGCCAAATTTCAGCTTTCTAGGTCTAAGGGTTTGGGCTGGCGTTGATGAGTCAGTGAATCAGGACCTCCAATTTTATATAGGTACCAAGATTTTTATGGGACTGGTTTTGATTACATCAACTTCAGGTGCGCCTGTGTAAAAATCGTGTCTTTCATTGGTAATAATGTCGAGTTCCTTCAAGAAACAACAAGGCAAGGTATAGAACTACGGTATATTAAACGTTGATTCGGAAATCTATACTTCCACGCTTCCACGCTTGACTGGAAGTGAAAGAAAAACTTAGAATGTGCCAGCTGCCTACTCTTCCCAAGCATACTGAAAATGTCAGTAAGTGGGACGTGAGCTGTATCATAGGTAAAAGGATGACCACCTCTCATCATTACACAACATGTTCCATCAAATAACCCTCACCGTTTCTGTCAAACGGGGCATTAAGTGGTTTTCCAGAACTATTGATTCTCTGCCTACCCGTTAGGGATTACAGGCGTAAGCGTAAGTATGTGTATGTATGTTGATTTCTTATTTGTCATGTCTTAAAACATCAAAAAGTTTTGAAGAACCAAAACAAAACTATGGGCAAAAGCATGAGCTTGTGTATGTATGTAAAACAAAATCAACTTGATGTAAAAACGATCGGAAATCGATTACCCTGATTTCTCTTTTACAAACATAACTATATAAAGTTACGCGTGTCTGCATGTCTGTCCGTATGCTTACTGAAATCCAATATAATTAGAGCGTGACAATAGTGAAGCAAATATTTGGCTACCGGTGCTTGGAACGAATACGACTTTTTCGTTTGATTTTGTTTGATTATTCTACTGTTTATATAGAAATTCACAGAAACTAAGATTACTCGGAGAGGGATCCGGGCGACTATTCTACTTATTAATGGCGTCTAAGGTCTTTACTACAGAAGGAGACTCAAGCCTTGATCTATGTTGAAGTATTGATTGTCTCTTTCTTTCACTATCAAAATGACAAAGATCAGAATCAAGTAAGACTCAAATAAAATCAGGGTACCTACCACGATCGTTTAAAGCATTTCTGTTTAGGATCCAACTTTGAACTGCTTCGCAATTGGAATGATTTTAAAATGGTACCATGATGCCGCTGCTTTTGAACTGCTCGGTTGTCAATGGTCCATTTTAAATGTCGACATAAATTGTCGCTGGTATGCCTGCGAATCGCAACAGCGCCAAAATTTAATCGCTTATAAGCCATCATGGTACGAATAAGCGTTGCAGACTTGTTTAGGTCCTAAATTGGATCGCGCTAAGCGATCATGGTAAGCCTCCAGAATCTGAGTCGCATTCTGAAATACGGACCTTAATGGTTATGCAATAAAATGAGAATAGTAAACATTTTATCCATTCAGCAGGCCATGTACGACAGTGACAGCGCCGCGACAACACCGCCGTTCTATGTTAAAATGTTAACATTGACAACGCTATAGGGCGAGCAAGCTTTTGCGCGGGACCCTCGCGCAATCAAAGCGAAGTTTCAGCGTGAGCCGAGTGCGACTTTGTTATGTTATCGTTCTAGAGCCATAGGTGGCGAAAATGAGAAATATCCAAATTCCGTACATTTGATGACGGCTACCTTGACTGGCGGCGCCAGTGCCAACTAAATGTTAAGTTGGAAACTATTTAGCTGCGACTGCGACGCTGCTGGTCAGGATGGCTGTCATCACATAAGCAGCGCCACGACCACTCAACCAAAGCAGCCGTCAACGCTAATTGACCGAAAAACCAAACTCATTTGTCTTAACTTCCCTTTCAATTGAGTAAGTACTTATCTTTAAAAGTAAAAGTACTTGTTCGCTTAATCATCACACGTGGGTCGGACATCATTAGAGCTAAAAAACAACAGGTTACGGTTCAAGGACGAAAAACTAATCTATTATCGAACGATTCAATTAATGATGAGCCCACATGCGTTTGCGCATGACCTTTGAAACAAAAGTGAGTGATTGAAGTATTGTGCATTCACTCATTCATTAATACGACCTTGGTAGAGTGAGATGATAAGACAATGCAAAATCGAACACCTCCAGAATTGAACCCACGATATGTGAGTACTGAGTGTTTGGACTTAGGAGAACTTTAACTGACTAAATTGTAAGGGTTAATTTGAGAATAGCGAGCTTGCTATATACTCGATCACAACTTTGCCCTTGAGCTAAATTGTGGTCAAGAGCAAACTCATCCTTACTTCTCTTATCAGCCCATATACTTCTCCACCGAGGGGCACGGGCCTCCCTTCGAAACACGAAGGGGATTTAGGCCATAGTCCACCACGCTGGCCCAATGCGGGTTGGTGGACTGCTCGTCTTTCAAAAATGAATTTTCTTGGACGGGCGGGTTTCATCACGATGTTTTTCTTCACCGTTGAGCAAGTGATAATTAGAAATCCGTACATAAATCCTAAAAGACGAATTTAGTGGTACAGGCCCGCACCAGGATTTGAACACACGACCTTCGGATTACATGTCTGGCTCATTACCAACTGGACTATCATCGCTTAGTCACGGCTATCATCCTTACTTCCTTACCTAATATTACAAACGCGAAAGTTTGTATGGATGTATTTGTTACTCCTTTACGCTCAAATGGCTGGACCAGTTTTGATTAAATTTGGTACGGATGTATTTGACATCCTGGATTAACAAATAGGCTACATAACTTTCCCAAATTCTCACGGGAACGAATTCCCAGGCGGAAATCTAGTTCTCTCTAAAAAAGGAGAATATTGGGCTTAAAAGCTAGGATAAAGCTTCGTCTACTTCAAAATTTCACCAAAATTTGTCCAGTAGTTTTTGCGTGAAGGAGTTACATTCATTCATCTATCTATCCATTCATTCATCTTTACAAACACTTTCGCATTTTTTAACATATTGCTTCTTGGCCATGGGGCCGCTTTTGTACCCTGACATAATTTTCTGCATTAAGATGTAACTGTACCTTGTTGCTGTTGGAGTGAAATAAAATCCTGGGACCACGAGAAAACGGCGAAATAAAGTATATTGTATTGTACGTTACTAAGATTATTAGGATAGTACCTAATTTAAGTGGTATAACCTAACCTTCACCCACGTTTCATCTGTGCTTTCAGATCTATTAAAATGCACTGATTTTAATAAAAAATCCACTAGCATGTCTATGGGGTAGTGACTGAATAGTAGTTAGCGAAAGTTTAGGAAGTAATTCTCCTCATGAAACTAAACAACTTACCCGAAGGCACCTTCATGAAATTAAAAAAAAAACACCGATTTCATACCATATATGATTTCAGAGTACATTGGAAATGAATTTCATATCTAAATATTATAAAACAAAGTCGTGTTAGTTACACCACTTATAACTCAAGATCGGCGGGACCGATTTCCATGGTTTTTGATTTGTCATATTTCTCTCCGTCCCGAATAGCAGAATAACTGTTAAAAACATTGGGAAATTGACGGGAAAATTCCCACGGGAACGAAGTCCCGGGCGAAAAGCTAGTTTTAAGTAAAACGAAACTAATTTTTACAATTCAGCCCCGCGCGAACTAAGAATTTACGCAAAGTCGACCACCTTTATGTAAGCGTTGTGGAAAAACAAGTCGACCGATTTTCATTTTTTTGGGCTTAAAATGTTTGCAATCTATGTCCCCTGGGGGAATTTTTTCGAAATTTCGATGTATCTTTTAGTTTGCGAGATATTGGACTCGAAAGAAAAATTTTTGTTAAAAATTGGTTTTTTCGTCATAACTTTTTTGATTTTTGATATTTTTAAAAATTATTTTTTGTATAATGTAGTCCTTGCAAATACGCATCATTTGAACTCTCATACACTATCCTAGCTATATTATCAACGGAGCTATACGCAGATCACACTTTTCTGTGAAATGAGGCCCTATACCGACACCTCCCAGAAGATATTTCCAATGTCAAAATAGCACACAAGGTATGTGGAGACAACCCGTCGAGCGCTTGGGTGTGCATAAATTGCGCGAGGGATTAATAAATAAACGCTCCAAGGCCCACACTACGGTTTTCCCTTGTGTCGTGGGTCTCTTGAAACATACTTAAAGATGGACACGGACACCCATGACCTTAGAACAAGTATCTGCTTTTTACACAATCGAACCCAGGACCCGTCGATCCAGAGGCAGCGCCAATAACACTTGACCAAACAGTAGACAAATAACTTGAAAACATACATACATACGGTCACGCCTATAATCCCTAACGGGGTAGGCAGAGCATCAGTGGTTCCAGAACCACTAGATGCCACGTTTGACACAAATTGTAAAGGTTATCAGATAGAAAAATAGTTGTATAATGGTGAGAGGTGGTCAGCCTTTCGCCCATTATACAGCAAAACCCTTACATTCTACTAACAGACTTTTACTGTATACCTGGGAAGAGTAGGTAGCTGGCACATTCTAAGTAAATTAAAAGTAGTAAAATTAAGTTTAATTTTAAAGAGTCTTTGATTAAAGCTCATAAGTCTCTTAAGTTTCATGATAAATTTGATAAATTTGTTGGTCTCAGGAGCGCAGACAAGGAGCGATCTCATTTGTACTCCACTAATATTACATATCTATTACAAACTTAAGAGACTTATGAGCTTTAATCATGAGTCTCTTAAGTTTCTTATTACAGATCTACCATAACACTATTATGATAAATTTGTTGGTGTCAGGAGCGCAGACAAGGCTCGATCTCATTTGGGGTGCGTAGGCGCACCTTACGAAACTAACCTAAACGTTGGATGAGTCATGACGTTTGAACCTACGTTATTGTTATTATAGATCATTTTAATTGATAGCTGTTTTAGAAGAAGATTGAGGTCGTGGGATAACAAGCATTCATTTCACTATAAAATGATAAAATTTGGTTACTTTTAGTGAAAATTTGTGGATGAGAATCAGCCCTTTGCTCTGAACAACTTTTCATAAGGTGCATGGGTTAAAACATGAAAAAAAATTGCCTTTCGTGTATCAACTCGCGATCAATTATTGAAACTATTTATATTTTTTCGCCAATTTTGTATATTAAATCTGCAGCTTGAATACGATGGTGATAGCGCGTAATGCGCCGCGGTCCTATATCAAAATGTCAACATTGACAATGCTAGAGGGCGAGCAAGCCTTTGCGCGGGGCCCTCGCGCAATCAAAGTGAAGTTTCAGCCTCAGCCGAGTGGCGTGCCCCGCGAGTTTGTCGCCATCGTGCTCGAGCGGCTGTGATTAAAATTCCCATCTGTCAGTGGGGATATTTGGTGTTTAACGGGAATTTCACGGCATTACATGGAAAATTCAGATTCTGAAGTTTCGTTAACTGTTTTAATTTTTAATAATAGAAGTTGTGTTTGGAATACAAAAGTAGATAAGTTACCAGTTCAATGAGGTTTTTTGTCAACATAAAAATACCAAACAGCACAACAACCGCGCTAACCTACAAGCACAACGTATGAAGCACAACATAGGTACTTAGTAAGGGAATGAGAAACTTCGCCGCTTGACTTGAAGGCACGATAGCTCAGTTAGTTAGAGCACCAAGATCTAATCCTGGGGTCGTGGGTTCAAGCCCAATATTTTTCTTTCCCTAAAAAAGATTTGTGGATATCCCTTACGCGGGGGGTAAAATACAAAAAAATATTTGTGGATATCCCTCACGCGGAGGGTAAAATACTAAAAAATATTTGTGGATATCCCTCACGCGGGGGGTAAAATACTAAAAAATATTTGTGGATATCCCTCACGCGGGGGTAAAATACTAAAATAAAAATACCTGTTATGACTTTGTCATGAAAATTCGTTCTGGCTGTTCCATAAGACGTTATGCAATAAAATGAAAAGGCGGAACAAAATACATGTAACAAAATTATGTCACGAGTCCATGTTACTCATGCTAGAATAAACTTGATTCATTCCGGTACATTAATTAAGTAGGTATATATACAATTCTTCTGTACGTGTGTTGGCAGTGAACTCCTCCTAAACGGCTGGACCGATTTTAATGATTTTTTGTTTGTGTTCAACTGGATTCGAGGATGGTTTAGATTAACAAAAAAAAATCTACCGGGGACGAAGTCGCGGGCGTTAAGTGTAATATTATTTGTAAAGTTTAATCACTTTCTTCACTGTTAAATAATTTTTCATTCATAAAATATAATTTACTAGCTTTCAGCCCGCGGCTCCACCCGCGTGGACTACAGGTTATATCGTGCCCAACTGTGGGATCAAATGTAGCTTATGTCCTTTCCCAGGCTCTAATCTCAGTCTGTACCAAATTTCATCAAAATCGGTTCAGTAGTTTAGGCGTGAACGACGGACAGACAGACAGACAGGCAGACAGACAGAGTTACTTTCGCATAAGGATAAGGATAGTTTCCCAAAAAAAAATTAAATATAAATCTCTTTCTAAAAAGTCTTATATTCATTATACTTCAACGGTTTGGAACATACATTGAAATTCGATCTCATATTTACTACAAATGACTACAGATAAGCCAACAAAGACCACTAATAACCGGAGTATGTTTGTTTGTGTGTTATTGAACTCGACAGGAGTCGCGCTCCATTCACTAAGCAAATATTGGTGAGATGGCTAAATGGATTGACGAGTGTATACCGAGTTACTCACGAACTAAAAATGGAATAATACACAAATATGTTCAGTTAAAGAATTACCTATTACTACGACGTGATTCTTACAATAAAAATTGTGATAAAATAATTAATAGTACAGACAACAGCACGCCAGGTTACCCATTTGCATTACGAAAGCCGAGCTATTACAAGCGAGATAAGGGCGACGTCATGGTCAACATGTATAGCCTGATGTGCTGCCGTGTGTACATCAATTTATCTTTCTCCTAAATACATAAAAGAAGAAACTGACTGACTGACTGACATATCAACGCACAGCCCAAACCGCTGGGTCTAGAGATTCCAAATTTGGCACGTATGTTTCGTATGAGGTCTAGGGGAGCACTAAGAAAGGATTTTTCGAAACTCACCCTCTAAGGGGGTGAAACGGGAGTTCAAATTTTGTATGGAGAAAACAATTTTTTTGAACATTTTCACTCAAAACTTCGTGAGGATATACCTTGAAGCAAATGAACGGTTAGTATTTCGCAATTTTTCGAAAATAAAAGTTTTAGAGAATGAAATGGGTGAAAAATTGTTCTTTGCGCAAGCGAAGCCGTGGGAAAAGGCTGATAAAATAAAAGAGATGAAGGGAAATGGAGATGGGAGAGAGAATTAAGGAGAAATGATTTACAAGGGAGTTGTTTTCTTTTATAAGTTTACGAAATACGAAACTATTTAAAGTTCGGGCATCTTTTGGATGAGCTTATGCTACATCGTCGACCACATCTTCGCGCCTGTGCTAGATTGTGATCAAGAATGAGCCTGTTTTTTTATTTGAGATTTTTTTTAACAGTTCTTAGAAGAGGCCTAAGCATTAACATGAGGAGACTTCGAAAAAGTCTTAGAAGTCGAGGAATGTTCCATATTAATTTCATAAGGAGATTCAGTTCATTTTCGCAAACTAATGTAAAGTCGCTCAAAGTTTAATATCAATTTGTATCAATACACAGCGAAAGAATTTTACTTTTAAGAAGGTAGTTCTAAAACAAAAAATTGCCAACTAAAACAATAACCTTTTAACTCCATCCCGTACATTGAAACACATTATTCTTAAAATAGGAAAATTAAGTAATTGCAATACCTGAGTACTTTAAAAACAGTAATTGATTAGTGACGCCTACATAAATCAATTTATAAAACAACATCTTAACTGCGTTTAATTTTAGTGATTCACAGTAATGCACTCGTATAGGTTTATTTGGCTTTGTGTAGTGAGTTATTTGTTCTATATTTATATTATTTACTTATTTTAGAACTGTGTCAAAGGACGTAGTAGTACAGCAGTGTTTTCAAGAGGAAAGATTTATAACTTTGTATTTTCTTGTGTTTATAACGAATCAACTCAAAGCCTACTGTACTGATTTCTAATATTATTGCACCTTTAAAATGCTACTTTATCCCTGAGTAACAACGGCTACATAATTTTCCCGAATTTCAATTTCCAAGGATGGAGAGAAATGACATATATTTTTCTTAAAAAATGTATGGCGTTGAACTCCTTATTTAGTAGTACCTAAGCAAAACTTTAGGAGGTGATTTTATAAAACTGAATAACTTTTTCAAAGAAATCCGTATACAAATTCTAAAAAAGTTGTAGTTAGTTTGGTATTGTAACTTTTTTGCTAAGCGAGATTATACCTGCTTTTAAAATAAAAACATCCTATATGCATTTTTTTAAATGTTTCAGATGTGGTTAAGCTTATCAAGTGCCGATTTTGCCTCTCGTCGTAAGTATGTAAGGTATTTAACTACCTTTTATTACATTAATTCATATACATTTAACTATTATGGTTACATATTAAAGTTCTTCTTCTTCTTATCGTGTAAGTATTGTCAAGTGTACGACGAACTTGGCTGACCCTGGTGTCAGACTTTTCAAACCACCAAATGGCCTCTGACTTGGTTTTAACGACTGTAGTCAATCGACAGCACCCGGGATCAACAGCTTAACGTGCCCTCTGAAGCACGGAAACGCTCGTGATTAATTGCTACTTTGGTCACCCAGCGAGCGCCACTGATACAGGCGATACATTTGATTTGTATCGCTTTCACTACTACCTATCGTGTGATTCATCTCATATGTAAGCGTCAAAATATAATGTGAAATATCGTACCAAAAACTCAAAATGATACAGTGCCAACCCCATCAGAGATTTAGGCGAGAGTGAATGGATTTATGTACATTGATTGAATAACAACATTCATTTTATATTTCCAAACCTGGACGTTGGACTCGTTATGTTTGTTTTGATCGCAAATGTTTGTTTGACTGTTTGTTTGTTAGAAAAAAAAATGTTTTATTTTCTTTTATGTTTCATAAGAAGAGCGGAGTCTCCTGGCACAGGCATATTATATGCGTAAAAGGAGGCTCCAGCAACTGTATGTTAAGGTTAAATTTGTAAAAGGAAATAAATATTTTTGTATTTTGTGTTTTTGTATTTGTACTTTATAATAGTAGAATGTTTGGAAGTGATTCTCTATATAAAACTGAACAACTTATTCCAAGAAACTTATATGAAATCCAAAAAAAAATATGCCTTCCAAAACACAGGCAAATCAGCTGATCACACACGTTTTATGCGGGTAGGGGTAGTCAGGAGGATAGGAAGAGGGTAAAAGAGGGATTCACTTTCAAGAATTTTATCTAGAGAAAACAACTAGACAGTTCACTGAAGCCATAGGAGATCTAAGTCAAAACATAAAATAGCGTAACAAAGCAAGCGAATTGATTTAGTTAGATTATAGAACCTGTCGCTAAAGGCTAAGTAGACGGTTATCGCTGAGGTAGAACCTCCACAGTACCTACCAAGATACTTTTTTTTTACCAGCCATACATCGCTACCGAGGGGCACGGGCCTCCCTTCGAAAGACGAAGGGGATTTAGGCCATAGTCCACCACGCTGCTGGCTTAATGCGGGTTGGTGGACCCGCTCGACTTCCAAAACTGAATTTTCTTAGATGGGGCGGGTTTCATCACGATGTTTTCCTTCACCGTTAAGCAAGTGATAATTAATTAGAAATCCGTACATAAATCCAAAAAGACAAATTTGGTGGTACAGGCCTGCATCAGGATTAAAAGTCGCAACTTTCCGGTTATACGTCTGACTCATTACCAACTGGGCTATCACCCCGTTTTACCTAGCTACATTTTATCTGAATAGTTATAAGTACAGGTTAATGACACACTATTGTAAACATCTGTATAGGTATAACCGTACGTGCTGTTATCTGTGTGACGACCAACTAAATCTGTTTACATTTTAAGCCTGAGTAACAGCAAAATGTCTTCTTCAGTAAAATTTAAATTTTATTTTTTAAAATTTTCCTAATTTCAGGTAAATCTTCAAAAACATCAAGACATCCAAGTGAAAAACTCAAAGAATTTACCGTTAATTTTAAAGTAAGTAACAATACTTAATATTCTGTTGCTTGGCATTGTTGACATTAAAGCGTCGGTGGTCTAACGGCTAGTGGGTCGGACTCGTAAGCGAGAGGCACCGAGTTCGATCCCCAGGGCCGCCATGTACCAATGACTCGTTTTCTGAGTTATGTCTATTAGTTGCACACTAACCGATGCTCTTACGGTGAGGGAAAACATAGTGAGGAAACCTGCACGTGCAGGAAACTGGATGTGTAACTATGATCCAATCCGGTCAGGTTCCCTTGTTAACAGGGTCACGGAGGTCAGATGGCAGTCGCTCCCCGGTAATGACTTGACCTGCCAAACCCTAAATCATGGTCACACGTACCCTGAATGAGAAACGGTCTAGGGAGAAGAAGAAGAGGCATTGTTAGACTGAAGCCGGTTGATTCATACGTTTTTAACGTAGAAAATTATAAGCTGTTGGCTAGACAACGCTCATTAATTATTTCGTATTTTAACCTATGTTCCTTGGGAAAGTTGTTCAGTTTCATGGACTGATTAATCACCCCAGAGGTTAAAAGAGAGATACCTAAAGCCTAAAGTATAAAGAAAAAAGATTTGTTTGTTTGTTTGCATTGAATAGGCTCCGAAACTACTGGACCGATTTGAAAAATTCCTTCACCATTGGAAAGCTACATTATCTCCGATGGACATAGGCTACATAATTTTTATAAATTCCTACGGGAACGAAGTACCAGGCGGATTGCTAGTATTTAAATAATTTCTGTTCAATTTTCAGGATTATGTCTACAAAAATGACCCGGGTAAGAAAGTTGCCTTGACATTTACGGCCTCTTCAGCGAAAGCCTTAAAAAAGATACTCACGCCAGAATATGTAGAAAAATTATTTAAATCAAAACCAGATCTATTTAAGAAAAAATCAAAACACAAAAAAGAAAAGAAAAAGTTAAATGGTAAAGTAAAAGATGGATTCAAGATAGTTGTATTAGAAGAAGACGAAAATTTAGAAAAGTTAGAAATGAAAAATAAATTAAAAGTGAGTGAGCTAGACGTTCTGATCAAGAAAGAAATACTGAGTCAAGAAAAAATTAAATTGAAAATTTTGGAAATGCTTTTGAAAGAAAAACAAGGAAAGGTTGTCACATTTAAAAGTTCGGAAGACTTCAAAGAAAATTTTGAAAATTCAACAACAAACACTACTACAAAAACACTAACAGAAACGCCATTTATAGATTTGACACGTTTTGGAAGGATATTTTTAAATGATGTTTTAAAAGTATGATTCAAAATAACTCTACAATTAATTTTTTTGTATCACCTCTGACAATCGATTGCCTATAACTTTTAAATGGCTAAACTAATTTTAATCAAATATAGCTAAAATTTATATCAATTACGTCAGCTTTCAAATAAAAAAATTGCATTGAAATCAGTCCGTTCGTTTAGGAGGTACGATGCCACAGATACACACACCAAATATCAAAAACCCTTATTTTTGTCGCGGGTTAAAAAAAACATTTGTCTGTTTAAGTCTTAAAGCGTACTTGATTGATGTGGAAGTGGAAATCGTTCCGACACTGTCAATAACAAAGAAAAGTAAGGAATATTGTATTTCACATAACTCAAAATGTGTTTTAACTTGATATGGGCGTTTAAACTCGGTGCCAGGACATTAGGATTTCCCGCCAAGCCACAGAGTTAAAATATTTTAGTAACACTCCTTGTTTTTATTTTTTATCGTTCGTCGTGAGTAACTAATCTTGGTGGATATCTTCAAATCGCTATAAATGGCCTCTAACTTGGGATCGGCTGAGTATAGAATAGAATAGAAATAATTTATTGTCGCCACACCATGCACATAGTTACAAATAACATGCAAACAAACAAAATAAAAAAATAAAATAAAAATAACAAAATCAAAATTAAAATGTACTAAACCTATTTAACATAATATGTCTTAATCTAGGTTGCGGATCACTATGTGCATGCCGCAGTGAGTCAAAAGGTTGTAACTCAGTGCGGTCAAACACTGATTTTCAGTTATAACCTGAGGGGCGATTACGAGATTTAATGAAAATAAAAATATGAAGAAGTGATGGATGTATGAAATTTGTGTAAGTCCGTGAGTCGCTGAGTCGATCAAAAGCAACAGGGATTGACAGTTTAACGTACCCTCAATCATCCTTATACCTTACTAGCTTTGCGGCGGCGGCGTGGACTACAGGTTTAGTGTTGTTTTAAAATGGTTTATTTTTTATATTTAATAATCAAGTTTGTTTCAATATCTCAAAAAAAAAAGATAAAAAAATAAGTCGATGAACTGAAACCACTACACTACGTCGCCTGGATCCATCTGCATGTAAATGGGGGTCGCTACGCCGCGCGTGCGCAGTGATTGACAGCACAATGTGTCACATGCAAATGCTGAGGTGCGCCCTTTACTTTACTCGACAGTGCACTTTGGAGATCATTCTTTTTTGCACATATTTATATTATAACTGCTACCTACTATTTCAAACCGTATATGTTATTGAATTATCCTATTAATCACTAAAGTAGCTGACATTTTTGACGTTAAATTCTTAGTTAAAATATAATTAACATTTCGTTTATGGAATGAGATGTAAATTGTATATTAATTAAGAATTTACATTTTATTAAGAATTTATCCTTTGTGGTGAACGGTTAAGAATAACACCATCCCATTCCTTTCCATCGGTGTCGTAAGAGGCCACAAAGGAAAAAAATAATAATGAGAAGTGCCTCCTATCAATCCATCCTAGACACCGACACCTGAATTTGTTTTAAATCTGAGGTGGCATCTTATGGTCTCATGCGGTGTGGTAGGCTCTGAAAAGGGCCATCTGGTTCGTGACCACCCTCCTACCGAAGTCTGACGACAAACATCTCGCTGTGTTCCGTCGTGCCATAATGGCATTATCTGGGCTAGCTCGCTCCATCGTCGACCTCATCTATGACCTTAGTCAAGATTGAGGTCAAGAGTTAACCCTTCTCATAATAAAAAAGAAATGGTAGAATGTGGTCGAGGATAAAACAAGCTCACCTAAAAATCCCTAATACCTTTGAATTTTATTCTATTTCATAAACCATTTATCAAATTGTTAGATTTCCCATCACAGCAGTATAAGCTAGAAAATCATCATTTTGAACGCCAATAATATTTAACATAAATTTTAATAACGCTGACCTTTTACTGTGCCATCAGTAATCAATCGTATGAACCCATAAGTAACTTGAGTACCTTCATATAATATCCAATCAAATGGGCGTATTTCGCAACGTTACACAAAACTCATTTACTCAAACCTACACCTCGCTTGAACTCAACTTATACTAATTCAATGTACAGTCGCAGGCAAAAACAAATAAATAAATGTTCTTGAACAATTTACATAGCGCCATCTAACTGAGCAAGGGCTGTACTAAGGGCGCTAGATAACTGTCATACTATTTTTACCGACTTCAAAAAAGGAGGAGGTACTATATTTGACTGTATCTATTTTGTATTTTTTATGTATGTTCACCGATTTCTCCGCCAATTATGGAACGATTTTCAAAATCCTTTTTTTGTTTGAAAGAGTATACTCCAGAGGTGGTTCCATATAAATTTTATTGAAAATGATGCAGCGCTTTTAAAAAAATCAAGAAAAACAAAAAATACTACAAACCAGAACATCATCTAAATAAATGAGTGACATTTGCGAAATGTTGTTGGGATTGAAGTCGGTTACTCATACGTTTTCTATAACGTGGAAAATCATTATTGAAGTGAAAACTTCTTTAGCGGCGTTGAGCACTTTTAGTATGGGGAATGTTAAACTCGCGATGAACTCGCGTCAGATCGTCAGATGTCACGTGACCCTGATCAAAAATGCGTAGGATAGGGATGCCACCTTTTTTGAAGTGAAAACTTCTTTAGCAGCGTTGTGTACTTTGAAGTATGGGTGGAAACCCGGACGGATGGCCCTATGGTAAAATTTTCTCTGTGACAGATGTCAACTATGTCAACGATTATTCGCATATAGTGCGCAAACACCGACAGCCTATTTAATGAATTGAAAGTAGACAGTTTGGTCGAGTGGAAAAGTTGCCAGATTGTAACCAACAGGTCGAGGGTTCGAATCCTGAGAGAATAACGGACTCTTTTTCTGTATTTTGTTTTATTTCCATATTAATGCACAACGTTAATGTTCAAGTTTTCACTTCTGCCGGCACTCTCGGAGTGCAACCCGTTGTTTTTTATTATACTTTTATTTGGCTTTAAATTAATAAGTTTAGATTTTTGGCTTTTCAATCTTTTTTTTCACAGTG
The DNA here is from genome assembly GCA_949987775.1 of Aproaerema taeniolella. Classification (NCBI taxonomy): domain Eukaryota; kingdom Metazoa; phylum Arthropoda; class Insecta; order Lepidoptera; family Gelechiidae; genus Aproaerema; species Aproaerema taeniolella. The sequence continues at coordinate 1,134,225 of OX465258.1, read as the reverse complement.
CAATATAGATTGTTTTTAAATTATTTAGCGAAAATTAAGAATTTGAATCAGCCTTCCAAACTAAGCCACTTCTTTCAAGGAATATAGTAGTTTAAGATGTTATTTGACCCATCATTCATTAAGTCAGTCAAGGCAATGCGTTTTATTAATATAGATGGACATAATGACGTAACACTTCTTCTTCTTCTTATCGTGTAGGTATAATCAAATGTATGGTGAACTAGGTTAACTCTGGTGTCAGAGTTTTCAACCGCACAATGGCCTGTGGTGTAACACTTAGAGTGTTTGAAAATAATAAAGTTTCAGTAGCTCAGAGCCAACCTCTTTCAGACTTTGCAATGTATGATTATGAATACATTTTTCAAATCTTTATTTTACGAGGCTCCTATGACTGAAATTCTGAATAAAAAAATGTGCCATTACCATGGCAATAAATATTCACCACACTTTTGTAGGCAACTGTACAAACTCAAGACTAATGTATCAACCACTAATTTGTCTTGCTAAAAAGAAACAATATATCACGCGGACGACTCTGGGAAATGTCATTTGACCAATTTTTTAAACATAAACTGGAAATAGTTGAACTTTTGTGAAATGGTTGAGTGATAATATCAGCTTATGACTATAACGTAAGACTACGGAATATGTGGAGTTATTTTCTGTTTTTTATTTTATTTTTGCTTAGTACCATAAAGCGGGAGTTTATAATATCATATTATATTATAAAACAAAGTCCCCCATTGCGTCTGTCTGAACGCTATAAACTCTAAAACTACTTACTCCAGAACTACAAAACCACTTATGAACTCCCACTTACTTCCGAAATTCCCACGCGAACGAAATCCCGGACGGGAAACTAGTGTATTATAGCATATTAATATACAGGGTGTAAAGTAAAGATCCCCTTCCACCAGTATTTTTTCAACCAACATCGTGTAATCTTTTCACTCCCGGCTCCGACATCTACACTTTAACATAATATTCGATTTAGTTTCTCCACGGCTTCTTATACCCTGAATCATCATCTCCATAATCATAGCCCACCACACCTAAACTCGGCGGAAGCAAATGTTTGAATTTACTACGCTGTACTTACTCGTAATATTGCATTACGAATACTTCCCACTATATTACATGATGTACCTACCGTCAGTTAAGAACCATGTTGTACGCCGTTTTTAACCTCCTATAAAAAAGAGGGGTGTTGTAAGTTTGACGTGTGTATCTGTGACGCGTGTCTGTCTATGGCATCGTATAGCCCCTAAAGAAATGGATAGGTTTTGTTCCAAGCTGATATAATCGAGATGGTTCTAAGCAATTTTTGATCAAAATTGGTTCAGTCGTTTTAAAGTTATAAGCAATCGAATGTCAGGAGTTACATAATTTTTTTGTATTTTAGAGGTATGATATATTAGATTGTGCCAGCGTGGTGGACTATGGCCTAAATTTCCTTCGTGTTTCGAAGGGAAGCCCGGGCCCCTCGGTGGGGACGTATATGGGCTGTTAAAAAAATATATATGTATATACAATATATATATATTAGATGTCCTTTATATCCTATGAATATTGAAAAAAAACTTATTTCAGTTTTTACACACTATTTTGATAGAAAAAGATATGAAAATTTTAAACAGGTGATTAAAGAATATTATTGGAACATGGAGTGTTTTATTGTATTAATCTTAAGACATTTTTAAACAGCTATCTTGACTGGAGGCGCCAATGCTCAATGTATTTTAGTTGTTAGGTAGTTATCAACTTAACGTAAAATAGGCGGTGGTGCTGCTGGTTGGGGTGGTTGTCACCAAGTGTCGTTTGGATGATAATTGACGCCATTTTATCTGTTCAGCAGCTCGAGCACGATGGCGACTAACTCGCGCAGCGCGCCACTCGGCTGACAGTGAAACTTCACTTTGATTACAAGAGGGCCCTGCGCAAAGGTTTGCTCGCCTTCTGTCGTTGTCAATGTTGACATTTCGACATAGGACCGCGGCGCATTCTGCACGCTATCACCATCGCACTGGAGCTGTAGGGTCAAATTGAGGACTATATAATTTTCTAACACTTTGCCACCTGTGAGCAGATAAAATAGAGACCATTATTATTCCACGCTAGTAAGACGCTAGTAATTTATAAATAGAACGATGTTTAAATACTATTTGTGAAATATATAAGCCAGCTAAACACTAATCTGTCTTTGACAGCAATTATGACAAACATAGCTACAAATCTTATTGACACATTGAACAAAGCAGCGTGCCAAATGTATACGGAACCGCATAGCTTATTTGTATGGGTTCAAGTAATTGTATGAGTAATGTGTGATTTGCATTTCCAGGTGAAGGGCACTGGGTATTGTTTGATCGAATCACACAAATTGTATATATACATCTAAGTATATATGGTGACATTAAATTAGTTGGCGAAAGTTATATATATGAATCAGTGTGCTAATCTGAACAGCTTGCCCAATATTATGTCAAAACATGAAAAAAAACACGCAGAAAATTTTAAATAACTAAAAAAAAACGCTACACACTCAAAGGCCCACACTAAGGTTTTCCCTTGCGTCGTGGGTCCCTTGGAACACACATAAAGACAAATACAAACACCCATGACCCGAGAACAAATATCTGCTTTTTACACAAATGTTTGCCCCGACTGAGGATCGAACCCAGGACCCACCGATCAAGAGGCTGCGTCACTACCACTCGATCTAAAGTATAACTCCCTGCCTGTTTTGAAGGGAGGCCCGTGCCCCTCGGTGGGGACAAATATATATGGACCGTTAAAAATATATATATATCGGGTGGCTTTAAACGAGTTAACGAAAATCTAGGATTTGAATCAACACACTAAACTGAACAACGTCAAAACCAAGTCAGAGGCCATTGTGCGGTTTGAAAACTCTGACAACGGGGTTAGCCAAGTTTGCCACTGTATGCCTACACGATAAGAAGAAGAAGAAGAACTGAACAACGTAGGTAGACATATGAATAAAAGTGTTCGCCTCTTCATAAAACTTGAGCGATCAGCTGAATGAGAAGTCTAAAAGTTTTTTTTGAGAATTCCATATGGATTTTCTGGGGAAAGTTGTTCAGTTCCATGAAGATAATCATACCCTAAAGTTTCGCTAACTTATTTTAAGTTACCCCATATAATATTAAAATTACGGGTTGACTAGTAGACGATGCCTTCAAGCAGTAAGCCCGTTTCTATATTGGAGATAGAATAGCCTCACAAGGGAGAACTCCGAAGTAAGGTCCTTGACTCGCTAATTTATAATTCATCAAGTGTCAGTCCACTGCTGGACATAGGCCTCTCCTATGGTACGCCACTAAGCTCGGTCTTCAGCTCTCCTCCTCCAACCACTGCCCGCTACCTTACGAATATCATCACCTCAAGGGCGCCCTACCCTTGGATCTAGGAAGCTGTAAAGTTTTTCACAAAGGTTCCCTTAATTGCGTAGACCAGTGTTTTTCGATCTTTTTGGATTCGCGACCCCTTTGGATCGTATAAAGTTCTGGCGACCCCCTAAAGACCCTAAGACCCTTTTATGCTAAATCTGTGTACTACTTTGGAGATTTTAAAACACATAATAAAAGAGTTTGCCGCGGGGTGGACGCGGAAGGCGACGGGAGGCATCACTATACAGGCACGGCTTTTTCACTGAAATTGTCTTAGTTTAGTGTAAGATTTACAAATTTTTGTCTTTTTCTTTTACCTGCGACCCCCCGAGTAAGGCTTCACGACCCCCCTGGGGGTCGCGACCCACAGTTTGAAAAACACTGGCGTAGACAAATAATAAAGAAAAAAATTATAAAGGCTGCGAAAGGGAGCAAAAGGCTGACAACCTATCAAAATGAATGTCAAATGTGGTGTCAAGTGGTTCCAGAACCACGTGACGTTCTGCTTATCCCAAAAGGGATTAAAGGCGTGAGGGATACGAAGCGCCGAGCATCCTCTCGTAACGACATGAAACAAATGAAACTGTTAACAAGATCTGATAAGTAATTTGTCAAAGTTCTCATACAAAAATGCTTAGTCTAACCTCATTTTTCAGTCAGCTATACAATTTATCAGCGCGCAAAGGCAATACGTCACAGCGCAAAGTTGGCGCATGGATCGAATTTGTCATACGCGTTGAAACATTGCGCGCGCGCACATCGAGACCGCGCGCATTTGTCCTGCGCTAAACACGTCGGTTTTACACCTGGTGAAGAGCTTATGCAATAAAGTGACAATAGACTAAAATCATTACGAAAATATATAAAAGAACAAGTAGTTTTCATAGAAATATTATGCCTTAACACGCCGCTTATCAAGAGTATTCAAGAGGTAACAATTAGTTTTCATCATCGGCTGAATGTTAGACATTATCTTTTATTAATAAAAATGACACTTTATCGAAATCATCACGCAACGTCAACATCCTGATCTGGCGGCTATTTAATATATTTTATGCTCATGTACAATAAAGAATAAATACATACATACTCGGCAGTATATTGGTACTTCTCTCTTACGCTCTACAGTGACAGATGACAGTGACAAGCATAGGTATTCTTGTCAAAGTTGAAATAATGTCAAAGTAACATGATTTCTCGACTTAACTAAATAACGCGCCCTTACGTTTCACCCCTAAAACACCTTAAAATTCCTACACCCCCACCTACCTCTCACCAATTTTGTTGTTTGTCTATTTTATTTATACTTTATTGTACACAAAAATTAAAACAAACTTTTACAGAGAACAGGATACACAATGGCGAGCTTAACTCAAAATGAGTTCTCTTCCAGCTAACCTAAGTGACAGAGAAATTTATTTGAAGCGGGCAATTCTATACTTAACACAGCCTCTAAATTATTTCTTACTAGCTGACCCGACAGACGTTGTCCTATTTTTTTAAACTTTCTTAATTTTGATCTTTCTTATGAATCTTCTTCTGACAAAAAACAACAAAAAAAGATTGGTCCAGCCGTTCTCGCGTGATGACGTGACCAAGGGAAATAGGGATTTATTTTTGTAAATAAGATTTTATTTTATTAAAAGTATTGGTGCTAATCATGGATAAACCCCTCCATTCTCGTCCGACCGCACGCATCGCGCGGCCCGATGCGTCTGCGCAGGTGTCATACAGCGCATCTATCGAACTGCTAGTGCCATATCAGTGACCTTTGACATTACCAGTGACATACGAGAGGTGATGCCATGTTACTGCTAAATAATGTCCTTTTGATAATTATCTCTTATACTGTCTTTGCTACAAGCTTTTAGATTGTGCAAATGTTGCGGTTTGGATGGGGAATTGATCATTTTATAAATTGGCTGGCTGAGTATAAATTCAGTATAGCCCGTTCAAATGAGCATTCGAAGATAACAATGATCAAATTGTAACAACTTTAGTTTATTGTGACATGCAATAAACATATAAATATGAAATTAAAATTTATTTTATTTATAGATATTTTACTAGTTAAGTCTATCTTAACGCTAATTTAAAGTTTTCCAGTGTCATTGAACTTTAAAAAATCGTAAAAAAAAATGCTACATACAATAAACAAATCTAACTGGTGTTTAATGATCCTCAAACCTTAAATAATTAGATAAAAATAATTTAAAAATATATTTAAAAAATCACCTTCCCCACTATGGCGTTGCGGCCCAAAAGGAAGCCTCATATCTACCTAATTACTTGATCTGCTGAATCCTAGATCATCGTCATGAAAAAGTCAAATGAAAAGTAGAATAAAACACTAAGAGGAAGTCAAATAATTACATTATGTTCTCTTGTAATAGAAAAGAAACAAAGAAAACATATTTTGGTTTAGCTTAAATCGGCACAATCGAAACTCTACAACTGTTTATGACTCTAAAATTAATGAGTTTAAAGATAAAATCATTATAGTTTATTGACCACACATAATCACGAAATCATCTCAAACACACGCTTTAGAGCAGAGATCAATAAATTAATAAAAAACACGATATCTTCAAGAAACATGAGATCTTGAAGTTTAAAAATGAATACTCATTTTTATGCTCAAAATGCGATTTATCTGCTTCCACGGAGGTAAATGAAAAATCAATTTTATTGACTTACTATTTCCTTGATGCTAATAATCATATGTAATTACAACAAGAAGTGAATATGTAGGAATATTGGTTTCTCGTTTCTCGTAACTTTATACGAAGTAATAATTATGAAAAAATATGTATTAGTCGGGCAGAGATATCTTCCTACGGCAACAAGGCTTCGCCATAAATTAGTATATTTAATTATTAATTTCTTTAAGTATGAGATAAGATATATTTGAACAACCTGACTGGCACTGCCCAGGTCATATGTAACGCTAACAATTTTATTTCTTTTATAGTTTGTATAGAGTAGGTTAATACAGAGACTATAGTGGCTTTTGTTGATACTCGTATGATTAGGTTACATACTTGAAATTCATAACATAAGGCAAGATCGGGTTTTAATAAAAACATTAATTGCTACTGTAGTTTTGAATAGAGAAGTACCTATACAATAAAAGATGTTCTAACTTAAAACCCGTTCAATAAATGACATTTATTAAACAGAAAAAATCTTTTTTTTATTAGACACATACAGCTGACATTTGTGTGTGTCTAATAAAAATATCAAAATAAGAAAAACATTACATTTAATTTTTATTTTCTTAGCATAGAAAAAAACAATTTTACTTTAAAAAGTTATCCCGAATTATGCCTTTCGAGTGCTCAAGCTTTTCATGAACCTGTATTTTTTTATTTCCTGTTTAGTTATTAGGCTAACCTGTAACACTAAACATTGTACTTATATACTTAAAGTGGCAAAAAAGTTTAAAAAATATACAGGGTTACTGGTAATACGTAACGATCACTTCAAGAGGTGATAGTAGAGATCATTAGCTATCATATTACTCTCGGGCAGATATGGAAAAAATTTACCAATTTCGAAAAAAATATCCTCCGTTTTTTTAAAAAAGTGGGTTTTTACATTGTTTTGAATAAATAACAACAAAGATAAGGACTTATACTGGCTCGGGTAAAAACAACTATTTACAATAATTTCTAAGTTTCTCTTAAAATACAATTTAATGAAGTATAACGTACTTTTCTTAAAAAATAGAGGTTTTTTTTCGGAACTGGTACATTTTTATCTCATCTACCCGAGGGTGATTTGATAGCTAATGATCTCTACTATTACCTCTTGCAGAGATCGTGACGTATAACCAGTAACCCTGTATATTTTAATTTCTCATAAATAGTATTTCAATTTACGTAAAAAATCAACATAATGTAATTGTAAGATTTAACAAACCATCTAAAATATTGACGCTTCTTTCAATATTCCCTACTCTATCCCCGCACCGACCGATGGACGGCGAATGCGGGCGTCTCCGAGATCGAACCAGCAGATTACACTCGTATAAACATTATAAATTATATTTATTACATTATATTCGGCCAACATATTTGTTTAATTCTATCAAACTCGAACGCACGCGCGACACGCCTCTTACCGATTGATTTCCGAATCGAACCCACTTGTAATTTCGATTGAGTTTTTGGGGGTCAATTATAGGGATTACAGAACTTGATGGGCAAATTTTATTTTTTAAAGATATCACTGTTTCTCGTAATGGAAAGTCTATAGAACAAATAATTATACAAATTTAATTTGTATTCATATATCACTGTAATATTGTCAGATCCGTAGTATTGTAATTTTACTAGTAAGATTATTATTGCTCGGTACTTTGTGAACTACCTTAGTTTTTTTCACATTGACGGTATTTTTAAAGTATATTTGTTTTTTCCTGTGAAGTATGCAATCAAGTATTTAGGTATATATCTATCTATCCTAAACTGACCAAACTGAACCAGAGAAAAACTAACCTAACCTAACTTATCATACTTTCGAGCAGTTGACCCTGGGAAAATTTGCAAAAAAATAATTATAATATTTTGACTAATGAAATGAGTTACGGTTTCAACAATTTACCTGTAAAATACTTATTTTAAAGTCTGGCCAAGTTATTCGACACTAAAAACTACGCGCCACGCAAAAATACATAAGACGCTGCCGCAAAATATTTCGTATTGAAAAGTTGCTTAGTCCAGCTTATAAAAAAGCGTTAAAAGGCATGAAACATTATGAAAATTAAAGTATTTCTGCAGAATATGACCCACGTTGGGCCAGCGTGTTGGTGGGTTTGTGTTTCGGGGGAAACGCCGGGGTCCTTTAGAAGGGACGTAAAAAAAGTAGAACAAAGCAGGGGCAAGCTCTTAGTAAATGAAGATGTCAATGTGTGTGCGCATCGTAAAAATTCACATTTTTCCCAAATGCGCTATATAAGTATAATTCAAAAGCTAATTTCCAAATGCTTCGAAAACTTTCTCTGAAAAAATTACATTAAATTTTGTGAAGCCATGGTTTATTAAAAATGCTTAGAATGCACGGCTCAAGCACCAAAAAGGGACTCAAACCGTCCTCATTCTTAGTAAAAATACAAACAAGCAAAGGTGATTGCTTTATGCTAATGCCTGCTTCTCATAAGGTAGCGGCCACACTCCACAAGCTGAGGTTTGTATAGAGTTATTGACAATACATTACGTATTGCACGGTAGCCTTTGTTTGTTTAGTTCGGAGAGAGTTTGTAATGGACGTAACTTGTGTGGAATTATTCTTCCGATGAAACTCAACAATTTTCTCCAAGGAACCAATACGAAATTTTTCCATTTAAGACTTATTTAAGAATTATAAAGACTTACAATTAATTAGCTGACCGTTCAGTTCTTATGGAGAGGCGAATTTCGACCTATGTAATTCGGGAAAAGTTGTTCAGTTTCGTATACTGATTCACATACTTAAGTCACCCTTAAGTCACCCAAGAAAAATATTTGTGTAAAAAGCAGATGTTTGTTTTCGGGTCATGTGTGTTCGTGTATGTCTTTATGTGTTCCAAGGGAATCCGACTTTTACAAAAAATATAATCATTTTTTCACATCACATGCTAACAAAATACAAAAAATCGGCTAAAAACAACATTTGTTTAACTATAACGGTGCGCGTGAGTTGAAAAAAGTCAATTTTGCCGCAGTCTTGTTCCCACGTGGTCTCGAGAGAGTCAGGCGCCATTTCCGACACAGAAATTTGTCATCCCACCGCTGGGTCAATATTTGGACACGTTTTTTGAATGTATGCGTGTTAGGAGTGGAGGTAACTTGAAAATAGATCAAATAAATCGGTGGTCACGTTAAAATTAAAGTCGAAATCAATAGATGTATATAAATGATAAATGAAATTTTTTCGAAAACAAGTTGACATAAAATTAAATAAAAAGTTGTCGATATACATATAAAAGCTTACGCTTTTGTCCCATTTGGTACGATCAAAACAAATCTCTTTCGCTTCCTCTACATTCGTGATTCGCTTCAAACATGCTCCTTCTAACACGGCCTTTTCTCAGTACATCACCAATTTAGTCTAAGCATTCGCCTAGGGCGCCCCCTTCCGACCCTTTCAACGAATAAATAAACGCTACACACTTAAAGGCCCACACTAAGGTTTTCCCTTGTGTCGTGGGTTCCTCGGAACACACATAAAGACCAACACAAACACCCATGACCCGAGAACAAACATCTGCTTTTTACACAAATGTTTGCCCCGACTGGGGATCGAACCCAGGGCCCGCCGATCAAGAGGCAGCGTCACTACCACTCGACCAAACTGGCCGCTCAACTACACTGGGCGTCAAAAATAAGTAGTACACTTTTCAAATTGCAATTACTCCTAAACTATAGTAGTTACACTTATGAAATAAAAAGCAGTTTATAGTAAACTTAACGAAGTTTATTAAAGTTATATTTTATTTGGCATGAATAAAGTTTCAAACTTAAAATTAAGATAAATACTAAAAAGTATCAATTTTTAACGATATGTCAACCACTTAATTTTCACGTTTTGGAACTTTTTCACAATTTAATAACTTGTGTTGCCGCCTCGGGCTCTAATTACAGCTTGGATCCGGTTTGGCATGCTGAACACTAAGTTTCGGAGGCGGTGTTGGGGAATATTTTCCCATTCTTCTATCAGCGCATGTTTTAGAGCCCTGAGTGTGGCAGGAGGTGGACTGCGCCTTCTGACTAGCCTCCCAAGCTCATCCCAGGCGTGTTCAATCGGGTTGAGATCTGGGCTTCTCGATGGCCAAGCCATCAAGTTGATGCCAACCTCCTGAATGTACTCTTGTACGTGGTGAGCAGTGTGTGGCCGGGCGTTATCATGCATTAGGATGGCTCCATCACCCATATTTATTAAATATGGCCCTGCATACTCGTTGAGGATCTCCGAGGCATATCTTTCACCAGTCAAAGTCCCATTTTCTATTACCACAAGCTCTGTGCGACTCTCTGAAGAGATACCAGCCCATACGTGTACAGAGCCCCCGCCATATTGGACTCTTTCGAGATACAAGCTTGAATGTATCGCTCACCGGGTCGTCTGTAGACTCTCCGCCGTCCATCTGAAGTGTATAAAGAGAATCGAGACTCATCTGTGAATAAAACTCTAGCCCATTCTTCTTCGCCCCATTGTACGTGTTGACGGGCGTAGCGTAGTCTTGCTACGCGATGCTCTGTCTCAAGTTTGGGGCCATTTGCTGGTCTTAGAGGCTTCAGGTTAGCTTCAGCAAGTCTTCTTCTCACTGTACTCTCACTGATGTAGTCTGTTCGGGTCCGAAGAAGCTGTTGCTGAACCTCAACTGCATTAAGGTGTCGATTTCTTAACACAGTGGAAACAATAAAGCGATCTTCTCGGGTACTTGTGCACCTGGGTCTGCCATTACCTCGTCTCCTTAGATGGTTTCCAGTCTCTTCGTACCTTTGCTTTACTCGCTGAACCGTTCTTAAAGTTACACCCACCCTCCTTGCAGTACGACGCATACTGATGCCCACTTCGAGAAAAGCTAAGATTCTTGCACATTCTTCTGGTGAAAGAGGCATGATTAGTCAAATTTACTCTCTGAAGATACCTATGCTTTTCAATTACAATTGCTTTATCAGCAGCGAATGTGTCAAACACAAAAATCCTAAGTAAGACAACACCTTTCAACAGTTTAAAAAAAGTGTTTTTATTTATTCGTTTTTTTTAAAGTCAAGCATTATAAGTTCTTATAATGCATGAAGTTTTTATTGAATAAGATTAAATTTTCTTTTTAACCTTTTTTGTTTCAAAGGTCTAAGTTTTATCGCAAAATCGCAATTTTAAAACTGTACTACTTATTTTTGACGCCCAGTGTATATTTATTTTGTTAATCTTCAATTCTCTCATTCTTTCCACATGTCCAACATATATTTTTGTACATCATTGGCGGTACATCAATTATTAAGTGGTCATCCTTTTTAAAATTATCTTTATTAAAGACTAGCTCTCCGCCCGGGATTTCGTTCCCGTGGGAGTTTGGGAAAATCATGTACCCTATGTTCATCATGGATAATGTAGGACTCTAATGGTGAAAGAATATTTATTTATTTATTTTAACAGTTTATTGTACACAGGAAAAATCACAAATGTTACAGACAAATAGAAAAACGAACACAACAGGCACAGCTTATTTCTTTAATAAATTTCTTCCAGCAGACCTGGGACAGTGAGAGGCGTAAAATAAATAAAGACAGACGTGCACAATTAACCACTGAAATCTAAATACTAATATAAACTACATAAAAATACAACAACACATACATATAATATATAAATAATTTATATAAATACACAGACATATATTTTATACATACATAAGCAATACATATAATATTATGTTCATTATACTGAAGGGAAAGCAACAGATACATAATCTTCCTTTAATTTCTTTCTAAATATCGGAAGTGTCTCGGAATTGCGGATGGGGTAAGGCAGTGAGTTCCACAGTCGGGCCCGAACTGAAGAATGTTTCAAATCGGTCCCGTAGTTTCGGAGCCTATTCAATGCACACAAACAAACAATCAAATCTTTCCTATTAGTACAGATGGAATGGGAAGAATATAGTTTTGTTCAAATAACTTGCTACATCTTTGCGACTGTCTTTTTATTTGTTCAATTATTTTAAAAGCATCTTATAAAATCTTTCCTCAAAAAAACATAAATAAAAGTTTTTCTAATATATTTTTTTCCTGCTGAAGATACCGTTGTATAACCAACAAAATACAAAAACCTCCATATTCAAAGATACGCCCTTTCTCCAAACAGCGTAATGTTATTATTTGCGCGCGCGCATGTTTGGCGCGGGTAAAAGCCGTGACGGAGCGCTCTGTACGCCCCGCTTACGCTTGTGGCGTGAAGATCTCAACGCAAAGAGCTTTTTGTTTGCCCACGCCGATACGAACCACTTTTCAGTTCATTTGCTTCGTCGGCTACTGGTATTGAGTGGGTTTGAAAGGATATAATAAAGGTACGGTAAGTATTTAAGTAAATCACTTTGGGGACTGTGCTCATGAGCTTCACGAGCTCATTCCGCCAGCCTTTTTCTCCTACCGGACGTCCAGATGCAACGGTAGGTACCACCCTTACCTTGTCAAGTTTCCTCGGATCCGTACTCAGAGATTCTTTTTATCCATTATATTGCGTACCACTTAGGAATGGAATTCCCTGCCTGCCTTTGTTTCCGGGCTCATAGTTACCCAAACATCTTTACAGTTCGTGTGAACAGACATCTTCTGGGTAGGCTTGATACATTCTCGACCATATCTTCGCTCCTTAGTCAAGACAACACCCATTCTCTATAAAAAAAACAACGGGTTGCACTCCGGGAGTGCCGGCAGAAGTGAAAAATTGAACATATATTACTTCCTTGCGGTCTAAGAAGTATCCACTTCACCCTCCGTCTTACGAATTTTTGATCGGGGTCACGTGACCCTGACGCGAGTTAAACATTTTACACCCATCCAAAAAGTGCACAACGCCGCTATAGTTATTAACGATACTAGTGTCGTAGGTAATGTGTAACGTGAGCCCATTTGAAACACGAGCGAAGCGAGTGTTTTATAGGGCTCCAGTTACACATTACCTAAGGCACGTATATTGTTCAACGTTTTACAATGCAGTAGCCGAGGAAAAGAAACTAAAATATATGTTGTCAAAAACTTACATTGTATAGGTATATCCAAAGTTCTTAAAATATAGTATTTTCAATCAACATTCACTGAAAACGTGTTACAGTTGAACAATGTGCACTAATATTTTACGACTAAACACAAAACATTAAAGAATTAAAATTTTTATAACAAAAAATTGATTTTGTTGAACAAATAATTTCAAATGGCGGGCAAAAACAATGGTGAGCAAAATATTTTTCCACAATTATGAGGCAAAGGCTATGTAAATAAAATGCCAATTGCGCCTACAGTTATTATTAAGTAGTTCAATGATTTGTTAAAAATCAGATTTGTTTTATTGAAAAAGTAAAATAAATAATTTACTTTTATATTTTATTTCACTAAAATACAAGATTTTCGTCAGAAATAATTATTTTGTCAGGCATAAAAACTCTTTGCTGGCAGTATGAAGCTTTATGAAAAAGGTAATACTCTCACTTGTCAAAAGGGTCACTGAATTATCAAATCAGCTACTCTTTATTGCGTCATACGTTTTTGTCAGTATTTTATTCACTTTTTGCTTACTTTTTATGCATCATTTAATAAAAAAAAAACTTTACTAGATCACAGAATAGCCACTGAAGTTGAATTTTGGTATATGAAAAATGGTTTATTTGCTCATTAGTTCAAATATTATTTTTCTTTTCAAAATCTTCTTCTCATTTCAAAATTACATAACATGACATGTGTTTTATGGGGTACATAAACGTACACTCCGTGGCCATGTTACGGGGCCATTTCCGAGCAACTGCATTGTAAAAGAAGTTTTCACTTCAAAAAAACGCTCAGGGCCTAATTGACTAAAATCACAAGCCTAAGTCACAATGACGGTTGAATGACAATGGAGGACATTTTATCTGTTCAGGTGGCGAAATCGAGAACTATTTAATTTTCATATACTTGCTGACAGCCACACCGGCCAGCAGTGCCGCCGCCAACCGAACGTAAAGTTGCAAAGTACCTAGCAACTGAATATTCAGTTGGTAGTGGCGCCACCAGTCAAAGCAGCTTCAATTCAATTCATTTATTCCTTAACAATAAATTGTGTTGGAATGCCAGTACATTATAGTATTAATTATAAAAATTCGATGTCATACTTTATAAACATTAAAAATAAATAAATTAAATTAATATCAAAATTACAATATTACAGACAGTCTAATGTGGTGTATTATCATTTACAAACTCTTCAATACTGTAGTAGTATCTTTCTAACAAAAATATTTTTAGGCGTCCTTTAAACACTTTATGGTTCACTACACTTTTAAGGTCTGTTGGAAGATAGCTCTCATCAGATGTATGAAATTTGGATAATTCTCAATTTCACCACCTGAACGGATAAAATGGCGACCATTGTCTTTAACCGCCATTGAGACGACATTGATTAGTAGAAATGCCACCCTGAACTGCTTCAGCAGCTCGAGTACGATGGTGATAGCGCGCGGATTGCACCGCGATCCTATGTCAAAATGTCAACATTAACAACGCCAGAGGGCGAGCAAGCCTTTGCGCGGGGCCCTCGCGTAATCAAAGTGAAGTTTCAGCGTCAGCCGAGTGGCGCGCCGCGCGAGTTTGTCGTCATTGTGCTCGAGCTTTAGAGGGTAAGCATGACTTTGTATTTAAGTTCACGGGCCCTTAACGTCACCAACACCTTATTCAGATACATTTTTACAACTTTGAACAATAGGCACGTTTTGTAGAAACACAAAATGACCTTTTAAATTAAAATAATAGTTCTTTGTTTTGTCGATCAGTAACTGCTTCACATTAAAATCAAACTTTATGTCAGTCATCCCTCAAAGGCTGTTTTCATGAGTTTTTGCCGCAATTTTGAGTATTTTACTACTTACACCATTTCATTTTGACCTGCACTGACCGAAGCAAAAAGCTTTGGCAAATGTAGAGTAAAAGCTCCTAGAAAAGACAAAAGTTACTAATGGCTTCGTAAAAAGAACAAAATAGAATTCCTTAACTTAACAGTAACAAGCAAATAAAGCAAATAAAGTGGCTACAATTAATACCATTGCATTAAAATACGATATTTTTCAAGCCATGTTATGTTTCTACAGATATATATATATATATATTGTTTTTTTTCTGATAAATCAAAATAAAATAAAATGGTGGTGATTCTGGCACAAAAAAGTATAATAAATGGATAGTTTTTCGCTGCCACTATTAAACTTTAATTGCTGTAAATAATTTATATCTATCTTACCTTATCTAGCCGTCCCATTGCTGGGCAAAAGACTCGCTTCTTTTCTTAAAAAAACTTGACGCGACTCTTAAAATAAAACCATGCCTTACTGTAACTTTAAAAGTAGCTCTTTTTTTTAAAGTTCCAAGTTGCCCTTTATTTGACACTTTCATGAGCTGTCTCCTCTACTTATAAACATAGTTTACTCTTTGTGATGTTCTAAAGTAAGCCTGTTGATGCCTGCACTGTAAAAGGCTATTTTACATGCCTGTAATATTTCTAACAGTCGTAAACCGTAGCGCATCTTGATATATACTCGTCCCGTGTACACATCTTCTTAATATATAAAAGAAAGTCGGGTTCGTTCGAAGACTTATAACTCGATAACGGCTGGACCAACTTTCATGGTTTTTGATTTGCTGTATTTCTCTTAAAACATTGGAAAATTGACGAAAACATTCCCACGGGAACGAAATCCCGGGCGAAAAGCTAGTATGTATATAGAAACTGCTTACAACGCGTACTGTAAAGGAATGAACTTCCTATTAGCTCAGATAAGTATCTAAATAATCTGCACAAATACGACCGTATCGTGGCTTGAAACCTTGCCTTCTGATCTAAAGGTTGCGAGTTTGATTCCCGACCAACACTTATATCAGAAAATCGCTAGTTCCAGCATTACAAAAAAATAAAACAAAAAATGATTAAGAGAAAAATCCCAAACTTCAACTTCGTCGCCCAGGCTCTAAATTATATGTGTAACCTGTTGTACTATTGTCTGTACATATCTCTTAATCGTATGGTAACATATAAATGCTAAAATATACAGTAATGTGGTTTACCAAAGTTACAATAGCGTGAGTTCAATTCTGTAGTAAAACTCCTCGTGGCGCCAAGTTGCGGAGAAAGTAGTTTAAAATCAGTGGAGTGACAGACGGGTGGGTTTTTTGCCGCTCTTGTAGATGGAAAATTCCAATTTTTAATATATTAAAATGCAAGCTCCTGACTCACTGACTCATCAATGCCGAAAGCTAAAATTTTATGTAAAGCTTCCCTTAAGGGCGTTCACAAGGAATAAGGTAGGATTATACAAAATTCCAGGCATTCTTTAGTTTACCAAATGCTTGAGTAGTTGCTCCGGAAGTATACAGGGCTTTAGGTATCTCTCTTTCAACCTCTCGGGTGGTTAAACTGAGCAACTTACCCCAAGGAACATAGGTCAAAATACGAAAAAAAAAATTTTGATCTCCCATACAAAATGCGCTATATGCTGATGAAGTTTGTATGGGAACCTAATTTTTTTTTGTATTTTGACCTATTATTGGGGGAAAGTTGTTCAGTTTAATGGACTGATTAACCACCGGAGAGGTTAAAAGAGATTTACCTTAAGCCCTGTATTTACAATAATTGTCTTTATTTCAAAATCAAAATTTCTATATTGACTGTTGGATAAGAAGTCACTAGATCACTTTGACCATGTTGTCGAAAATCAATTTAAAATCAAAAAGATGGCAAATACCAGAGCGGCAACTACTTATAGAAGTATTGAGAGATTGAGTATAGCTTTTTTAAATTGTGTATTACCACTCTTCTGCCAAATCTTCCCAGGCTTGCTGACAAGGCCAGTTAGTGGGACCACCTGCACTCAAAAAGATCTAATGGACGCTACTCCATCCGCCGTCCAGGTGGCTACGTTCTGAGCCACAACATTATAACGACTACTTGCCATCGATTCGCTAAGAAGAAGAGTGGGACCAGACCAGTTAGTATTTAGCACATGTTATCTTTACGATTATGCTGAGCTATGGCCTTTTTGTTGCATTCTGACACACACACAACACTAGAATAACTCTGTAACCTTTAATGTGTATTTGTACTTCTCACTGTTTTGAATGTTGTGTGTATGTTTAAATTCTTTGTCTGTCTGTCTGTCTGTCATTATAATTAATATCAAATGTGGCGTCAAGTTTCTTTAGAAGCGTACGACTTTCTGCCTGCCCTAATAGGGATTATTTTTGACAGAAGGATGGAAAATCACGGCAGAGTAACGACGCAGTGAAAAAACGCCCGTCTCCATTCAGATTCTGCTACAACTATTATCGTAAAAGTGTCACCGTAGAGGCATGTGGGATGACACCATAAAGTGACAGATGCCAGTGGGTGTTTATTGAGACGTAAATACGTTACATAGAAGCATCTAGAATTTGAACGTGGATTTTGCATTTGCTTCTCTTTTGTAGTTTTTTTTTTAAATATATACTTAATGAATTTTGTTACTTTGTCTATTTTATCTTGTTGTAAAGATTAACTCCCCTTTTTGGCAATTTTTTTTAAAGATAACCTTCGTTAGCGAGTGAGGCAGGCAGGTCATGCGCCGGATTAGCGGCTTTTTTTTGAGTTTCAAAAGCAATGCTTAAACTTAACTAAATCCAAACTAAGTTAGGATACAAAGTGCAGCTACACATAACTGGCGCTGACATAAAATCCAAAAAAACACAAAACAATTGAATATACTTCGTCATCTTTACAAAAAATACGGTCACCTGAAAACACAAAAAAAAACAGAAAAATATATTTTAAAACGTGACTTTGCACCTTGAAAAACAAAGAATAAAATCTGAGGACATTTTGTTCGCCTTCGTGTTATGTTTTTGAGATAATATAAAGTTAAATTCCTTGGAGGATCGGTTACTACCGTTTCTTTTATTTTCTTCAAATGAACACGTCCAAAATCTGCATACAATGCAACTGGGTGCAATATGCTGCTAATATAGGCTTGGATAAAGTGAGAAAGGCTTTGATTTGAGGCTTTTTGCATCGGATTTATTGTTATGGTTACATTTTTTGCTAGATAATTACTTTTGTTACCATCTTTGCGGAGGTTTTTCGAATTCAATGTATTTAATTGCTGTTTCAGAATTTATCTGTTTCATGGATATTAGTTAAAACCTATGAAGATATATTTTTCAGCTAACGAAGGCCGCATTTAAAAAGTTTCAGTTGAATTTGAAAAAAAAATTGCAATTTTACATGTTAGTAAATAATGTTCAGAACGTTTTTTTTAATGCAGTGACCACAGATCGACACCTCTTTCGCTTCCTCTACGTAAATGATTCGCTTGATACATGCATCAAAAAATTAAAAAAGAAGGGCATTTTCCCAGCTGTAGGTTAACAAGACAAAAAAGTGCGATTCGGACTCGCGCACGAAGGGTTCCGTACCATTATTTATAAAAACGGCAAAAAAAATCACGTTTTTTATATGGGAACCCCCTTAAATATGTAATTTATTCTGTTTTTTAATGTTTTTTGTTATAGCAGCAACAGAAATATATCATCTGTGAAAATTTCAACTGTCTAACTATCACGGTTCATGAAATACAGCCTGGTGACTATTATCTATAAAAACGAGAAAAAAAATCACGGTGCTTGTATGAGAGCCCCCTTAAATATTTATTTTATTCTATTTTTTAGTATTTTTTGTTATAGCGTCAATGGAATTACATTATCTGTGAAAATTTCAACTTTCTAACTATCATGGTTTACGAGATACAGCCTGGTGACAGACAGACGGGCGGACGAACAGCGAAGTCTTACTTAGTAATAGGGTCCCGTTTTTTCCCTTTGGGTAAGGAGCCCTAAAAAGGTGATTAACGCTCTCATTTTTAGATGCGTGATATTTCAAATCCCACTAAATGGATTAAAAGGGGTTTTGAACGGAATACCAATTAACGTATAAATTACCACACCTTACTTACAATAAAATCAGTAGCTTAAAAGTCTTTGAAAAGGTCTTCCCAATTTCACAATATTAGGTGACAAATTCATCATGTACGCATAAATTTTAATCCCCGATACATTTAACGCCAAATAATAAATTGTAAAACCATAAAAAATGCGTGACAAGCGTTTAACATGGACTTAACACTTTTTGCTACCGGGCCGGAAGTCACATTGAAATAGGGATGGGATAACTTCATCTTTAAGTTATATCCGAAACCATATAATATCCGTAAATTTGTCGATACAATTTCTAAACGAACGTATAAATCCTGAAAAAGTGGAGTAATTTCCTTTGGTAGAAAGCTTAAATCTAATTTGTAAATAATTTCTGAGTTGATTGTTTTATGTCATAAGTGATTTTGTAGCTACTTGACACTCTGCCTTCCTCGACAGGCACGAGAATGTGTGTTTTTATTCTCTGTATGCCAAACTTTATCAAAACCTACATGAAATATCGTAATTTGCTCGTGTTAGTTGATGCTAGACATTAGGTCGACCTTTTTGAACCAAATTTTCGACTTTTTCTAGTTGATTTTCATTTACCGAGTTGTGGATTGATTCTGCGATACACATGAATAAATACTGACTATACCAACCAAGGTTTTGGTAAAACAGACTCAACACCTTTACCTTTACCAACAAAAACACATTATCACTCGTTACTGTTATCAACACTCATTACAAAATCACAAGACAGATGTCATTTGGCGGTCTCAAAATTCTGGCACCAAGGTTAGTCACATACTACATTATACTTACACGATAAGGAAGGGAAGAAAGATCACGTTACAAAACCATAAACCTGGATGTTTCGTATTTTAATCCGTACACAGTTCATAACAAAATTTTCCCACCACTACGGACATACGACTAATACAATAGCATTACAAAATGATCGATAACTAGACTAATCGTTAACAGAACGTTTAGCGATGATCGATCGTACTCGCTTCCACGTTTATTGGATTTAATAATACAATTTAAATTAAAGGGAATGATGGCTCTTAAAGCCTAGGCGATAAGATTCATATTAAGATAACAATAAATGAATTGGTGACAAATTCTAATTTTGACGGATCGATGTTTAAGTAAAATGAAATTTAGATTGGTTCTGTATCGACTTTATTTAAGATTTTACTAGCTTTCCGCCCGCGGCTCGGCCCGCGTGGACTACAGGTTATATCGTGCCCAACTGTGGGATAAAATGTAGCCTATGTTCTTTCCCAGGCTCTAATCTATCTCTGTACCAAATTTCATGAAAATCGGTTCAGTAGTTTAGGCGTGAAAGAGGGACAGACAGACAGACAGACAGACAGAGTTACTTTCGCATTTATAATATTAGTAAGGATTAGTAGGATCGTATGTTTGACAGATGCTTTTCTTTTTCTATTACAAAATTTTTTGCAGGTAGACAAAAATTAAATATCCTATAGATATTTAACAAAGTCACTTTATGTGTCTATCAAAGCCTGTAATGTTTGACTATAATAAATGAGTTAACGAAAATTGAGGATATGAATCAGCCCACGGAACTGAACAACATTCCTTAAGGAAACCAAATTTTGTCTTTCTATACTGGGTGAAAAAGAACCTCCTAGCTATATTCAAAATTCTGAACCAGTATCACTCAAAGAACACATTTAAGAAAAAAAGATTAATATTTTTTCATTGGGAATAGTTCATTTTTTGCCTAAACGTAGACATTACTCCTAAAACAGGCACTTGAGGAGTGCGGGTAGCACTCGGGGGTGCGCCCGAGTGGTGTCTACGTTTGGGAACAAAAAAAATCCCCCCCCCCCCCCCCAAAAAAAAACAAAAAACAAAAAAAGTGTTCAATAAGTGCTACTGGTTCAGAATTTTCAATAGAGCTAGGAGGTTCTTTTTCAACCTGTACAAGAATCGGTGATAGCGGTGATAGCCCAGTTGGTAATGAGCCAGAGTTGTAATCCGAAGTTCGCGGATACGGGCCTGTACCACTAAATTCGTCATTTCGGATTTATGTACGGATTTCTATTTATCACTTGCTTAACGGTGAAGGAAAAAATCGTGATGAAACCTGCCCGTCCAAGAAAATTTATTTTCGAAAGACGAGCGGTCCACCAATCCGCATTGGGCCAGCGTGGTGGACTATGGCCTGAATCCCCTTCGTGTTTCGAAGGGAGGCCCGTGCCCCTCGGTTGGGACGTATTATGGGCTGGTAAAAAAAAAATACAAGAATCTACTTTATTTTCATGCGTCACAACCCAAAAGGAAATTAACAAAAACGAGATAGAAAAATAAATAAATAAAACAAAAAAACAATGGGTTGCACTCCGGAAGTGCCGGAAGAAGTGAAATCTTGAACATTAACGTTGTGCATTAATATTTAATTTTTTTTTTTCTATGCTGACACCGGATGACATCTTGAATTTGAAGTTTCAATTTCCTATAATTATTGAGCACCTCTCCGCCTTACGGATATTCGATCAGGGTCACGTGACAGACACGTGACCCTGACGCGAGTTTAACATTTTTTACCCATAGTTCAAAGTGCGCAACGCCGCTAAAGAAGTTTTTACTTCAAAAATCTAACAAAAAATATAAACAAACAAGTCTGCGACTAATATTTTGGAGCATTGGCTGTCGCTCCATCTCTTTCTTACAGCGAAGTTTCTCAATCAATTTTAAAAATATATCCAAAAATCATTTGTGAAACTGAAGCCGAATAAGAATTCACATTATTTCAATGTTCAGTAGACAAACGTCAAAAAATAAAACATAAAACAATAAGTCACATTTACGATTCGAACTTATGACCTCCATTCGCGCAACCTGTCAAAATGTCATCTCAACTGGGACATCGAAATCTGATTTAGAAACCCTTGTCAAAAATAAAACTGACAATGCAGAAAATATGGAAAAAATACAAAGTGTGAAAAGGTAAGACACAGATCAACTTGACTGTATTTTTTTATTATTTAAGATGGGTTAATTCTTGACCTCAATCTTGAGCAAGGTCATATATGAGGTCGACGATGGAGCGAGTTAACCCAGAAAATGCCTATTAAGGCACTGATACGCCACGCACCAACGGAACACAGCAAGCTGTTTGGCTTCGGACTTCGGTAGGAGGATGGTCGCGAACCAGACGGCCCTTTACAGAGCCTACCACACCGCATGAGACCATAGGACGACACCTCAGATTCAGAAAAAAATTAAGTGTCGTTGCCTGGGATGGATTACTAGGAGGCAGGTCTCATTTGTGTTTCTTTAGTCACCTCTTACGACACCCACGGAAAGAGATGGGGTGGTGTTATTCTCAACCGATCACCACACGGTTAGAAGTTGTATAATGGTGAGCCTTTCGCGCATTATATACCAATACCCTCGCATCCCATTTACTGACTTTTACTGTATACCTGGCGTCGGACTTCTTATGTCACCGTAGGGCGTACAGGCACCATCTTTGTCACCGTCTTTGCCATTTCTGTAATTTACACGTATGCAAGGCTTTCCTTACATCTTTTATTCACTATTTAATTTATTATAACTAAGAATTGCTTTAAGTATTATTGTTATTTAGTTAAGCTTACTCGTACTCCCAGACACTATACTTTTCTTATATTCGAGCCGAATCAACTGACCTTCAAAACACAGGGATATCCTAGCTTGAATATGTCTACTTATAAGCCAAATTTCTTAAATATTGTACCTATTTAGCTGACTTTGTATTCGGCTTAAAATTTTATTATTTACGAATAAATTTCTTATTATTATTATAACTTCGGTAGGGGGGTGGTCGCGAACCAGACGGCCCTTTGCAGAGCCTACAACACCGCATGAGACCACAGGACGCCACCTCAGATTCAAAACAAACTGAGGTTTCGTTGCCTAAGATGGATTACTAGGAGGCAAGTCTCACTTGTGTTTCCTTAATCGCCTCTTACGAAACCCACGGAAAGAGATGGAGTGGTGTTATTCTCAACCGATCACCACACTGTATTTTTTTTAAGACCGCTAGCATAGAAACTTTTAAAGACCAAAGTAGACATTATTCAAATGTATTCGAGGGCGCCACGAGCCAAGCAAACGAACATGTTTGTGTGAAATTCACAGTCAAACAGCCAAATACCCGATTTTTATGAATATTCAATAACTAGCTGTATACCCCGTGTTTGTCTGGGGTAAATATGTTAGACAATGTCGGGTGAGAGGCCAAGTTGCATGTGCTTTCGAGACTTTAGTAACCAGTTATTGAGAAAAGAAAGGTCAAAACCTCTGTTCTGGTGATCTTTGTGAGAAATTTGACAACTCATTTTTTGTCTCTGACTTTCTGTTAAGATTATGTAAACGGGCACTTTGAATTAACCAATACCAAATGACATTTCAAATAATTTTCCACGTTAAAAAAACGTATGTATCACCGACTTCAATCCCAATAACAGTTCGCACAAAGTAGATAACTAGTATTTTTTGCAGACAACAATTGCCTATTAGCAGATAACCACAAACGAAAATGTCACTCATTTATTTAGATGATGTTCTGGTTTGTAGTATTTTTTGTTTTGTTGATTTTTTTTTAAAGCGCTAAATCATTTTGGATAAAATTTATATGGGACCACCTTTGGAGTATACTCTTTCGAATATAAAAGAATTTTGAATATCGGTCCATAATTGGCGGAGTAATCGGTGAGCATACATTTAAAAAAAAATACATACAGTCGAACATAGTACCTCCTCCGTTTTTGAAGTCTGTTAAAAATAACTTTATCTTAGCTTTAATAGCATCAGTTTTTATCATACCAAGTAAAGGCAATTTGTGGTATCTGCCTACCCGAATGGGACAGAAGACGTATGATGGCTAATTGTTAGTGACGCTGCCTCTTGATTGACGGGTCCTGGGTTCGATTCCCAGTTGGGAAAATATTTCTGTATAAAACAGATGTTCATTTTCGGGTCGTGGGTGCTCTTGTGAAAAACCTTAGAACGCTACAAAAAAAAAACAAGCCTACGAGTGTGTAACATTTATTTATCATTTTTTTAAGTGTACATTTATGTATGTATCGATTATCTTTTGACATCATACTGGATTCGAATGAATAGGTTCCTTTAAGTGAGCTTACTACATCCTCGAATACATCTTACCCTTAGGGCAGGTTGTGGTCAAGAGTGAACCCATTTATCATAAAAATAGGCAAGAATCCTTATTCTTACTTTGAGTGAAGAACTCTATAGCCGTACACCTAAAATTGCAGCGTGAGGTAAACTATTCGTTCCAAAAACTCAGAAAACTGGTGGCCTATGGAAATCAGTTTACAAATATCGTGTTTGTCACATAGAAACTATGTACTTATTTAAAGCGGTCATGGGTCAGTGTCAATATACACATATACATACTTCCACACAGAGAACAAAAACGTATGTGATACAGCGTGTTCAAAAAAATATGTGAGACGTATCGAGACGCTAAAGGGCGAGATTGATATTCGTGAATTCTGAAAGCATTTTTTGCGCTTTTGGTCAAAAAGAGTACAAACACACATCACGCCTATAATCCCTATCGGGGTAGGCAGAGCATCAGTGGTTCTAGAACCACTAGATGCCAAAGACCTAAATTCTAAGGACTTTTAGATGAAACATGATGTAAAATATTGAGCGGTTGTCAACCTTTCGCTCAAAATGCACATATAATTATAAATATATGTATATTTATAATTATATATGTAGCATATATGTTATTTATATGTATTTGTAGTATATTTTCATCATAGTATAAACTTATATATAATATAATGTAGCTTTATAATTTTAAATAAGTACCAACCTACTTACTGACTGATATGTTTTTCTTCTTTTTTTTCAATTTTTTTTTGTGTACAAAAATAATTAATTTGTCAGTACGCCGAGTAGTACTCTGTTCTCTTAAATACTCTTACTAGGTTGACTGGAAGAAATCCCCTCGTGGGATAAGTCCGCCTTTGTAAACTTCCTATTACTATACACTTGTTATCCTCTGTATTATCATCGTACAATAAATAATAAATACATACATACAATGCACCCAAACCCTCGCGTCCCTCGGACTGACTTTTACAGTATGTCTGAGAAGAATTGGCAGCAAAAAGAGTAGCTAATATTCAAAATTCAAAATTCAAAATTCAAAAAGTTTATTAATTTCTCCCACAAACTATGTTACTATAATTTTAGTACTAAAACGGTTTATACAAATAATTATTATTTGAAGTGGGAGACTGGTGCCCTAACTAGGTTTCCCTGTAGTAAGGGGTCACCAGGCCCCTCCCTCGGTACCTATTACAGATTTCAACATAAAACCGTACAGTTTAATATTAACAAATAACATACGTTGATTTAATAGTTTGTCTAACATTTCTCGTTTATAGTAAAAAATAGCTTATTAATTAATCGTGTGTTTAGGAATGTGTGTGTGTGTGTGTATGTGTGTGTGTGTGTGTGTGTGTATGTGCGTGTGTGTGTGAGTGAGTGTATGTGTAGTGAAATTGTAATATGTAAGTTTAATATAACTATTTTAAGCGTTCAAAGAGTCTTTCCGTCTCATCATAATCTAATATTTGTAGCCAATTTGTTACTTTAGTTTTAGTTTCACTTTTAATCAATGGATAAATATTAAGTTCTTTGTTTGCTATATTGTATAACAATGCACCATTGTAGTTTAAAAATTTGCGAACAAAGAATGTATTAGTTATAGGCATACTACAAACTTTATGAGACCTTCGTAATGATAACACTGGATTATCTTTATTAAAACCAATTTCTTTATGTTTTAGAAGTATTGTGGCCAGAATATACAATTTACGTACTGTAAGTACATTACAAAGTTTGTACAATTCTTTAGTAGGATAAAAAATAAGCTATCTTCAGAATAAATCTTTGTGCCCTTTTAACTATAATCATGTGAGTTTTTGAAGCCCCTCCCCATGATGTAATGCCATATGCTATGACTGATTGACAAAGAGCAGTATAAATATAATTTATTAAATCTGAATCCGCTACATGACGGATTTGCTTGAATATATAAGTGAACCTACGTATTTTATTAGCGAGATTTTGAATATGCTCTTTGAAATTAAGACTTTGGTCTACTATGATTCCCAAGTATCTTATACTTTTAGTATTAATATACTTTTAGTATTAATATAATATAAAACTGCGGTGATAGCCTAGTTGGTAATGAGACAGACTTGTAATCGGAGGGTCGCGGGTTCGAATCCTGGTGCGGGCTTGTAACATTAAATTCGTATTTTCAGATTTATGTACGGATTTCTAATTATCACTTGCTTAACGGTGAAGGAAAACATCGTGATGAAACCCGCCCGTCCAAGGAAATTTATTTTCGAAAGACAAGCGCTCCACCAACCCGCATTGGGCCAGCGTGGTAGACTATGGCCTAAATCCCCTTCGTGTTTCGAAGGGAGACCCGTGCCCCTCGGTGGGGACGTATATGGGCTGGTTAGGAAGAAAAGGAATATAAAACTGTCGAAATAATTACAAAAAAAAATCCAGGATTTAATTATTTTTTTCCAAATTTTGTAAAGGTTTATTTGAGATCCATTCAATTTGGACGTAAAAAATGTTTCTATCGCAGTCAAATCAATTTAGACGCTCTGCGAAGTCCCAAACGTTTCAAGCACCACCAATTTTTAAAACAGTCGCACACCCTGTATATCAGTTCGCTATATCCACATTGTTTCGTAAATAACATTGTTATCGTACAGTTTCGAGTGATTCCTAATGAGAGGCATTCAATCGTTGTCAGCAGAAAGATGTTCTACTAATACGTACCACCTACACGGATTGTGGTAGAAAATTATTTTAAAGTGTAGAAATTGGGTGTTGGTAGTTTTTGAAGTTTACTTCTTTTGGCGCGTTAAAGGGAAAAATGACGAGAGTGAATTTTTACGATTTCAGAAAAAGCGACACCATTTATTTATTTACATAAATTAATGCACAAATGCGCAATGGCGTACTTAATGCCTAAAATACCTACCAGTCAACCTTAGGGTGATTAGTAGAGGATCATAGCAATACCTCCGTGGAGGTTAGAGACTAAACGAAAATATAAGTCGGTTGGTAATATTTTGAGCTATTTTTGTTTTAATAGCTTTTTTTTGTTGTTTTAAAAACGGTTCTTACAGAATTTCAGATTATCTATCAGACAGGCAACCATGAGAATAAACTGCTCGCTCAGCTCTGTAGAAATTTAAGATTAAAATCATTTAAAATATAAAATAAGTGTTTTTGCAATAAAATTGAAAAGAGCACCTCTCTGAGTCTCTTGCCTATTCTTCTAGGATTAAACGATTTAATAAATAAAAATAATAAAAGAACTAATGCATTTCACTACTTTGACTTATTTCAGTATCATCTTCTTAATTAACTTGACGTTTTCGGCAATTTTTTTTTGTAGCCAATCATAGTTACGAGTCGATTCCTTCATTAAATTATTAGCTAAGCTTTTATTTGCTATAGTTAATCAGTCAGTTTCATGGACTGATAAACCATCCGAGAGGTTGAAAGAGAGAACTGTATAGAGTCAAAAAAATTCAGACTTTTACCGACAAAAAATAGCGGTAAAAGTCATAAAAAACTAATAAAAGACAACCAAGATTAACCGTATAAAGTATCATTGACTGACATAGCAAACCCAATCATTACAATGGTTCTAAATGCATGAAACAATACATGTTCACATGTTCTCATAGGCTGTTAATGTAACATCACCTATTGTTTAGTAGACTGTGGGTTGACGACCATTTTGTAACACTTCGTGACTCGAAATTTGGTATGTTTCGATTTCGAGAGGTTATCAATTAATTTGCCGACGATGAAAGTTATTCGAGATGTGTAAATAAGTGTTGGAACTTTTATACTTCGCACCTCTTTTAAAGCATTAAAATGCTCACTGAAGCATGAAATAAAATATAACATTTCGGATGATAGATTGGCTAAAGGTTTTTAAAACAGAAACACACAGTATTGTGACTTAACCTACACTTTCCAGGTATACAGTAAAAGTCTGTAAGTGGTAGAGTTTTGCTGTATAATGGGCAAAAGGCTGACCACCTCTCACCATTATACAACTTGTTTACGTCTGATAACCCTCAAAATTTGTATCAAACGTGCCATCATGTTTCTTGGGCAAAGTTGTTCAGTTTAGTGGAATTATATACATTTTTAAGTTACTAAAGTCACCCAATTTAAAAAAAAATGTATTGCTACTAAAGCAGAGCAGCAGAGGACTCGTAGTTTGAAAGCCTGTTTCTATTTTGTACCACCTTTTTTTTTGCCTACAGTAGGGAACGCGAGAACGTACGGGCCATAATTCCTAGATGCACCATCAGGTGATGGTAGGAATTTCAAAATTGCAATGTCAACCCGATGCATTTGGATGCATTTGCTTCAGAATGCAGTTGAATTTGTTCACCACAAACGATGGTCGCTAGCCTCGTGGCATGCTTCTAGATAAGGTCTAGGCATGAATCTCTACAAAAGACTTTCAGGTGTTGCAGAAAGGTAAGAAGATAAACGCGGCAGAGCTAACGTGCCCCTTGGCGCGAAACCTAGTAACGTAACGTCGATCTTAAGGCTAGTCTCAGCGTCTACATAACAATCTACCGTACCTGAGCAAGGCTTACCTGCTCACAGACCTCTGCTAAAAATATCTTAAAACCTTTGTGACGTCTACTTAGCTCATAACACGTTTTCCTTGTATGCGTATGTGTGCGTGTGTCCATGTGTCGTACACCTACACGAGAGTGACGTAGCAGGTCAAGATAACCGAACATGGGGTGACCCAACGTCTGACGCGATCTCCGTATGCTGTAATGTGCTGCGATGCCCCAGACGCATCAATGTTATGTGAAGGATAAACATTGTGCAACCTCTGTCGGCCCGGTCACCGTCCTGCTCGGACCTCGAGAATAAGGCAGCAAGTGACATGTTGTTGGTGAAAACCTTTGTCACTTCTCTTATTCTGTGACCATGGCAACCAAACACCTTATCTCGGGATTTACAATAACTACCAGGGCTAGCTGCTACGTCAATCCCAGTCTAATTTTACCTCTTAGCTGGACAACGTAATTGTAACAGTATCCCGTTACCATATAAGGATAACGATAACGAAACAGTATGTAACGCCATTTATTAATGTTAGTGGTTTACCACAATTATGTCATTGGGAATTTACTGTAATTTCAGCGAGTTAACGTCATGTGTGGTTAATTAAAAAGCATCGTTACATGTACGTTGTTATGCGCAGCTCCGAAACCCATCACGGTAGAACTTTCTAGCACGTATTATAAAAAGTTGAACAAGTCGTTGCGACCTGAACTTTTTGTATGTTGCGACGTGGTCTCTGATGGGCTCAAGCCGCTGTTGATACGCCTGAGCAGAAATACGTGGTTTTTTCTTCAAAGATAGCGCACTCGTCGCAGCTCGTTCCATTGCGTTACCGAGATCTCGATGCAGCCTCGGATAGTCACGTGCGGCACGGTCTTATCGGTAGCTCAATGGTGCGGCCAAGTAGACACGGAGCACCTGATAGGCGTGCCAGTTTCTGCTTGTACGGAGTTTGAAAAAGTTAGCATGTCAAGACGTATGGACTTTGTACTCTGCAAACACATTGGCCGCCTAGGCACAAATTCTACTCCAGTTTGCAAACAGCATGTCGTTATTAATTAAATTATGGCGTAAAAATGTATGACTCGCGTTGACCGCAGAATTTACAAAAATAATTATTGCGCATTTCAACAATAATTACATCATTATTTCTAACAGTTGATGCATAAATAATAACCGATCGCAATTTCCCCATTATTGATTAAATTTATTTCAGGATTATTCTTTTTTTATTTTTCCTCGAATTGCGTTATGGGTTTATTCAACTTCAGTGCCTAAATTGCGGTAACCCGTATCAGCGGGCTACTATATAAAGCCCTCAGGTCGCTCCTGATTATTATAAGCTCATCGACAGCCGCTCCGTGAAGACGTCCTTCCAGAGCAACACCGTGACCAAGCTCCTTCAAAGCAAGCCCCACCGATATCAACGTCGACTTTCTATGTAAGTTTCCAGTATTTATTTTAATTACTTTATGCATTTTTATGAACTCCTGTGCATTCCTTTTAGGAATTGCGGACCTTTTTAACGTCTGACTTTAATATTTATTTCTTTTCATTTACAGTTACGCTGTCGTGACTCCCAAAGTCGTGGAGAATGAACAGTTTGCTGGTCTTGATGACGTTGGTCCTGATGGCGGACGCGATGCCAGAACCTATGCCGAGGTTGCCCTGCCGCCCGCAAGACGTGAGTATATCATTTCTACAAACTCATATCAACGTCCAAGTTTCTTTATAGTGTTGCAACTTCTGAGCAAAGAGTTCATCGTGTGACCCAACCCTCCGGTCTTGTAAAAGCTTCAACGAAATTAATGTCAATTTTTCTATTTTCAGTTCACCGACCCCACCAGATCTCGCTGCCGATTCGATCTACGGGAAGGTAAACAACACGTCGTGAAGAAATCTCGGGCGTTGGGCACCCGAATTGGATTTGGCAGCGGCCCAGACCCGAACACATACTGGGACATTTAAACCCCATGAATAGGCTGGACACCGATGAAGATGTCGGTCGTGTTTGATCTGTAATAAACCGTGCGGTTTATAATTTTTCTTATTGCAGTGCTTTCTTTTTTTTTACTTTTCTAAACAAAAATGATATTGAGGAATACTTGTTGTTATCATTGACTTAGAATAAGCTGACGCGACACCGCGTCTAGTAGGTATCCCAACTCACGTATACACCTGATAGGTCACGATCAGTCCGCTAGCAGGCTGCATGTGCATTGAATGTGCATCGGACTGACGTGCAGGCCGTGGAGCCTTAACTTTGAAGTCAGAGTCCGTAGTGGGCTTTTGTGTCGCGCTGACCGTATCGGTAGCCCGATGGTGTGGCTGAGACACGAAGCATCTAGTTAAGCACGTACGGTCTTGGACGGAGTTCATGAAAGTTAGCATATCAAAACGTATGCACTTTGTAGTGTTTGATTCTTGTCCACATTAGGTACAAACTTTATCTACTCCAGTTTAAACACTAACAGTATACTAAATTGAATTAGTCATACACAACTGGAAAGTACTTTGACGTCGGAATTTCAGGAAAACCAATGTAATCGATATACAAATTGACGCTATTAAAACTGATCGCGATTAGACCATATGCACGCTTTGTTAACTTTATTTGACGATTATTTTATATTTAATTACCGCCAATTGCGTCAATGTGGTTTCATTTTTCTGATCATTATCCTGAAACAGTTATCGATAGGCTATTATAAATAGCGATCATAAATTCCTAATGGAAAGCATTAGCTCATAAACAGCCACGGCGTGAACTAGTTCGTCCAGAGCAACTGTGACCGAAGACCTGGACATCAACGTCCGTTTCTTTCCGCAACTACTGGATCGTGACTGCGAAAGACTGCAAAATGCCCAAGATGCTAAGAAGTGAGTATATCATTTCTACAAACTCATATCAACGTTATTCTGAGCAGACACGTCATTATGCGCGCCAACCCATCGGAACGTCTTGTGAGGTCGAACGAAATTAATGTCAATTTATACCTGCTTACAGGTCACCGAGCCGACCGGACCCCGTTTGATGAGAGCACAGACAGCCAAAACAATACCGACATGACTGCACTCCCACGTCGTCAAGAGACCACCGTGGCTGGGGACCTGAGCAATTGGAATCTTCGGTGGCCTACCAGATCCGAATTAGTATTAAAGATTTCAATTTTCCTAAGTACCTTAATACTGTTCGAGATAGTCATTACATGTCCTGTGTCACCTGTGCGGTATTTAGGTTCACTCCTTATAGCGATGCTGTATTTGTTTTACTTCTTAAAATAAAAATTATTATGTAATACTTGTTGGTTTCATTGACATAGAATAAGCTGACGCAACACCGCGTCCAGTAGGTATCCCAACTCACGTATGAGCTAGGGTCACGATCGGCGCTCTAACAAGCTGCATGTGCAATTGTCCACTGAATGTGCATCGGACCGACGTGCAGGCATAGCCGTCACGCTGCAACTTGTGCAGCAGTTACTGCACTCGAATGGGTCGAGCATAACGGGTTTGGAGTTAACATCGATGCATGATGGAGTTGTGTCTCCTGATCTCAAAAATGACACCCCCCTCTACCCCCGACCCCTAATTTTGAAGTTATAGGCCGTACGTTCTCGAGTAACTGACTGTATTTGACAGCCGTTTTGGTTAAGTTATAGTGACGCTACCTCTTGATCGAAGTGTCCTGGGTTCAATTCCAGTACGGGTCAGTTATTTGTGAAAAAAGCAGTTGTTTGTTTTTAGGCCTTTGAGTGTGTATCGTTTTTTTTTTTTGTTTTTGTCATCATGTTGTCATTACAATAAATAAAACTTTAATCCAATCAATCAATCAGGTTTTGACATGCATACCACACCTTTTAAAATCTCCCATAGCTTTGAAGTTCCAGATTTCACTTACACCATGTCATATGGTCATATGTCATATGGCATTTTACTGTGGGGTAATGCTGCGGATATCAATAAGATCTTTGTCCTGCAGAAAAGGGCTGTTCGCGCGATTTATCAAATGAGACCTAGAATGTCTCTTAGAGAAATATTCAAAGAAATAGATATTCTGACTTTTGCATCCCAATATATATGTGACAATCTTTTATATGTGAAGAAAAATGAACATTTGTTTAAGAAAAATAGCGATAGGCACAATATAAATACTAGGACCAAGCATAAACTGGATGTACTAGACAGTCGTCTCCACAAGGTCACGAACTCTTTTATGGGTCAATGTATACGTTTCTACAATAAGATTCCCATGTGTATTCAAAATTTACCTTTGGATAAATTTAAGACAGTAATTAAACAAAAACTTTGCAAAAAGGGCTATTACAAAATTTCTGATTACATAACTGACAAGCAGCCATGGGAATGAACTGCTCAGCTCTAGAGTTATTTCAGACTTAGTTAAAATTAGAAAATAAGAAAATTTGTAATGCGTTTAAAAAGAGCACCCTCAGAGTTTCTTGCCTGTTCTTCTCTGGGGAAGACTGCACCTTTGCGAATAGGCGTAGAGTCAGTAGGGTCAATAGCACGAATGCGTATGTATGTATTTAAATCCTTTAATGTTTGTTTGTATGTATTTCATGTAATCTTGACTTGTTTTAAGTGGCATCCTGAATGTCCTATAAAATAAAGATTTTTTCTATTCTATTCTATTCTATTCATGGTTATTTTAAGTCATATCCAAGGTATCTTTTTACTCCAAACGTGAACTACCATAAAACTAATGATCATTTATAGGACCCCACGCGTTTTATACGCGCGAGGGTAGAATTAAATCAGTTTGATAGAGTGCCATCGTGAATCAAACGCGACAATATGAGGACAGTTTATTGATTACAACTGACCGGAGTTTTATTGTAGTGTTACCATGTTTTCTGATGATCAAAGGCCCAGATTCTGTAATCTTAAGTTGTGTGTCGGTGGAATGGAGGCCATTTTGTCTATTCAGGTGGCGAATTTGCGAACTATTTAATTTTCATACAGGGTGTCCCACGGCAATGCCACATGGAGGGAAACTACCTTAATTATTATATATGGGACATTTTACTGAAAAAAAGACTTCATTTTAATTTTAAAAACTATTTCAACTACATTCATACATTTTTAAAATATTGCCTGGTTGAACCGGGAATCGAACCCTTTACACGAAAAAAAAAATATTCTGTAGTTTTATCATACCGATCGAAAGGTTTCATCATAAGAATTATTTTTTGCTAAATAACATAGTATCAGAAATAAAAGGAAGACCACGAATTTTAACATTTTACATTCCAAATTAATAAATTTAATTTATCAAAATAAGTCAGAATTTTACATTAAATATTAAAATACCTATCTGTAAGAATTCTTCAGTAAATTTGTTATGTTCTGTTTTAGCAAATAAATGAGTAAATAAAATAAATAAATAAATAAATAAATAAAAAATCGTGGTCTTCTTTTTATTTCTGATGCTATGTTACTTAGCAAAAAATAATCCTTATGATGAAGCCTTCCGAGCGGTATGATAAAATTACAGGTGATTTTTTTTATCGTGTACCGGGTTCGATTCCCGGTTCAACCAGGCAATATTTTAAAAATGTATGAATGTAGTTAAAATTGTTTTTAAAATTAAAATGAAGTCTTCTTTCAGTAAAATGTCCTATTGTATAATAATTAAGGTAGTTTCCCTCCATGTGACATAACCGTGGGACACCCTGTATACTTGCTGACGACCACCCCGACCAGCAACGCCACCGCCAACCGAACGTATAGTTGCAAACTATCTAGCAACTGAACATTCAGTTGGCGGTGGTGCCACCAGTCATTGTAGCCGTCATCTAAATATATTAAAGGAGAAACTGACTGACTGACTGACATATCAACGCACAGCCTAAACGGCTAAACATAGGCACTTGAAATTTGGAAGAGACGTAGCTTAGGTACCGTAGAGGTGCACTAAGAAAGGAATTCCCGAAATTCCCACGGGAACGGGAATTAGCGGGAAAATCCTTTTGTATGAAAAATCTAAACCGCTTAAGTTAGACGCTTGAAATTTGGCATGCAGGTACCTTAGTAAACTTGAAGCTTAGTTGCAACAGGATATTGCAAAATTCCCACGGGAACGGGAGTTAGCGGGAAAAAACTTTTGTATGTAAATATCTAAATTAACACGCAAACGAAGTTGCGGGCATCAGCTAGTCAGATATAAAGATAGTTCTCAATTTCGCCACCTGAACGGATAAAATGGCGACCATTCAATGGTTAATCCTACTCACATTATAAATGTTACTCTTTCACGCTCAAACGGCTCGACCAATTTTTATAAAACTTGGTGTGAAGGTAGCTGACACTCTGAGTTAACACCTAGGCTACATAGTTTTCCCTAATTCCCAGGGAAACAAAGTACCGGGCGGACAGCTAGTGTGAAGATATATTTATTTGTTTGTTACGTTTTCTTTCTATACTAATATTATAAAGAGGAAAGATTTGTATTTTTGTATGTAACGAATAGGCTCCGAAACTACTGGACCGATTTCAAAAATTCTTTCACTATTAGGATGCTACATTATTCCTGAGTAACATAAACTACATAATTTTCCCGAATTCCCACGGGAACGAAGTCCCGGACGGGATGCTAGTCTTTAAATAAAGATAAGGGTGAAGATGTGGTCGAAAATGTAGTGAGTTTTTAATGCTGTGTGGAGATCGGTTGAGAATAACACCACCCCATCTCATTCCACGGGTATCGGAAAAGGCAACTAAGGAAACACAAACCAGACCCGTTCGTTTGACGGTGGCGCTGCCGATCGGGATGGTTGTCATTGAGTGTATGAGGCTTCAATAGTTTTGAATTTTACCACCTAACGGATAAAATGGCCATCATTGTCATTTAACCGCCATTTAGATACCATTCGACGGATCGACGGGTTCTGGGTTCGAATCCCTGTCGGGGCAAATATTTGTGTAAAAAGCAGATGTTTGTTCTCGGGTCACGGGTGTTTGTGTCTGTGTTTATGAGTATTCCGAGGGACCCACGACACTAGGGAAAACCTTAGTGTGGGCTTTTCAGTGCAAGATGTTTTTTATTTTATTTTATTTTTTTAAGATGGGTTAAATCATGACCTCATTCTTGACCATAAAGGTCAAAGATGAGGTCGACGATGGAGCGAGTTAACCCAGAAAATGCCTATAAAGGCACTGGTACTCCCACGCACCGACGGAACACAGCAAGCTGTTTGGCGTCGGACTTCGGTAGGAGGGTGGTCGCGAACCAGATGGCCCTTTACAGAGCCTACCACAATGAAGTGTCGTTGCCTGGGATGGATACTACTAAGAGATGGGGTGGTGTTATTCTCAACCGATCACCACACGGCAAATTTTATTGAATACACGCTCAGGCTAGTAAAACAAAAACTTAAATAATAAGATAATTCTGATTTACATTTTTTTATTTTTACATCTTTGACTATTAACAAAATTATCACCTATTCTTGGTCACTCCACATTTTGTCACGTTATCCAAAACCACAACAGCTTTACGATCCGTATATCGAAAATCTTTTAACTTTACGTTCGTGTAATAGTTAAAAATAGGAGCGTTTTAAAAACGTCCAAGTTATTTACGGCTTAGTTTTATATGAATCACAGTTTATTGTCAGTATCATTGGGTTCTACAGATTTAGAGTAAACTTTCGACGTTGATTGCTTTGAACGTAAGTTATGGTCGTCAGTCAGGTCATTTTGATGGTCAACCATTTCTTTTTCATTCATTCAACCATTTCTTTTTGACGGCCAGTTTGGTCAAGTTTGGTAGTGGTGCTGCCTCTTGATCAGCGGGTCCTGGGTTCAATTCCCAGTCGGGGCAAATATTTGTGTAATAATTTTCCACGTTAAAAACGTATGAGTCACCGACTTCAATCCTAACAGTTCGCACAAAGTAGATATTTAGTATTTTTTGTGGACTACAATGCTTATTAGCTACAAGCAGAAATGTCATTCATTTATTTAGATGATGTTCTAGTTTGTAGTATTTTTTGTTTTTGTTGTTTTTTTTACAAACAAATAAAGATTTATTCAAATCGGTTTATAATTGCCGGAGTAATCGCGTAACAAATATACAAAAAAAAAACAGTCGAATTGAGAACCTCCTCCTTTTTTGAAGTCGGTTGAAAAGCAGAAGTTTGTCCACGGGTCATGGGTGTTTATGTCAGTCTTTATGTATGTTCTAAGGAACCCCTTAGTGTGGGCTTTTGAGTGTGTAGCGCTTATTTATTTATTATTATTTATTCATACACTCACACGAATAACATCCCTATTGGAGTAGGCAGAGTATCATCCAGGCTTTAAAGCTTGAGTGAATAGTCTCTGACAACAGGATTAGCTAAGTTCGCCACACACTTTACTATACCCACAAGATAAGAAGAAGAAGAAGTAAATTAAAAAAATTAACGCCACGTCACGTTTGACGTATATTTTGAGTGCTATTCGATAGAAAATGGAAGCAGAGGCGATAATTTTTTTTTAATCTTTTTGCCCATATTACAATAAAACCCTCGCATCAACATGACATTTACAGTAAATGTAGTTTAATTTTTTTTAGAATAATATGAATTCAACTATTCCTATGTCCTATATATAAACTAAAAACACACCTGTCATTGTTTATTGAAAACACAGGTGACCTTAAGTACCTGCTGCACTCTACGAGTAAAGTCGGGGCACTAAACATGGTGATATCATCGAGTTATAGCATCTTAAAGACGTGGCACATAAGGGGTTAGGATGACGGTATGCAAAACAGAAAAATTAGGTTTATTTTTTTTTACTTTTAAGAATTTTTCAACTAATGTCAAATCCGTCCCCACCAGGATTTGAACCCACAATCTTTCGGTAACAAGTCTGACTCATTACTAACTGGGCTACCCCTATAAAATACTAAGACAATAAAAACCCATAATAACTCAAATTTTTCGTTTTCCTTAACTTCTTGCGGCAAAAAAATACTTCACACTGCGACCTATTTCACTCGCTTTTTTAATTTTATAATTTCTTTCTTTTTATATTTTTTAATTGTTGTTTGTTTTGTGTAGCAAACTAAACGATTAACAGATAATAAGTGTATATAACATAACCAGATATGTACAGTCAAAAGCACATCAGGTTACCACAAACTGTCAAATTTCTCTAATGGATGGTAAACTCTAATGCTTGGAGATAAAAATGAAAATCGATTGAAGAACTTTGACAGTTTTGGATAGCATGATGTGCCGTTGTCCCTGTACATTCGAAAACTTTGAAGGTACTTAGAGAAAAGTTGTTTAGTTTAGTAGGCTAATTTACATAATATGTTTTCCCAATAAGCACTCAAGTCTTTTAACTTTAAAAAATAATGCCTTAAGTGGCATGACTAGATTCAGCATGGCGCCATTAGACCACCCGCGAGGCGACACGCGCTAACTCGCGATTTAGAGCCGCATGCGCGCGCGCAGGTTGCGCTGCTTCTAGATAGCGAAGAGCAACGCAGCGCGACGCTCGTAAACTTTTTTCAAAGTAAGCATCTTCATAAAAAAATACGAAGAAAGATATTATGACTTTTAAAATATAATTAAATTTGAAGTAATTAAAAAAATTTTGGGTTGTAGATTTTTTTACTTACATTTGGTACACACAAATTTTGATCTGATATTATTTTCAAACCTACTCTGACATGTGAAATACACTAAATATGTATAAAAAATGTTGCATAAATATGAATTGTTAACAATATATAAATAATTCGTCATAATTAATCTGGTAATATTAATACCATCGTTATTTTAATCTAGCTGATTTAATTCTATTTAATAGTTTCAAATACCAAAAGGAATTTATTCCTAATTCCTTTATGGAGCACAAAAATGTAAGAGATTTGCGATTCCACGCGATAAAGAACTTTGTCAGGACTTTGTTCTGTTTCCGGATATTTTACATTTTAATGTCCGAATCTCAAAAAGATATTTTTGAAGTGAAACTCTTTAGTTGTGCACTTTGAAGTATGGGTGAAAATGTTAAACTCGCGTCAGGGTCACGTGTCTGTTACGTGACCCTGATCGAAAATCCGTAAGACGGAGGGGTGTTTAATAAATATAGGAAACTAGCCTATGTAATTTCCCAGGCTCTAATCTATCTCTGTACCAAATTTCATGAAAATCGGTTCAGTAGTTTAGGCGTGAAAGACGGACAGACAGACAGACAGACAGAGTTACTTTCGCATTTATAAAATATTATCATACTAATAAGTATGGATTGAAACTGCAAAAGTCAAGATGTCACGGAGTTGTGTTTGATAAATAAAGGAACTTAAAAATGCAAAAGTCAAGATATAATCCAGTGTCAGCATAGAAAAAAATAAATTAAATATTAATGCACAACAATAGAATAAATTTGTATTTTAGAAATACAATTTTATCCCACTGAAAACATTTTCATGTAAATTGTTGCCAAGACGAGACCATATTTTTTTTATTATGAGATGGGTTAACTCTTGACCCCAATCTTGACCGAGGTCATAGAATATGAGGTTGACTATGGAGCGAGTTAACCCAGAAAATGCCAATTAAGGCACTTGTACTCCCACGCTCCGACGGGACACAGCAAGCTGTTTGGCGTCGGATTTCGGTAGGAGGGTGGTCGCGAACCAGATGGCCCTTTACAGAGCCTACCACACCGCATTAGACCATAAGACGCCACCTCAGATTGAAAACAAACTGAGGTGTCGTTGCCTAAAATGGATTACTAGGAGGCAGGTCTCATTTTTGTTTTCTTAGTCGCCTCTTACGACAACCACGGAATTCTCAACCGATCACCACACGGCAGTGACTGGCGATATGACTGTCAAAAAGTTATCAGATCTCATGTAGAGCCAAGTAACTCTAAAGGGGCCTAACTTCACAAACTACTTACACCTTAGTCAAAATATGTGACTTGGCCATTTTGCTTCATTCTTATGGGAGCAAAGTGAAAAATTTACCCACTGTTTGTTAGTTTTCTTGAAAAAACTTTTCAGTTTCGAATTCAGCAAATTAATGCAAATTACTATTTTAGAACATATTTTTTCGGATATGCGGTCATAAATATATGTTTAAAAATCACTAAACTTTTCCCATCTCTAATTTACGATATCGGCGCGTCGGTCGGTATGCGTCCGTGCAGTATGGCCGCGAAATATACCGAGCGATGTTCGGATACGCGCTGGTCGTAACTTCGATCGGATATCCCATCGGATATCGATCTCTGGATACGTCACTTATTTTATTTATTTTATTGAACTTCAAGATGAATCGATAGGCGCCCAGCTACCTTATAAAGTTAAAAGTAATTATAATCTGATGTAATTTGAAACCCTTTTGAATTTATTTCGCTTGGGTAGTGGTGACAGGTTGTATTTTTGTGCGTGTTTGATTTTTTACGCGTTTTCGATTGCGTTTTGAAATCTTTTTTGCGGTCACGCGATATTATTCAATTCTGATTTTGATTACTTTTTATACAATCAGTAAAATCATTCTCATAAGTTGTGAGGGCACGTTAAAGATTTGGTGTCGACTATTGTCGATTGACTGCATGTCATAAGCCATTTGGCGGTTTCAAAACTCTGACACGAGCATCGCTAACATACACGCGAGACATAATTTAATAATGTCTATATTAACGAGCGATAATGAATTTCGCCGGTTAATATGGGCTTAAAGATAAATATAATATATATTGACACAAACAGTAAGGAAAAAATTATAACAATCAATCCGTCAATCTGATAGAAAAGAAACAAAAAACAAACACTAGAATTTAGAAAAGTACATAGGTCCGAAAAGGTCCCTAACAGTCTATGTCGTTCACCTGTTGCGTACTAGCGCTATGCGATACAACGAGAATGCGAAACGAGATACATACGACAAAATTTTCTCACGCGACTATGTTAGCTATACAGAATTAGTAGAGTTCGCTAAATACAACCGTGTGGTGATCGGTTGAGAATAACACCACCCCATCTCTTTCCGTGGGTGTCGTAAGAGGCGACTAAGGAAACACAAATGAGACCTGCCTCCTAGTAATCCATCCCAGGCAACGACACTTCATTTTTTCTGAATCTGAGGTGTCGTCCTATGGTCTCATGCGGTGTGGTAGGCTCTGTAAAGGGCCGTTTGGTTCGCGACCACCCTCCTACCGAAGTCCGACGCCAAACAGCTTGCTGTGTTCCGTCGGTGCGTGGGAGTACCAGTGCCTTATAGGCATTTTCTGGGTTAACTCGCTCCATCGTCGACCTCATCTTTGACCTTATGGTCAAGATTGAGGTCAAGAGTTAACCCATCTTATAATAAAAAATAATAAAATGTAAAACTTCCTACTCTTTCCCACGAACGCCAGAGACTTCCAATCTAGGGCCCTAATTTTCAAATGACAACAAATTATCAGCGGACCTTGTTATCGGAACATCGCACAGTAGCGGCTTGGCCATATAAATTCGCTTGCGACCCTAGGTTAACAACGCCTGTACGTCGAGGCTCTTAGACTATTTCTCGCCGATTGGATCGATATCTTTTATCGATGGAGACTTTTTTAGCTTACTTATTTTAGAGCAAAGCCTAAGGTAGTTTGGTCTATAAACTTTATTGTAAGTAGCGAAAATGACGATAAATAATTGTTAAAAACCTTTTTACCCATCGTGCGCTTCGCTCTCGGTGTGCATGAATCGCGCGAGGGTTTAAACACGCTTTTTTTCTCAGCAAATACTTTTTTATGTTACCCATAACATGCTAGTGCAAAATAAAATAACTAGTCCGCCATATTGGATTTAAAATGATATCACCCTAAACATGTATGTAACATTTCAGCTCAATCATTTGAGGATAACTGCATTAAAATTCAATGCAATATTTGAACAAAAAACATATATTATATACTAGCATTCCGCCCGGGACTTCATTCCCGTAGGAATTCGGGAAAATTATGTAACCTATGTCCATCGGGAATAATGTAGCTTTCTAATGGTGAAAGAATTTTTCTAATCGGTCCAGTAGTTTCGGAGTCTATTCAATGCAAACAAACAATCAAATCTTTCCTCTTTAGAATATTAGTATAGATAAATTGCAAGTTAATAAAAAACTTGTAAAAAAAGATTAGTGAAAAAACTGTTTATGCACAGAAAAGAAGTAAGTATCGAAGGAATTATTTTCAACGTTATGAATAACACAAATAATTAAAATGGCAGAAAATGGAAGATAATGTAAGTGTTTTATTACGTAGTTATCTATTCCATTCAGTGTTGAAAAATTAAAAAAATTATGATTTCAAAATCTGTCTTGCAAAACTACAAATACGTATGTAGGACAATACACTTGCTTTACAGATACATTAATATTTAATAAGTTTAAAACCATCTTCATAAACATTTATAAACAGCCAATAAACCACAGTTGCCGCGTAGCTCCAGGTACACCGAAGCTTGGGCACTAATTTTCAAATGACAGTCGCACAGTAGTAACAACATGGCGATATAAATTCAGTAGCGAAGCGACCCGCGGGTTAACAACGCCTGTATATCCTGGTCTGTTTCTTACTGATCATAATGTGATATAGGGTGTTTGTTTCCTGTGTCCCTATTAAATTGAAATATTGTTTCTTAATTTAATAACATTTACGCTGGACTGGGATTGAAAGAAAAACCATACTTTAAAAGTCAATAAGTGGGAAACATGAACGGAAGCGGTGATAGCCCAGTTGGTAATGAGCCAGACTTGTAATCCGAAGGTCGCGGGTTCAAATCCTGGTGCGGACCTGTACCACTAAATTCGTCTTTTCGGATTTATGTACAGATTTCTAATTATCACTCGCTCAACGGTGAAGGAAAACATCGTGATGAAACCCGCCCGTCCAAGAAAATTCATTTTCGAAAGACGAGCGGTGCACCAACCCGCATTGGGCCAGCGTGGTGGACTATGGCCTAAATCCCCTTCGTGTTTCGAAGGGAGGCCCGTGCCCCTCGGTGGGGACGTATATGGGCTGGTAAAAAGTGGGACGCGAGGGTTTTGTTGTATTGTGGGCGAAAGTCCGACAACCTCTCATCAATTACAATGTTTCATCTAACAACCCCTGAATTTAAGGCAAACGTGGCATCTAGTGGTAACAGAATCACTAACTAGAACCACTGCCTACCCCAATAGGGTTAACAGACGTGAGCGTATGAATGTATCTAATTTAATAACTTTACAGTGGTTTGTAGTCCAGTGATGCGCTCATAGCCCAGTGTCGATTAGTGAGGTTAAGCAACGTACACAAGGACAGGGAACCTGATGGATTGTCATCAGTTTATTGTGAACAGCTACCTTGATACACATCAGGCGAGAAAAATCAAATCTCTAGGCACAGCTGAAATTCAGTTAGTTGTCTATCATGGACAGCAAGTATGCTGAGTTCTGTGTCCTATTTGCTTCTGCATCACATATTTCGCTAAGTTTTTAAATTGTATAAGTACATTGTAAAATGTTACTTATTGTTAAGAAGCAATAAAGTTTATCTATCTATCTAAGTTGCTAGGTAGTTTGCACCTTAACTTGGCGGTGGCGCTTCTGCAGCTCTAGCACGATAACGACAGACTCGCGCTCGGCTTACGCTGAAACTCCACTTTGATTGCGCGAGGGTCCTGCACAAAGGCTTGCTCGCCCTATGGCGTTGTCAATGTTATCAAAGTGTATGAAGTTTTGATAGTATTGAATGTTGCCACTTGAAGGGACGAAATATGTCATTCAACCGCTATTGAGACGTCAATTATTAGTGAAATAAACGCTCTCACCGTAAGAGGCTAGAGTTACACGTAGCACCTTATAGATGAGCAACATGGGCGTACCCAGCTTCTGGCCTAGGGGCATACACACTACGCAAAGACTACATGAAAGATAAGGTATATGTAATGTACTGTGTAGGCAATCAGCCGAAAATGATCATGCTTTATAGCTAGTTAAATAAATAAAAGTAAATTTAACTATACATTTTTATATTTCCAGGGGGGGCAGCTCATAAGGAGAATCTCATTTTTAGACTAGGGTTTTAAATTAACTATTTGAGCTTTATAAGAATGTCAAAGTCAGGAACACTGGTTGTTGTAATGACCATATTTACTGCAGTACTTAATGTGGAATTTCTTCAAGATGCAGTTATGTCATCAGACCTTGCAGACCCTGATAATAATATACGATCGACTCTTATATTAAAACCATCAGTAAAAACTTATGCTCCGTCAGACTACGATAGATACTTCAGAATGTCAGCTTGTCACTGACAGTGACAACCATGGACTTAGTACTTTCTCGTGACAACTATACTATCATTCGTGTATAGTGTAGGGCAGGGGTAAGCAAAATCTTCATCCTAATCATCGGACGAGGTTTTGATGTATTACAACCATTAAAAGGTTTATTTGCATCATATTGGTGACTTCGCCATTAAAACTCTCTGACATGGGCAAAATGCCTTATGTGGACGCCAATTTAACAATAATTTAATTAATCCGTACAGCACCAAGCGCGGAGATCCCAGGGCCGCCAGACCTTACTTATTTTCTCATAAACCAAGTGTGTGGGAAATAGTAGTGCTAGTACGTACTAGTAATGTATGAATACTAGCAAAGTTTGTATGTATTTCATGTAATCTTGAATTGTTTTAAGTGGCATCCTGAATGTCCTATAAAATAAAGATTTTTTCTATTATATTCTATTCTAACCTGGGGCAGCGGCCAATTTTCAGCTATTAGGTTCTGAAGGTACTTCCAAAAATTACAAAATTACTCACTTGTCTTGAAGTCTGGCTGCTGATGTCT
Source organism: Aproaerema taeniolella (assembly GCA_949987775.1). Lineage (NCBI taxonomy): Eukaryota > Metazoa > Arthropoda > Insecta > Lepidoptera > Gelechiidae > Aproaerema > Aproaerema taeniolella. Next base: position 1,089,616 of record OX465258.1, on the reverse strand, counting down.
TATAAAATATAATTAATTAAATATAAAATTTATATTCAACACCGCCAGACACTTTCCGTCGGCTGTAATTTCCGCCAGACGCTTTACAGTTTGCAAGCAAATTATGCGATTATACCTAAAATCTGAGCCGTCATTTTTGTATATGATGTTCAGGGAACTATAACAATACTTTTTATAGTACCCAGGCTTCAAGACAAGTGAGCAATTTTTGGAAGTACCTTCAGAACCTGGTAGCTGAAAATTGGCCGTCGGCCTAGGTTAGCTGGTATTCATACATTACTAGTACGTACTAGCACTACTATTTCCCACACATTTGGTTTATGAGAAAATAAGTAAGGTCTGGCGGCCATGGGATCTTGGTCTATATGTTGCTCAGAAATGGTCATTGATACATGGGGAAGCAAAAAACATCTATATTTATTTATCCAAAAACCACAATGCTAAAAACAATGCCAAATATTTGGACAGTCGCGCACAATAATGTTATGCGCGCCGCGTGGCTGAGATGTGCACGAGTCGATGGACGATATCACTGACCTTAAAGGGAAAACACACAAACACTTGAGTTTTTATAGTTTTAATATTTATAATCATTCTCTGCCACTGTGTTGGTTCAGGAATATGCAAAATATATTATAACAATCACAATGACTTTAAATTAGATTTTAGGATGTGAATCAGTCCGCTTAGGGACAGCCGGTTTGGTCGAGTGGTAGTGACGCTGCCTCTTGATCGACGGGTCCTGGATTCGAATCTCAGTCGGGGCAAATGTTTGTGTAAAAAGCAGATGTTTGTTATCGGGTCATGGGTGTTTGTGTCCGTCTTTATGTGTGTTCCAAGGGGCCCACGACACAAGTGAAAAACCTTAGTGTGGGCCTTTGAGTGTATGGCGTTTTTTTTTTTAACTAAACAACTTTTCTCAAGAAACATATGTCGAATTTCTATACTAATATTATAAATAGGAAAGATTTGATTGTTTGTTTTTTTGTATCGAATAGGCTCCAAAACTACTGGACCGATCTGAAAAAATCTTTCACCATTAAAATCCTACATTATCTGTGATGGACATAGGGTACATTATTTTCACGAATTCCCACGGGAACGAAATCCCGAGCGGAATGCTAGTAAAAAATAAAACATTTCTCATCTCATTAATTCAGCAGCAGTGTGAGCGATTAGCTGCTTGCATTACTATTTTTTTATTTTGTTTAACGGTATGCACTCAAAGGCCCACACTAAGGTTTTCCCTTGTGTCGTGGGTCCCTCGGAACACAAATAAAGACAAACACAAACACTCATAAACCGAGAAGAAACATCTGCTTTTTACACAAATATTTGCCCCGACTGGGATTTGAATCCAGGACCCGTCGATCAAGAGGCAGCGCCAGTACCACTCGACCGTTAGAGTTCCATGTGGCTTCCTTGGGGAAAGTCGTTCAGTTTCAAAGTCGTTCAGTTTCATGGGGAGAATCACCTCCTAAATTTTATAACAAACAAAGACAAAGACGACAGTTGGTTTTGCACTATATATATATTGGTTTTTTAAATGCTAACGTATGTTAAATTAAAATGGCAACAGTGGAAATTCAATAAGATTTGTATAACATTTGTTAATAATCAACAAATAAGTGATAATGTAATAACTCTTAAGACAGGGGCACGAACATCAAACAGAGGATGCACAATAAACTAAAATGAAAAAAATGCAATAACAAAGTGTAAAATCCCCTTTAGATGCGCGCGCGCCGATCAACGATAGAGGTTACTTATTGTCGCATTCGGCGATCGGTAACGCGGACGATATCGTATTTATAGACTGTCATCGTGGATTTGTTTTCAACGTGTTTTGAATGCTGAGAATACTTTATGGATGCTGAAATCATTTGTTACTAAATTAAATTATTCCTACCGTGTTGAAGAAGTAATTCAACAATCTAGACAACTGGGCCTCGATTCTTTAACTTCAGTTGTGTGTCGATGGAATGGTCGCCATTTTATCAGTTCAGGTGGCGAAATTAAGAACTAACCGAATGTCATACATCATTGACGGTTGCTTTGACTGGTGGCGCCACCGCCAACTAAATTTTCAGTTACAGGTAGTTTGAAACTTTACGTTCAGTTGGCGGTGGCGCTACTAGTCGGGGTCGTTGTCAGCAAGTATATGAAAATACTTGTATATTAAATAGTTCTCAATTTCGCCACCAAGCAGTGATAGCCCAGTTGGTAATGAGCCAGACTTATAATCCGAAGGTCACGGGTTCAAATCCTGGTGCGGGCCTGTACCACTAAATTCGTCTTTTCGGATTTATGTACGGATTTCAAATTATCACTTGCTCAATGGTGAAGGAAAACATCGTGATGAAACCCGCCCGTCCTAGAAAATTTATTTTCGAAAGACGAGCGGTCCACCATCCAGCATTGGGCCAGCGTGGTGGACTATGGCCTCAATTCCCTTCGTGTTTCGAAGGAAGGCCCTTGCCCCTCGGTGGGGACGTATATGGGCTGGTAAGGTAATTTCGCCACCTGAATAGATAAAATGGCCTCCATTCACTCAACACACAACTGAAGTTACAGAATCGGGGCCCTGGGTATGTGCTTATGAATAAACTGTATGTCTTTTACCACTAATCAATGGTTTAAGATTCTCGCAGTTATTTTCACTAGTATTAAACAAATTTTATACTAGTAATCAATGGAGTTTCAACTAGTAATCAATGGAGTTTCAATGGCAGTCGAATGGCAACAGTGACCCTGTTTGAAAAATTCTAAACTATTAAAACCTCACACACAAAAACAATAATGGATTTCCTAGCTTATGTTCACGTAATCAGCATATATTGCAACTAGCATTCCGCTCGGAACTTCGTTCCCGTGGGAATTTGGGAAAATTATGTAGCCTATGTTACTCAGGGATAATGTAGTATCCTAATGGTGAAAGAATTTTTGAAATTGGTCCAGTACTTTTTAAGTTTATTCGTTACATACAAAAATACAAATCTTTCCTCTTAATTATATTAGCGTAGATGTAAATAAATTGAGAAAATACTGTAAAAGATACATTTTAAGTACAAAATATATAACCAGAAATGACCACAAAAGTTACCAAGCAAAAAATGACCTCAAACATCGAGTTCACACAAAATAAACATTAATTGAAACACATAAACATAGTTTTAGTCAAGTTTCGTTGTGATTTACGACAATTGATAGACACAAAATGGAGGCCGAAACCAAGATTATCCATTGTACGTGCAATTAGACACAATTAAACAATAAGAACTCACACAGTAGCCATTTTTAACGCCACTTGTATAGAGCTAGAAAAGATTATAGGAGGAACCATAGCAGCGGTCTGTCACAGTGCAAAAAAATGTGTAAAAAAAAAGAAACATAAGGCTTATTAAAAAATATCAGGAAAAGCCTAATCCTAGCGATCATAGTGAAAAAATGTTTATCAGTTTATTAATGTTATCTTTCTTTCTCTTCCGTGTTTACTTATATGAAAACTTGTCCAATTTTTATAACGCAGCCACCTAAGAGTATGAACTCTCTTCCTCCTTTGTTAATAACATCTCAAAACGTTGAATGGGCGAAAAAACGTGATGGTTATACAAATAAACTGTGATATGAGACAGAAGATAAGACAGAATGGAACGGCGCACTTTAATGTTGGAGGCCAAGATCCACTTTGGTTCGATGAGCCAGCGAAATAAGCAAGTTTGAGAATAAAATACTGAAAACCAGTAAAAATTAGTGACACTCAAAATCAGAAGGTCATATTCAACTTGCTACAAAAATTAACATCATCGTCAAAACAAGTTAAGCTCGGTCCTCCACCTTTTCCAAGCCTATGATCATCGTCTTCCTCCAGGATTGGATGCGCCAGTTCAAGGTGAAGGCCTGATGCAGCTAACAAAGGAGCATTGTATGGGGTTATACGCTAGAACTGTAGAGGGTAATCCAATGAGCTATATCCTGTTTGAGGCAAACTTAGATAAATGATTGAAGAACATGAATTGATTTGGACGGTCTTGGGGTGATCGCTTGAGATTTTTTTTTTATAAATTAAATAAATCTTCCTTAAAAGTTGTGGTTAACGAGACTTTAAGCATTTTTTAAAAAATCAGCCTCATAGGAGACTTCAAAGAGGACCTAACTGCGAAGCAAAGATTGCTTTAATTTTTTTTGTTTTTGTTTGTATACCAAAAAGATCAAATAATTTCCCTTACAGGACTTATTTAGGGATAATTAATTATAGTAACAATTTATTTCAAGAAATGTTACTTTTATTATGTTTTCTTGGCGGCTTACTCAGTCTAAAATCGATTTTCAGAGTTAAAAATATCCTAGACCGTGTGGTGATCGGTTGAGAATAACACCACCCCATCTCTTTCCGTGGGTGTCGTAAGAGGCGACCAAGGAAACACAAATGAGACCTGCCTCCTAGTAATCCATCCCAGGCAACGAAACTTCATTTTTTTTCTGAATCTGAGGTGTCGTCCTATGGTCTCATGCGGTGTGGTAGGCTCTGTAAAGGGCCGTCTGGTTCGCGACCACCCTCCTACCGAAGTCCGACGCCAAACAGCTTGCTGTGTTCCGTCGGTGCGTGGGAGTACCAGAGCCTTTATAGGCATTTTCTGGGTTTACTCGCTCCACCGTCGACCTCATCTTTGACCTTATGTATGGTCAAGATTGGGGTCAAGAGTTAACCCATCTTATAATAAAAAATAAAAAAAAGACTGAAATGCTCATTTATGTATTTAGTTTAAAATAACTATAGTTCTTCTAAAATCTACTGGTGAGATAACTTTAAATTAGTATTCCCTGATGAAACAAAAAATTTTCTCAAGGAACCTATTCGTAGTTCTAAAAAAAAATCACTTGATCGCTCGAGGTTGTATAGAGAGTGATTTTTTAAGTATTTCAAACTATCTTCCTTAGAGAAAATGGTTCTGTTTAGTAGTTTGATTCAATTCAGGGTCAAGCTGAAAACCAGCGCTGTACAATTTGTTGTACAGCACAATGCTGAGCTTGGCTCCTTTTGCTTAGGTTAATCTAGTTCTTATTTTTTACTGTTAAATTAGACATTGTATCGTAGATTTAACTTTAGTAATAAACATGATTTCATTTCATTAATTTCATTTCATTTCAAATCCTAGATCTTCGCTAACTTATTCCAGGAATACCACCCCACTCACGTGCAAACTCCAAGATTTAAAAAAAAAACAATCAAACCACGAAGGACCCTTAGAATAGACAAAAATAAAATAGAGCAGAGAGAAAATCCCTCATTACCTAAACTCGGGGCGTGTACCGATAGCATCTCGTGCGCAGGCGCGTAAATCACGCGATGGTATCGGTGCGCGTGACATGTGCGCCAGGCCTAATTGTAGGAGAATAATTGATCGTATCGTGTGGAGGAAGATGCGATTACTCAAAGAAAGTGATTTCTTTGAAAAGTTTTCTTTTTTGATTTTATTTGCAATTTTCGTTCCCGTAAGATTTAGGAAATTTATGTAATCCATATATTATTCTTATGTCTTAGCTATATTACTGCAAAGTTTCAGCAAAATCCGTCTAGTAGTTTTGGTGTGAAGGTGTTACAAAAATGCATCCATCCATCCATGCTTATAAACTACCTATCCCATATTATAAAACGAGTCAAACGGGGCATCTAGTGTTTCTAGAACCACTGATGCTCTGCCTACCCCATTAGGGATTATAGGCGTGAGCGTAAGTATGTATGTGTGTATATTATAAAATAAAGTCCCCTAGCACTTTTGTCTGTCTGTCTAAACGCGGTAAACTCAAAAATTACTAAACGGATTTTCATATGGTTTTCACCAATGAGCGGAGTGATTCAAAAGGAAAGTTTATGTGTATAAAACATTCCCAAAATTCCCTCTAGAACGAAACCCCGGGTGGAAAGCTAATTTATAATATTACTAGGATTATTAGGAAGCTCGTCAATCAGTTTTTGCCGTGTTCGTTTTTGGAAGCGTTTCCCTTACAGCCTGTGAACATATTATCAAACAGAAGACGACTGAAACGATACCAAAATGATGAAAATATGACAAAATACCTAAGCAAGCATCGCATACTAATAAAGTTGGCAGAACAAAACAATAAAAAACCGCATAAAGTGACTTTCAACCATCATCCTTTGTTTACAAAATGTCGCCACCTATCGCAGAGTTCAATAATTTATTTTTGATCGCCGATTTTGGAGTAGGTACCTTTGGACAGTACGTGGTGACTAACACAGAATAATAAACGCTAAGGGACTCCTTTAGGGAAGAGTTTTATTGAGTTCTAAAATAAGACTGACCAATATAATATGTAATACATATTTTTGATTTAATGATAATTTTTTCGATACAGCAAATGTTATACATACTTATATCTAAAGTAATTGAGTGAGAACAACATTTTTATTTATTTATACAAAGGTAGTCAACAGCATAACGTTAAAAGCACAGAATGTAACGTCTTAGATAATATACATCGCCAATTATAGATTACCCTGGATTAGCTAATGAGCGTTGACGTGAAAAAATAGACAATGTTTTATTTTAACTAAATTGTAGGTGCACTTAAGAGCAGATCAAGCTGGGCAGTAGAAATGAAATGAGATGAATATTATTTATCACAAGTACGAATGAATAATGTAAGTAACACATTTGTCCAAAGTATCAGGCCTGATGTGCTCTCAGTTGTTTACAAAATACTATTGCAACATACAATAAGTGAATCAAATGAAAGAAAGAAAATACAACAACATTAATATAAACTAAAATTCGAATGAAAGAAAGTAACTTGCAGATGGGTAAGACCCTGAAGACGATTGAATTGAGGAAGTTGAGAGTAATAGTAATGATAGTAGGTAATGTTTACTAAAATAAATTGAAAAAAAAACAACGCATACATAAATGCAGCTTGGTGGGTGAAAATCAAAAATACAGTTACAAAAGTACAACGATACGCATTAAACACTTGCAACTCGCACACACTCAATCACTCAATCCTACAACTAGGGACAACACTTGCATGGAAGTACCTTTGTGTGAGGCTGGAGTCTGTACTAGGTAGAAGCCTGTGTTACAGCTCTCTAGGCCCCCAACTCTTGGAGCGATCATAATTTGATTGTCTGTTTGTTTCTTTGTCCTTCCTTCACATAGCGGCAGAGTTATAACTTAGCGACGGATCAACCTGATTTTTGTACAGAGATGATTAGAGGTCCCGAGAGTGACATAGGCTACATTTCCACGTCAATGAAGTCACGAGCCGAAAGCTAGTTAATTTATTAAATTGTAAACAACATTAAGAGTGTACTGTGTCCAGAGGTGTTAAAATTCAGCACATACTTCCGACCGTCCCGAGACGGGGTGATTGCCACCATCATTTTTATTGCCTCTCCGCTGAGCCGGCGACAATGTATTAAAAACATACATTAATAGTAGATACAACAGTCTTTCAAGATACATAATAAGTATAGCTATGTCACACAATAACATACAGGGCACAATTTTTGTTGCTCTAAGTATGATGGGCGATAAACTCGCGCGGCGCGCCACCCAGCTGACGGTGAAAATTCACTTTGATTGCGCGAGGGCCCCGCGCAAAGGCTTGCTCGCCTTCTGGCATTGTCAACATTGACATTTTGACATAGAACCGTGGCGCATTCTGCGCGCGATCACATCGTGCTCAAGGTGCTGAAAGTCTAAAAATGATACTCCCTTCCAAACCTTGGAACATACATAAATACTGACAGCAACACCCACGACCCGAGAACTAACATCTGCTTTTTATACAAAAATTTGCCCTGACTGGAAATCGAACCCAGGACCCATTGATCAAGAAGCAGTGTTAGATAATTAGACAAAAGTTTAAGTTCAATACACCTATTCAATCGTTAAGGGCATCATGCAATTATCCCTGAATAAAATATACCTTAAGTAAGACCATGAAGACCAAATGAAAAGACAATTAAAATTGTTCTTCCGATGATTCAGCTCCTATTGAGGGATGTCCGTTTACTATCAGCTTCCTAACTTGGCATAAACATTTGTAACCTTGATAGCCTCCATCGAAGGTTTGTCATCATGCTTTCTTTGTTGAGGTCAAGAAACAATGCCTCTTCTTCGGGATCTATTAATTATAGGACTATTGTCATATCACCTGTAGAAACCACACAAATTTCTACGTTAATTTCTTCCAAGAAAGTTCAAATTTTAGTAGTAATTAGAAACACTCTTAAGACGTTTTGTTTCTGAAAAGTAATTTTAAATGAAGAATTTGGAGGTCACAATTGTTTTACCGGGCTATTCTCATTCGGACTAATTACAGTCATTAATTAATAACAACCAAACAAACCTTAGAGGGGCAATAGAAAAATAATTATTTCGTCCTCATATCAAATCTATAAAAACTGTGATGATTGCGGGTTTTAGGTTTTAATCAAAATCTGTAACTGCTTCCGTAACCTTGAGATGAGGAAAATCGAAGTAATAAGAGCAGCAAGTGATAATTTGTTCAGTGCTTTGGTTTCCTGTTTTTCTGGGTGTTTTTTTTTCTAATTGTGTTCGTATAAGGATTTGTTAAGTGCAGTGGAATTTTTTGAAATCAATTTTACTTTTTTATTTAAGTGTTTTTTTTACCCTGTTTTGCTTCTTCAACAGATAATACCTTGTTTGATGAATGAACAGTTGCGAAATTCAGATATTCTGGAATGAGAGTGAAAAAAAAACTTAGAATTTGCCAGCTACCAACTCTTACCAGGCATACTATAGAAGCTAATAAGTAGGACGTGAGGCTGACAACATATCATCTAATTACCCTCAGAATGTGTGTCAACCGATACCTCACATGATGCTCTGCCTACCTTGTCAGGGATTATAGCCGTAACAGTGCAATGATGAGTATGAACCAGTGTAGACTACAGGCATGAAAGTGCGATGATGATTGTGAATCAGTGTTATTATTTATTATTTAACAGTTTATTGTACACAGGAAAAATCACAAATGTTACAGACAAATAGAAAAACGAACACAAAAGGCACAGCTTATTTCTTTAAGAAATAAAAAAAAATATTCTTTAAGAATTTTTCGTTAAATACTGGTTCAGTGTATTTTTTTTTGACAGACATATACTTTATTGCACACCATAGATAACACAAAAACATTACAATAACAGACAAGGACAGAAAACAGTAATGTACAAAAAGGCATGTGGTTTCTCAATAAATAAATGAATAAAATTGTTTATTCATTTACAAAAAGGCATACATGATAAGCATTAGAGACTACAAAAATATTAAAAATAAAAGCAAACTTAACTAATTAATTAGGTATACGCCTGAACTAGGTGAAACCTGTGTTTCAGGCAATATACGATGGGCTGGTACACAAACTAAATCAATAGCGTAAGACTTCTTATTTGGTATCTGGTTACGAAACAGTGAAAGTTTTTCTTCCGTAGCTGGTTACCAAAGTCTGGTTACAAATATGGACGAGGGGGAAGCAAGAATAAACCTCTTCTTGGTCGCAGTCTGCCAACAATATTGGATTCGTTCCAAGCATCGCCTGGTCGCCGGACAATGCATCTTTGTTGGCGCCGCAAGGCCGGCTGTTCCTTCGCCTTGAACTAACCACCTGCATTTCCATGCCAGGAAGGCGTAAATCTGCATCCATTTTATGCCGTCTAGTGATCGATTGAGAATAACACCACACCATCTCTTTCCGTGGGTGTCGTAAGAAGCGACTAAGGAAACACAAATGAGTCCTGCATCCTATTAATCCATCCCAGGCAACGACATCCCAATTTGAATCTGAGGTGGCGTCCTATGGTCTCATGCGGTGTGGTAGGCTCTGTAAAGGGCCGTCTGGCTTGCGACCATCTTCCTGCCGAAATCCGACGCCATACAGTTTACTGTGTTCCGTCGGTGCGTGGGAGTACCAGTGCCTTAATTGACATTTTCTGGGTTAACCCAATCCATTGTCGACCTCATCTATGACCTTGGTCAAGATTGAGATCAAGAGTTAACCCATCTCATAATACTTACTAAACAGACAGACAGAGTTAGCGAAAGTAACTCTGTCTGTCCGTCTATCTGTGTGTCCGTCTTTCACGCCTAAACTACTGAACCGAGTTTGATGAAATTTGGTACAGAGATAGATTAGAGCCTGGGAAAGCTACATTTAGTCCACGTATAGTCCGCGCGGGCGGAAACGCGGGCGGAAAGCTAGTAAAAAATAAAATAAAAAATATCCATAGGGCCTTTTCATAATTCGAAAACGGCACGGCAAAATTGTAGTAGGTACCATTGCATGGGGCACTATTGATACTAGAAGCTGGAAACATATAGGGGCAGTGGTAATACAAATTATATCGTGCCGTGCCGTGTCGCTCGAATTATAAAAAGGCTATACACTCACGCCTCTTATCCCTGCCTATCCCCATCGTGAGGTTCGCGTGCTATATTTGCCATGCGTTCTGAAGATATGAATCAGCCCACAAAATTGTACGACTCAAGGAACACAGTTCGAAATATGAAAAAAAATACCTTTATGGAAAGTCGGTTTTTTTTTTTCATTTCATATTAATTCCCTGGGGAAAATTGTTAAGTTTCATGGGGAGAATTAACCTCTAAAGTTTTGCTAATACATATAGTCACCACATATGCATAGCTAAAGAAAGCAGTAACTATTTTTAATATATTCTGTTATTTTACAGTGTTGTTGTCCTTAAAAATAATCTTGTTTGCCGAGTCCTTTTCTTCGCCTTTCTAAGATAAGAAGAAGAAGCTACAACTGTAATACATATATATTTTGTATATATACAAAATATATATATGTATTGTTTTTTATTTGTATTGTATATGTTTAAGAACTAAAACAACTAACAAATACACGAAGAAGCCACTTACGACTCATCTTGGGATGGCTCAGAAAATATTAGTCATATATTACAAATTCAATTTTCACACAACAGCCGCGAACGAATAAGGAAACAAAATATCTGCGACCTGCGCTGCGCATGCGACGGAGAGTGTAGTGGTAACATTAGAGATACCACTAGCAGTAGGTTAGTTTGACTATTGTTGATGGCAATTCAAAAAACACAAGACTTATCTTGTTTTATATTATTTTTGTGTCTAATTACGGCCATGACAGTCTCATCTTCATCAGCCCATATACGTCCCCACTGCTGGGGCACGGGCCTCCCTCAATAACATGAGGGGTAAATGCGTAAGTCCCCGGCAGAGTAGAATAGGACCACCCTCTTTCTTACCGAAGTGTCGTACAAGGCGACTAAGGTAAATATGCAAGCAAGTTCATCTGCACACAGAGAAGGAAAACTCTGCAATTACTTATATCAAAACCCTCGCCAACCCGTCTGCCAAGCGTGGCGAGTATGGCATTTACCCCTCATGTTATTAAGGGAGGCCCGCGCCCCAGCAGTGGGGACATATATGGGCTGATGATGATATTAAGCACTTCTCCCCGCCCGACCAAGTCAGAGGCCATTTGGCGGTTTGAAAACTCTGAAAACTCTGATACTAGAGTTAGCCAAGTTCGCCACACACTTGACTATACCTACACGATAAGAAGAAGAGAAGCGCTTCTAAGCACTCGGAACTATAGAAACTGCTGAAACATACGCTCACGCTCATAATCTCTAACGGGGTAGGCAGAGCATCAGTGGTACCAGCGAACTACTTGATGCCACGTTCGACACAAATTATCAGATGGAACAAGTTGTATAATTGTGAACATTTCGCGCATTATACAGCAATACCTGAAAGAAGATGTTTAAGACTCTTTAGTACTAGGTTGACTGGAAGAAATCACGTCGTGGGATAAGCCCGGCTTTGTAAACTTCCTATTACTGTAAACTTGTTATCCTCTGTATTGTCATTGTACAATAGATAATAAATACATACATACATACAAGAAACATACTGTCATCTCACCACTTCTACTGCATCGCTGATGACCACCTTAGGATGGTGACCACCAGATAACTTGCGACTTTGTGTGAAACAAACAGCTTTCTAGTGACGTCACATCTATCGCATTCCTGATCTAATCAGCGTGACTGTACCTTTATGGCAGGGTTGGATTTGGGAGAGCTTTAAGTTTGCAATTCAACTTGTTTTTTAAATGAACCCCCGACAAATATAAAGGATAAATTTGACGTTTGTATCTGTGGGTCTGTGGCTTCGTAGCTCCTAAACAAATAAACCGATTCCGATGCGATTTTTTTTTGAAAGCTGACGTGATCAAGATGGTTTTTAGCTACATTTGATTAAAATTGATTCAGTTGGTTTAAAGTTATATTATAAGCTATAAGCTACAATTATATTATAAGCGGTGATATGTTTATTTTTTTTTATTTTTGCATTTTTTTAAATTACCATCTTCTAATTTGTTAGCCCTTCTTCCACTTTATAACAATACCCTCATATCCCAATTACTGACTCTTACAGTATGCCTGAGAAGAGTTGGCAGCTGAAGAAAATTTGTCTTTCACTTCCAGTAAAAGTGGAAGGTAAGATAGAAAGGATTTAGCCAAAACTGTATCAAATTTAAAGTCAAAAATAGCTTAGTTTCATAGAACATTCAAAAAAATATTAAAAATAAGTCAAAATAGTGAATTACATTAGCATTTTTAAATTTGCGCCTATTCGCAAAGGTGCAGTCTTCCTCAGGAGAAGAATAGGCAAGAAACTCTGAGGGTCGGTCTTTTTAACTAAATCATATAAAGTTCCTTATTTCTCATTTTAATTATATCAGTATAACATAATAAACACAAAGAAGTACATTACTCCACAATCTTTATTTCGTTCTAAAATCACACTTAACAAACCATTGTCAATGACCAAGTTGGTATCTGGCCGAAAAACAAAAGCCGATCGAAGGTTTGATGTCACTGGGTCCAATAAAACGCATAGATGTCAAAAAGAAACATAAATTGATTAACAAATCAATAAATAATATCTTTCATATTCTATTGGAAACACGCCCAAAAAATTAGCATGTCATCTTGGACTATGTCGTCGAAATAAAAAAGTATTGTAGTACGGCCGTAGATTTTTTTTTGTAGCAGTTACAGGAGTCGCATCAATAGGTACTATTACTGGACTTTAAAAAAATATTTTAAACAATATTTTGAGCCAAAACCAGATTTAAACCTAACAAAAGACGTCTAACTGAAAAACTCAAGATCATATTAACTGTTCTCTTTAAAATGTGTGTATTGTATTGAAGAGAGTGATTTGTATATTATTAGCAAGCAAAACTGATCAATGAATATTTGACGGCCGGTTTGGTCGAGTGGTAGTGGCCCTGCCTCTCGATCGACGGGCCCTGGGTTCGAATCCCAGTCTGGGCAAATATTTGTGTAAAAAGCAGATGTTTGTTCTCGGGTCATGGGTGTTTGTATCTGTCTTTATGTGTGTTCCGAGGGACCCACGACACAAGGGAAAACCTTAATGTGGGCCTTTGAGTGTATGGCTTTTTTTTTTAAATCTTATTTAGCCTAATATGTTCCACTGCTGGGCAAAGGCCTTCCTCGCTTTTCTCCATAGATCCCTGAGAATTAATATTCTTTATTTTTGATTCCTCTTACGGTTTTTTTTGGCTGTTTATGAAACAGCTAAACGGTTTTTATTGCATTGTGAATTGGCTCTTACGGTTTTTTTGGCTGTTTTGAAATGAAATCATGAATTTGACGTTCTCTATTAAAACTCAACGAATGACGCCCTTTTTAAAAGTGTTCAGTTAATTCGAAGGTTGTCAATGACTTCTATTTCTCCAAAAGAACTACATCTTGTGGTATAACTGTGTCATATCAATAAATAACAAACAATAAAAGAATATCGGTGTGAAAATAGAAAGGCTCACAATACGTCCATATTGTTCGTTAAAATTATCTTTTTTGGTAAAAATTAGCTACAAAACTAAGACATATGGTATACATTTTAGAACAATTCACAATACAATAAAAAATTTATTGTTATGGAATTTTTAGGGCACATGTTTGATAAAGTGATAATTTGTCAAATGTTTTATTTGTTTCTTCTTTATCAGTTTGCAGCTTAATATCAAGTGTTGCTTAATAGACTCAGAATTTTAAATGATTAAGTTTTGTGTTGTCCACAGCTTAAAAATGAGGTTACAGCAGAATACCAGTGTTTTGTCCCTTGGACAAAGCTTATACTGAGCTATGGCCTTTTTGTTGTACTCTGACACACACACAACAATCCAGAATAACATATGGTAACCTTTTATTTATTATGTGTATTTGTTTTGTATATTGTGTGTATGTTTTAAAGAATGTTTTAAAGCTTTGTTTGTTCACAAAATAATGAATTAAGACATTTTATAATATTAGGCATTTAACGGCATTAGAATATTAGGCATTATAATATTAGAAGCGGTGATAGCCCAGTTGGTAATGAGCCAGACTTGTAATCCGAAGGTCGCGGGTTAAAATCCTGGTGCGGGCCTGTACCACTAAATTCGTCTTTTCGGTTTTATGTACGGATTTCTAATTATCACTTGCTCAACGGTGAAGGAAAACATCGTGACGAAACCCGCCCGTCCTAGAAAATTCATTTTCGAAAGACGAGCGGTCCACCAACCCGCATTGGGCCAGCGTGGTGGACTATGCCCTAAATCCCCTTCATGTTTCAAAGGGAGGCCCGTGCCCCTCGGCGGAGACGTATATGGGCTGGTAAGAAGAAGAAGCCATTTAACATTGTCGATTCGCGAGTTGTATAGCTGCTAACCGCGAGTAAAAGATAACCCAACCAGTGCCCTTAAGCTAATAATTAGAATGATCCCCAAAACTGATAAATGAAACTACTTCCTATCCGATTAATATAATAAATGTAAAATTTTGTGAGGATGTATGGATGTTTTTTTATTTTTTTATTATAAGATGGGTTAACTCTTGACCTCAATCTTGACCATAAAGGTCAAAGATGAGGTCCACGATGGAGCGAGTTAACCCAGAAAATGCCTATAAAGGCACTGGTACTCCTACGCACCGACGGAACACAGCAAGCTGTTTGGCGTCGGACTTCGTTAGAAGGGTGGTCGCGAACCAGACGGCCCTTTACAGAGCCTACCACACCGCATGAGACCATAGGACGACACCTCAGATCCAGAAAAAAATGAAGTGTCGTTACCTGGGATGGATTACTAGGAGGCAGGTTCCCTTAGTCGCCTCTTACGACACCCACGGAAAGAGATGGGGTGGAGTCATTCTCAACCGATCACCACACGGTTCACGGGTGGACCAATTTTGATAAAATTTAGTATGGAGGTAGCTGACACCCTGGATTAACACATAAACTACATAATTTTCCCAAAGTCTCACGAGAACGAAGTCCCGTGCGGAAAGCTAGTAATTTATATTTTCCCAAAAATTCAAAAATAAAACTACTCAAAAAATAAAAATACATAAACCCAACAAACAAATCCGTTCATCCCGATCTACATACTCGACCATAAGTTTGTCACGACTCGAGTGGCTCAGCGCGAGTAGCCAGCTGGCATTCTCAGGGTTACGAATTCATGACCCGGGCCGCGCGAATAATCGGCCAGTCGTGCTTGGAGACAGGTCAACACCAGGAATTTCAGAGACAGGTATTTATTTTAAATAATAAATGTGTTTTAGAATAGGTTCCCATTGGGTTAGGGATCATCCATAAATTACGTCACACGTTAAGGGGAGGGGAGGGGGTCGACAATGTGTGACATTGTGTGACAAGGGAGTGGGAGGGGTCATAAGTTTCGTGATGTCACATTTCAAAATGTATTATGAGTATCAAAACGTGTTAACTATTAACGAAAAACTTAAACTCCTCAGTCCCAAGCACTCTTTTTACGTTTTTACTTTGAATGAGACAATGAGTTTTGAGTTCCCAAAAAACTTGTAACTCTATGAGTACTGTTTTTATTAGAAAATTGCAAAAAATGGAAAATATGCAAAATATGTGACGTCACGCTAGGGAGGGGGGACTCTTACAAATGTGACCAGATGTGACAAGGAGGGGGAGGGGGTCGAAAAACCATGAAATTCGTGTGACGTAATTTATGGATGGCCCCTTATAGGTTATTGTAAGATTTCAAGTGACTTAGCACCGATATTTACACAAAGACAATTTTATTCTTCTTCCTATCGTGTAGGTATAGTCAAGTGTGTAGCGAACTTGGCTAACCCTGGTGTCAGAGTTTTCAAACCGCACAATGGCCTCTGACTCGGTTTTAACGACTGTAGTAAATCGAAAACAGCCAGGACCGACAGTTTAACGTGCCCTCCAAAGCACGGAAACGCTCGTGATAAATTGCCACTTTGGTCACCCATCAGGTTCCTGGCCTCTGTGTACGTTGCTTGACCTCACTGATTGGCAAAGATCAGCGAGCGCCACTGGGCATTATTTTATTTTATCACTAGTTTTCCGCCCACGGCTCCGCCCGCGTGCTCTACATGTTATATCGTGCCCAGCTGTGAGATAAAATGCAGTCTATGTCCTTTCTTAAGCTCTTAGTCAATCTCTATACCTAATCTCATCAAAATCGGTTCAGTAGTTTTGACATGATAGCTTAACAGACAGACAGACATACAGAGTTACTTTCGCTTTTGTAATATTAGTAGGGATAATAAATATGTTTTAGAATCAATATAAATAGATAGATATTGTAAGCAGTATACGGAAAAATCGGTACCTATACGGTTTATGTTATACTGTACTTATATAATTTTTTGCTAATTGTTGTTTTTTAATTAATTACTTAATAAATAAAAATAAATACAAAATTGACGTGTGGCACTCGGGGACTGCCGCGGTAAAGCTATTGCATAGCATTTTGTATCAACTTATGCAATTATAATTAAAAGTAGAGGGCTCTACTTTTAATTATAATTGCATAAGTTGATACAAAATGCTATGTAAAAATTTCAAAAAAAGTTTACAATTTTTTGTTTTTTACGGCCGCCATCTTGGATTTTAAAATGGATGTTATTTTTGCAATCAGCACCCCCGAAAACCTATTGAACGACACCCATGACGGTTTTTTACAAAAAATACATGTCCGCCATCTTGGATTTTAAAATGGATGTCATTTTCGCAATCAGAACCCCCGAAAACCTATTAAACTACACCCATGTCGGTATGCCCGAAAATTTCATATCCGCCATCTTGGATTTTTGGTGGGGGGAATCGAGACGCTCCGGGCTTTGCCCTTCGCGTCACGATTCCCCCAACTAAAATACAAGATGGCGGATATGAAATTTTCGGATGGCGGTCGGCGGGTAATATGCTTGGTGACGTTTCGGGCTTCGCCCTACGCGGAGCACGGCCTTCGGCCTCGCCCTATACGAAGCTCGCCTCGGCCTACGGCCTCGGCTCGCGCGTTCGGCTCGGTCTGCGACCTTGCCTCACCTTAAAAATCTAAATTTGTATGGCGGCCATCTTTAATTAGGGGGGGGACGCTCCGGGCTTCGCCCTACGCGGAGTTCGGCCTTCGGCCTCACCCTATACGCGGCTCGACTCGACTTTCGGCCTCGCCTCGCGCGTTCTGCTCGGTCTTCGACCTCGCCTCACCTTTAGAATCTAAACTTTTATGGCGGCCATCTTGGATTTGGGGGGGGGGGACGCTCCGGGCTACGCCCTACGCGGAGCTCGGCCTCCGGCCTTGCTTTGTACCTGCGGCCTTGCCTCACCACTCCTTGTATGGCGGCCATCTTGGAAAATGGTGGAATCGAAAAAGTGACCCGATATTCGGAATCATCGACCCCCAAACCCCCCAGATACCGATTTTCGTCCGGATCGGAGCAACTTCATTTTATTATTATTATTATATTTTATATATTTTGTATTTTTTGTTTTACGTTGACTTATTATCGCGGGCTTTTGGCCAAACGATAAATAAGTGAAAATCAAGGGAAAATTAATTATTATTATTAATTAATTAATTATTATTATTAATAATAATTATTATTATTGTTGCACGCACACAAACACCGTGTCGAAGACTGCCGAACTGAAACGACGTTAGACGATGCACGGCCTTCAAGCCACACCTCCGTGCCCGTCGGAGTGGGGAGCGTTAGGTTTTTTCGTTACGGAATTTCTGGATTCGGTCCCCGCGCTCAAGGCCCGCGATAGAAGCTATGCAATAGCTTAAAATAGTATAGGTTCACATCGCGGGACTATTTTATAACATAACAAACTTATCCGTATTTACTTCCTTATCAAGCAGACGACCCTGACTAACCCTGGTGTCAGATTTTTTTTATAGGGAATGGGTTCGCACTTGACCAGTCTGCTCAAGAGCGAAAATGTAGTCGAGGATCGTCCTATGGTCTCATGCGGTGTGGTAGGCTCTGTGAAAGACCGTCTGGTTCGCGACCACCCTCCTACCGAAGTCCGACGCAAAACAGCTTGCTGTGTTCCGTCGGTGCGTGGGAGTACCAGTGCCTGTATGTGTATAGGCATTTTCTGGGTTAACTCGCTCCAACGACGACCTCATCTATGACCTTGGTCAAGATTGGGGTCAAGAGTTAACCCATCTCATAATATTTTTTTTTTTTTAAATGTAGCAAGCTTACCCAGAAGATGCCTTTCACTCGAACTTTTTATAATTCGAAAACAGCACGGCAAAATTGTATTACCATTGCCTCCTATGTAATACTAGTAATACTAGAAGCTGAGTGCCGTGCCGTGCCGTTCGAATTATAAAAAGGCCCGTTAGGCAATCGGCTGAACAGCTTAGTTGTATGGAGAGGTGAATCAAGAAAGAACCAACTTCAAAAAAGCGAAAAATAAACAATATCATTTGATGTGCTATGTAGTACCTACCTACTGAGCTGTTTGAAGTCGAAGTTTGATAGGCCATTCAAACTTAATTTTCTTGGCACCGACTTCAAACAGCTCAGTAGGTAGGCACATCAAATGATATTGTATTTATTTTCAGCTGTTTTGAAGTTGGTTCTATTTTTTTTTAAAGATTTTATTTTTCCATTTTAAGTTAAAATTATACCCTCTTCATTTTTTTAAAGTCTGTTAATAAAAGGGATTGTTAGCTTTGAAAAGTTTAAGCGAATTTTTTGTTGATTTTGATTTTACATACATACAGTTTAAACTGAGAACCCCCCTTTTTTGAATACGGTTAAAATACTAAAACCTTCTCCTAAATGTAACAAATACTTTTTTGAAAACCGCATCAAAATTGGTTTAGCCAAACGCGAGATAATCGCGGACAAACATACATAGATACAAACATACATACACACAGGTTGAAAAAGAACCTCCTAGCTTTATTGAAAATCCTGAACCAGTATCACTTACTGAACACTTTTTACTTATTTATTTTTTATTTTGGGGGGGGGGATTTTTTTTTCCTTAACGTAGACACCACTCGGACGCACTCCCCGAGCGCTACCCGCACCCCTCGCGTGCCTGGTGTAGGAGTAATGTCTACGTTTAGGCAAAAAAAACCCCCCCCGCAAAAAAGTAAAGCGGACATTTAAAAAGTAAAAAATAATACCTTTCGTTGAGCCATCAAATTCATTTCAGAAATACCTATATATATATTTTAATTATCGAAATCGATGGATGGCACGATAGGGTTTGCTCATTAAAATGGCGCTATAATGTCGCGTCGGGGTACCGCTTTAGTGAATCAGTGAATAGTCAATCAAATGAAGGGTCTGATTCACTAAAGCGGTACCCCGACGTGACATTATAGCGCCATTTTAATGAGCAAACCCTATCGTGCCATCCATCGATTTCGATAATTAAAATATATATATAGGTATTTCTGAAATGAATTTGATGGCTCAACGAAAGGTATTATTTTTTACTTTTTAAATGTCCGCTTTACTTTTTTGCGGGGGGGGTTTTTTAAATTTTTAATTTAATTTTTATTTCAAAATTTTTAACTTATTTTCAAAATAATTAGGAGTGTACTAGTGTGCTGGATATCCTGGCCGCAGCATCAGCTCACGGTGTTGCCACCATTGCATTGTATGCAGAATCAAATACTGATCAAAACGAGTCCAAACACGACATATCTGCTATTATTTTTTCAAGGATGTGCTAGTGTTCTGGATATCCTGGCCGCAGCATCAGCTCACCGTGTTGCCACCATTGCATTGTATGCAGAATCAAATACTGAACAAAACGAGTCCAAACACGACATATCTGCTATTATTTTTTTAAGAGTGTGCTAGTGTTCTGGATATCCTGGCTGCAGCATCAGACCAAGAGTTCCATAACCCTGCATAGTTATTAAGCATACATGAGTATTTCAAGTTTTAGGTCACATGTATGTTTGAAAGTAAAGTAAATACACATTAAGAGTCTAAGAACCCTACCGCAGCTAACAAAAGAGCTGATGACCTTGAAACGGCTGAACCGATTTTGATAAAACGTATCTAAGAACCATCGCCAAAAACCCTGCTTGTAAATAAAAAAAACCGCAACCAAATCGGTTCACCCGTTTGAGAGCTACGGTGCCACAGACAGACACACAGACACACAGACACACAGACACACAGACACACACACATAGCGGTCAAACTTATAACACCCCTCTTTTTGCGTCGGGGGTTAAAAATGAACTATTCCCATTGAAAAATATTTCTTTTTTTTTTCATAAATGTGTTCTTTGAGTGATACTGGTTCAGAATTTTGAATATAGCTAGGAGGTTCTTTTTTACCCAGTATATACATACAGGTCAAACTGAGAACCTCATTTTTTTTGAAGTCGGTTAAAAAAAATCACCTCTTTATACAGCTTGGGTGATAGTCGACAGCTTTGAAAGAAAGGAAAATTAAAAATAAATAATTTTTTGAAAAATTCTTGTGGGGTTCTCCCGATTTTAATTATAAGAGATTATTTTCTTTAAGTCGTTAATTAATTGGAAGTTACTAAACGACAAGTATGTTTAATGACTTGGGTATTCCCGTAAAAATAAATGTATGCTTTGTAAAATAAATGAAATGAAATGCTAATAATAAAAAAATAACTCGCTCATATTTTTAAACTCCGGAATACAATCTCCTATATCAAATTATTCGATTAATTCAAAAACTGTACATTGTGATACCAACCACAGTCGGTAAGCTGATACTGCGTGCCACCTTTAAGAAAAAAACCTCCAAATTGATTGTTACCATTAGTACGAGTGTTGAAACATCGGCGATGTACACCAAAATCTTTTGAAATATACTTTTTAGACAACACAAAGTCTCTTACAAAAAATATTAACAACACTGAACGTAGAAAATTCAACCTTATTCCAAACGTGTTAAGAATTCAAAAAGCAGCAGATAAAATTTTGGTTCTTTTTTTGAAAACCGCCCCAAATTAATCGATTTACATACGAGCGAGATAGCTGACAAATTAGATACACAGCATCGAATTTGAATCGATAACCTTTTGTTTTTTTTCTGACTCGATTTGGATCTGATTTATTTTCTACCAAATTGGGTGTTCGAATTCTGAATTGGATGGATTAAGGAAATGGAAGCAATTCATTTTTAACCCCTGACAACAAAGAGGGGTTTTACGAGTTTAACGTGTGTATTTGTGTATCTGTGATCTATATGTCTGTGTATCTGTGTGCATGTCTCTGGCATCGTAGCTCCTAAACGAATGGACTAATTTCGATGGGGTTTTTTTGTGTGAAAGCTGACGTAATCGACATAATTCTGAGATGTATTTGATCAAAATGAGTTCAGCCGTTTAAAAAGTTTAAAGTAATTGAGAAGTTAAACAAAAATTTTAATTGTATAATTATTATTCCGGGCATATTATGGTAAATGCCGGCCGGTTTGGTCGAGTGGTAGTGACGCTGCCTCTTGATCGGCGGGTCCTGGGTTCGAATCCCAGTCGGGGCAAATATTTGTGTAAAAAGCAGATGTTAGTTCTCGGGTCATAAATGTTTGTGTCAGTCTTTATGTGTGTTTCGAGGGACCCACGACACAAGGGAAAACCTTAGTGTGGGCCTTTGAGTGTATGGCGTTTAAAAAAAACATATCTGTTGCATTTGACAGTCATATTTATAAAGGTTCGAATAGAAAAAAAGATGCATAAAGCGGTGATAAGACCATTTAAATACGAACCTACTGGAGTTCCTACTAAAACAAAAACTATTCATTTAAAGCCTTCATCAACAATAACCATCAATTCATTAACATAACACCATGATATCGGTTTCTGCTCTCCATGTTACCTTAAGAACATCAATAAATTATCATATTAAATTATGCCATACGTTCACAGCTGACATTCTTTTATTCAAAACAAAGAAATTGTGGGTTACGGCATTTTGGAGAGACAACGTTCTATTTTCTGTTAGAAATGTTTTGAGATAATTTTCCACGTCATAAAAACCGTATGAGTCACCGACTTCAATCCCAACAACATTTCGAAGTGATGCCGCTGTTATGTTGTACGCCATTTTCCACAATTAGATATTATATTTTGTTTGTATGTAAGTAATAGAAATAAGCTACAATGGGATTGACATTGTCAAATTATGACAAAAATCCTTAAACAAATAAAGAGAAAAAAAAAACATTTCGAATGTTACTCATTTATTTAGATGATGTTCTGATTTGTAGTATTTTTTTTTGTTGATTTTTTTTAAAGCTCTGAATCAATTTCGATAAAATTTATACGGGACCACCACTGAAGTATACTCTTTCTTACAAAAAATAATTTTGAAAATCGGTCCATAATTGGCGGAGAAATCGGTGAACATACATTAAAAAAAAATACATACAGTCGAACACAGTACCTCCTTTTTTGGAGTCGGTAAAAAGACATGTTCTCTTAGGTCCGTATTACAAAACGCGACTCAGACTCTGATATATACCTAAGTAGCAATCGTCCTTGTCATTTTAATAGTGAGAGAAAGAGACAACCAACACTTAAGTATAGATCAAGACTCGAGTCTCCTGTGATACGGGCCTTAGGGTTTCTAGGCCAGGGAACTGTGTGATGATCGGTTGAGAATAACACCACCCCATCTGTTTCCGTGGGTGTCGTAGGAGGCGACTAAGAAACACAAATTTATGAGACCTGCCTCCTAGTAATCCATCCCAGGCAACGAAACCTCAATTTTTTTCTGAATTTGAGATATCGCCCTATTATCTCATGCGGTGTGGTAGGCTCTGTAAAGGGCCGTCTGGTTCGCGACCACCCTCCTACCGAAGTCCGACACCAAACAGCTTGCTGTGTTCCGTCGGTGCGTGGGAGTACCAGTGCCTTAATTGACATTTTCCGGGTTAACTCGCTCCATCGTCGACCTCATCTATGGCATTGGTCAAGAACGAGGTCAAGAGTTAACCCTTCTCGCCTGTAATAAATCCATTGCAAATCTACTGTGCTGTTGAAGAAACTGGCTTGGCTTTCTTTTTAGTAGTAGGTAATTGGTTTTGTTTTTTGTAAGTATGTACTTTTGTTCTATTAATGTTAATTTTTGTTGTTTTTTTTTATATGTGCGTTCATTAATTTGTTATTGTGGTTTGTGTTTTCTATAGTTGTGTGGTGCAGGATTCTTAAATAAAACATTATTCTATTCTATTCTATTCCATCTTCTTCCCATAGAAAACAATTCATATTAACGGCAATTATAAGTTTGTAAAACTAACTTTTTTTTGCGGAAAGTTCAATGCAACTCAATGTAAAAATGTAAACATAACTAGTTTCGTGACCGCAAAAAAGCCTTGTTTTCACTGGACAGTTGGTTAGAAACATTATGTTATGGACAATATGACTATTTTGTTCTTAAACACACATTTTAACCCCCCGTAAAAAATTATGTGTATTTGTGTATCTGTCTGTGGCATCGTTGCTCCTAACGAATGAACCGATTTAGATGCAGTTTTTTTTAAAGCTGATGTAATTGAGATGGTTCCCAGCTATATTTGTCTAAAATTGGTTTAGCCAAGTAAGAGTGTCAGCGATTATAAATTTTTTTATTAGAGTAACAGTCTATTTTACAGCATAGTCCACTCATAAAATTATGGACTTTTTACGCATTGTATTTCTTCTAAAAATTCTAAATGAATAGTAGAAATTAGTTTTTTAATGTCAACCGCAAATTTAACTTTGTAAAAACCAAAGACCACACATTGACAATCGAGAGTGACCATTTAGTGAAAACGTCCCATAAACTACGTAATATCAAAAACCAGCTCATTATCATACGATAAAATAAATCTCATATTACAATATAAGATACAATTTGTTTTATGAAATATGTTCGTTGTTTTTGGAACATGAAAGAGGCGTATCAAAAGTTAGAAATTAGTGAATGAAATGATCTTGTTAATAAATGGTCATTTTCGGAACGTGTCTTGGTGATGACCATGTATTTAAATTACTTACTTACAAGTAAGTACTACAAGTAAGTTGACGGCCGGTTTGGTCGAGTGGTAGCGGCGCTGCCTCTTGATCGACGGGTCCTGGGTTCGATTCCCAGTCGAGGCAAACATTTGTGTAAAAAGCATATGTTTGTTCTCGGGACATGGTTGTTTGTGTTTGTCTTATGTATGTTCCGAGGGATCCACGACACAAGGTGAAACCTTAGTGTGGGCCTTTGAGTGTGTAGTGTTTATTTTTATTTTTTTAAGTGTCGTATTAGAGACTGCAAGGCCCATTTCTTTGAAACTTTGAAAAATATTTCTTTGAAAATGCCGTGTGGTGATCGGTTGAGAATAGCACCACCCCATCTCCTTCCGTGGGTGTCGTAAGAGGCGACTAAGGAAACACAAATGAGACCTGCCTCCTAGTAATCCATCCCAGGCAACGACACTTCATTTTTTTCTGAATCTGAGATGTCGTCCTATGGTCTCATGCGGTGTGGTAGGCTCTGTAAAGGGCCGTCTGGTTCGCGACCACCCTCCTACCGAAGTCCGACGCCAAACAGCTTGCTGTGTTCCGTCGATACGTAGGAGTACCAGTGCCTTTATAGGCATTTTTTGGGTTAACTCGCTCCATCGTCGACCTCATCTTTGACCTTTATGATCAAGATTGAGTTCAAAAGTTAACCCATCGTATAATAAATAAATAAAATATATATTTTGTTAAAAAGTGGTCATTACCGGAACGTGTCTTAGTGATTGATGACCATGTATTTGAATTACTTATAAGTGCTTAGAACCTATATATCATTGCAATTTTTTTTTTGGTAAGTAGGTATGTGCATTTTGTAATTGAAACTAAATTAGCTACACGACACTAAATAAAAAAAACCACTGGTTGCACTCCGGGAGTGCCGGCAGAAGTGAAACCTTGAACATTAACGTTGTACATTAATATTTAATTTAATTTTTTCTATGCTGACACCGGATGACATCTTGACTTTTGCAGTTTCAATTTCCTATACTTTTCAAACACCCCTCCACCTTACGGATTTTCGATCAGGGTCACGTGACAGACACATGACCCTGACGCGAGCTTAACATTTTTTACCCATACTTCAAAGTGCAAAGCTCCGCTAAAGAAGTTTTCACTTCAGAAAATATTGGATTACACGTTCCCGAGATCGAGAAAAACAAAACAAATTTTAGTATGGAACAATCAGATTTTATTTTTAAAAATTGAGAACGGCTATTTGATGTTTATTATTATTTATTTTTTTATTGTAATATGGGTTAACTCCTGACCTCAATCTTGACCATAAAGGTCAAAAATGAGGTCGACGATGCAGCGAGTTAACCCAGAAAATTCCTATAAAGGCGCTGGTACTCCCACGCACCGACGGAACACAGCAAGCTGTTTGGCGTCGGACTTCGGTAGGAGGGTGGTCGTGAACCAGACGGCCTAATCTAAAACCTTGACATAGCCTACGCTAATGATTTATATTGTTTTTCTAAGCTAATAACGTCTCTCATTAACGAAATGATTTCAGTATCGAAAATAAATGTATCGAATTATAAAACAGCGTTTTCTCTTTACAAATTAACATTCTGTTCTCCAAGTGATACCTTATTAACATTTTGTACATGTCGTGGTGGGATATTTTTCAAGTAATTAACGTAAGTTGTAACATTAAACCGAACCACAATTATGGGGTTTTAATACAAAACTTACGTGGGTGTGATTATTTTGGTTTGTTTCCATTGGCAAAGCCTTGTTTTTAACCGACTTAAAAACGGACGAGGTTCTTGAGTTGGATCTTTATTTTTAACTAGCTTCCCGCGCGGGACTTCGTTCCCGTGGAAATTCGGGAAAATCATGTACCCTATGTCCATCCCGGATAATGTAGGATTGTAATGGTGAAATAATTTTTCAAATCGGTCCAGTAGTTTCGGAGCCTATTCGATGCAAACAAACAAACAAACAATCAAATCTTTCCTCTTTATAATATGTATAGATACGCTTGGCGATTATTCCGTCAATGTCGGTCGGTTTTCGAAATTCTTAATTCTTTGTAAGTAAATTATCTTCAGGAATGCAAAGGATGATGGGAACATTAGTATTTCAATAATAATCCATGTTGAGAGGCGAAATTGAGAGCTATCAATCTAAATATCTAAATATATAAAAGGAGAAACTGACTGACTGACTGACTGACTGACTGACATATCAACGCACAGCCTAAACGGCTAAACGTAGGCACTTGAAAGGAAGGGACGTAGCTTAGGTACCGTAGAGGAGCACTAAGAAAGGAATTCCTGAAATTCCCACGGGATCGGGAATTAGCGGGAAAATCCTTTTGTATGAAAAATCTAAACCGCTTAAGTTAGACGCTTGAAATTTGGCATGCAGGTACCATAGTAAACTTAAAGCTTAGTTGCAACAGGATATTGCAAAATTCCCACGGGAACGGGAGTTAGCGGGAAAAATCTTTTGTATGTAAAAATCTAAATCTGAAACTAAATCAATATTTAATAAACTAAATGAAGGTCCATTAATGGACCGTCAATAAAGTGTAATCTGTTCAAAAGAAAAAATTAACACGCAAACGAAGTTGCGGGCATCAGCTAGTATTTCATATAGTTGTCTAAACAGTTGCTAGATAGTTTGCAACTTAACGTTCAGTTGGCGGTAGTGCTGCTGCAGCTCAAGCATGATGCGCGACAAATTCGCGCGGCACGCCAATCGGCTGAAGGTGAAACTTCAACGCCCTCTGGCGTTATCAATGTTGACATTTTGACACAGGAACGCGGCGCATTACGCACGCTATCACCATCGTACTCGAGCTGCTGGTTCTTGTGACTGTCATCAAATGTATGAGGTTTGGACAGTTTTCAATTTATTTAACTGCCATTGATTCGTGGGATAGACGCCTCTCTGCTGACGGAAGAACAGCGCTGTCCAGTGGCAGCACACGCTGAGTCAGCACCCTTTTATATAGAGTGTTCCTTTGTTTTGTCTTAATTATTAGTTATAAGTTGTATTTAGTTTTATTTTGTTGTTATTAGTGTACTATAGTGGAGATCAAATAATACACAATAGGATTAACAACACACAACCGTTCTGGTATCGCGTACCCAGCGGAATGCCGGGGCCATCCCAGCGCCCTCTAGTGTAAGTCATATCAGTGACAGTGTTGCTATTTATTTACTCATCATCATCATATCAGCCTATTGCACTCCACTGCTGAACATAGGCCTCCCCCAAGGTGCGCCACTTTGCACGATCCTCCGCTGATTTCATCCAGCCACTACCCGCTATCTTCTTTAGGTCATCTGACCATCTGGCTGGGGGGCGTCCTACACTACGTTTGCCAAGACGTGGTCTCCATTCGAGAACCTGTCTACTCCAACGCTCGTCGGTTCTGCGACAGACATGGCCAGCCCACTGCCACTTCAGCTTGCTACAATTTTGGATAATATCCATCACTCCGGTTTTCTGTCGGATGACCTCGTTTCGGATTCTATCCCTTAGCGAGATCCCGAGCATGGAGCGCTCCATTGCTCGCTGAGCGACGTGCAATCGGTGGGCCAACCTCACTGTCATGTTCCACGTCTCGGCTCCGTAGGTCATGACTGGTAGGACGCATTGATTAAAGACCTTGGTCTTTAGACACTGCGGGAGTGGCGACGAAAAGATATGACGCAGCTTCCCAAATGCTGCCCAGCCAAGCTGCACTCTTTTGGTGATTTCCCGCTCGAAGTTGTCTCTACCTAACTGCAACGCTTGCCCGAGGTATATGTATTCCTGAACAACATCGAGCGTAACACCGTCAACAGAGATCGGCCTGGACACGACAATATCATTGAACATGACCTTGGTCTTGTCCAAGTTCATCCCAAGGCCGACACGTCTTGAGGCAGCGTTAAGGCTGTGCAGCATTTCTTGCAGGACTTGTGGTGTTTCTGTCAATATTATTATGTCGTCAGCGAAGCGGAGGTGCGATAGAAATTTGCCGTTGACATTGATGCCCAGTCCATTCCAATCTAGCGTCTTAAAGACGTCCTCTAGAGCATTGTTAAACAGTTTCGGGGATATGACATCCCCCTGTCTAACACCTCTGAACAATTGGATTGGTCTTGTACGGTGGTTTTGTACTTGGACTGTCATCGTTGCCATATTATATAGGCTTCTCAGCACCTCCACGTATCGCCAATCGACTTGGCAACGCTGCAAGGACTCCAGAACTGCCCAGGTCTCGACTGAGTCGGCTGGCTTTCTCGTAGTCCACAAAATTTATTTACTAATATGCTACAATTAGTTTGTCCATTTAACTGTGTATAAATAAAGATTTTATCTATCTATCTATCTATCTTGTGTTCTTGTGCTTCTAACAGCGCCAAAACATCGGATACTCATTTAAAAATAAAATCGTGTTAAGAGCCCTCATAACTAAAAATATCGTACCGTATAACACAGTGTATACAGCCTACCACCCATCGAGTGTAATGCATCCCTTTACCCAGCTCTATGGAGTGGCTCAATTAGAGTGGAACAGACTTGGCACCCTGTCGCGCCAACACTACCGACTGTTATTACTTATATGTTTATGTTTTTTGGGTAGATTCTGTTATTCTTACTGTTTGGGTAAAGTAATACTCAAAAATTGTGGATTCTCTGGATTTTTCTTAAACAAATTAGAACGCTGATCAACTATGAACATTTACATTTGAAATTGTGTTTTTTTTAAACGTTGGTGAAGGTGAGATTTGCAGCACTACCGATACATGAGTGTAGAACTGAGCGGGTCCCTTTTGTGACAGATCATTTTCACGCGTATTTCGATGGTATACGTTTTTGTATTGTAATTATAAAACATCGATTTAAAAAGGACTGTATAACATGTTAAAGGTGTTTTAAATGCAACACTATATGCAAATATTTCACACTAATACTAACTGTGCAAATTCCTATTCCTCACAGTCAAAGCTACTTTAAAAACCGCACAAGATTCTTAGCTCAATTCTAACCAGTACCAAAACAAGTAAGCAACCAACCAAACGAACAATAGAAGTTTGTACTCCAAAAAACGTCCCCTAATTATCTCAAAACGCATAACAATGGGTCATCTATTACGGATCTTATTATAAGTTTGACATTCACACATGACCCAGTAGGATAACCTTGCACTAAATTAGAATTATGCCTAATTATGTTATAAAGAGTTATGTCATTTAATTCTTCTCACGGCGAGTGAATGTGTATTGTGAGGAAGCCTTGAAAACGACTGGGTGCTTGAAGTTTAATTCTAAATAAATGCTACACACTCAAATGCCCACGATAAGGTTTTCCTGTGTGTCGTGGGACCCTTGGAACACAGAAAGACAACACTCATGTCATGACCCGAGAACAAACATCTGCTTATAACCCGATTTCGATGTGTTTTTGTTTGAAAGCAAACGTAATCGAGTTAGTTTTTAGCTATAATTGATAAAAATTACATAAATACATACATACGCTCACGCCTGTAATTCCTAACAGGGTAGGCAGAGCATCAGTGGCTCTAGAAAACCACTCAATGCCACGTTTGACACAAATGGTGAGGGTTATTAGATGGAACATGTTGTGTAATGGTGAGAGGTGGTCAGCCTTTCGCCCATGATACAGCAAGACCCTCACGTCCCACTTACTGATTTTTACAGTATGCCTGAGAAGTGTAGGCAGCTGGCACATTCTAAGTTTTTCTTTCACTCCCAGTCCAACTCCAATTTTTTTATAAAAATTTATTTAACGTTTAAAAGTTATAAATAATCGAATGTCGGGGTGATACAATTTTTTTAATTTTAAGAGTTATCGCATAAATAAAATTATTATAGGTAGGACTTTAGGTAAGTATGACCTTTAGGTATGCATGAAAATTGTGCTTGAAAAACAAGAATACAGTCATGAGAACATAACTCAAAAAATATGGTAATTCCTGATTCCTGTCGCAAGGTCTGATAAATTCGGTCTTTATTTCATGATTATAATGATTCTCAAGCCACATTCACGGCAAAAAAATACAATTAAGTCCTAATTATCTGATCTTATTTTTTATTAGTTTCATGGCAAGGTCTTGGCCAATTATTTAGGTCACAGTCTTAAGTCAAAGTGATGTGCTTTGTGATAAGCTGTGTAATCGGGGTAAAAATGTGATAATGTATGCGTTAATTAGTTTTATGTTGAAGTACTTAATGAATTTTAATTGTAATTATTTATTCATGGTTACATTTGGGTGTAAGAATGTTTTTTTTAACTGTCATTGTTTCGAAAAAGACAAATGATATGTGGGCAGTAATAAAAAAAATGGCCGTCATTTTTTTTTTCAAAATTGTGGCGCACTATAGAATCTATATATGAATCGAATGTTATCATAAAATAACTTTCATTAGGTGTATTATAATTCCCTCTATAAGTTGCAGGGAACTCTAAAAAACATCATACCATGATTGATTTTTGTCACTATAAGAATATTAGTTAATGCTTTGGTATTAAAACATTGTATCTTACATGAAAACCGCATACAGGGCTTTAGGTATCTCTATTTTAACCTCTCGGGTGGTTAATCAGTCCATGAAACTGAACAACTTCCCCAAGGAACATAGGTCTAATACGAAAAAAAAAATTAAGTTACCATACAAACTTCATCAGCATATAGCGCATTTTGTATGGGAGATCAAATATATTTTTTTGTACCCACCTAATAATATTCTGCACTATTCACAAACAGATCATTCACAAAAAGTAATCCTAAGCTGCAGAATCTGAAGATTAACATGCAGAAATATCAAACGATCTGATAAGCACTATTATTAGGAATAATTAAATGTCCATTACGTGCCGGCGCACTGATGATTTAACCTTGCACTATATTCACGCAGCTCTGGAACAGTATTGAGAAAATTTATACCTGATTTTGGGCATCAGAATGCTTGTACCGGGAAAACACAAAATTTCTCCTCTGCTGTGTTAACATACTCACGTAACATTGTTTAATTTGTAATAATGTTGTATCTCGGTAAAAGCGACGGTGGTGGTTTAATGGCTAGCGGATCGGACTCTTAAGCCACAGGTACAGAGATCGATCCCCAGTGCCACTATGTACCAATGACTCGTTTTCAAAGTTATGTACAATAGTTGCACACCAACCGATGCTCTTATGGTGAGGGAAAACATCGTTAGAAAACCTGAACATTCAAGAGAATTAATGTGTACCCAAGGTCCAAAACAGTTAGGTTCCCCTGTTAGTAGGGTAACGGATGTTAGATGGCAGGAGCTCCACTATATTGACTTTACCTGTCAAATCCTGAATCATAGTCAAGCGTACCCCGGATGAGAAACGGGACTAAGCGCTAGGAGAAGGTAGTTCCTCGATTCAACCTCTTGTTCTAACGCAAAGCGTTAAAATGGAACCTAGAATGACCTCAACATGACTAATTTGTATCACATACGTGTGTTAGCCCCGCTTAGGCAGGCTTAAGGTACGTCTCGCCTTAATACTATAACACCTTAACATTAATCTTCAAAAACCCCACAATAATTAAAAGTTACATAAAAAACTGACTTCATCAACCTTGCACCATTTCAATGCAACTCACTTGTTTTTGCTGACCGTATCTCATCCTCATCAGTTTATCATGAAGTAGGGTCAGAGAAAAAATCCTCTGAATTCATTTTTTCATTGTTTTTTCACAAGCAACGACGAATGCATTTTGTTTTCGCTTTTAATTTCAAACCAGGAAGTTGATTTTGTTAATTCAGATAATGATCATGGATTATAGTGCATTTGTTGTAAATTAAGATTTATTTCAGAAACAATGCAATGTTAATATCTATGTACTTGTAAGGCGACTAGGTTAACAGTTTTTTCAAGAATTTTGTATGGTAATACACGATTTAATACAAAAACTGGTCAAAATTTGCGTATATGTTTTTACCTTTGTTCCCGACGTCAAAATGACGTTCAAAGCGTTATAATTTTGTATGGGACTTTAAATTAGTAAGAAGATCTCTAAAGGGTGATTCTCCCTACGAAATGAGCTACTTTCCTTAAGGAACCGAAAAACCAAAAAACTCCAACCTCCTATACAAAGCCAAATCAGTTAATGTCACAAGTTGTATGAAAAGGCGAAGAAAGTTGTTCAGTTTCGTGGGTTTTTCAGCCTATATGTATCCCCACCGAGGGGCACAAGCCTCCTTTCGAAACACGAAGGGGGTTTAGGCCATATTCCACCACGCTGGCCCAATACGGGTTGGTGGACCACTCGTCTTTCGAAAATTTTCTTGGACGGGCGGGTTTCCTCACGATGTTTTCCTTCACCGTTGAGCAAGTGATAATTAAAAATCCGTACATAAATCCGAAAAGACGAATTAAGTGGTACAGGCCCGCACCAGGATTTGAACCCACAACCTTCGTATTACAAGTCTGGCTCATTACCAACTGGGCTATCACCGCTACTCGCATCCTTTTAATTTGGGCTATTCACATCCTTAATTTTCGCTAAATAATTGAAAGTCAGCTTTCTGCCTTCTAAATTTTAATCTTGATTGCTAAATTTTATTGTCTTTATACTTATAATTTGTTTTAAAAATATTTATTTTTTTAGTGTAAGTACTTATATATACAAACAATATATTTTCGTAATTGTTTAAAAATACACGCGAACTGGACTGGTAATCGGAACATTTGATTACCCACGAAACAGGCCTGGCCTAGTGTGGGAATCAAGGCAAATCTTTAAAATAATCGTGCAAAATGTTACATAAAAAATTGTTATTGTCATTTCTAATTTCATGTTTTTAAATTGTAACATCTGAACAAACTATTTTGTATTTTTTGTATTTTGCCAGGGACTTACTTTCCGTGGAAATTTGAGAAAATTATGTAGCTTATGTATTAATCCAGGGCGTCAGCTACCTCCATACCAAATAGTATCAAAATTGAACCAGGCGTTTGAGCGTGAAAGAGGAACAAACATCCATACATACAAACTTTCGCGTTTATAAGATGCGTTCCTTAGTTGATCATTTTATTATCGCCTACTATAAGACATATTAACGAAACTGACAACTTCCTCAAGGAACCTATTTGAAAATTTAAAAAAGCTATTATGTTAATTTTTTATTGCTCGAAAATACAGAAATTAGTTATATGGAAAGGCGAATGTTTTTTTTTTCACATTTCAACCTTTTTTTTATTATAATATGGGTCAAAGATGAGGTCGAAGATGGAGCGAGTTCACCCAGAAAATGCCTATAAAGGCACTGGTACTCCCACGCACCGACGGAACACAGCAAGCTGTTTGGCGTCGGACTTCGGTAGGCGGGTGGTCGCGAATCAGACGGCCCTTTACAGAGCCTACCACGTCGCAAGACACCATAGGACGACACCTTAGATTCAGAAAAAATGGAGTGTCGTTCCCTGGGATGGATTACTAGGAGGCAGGTCTCATTTGTGTTTCCCTAGTCGCCTCTTACGACACCCACGGAAAGAGATGGTGTTATTCTCAACCGATCAACACATGGCTCAAATATTCTCAACCGATCACCACACGGCACCTATGTTTCTTAAGAAAACTTGTTACATTTCTGATACTGAGCCACATCCTTAGATTTCACTGTCTAATTTAGAGTCATTCAATATATTCCTTGCATATTTTGTAAACATTCAAATTCAATTTCAAATATACATTATTACAGTTGAGATAACCTCCAGTATCTAGTGAGCAAGATGTGCTTGGAACGCCGCGCTATGTCCCTTATGGGGGTGACCTCTTGCGCAGATGGCAATCTGCTGAACTTTTGCACCTAATGGAATTACCATGCACGTTATAGTTTGTTAGAGATTGTAAATGGTGCCACGGAGTAGTAAAACCTTTAGTAAATTATGCTGTGGTACTTATTTTGTTTTACAGTCATAATATTGGATATAAATGAGATGGTGATTCAGTCTAGTAAACTGAACAACTTTCATTGATAAGCTAAAATAGTACATTATGATATAAGTGCGGTATGTTGAAAATTACAGCTGATGCGATATTACAAGAAAGCAGAAGCTGTAATTATCAAAGCGCACGTATTTCATACGACGTTTTATGACATATTATTTGCGAGGAAATAAATAAAAACAATACAAAGAAAAGAAGCTCGCGTTATGATTTTTCTTGTTTACAAATTAGCGATACGCGCGCATCAGCCCTTTTTTTTAGGCAATGGCACAAAAAACAGCCAGTATTACTAATAAAGTAAATTAATATTTTTGTATTTTTGTTACAGATTGGTTGTAATTTATTGTCAAAATTAATTAAATTAAAGAATTAAATGTTTATTTAATATATTTTATCTCCCAAAGTTAATTTTATTCATAAAATGCTGACCACTTTTCGCAGCTATGATTTTAAAAAGTACCGTTCGTTTTTAGACGGAGCATCTTGATAAACCGTGCGTTTTACATTACAATACCGCACAAGTGCGTAATGAAATACAATACGATATTGAAATTGGTAAAATAACAGACAAACGAGCAAATGTGTTATAAATATTATTATGGTTTCCCAAAACCATTACAACATTCATCCGCTATTTTTATTTTTAAGGGAAAGTGGTATATTTTAGCGTTCTGAATTAATTTTTACAACCGGTCCATTAATTTACATCCATAATAATAAAAAAAAAAAGATTTTATTTTCTCCCAAACTTAAGCTATGTGTACATTCCTTTTTTATTATACATTTAATTGGGAGACAGGAGCCTAAACTAGGGTATACCTGTGTCATAGGTCTCCTGGATCCCACCCTCAAATAACAATTTTGAAAATAGAAATTTACATTAGCTATTTAACAAGGAGGAATTTCTGGAGAATTATATTAAATTAAAATGTGTGTGTGTGAGAGAGCATGTATGTGTGTGTAATCGTGTGTATGTGTGTGTATGCATGTGTGTGTGTAAGTGGGTCAAGAATTCTTCAAAACCCTCCCGTATTGACCATCATAGTCAAATTGGTCTATGGCCACAACCTATACGATAATGGATGGAAATAACCCATAAAAAATTTTGATTCTAATCTAACCTAAGTGAAAAACGTTTATAAAACTTAAGCCTAATTACATACACACAAACACACGCGCACGCCTGAAATCCCTATTGGGGTAGGCACAGCATCAATGGTTTTAAAACCACATGATGCCACGTTTGACATAAATTCAGAGGGTTATAAGATTAACTAAGATGTAAGTGGTGAGAGGTTGTCAGCCTTTTCGCCCACAATACAGCAAATTCGCGTCCCAATCACTAACTTTTACGGTATGCCTGGGAAGAGTAGGCAGCTGGGTTTTTGAAGTGAAAACTTCTTTAGCGGCGTTGAGCACTTTTGTATGGGGAAAAATATGTTAAACTCACGATGAACTCGCGTTAGATCGTCAGATGTCACGTGACCGTGATCGAAAATGCGTAGGGTAGGGTTGGCACCTTTTTTGAAGTGAAAACTTCTTTAGCAGCGTTGTGCACTTTGAAAAGTATGGGTGGAAACCCGGACGGATGGCAGCCCTATGGTAAAATTATCTCAGTGACAGATGTCAACGATTATTCGCACATAGTGCGCAAATACCGATAGACTTTTACTGAATTAAAAGTAGACAGTTTGGTCGAGTGGAAAAGTTGCCAGATAGTAATTAACAGGTCGAGGGTTCAAATCCTGAGAGAATAACGGACTCTTTTTGTATATTTTGTTTTGTTTCCATATTAATGCACATCGTTAATGTTCAAGTTTTCACTTCTGCCGGCACTCCCGGAGTGCAACCCGTTGTTTTTTTTCCTTTTACTTCCAGTCCAGCATGGAAGTCTAATTCCAAAAACGTGAAATCCAGATAAATCGACACCCATAACTAATGTCACCCGTATCTGACATATCAATTTACAGTTCCCATTCACCATTCTTTTCCACCGCCAAAAAACTAAAACTGTTAGATTCGGTGTGCGCGCGCGCAGATCAATCTTTTAGATCCGATCACGCTATGAAAGGATTATCTAGCCGTACGATATGATGTTTATTTATCAATTTGACATACTCATATTTAACGATTGCGAATTCTGAATTGATTTATTTGTGAGAACGACTTGGATCTGAGAAAGTTTTTGTTTAAGCTTTTTTTGTATCTTAGGGGATTTTAGAGGCAATTTATTAAACAGAAAACTTCAGTAAATAAATTAATAGTTGATAGGGACTCTCCTTTCCTCATTTAGGCTCTGAAATAACCCATTATGCGTGTTGGTCGGTGTCTATTCCGGCCACCTCAACTGCGACCAGAAGGTTTACCATGATCGCTTAGTGCGATCCAATTTAGAACCTAAACAAGTCTGCAACGCTTATTCGTACCATGATGGCTTACAAGCGATTCAATTTTGGCGCTGTTGCGATTCAAAGGCAGACCAGCGACAATTTATGTAGACATTTAAAATGGACCATAGACAACCGAGCAGTTCAAAAGCAGCGCCATTATGGTACCATTTTAAAAAACATTCTAATTGCGAAGCAGTTCAAAGTTGGATCCTAAACAGAAATGCTTTTAAACGATCGTGGTAGGTACCCTGAAGCTCAAAATTTTCCTGGGGATTTCACAGTGTTCACGGAGCGACCGTGAACATTCCGAAATCCCCTTTTATTTTATTTAAAATAAAATAAAACTCGAAGACTGCTTTAACTTTGATTAAATTCACAGGTTAGGAGCTATTTTTAATCGCTGATAAGAAAGAGGAGTATAATAAGTTTGACGTGTGTACTTGTGTCTACATTTCTGTGTATCTGTATGTCTGTGTATCTGTCTGTGGCATCTTAGCTCCTAAGTGAATGGGCCGATTTCGATTCGGTTTGTTTTGTTTGAAAGCATTACAGTAATTGGAAGAAATTAGTCCTACTATTAGGACCACTATTCTTTAAGATTTTTTTTTAAATCTATGGTTGAAACTTTAGATCACAATACAATACAATATACTTTATAGCACTCCAACACAAATAAGGTACAGTTACAGGTACAGTTCACCTTAAGTATCTACGTCAGCCTCATTAGAAGACACAAAAAAATTAAAAATAAAGGAGAAATCTAGATTTATGGAAAATCTTACAACAAAAAAAGGTATTTCTGTTCAGTGAAGGTACAACCAAAGAGTTCAATAACCCTACATGTTACTAGTATATGTATTTTTTTCGATTCAATCTCTTTTCCCATTAACAACTCGCAAACAAGCATGACTTTTAACACTGACATAAAAGATCCAAAACAGTAAACATTCCAAGAATAGCCACAATTTGATCCCTTTCTCAATCTTCTTCATTCTTAATTGATTGATTCCCAATTATATTTGTGTGAATAACATATACAATGACTGGCTAGTGCCTTTAAAATAGATGTACTTATTATTTTTTTACTGTTGGTTTACTAGTTGTTACGAATGATTTCAAAATACTGCCGCGTGAACATACAGAAGTAAATCACGTACTTGCTGCTAAAATCAAAAACATAATTTTCCATGTTAATAACTCTTAAATTAAGACATGTGTGTGCGGCTGTGTGTATGTGTGTGCTGCATCGTAGCTCGTAAATGAATGGGGGGGACATTCTGTCGCTTATAACGCTAAACCAATTTTGTTCAAATAGCTTAGAACAATCTTTATCCTGTCATTTTTCAAACTACAAAAACCGCATCAAAATCGGTACATTCTTTTAGGAGCTACGATGCCACACACAGACACACCAACATAGAGATACTTAGACACAGACTTTAAACTTATAACACCCCTCTTTTTTTAGTTAAAAACGTGCGAATCAACCAACTTAAATCCCAACAATGCCTTATAGTAGATAACCACAAACTAAAACGTCATCTCAATACACGGTGATAAAAAACCTCCTAGCTATATTCAAAATCCTGAACCAGTATCACTCCAAGAACACATTTATAAAAAAAAAAACATATTTATAAAATAAAAACAAAATTTTCAACGGGAATAGTTCATTTTTTGCCTAAAAGTAGACATTACTCCTACACCAGGCACGCGAGGGGTGCGGGTAGCTCTCGGGGGGTGCACCCGAGCAGTGTTGCCAACTTAGTGCTTTCGGCACTAGATCTAGTGCTTTTTTTCATGTATTAGTGCCTAAAATTCGATTTTAGTTCCTAGTGCCCAATCTAGTGCTTTTTAAGTACAATAGGTATCTAATAAAATTACTTGTATATTCATTTATTTAAAAAAATGCGCATGAGTGTGTACCCGATTTCTACAATTTTCACAAACAAATATTGGGATGTGGTGTGAGCATGATAGCTTTATGTGATTATAGTTAAGAGTAACAAAGATGTCCGTACTACGGTTTCTTTACTAGGGGAAATCCCTTAAACCTAAGGAAATCACGTTTTTTCTATACTTTTGTCTCGGTCAAACTAATAAGTTTTAAAATGAGAGAGAAGAATTAAGATTGCAGGGCGGGGCAGGCAGAAAATTTGTGACAATATCGGGATAATTTCTTGTATTGTGAGAATAACTGAATTATAAAAATTACAGCAATCGAAACCGGGTGCATCAACTTCACAATCTAGCTAGTGTGTTTACAGCCACTGCAATCAACTCCGACAGCAGCCATGACGACTGATGTCATTGAAATTTTTTTTTTAGTTTATTTTTTTTACGTTTAGCGCCCTTTTTGACACTAAATACAGAAACTAGTGCTTTATCGCTGTTGGTTTAGTGCCTTTTCGAAAATTGGGTTGGCAATACTGCACCCGAGTGGTGTCTACGTTTAGGATAAAACCCACCGAAAAAAAAAAGTGTTCTGCAAGTGATACTGGTTCAGCATTTTTAATATAGCTAGGAGGTTTTTTTCACCCTGTATAAGATGTAAGTGTTTTATATTTTTGTTGTTTTTTTTAAAACGCTAAATCAATATCGATAAAATGTATATGGGACCACCTCAGGAGTTTAATATTCTTTTAAACAAAAAAATAATTTTAATATTAAAGAAGCTTAGGAGCTTCAGACAGACACACAGATTTACAGAAACACTCGTCAAATTTATAACACTCCTCTTTTTTGACACTGGTTAAAAGTAACAGTAGGTATTTCCGCACCATGCTGCTAATCCGTTTATTTCACGCTAACAACTTAGAGGTTAACATTTACCAATTGCCGCATCGTATGTTTTCAGAGGCGTTACGTTTTTATCAATAAAAAAAATACTATCTCAATCCGACCAAAGCTCGCTCGTAAGCATCACTAATTGGTTCAAATTAAATACAAATTAATTCACAAACATCTAATAAGCCACCACTTTGGTCAGACCCTAATTTCTCTTTCATATCCTTTGGTATAGAGATCTTTTGAAATTGGTTGGATTTAGAAATTGAATCAAAATAGAACGGTCCAGTTTTTTGTAAGCCATCTTTTCAAATACAAAATTCTTTACGAAGGTTCTTTGTATATTGGTTGTTTGATGGTTTTGTTCATAGAATTACAAAGCGAAGAAGGTCATAAAAGCTACTTACTATGACGTCAATTATTTACCAATTACGATTTGACAAGAATTATCATAACACACCTCAAGATTTATCTGTTCCTCAAGATTAACTGATCCTCACAATTTGTGTCAAACGTGGCTTCAAGTAGTTCGCTAGAAACCACTGATGTTCTGCCTACCCCGATAGGGATTTTTAAAAATTATTTTTATAAGATGGGTTAACTCTTGACCTCAATCTTGGCCAATGTCATAGATGAGGTCGACGATAGAGCGAGTTAACCCAAAAAATGCCTATAAGGTACTGGTAATCCTACGCACCGACGGACCACAGCAAGCTGTTTGACGTCGGACTTCGGTAGGAGGGTGGTCGCAAACCAGACGGCCCTTCAGAGCCTACTACACCGCATGAGACCACAGGACGCCACCTCAGATTCAGAGCAAATTGAGGTGTCGTCGCCTGGGGTGGATTAATAGGAGGCAGGTCTCATTTATGTTTTCTTAGTTACGACACCCACGGAAAGAAATTGGGTGGTGTTATTCTGAATCGATCACCATACGGCACAAAAATATTCTGAACCAATCACCAAACGGCGATTGTGTGTGAGTGTATGTGTGTGGAGTATATCTATCATACCTATTAAATAATTTCATGTCATATTTTTGATTACATTTCATACATACTTACATACATACGCTCACGCCTATATTCTTTATCGGGGTAGGCAGAGCATCAGTGGTTTTCTCCAAATGAAAAGGCTGACTTGATAAATAATGAGTACGATCATCTATCCTACATTACTCAGTGGTGAGTCGGTTGTATTTCGTCAAAATAAAATACTAAGCAGAAGTAATGCTTTTGAACTACGGTTAGTTTAAAATCTCATTCGTTACGAGATGATAGTGCGCATATAGTGGAATGAATAATAAGAAAAAATCATATTTTAATAATTACCACCAAAATATTTTCAATTTTTGGGATATTTCAGTGGAAATCGTTAAGTGGTACAGACTAAGCGCAAAATAACTTGGATTTAAAAAGTTATGTCAATTATCAAGTTTAACTGCCGTACTCAGAGACGTCAATTAAAGTTAAGTACTGTTAAACTCTGATGTTGTCTCTTTCACTCTTGTTGATATAAACAAGGATATCATGACATTTAATTACTTCTTAACTTTAATTGACGTCTCTGAGTACGGCAGTTAGTGCATTACCAAAAAATTTTTAACGTGTCAAAATAGACACTTAATTTTAAAGCTAAACGTCATAGTTTTAACGGTACCCAGTACGAAAGGCCTTTTAAAATATAAAAACAGTAAAACAACAAAAACACAAAAATCAAATAACAAAAAATATAAACAAAAGACAAGCAATCCCAACGGGCGATATGCGGTGCCCGCATGATCCGTATCGCAAACCGTCGCAGGCGCATCTCAATATGATCTCAATCATCATAACATAACACTAAGAGCTCGTGTCAACGCATAATGTCATTCAAAACACCATATTGTCATACATAAAAAGTGCGCAACGAAATATTTTTGGGGCTTATTCTGAGATATAAACATAAAACATTGTAGGTTATAAACATAAAAAATATTCGTGGTCTAACGTCGGTGGTCTAACGGCTAGTGGGTCGGACTCGTAAGCGAGAGGTACTGAGTTCGATCCCCAGTGCCACCATGTACTAATGACTCGTTTTCTGAGTTATGTAGGTACATTAGTTGCACACTAACCGATGCTCTTACGGTGAGGGAAAACATCGTGAGGAAACCTGCACTTCAGAAGATTGAATGTGTAACCATGATCCAATCCGGTCAGGTTCCCCTGTTAGCAGGGTCACGGAGGTCAAATGGCAGTCGCTCCACAGTAATGGCTTGACCTGCCAAACCCTGGATCATGGTCAAGCGTACCCCGAATGAAAAACGGGACTAAGCGCTAGGAAAAAGAAGAAGAAGAAACATAAAAAATTTTTTTTTAAATCCATATGGTGTTATGGTTTAAAAAAAACTAAAGTTTCGCTAACTAATACCTTGAATTAGTTAGCGAAACTTTAGGGTGTGATTTTCTCTACATAAATTTCATGATATGAAATTTCTAAAAAAAATTTTTGACTTCCCATACAAAGAAAGAATAACTGATCGCACAATTTATATGGAGAGGGGTGAACCTATGCTCTTACAGGAAATTTATTCAGTTTCATTGGCTGATTTATATCCTTAACTTTTTTTGAAGTGAAAACTTCTTTAGCGGCGTTGTGCACTTTTTGGATGGGTAAAAAATGTTACACTCGCGTCAGAGTCACGTGACCCTGATCGAAAATTCCTAAGACGGAGGGTGAAGTGAAACCTTCTTAGACTGCAAGGAAGTCATATATGTTCAAGTTTTCACTTCTGCCGGCACTCCCGGAGTGCAACCCGTTTTTTTTTTTTAATTGGCAATCGTCCGCTTGCACATTTCTGCCAGTGTCACGTCGATGTAAATTATGAAAAAATTGCGAAGATTTATTATTTAAAATTGTAAACAGTAGGTTCAGAGTTGATTTTTCTGAAAACAAAAAGATACTTAACAAAATTTTCATAATCAATGTTAGTAACACAAAACACGATTACTTGGTTAATAATTCTAAGTACAGGAGACACATATAATAGGTCTTTACTTATGAAATTTCCGTTTTTCATACAATATTTTTGGAAAACTGCATTTTCCATACTAAAGTTTTTGGATTTTTCTCGGGAATGCGAAATCCAAATTTATCAAAATGTTGTGGGAAGATTTGGACAACATTAAGTTAATTTTCATCATACTTACTTTATTGAAAATTGTAACTGTAACAACGGTACAGCAAAAATAAGCAATGAAACGGGCAACGGATGAAACGAGCCATATTTGAGCTTTTTTTTCAGCAAATAGATCTAAAGTAAATATTTATTAATTTGACTCAATATCTCCGTTATATGGCCAAGGTTTTAAATAAAAATCAATTTTAGTAATAGCTGTTCAATCAAATAAATTATGAATAAAATAAAGCTTGAGAAAAAATCGGCAATTTCATAGGTAATTTCTTTTTTTTCACTATCTAATTAAAAGTCACCTAATACATCCCCACCAAAAGGCTCGGACCTCCCTTTGAAACAAAAACGATATTGTTGAAAAAATAATTT
Source organism: Aproaerema taeniolella (assembly GCA_949987775.1). NCBI lineage: Eukaryota > Metazoa > Arthropoda > Insecta > Lepidoptera > Gelechiidae > Aproaerema > Aproaerema taeniolella. The sequence goes on along the minus strand of OX465258.1, from coordinate 1,046,525 downwards.
ATTAATAAATCAAAACTCATCCATGCGGGAACCAGAATACCCACCTCCAAGGTGCGAAACGTCACCGAAAAAACTTAACAAAACGACGAAAGGACAGACAGTTACAGATTAGACGCAACCCCCTTTTAAAACAATCATATTAAGATATTATCACCAACAAAAAATCGCCTTTTAAATTATATTTAATCCTTTTATTCAAGCCATTGAATGTAAATCGTCACGGTCTCTAGCGATAATCGACTTTACTGGATTAAAATAAGAGTGAATTGTGAAATAGATTGAGATATTCGCAAAGGGTTATGGTTTAAGAGGAAGTATAGGTTTCAAAAAATGTAAAGAGGTCCCGTATGAAGAATTACATAAACAATTTTTACTCACAATTTGTAAAAAAAAATTGTAAAGTAAGAATAAGTACTTGATTAATATGAAAAAAAAATTTTGAAGAAAGACGTAGACGTAGATTTGGCGAGGGAAGATAAATATCGCTAAAATTTGATTTAATATAATTAGATACATTGTTCCATTTAGATTAAAAGTTGCTGGAATAATTCTAAAATTTAAAAACTGTTTATCATCCCCAAATTTTAATATTTAAATTAAAGGCTAAATCAATTTCGATCAAAAATAGCTAAGAATCATCCCTATGTAAGTTTTCAAACAGAAAAAAAGCGGTATATTCGTTTAGCTACAATGCCACAAACAGATACACAGACGTACACACGTCAAACTTATAACACTCGCCTTTTTTAATAGGGGGTCAAAAACAAGCAAAGTTACATCAAAACAATAATGAAGTCATCCACATACGCAACCCCAAAAATCAAATAGTACAAAGAGCATTTAGCAAATATTCAAGCATCACAATACATAGCGCTAACCGTTTTAAAATAAAAGAAATAAATGTTAGAAACAATAACGTTCGTTTCAAAAGGAAATAACTTGTAAGGGATCTTATGCGTTGATACTATCGCGAAAACTTAGATGTTGCTTTTGTGAAGTTTAAAATGATTTATGTTTATTAAATTTATGCTACTGATAAACTGATACATCAATATTTTATACACTCCTTACAGACTGATGAAATAAATATTGAGTGATTTAAAATTGGTTAGTGAAATTTAAGGAGAAACATACTTCGAAAAAAAAACTTCGCCTTTCTATTGGGCGATCAGATGATTTGCCTTTATATGGGAAGATTTGCCTTTGTATGTATTTGAGAACTTCATTTTGGGCAACGTTGTTGAGTTTCATGGAGAGAAAACCTCCCATAAGCTGATGCTAGGTGACGTATTGAGAAAAGGTTGTGTTAGGAGTGCCAAAATTCCAAATATGCGACATCTCATAAACATTTTTCCGCTCTGTCTAGGTACAACGGTTCCTACAAAAATTTACTAGTACTAATCTACCTACAGCGAAACACATAACATTCTTCAAAACCTAAATGAGTAAATTTTATATTTAAAAAATACAAGGCAACATTAATATAAATAATAATTAATCTCGTCAGTTTTATTATTCTTATGGGGCCATATTGTTCGCGGAAACAAAGAAATAGTCTGATTTTATCATTCACCTTATGTAGAGATTGAGATAACTTCACGCATTGCGTCTTTCTGAGGAAACTGCTCATATTGAGATATTATTATTGATAAAAAAGATTCAGGTGTTAATTTTCAAGTAATTTTTTCTATAGTATTAAGTAGCTATATTGAAAGGATTCCACCCGGCGGATTCACCAAGTTAACAAAGAAAATGAGTAAAGTATTGAGAATGTATGAAAAAAGTATGAATCCAATTGTAAAGTTAAGTTGGTAAACGCGCATAATGAGCAAATTTGTTGATTTAACCTTGAAAAAGATTAAGGGTTCCACCCGGGCCTGGGTGGAACCATCAGAAGTATGGCGGATGTATGTGGGTATGGGTCTCGTTGAGCTGGTTTAAGTGAACGGAAAAGTGGTCGGTGGGTTATATTGAATCCTTCCTAAATTTTGATTGAATTTATCACGTGGAAATTTATCACGAGCGTCTCCGTGCTTCGTAAGGCACGTTAGGCTCAGTCGCGGCTATTTTCGATTGACTACAGTCTTTAAAACCAAGTCAGAGGCCATTGGGCGGTTTGAAAACTCTAACACCAGGGTTAGCCAAGTTCGCCATACACTTCACAATACTTACACGATAAGAAGAAGAACCGAATGGCATTTGACCTCACTTATAGGCTGCACATAGTGCATCTATAACCGATGCTTCTCAACTCATCAAAGTAAATTAAAATTCAAACAGTAAGTCTGGTAGGTATGGTCACCAATAAATATTTTGACACTGACATTAACATACCTTTTGACATTTTTTGATTAACACTGTACGACTAGCAAATAATACATATTATGACAAATAAGAAATGTTGGTGCTCACATTTAGTATGTATCTAATGTGCAATTATTTTGGTGTAACAATTATGATACAGACTATCAAAGTTGAAATAAAAACTGAGTTTGTTTAAAAAATCGGCGCACGCGTCTTGAACAATCGTAACGCTCACACGTCCAGCCTTGTGCCGCTTAGAACAATGCGCGCGGATAGGCGGCAATTACCCGCAGCCGATTTGGCGGGAAATTCCAAGCGCACGCGCATCCACGCAGGAATCGCCATGGAGGTGACATTTTTCAGTAAAAAACACAGTACTGAGCCACCATAATGAGATATAAGATTAATATTGTGTTGTGTAGAGAGGCGAAGTTTATATATCTTCAGTGTTATGATAATTTCTACCCTAACTATGTATTATTGTTAATAATCTAAATAGTACGTGACACTAGACAATTTTCTGACAAGTACTTTATAATTTCTTATTTTTAAAAGGCTTACCTGCGTCCGAGATATTCACAAATAAGAACTTTACATCATCTTATTTTAAAAAAAACTAAAAAAAGCAATTGTTGAATTGAAAAATTGAACGTTTTGTTTTAAACTGTTATACCGTTACATTACATATTTGGTTAACTACACTGAGATATCTGTCCTTAACGAGTCTTTTCTACTTATTGATCTTCAAAAAATAAAATGTAAAGTTAAAAATCTCATCCATTGCATATAGCAGCTTCTATGCTCCTTGCAAAGGGCTAGGTGTTCTAAGATAGCATCGCGGCGGAACCTACGGTCATCAGATCCGCAGATTCCTCTCGCCTGGATTTTAGTCCGTGTTTGATTTAACACCAATTATGGACTTCCTTGTTCTCTACGCCCTTAAGATTGTGTTGGCGTTACGTAGGTTTACTGTTATCATTCTTAGGATACAGAGGAATTTGTAGATCTTATCGCAAGTGAGCAATCTCTTAAAGAAAAAGACTTAATGAATTAATTGTAACTGGTATTGGAATTGCTTCTTGGGATTTGTTCTATAAAGATGATTGTGTAGAGATAAGTAAATAACAAAGTGGTTATTGCCTATCCAACCAACTTGTTTGCTTGAAAACCGTATAAGAAAGAAAAAACAATGGCTAGCTAAAATGTTTGATATATTGCATAATACAACAACAATAACGTATTCAAAATGCTCAGAAAAGATGTTAAACATTATTCAATCCCTTCCCCATAATTCAATGCAAAGCATAAAACGGTTTTTCTCACAGACGCGTCATAAAGAAAAACAACAGGGCCCGGCACGCAACCTTGTAGCACGCCGGTTTCCCAATTCAATATAACGCTGACAATAATCAATAAAGTGCATAGAAACACTATAATCGATTGTCTTGTCCAGGAACATGCATGAGGGCCGAGCCATTGTCGTATTTTATCCATATTTCCAGTGAAGGGACTGTGTGTGAACTATGGCGCACCAAGGTCAATGCAGTCAAAAGCCTCCTGCAAATCTACGCTGAGATTGTTTTTCCATTCAGACCGTTTTTAAACACTAGCATTGTCATTTGAGATAAGGTAGTAAGTACTAAGATTCCGTTGTTTTTTTTGCGGTATGTTTTATGTTAAGTCTTTTAGGGTTTAAACAAATATAACGGAGCGTCAAGTTGAGTTCCAATTTAGGTAATTTTTCTCTGGTTTTCTGTATGTTGGAATTTTTTGCCTTATTTTATTAATTAGAAGGATATGTTATGTACCAATAAGTATAATCCGTCGCTATCAAAAAGTTTTATATTAAAAAAAATTAAGTATTTTCAGTAAATTGCCAAAATTGGTTATTGAAAATGATTGGTTTTCTGTCATAAATATTCTTACAAGAAGTATTAAAATATCTACTTGTAATAAGACGTAATTTTTCACCCAAAAAAGTGTTTCTATATCAGTTTATCTCTAATCTGACGTTATTGATTGGACAAATCGAGTTACATATCGATTTTAAGACTTTCACTGCATTCCTTAAAGGTGTAATGGAAACCAAACCGATTTTTTCGATTCAAAATCAATTTATCGGTAAGTTATAGCTATGACGATAAAATCAAGACGCAAGTAAGTAACTTCTAAACGGAGTTTAACTTAATAAAATGTAATAAAACTGCTACATAACGGAATAGAGATCATTCGAAGCAGTGACATATTATTATTTCTTTTGGAGGAGCTCAGATATTTTGTTTATGTGTAGGTTAGTCAAATTTTTATATAAGTACAGACAATCAGGTTAAGGGCGAGATTCTGTGCTGTTGTGTTTATATTTGTATTTGATTCTAATTAGTTTAGTTACAATACAATACAATACTCTTTATTTTATTGTATTGTAACTAATTATTGCACACAAAAAAAACATAAAACATAACATTAAACAAAAAAAAATGTTCATAATGTAGTGTACAATCCGGCGGCCTTAGCTATATCATAGCATATATCATATCATAGCATCTGACTCAATAAAAATCCAAAAAGTATTTTTTGTATTTGTTACTTTTGCGTAAACATACCTAAACTCCAGTCAATTACAAAGGCTACCCACATGTTAGTGTTTTGCTGAAAAAAACATCGTACGAAACCTTCGTGATAACAAAATAAATACTTATATTATTATTTGTTGGGTTCTTTAAAAGCTAGCATGTTAGAGAAAGGCAAACATACGTTTCAAAGTTAGAATCCAAACTCAATAAGTTATCATTGTTACATACAGAGTCGATAATACCTTCTAAAAACCTAAACGATCACAATCATTCGTTACTATATGTTCACTCATTCACCAATCTTGATTAAACTTCTAGCCGTGTGGTGATCGGTTGAGAATAACACCACCCCATCTCTTTCCGTGGGTGTCGTAGGAGGCGACTAAGAAAACATAAATGAGACCTGCCTCCTAGTAATCCATCCCAGGCAATGACACTTAATTTTTTTTTCTGAATCTGAGGTGTCGTCCTATGATCTCATGCGGTGTGGTAGGCTCTGTAAAGGGCCGTCTGGTTCCTACCGAAGTTTGACGCCAAACAGCTTGCTGTGTCCCGTCGGTGCGTGGGAGTACCAGTGCCTTTATAGGCATTTTCTGGGTTAACTCGCTCCATCGTCGACCTCATCTTTGACATTATGGTCAAGATTGAGGTCAAGAGTTAACCCATCTTATAATAAAATAAAATAAAACTACTCCATAACTCCCTAACCTCACTTCAATCGCATCACCTTAAAAAAAAAGTATTCTCAAAAACCGTTATGCCCTTACAGTGCCCAGATCAGATGCGTCGTGGGCGTAATATGGTGATTGCGACGTGTGGACGCCATTTCGAATAAATAATCAATTTAACTGACGTCATAAGGCCCCGGTGTAACCTGACACTAGGTTATGTCGAGAGGATATGCTCGCGCGAAAAGCATGAGTCGGTAATAGTAAGAAGACAAGTGTTACCATTTTTAAAGTTACACACGCAAAGGTTCCAGAAGTTTTTATTGAATCTCTGCAAGAACATGATTACAGTGAACAAGTTTTCCAAGAATCTATACTTAACTTTACAAGACAAATGATTTCAAGTTAAAATGCCAAAAAATGTGCGTTACATATGATTTGTCAAATTCTTTTATTGTCTAGGGTTTTCCTATTGGTCGGAGTTCCGTTTGGACATATACAAACGTACTCAGACGCGATAACAAACATCTCTTTTCACCCAAAACCACCCTGATCTGGAATCAAACCCAGGAACCGTGTGGACCAAAACTGTCTTCGGACAACTAAGCTACTTTTGGCCATTGCTTTTAAGTTCTACTTTTAAGAGTAGTGTAAAAAAATTTAGGTCTGTGGACCTATACGCTAGCTATTATTGCGCATCTGACAATTTATTATTATTTTTTTACTTTCATAGAATAAAAATGTTTCTATCTTATCATAAGAATTTTATTCAAAACTGTACGTAAATTGTCTTAAATGAAATTACAAAGCATGTTTAAGAAAACCAGTGCGCAGATGATATCGAACTCCTGCGCAACTTCAACAGTACTGGTCGAATTACTCTATTAATTAAACTAGAGAGGAGATGCGAACAGGATCTATAAGCAAATAATCATAACATTAAGAGTGGACAGTTTGAATAAACTAAATGTGGTGTAATGTTGGCTCTGTTTGAACGAATGGTGGGCAATCTTCATGTTGAGGTTAATAAAACATCAGATTAAGATAAGCGAAGTAGTGTAGTCTAGATATGGAATCATGTATGGAAAGACACTCACTCTAGAATAAATGATACTGAAATAAAATGAAGATGGCACCTCGATGGAAGATTGCATCCATACACCGATATCGACGTGAATATTGCGATCTCAAAGGTAGTTGAATGGTTCACTGCAAATAACCTACTCTTGAACGAGAAAAAAACCAAATGTGTTAAATTTACCTTGCCTAACGTTAAACAGTTTAATACCAATGTACAGGTTAAAAATGAAAAACTGGAAGTTGTAGAATCTACTGTATTCTTAGGTATCACTATTGACGCAAAGCTTCAATGGGGTCCTCATATTGATAAGTTAGCGAACAGACTCAGTTCAGCAGCTTACGCGGTTAAAAAAATCCGTCAATTATCGGACGTAGAAACCGCGAGAACCGTATATTTCAGTTACTTCCACAGCCTTATGTCATATGGCATTTTGCTGTGGGGTAATGCTGCCGACATTAATAAGATATTTGTCCTGCAGAAAAGGGCTGTTCGCGCGATTTATCAAATGAGACCTAGAATGTCTCTTAGAAATAGATTTAAGGAAATAGATATTTTGACATTTGCGTCCCAGTATATATTTAATAATCTTTTGTATGTAAAGAAAAATGAACAATTGTTTAAGAAAAATAGTGATAGGCACAATGTAAACACTAGAAGCAAACATAACTTGGATATACTAGACAGCCGTCTCTACAAAGTAACAAACTCTTTTATGGGTCAATGTATACGCTTCTACAATAAGATTCCCATGTGTATTCAAAACCTACCTTTAGAAAAATTTAAGACGATAATTAAACAAAAACTTTGTAAAAAGGGCTATTATAGAATTTCGGATTATCTGTTAGACAAGCAACCATGGGAATAAATTGCTCAGCTCCAGAGTTATTCAGATATTAAGTCAATTAAAATTAAAAGTAAGAAAATTTATATGATTGACTTAAAAAGAGCGACCCTCGGAGTTTCTTGCCTATTCTTCTCCTGAGGAAGACTGCACCTTTGCGAATAGGCGCAAAGCCAAAAGTGCTAATGTAATTCATAATATTGACGTGTTCAAGTATCATTTTATATGTTCAATGAAATAAACACTTTTGACTTTTGACTTTTGACTTGACCATACAGAAATTCTCCTTATAAAAAGATAGATGATCATAGTTTTACATTTAAAAGAAAACCCTAGAAAAATATAATTGAATTCAGAAAAGAAACAAAGCACCTTATGTAGTTAACATTTCTTGTTCTGTGATCATTGTAGAGAAAAACTGAAGAAACATTCATAATCATACTCGTATAGCAAACTATTTCAGAAAAAAATACAAAATAAAGAAAATTCTGAAATCCCTACCTTCTGGAAATCACAGATGAAACTTGAAATACCCAAAAAAAATGCTTTGGAATCATTTTTCAAAGTTCAAGTCCTTGGGGTCAGGTGGAATCAATTTATGGACGGTGACAGTTTTGAGAACAATAGTTTTGGGGTTGAATGGAACAAACCAGCACACAAATAAGTAAGTTATGAAAGTCAGTGCAGCAATTACTGAAAGGTATAAAAATTCAGTTTGTCTATGCAGTGATGACAAACTAACACTAAAAACTATCGTCAAGTGGACATCCCTAACTAAACATCAATTCGTAATAGAGGACACTACTGTACACATTAATAAATAAGGAATAATATAGATGTGTTTGCAAGATCGCTCCTAACAGATAAAACCTTCTAAATATAATCTAGTTAGCATACTATATGAGGATTCTAGTATTCTGCCCACAGAACATTCAGGAGAGAAGGTACGTTAGTACCCAGAGTACCTACATGTAATTCAAAGGATATATTTCGTCTTCACGATAAGAATTTTTGGTGTAAAAGTTTTAAAATTTGGTTTAGCTTCAAAATGGGACTGAAAATCCTGAAAATCCCTATAAAGATTCCAGGAGTACGCAGTCAAGAACTAAACCTTTCAAATTACAAAGAATTTTGGCAATTATCAGTAAATGTAATTATAAGGTATCTCTGTAAGAATCCCATTAGTAATTTGCAATTTTCTGTAAATAAATAAGTTAAAGAGTATTTAATCTGGCTGTGGCGAGTCTTTTTGACATTGCACCATAACACAACCTTAAATTTTCAACATTAGTTATATTTAAGTCAAATGAAAAATTAAATATAAAAAAATCTTGTACTTGTATAGAGCCTTCGTTCCCAATAGACCAATTAGATTACAAAGAGAGTCAGATTTTAATACTAAACTTATGCGCACTGCCAGGGAGTGGAATTCCCTGCCGGCGTCTGTATTTCCGAGTTCATACAACCCAAATATCTTTAAAATGCGAGTGAATAGGCTTCTTCTGGGTGAGCTCGCTACATCATCGATCACATCATTGCCCTAAGCTAGATTGTGTGGAGCGAACCCATTTTTAATATAAAAAAAAAATGTAGCCAATGAATTCGGGAAAATAATGTAGCCAATGTGTTAGGCCAGGGTGTCAGCTACCTTCATACGAAATTTTATCAAAATTGGTGCAGCTTTTTAAAGAAGTAACAAACATACAAATACACACACATACACTAACAAACGCCTTTATAAGATTAGTGTGATAGAGTGATGTGATAAATGTGATTCGCCCAAAAACAGAGTAATAGTGAATGACAAAGTTGCATCATCTCTACCTTTCTATTCAGTGAATAACCTGTCACCGCATCTTGAACCGCTCTTTACAATATAACTAGTGATATTTTAGAAGTCGACTGTTTAAGGAAATGTGAGCAAAGGTATGGATTGGTAACTTTACCTCATATTGCAATCTAGCGGGCTTACGACTGTTTTGTTTACTTATCTACTACTTAAATAGGGTTTGCTTGGGTTTCATATTATACATACATAGATACGCTCACGCTCTATCGGGGTAGGCAGAGCATCAGTGTTTATAGAACATTTGTAAACCACTGTAATAACGTCATCGACATACATAGAGACAGACCTACACCCAGAGGTAAATACAGCAATGCAGTGCGTGCTTTACTCACTCCTTGTTGACTTTACTGAGTAGCAGTTGTCTTTGTCAACTTGATAGTGAGAGAAAGAGACAATCAATAATTTCAGAATAAGTTAAAATTGGAAAATTTTAAAATTTGTAATGCGATTAAAAAGAGCACCCTCAGAGTTTTTTGCCTGTTCCTCTCTGGGGAAGACTGCACCTTTGCGAATAGGCGTAGAGTCAGTAGGGTCAATAGAAAGAATGCGTATGTATGTATTTAAATCTTTTAATGTTTGTTTGTATGTATTTCATGTAATCTTGACTTGATTTAAGTGGCATCCTGAATGTCCTTTAAAATAAAGATTTTTTCTATTCTATTCTATACTTATACTTCCCAATCGTGAAGCCGTATTTTAACCACCGATTTAGATGCAGTTTTTTTGTTTAAAAGCTGACGTAATCAAGATAGTTTTTAGGTATGTTTGATCAAAATTAGTTCAGCCATTTCAGAGTGATGAATGTCGGAGTGTTACAACAACTTTAATTTTAGAGTAAGGCACAGGCATCACGCAGTTGTTTCAAATATGCATGAGGAGTTTACCTATAAGTGATTGCTGCACTTGTTGAACTTTATGTATATTCATCAGTATTACATACATACATACGCTCACGCCTATAACCTCTAATGGGGTAGGCAGAGCATCAGTGGTTCTAAAACCACAAGATGCCACGTTTGACGAAAATTATGAGGGTTATCAGATTGTAAATGGTGTGAGGTGGTCAGCCTTTCGCCCATTATACAGCAAAACCCTCGCATCCCACTTAAAGACTTCTACTGTATACCTGGGAAGAGTAGGTAGCTGGCTCATTTTAAGTTTTTCTTTTACTCCCAGCATGGAAAAAAGTAAATAAAAATAAATAAAATAAATGAACCTCACCCAGAAATGAAAAGCTGTACGTGCAATAGACCGTACGTACAAAGTTGATGCACAAAACCGTACAGAAACCGATCTGCCATCACCTCTGACCTGCGCTCGCGCAGTGTTACGGAACGTAAATGTACTAAAAATTTACATAGAGATGTTCTGTTCCCCACGAAAGTCGTGTTAGGTGGTGAGATATTGATACAAGGCTTCGGTTCTGGAGGTTTTACTTCGAGTATTGAGCATCTACTTGTAAATACAGGCTATAAGGGACAGGTGTACCGTGTGGTGATCGGTTAAGAATAACACCACCCCATCTCTTTCCGTGGGTGTCGTAAGAGGCGACTGAGGAAACACAAATGAGACCTGCCACCTAGGAATCCATCCCAGGCAACGAAACTTCATTTTTTTCTGAATCTGAGGTGTTGTCCTATGGTCTCATGCGGTGTGGTAGGCTCTGTAAAGGGCCGTCTGGTTCGCGACCACCCTCCTACCGAAGTCCGACGCCAAACAGCTTGCTGTGTTCCGTCGGTGCGTGGGATTACCAGTGCCTTTATAGGCATTTTCTGGGTTAACTCGCTCCATCGTCGACCTCATCTTTGACGATATGGTCAAGATTGAGGTCAAGAGTTAACCCATCTTATAATAATAAAAAAAGGTTAGCAAAAAATGTAACGATAATTCTAAACGATTTTCCGGTGGAATTTTCCTCAGAAAGATTTCCAACATTTTTCATGTTTTTTTTTAATATTTTCTGCTTTTAAATTAAAAACAATGACAACAGCGTAAAACACAAAAAGCAGCAATGTGCACCGCATTCTGACAACGCGCGTGGGGAGTGGTTTCGCGGTACATTACGTAGCGCTAAAATAGGTAAGTAACGAAAACTCCTTAATTTGACGTTTCCAAGAAAAAATAATTATTTGTGGTCGATCATGGTTATGGGTAGATTCCACCATTTGAGTGTTTTGCTAGGCTGTCTCTTACAGATGCTGTATATGTTTGTCTCTCAAAAGTTAGAAAGGTTACAAGAATGGTCAAAGAGTGAAGGCCACTTGGATTTTATAAATACGAAGTTCTCGCGTTTTGTCACGTTTATTGTTTTGAGTAATAAATGTATGTTGAAAATAAAATCTATGGTTTTAATAACTAGATGGAAAGAAAGGGCTTATTGCCAGTTTGGCAATGGCCGGCCGGTTTGGTCGAGTGGTAATGACGCTGCCTCTCGATCGGCGGGTCCTGGGTTCGATTCCAGTCGGGGCAAATATTTGTGTAAAAAGCAGATGTTTGTTCTCGGGTCATGGGTGTTTGTGTCCGTCTTTGTGTGTTCCAAGGGACCCACGACACAAGGGAAAACCTTAATGTGGGCCTTTGAGTTTTTTTTTTGACAGTAATCATAAACCCTAATTTTTTTACAATATCTTCGTAGGCGTAGATAGCCAAAAAAATGACGTTTTCAAATCTCGGGTTAGCCTAACTCTAAGTGTAGCTGTAATTGTAATAGCTGTGTTTTTGTTAACCATACCTTTAATCACACACACATCTACACTATTATAAAGAGTATCTTCTTACCAGCCCATATACATCCCCACCGAGGGGCACGGGCCTCCCTTCGAAACACGAAGGGGTTTTAGGCAATAGTCCACCACGCTGGCCCAATGCGGGTTGGTGGACCGCTCGTCTTTCGAAAATGAATTTTCTTGGACGATTGAATTTTCATCACGATGTTTTCCTTCACCGTTGAGCAAGTGATAATTAGAAATCCGTACATAAATCCGAAAAGACGAATTTAGTAGTACAGGCCCGCACCAGGATTTGAATCCGCGACCTTCGGATTACAAGCCTGGCTCATTACCAACTGGGCTATCACCGCTTCACCAACTGGGCTATCACCGTATGTATGTAACGAAAATACTCAAATTTCAAAAATTATTTCACCATTAGAATACTACATTAATCCTGAGTGACATAGACTACATAATTTTCCCTGATTCCCAAGGGAACGAGGTCCCGAGCGGAAAGCTAGTTATAAATAAATGGCGTTTTGTTTTGTGATTATCTGCTAATAAATAAATAAATAAATCTTTATTTTACTCTACAATAAGTAGAGGCATTGTTTTAATTAAAGTCGGTCGATTCTTACGTTTTTAACGTAGAAATTTATTTATGCTCAATTGAATTATTTGCCTAATAGCTAGAAAAACCAAATTGCAAACAAAATACAAATTTATTAAGTACTCTAACTTACAACCTACAGCGCGGTTCTATCTTTATAAAGAGCAGAGCATAAACCACGGTATAGGCCACATTGTTGCATAATCCCGCATGATGTATGTAAGAAGACGTGTTTTATAGCATACCGCTCGTTTCAATGTTTTGTGCTTTAAATGCCTGACTAATGTACCATAAATACTGGATTGTTAGGTCTTAGGGCGATGGACTAGACCACCTAGTGTTTAGCAGGTATGTGGAAAGAACTTTCTATAAACTATGTGAAATGTTACAGGTTTGCAATGGAGGTTAAGGTTTAACTGTACGGGGATCAAACGTGAAGTTTAGTATTTTTGATGTCTGAGTTACTCCAGCAAAAACCGTTTTATTTCACTTTTTGCACAAATTTTGCTGAAATTGAACCTAAGTCAGGGCCTCTTCACTCCGGAGGCACTCACTCTTCTGTTCACTGTTTGTTTAATTGTGCCACTTTGTGTTTGTTTAATGTGTTTTTCTGTGTGTTAGTTATATTTCGTTTTACTTTTACTTGAAAGCTTCTCAAACAGACCTCTTTTGTATGAAAAATCGTGCAATATCCCTAGACCGTGTTGATGTGTGTAATTCAATTGGAATGAATAAGGTTGTTATCTATCTATTAAAAAAAATGAAAATATGTGTCCTAATTGATAGGTACGCAATAAAAGGCTACAGTCCCAGGCAAACAAAGACACAGGGCCCCGATTCTATAACTTCAGTTGTGTGTCAATGGAATGGTCGCCATTTATTTCGTTCAGGTGGCGAAATTGAGAACTATACAAATTTCATACATCTAATGACGGCTACTTTGACTGGTGGCATCACCGCCAACTGAAATTTCATTTGCTAGGTAGTTTGCAACTTTACGTTCGGTTGGCGGTGGCACTGCTGGCCGGTGTGTTGTCAGCAAGTATATGAAAATTAAATAGTTCTCAATTTCGCCACCTGAATAGATTAAATGGCCTCCATTCTATCGACACACTACTGATGTTACAGAATAGGCCCAGGCGGAATGTAGTAAGCAATATATCTATCTGTTCCCCATCACTCGGATATCCTACAACTCCAAGGCCGGTACAGTCGGTAACAGATTCATTGTGACAGGTCAAGGCGTGCCCCGGTTCACACACATACACAATCGACGAGTGTACCGCATTGTCTGGGTTTTTGTCCCCGACTTAAGATATGATTATATTTTTTGTCAGATAATTGTTGAGTTTACTGTGTTTTGTAAGTTATATTGGCGTTGATTATACGTAGATTCTTTGTGGGATGTTAGTACTGCAAGGGTAGGCAGATTAAGCAGTAGACTATTACATAGTTGTTGTTGTTTTTTTTTGTTTTTTTTTTGTCATACATACATACATACATAAGCTCATGCCTTTGTCCCAGTGGGGTAGGCAGAGACCACAGATTGCCACTTGCTATGATCCAAACAAACCTCTTTCGCTTCCTCTACATTCATAATTCGCTTCATACATGCTCTTCGGATTCGGGTACTCGTAACATGGTAGCTGAAAATTGGCCGTCAGCCCAGGTTAGCAAGTATTCATATGTTAATAGTACGTATTAGCACTATTCTTTCCCACAGTTTTGGTTACTGAGAAAATAAGTAAGGTCTGGCGGCCCTGGGATCTTGGTCTATATTCATTTGATCTTAATACACAGAATTAAAAGCAGCTTTCTGAAAAGCAGACGCACCATTTAATAACATGAATAGAAGTTATATAACAGCACTTTATGAAATAGAAAATAAACTAAATAAGATTCATCTTATTTCACAAACCCGTCATATAACTTTTGCTTTAGAAAATCTTCTTGAAATGAACTAATTCATTTGATCCATAAAAGTTGTAAAGAAACTGTTTTATGGAGTGGATGTCAATTCTATGTACAGACAGCGGCACATCAGGTTACCCATTTGGACTAGGAAAGCCGCTATTACTAGTGACAGAAGGGTGACGTCAAGGTCAACATGTTTAACCTGACGTGCTGCTGTTTGTACTTCACAGTGCAATTGACTTTATAGAAAGTTTATGACGGGTTTCGGTCTATTAAAATTATAAAGAAAAGGTCGATTTATTAAATAATTTATTTATTAATTCGTATGCTACATCCTTTATATGTATAGTAAAAGTTGAGCTATGGAACGCTCCATGCTCGGGATCTCGCTAAGGGATAGAATCCGAAACGAGGTCATCCGACAGAAAACCGGAGCGATGGACATTATCCAAAAGCTGAAGTGGCAGTGGGCTGGCCATCTCTGTCGCAGAACCGACGAGCGTTGGAGTAG
Source organism: Aproaerema taeniolella (assembly GCA_949987775.1). NCBI lineage: Eukaryota > Metazoa > Arthropoda > Insecta > Lepidoptera > Gelechiidae > Aproaerema > Aproaerema taeniolella. The sequence goes on along the minus strand of OX465258.1, from coordinate 1,031,463 downwards.
ACAGGCTCTCGAATGGAGACCACGTCTTGGCAAACGTAGTGTAGGACGCCCCCCAGCCAGATGGTGAGATGACCTAAGGAAAACAGCGGGGAGTGGCTGGATGAAAAACGTGGAGGATCGTCCAAAGTGGCGCACCTTGGGGGAGGCCTATGTTCAGCAGTGGACTGCAATAGGCTGATATGATGATGATTATGATGATGATGCTACATCCAACCATACACTCACGCCTAATCCCTTTCTTGGTAGGCAGAATATCATATACGGAATGATTTTAACATCAAGGGATGATTTTCTCCATAAATCGGAACAGCATTCCCTAAAAACCCATAAGTATGTAATTCTAAAAATGTTTTCGGCTCTCCATACAAAAGCAAATTTTACAAAAATAGTCTTATCTAAATAACAATTACAGGTTTTCCTGAATTACCTTAACATATGTTCTGATTAAACCGTGTGGTGATCACTTGAGAATAATACCACCCCATCTCTTTCCGTGGGTGTCGTAAGAGGCGATGTTCGCGCGATTTATCAAATGAGACCGAGAATGTCTCTTAGAAATCGATTTAAGGAAATAGATATTTTGACATTTGCGTCCCAGTATATATTAAGTAAAGAAAAAGGAACATTTGTTTAAGAAAAATTGTGATAGGCACAATGTAAACACTAGAAGCAAACATAACTTGGATATACTAGACAGCCGTCTCTACAAAGTAACAAACTCTTTTATGGGTCAATGTATACGCTTCTACAATAAGATTCCCATGTGTATTCAAAACCTACCTTTAGAAAAATTTAAGACGATAATTAAACAAAAACTTTGTAAAAAGGGCTATTATAGAATTTCGGATTATCTGTTAGACAAGCAACCATGGGAATAAATTGCTCAGCTCCAGAGTTATTCAGATATTAAGTCAATTAAAATTAAAAGTAAGAAAATTTATATGATTGTCTTAAAAAGAGCGACCCTCGGAGTTTCTTGCCTATTCTTCTCCTGAGGAAGACTGCACCTTTGCGAATAGGCGCAAAGTCAAAAGTGCTAATGTAATTCATAATATTGACGTGTTCAAGTATCATTTTATATGTTCAATGAAATAAACACTTTTGACTTTTGACTTTTTTTGACTTTTGACTTTTGATTAAGGAAACACAAATGAGACCTGCCTTCTAGTAATCCATCCCAGGCAACGACACTTCATTTTTTTCTGAGTCTGAGGTGTCGTCCTATGGTCTCATGTGGTGTGGTAGGCTCTGTAAAGGGCCGTCTGGTTCGCGACCACCTTCCTACCGAAGTCCGACGCCAAACAGCTTCCTATGTTCCCTCGGTGCGTGGGAGTACCAGTGTCTTTATATACATTTTCTGGGTTAACTCGCTCCATCGTCGACCTCATCTTTGACCTTATGGTCAAGATTGAGGTCAAGAGTTAACCCGTCTTATAATAATAAAAAATTAAAAAATAAGTACTGCTTAACCCAAAATAAAGTTCTTAAAATAAAGTTCTTTACTTAAGCCTCTTCACCCTTCTTCGTCTAGAATTCTAAGACCATAACTCTAAGTTGTGATTACAAGCTGAAACCAATCAACACCCCACAAAGGCCTTAAATTCACCCATATAACAAATGCCTACTGACCTTGAGGTGCAGGTTCAATCCCAGGTCAGGCAATGCACGCGGAATTTACCAAATAAGGCTCTGGTTACCGATCATCAACGCGGTTTAGAATAGTGTTGTAGAGAACTTATCGATAAAATGTTAAAAAAAACATAAGCCTTAAATAGTATTTTCGCTTTTTCTATATAACTGGGAGTAAAAGAAAAACTTGTAATGTACCAGCTGCCTTCTCTTCCCAGGCGTACTGTAACAGTCACTAAGTGGGTCGCGAGGGTTTTGCTGTATTATGGGAAAAAGGCTAACAACCTTTCATTATTAGACATCATATTTAATGTTTCTAGAACCACTGATGCTCTGCCTACTCTGACAGGGATTAAAGAAGTGAGTGTGTAATTTTATGTTACATTACTATTTCATACAATCACTTCTGAAATATAAAAGATATTCTGAAAAAAAATGTTTAAATCAGTAATTTTGAGTTTCATGAACATCATGCTCTACTTATATCATGCGCTGTCAGTACGCTGTCAGTACTACGGTGTAATATGTTGGCTCGCAGGTTTGTACAATGTACAAAAGATGTGAAGGTAACACTTTTTAAGGCTTTCTGCCAAACCTTCTACACGTGCAGCTTGTGGGTCCGCTACACACAGCGTGCTTACGGCGCCCTCCGCATCAAATATAATAATGCATTCAGATTGTTGTTGGGGCTCCCACGTTTCTGTAGCGCGTCAGCTATGTTTGCGGAGGCCAGGACCAGTGATTTTTATGCAATCTTGAGGAGTCGGTCGGCCTCTATGCTACATCGCGTTCGTGCTAGCCCCAACAGCATTCTGTCTGTACTGTCAGACAGGTGGGATTCCCTGCTGCTCCGGCACTGGATGCGACTTTACACCAGTAGTAGTCGGTAGTCGCATCTAGGGCCGCGCGCGAAATTTTAATTTAAAATTTTATTTTATTTTGTTTATACGTGTGTTGTGCTGTGTGTATTTTTTTTGTTTCTAACATTAGGTATAGTTTTTTTGTGATTTACTAACAACTATAGATGTATAATCCGAAATAAATTATTATTTAATGTAATTTATTTAATGAAAATACATAAATGCCGCTACAATTTCAAAGGTTTATCCTATTTTACATCAACATTTAATTCTGACCTCAAAAATTCAACACTAACTCAACTGCAATAAGCTTAATCATATCGATACTTTATCAACAATTTTTATCGATATGTTCCCAACACTACTTTAGAGTTTAGCCAATTACACGCCATAAATAGTGGTCGCACCGTCTTTTGTTTTATGATAGCGATACCGATCTTGACCTTAAGATTAAATAAGTAATACTAATGCGTTTAATGTTTCGAACAGATTATTGTGAAAAGTGTTGACAAAAGTTAAAGAGCACTTTTATCGTCTTTCGCGGTAGGAGATAAATAATAAATATAAATAAATAAACGCTATACTCAAAGGCCCACACTAAGGTTTTCTCTAGTGTCGTGGGTCCCTTGAAACACACATAAAGACAAACACAAACACCCATGACCCAAGAACAAACATCTGCTTTTTGCACAAATGTTTGCCCCGACTGGGGATCGAACCCAGGACCCGCCGATCAAGAGGCAGCGTCACTACCACTCGACCGAACCGGCCGTCGGCGCAACATAAGGGTAACGTCGAGGTCAACATGTATAACCTGACTGATGTACTGCCGTATGTACGGACGGCCGCACATTAGGTTACCACAAGCGTGCACTCTGTGCTGTTGCAATCTTCTTCTTCTTATCGTGTAGGTATAGTCAATTATGTGGCGAACTTGGCTAACCCTGGTGTCAGAGTTTTCAAACCGCACAATGGCCTCTGACTTGGTTTTAACGACTGCAGTCAATCGACAACAGCCGGAACCGACAGCTTAACGTGCCCTCCGAAGCACGGAATAGCTCGTGATAAATTGACAATTTGGTCACCCATCTAGTTTCCTGCCTCTGTGTACGTTGCTTAACCTCACTGATCGGTTGAGATCAGCGAGAGCCACTGGGCTACGAACGCTTCAAGCGAGAGCCACTGTTGCGATAAGAGCGGTTTTGCAACGAAAATGGAGTAACCTGATGCGCTGGCCACTGTATTTACTGTATTTATTTTACAGAAGGTTAATGATCGTTTTGAATTTGTTATAATTTTCCACGTTAAAAACGTATGAGTCACCGACTTCAATCCTAACAGTTCGCACAAAGTAGATATCTAGTATTTTTTGTGGACTACAATGCTTATTAGCAGATAACTACAAGCAGAAATGTCATTCATTTATTTAGATGATGTTCTAGTTTGTAGTATTTTTTGTTTTTGTTGTTTTTTTTTTAAAGCGCTGAATCATTTTTGATAAAATTTATATGGGACCTCTTCAGGAGTATACTCTTTCGAACAAATAAAGAATTATTCAAATCGGTTTATAATTGCCGGAGTAATTGCGTAACAAATATACAAAAAAAAAATACAGTCGAATTGAGAACCTCCTCCTTTTTTGAAGTCGGTTGAAAATTATAAAGAAAGGTCAATTTAATTTAGATGGATGGAGCATACATTAATTTGTATGCTTCATCCATCTACAGGGCTTTAGGTAAATCTCTTTCAACCTCTTTTGGGGTTAATCAGGCCATGAAACTGAACAACTTTCCCAAGGAACACAGGTCAGAATACGAAAAAAAAATTTGATCTCCCATACAAAATAAGCTATATGCTGTTAAAGTTTGTATGGGAACTCAAAATTTTTTTTTCGTATTTTGACCAATGTTCCTTGGGAAAGTTGTTCAGTTTCATGGACTGATTTAGTACCAGAGAGGTTGAAAGCGATTTACCTAAAGCCCTGTATACACATTTCGGGTTAGGCAGAAAATCAGCAGCTCAAGTACAGAAGCCAGCGCATCATGTTATCCCAGTGTCATTGCAAAACCGTTCTTATTGCAACAACACAGAACGCACTCGTGTGGTAGCCTGATGTGCAGTTAATCACTGTAGAGCAACTATAATAAGTGATTTTAGATTATTTTACCAAAATTAGAGATTTTTGCAAAATTAGAAGGCAAGTGATAGCTCAGTTGGTAATGAGCCAGACTTGTAATCCGAAGGTCGCGGGGTCAAATCCTGGTGCGGGCCTGTACCACTAAATTCGTCTTTTCGGATTTATGTACGGATTTCTAATCACCACTTGTTCAACGATGAAGGAAAACATCGTGATGAAATCCAATTCATTTCCGAATCGTTCAAGACAATTCATTTCCGGAAGACGAGCGGTCCACCAACCCGCATTAGGCCAGCGTGGTGGACTATGGCCTAAATCCCCTTCGTGTTTCGAAGGGAGGTCCGTGCCCCTCGGTGGGGACGTAAATGGGCTAAGAGAGATTTTAATCAGCCTACTAAACTGAAAAGCTTTCCCCAAGGAATATAGTTTGAAATATGAAAAAACTTACCTCTTGCTTACGAAACCCACCCGCTAACTATTGCGCCATAGACTCTCATGAAAATTACAATTACATAATGATTAAATAAACAATTGTATTAAATTAACGAGTGTTAAATCTAGAATAAACAATGTTGTCTATAAAAAAGCCGCGATCTAGTTTAACTCGATAATAATTACATGTAATTAAAATTATGTCAGCTATAAACGGCTATTAATTACTACAGTAATTAGCGGTGATTTCAAAGAAAACGGAAATATTTCTACTGGTATTGACATCATTTTAAATTCATATTTGATTATAGTTGTAATTAGAAAAAAAAATTAGATAACTCAAAAATTAAAAAAATAAGCAATCGGCAATCGATTGCTTATGAATTTTAATATTATGTCTGTGTATCTGAGGGTGTGTAACTGTCTGTAGGATTGTAACTCCAAAAATAATGAACCGATTTCGATACGTTTTCGAGATAGTTTTTAGCTATTTTGATCAAAATTGGTTCAGCCGTATAAGAGTTATCAGCGAAACCCCGAATGTCAGTGGATGGTCAGTTGTGATAATTTTTAATTTATTTTACAGTTATTGCTATCTGGTTTAAAGTCAACAAAATATCAAGACTAACATTTTGTTGCGAACCCAATTTTACAAATAAATTGATAAAATTGACCACCGACCATGTTACCATTAAAAACTTATCAATAAAATCTAGTTTTCGCCCACTTCACCTATTTTACTTAAGTCATAATCATAACTCTTAAACGTCCGCCTATACTGTCAATTAAAAAAACAAACCACGCCTGTTCGTTGGCGATATTTCTGAAATCATTAGAATAGAATAAGAATAGAATTTTTTTTATTTTATAGGACATTCAGGATGTCACTTAAAACAAGTCAAGATTACAATGAAATACATACAAACATACATTAAACGATTTAAATACATACATACGCATTCGTATCTCTGATTCTACTGACTCTACGCCTATTCGCAAAGGTGCAGTCTTCCTCAGAGAAGAACAGGCAAGAAACTCTGAGGTTGCTCTTTTAAATCGCATTACAAATTTTCTTATTTACTAATTTTAACTAAATCTGAAATAACTCTAGAGCTGAGCAGTTCATTCCCATGGTTGCCTGTCTGATAGATAATCAGAAATTTTGTAATAGCCCTTTTTGCAAAGTTTTTGTTTAACCACTGTCTTAAATTTATCCAAAGGTAAATTTTGAATACACATGGGAATCTTATTATAGAAACGTATACATTGACCCATAAAAGAGTTCGTGACCTTGTGGAGACGACTGTCTAGTACATCCAGTTTATGCTTGGTCCTTGTATTAACATTGTGCCTATCGCTATTTTTCTTAAACAAATGTTCATTTTTCTTCACATATAAAAGATTGTTTGATTAATAATGGACGTATTTATGTTTATGACAAGCCAAAGAGTTCGAATAACACAATTAGAGGGGGTTTTGGGGTCATAACGTCTTAGTGCTCCAAAAATCGTCATTCTCACCTGCTAGTGGTGCACCCTGCTGATCAACGGACGAGGCCCTGACGTGACAGTTAAAGGTTGCCTTTGCTTGATATAGGCTACTTCGCTATTTTCCCATTATAATACTCATTAAAATATTCTGAATTTTTTTTTCATTATAAGATGGGTTAACTCTTGACCAAGGTCATAGATGAGGTCGACGATGGAGCGAGTTAACCCAGAAAACGCCTATAAGGCACTGGTACTCCCACGCACCGACGGAACACAGCAAGCTGTTTGGCGTCGGACTTCGGTAGGAGGGTGGTCGCGAGCCAGACGGCCCTTTACAGAGCCTACCACACCGCATGAGACCATAGGACAACACCTCAGATTCATAAAAAAATGAGGTCTTGTTGCCTGAGATGGATTAATAGGAGGCAGGTCTCATTTGTGTTTCCTAAGTCGCCTCTTACGACACCCACGGAAAGAAATGGGGTGGTGTTATTCTAAGCCGATCACCACACGGCTTGACAAAATTACGAAAATTGTAGACGCTATTTTAACAAGAATTGAAACTAACATAATTGGAGCGTTAAATGGGATGATGACTCTATAAATTGTGACGGCTGGTTTGGTCAAGTGGTAGTGACGCTGCCTCTTGTTCGACGAGTCCTGGGTTCGATTCTCAGTCAGAGCAAATTTTTATGTAAAAATCTGATGTTTGTTTTCGGGTCATAAGTGTTCGTGTCTAATCTTTGTGTCTTTTCCAAGGAACCCACCCAGGACATATTTTTTTTATTCTAAACAGCCAAACTCTTTTGATTCCCTTGCTGAAAGCTGTATAAAACATTAGCTTTCCGCTTACAGCTCCACAAGCGTGGACTACAGGTTATATCATGCCCAGCTGTGGGATAAAATGTAGCCTATGTCCTTTCCCAAAGCCTAATCTATCTCTATACCAAATTTGATTAAAATCGGTTTAGTAGTTTAGGTGTGAAAACGTAACAGACAGACAGACCGAGTTACTTTTACATTTATAATATTAGTACGGATTTTGGTTGGGTAACGAAGCAGCTGACGCATTTCATCTTCTTACTTTTATCAAAATCAAACCGCTTACTGATTAATTACATCACCTTAAAACCGGATGACACTTTATAGCGTTCATAATCTTAAAAAATCCAAAAAATCATTTCAAATAGAGACGTCAACGATAATCTTAAGATAAATAGCACTTATCATGACTTGATCGTTGCGCGGGAGCACACTGAAGCCCTTTGATAAATCGACGACATTTATCTGCGCGCGATTGTATCAAAATATTTAGTCGATCTTTGGGATAAGTGTCAAGATTGTTGTGCCGGCTTAGAGGCCTGCAGACTCCTTGGTGGGTAGGTAACAGACGGGCGGCTTCTTTTTCTTCTTCTTATCGTGTGGGTATAGTCAAGTGTGTGGCTAGCTTGGCTAACCCTGGTGTCAGAGTTAACTGCTTCGCGCGGCTGAACTGCTAGGATTTCCTTGTCATTAGAATGAAAGAAACACAAAATTTATTATTTTGGACATCACAACACATAGAACAGGCAATACGAGATACTTTAGAGAGAAATATAAAAACAATAACAAACTATCTTTATATAGATATGTGTTGAAGGGTCTGCGACAAAGGGTCCTCAGCTCAACTAAATGTTGCGACTCGGGATTCAGGATATGAGACCGCGAGCCAAAACTATACTGTATGACTAAAGTCGCTTTAGGATTCAAACTGAATATTCATTAGAATGCAGTAAACAAAATAACATAATTCTACAAAGTTTTGCTTTGTCACCTGTAAAGTTATTTATTTTTAATATCTTTGCTGAATAAAAAAAAAGATTAACTTGTAAAAAAATATAAGTATTAATCAGTAGTTAAGTAGCTTATTCATAATAGAGAGCGCGTGGTCTTAGTACCATAATAAACGATTATCTGATGTCGGTTATCTAAAAGAACCTAGAGCCAAGCAAAAAGATTAAATTCGTTTGTACAGGTACTTAAGGCGACTACAGCACCCGATAAAGGCAGCGCACATAGGAATAGTGCCATCTCCGTCTCTCAACAGGCCTGGGCCGGCAGTGCGAACAGTGTCGATACACGAAGTTTACGGACTATGAAAGCGTGCATGCGTAAAAACATGTTCGAAAGTTAGAAAAATGAGATTTATGGAAAGGTAACAACTTAAATCGAAAAATGCGTTAACTACTTATCGACAGTGTTCAATCTCGAACATTTTGATAGCAAATTCAAGTTCCTGTGTGCATTTTACTATAGTTTTTACAGCTTAAAAGATACACAATATTAGGTATTTAGAGGTGACTTTGTGACCTTTTTCTATCGAACCAAAAGTGCTGAATCATGTTTTCAGCAAACTACCTATCTAGTTTATGTCCTGAATATTATCGTAGTATTTTTTTTTTCTTCGATTTATTGCAGTGCGTCATGCTTATCTACGCATCATAAAATCGTAATTTAGATGCTGTAGTCGCCTTAAATCAGTTACTAGCATTCCACCCGGGAATTCGGGAAAATGATGTAGCCTACGTTCATCAGGGATAATGTAGCATTCTAATGGTTAAAGAACTTTTCAAATTGGTCAAGACTATTCAATGCAAACACACAACATCTTTTCTCTTTATAATATTATTAGTGTAGACTACTTTAAGTAATTAATATAATCTAGCTAACCGTTATGTGAGAAAGAAGCTTAATATTTATTTACCTAACCCTTTCAACAACATTTGTTTAGCAAAACTAAGTTAGTGCTTCTATTAATCTTCTTCTTATCGACACCAGGGTTAGTCAAGTTCACCACGCACTTGACTATACCTACTCGATAAGAAGAAGAAGAAGACTTATTTCAGTTAACATCCTGAATACATAAAATAAAGCTTTTTTAAAATTTGAATGTAACTAAATAGAAAGAAAGCAATTTCCAAAAGGGTAACCGTGTTACAAAAAACCGCTCGTGTGCACCAAAAGAATGCCTGCCATTCCCACAACGAAACTGAATAAATTGAATAAAACTAACGGGTTTCATGCTATCTATTAATGAACAATTTCGTTTCAGGAAGATTCGCAACTAATAATAATAGAGCTATAACTTTAGATTATTAGAATAGTCGAGATACTGGGAATGCAGACGAGGTCGGGGGTCAAGCCTTGTATGCATACTGATTAGGATATAGTACCTTATAAAATGTATGAGATATGGAAGTTGATATAAAATGGAGATAGTGTGAAGCTTCATAAATTGTTGGTTGGGTTTCTCTGTCTATACTGAAAGGGATATAGGAAACTAGCTGATTCCCGCAACTTCGTTTGCGTGTTAATTTTTAATTTTTACGTGATTTAGATTTTTACACACAAAAGTTTTTTCCCGCTAACTCCCGTTCCCGTGGGAATTTCGCAATATCCTGTTGCAACTAAGCTTTAAGTTTACTAAGGTACCTGCATGCTAAAGTTCAAGCGTCTAACTTAAGCGGTTTAGATTTTTCATACAAAAGGATTTTCCCGCTAATTCCCGTTCCCGTGGAAATTTCGGGAATTCCTTTCTTAGTACACCTCTACGGTACCTAAGTTACGTCCCTGCCAAATTTCAAGTGCCTACGTTTAGCCGTTTAGGCTGTGCGTTGATATGTCAGTCAGTCAGTCAGTTTCTCCTTTTATATATTTAGATAGATAGATAGATAGATAGATAGATAGATAATACGTTTATTCAATGACCAGCAACTTACATAAAAAAAACAACTTCACACAATACACAAATATAAACAAAGAAAAAACATCAAGGGGAATCGTGATGTGAAACGCTGGTCAAGGAAGAGGTCCTGACTCAGCATAGTGTTGTGGTTGGAGCCACAACGCTGATATTCTGTCAGTGCCTTTAAAACTATACGCGCACTTCGTAGAACAAACAAAGAAAAACAGGATTAAGAGTAGGAATATTAGTAAGAAAAGGAAAAGAGATAGATAGTAATAGTTAAACAATATATAGGTAAGAATTATAGAAAATAAGTAGGTAGTAGAAATAATGAAAGAAATAATTATGTTAATAAAACAACGAAATAAAATTCGAAAAAATTACTTAAAATTAAATGGATGAGTTTGTTCCAAGTGCTGGTGATTTAGTAAATATGTTTTATATTTTTTTTTTAATGTAAATTTATTTCGACAATCGTACAGAGGTGGTGGTAAGTCATTCCAGCACTTGGAAGAGAAAAATCGATAGCTGCCGCGAAAAGTAGCAGTTCGATGACGAGGAGGAATCAATCGGGGCGGGCGGGGACGCAATCTATGACGAGTTGGTTCCCAGTGAAGTTTGTCATACAGATAGGCAGGACGACGAGTCTCAGCAACTCCAAACAGTAACGTAGCGTAGTACAGCTTTAGTCTGTTTTGCATCTTTAAAACATTATTGGCATTTAGGAACGGTGTGACATGTGTGCGAGGAGGAATTGAGAAACAAAAACGGGCACACGCATTTTGTACTCTTTGAACCAAGACCTGTGTCTTACTAAACAAACAAGGGCCATAAACAGTAAGACAATAGCTTAACTTCGAGAGAATGAGCGAGTCGCAAAGTTTAGTCCGAAGCTCCACGCTAATAAACGGTCGAATTTTATATAAAACCTTAAGTCTATAGAAACAATTACGAGCCAAATTCGTCACGTGGTTCTCGAATCGTAGGTAATTGTCCATTTGTAGGCCCAGGTTACGCGCGTTGTTCACTTGCTCTAAATTGCTTCCATTAATTGTAATATTGACGCCATGTTTATTTATTGTTTGTACCTGGTGTTTAGTGCCAACAATTAGAAATTTTGACTTAGAGGTGTTAAGTAAAAGACTATTATTATGTGACCATAAATGAATTCTATGTAGGTCGGCGTTAATTCCTGAAACGGCCTCATCGATTCTGGACAAATTGACAGGTACATATATCTGAGTGTCGTCGGCATACAAGTGGTAATTACTATTTTTAATGCACTTCACTATATCAGCAGTATAAATAGCAAATAACAAGGGGCCAAGTATAGATCCCTGCGGTACTCCACGTTCAACCGGCAAAGACTTCGATGTAAGTGTAGAACCATTGCACTTGTGTATGATTACCTGCTGAAAACGTCCAGCAAGGTAACTGCGAAACCACTGGACCGCTGAATCATCAAACCCGTAGTACGCCAATTTAGTCAGCAGTATATCAGTATCAATGGAGTCGAATGCCCTAGAAAAATCAAGGAGAACAAGAATAGAACCACAACCCTCATCCAGCGAATGCAACAGATTATCAACCACGTCCATCAAAGCTGTAGATGTACCACGGTCCTTCCGAAATCCTGATTGAAGTTCAGGAAGAATGCTGTTAGCCTCACAGTATCTAACCATCTGATCATAAACGACCTTCTCTAATATCTTCGACATATATGGCAAGATACTAATAGGACGTAAATCCTTTATGTCTTCAGGATTAGGTATCTTCGGCAAAGGCTTAACTTTTGCAAACTTCCACAGAGAGGGAAAAGAAGATTCTACAATAGATCTATTAACAATTTCAGTTATAGTCTCAAGTGTTTGTGGAAGAGTCAACAAAACAATATCCCTAGAAATATGATCCAGCCCCAGTGCATTCGACTTAAGACCTAAAATAACTTTGGCTACCACATTTACATGCACTGGATGAAGTTTAAAAACATTATCCCTACTTTTGTAGTTCCTATTGGTAAAAGAAGCCAAATAAAGATCCTTTTCCCGATGCGATTGAGAAGAAGGTACATTAAGAAAATGCTGATTTATTGAATCCGGATTGTCGAAAATTTCGGGTAAGTCAGAATTCCCTTTAAGTCAGGTATTACAGTAGATTTCAGCTTTGTCCATAGACGTCTGCTATTTCTAATATTGGCGTTAATGTGATTTTTGAAATAGGCCTGTTTTTCTGCAAACATGCAGGTCGTTACGAGGTGTTTTAGTGACTTGTAGTGAGCCCTATCCGAATCCAGGCGTGTTTCTTTGTACCTATTATGAGACTCGTCCCGGATTTGCATCATATAACGGACATTATCAGTAAGCCAAGGTAATTGGTTTCCTCTAACTTTTATTGTTTTCAATGGCGCATGTGTGTCATATAAAATTATTAAGTTTTTGTTAAAATGTGAGACCATATCATTTACATTTGGCAAATTAATTATTATATCCCAATCCGAATTCTCCAGGTCCTTATTAAAGGTACTGATAGATATATTTTTTATGGGCCTATAAGTTATTATGCGAATCGGCGGTTTAGGCTTTTTTATTTTAAATTCGGCAAGAACTATCGCATGGCCCCCCGGTTCAGGTATTCTCACCACTTTTTTACCAGACACAGGCAAATCGGTCAATACTAGGTCGATCAGAGTAGCACTATGTCTAGTAAAATGAGTGGGTTCTGTTATGCAGTTACTGATTGAAATACAGTTAACGAATTGATTAAACTTTTTAACATTCGAATCTATGCCTCCAAGCAAATCAATATTAAAGTCATCTAAAAGAACTATATTGTCATAATTATTAAAAGAAGTTATTGAATCCATCAATGAGTCAAAAAAGTTATCGATATTAACCCAGTGAGGACGATATGCTGTTCCGATTAGTAACCTAAGTGAATTCAAATTCAATATAATCCACTGTTGCTCAATCTCGGGATGTGTGATCGGGTGAGGACAGGCACGCGGACGTAGTCCACGACATATATAAAACCCGACACCACCACCAGTCGACTTCTTTAAGCCTGACGGGCGCGGTGTGTGCATTAGACGGTACCCCGGAACCTTTGGAGCTCGAGCTCCAAAAAAGTTATACAAACCTACATACACTCACGCTTATATATCTCTGTTGGAGTAGGCCGAGCATCACATAGTTATCAAGCTTCTTGTCACCGCATTTGACATACATTCTGGGAGTAATTTAGATTGAACATGAGTGGTGAGATGATATAAACCTTTCGCCCACAATAAAACAAAAACCTCACGTCCCAATTACTGCCTCTTACAATTAGCCTGGGAAGAGTTGGCAGCTGGCACTTTCTGAGTTATTCTTTCACTTCCAGTCCAGCGCGGAATAAACATTTACAACTCTTTTATTAGTAGGTAATTCTTCTTCTTATCGTGTAGGTATAGTCAAGTATGTGGCGAACTTGGCTAACCCTGGTGTCAGAGTTTTCAAACCACACAATGGCCTCTGACTTGGTTTTAATGACTGTAGTCAATCGACAACAGCCGGGACCGACAGCCTTTGGTCACCCATCAGAATCCCTGCCTCTGTGCACGTTGCTTAGTAATAATAAAATTTATTTCAGATTAAAAATCCATATGTATGAAATACAAAAAAAAAACAAAACTACAAAAATGCTTAACCTCACTGATCGGTTGAGTAGGTAATTTACTAGTTTATTCTTCTTCCTAGCGTTCGGGATACGCTTAACCATGAAGGAAAATTGGGAGATCAAGTAACTTTAGAGGAGCGACTGCCGTCTGACCTCCATGACCTTGCAAACAGGAGAAACTGACCAGATTGGACCATGTTTACACATTCAGTTGATCTCTTAGCAGCCCATATACGTTTCCACTGAGGGGCACGGGCCTCCCTTCGAAACACGAAGGGGATTTAGGCCATAGTAAACCACGCTGGCCCAATGCGGGTCGGTGGACCGCTCGTCTTTCGAAAATGAATTTTCTTGGACGGGCGGGTTTCATCACGATGTTTTCCTTCACCGTTGAGCAAGTGATAATTAGAAATCAGTACATAAATCCGAAAAAACGAATTTAGCGGTACAGGTCCGCACCAAGATTTGAACCCGCGACCTTCGGATTATAAGTCTGGCTCATTACCAACTGGGCTATCACCGCTTTCTTACCAACTGGCCTATCACCGCATATAGTTGATACTTGTCGGTTAATCCGGCACAAATTTTTTTAAGCTTCAAAAGGACATTGTTTAATTTTTACGGTCTCAATTTATTATTTATCCCTTTTAAACAAACTATTCTTGAAGAGTACCGTAAATCATCCACAAACCGATTAAAAAAAATAGAACAAAACCATTTCAGACGAAGACACGAAGGGTTGACTTCCAGAGAAAGCTTCCCAATTTTTTTAAGGAATTTGCATTCGTTAACCCATTTTGACAGGATTATATCCCTAAGGAGACATCTCAGTAGGCTGTCGCCTTTGTTTACTCAAAATAAAATAAACAATAAGCAGATTATTACAATATTTCATGCGGTTTCGAATTACAATGGCATTTTTTCTGTTTTCGGAAATTCATTGACAAATGATGGGATGCTGTTAGTAAAGCGTGCTAGGGAGATGTGATATTTCCATTTCAAAGTTTTGCTGAGTCATTTTTTCTTGGGTATGGTTCGGTTACAAAGTCAATTTTTTATTTTATTTGATTGACGGGTGCGTTTTGTATGACGACAAAATCAAATCAAAATATCTTTATTTCATAGAACATTCAGGATGTTACTTAAAATAAGTCAAAATTACATTAAATACACACAAACGTACATTAAATGATTTAAATACATACATACACATTTGTTCTATTGACCCTACTGACTCTACGCCTATTCGCAAAGGTGCAGTCTTCTCCAGAGAAGAACAGGCAAGAAACTCTGTGGTTGCTCTTTTTAATCGCATTAAAAATCTTCTTATTAACTAATTTTAACTAAATATTAAATAATTCTAGAGCGGAGCACATGACATGAACCTCGATAAGCTGTGCTAGCATGCGCATGAGACATAATTAAAATAAATAAACGCTACATCCTTCCATGCTGGACTTGGAGTGAAAGAAAAACTTAGAATGTGCCAGCTACCTACTCTTCCCAGGTATACAGTAAAAGTATTAAGGTGGGATGCGAGGGTTTTGCTGTACAGTGGGCAAAAGGCTGACCACCTCTCACCATTATACAACTTGTTCCATCTGATAACCCTCACAATTTATGTCAAAAGTGGCATCAAGTAGTTCTTTAGAACTACTGATGCTCTGCCTACCCCGTTAGGGATTGTAGACGCGAGCGTATGTATGTACACACTAAAAGACCCACAGTAAGGTTTTCTCTTATGTCGTGGGCCTCGGAATACATAAAGACTTAGAAAGAAACACCCATGACCCGAGAACAAACATCTGCATTTTACGCAAATATTTTCTCCGACTGGGAATCGAACGCAGGACCCGTTAATCAAGACGCAGCGCCATTTCGTCATACGAGTATATAGATGAGGTCGACGATGGAGCGAGTTAACCCAGAAAATGCCTATTAAGGCACTGGTACTCCTACGCACCGACGAAACACAGCAAGCTGTTTGGCGTCGGACTTCGGTAGGAGGGTGGTCGCGAACCAGACGGCCCTTTACAGAGCCTACCACACCTCATGAGACCGTAGGACGACACCTCAGATTCAGAAAAATATGAAGTGTCGTTGCCTGGAATGGATTACTAGGAGGCAGGTCTCATTTGTGTTTCCTTAGTCGCCTCTTACAAACACCCACGGAAAGAGATGGGGTGGTGTTATTCTCAACCGATCACCACACGATACCATATGTATGTAACACACAATAAAGAATCCACTCCAATATCCCAAATCAAATGATTTTCCCATTAAAAGGTGAAGGATGTACCACAACACACATTAATCAAAAGATGACTCCCATAGTAGGCTCGGCTTGAATTCGGCTTAAGTTTAACACGCAAGCCACGGCCTCTGGAACCGATATCTTGTAACGTGTTAATTCCGAGCCTAAAGAATGTTTGGTTGCTTTTAGGGTTCCTTTGGAAGTGAGTGAAACTTTTAACCAAAAAAGCAAAAAATTAAAATTATTAAAAAAATTGAAAAAATGCCGGGCAGTTATTCCGGTTACATAGGCTCACGCCTATAAACCCATACGGGTTAGGCAGAGCACTAGTGGTCAGAACCACGTTTGACATGAAGTCTGAGGGTTATTAAATGAAACAAATGATGTGTAGGGGTGAAAGGATACAGCAAAACTCTTACGTCCCTATTACTGACTTATACAGTTTGCCTAGGAAAATTTGATAGAATGTACCAGCATTCTAAGTTTTTTTTTCATTCCTTCAGCGAAGTTAGTACTAAAATATTTTTGCAGGACAATGCCATAGTGTGTCTTTTTTAACACGCAGTGAATAGAACTTGATATCTTAGAACTTACCATCTGTGACCTTGGACAAGATTGAGGTCAAGAGTTAACCTATCTTATAATAAATATAATAAATAAATAAAATAAAAACATGTTCACCTTATAAAATTATATGTATGAGAAAGTGAAAGTGCATGAATGTGCAATTGTCTCAATCATAAAAAAAAATATTTGTGTAAACTTTAAGCTTAGGTACTACGATGAAAATGTAGGGCACAATTCATTACTTAATTTACAAAAATAAACTCAATTTTAGCATAAACACTAGGAAGTGAAAGAGGTGTGTCGAAGCAAGTGCCAATCTGTGGTGTCTGCCTACCCTAATGGGACAAAGGCTTAATCTTATGTATGTATGTATAAACATGAGTCTTGTACACCATCAATTTAGATTAAATCTGTATTAAAATTAAACTTTAAAGTAAAGTCAAGAGGAGAGCTAAATCTATACTATTATAAAACCTAGATTTTACTAATTTTGCTGCCATTTACCCCAAAATAATAAAATTGAAGCATTTGTCAAACTATCAACTGTGCATTAAATATCTTAAGTTTTTTTTTTTATTAAGAATGGGTTCGCTCTTGACCACAATCTAGCTCAGGGCAAAGATGCGGTCGAGGATGTAGCGAGCTCACCCAGAATAAGCCTATTCACTCGTACTTTAAAGATATTCGGGTTGTATGAGCTCGGAAATACAGACGCCGGCAGAGAATTCCACTCCTTGGCAGTGCGCAATACAAAAAAAAAAAAAAAAAAAAAATTAAAAACCTGCAGAACCATGAAAAATCAACAGCAATCCTGGCTTACCATCTAAACATTACCAATAAATATGAAAGAGTCCGTTACTCAATACATGCGGTAACTATTATCTCCTATAACGACGTATTTAGGTACAGTCGCCGCAATAAATATCCCACCCAATCCCAGTACAGTCAGACTAATAAATTTATTGTAAAATTGAGACGTATGAGCGAGATCTAATCTGGCTTACAAGATTTATAAGAGAAATGGATTTATTTGAGAAAAAAATTGGAAAATATTGTCGCTAGATCCGGTTACTAAGTGTACTTTTTGGACCCGTTTTATAATGGTGTCCTCATCCGTATATCGGTATAAGTGTTATAAATATTAGTTGAAATAGATATAACGAGTATTTATATCGTTTTGGTTTGATAAATCCTTACTCGAATTTTTTGATAATTTTAAATGGCTAAATTGATTGCTGTTGATAAGGAATTGGAGAAGTAACAAAGTACCTACTTAGTTTGTATATAGTGTGTCTATTAAATTTTGTGCTTTTCTGCAAGTTTTTTTATATAATTTGTAATACTATAATCCGTTTCACACTTATTTTCCTTACTACTATAATAAACAAGAAAGTTTGTAAGTATGGATGTTTGTTACTCTACTCTTTCACACTCAAACGGCTGGACTGATTATGATAAAATTTAGAATTGAGGTAGCTGGCACCCTGGATTAACACATAGGCTACATAATTTTCCCAAATTCCCACGGGATTTTACTACAGGTAAAATCATTATTTTCTTACTAATATTATAAATGCGAAAGTAACTCTGTCTGTCTGTCTGTCTATCCGTCTTTCACACCTAAAATACTGAACCGATTTTGATGAAATTTGGTATACAGAGATAGATTAGAGCCTGGGAAAGGACATAGGCTACATTTTATCCCACAGTTGGGCACGATATAACCTGTAGTCTATGTGGGCGGAGCCGCGTGTGGAAAGCTAGTATCATTATTAAATAGAAAACAGACATATCTTGTACTTATTTAAAATAATTAATCATTTAATCAAAACATAGATAATTCAGTAGGTAAAAGTGTCTATTTCTGTAAACCAAAAAAAATCGCATCCACAGATTCGTTCCCCATTACTACCAACAACGGTAAACTGAGAAATTCAAAAAAGAACACAGAAGTGACGTCACGACGAGCCGCCTAACGGTCAAACCGGACAACCCTTGTTAGACAAAAAAAAAGAAGAAAAAAGTTCGGAAACGTGAAGTTTGTAAACGCCATTAGAAAAGTAATAAACTAATAAAATATTCTCTTTTTGTTTAATTTTAGAACGGTTGTGCAAAATTTCTTTTCGTAGAATTGAAGGTTGAATATGTCGGTGTCTTTGCGATTTTTTTGCAATTTTACTTTTTAGTTCATGTTTTTAAATTTTTAGGGTTGCAATTAAGATAGTAAACAAACCAGGGTAATATAAACATTGAGTTTAAATATTTATTTGTGTTACAGTTAGGTTTATTGAAAAATAAGTTGACTTCGAAGACAGGAGTCAGTCAGCTGTTGCGTAACAATTAAAAAAAAATGCTCTTTGTATGCTATTATAAGCATGCGTTTGTGTGTCCTATGTGACATAATAGCAGTGATAGGCCTTGGTGGTAAACCAAAGGTTGCAGGTTCAAATCAAGAAATAGGAAGAATAGGGAGAAATAGAAAAGAAAAAAATGAGTAGCGTCCTTTGTAAGCGTTAAATAGATAAGTAAGGCGTAGAAAACTGCTGAGCTATTCTAAACTTATTTAGTAATCTGTGGTTGTCGGTGCTGGCTGTACAATTATTTAAGATATTTAGCTCTTAGTCTAGAATAATACCATTGTACAACCGTTTGATAACCCAAATAAAAAAAAATAAAAAAAAATAAAAAAAAAAAATCCTGGTGCGGACTTGTATACCACTAATTATTCGTCTTTTCAGATTTATGTATGGATTTTTTAATAATTTATCACTTGCTCAGTGGTGAAGGAAAACATCGTGATTAAATTCCTCATATCTAAGAAAATTAGTTTTCGAAATGCACGGGGTCCACCAACCCACATTGGGTCAGCGTAGTGGACCTTCTTGTTTCAAAAGGAGGCCCTTGCCCCTTCATGGGGACTTAACCAGGCCCATCAAAATCTTGTTTCTACTAATTTTGCCTTAGTCCAACTGCGTAGCATGTATCTTATTATAATATCATTATTGTCACACAAGTTCATTAATAAACCGTTAAATTGTCCAAAATTAAAAAACATAATAAAGGTGTAATGTCTCCATCTTCGCTCAAAACAAGAACAAAAAGTGCCGATCTCATTCCGACGGGCTTTTTGCAAATTCCATATTCAAAATGAAGTAATTTAAAAAAGGAATAGTTAAAAAACTGCCAGCGTACCGTTCTGCTTATTACTGGCCAGTTGTTACTGAACAATGTTACGAATTGTGCCGCGTCCAAGGAGAGTTTTATGACTTTTAAAGAGCGTTTAAAAAGTTCAGTTTTTATGGAAAAAGTAATTCTTGGAGACAGTTTTGTGTAAAAAAAAAATCGGTGGTCTGTCCAAAGTTTCGATTGTTTCCGAGACGTGCTTTAACGATGTCTTTATAAAGTGTTACTTTAATTGAAATATCTCCGTTAAGCTTCGTTTACCCTTAAAAGATTGTCTTGTATACTTTTGCTGGACTGGAAGTGAAAGAAAAATTTAGAATTTACTTCCAACCCTTCCCAGGCATACTGTGAAAGTCAGTAAGTGGAATGTGAGGGTTTTGCCGTATAAAAGTATAAAGGCTTATAACTTACCACTACAGACTCATGCGCAATCTCTCTGGATGTTTGTCAGTTGTGGCATCAAGTGATACAATTTTAGAACCACAAGACGTTCTGCCTACCCTGGCAGAGATTGGTGTGATAGATAGACATTGCACTCTTTCTTTTCAGTAAATATATAAGAAATTGTAACCATTTATGCAATGCATAGAAATGGTTTTAAAATAATCAACAAATAAATCTTGAACATGAAATATTTTTATGATTTCGTATAAATTACGGTATACTGTAATTATCATCTCATTACAAACATGAAACTGGTAATCAAAAATTACGTCATTTGGTACTTTAATAATTATAAGACTGACATTTTTATGTGTAACCGACAATAATTGGTTAAGCACGAGTCTAGCTATAACCCGAGAGTTCAATCTTAAAGAATTTTTGGTTTTAGGATAAAATTTTGTTTATTTTTACTTTTTTGTCTGCATTAAGAGAAACCTGAACATATTCCTTATGATCTTGAAACTTACTTAGGTACTTAAATAAAGAAAATGTTTTTAAAAAAAATTTATGTCGCTTACTTACTTGAATTTTTCTATTATCTACAAGTCGAGAATAAAAAGATAATAGTTTCGTAACTAAAAAAGAAATGAATTAATTTTTCAAAGGTTAAGTTTAAGAATCAAAGGAAGAACTTAACCTAACCTTTTACATAAATATAAAGTGAAACCATCTGGACTTAGAAACGCAAGGGCACAGCCGTTTCCACAGCCATTTTATACTGTGACATTCTGTGACATTAAAATTCAAAAGGAAGCAAACGCGACTAGAAAACATCTACTTATACCAGAAACATTACATCGAGTCAGCGATCGTTTAAAAATAAATTTATCTACACGTCTTCGTTTTTCCTCATTAAAAACGGTACGCTAAACTCACGCGCAACGCATTAAACTACGGAGTTGCTATAATCGCGCCGCGATCTGTAACGTCGCATATCGTTTTATTAATCGCTAGGTGCGCCGACGCAGTGGCAAAGTTCACGCGATCCCACCACGACAGTATCGGTAACGCACCGAGCATTAGACCATGAAACGGAGATATACAGGTTTATACAAGTGCGAAAGAGACAGATAGAAGAATAGAGTTGCGTTAGAAGTTGACCACGCCTCCTCAGCCGCTGAAGCTCAGAATCCTCCCTCGCGAGCATTCGTGCGCAAGCGCCAAAGCAGCCGCACGCGGTCTGTGTTCGAATTTTCGAAAATGGATTCGAACGCGCGAATTCAAACCCGTCAATAGCCAGTGACAATTTCAAAAATTTATTCCATTATTTTAGTTTTATTTTTATTTGTTTGGCATTACATTAAATGTGTTTATTTTAGAAAGTTTTCGGCCAGTGTGTAGGGCAAAGACAATTGTGTTTAGCGCGATTTCAGTTTGCCTTTTCAGTTAGTAGCGTTCTGTAAATGAATTCGGCATTTGAAACGAAAGTGACTGTGACAATTGAAAACGATAGTACTGGTAATTGAATATACACGATTGTAGGTCGCATAGTGAAATTTTTATTGACAGAAAACAATTTTTTTGAGGATACTCAGTGAAGTGATTGTGGGATTATTTTCTCGCCGTTTTTGATTCGCTGAGTGAACACCAAAGAAATTAAGGTAATTAACTTTATTTAACACTACCCTATTTATACATAAGCACGTTGGTAGGCTTACGAATCGATCTAACCTATTTTAATTGACGTGAATTTTTCGAAATTTTATATAGTTCTTGAATTTACATTAGTTTGATATTTTTAATGTGTTATTATTTTATGCGTTATAAACTATATCTTAGTACCTAGATACCAATTATGATAAATATTGATAAAGTTTTTTTTTTAATTTTAGTTTAAATTCCAAAAAAAAAGCAATTTATGATTTCGGAACTTCTTCCATAGAAACGACATCAATGAGTCCTCCTTTATTTTTATTTTTTTCCAAATTCCAAAGTGAAATTGTTTTTCCTTACTTTATACTTTTTTTTTCTTTTCATATTTACCTTTAGTTTTTCCAGAATAAAAACACTTCGATTAATTTCACTTATGAAGTTTTATGATTTTGCCACCCAAGTGTGGTAAACGATCAAATAAATTAATTGTAAAATTTTGTCTTGTTTCTCCATATATTTTAGAACGCATAGTTTCACACAAGATAAATTAATAAAAAAATAATTAACTTGATAATCATTTAAACACTGTTTACTAAACAATTATTAAATTAGTTATAAATTAGTTAAAAACAATATCAATCAAAATTTCAAAATAAATCAAAAAAGCACTTAATAAAAAAAATCAATGCATTAACGTAAACAACTTTAATATATAGCTTTAAAAATGTCTTGTATGTGTTAATAAGTTGGTAAAATTAATATTGAAATGCTTATTTAATTAAACAATTACAGTAATAAAAAGTGGCAATTTCGAGAATAAATAAAATAAACCTGCTACTTCATTATTGTTATCGACGACTGTTGCTTTGAAAGGTTAAGTGACTACTTGACACTCTGCCTACCCCAGTAGGGTAGGCGTGAGCAAGGGATTCGATTAATTTAATAAAAATTACTTGTAAATTACGAGATAAAAAAAAACAAAATAATGAACTCCATTTTTATCGACGGCTGGTTTGGTCGAGTGGTACTGATGCTGCCTCTTGAATGACGGGTCCTGGGTTTGATTACGGTTTTCCATTTGTGTAATAAACATATGTTTGTTCTCGGGTCATGGGTTTTCGTGTCTGTTTTTGTGTATGTTCTACGGGACCCGCGACACAAGAGAAACCTTAGTGCGGGCATTTGAGTGTGTATCGTTTATTTAATTCGTAATATATTATTTATCTATGAAAAAAAATAGATCACACCTAAACTCGTATCCGCCAAACGACAAACAAACAATTAAGTTCAAACTCACATAAATGTGTTAATATAAAGTATTTGGCTTAAATTTACCTAACCTATTTAATATGTGAGAATAGTCTAATATAAGTCATTGAGGAATTTTTCAACCGTAAATGCATAATGTAAACCTGACAATTGTTACACTAAATCAAATTTATCACACATAAAATTAAATATCTTATACAATACAAGTGTTGTAATTATTTTTAAAATGTGTACAGATTGTTTTTATTTAAAACTACGTGTAATTGAATTAAACTAGACGTCGTCGTTACTAAATCTTTGTTCTCTTAAATATAAAATAGAATATTTAATAAACATATGTATTTATACAAAGCGGTGATAGCCCAGTTGGTAATGAGCCAGACTTGTAATCCGAAGAAGTGCACATCCTGGTGCGGGCCTGTACCACTAAATTCGTATTTTCGGATTTATGTACGGATTTTCTAATTATCACTTGTTCACCGGTGAAGGAAAACATCGTGATGAAACCCGCCCGTCCAAGAAAATTAATTTTCGAAAGACGAGCAGTCCACCAACCCGCATTGGGCCAGCGTGGTGGACTATGGCCTAAATCCCCTTCGTGTTTTGAAGGGAGGCCCGTGCCCCTCGGTGGGGACGTAGTTATATGGTCTGGTATAAAAATATGTATTTATATAAAAAAATGTATCTAAATATATAAAACAAAGTCGTGTTAGTTACACCACTTATAACTCAAGATCAGCTGGACTGATTTTGATCAAATTTGGTATGGAGGTAGCTGATAGCCTGGATTAACACATAGGCTACATTATTTTTCGAAATTCCTACGGGAACGAAGTCCCGGGCGTAAAGCTAGTTTTATATAAAATAGGCTTTCTACTTTATATTGCTAGGCCAAAATCTATCACGCCCAATAGACAAACAAGAGTTCATCGCTGTGCATTATTTTCATAATAATTGTAATTTGAGTTATCTTTTAATTTCCTTAATAAGTCATTTGACAGATAATGAGACGAGATTATGTCGTATTTCTTCGAAATTCGGATTTTGACACTTTAGTCTTGTTTTTTTATATCGTGACATAAGTAATCCATGTCTTTCTATCGCACGATTTACACTATCTGTCAAATGTTCATTTACCGACTTAAAAAAAGGAGGAGGTGTGTTCGACTGTATGTATTTTTTTTTATGAATGTTCATCGATTTTTCCGCCAATAATGGACCAATTTTCAAAATTATTTTTTGTTCGAAATAGTATACACCAGAGGTGGTCCCATATAAATGTTATAAAAAATTATTCAGCGCTTTTAAAAAATCAACAAAAACAAAAAAATACTACAAACCAGAACATCATCTAAATAAATGAGTGACATTTGCGAACTGTGGTTTGGATTGAAGTCGGTGACTCATACGTTTTTATTACGTGGAAAATTATTTTCAAATCTAAACTTCGTTTACAATTTTCGTATTTTGAACCTTAAATATTTAAGAATATGACTTAAAACTAAGGATGTGTGGGATATAACAACTTAGTGCTCAAAAATCGTCATCTTCACCTGCTAGCGGTGTACCCTCAACGGACGAGGCTCTGATGTATACATGCTCTGATGTTGGCCGTGTGGTGATCGGTCAAGAATAACACCACCCCATCTCTTTCCGTGGGTGTCGTTAGAGGCGACTAAGGAAACACAAATGAGACCTGCCTCCTAGTAATCCATCCCAGGCAACGACACTTCATTTTTTTTCTGAATCTGAGGTGTCGTCCTATGGTCTCATGCGGTGTGGTAGACTCTGTAAAGGGCCGTCTGGTTCGCGACCACCCTCCTACCGAAGTCCGACGCTACACAGCTTGCTGTGTTCCGTCGGTGCGTGGGAGTACCAGTACCTTTACAGGCATT
This sequence comes from Aproaerema taeniolella, assembly GCA_949987775.1. NCBI lineage: Eukaryota > Metazoa > Arthropoda > Insecta > Lepidoptera > Gelechiidae > Aproaerema > Aproaerema taeniolella. The sequence goes on along the minus strand of OX465258.1, from coordinate 1,006,332 downwards.
TTCTGGGTTAACTCGCTCCATCGTCGACCTCATCTTTGACCTTTATGGTCAAGATTGAGGTCAAGAGTTAACCCATCTTATAATTAAAAAAAAATTAAAAAAAAATACAACCCGTAAAGTGTTTCTCTACTTGAAATTGGCGATTTCGCGATTCTGTATTTTAATATTTTGATTAAAACACTCGGACATTTGAAGCGCTCGTGGCCTCGCTGGTCTCAACCGATCAGTGAGGTTAAGCAACGTAGACAGAGGCAGGGAACCTGATGAGTGACTAAAGTGGCAATTTATCACGAGCATTTCCGTGCTTTTGAGGGCACGTTAAGCTGTCGGTCTCGGCTATTGTCGATTGTCTACAGTCGTTAAAACCAAGTCAAAGACCATTGTGCGGTTTGAAAACTCTGACACCAGGGTTAGCCAAGTTCGCCACAAACTTGACTATACCTACACGATAAGAAGAAAGAAGAAATGGCAAAATCATGTGACATTGTGGATGCAATTTTTAAAACAATTGAATTGACTGGTATCAATCAGAATCGGTAATAGAAAAATCAATAGGTGCTAGACCAATAAAGGAGAAATTAATTAAACAAACTGTCCGATAATAACTGCATACATTTTCTCGTCTGTTCGACTCAAGACGAATGGTCTGGGCAAACTATTAAGTAAATTAGATTGTCCTGTTCCTCCTGTGCGAGACTCAAACCCACTTCTACGCCTTAATAGCCTAGGCTACCGGTAATTACACAAATATTAATCAAAAACGCCATTAGAGGAGCATCCAACAATGGCGCAGAAGCGATAACTGTCAGTCAAGACTCACAGCGACATTAAACTGCATTAGTAATACGTTTGAAATGCTATGCTTTTCTTGCTTTTCAAGGTTTTATGTTCTACAAGGTTATTGGTAAAATACCTCGCATGACTAATCCAGCGTGGAAGGAAGTGGTATATATAATTAAATAAATAAAATATTTATTTCTTAAAACAAGAGAATATAAGGTTAAATTAGTTCAGAATCTCCTTTTAAGCTAATATTAGCATGTGCCAGGAGATGCCGCTCTTCCTTAATACAATTATAGCAGCTTAATATCAACTTATTATTTTAGAAACATTTTTTTTGTTTCTTACATACCTAGTTAAGTCTAATAAAATTTTTAAAAAAAATATTTGTACAACATCAGGTAAAACATGCTATCTTATTTTTATTTTGAGAGTAAACATGCTTATATGATTTAAGTATAGAAATTATATCAAAGAAAAGCTAGTAAAAAAACAACGGGTTGCACTCCGGGAGTGCCGGCAGAAGTGAAAACTTGAACATTATCGTTGTGCATTAATATGGAGAAAAAAAAACAAAATACACAAAAAGAGTCCCGTTATTCTCTCAGGATACGAACCCTCAACCTGTTGCTTACAATCTGGCAACTTTTCCACTCAATCAAACTGTCCGCTTTCAATTTAGTAAAATAGTCTATCGGTATTTGCGCACTAAGTGCGAATAAGTTGACATCGTTGACATTTGTCACAGAGATAATTTTACCATAGGGCTGCCATCCGTCCGGGTTTCCACCCATACTTCAAAGTACACAACGCTGCTAAAGAAGTTTTCACTTCAAAAAGGTGGCAACCCTATCCTACGCATTTTCGATCACGGTCACGTGACATCTGACGATCTGGCGCGAGTTCATCGCCAGTTTAACATTTTTTTCCCATACTAAAAGTGCTCAACGCCGCTAAAGAAGTTTTCACTTCAAAAATCTAAACCCTAGCTTGTAGAAGCAAAGTTGCTTACCTATGTGTTTCTTAGCCCCCGACAGAAAAGAGGGGCGTTTTAAATTTGACGTGTGTATCTGTCTATGGCATCGTAGCTCCTAAACGAATGGACCGATTTCGATTGGTTGAATTTGTTTGAAAGATAGCATTATCGAGATGGTTCTTAACTCTATCTGATTAGAATTGGTTCAGCTGTTTAAAAGTTATTTACAACTTTGCAATTTTTGTTAGTGTTGATACTACATTTTTAATTTTAGAGTTATTTTGAGATGTACTTCGGGGAGTGCGCTCATCATACATAATAATGTATTTAATTAGAATTAGTTTTTATTATATTCTGCTAATTAAATTAATGTACACAATGTATATTGTTAAATGAATAAATAAATGAAATGAAATAAAATCAGCTGCATAAGCTAATCACCTACCCATTTCTTCCATCAGACGTACAGAAGCGCTGCAGAGTACCACCCTTACCTTGTCGAGATCCCTCGAATCCGTACTGAGTACTTCCCTTCATCTTTTATATTGTGCACTGCTAAGGAGTATAATACTCTACCTGCGTCTGTATTTCCGGGCTAATAAAACCTGAATCTCTTTTAGTTTTAGTAAATAGGCATCTTCTGGGTTAGCTAGCTACATCTCCGACTACATCTTCGCCCCTGGGCTAGATTGTGGTCAAAAGTAAACCTATAAATCTGTTTAAAAAATAAATGTTATAACATAGATACTCCTATTGATAAAACGGCTAGAAAAACTCAGTCTTTATTTACCCAGTTACCTATTTAGTCCTTACTATTCAAAATAAAACAATCGTCTTTGTTCATTGTCAACTGTATTACGTGAAATATACGATAGTGTCTTTTTGCCCTGACTTCATGGGAAATATTCCCACAAGGGCCGCACTTGGCATACTATATTGTCTTTAAGTTTTTATCGCACAATTTTAATAACCACACATAATGGTCAATTGTTTGAATAAGTCGCGTTTTATTTTTATGTTTTCTTTAATTGCTTGTACAACCTAGTTTTTTAGGTTACCTGTGGACTTTGATTTTTGTGATGCTGTCATATTTCATTAAATATTCAGCAAATTGCAAAAAAGAAAATTCATTCATTCGAATGAATAAAAATTAATAAAACAGCAAAATAAATATATTAATAAATGAATTCAATTGAATTGAATTATTATTTAACACTCTCACGGTAGACTAGCAGTGAAGAAAAACTTAGAATGTACCAGCGGCTAACTCTTCCCAGGCACTCTGTAGAAACCAGTAAGTGGAAAGCTAGGATTTGATGTATCGCGGGCGAAAGGCAACCTGTCACCACTATCATCTTCCATCTAATAACTATCGGAATTTATCACGAGCATTTCCGTGATTTGGAGGGCACGTTAAGCTGTTGGTCCCGGCTGTTGTCGATTGACTACAGTCGGTAAAACTAAGTTGGAGACCATTGTGCGGTTTGAAAACTCTGACACCAGGGTAAGCCAAGTTCGCCACATACTTGACTATACCTACACGATAAGAAGAAGAAGACTATCGGGATATCGTTCTCAGGTCTGACTTTACCTTACATCTATGCTAGTTATGCTGCATAGAATTTAAACCTTCAAAGAAAGTGAATCTTCTTTTTTATGTTACTAAAATCGAGGAAAAAATAATGTGAAAAATTTACGTACCTTTTATTTTTTTTCTATTTTTATAATAAGTTTTTCGCACTGTTTTTGAGTTTGTTCGTTACAATCATACAAAAATACAAATCTTTCCTCTTTATAATATTTGTAGGCATAATTAGTATAAGGTCTTACTGAATATTGCTTACATTGCTTATTGCTTACGTTATTGCTAAACAAGTATCTATCTTATATACTATTCAATTTGATATAAAAAAATCTTTGTTCGATTCATTGACAAATCATTAGTAGTAGGTAGGGTAAATGACCCTATAGTGTTGCGTGCTGATGATAAGAAATTTACCTTTAATGTTATTGTTTAAGTACTCGCTATGGGAATTGGGTTTTGAAGAAGTGTGTTGTTTTAAATGTTTTATGACCATTTTGCACATAAGTATGTATTGGATTGATAATTTTACTTCACTTAGTAAATGGTGCAGGAAACTTCATATTAACATTTGTATCCTTATTCCTAACTAGCTTTCCGCCCGTGGCTCCTCCCGCGTGAACTAAAGGTTATATCGTGCCCAACTGTGGGACAAAATGTAGCATATGTCCTTTCCCAGGCTCTAATCTATCTCTGTACCAAATTTCATCAAATCGGTTCAGTAGTTTAGGCGTGAAAGACGGACACAGACAGAGTTACTTTCGCATTTATAATATTAGTAAGTAAGTAAGGATTAAATCAAAAACAAAACGTTTATGCAAAATTCTAGGTAAGTATTGTTAGGAATCTAAGTGTTTATGTACATGTATAGTTTGTATGTATTTAAAAAAAAAACATACAAATAGTATAATAATTATCTAGTACTATTACAAGACTTTTTTAGTTAGGGGTTATATGGCGCTGTGTAAGTTGACCAAGAATGTTTTTTATACAGATAAGTAGAAAGGTAAAACAGATACAATAGACAGGAATAGTTCTCCTTCTATCATGTCAACAATTTATTGAACTAGACCAGAATTTGTTAGATCAGAAGACGACAACTTCCTAGAAAACTTCCACGCTGGACTGAGAGTGAAAGAAAAACTTTGATGTGATTCCAGAACCACATGGCATTCAGCCTATTTCGAAAAGGATTATAGTCGTGAGTCTATAGATAGACAGATAGATAGAAGATAGATAGCAGCGTTCCCCTCTCTCAGGCGTTCACTGAAAACCAGCGTCGATGGCTCTTCGGAGCCGCGGCATTTTGCCGAGTGAAAGACTTTTTGGTACTGTTTTACTTAGTTTTTAGTTTATTATTAGTTTAGTCTTAGTTTTCTTTAATGTAAAAGTACCAAATAAATGTTTATCTATTCTATTCTATTCTAGAAACAATTTAATGCATACTAGGAGTTGATGATCCAATTATTCAGGATTTTTCTTTTTTTTACAGATTTATTTAAAGATATGCCGATAATTATACAAAAGTTTAATACTTAGTTATAGATAAATCTGTCGTCAAGTCCTACTTCACAATGGACAGGGTAAATGCCCTGTTCAGTGTCGCGTGCGGGTAATTAGAGGCTGCACCTTATAATTGTCGCTAAGCGCTCTATGGGAACGCGATTGTCCGGATATTTACTTCCGAGGACGAGAACTGACTATTTTACCCTACTTAATGAAAAATAGGAGTTTTAAATACAGAAAAAAAATGTATAAAAAATACAGCTTAAGTAAACTATTTTTCTGTAATTTTTTTCCTACTTTTTTGTGCAATTAGGAATATTTATAAAGCTACTAGCGTTCCGCCCGGGACTTCGTTCCCGTAGGAATTTGAGGAAAATTATGTGGCCTATGTGTTAATCCAGTGTGCCTTATAGTAACAAATAATTTTAAATTTCGCGCCATTTCTACACGTGCTGCAATTGCTTGCAGCGCCTTTCGAAATGCAACCCAAATAATCGTTGTTCTGAATAAAGTTCAAATACTCGACAACAGATGGCGTCACTACACTTATTTTCCAAGTTGAAGGGTTGGAAAAGCCCTTATATCTTTAAAAACACGCCCTTTAGGTTAAAACGGGACCTTTCTCGTTCGAGGGGGGATAAAGGGCTATCACACTATATAAGTCCCTTTATCGTGCTGGGACTCCTTTTTAAGTTTTATCGGCACGCACATTTTATTAACTTAGTTTTATTATATATAATGATGATAATGATAAGGCAAGAACGTTGGGGTTGATACAATGTTTTAACCATCCCCCTAAGGAATTTATTTCCACACAGCCATTTTTTTTTTTTTAATTTGTGATAAGGCCCTAAATATGTTTACCACATTTTACCGATAATTATCATTGAATCTCCTAAGCCTACCTCCAAAGAAACTATCAGACAGTCAAGTTGTGAGCCTCAGAAAGCGATTAACCCATCAGATGGTGATTAGCAATTAGTTTTGGCGTTAGTTGTGACACCATCGTTAACCACTGGAACCTTTCAGTTGCTAATTATCGACTGTTGCGATATAGGTAGCTGAGAGGTACAGTAAACTGCACATGAGGTTACCACAAATCGTCAAATTTCCCCAATGGATAGTAAACTCTAATACTTGGAGATAAAATTTAAAATCGATTGAAGAAATTTGACAGTTTTGGGTAGCATGATGTTCTGTTGACTGTACTTCAATCATAGCTTCAACTCGAGGGATTGGGGGAAATTTTAAGTTTAATTATAAGTTTTTTTTTTACACAGATTATCCCCATACATACATACCGCTCACGTCTGTAATCCCCAACGGGGTAGGCAGAGCATCGGTGGTTCCAGAAAACCACTTAATTCCACGTTTGACACCAATAGTTAGGGTTATAAGATGAAACATGTTGTGTAATGGTGATAGGTGGTCAGCTTATCCCCATAAAATATCGCAAATAAAACAACCATATTGGTATATCTTCTTTAAATTTATTCAATTCTTTGAAAAATAGTCCACTATCTTTATTTTGCCAATGTCCGAGTTTTTAATAATTTAAACATAGAATGGCGAAGTCGCCAGTGCAAGTGCGAAACCTTAATTTTCAATTCTAGTCAATGAATTTTGTTTTACTGGAAATTTGTGGAAACGTGACGAAAATGAAAAAAAATTGCGTAAATTCGACCATTTTTCATACAAAAGGCAGGAAAAAAGTGCATTTTCGTTTTCGTTTCTGTCACGTTTTCACAAATTTCAACTAAAACAAAATTTATTAACTAGAATTGAAAATTCAAGTTTAGCACTAGCTCGTCTGATAGCCCTCTTTGTATCTTGAGTATGCTTTTAAATGATTCTCAAACAGACCTCTTTTGTATGAAAAATCGTGCAATATCCCTAGACCATGTTGATGTATGTATTAGACAAGCAACCATGGGAATAAATAGAATGAAAAAAATAAGGTAAGTATAATTGAGTTAAAAAGAGCAACCCTCGGAGTTTCTGAGAAAGACTGCACCTGTGCGAATAGACGCAAAGTTAAAAAAGCTAATGAAGTTCTCTACTTTGACTTTTTTTAAGTATATTTTGAATGTTGTATGAAATAAAACAAAAATATTTGACTTAGGCTTTGATTTTATGAGATTTAAAGTAGCATTAACTTTAATAGACGTTTCTACAACTAGGTGTATAGAATAGAATAGAATAGAAAAAATCTTTATTTTATAGGACATTCAGGATGCCACTTAAAACAAGTCAAGATTACAATGAAATACATACAAACATACATTAAACGATTTAAATACAAACGTACGCATTCGTTCTTTTGACCATACTGACTCTACGCCTATTCGCGAAGGTGCAGTCTTCCTCAGCGTCAAGCGATGTCTTAAAATGTGTTAATTAGCTCTAAATAATCGTTCACAAATTAGTCAAGGCATTACGTCACGTTTTGTGTAAAACGCTTGGTTCAATGGATGTTTTGTCATAATTGTTTCTAACTAATGATTGGGAAATTGAAAGGAAATTGTTATTGTGTAGTATGACAATCATTTTCGGCCGTAGCACAGTTGCGCAGAGTTTTCACTTGCCAATCGTGCCGCTCTCTTTTTGGAATTGATCAGTGAGGTTAAGCAACGTATACGGGGATGACACGTTGATGGATGAACATAGTCTTCATCTAATAATATAAATACGTAAGGAACTCTGCCTGTCTGTGTGTCTGTAAAGCTTTCACGCCTTAACTACTAATCGGATTTTGAGGAAATTGGGTACATAGTTAAATTAGACCTTGGGAAAGGACATATGCTACATTTTATTTCACAGCTGGGCACGATATATCCTGTAGTCCACGCGGGCAGAGCCGTGGGCGGAAAGCTGGTTCATAATGAACTTTTCCGTACTTCGAAAGGCGCGTTAAACAGTCGTCAGTCCCGCTTGTTGTCGATTGAATACAATCGTTAAACAAAATCAGAGGGCAATGATAGGCCTGATAGATCAGTACATAAATACCTTGCCTACTGATCTGAAAAATGTGGGTTCATTCCTGACTACGTTAAAGTACCATTCGTGCTAAGCATTTTTCTTTAATATTAAATTTATGTATAAATATTAAATATTAATTAATATTAAAAAGTTCCTTATATATAAAATTCTTTGGGGTGAAATATGAAAATTTACTCTTCGAGTCAACTAAGGAAGCTTATTCCCAACAGTGGACTATATTCCCAACAGTGGCTTAATAGGTGAATAGATGTATTTAATATGTTTGTGAATCAACTTGGAAAAAGTAAGTTATTCTTGCAAAGCAATTCATGTTTTCTGTTTAGTCGGAGAAATAAAAACTAAGTCCACTTTTTACTCTGAATTAGCAATTCAATGACTAATTAGTCATTAATGAATGAGTTTTATCAAATACTAAGCTTTATTAGAAGCCTTAGACAACTAAAATTACAGATACCCTGCAGTATTGTAGCTTCGTATATATATACATCAACTGGTCCTATTGCATGGATATTGCACGATTTTTCATACAAAAGAGGTCTGTTTGAGAATCTATAAAAGCATACTCCAGATACATGGAGGGCTATTAAATTTTCAGACGAGCAAATGCTAAACTTGAATTTTCAATTCTATTCAATACATTTTGTTTTATTTGTGAAAACGTGACGGAAACTAAAACGTAAATGCACTTTTTGTCTGCTTTTTGTACAAAAATGGTCGAATTTACTCAATTTTTTTTTATTTTCATCACGTTTTCACAAATTTCTAGTTACCTAAATTTATTGACTAAAATTAAAAATTCAGGTTTAGCACTTGCTCGTCTAAAAAATTAAAGCGTTCCATGTATCTCGAGTATGATTTAGTAGCTTCTCAAACAGACCTCTTTTGTATGAAAAATCGGGCAATATCCCTAGACCGCGTTGAAGTGTATATTTTGAAATATCGACCTATGTTCCTTGGGGAAAGTTATTAAGTTTAGTGGGCTAATTTACATCCTGAGTTTTCGCTAATTTAAAGTCACTTTATATAACTTGTGCTTGTTTATCTAGCAGTTGTCACACTAAAAACTTAAGTTCCTAGAATTCCCTTGCGACAAGTAGGTAGACCATTTAATTTCTTGTCTTTTACCCTATTAGTTCTCTATAAGGTAAATAGTTACGGCAGCTTGGTATAAAAAGATTCTCACGGATTCCTTGCGTTAATTAGATTGCCGAGAGAAATAAACTTCGACATTGCCTGTGTGGGTGAGCAGAACAAACATACGTAGAATCATTTGACGCAATTTTAAATAAATTAAAAATTAAAAAATATCACCTGTCAGTATTCCATTTTGAAATGATGTGGAATTATTATTTTTTTCATTAGTAAAAAAAAATTGTTATTCATGATTTGATGTCTATTGGGTGACGCCAAATCATAATTCAGCTAAAAAAAATAATTGAATTAAATACCAAACTCGGGGATTTATAAAAATGATACTTTCCAGTGACACTATTTTAAATTATTTAGCGAAACTTATGGATATGGTTATTCCCATGAAACTGAACAACTTTTCCCAAGAAACCGTCACGTTTTCACAAATTTCAAGTAAAACAAAATTTATTGACTACAATTGAAAATTCAGGTTTAGCACTTGCTCGTCTGAAAATTATAGCGCTCCATGTATCTCGAGTATGCTACTATAGCTCCTCAAACAGACCACTTTTGTATGAGAAATCGTGCAATATCCCTAGACCGTGTTGATGTGTGTATTTATATATTTTTTAAATCTCGATTTTGCCAAAGCTTAGGGCATTTAATTACGTTCATGATTGCCTGAAACCCTAAACTATCCATAAAACTCTCATTCACCACACTTTAATATGAATTATTATAATAACAGAACCTGAACCACCAAAAGGCCGCATAAGCACATTCTAGTGCACACGCTGTAACCTAGGTTATAAGTTATAACCTAGGCTAACCCCGGACAGTCCAGTTCCCACGTACAGTAATGCCATCTAATGATGCCTTCCATAATCTTGAACAGATGGATATACATCCTCACACATAGTTGAATATTACGAGTGATATATGTATATGTAAGTCTCGATTGGGCGCTGGTTGCTTTTGTGGCTGTGTGAATGGATTATGTTCTCGCTTCGTCTCTTACGGGGTAGGTAAAGAGGACTAGAACGAGTTTCACCCTTATGAACTATAACTTACACACTATTCATCTAACATGAATTAACGTTATTTATTCTTATATTGTGTAACTAGAAATAAGTTATCGAAAACTAAGGATATGAAACTGAATAAGTTTACCAAAGGTACATTGTTAAAATTTGAAAAAAAAATTCGCCTCTACTCACAACTTGTGCGATCATTTGATTTGCGTGTTTATTTTTAATATTTTTTATTATAAGATGGGTTAACTCTTGTATAGGAAGTTGAAATTTTTTTCATAATTTCATATGGTCAGGGATTATAAGCGTTAACTTATGGATGGGATAAGTAATATTTTTAACGCCATTTTAGATTTTTTTGAAATGGTGCGAAGTAAGATTTGCAATTGTTTATTTTTGTACTACATAACTTGTTGATCCACTTTTTTATTTTATTTCTTACTAGCTTCCCGCGCGGGACTTCGTTCCCGTGGGAATTCGGGAAAATCATGTACTCTATGTCCATCCCGGATAATGTAGGATTCTAATGGTGAAAGAATTTTTCAAATCGGTCCAGTAGTTTCGGAGCCTATTCGATGCAAACAAACAAACAATCAAATCTTTCCTCTTTATAATATGTATAGATATAGATATTTGTTCGGTTTCATATGTAAAATCTTTTTAATCTACAATTCGTATTTAGACAGTGCCTAAAAGAGTCCCACGGTACTAAAAGTCAAAAAGATACTTAACTGACTAAGAAATTTACTTTCATCCATTTTAATTATTGTTTTAAGTGCTGACCGAGCATTGTATGAGTGTATGAGTATGTATGAGACACTTTAAAATGTATTCCAATCAAAACTTCATACATCAAGCTCTAGAGATCTAAAATTGCCAGTCATTTTAGGATTAGCAGAATATCAGTCAGTGTTTTGTCGAAAGGCAAAACATATGCTGAGTTACGACCCATTTGTAATACTGTGGCATACACATTTACAATAAAGTTTTTTTTTATTTACTTAATTACGCTTTCATGCATAAACTACTTGACGGATTTTTATGAAATTTGGTACAGAGATAGATTAGACCTTAGGAAAGGATATAGGCTAAATTTTGTTCCACAGCTGGGCACAATATAACCTGTAGTCCACGCTGGCGGAGCCGCGGGCGGAAATCCATAATTAGTAAAAATTTAGATTAATACGCAGCTCTATTTCAAACATGTCAAGCATGTGACGTTTATTTTATGAAACTTTAATTTTAAAAGGTGCCAAACACTCACTTATACCTCTCAAAATGAATGTATTCATGTATTCATTTTAATAGATTATATAACACGTCAAAAAAGCCTTAAAAACTAATTAAAACTTCACAGTACGTACAATATAGATAGCTCCCGGCTATTTTAAGGATCATTAGTCGAAACTATCAAATCAATGTACCTTATGCTCTTATAATTAGAGTGGTTTTTCATTAACATCCGTTCTGATGGTCACTGCAACCCCCAAGTAGCTGTGTCATTAATTATTTGGTCACTTGAGAACGATTAATTTTAATTAGGTTTAAAGTTTGGAAGTTGTAAGCAATAGGCGGTAGCGACCGCACGAGTATTTTAGCAGTGTTTTTTTATAAACTCTAGCCACTCAAAAAACTGGATTTATTAACATTCTTAATTATTGCTCTAAATTATACGAATATAGTTGGAAAGTTCGGAAAAGGGTACCCCAGGCAAACGTACTTAGACCAACTTGCTACATATTTTATCTTTCCTACTTCCTAGTAATCTTTAAATATATAAAAGGAGAAACTGATTGACTGATTGACTGACATATCAACGCACAGCCTAAATGGCTAAACGTAGGCACTTGAAATTTGGAAGGGACGTAGCTTAGGTACCGTAGAGGTGCACTAAGAAAGGAATTCCCGAAATTCCTACGGGGACGGGAATTAGCGGGAAAATCCTTTTGTAGGAAAAATCTAAACCGCTTAAGTTAGACGCTTGAAATTTGGCATGCGGGTACCTTAGTAAAGTTAAAGCTTAGTTGCAACAGGATATTGCAAAATTCCCACGGAAACGGGAGTTAGAGGGAAAAAACTTTTGTATGTAAAAATCTAAATATGTTTTAATCTGTGTACTCTGTACAAAAAAAATTTACATGCAAACGAAGTTGCGGGCATCAGCTAGTATATTATAAATGAAAAAGTTTGTTAAGACGCGACGGAACACAGCAAGCTGTTTGGCACCGAACTTCGGCCCACATGGGACGCCACCTCAGATCTAAAAGATATTGAGGTGTCGTTGCCTAGGATAATAGGAGACAGGTCTCATTTGTGTTTCCTTAGTCACCTCTTACGACACCGACGTAAAGAGATGGGATGATGTTATTCTCAACCGATCACCACACGGCTAAAATAATTGTTCCTCTCAAGTTCTTTCGACTTATACCAAACGTCAAGTGAACTTTGAAGATGATTTCTATCATTTGGTTCGCATGACCCCTCATATCACGTACGTACTTTAATTATGGTGTGCCAAAATTTGACAGAGCCTAATTCAAATCTTCTTAGCCTTACCAACTTCTATTTACCATCCTAAAAACGACTTCTTCTAGACAACATCTAACCATATCAATTTTGACAGACGCAAATGTAATTTTGTCTCAAAACAAATTTAATCTGCGTTTCGGAAAATTGAAATCAGTAAGACAGGTAAAACAGTTTTGAGTTTCTAAGGTGTAAAATACTAAGTTGTTTTAGAGTTGATATTTAATTTGTCAATGTTATCGTTGACAGGCACCTTATTATACCTTTCATGTTTGTCGAAAGTGTTGTGAGTGGTGAGAGATCGTTTTTTTAATGTATAAGTGGTTTAAAGTTCTGTGTGAGTCGTTTTAGAATGTTTTTTTGTCAGTTACTAAGGCGTTGTTTTTACAAAAGTGACGTGGCACACTTAAAATGAATCTTAATAGCTACGGAGCAAAGGATTTTTGCCGAAAATAGAAACACGAAGAGACATCCGTCGTCTGAAGACGGAGCGACGGACGAAAAAAACCTTTGTTTCGTAGACGTTAGGGTTCATTTTAAATTGCTTTGATCGCCGCGCCACGTCGCTTGTGTGTATAGACAGCAGCGCCCTACTGATACGAGTACGAAGCCTTCGTGTAATTTTTATTGGTGAGGTACAGACAACAGCACGTCAATATAAACAGAGGCCTTAAGAAAACCGCTATTATTAAAAACGAAACATATAGCTAGAGAGATGAAAACTTTCGCAAATCCTACTTTCTACTTTTCTTTCAATAATTAAATAGACTTCGGACACAGACCGGCCGTAGCAAGGACATCATGTTCCGGTGGGGATTTACCAAAGACGTGGGTTGTATGTGCGGAGAGGTCCAAACTATGGTCCACCTAACTTCATGTAGTGCATGCCCTACCATCTGCACGCAACAAGATCTAATGGACGCTACTCCATCCCCCGTCCAGGTGGCTACGTTCTGGGCTACAACATTATAACGACTACTTGCCATCGATTCGCTAAGAAGAAGAAGACTATCTTCAACTACTTAAGATCAGTAAGAACTGATCATACTAATATTAAAGATGCGATCTTTGAGGATGCATAGATAGATAACGTTGTATGTTTGTTACTCCTTCAAGCAAATAAATACTAAACATATTTTAATAAAACTTTGCAGTAGAATTTTCCCAAAATCTCACGGAAAAGTACCGGATGGCAAGGTAGTAAAAATAATTTTGAATTTGTAAATAACAGACTATAAACGCTGCCCAACCATAACCATATAAACAAATAAATCTTAACTTCAACAAAGGTGGAAGTGTGTTTAATTTGCATACATTTTACAGAAGTACCTACTCATTAGCTCAAGGTAATAATTAACGGCCCGCGAAAACGATAACTAGTTGTTTCCTAGCGATACATATCAGCTGAGCGCTCGATGCACAGTGGCGCTTGCTGATCTGAACCGATCAGTGAGGTTTTAAGCAACGTATACAGAAGCAGGGAACCTGACGGGTGACCAAAGTGGTTTATCACGAGCGTTTCCAAAGGCACATTAAGCTGTTGGTCCCGGCTGTTGTCGATTGACTACAGACGTTTTTTTTTATTTTTTTTTATTATAAGATGGGTTAACTCTTGACCTCAATCTTGACCATAAGATCAAAGATGAGGTCAACGATGGAGCGAGTTTACCCAGAAAATGCCTATAAAGGCACTGATACTCCCACGCACCGACGGAACACAGCAAGCTGTTTGGCGTCGGACTTCGGTAGGAGGGTGGTCGCGAACCAGACGGCCCTTTACAGAGCCTACCACACCGCATGAGACCATAGGACGACACCTCAGTTTCAGAAAAAAAATGAAGTATCGTTGCCTGGGATGGATTACTAGGAGGCAGGTCTCATTTGTGTTTCCTTAGTCGCCTCTTACGACACCCACGGAAAGAGATGGGATGGTGTTATTCTTAACCGATCACCACACGGTGTAAAAAAACGTTAAACCAAGTCGGAGGCCATTGTGCGGTTTGAAAACTCTGACACCAGGGTTAGCCAAGTTCGCTACACACTTGACTATATCTACACGATAAGAAGAAGAAGATCATGACACAGGCTTGGCTTACAGTAACGTAACATTGATAAAAAGAGATATATTTTTTTTGTTGACGTCATCATTATTTATTAAATGTAATAGCTTGCCGCCGAGCACTTCGTCCCCGTGATAATTTGGGAAAATTATGTAACCTACGTGCTAATCCTGGCTGGACCAATTTTATCAAAATTGGTCCAGCCGTTTGAGCGAGAAAGAGTAACAAACATCCATACATACATACTTTCGCGTTTATAATGTTAGTAAGGATGTTAATTCTTTACCGGGACGAATGGGGAAAAGAGGGGGAGGTCTTCAATATAAATAGCAAAGGCAGACTTATCACTAAAAGCATCTCTTCCAGTCTGCCCTAGCCTATTTTTTTTAATCTCGGTTTTGGCGAAGCTAGGGGCCTCAGAGGTCCCCTCTTTTATTTTATTTTTGAAGTCTCCTATGCCTTTGAGGCTGCCATAGGCGACTTCAAGCAGTATTTCTTATTTCCAAGACTTTTCTGACATAAAGATCTATACATTTTGTTATGTCTGAAAAAGGTATGTTTCGCATTTTTGGCAGCGCAATTCAGAAGTCAGGCAGCTTAAATTTAATTGATAATATTTTGGAATTCCTGTCATTTTTTTATTTTTTATTATAAGATGGGTTAACTCTTGACCTCAATTTTGACCATAAGGTCAAAGATGAGGTCGATGATGGAGCGAGTTAACCCAGAAAATAAAGGCACTGGTACTCCCATGCACCGACAGAACACAGCAAGCTGTTTGGCGTCGGACTTCGATAGGAGGGTGGTCGCGAACCAGACGGCCCTTTACAGAGCCTACCACACCGCATGAGACCATAGAACGACACCTCAAATTCAGAAAAAAATGAAGTGTCGTTGCCTGGGATGGATTACTAGAAGGCAGGTCTCATTCTCATTTGTGTTTCCTTAGTAGCCTCTTACGACACCCACGGAAAGAGATGGGGTGGTGATATTCTCAACCGATCACCACACGGTAAGAAAAACATAGCCATCCGATTTAATTGCACATGACACTACTGCTCAATAAATCCTTCACAGTTGATCAAGACTCTACTGCAGTTATAATTAGTGTACTGTGTCAATGGACCAATTAAATAGCGGCACAATGCGTGACGTCACCGCACCGTCAGCGGCGCGGGCGCAACGTCGCGTAAACTGGCGCACTTAATTACAAGATCAAGGCTGTTGTTGTTTATAGGCGTAAGTGAGGGAAATGAGCGAGTGGATTTGATATCTAAGTCTTTTAAATCTTCAAAATTTAAATTATTCTAAAAAAACTTTGGCTGGAGTTAAAAATGATAAAACTGAAAATCTGTGCGTATGGGCCGACCCGTTTATATCTGATTTAGTCATATGAAGTACCGGGGAATGTAGCTGAACTGAATGGTTATTCCACTAATCAATAGTCCAGCAGCACCACCGCCACCTGAATGTTCAGTAGCTAGCTTAGACCATACACTGAAATTCGTGACATCAAAAAATCGGTTACGCAGAAAGAGATGGCGTTAAAGTAACCTATCTCTTACTATCTTGTAGGAACTCACATGTTTGCATCTCTTTCAAAAGTGCTGTGACGTCATAAGTACTCCTTCTATAGCTATAGAGTGTATGGTCTAAGGTAGCTAGGTAGTTCGCAAATTTCGTTTGGTTGCGGTGGCGCTGCTGATCAGGGTAGGTGGCTGACAGCAAGTATATGAAAATTAAATATTTCTCAATTTCGCCACCCTTACATTTTTTATTTTTCCTCGTGTGGTGATCGGTTGAGAATAACACCACCCCATCTCTTTCCGTGGGTGTCGTAAGAGGCGACTAAGAAAACACAAATGAGACCTGCCTCCTAGTAATCTATCCCTGGCAACGACACTTCATTTTTTCTGAATCCGAGGTGTCGTCCTATGGTCTCATGCGGTGTGGTAGGCTCTGTAAAGGGCCGTCTGGTTCGCGACCACCCTCCTACCGAAGTCCGACGCCAAACAGCTTGCTGTGTTCCGCGTGGGAGTACCAGTGCCTTTATATGCATTTTCTGGGTTAACTCGCTCCATCGTCGACCTCATATTTGACCTTTGGTCAAGATTGAGGTCAAGAGTTAACCCATCTTATAATAAATAAAAAAACCTGAACAGATAACATGGATATTGACTAGAAAATCGCTCTCCTGGACGTTTAAAAAAAACCTAACAACGGCTGTCCAGTATCAGCATCTATTTATTCATAACTTATACCACCCCAGTCTCGTGGTAAGCCACCTAACTCCGTGAGAACTGGAGCATGTTTGATTCACTTTTACTAGTTCACAATGAACACAACCACCGTAACGTTACGTCATCAACTGCTGTATCGCGTGTTACGCTCAGTTTGAACTTGTTTGTACTTACAGTGACTAAATTGCTGTAAGGGGAGTTCTTTTTATTTATTCATGTTATTTTTCATGTATTTAACTAATACAAGGGTGTGTTTACCAGCCCATATATACGTCCCCACCGAGCGGCACGGGCCTCCCTTCGAAACACGAAGGGGATTTAGGCCATAGTCCACCAAGCTGGCCCAACGCGGGTTGGTGGACCGCTCGTCTTTCGAAAATGAATTTTCTTGGACGTGTTTCATCACGATGTTCACCTTCACCGTTGAGCAAGTGATAATTAGAAATCCGTACACAAATCCGAGAAGACGAATTTAGTGTACAGGCCCGCACCGGATTTGAACTCGCAACCTTCCGATTACAAGTCTGGCTCATTACCAACTGGGTTATCACCGCTGTTTGATTCACTTTTACTAGTTCACAATGAACACGACCGCCGTAACGTTAAGTCTGCTACGTCATCAATTGCTGTATCGCGTGTTACGCTCAGGTTGCGCTCGTTTGTACTTACAGTAATAAGATTACTGTAGAGGTAAATTAATGTTTTTTTTTTATTACGGTGCTGCTAAGAATCATCTTCTGCCACTAGAACGAGCGCAGCGAGCTGTTCTTAAGGTTTCAATGTTTCTGCCCTTTCGGACTCCTACTTCCCTTGTTTACGAGCTGGCTGATGTGCTGACCGTGCGAAAACTATTCATTTTTCGTTGCATTAAAAGATGCCACCGTTGTACTATTCCATCCATAACTCTGGCTAACGTCAGAATCCGACGTTTTCCTGGGGTTGCAGTCTACACCAGTTTTGCGCAAAGGCAATACGAGTTTTTATCGTCTCATCTTTATAACAAAATTAACAGTAGGCACTCAATCTGGGAGTTAAATAATTACGAACTTAAACCAAAGCTAATTTCTTTATTAAAATCATTAAGTTACGATGACACTTAAATTTTCTTTATACAATACGCTAACAGTAAAATCATTATTTATAATGCATATCTCTCATTCATTATCCTTCACTTTTAAACACATCATCCTATACACGTTCAGACATTCACTTGAACACCACACACACACACACACACACACACAACTCAATCCAGTATATAGTGCACTATTCCTTTAAATTAAATATTATATTGTTTCTTTGTAGTTAAGTAACATTTATAGTAATCGGATTTTGTGAACTGTTCTAGCAAGCATTGTCGAAACGTAACCAAAGCATACATGGGAAGACACTCTGTATCCTGTAACACAGTTAAAACTATCACGCGATACAGGACGTCTACGTTGTTATGGTATTATTAATGTGAAATAAAGATTATTATTATTATTCGAAATGTCTCTATTTCTATCTTTTTTGTATATTTATTAAGTGATAACTGCAACGTTGGCCAATGCCTATTATCGGCCGATTTTCAGATTTTTTTACCGAAAAATATACTTCTGAGGTGGTCTAGTATGAATCAACTCGGAAAACGGCCGACATTTGGCGGAGTTAGTGCGTAATAAACATTCAAAACAAATAAAAAACCTGCTTTTATTTTCAACTTGGTTAAAAAAGAAAAAAAATAGATTGACTGATTTATTAATATCAAAGAATTTCTTTGATCTATGTTTTTACTAAATGGTTTTTGATATTAAAACAATTTCTAAATAAGTGCTCGAAAAAATGAAGTAATACATCTCATATCTCATTCCACCTTACAAACAACCTCCCAAAACCAACACAATTGAAAGCCTTGAAACAAACGAGAATCACTCAAATGAATAAAACAAACCTATTTCTAATCACACGGTTAAACAGTTGAAAATCAACATATAAGTTAACAAGAAACACATCTTGACCTCAAAACGAACAAACTTAATCACGGATTTTACTATTACAGATGTTAAAAGCAAACATTACTTGTGTGGCTTAAGTAGGGTTAAGTAGGGTAAAGATGCATTGTGTTTTAATTTTTATGGGTTCTGTAGATGTTTTGTTTTCTAGCGATTTTGAAATTTATTTCAGAGTGTTGTGAAGTGTTGTGAGTGTTGTGTTGTGCATGAGCTCATTCCGCCTGCCCCATTCTTCTATCGGACGTCCAGACGCACCGCGGGGTACCATCCCTATCTTGTTGATATCCCACGGATTCGCACTGAGCGCTTTTCATCATCTTTCGTATTGCGCACTGCTAGGGAATGGAATTCCCTGCCTGCGTCTGTATTTCCGAGTTCATATAACCCGAATCTCTTTAAAGTTCGAGTGAATAGGCTTCTTCTGGGTGAGCTTGCTACATCCTCGACTGCATCTTTGCTCTTGGGCTAGATTGTGGTCAAGAGCAAACCCTTCATTAATAAAAAATAAAAAAAAATAAAAAACTGTGTTTTATCTACTTTTCAGGCTTGCGGAATATTTGTTGTTTTAAAATCAAGATTCAAAAATGTATATTTGGCAAATGCATTATAACACAATAATACCTGTTCCATTTTTTTATGTGAGTTCACCGATTTTTCCGCCATTTGTGACCGATTTTCAGAATTCTTTTTTTGTTCGAAAGAGGATGTGATGATGGAATCCCAGGGAAACGAGGACAACCCTTAAGTTTAATAGGCACTTTAAATGTTTCTCGCGTGCTTTCTATTATTTACACTAAAAAGGGAAAAATAAAAACACTTTTTAAGAGAAAAAATTAAACTGACTTTTTTTTACAAGTCAGTTTAATTTTTTTTTCTATTTTTTTAATCTGAAAAGGAGAAAGAGTATTACTATATTAACCAGAGGACCCCTAAAATAAGTTCAAAAACCTTTAAACACAGTTGTTGGGAGTTAATAACCACTAATCAGTAATGCGAGCTCCTGATTGGTCGTTGTCATTAGTACGGGCGCAAGGTGTGTCGGTAAACATTAAGTTATGGTTGTTTTAAGATGATCACTTATTTTTCTTATCGTGTAGGTGGATCCAGTGTGTGGCGAACTTGACTAACCCTGGTGTCAGAGTTTTCAAACCGCCCAATGGCCTCGGACTTGGTTTTAACGACTGTAGTCAATCGAAACAGCCGGGACCGATAGCTTAACGTCTCCCTCCGAAGCACGGAAACGCTCATGATAAATTGTTACTTTGGTCACCCATCAGATTCCATGCCTTTGTGTGCGTTGCTTTACCTCATTGATCAGTTGAGATAAGCGAGCGCCACTGGACTACGAGTGCTGATGATGATTAAAAAAAAATAAACGCTACACACTAAAAGGCCCACATTAAGGTTTTCCCTTGTGTCGTGGGTCCCTTGGAACACACAATTCAGTGTGCTGTAAAGAGGTGGGACAATTACCCTAAGCCAAACCTTAACATTTATTCACTGCATACTTGCTTAGTATACAGGGTAAAAAAGACAGCTTAGCAAAAACTGAAACCCTGAATATCATTCTTAATGATTCTCCAATGAAATTTTCGAATTTTTTTCAAGTTTTTAAATATTTCTGCTTTAAAATTAAATTAATTATAAGAATACAATCCATTTTGCATTAAAAACATCAAGAACAGCGTAAAACACGAAAACCAGCAATGTACACTCAAGAGCACGTCAAGCTTGACACTTTGGACTTTGGACCGACCCTGCATTGTATGGCGCGCAGTATAAATCAGAGCTCAGCTTAAACTGGTACTTACTGTAAAGCGTGACCTGCTCTTAACTGTACATCATATTCCGATAGCGGCGCGGCGCGGGTGGAAGGTAAAGGTATCTGAGAAATGACATAAGCAACTTCCGTCACGTCAAGTGTGAAATATAAAGCTTATTGTGCCCCTGAATGTACACACGACAGCACATCAGGTTATACATGTTGACTTTGACGACGCCCTTATCTCGCTCGTAATAGCGGCGGCTTTCTTAGTGCTAATAGGTAACGTGACGTGCTGCTGTATGTACTTAAGGCGACTACAGCACCTGATAAAGGCAGCACACATAGGAATAGTGCCATCTCCGTCTCTCAACAGGCCTGGGCCAGCAGTGTGAACAGTGTCGATACACGAAGTTTACGGACTATGAAAGCGTGCGTGCGTAAAAACATGTTCGAAAGTTAGAAAAATGAGATTTATGGAAAGGTAACAGGTTAAATCGAAAAATGCGTTAACTACTTATCGAGAGTGTTCAATCACGAACAATTTGATAGTAAATTCAAGTTCCTGTGTGCATTTTACTACCGTTTTTACAGCTTAAAAGATACACAATATTGTGTATTTAGAGATGACTTTGTGAGCTTTTTCTATCGAACCAAAAGTGCTGAATCATGTTTTCAGAAAACTACTTATCTAGTTTATGTCCTGAATATTACCGTAGTATTTTTTACTCCGATTTAATGCAGTGTGTCATGCTTATCTACGCATCATAAAATCGTAATTTAGGTGCTGTAGTCGCCTTAAGCGCCCACAATCTTCTCAATTAGTAGGTTCGTGATGTTCCTACTCGAGTTGAAGTAGTTTAAGTCAATAAACATTTACCATGTCGGCTCTAACCAAGGATACACTTGTAATCATTGGAAGTGTAAAACAATGTTCTTACATAATAATCCAATCTGTTATACAGTATAAGCGGTGATAGCCCAGTTGATAATGAACTGGACTTGTAATCTGAAGGTCGCGGATTCAAATCCTGGTGCGGGCCTGTACCACTACATTCGTGTTTTCGGATTTATATACGGATTTCTAATTATCACTTGCTCAACGGTGAAGGAAAACATCGTGATGAAACCCGCCCGTCCAAGAAAATTCATTTTCGAAAGACGATTGGTCCACCAACCCGCATTGGGCCAGCGTGGTGGACTATGGCCTAAATCCCCTTCGTGTTTCGAAGGGAGGCCCGTGCCCCTCGGTGGGGACGTATATGGGCTGGTTAGAAGTTATACAGTATGTAAGAGACAGTTTAGCAAAAACTTAAATAGTGGAATCCACCCATAACTATATGATTGGCCACAAGCAGTTCTTTTTTCCCGGAAACGTCAATGGATGGAGTTCTTGTTATTTACCTACGTTGGCGCTACGCAATGTACCGCTACAGCGCGCCCCGCATGTGGCATATTAAAAAAAAACATGAAAAAAATAGAAAATTTTCTTAAGGAAATTCAATTAGAATATCATTCAGGTCTAAATTCAGGGTTTCAGTTTTTTTTTTCTATTATAAGATGGGTTAACTCTTGACCTCAATCTTGACCGTAAGGTCAAAGATGAGGTCGACGAAGGAGCGAGTTAACCCAGAAAATGCCTATAAAGGCACAGGTACTCCCACGCACCGACGGAACACAGCAAGCTGTTTGGCATCGGACTTTGGTAGGAGGGTGGTCGCGAACCACACCGCATGAGACCATAGGACGACACCTTAGATTCAGAAAAAAATGAAGTGTCGTTGCCTGGGATTGATTACTAGGAGGCAGGTCTCATTTGTGTTTCCTTAGTCGCCTCTTACGACATCCACGGAAAGAGATGGGGTTGTGTTATTCTTAACCGATCACCACACGGTCATCTAAATGTAATATGACATAATCAGCGTTTCATCAGAGCTTTTGAAAGCAGTTTATTATAAAATAAAATCTTATCTTCAAAATATTATCGACCTTACCCTAACCTGCGCAAAATGCCGCGATGATACCGTATCTACTCATCTGGTAGCGATAGCAGAAAAACAAAAAAAAAAGGTAAAAAAATAATATTGAAAAATCGTGTTTCTCTGATGAGTGGGCTACCACTCAATCATTCAAAGATTTACAGCTAACTATTTAGGCACGATGTATATAGTTTTTTTTTTTCTAAATTTTTAAAATTTAAATTAGGTAGAATGCTAAGTGTTCATAAGATGTTTTTAAAATTTCTTAATTAAACATATTTGTATGTTAAACAATTCTGAGAAAACATACAGTCCACTAGTTTTAAAATGTCAATAACTCAAAAAACCACGAACTTTCAGAATCGCGTGCGCTCCCCAATTAATTTATTATCCCGTGACTACACGCATGATCGGAAACCCAACAAAATATATTTATACGGAACCCTAAATTTAAAAAAATACCGTGACTGTGCCCAATGAGCACCGGATTTCAAATTTCTAAATGTGTCGTAAGTAACCAATGAATCCGTTTGACCAAATTAATCGATTCATTGTACGCTTTGTACGCCAAAATATTTAATTGACGTCAAGAAAGATGTTCAAGCAACAAAATGTCATGGGTTTCAAGCATTGTTGGGCGGTCTGTAAATAATTTTAATAATCATCGCGCGATTGTTAAGACTTTACAAGCGACAACTCGTCGAACTTAACAATTGGTTCTGAGTGTTTTCTAAAACTGTGCAACTATGACTAAAGTTACTACGAAGATGCATTCTTTGCGAATTACCGACTCATATTTTTTACTAATATTAAAAACGCGAAAGTTTGTATGTTTATATGGATGGATGTCTGGATGTCTGTTACTCTTTCACAAAGTCAGAGGCCATTTGACGGTTTGAAAACTCTGACACTAGGGTTAGTCAAGTTCGCCACACACTTACTACACCTACACGATAAGAAGAAGACTCTTTCACGCACAAACGGCTGGACCAATTTTGATAAAATTTGGTATGAAGATAGCTGATGTCCTGGATTAACACATAAGCTGCACAATTTTTTCCAAATTTCCACGGGAATGAAGTCCCGGGTGAAAAGCTAGTTCCTAATAAATTTCGACAAAAATACAGTCGAAGTCAGACAACTTATGGATAACAGAGTTGCATTGTAAGTGTAAAGTTTGACGTGCATTTGTCTGTCAAAGCACTCGAGAGTAAGCATGAATAGGTGCTTCATTTTGAAAACGATCGTTAAACAGAACTTGAGTGCTAAACTGTTTCTATTTTAATTTGTTTTAAAGAGTAGTGTTTAATTTCAACCGTGACCTAATATTAAATAATGCGTTTAAGTTAATGTTTGCCAACTTTATTGTTGACCATAAACAGTATATGTGTAATAAATATAGCTGTCAAAGTTCAAATATCTCATCTGCTGGAAGATTGACTTATGTTGCAATTGAGTGGCGAGGTTAATAATTTTTTATTTTAATAATTTTACTTCTGACTGTATTATATTTATACACTCACAAAATATATGATTTAAAAAAAAAAGTTTTTCGTAATAATTGTCATGTAATCATACTGAAGTTTTCTTATTCTTATCTCTCTTCTCTTAGCAGCCCATATACGTCCCCACCAGGGGCACGTACCTCCCTTCGAAACATACGAAGAGGATTTAGGCCATAGTCCATCTCGCTCACCCAATGCGGGTTGGTGGACCGCTCGTCTTTCGAAAATGAATTTTCTTTGACGTTTCATCACGATGTTTTCCTTTGCCATGGAGCATGTGATAATTAGAAATCCGTACATAAATCCATAAAGACGAATTTAGTGGTACAGGCCCGCACCAGCATTTGAACCCGCGACCTTCGGATTACAAGTCTGGCTCATTACCAACTGGGCTATCACTTGCCTTGTTCTTATAGTATATGTATAATTCAAGTGTGTGGCGAACTTGATTAACCCTAGTGTCAGAGTTTTCAAACCGTAAAATGGCCTCAACACTGCTATATCGACAACAGCTAGGACCGACGGCTGAACGTGCCCTCAGAAGCACCGAAACGCTCATGAAACATTTCCACTTAGGTCATCTATTAGATGTCCTGTCTCTGTATACGTTGCTTAACCTCACTAATCAGTTTTAAACTGTAACTGAAAGCTCACATGCTTCGTCCTTTTACCATCAAAGAAAAGATACTTAATTTTTTAAGATAAAATTCTTTCTATGTAGAAATGTCTACAAATAACTATACCTCTGGATTCGATTCTGGATACAGGCTAGCATTTTAATTGTTTATATTTTGTGTTTAGTTCACCTCAATGTGGGACTTCAACAGTATCGCATGCCGTGTGGTGATCGGTGGAGAATAACACCACCCCATCTCTTTCCGTGGGTGTCGTAAGAGGCGACTAATGAAACACAAATGAGACCTGCCTCCTAGTAATCCATCCTACGCAACGACACTTCATTTTCTTCTGAATCTGAGGTGTCGTCCTATGGTCTCATGCGGTGTGGTAGGCTCTGTAAAGCACCGTCTGGTTCGCGACCACCCTCCTACCGAAGCCCGACGCCAAACAGCTTGCTGTGTTCCGTCGGTGCGTGGGAGTACCAGTGCCTTTATAGGCATTTTCTGGGTTAACTCGCTCCATCGTTGACCTCATCTTTGAGTTTTGTGGTCAAGATTAAGGTCAAGAGTTAACCCATCTTATAATTAAAAATAATAATAATAACAGTATTTTTGTATTAATAAGTGCTACGAAAAGACTATGAAAAAAAATACCACGAATTTCTTATTTCCCAGCCCTAGACTTTTTTGCTGTCGCTACAATGCAATTACAGTCCGTTCTATATAACGAAGCGCGTCAATCGCTTCAAGTTCCCACGAGTGAACTAGTGTATCATCTTATTACTCTATCATCACTTGACGGTACGTTTTTATTGTTGCACTCTTGTTTATTGCTGACTTTTACTTTTGTTGTTATGACTGTAAAACTTTACTTTGATTGCGTGAGGGCATCGTGCAAAGGATTGCTCGCCCTGTGGCGTTATCATTTTGACACTTTTTAAACCCCGCCAAAAAAGAGGGGTGTCAGAAGTTTGACTTGTGTATCTGTGTTTCTATGTGTTTGTCTGTGGCACCGTAGCATCTAAACAAATGAATCGATTTTAATGCAGTTTTTTTTTATGGGAAGCTAATGCGGTTGCGATGTTTCTTCGCTTTATTTTTCAACAAAATCGATTCAATTTGATAACATCATATGACTAATTTTGCACCCAAAAGAAGCAACGCGACAAAACACGAATCTATGTAGCAAAGTTGATTGAACTACCTACACTAATATTGTAGAGAGGAAAGACTTGATTGTTTGTTTGCATTGAATAGGCTCCGAAACTACTGGACCGATTAGAAAAATTCTTTCTCCATTAGAACGCTAAATTTTTACTGAGTAACATAGGCTACATAATTTTCCCAAATTCCCACGGGAAATAAGTGTCAGGCGAAAAGCTAGTAAGATATAAATTGCACTTTGTAAGTAACAAATAAAACGCGCAAATTGGTTGATGTGGTAAAGTTTTAATTTTAATTTAAAGCGTTTCACTCGTTTTTACTAAAAACTAGCTCCCAAAATACATCGCGTGAAGGCCTACATTACGTATTATCCAAAAAAAGCCACCAATACAATACCTCAGGTCAAAATCTAACCTTTGAAACCGTGCCAATTACATAATAAACATATACTTAACATACTCATAAAACAAGGTAAGTTATCTTCGCATTTATCTTAAGACAATAACCGTTCGATTTTGTGTGAAATTTGAGCTTGTATCACACTTAATAGATCTTAGATAAGCTAAGTTTAAACGCTTTGTTTTTTACTGTTCAACTTACTGGTGAAATTGGGCGGAGTGCTATAAAATGGATGATAATATCAAAACGAGAACAAATGTTGACTGTGTTGCCACATGGCTAGCACAATCAGGGCCTCGATTCTGTAACTTAAGTTGTGTGTCGATGGAATGGTCGCCAATTTATCCGTTCAGGTGGCGAAATTGAGAACTATCCAAATTTCATACATCTAATGACGGCTGCTTTGACTGGTGGCGCCACTGCCAACTGAATTTGCAGTTGCTAGGTAGTTTGCAAATTTACGTTTGGTTGGCGGTGGCGCTGCTGGTTGTCAACAAGTATAAGAAAATTAAATGTTGTCAATTTCGCCACCTGAACAGATATAATATTCCACGTCAAAAACGTAATAGTCACCGACTTCAATCACAAAAAGACAATTTTTTCGAGAGTTTCCCTCAATTTCTTCAGGATTCCACCATCAGATCCTGGTTTCCTTACCATAAGACCACCCTCGGGATACTCTGTTTCCAACAAAAAAAGAATAATCAAAATCGGTTCATAAACGGTGAAGTTATCCGCGGACATAAAATAAATAAAAATATATACGGTCGCATTGAGAAACCTCCCCCTTTTTTGAAGTCGGTTAAAAATGGCCTCCATTCCATTTACACACATCTTAAGTAACAGAATCGGGCCCCAGTACAGTACAGTTCTTCAATAAAAAACAAATTGTTAGAGTTATTGTACTCTTGTTTTTGAGACGACACCGAATCTCAATCGTTTCCAAATATTTACCATCACTTCCCACCTTCGTATCTATCACTCTCTTTCTCAGTTTGTGGCCGATATTTGGCAACCTGTTTCGGCCAATGTTTGTCCACTTGGCACCATGCCCAGTGGTCGACATGCCGATAATTGTTCGACAAACATAAGCGAAAGTCGCCGCGTTTCGAAATTAGCGCGTTTCTTGATGCGGATTGATAAAGCGGACGAGTTAGCGAGTCTGCGATCGCAAACACACCACACAGCGTGGTAGGGTGGCTATAACATCATAATACTGTAAGAATTTTGAAAATCGGTCCACAAACGGCAGTGAACATACATTTAAAAAAAAGATACATACAGTCGAACATAGAACCCCCTCCTTTCTAAATACCTAAGTATACGAATAATATGCTATTCCTGAGTAATTAATTTACCGAATAGTACCGAAATCGATCAAGCCGTTTCGGAGGAGTACGGTAATCAACATTGTGACACGAGAATTTTATATATAAAATATACTTGTGTTCAATTGATTATTTGCTTGGTTTAAAAAAAAAAGTTAATAAATGATTTTTAAGAAAAGTTTGGCTTTTTAAAATAATTAATAAACTAGAAATTTAACACTACAAACTGGTATTTAACAAACCACACAATTTTTAATATTTAATACTATAGAAACCAAAAGGAAAGTCTCAGATTTCCCTTAAATAATGGTAACCCTGCGGAACCATTTAGCGATACACTTACGCGGTCCGGAACGATTGTGTTAACACCCACTTTTACGCGGCCGACTTTAAACCGAGCCTCTCATTTACGTCATGACTACGTCTACGGTAATGCTACGACGTTTTTCTTTTTTAAAACGTAACTTTTTATTGTTTTATCTTTCCGCCATCCACAAATAGTCACAACACAATATTTATCTTTTCAATTGATAAAAAAATAATTATATATTACGTGTTTCAAAAACACCTAATAAAATGAAACACAATTAAATTCAAAATTAAATTGGTCACAACTCTAGTAATCAGTTGCACGGTTTGACATCTTTCAAAACGAAAGTTTCATATAATACTAGCATTCCGCCCGGGACCTGGTTTCCGTAGGAATTCGGGAAAATTTTGTAGCCTATGTTCATCAGGAATAATGTAACGTTCTAATGGTGACAGAATGTTTCACAAACAAACAACAATCAAATCTTTCCCCTTTATAATATTAGTATAGAATAACTAATATCACGCTTGACTTTTTAAAATCAAAATTTTAGTTTTTGATTTTTTGTTTAATGGGTATTTATCAAAAACGTTACCGTATATTCCATAAATTTCTCTATTTTAAGTACTATGCAAAAAATGTTATGTTAAAAAAGTACAGAAACAAACAAAAAGTGAAATAATGTCTAATATATTTCACAAAAATATTTACATAATTTTACCAGCTCTATTCGAGATCAGATATACATATAAATATGTTATATACATTAGTTATTAATCATGTTATATTTTTAGATACAATTCTGTCAAAATTAAAACTTAATCTCATAAAACAAATACGACTATTAAAACTTGTAACAATTTTAATATAAACACTTCCTTATCTCTTAAAATGTCACTGGAATTTAATTTATTACAATTTTGTCGCATGTTTGATTCAATTTTACAGACATTAAAAATGCTGTTAATATTTGCCCAAAAGTGTCTTGAATAAATCTTTTTCAAATACATTAATTTAAATACATTTCGAATTTAAATTTTCAACCAAAAGTCTGATATTTATTACTTAATCTTCATAATAAATGGTACAAATAAATATGCACCACGATTAACATTTGTGTCATTTGAAAATATGCTCACACTTAGGTAATCGAATGTTTTTTTGTAACAACCTATTTGTTTTACATTAATATGTTTTTAAGCTTTGATAATATGCTTTTATACGGGGTAACATTAAATTAATTTAATACTAAAACGGGTCAAAATTCGCATATATATGTATATCATGATTTTACCTTCGTTTTTGACATTTGAAAACGCGAAAAGCGCAAAAATTATCGCGAAAGTTTAAAGTGTAACATTAAATTGGTGGTGCTTCCCATGATACTGAATATATTTCCCAAAGGAACCTCTATATTCCTTACCTATATATAGGTATAGGTACGTAGGAAAGTGCTATGTGCACGCCTATGAACGCATACAAGAACTTATTCCGCGAGCTCTCTACAACGAATGGCGTAAGACCAGATCTTCAATCATTTCGAATGTTGACATCGAATACCATTTCACACCTTTTAAAGTGATATTCGAATTATCTTCTTCGAAATGACCGAATGAGAAAGAAGTTGCGTTATGCCCGATCCTCCATGAAGATGTGCATACCACAGTACCTATACCTAACCTATACGAAACTTTAAAAAAAATATCGTTTTCCCATACAAAGGAAAATCAGCTGAATGTACAAGTTTTATGGGATCCGAGAAAATTTTTTTTTTGTCTTTCGACCTTTGTTCTTTAGAATTAGTTGTTTACTTTAGTTGGCTTATACTTATCATGTATTTTTTCTTATTAATTTAACGTGCTCTCTTCATACATCAGCTGACTTCCTTTTGTATTCTCTAGCTATTTTAACAACCTATTTAACAATCAAAATTTTAATCATTTTTTTTTCAATTTACTATTTTAACACAATTTAAATACCATTAGAGAGTTTTAACTTAATCCTTTCCGCAATAATTGGTCATTTAGACCCAGGCACATGGCACTGAGCACACCCACACAGCCTCTAAGAGGTTAAGTGCAGTGTTAATGCAGTATGCGCGAGCGCATTGAAACGCATTTAGCGGACAAACGGACAAAAACCTGAGCGGACAAAAGATTGTCCATATAGCTGTGTTAATATGTTTAATGGATGGTAAAGATATGAACCGTTTGGGTATATGTAGTTCCCATACTTGTCTTTAACACTTAGAAAAGTCTTGGAAACAAACTTCTTGATTTCTAAGACTTTTTTAATTAAATATTTTCGAAATCACCTATGTCATTTTTTATTGTCTGTCAATTTAATACAGTATTTTAATTTTTTTTTTATCAACAAAAACTCAAAACCGTTTTAAAATCAAATTCAATTCAAAAGTGTTTATTTCATTTAACATACAAAATGTTACTTGAACACGTCAATATAGTAAATTACATTAGCATTTTTGACTTTGCGCCTATTCGCAAAGGTGCAGTCTTCCTCAAGAAAAGCACCTTTGCGAATAGAAGTACAGATTTTATGGAAGCCACAGATTACCGTAAAAATATCTCATTTTGGAATTTCTTCCAAAAATCGATTACATCAACACAATTCAAGCAAATCTCCAGATAGAAAAACCTCAAACAAAACTTTAAATGAGAGTTCCGTTATAATCCGATCCTTTACTTTGATACTTTTCATTCATAACAAAACAAGACAACAATGCGAAGAGGCAAAACTGTCAAAGTCATAAATTTACCTTTTCTAGGCATTATACCGTAGGCGCCCAGTGACAAAATAGTGAAAAAAAAATAGTTTAAAAAGTGATACAGATTATGACAAATGCTACCTAAACCCTACTTAAAATAATTGTGTCTTTTTGTCTTCCAGGTATGTTACAACAACCCGTTATTGCCACCCAGTAGTATGCAAAGGGCAAGTATGGACAAGTTAGTATTCTTATCTACTGGTCTAATGTTTCAACATTACGTGCGATTTTTCATACAATAGAGGTATTTTTTAGCATCTATTAAAATTACGTAAATACGTAGAAACCCGTAGAAGGTGAAATGGTAAGTATTAAAGTGCTAGTATAGTAATCAAAATTTAAAAAAAATGATCTCAATTGGAAAGAATTAATAAGCTTTAAAACGTTTTTCTCCTTTTTTTATAACGAATGAATTCACTCTCGACCAAAGTCTAGCTCAGGCAAAAAATGTGGTCAAGTATGTAGCGAGCTCTTAAAGTAATCAATTTAAAAAGGCTGCATACAACATGGTGGGTTATGGTCCTACATGACATGGAATATAAACGCCAGACTTTCTTAAACATATATTGTTTAGATTATAAAAAGATCAGGATAGTAACAGCCATTTTTGAGTAAATCAATAGACGCAAAGTAGCTTGTCCATGTGTTTTTATATCTTTGCCCTGAGCTAGATTGTGGTCAAGAGCGAACCCATTCTTAATAAAAAAATAAAATATAATAAAAAATATTTTTTTTTGTCCAAGAATAGTTTTACTTCATATAAAATTCTGAATGCTACTTAGAATAAGTCAAACTAGTGAATAACACTAGCATTTTTAACTTTGCGCCCGTTCGCAAAGAATCGGACTGCATTAATGCCTCATTTTAACCAAAATGGCTTTTACAACCTTTCATCGCCGCGCAGGAGTGGCGATATGTTACATATTCTTCTAAAACTCCCTATTCAGCACGATTCTCGCCTTCTAAAGGGGCAATAAATTGGCGCACCGAACTAATTTCACTTTGAGCGCATTAAAAACGGTTATTATCCCTCGATTCCTAATAGGGGTGGGCGTTCGATTGCCGGGTAGGGCTGTCGTCTTAAAAAATAATGGATAAATAAAACATAGATTTCAGTTTTAGAAATGAAGAACACTTTTTTGTGTCTATTTGCATTTAGGAAGTATTGTTTGATGAATTGGAACTGACAAAGCTTACCATAGGGCTACTGGAACTCCTAACAGGGCCCCGATTCTGTAACTTAAGTTGTGTGTGGATGGAATAGTCGCCATTTTATCCTATCAGGTGGCGAAATTGAGAACTATCCAAATTTCACACATCTAATGACGGCTGCTTTGACTGATGGTGGCGCCACCGCCAACTGGATTTCCAGTTGCTAGGTAGTTTGCAACTTTACGTTCGGTTAGCGGTGGCGCTGCTGGTCGTGGTGGCTGTCAGATAAAAGTTAATATTTTTAGAGTTATCAATTATAGTTTATCTATGGATTTATTGTAATATTTTCAACTGGCAACCCTAAGACCATACGTCTTCGGGTCGAGCTAGGTCGCTGGGTCACTCGGGTCGGATAGCGCTCGCGCCGATAGAATTATGCCTCAATTGTTTCTGCCCTTCCTTTTTCAAAAAACGAAATTAATACATTATTGTTCACACATATCTCTTGAACATTTTTATACTGTCTTTTTTATAGCTTTAGAATTTACTGTGACGGGGTCGAAACACGTTCGAGGTAACGTCTGTTACGTCATGACGTCATGCATGCGATTTTTATTTTCGGTTTAACGGTTTCGATAATTCAACCAATGAAGCGCCAATAGTGATGGAAGTATCACAAGGAAGTTAGTGATGGATTATCACAAGGGTTTCCGCGCTTCGGAAAGCAGTTCAACTATCGGTTCCAGGTTGTTGTCGATTGCTTACAGTCGTTAAAACCAAGTCAGAGACCATTTTGGCGGTTTGAAAACTCTGACACCAGGGTTAGCCAAGTTCGCCACATAATACACGATAAGAATAAGAAGAAGTGATGGAAAACATTGTTGGGGTGCAGGATACAGAGCAGAGGGGTCATGATAATAGGTGCTCCATGGTTTATTTAGCACCGCAGTCACACAGGTCTTTGTAGAAGCCTAATACCACGTCATAATATCCTAACTTCCTTACAAATATTATAAACGCGAATGTTTGTAATACGGATTTTCAACCGTGTGGTGATCGGTTGACAATAACACCACCCATCTCTTTCCGTGGGTGTCGTAAGAGGCGACTAAGGAAACACAATCCATACCAGGCAACGACACTTCATTTTTTCTGAATCTGAGGTGTCGTCCTATGGTCTCGTGCGGTGTGGTAGGCTCTGTAAAGGGCCGTCTGGTTCGCGACCACCCTCCTACCGAAGTCCGACGCCAAACAGCTTGTTGTGTTCCGTCGGTGCGTGGAAGTACCTACCAGTGCCTTTATAGGCATTTTCTGGGTTAACTCGCTCCATCGTCGACCTCATCTTTGACCTTATGGTCAAGATTGAGGTCAAGAGTTAACCCATCTTATAATAAAAAAAAACGGATATTTGTTCCTGTTTCACGCTCAAACGGCTGAACCAATTTTGATAAATTTGATATGGAGGTAGCTGAGACCCTGGATTAATAAATACAAAGGCTATATAATTTTCCTAAATTACCGCGGGAACGAAGTCCCGGGCGGAAAGCTAGTAAGTCATTAAAATAATCTTACTCCAATAGTCACATGTAGAGCGTTGTCTCTTTTTCTCATATAGCTTTGTCTCTGTTTCTGTCTGTTACCTTAACATTTTTTTAACACACATGGGGTAATCTCCCAGATTTTCATGTATTTTTAAGATGGAAGACTAAAAATCATAAAGTAAAATGGAATGAAAAAATGGAGAGGTCTAAATTAGTAATTAAGTAAAGGTTAAGAAGTAATCAAGATGTAATTGTATAGAAATGCTCCGCGCCCGGGGCCGCTCGTAATTTAATATCTCGCTTGGCCATTACAAACAAACGCATTGACCGGTCATGGATATAGTTTTGTTACATATATATTTACTTATCCCCCTATTTAAAGTAACTTTAGAGGCTAGTTTAGATTATAAGACTAGCTTTCTGCCCGGGACTTCGTTCCCGTTGGAATTTGGGAAAGTTATGTAGCCTATGTGTTAATCCAGAGTGTCAGCTACCTTCATACCAAATTTAATCAAAATTGGTCCAGCCGTTTGAGTGTGAAAGAGTAACAAACATCCATCCTTCCATCCATACATACAAACTTTCGCGTTTATAATATTAGTAAGGAAGGATGGGTTAACTCTTGACCTCAATCTTGACTAAGGTCATAGATGAGGTCGACGATAGAGTGAGTTAACCCAGAAAATGCCTATTAAGGCAGTGGTACTCCTACGCACCGACGGAACACAGCAAGCTGTTTGGCGTCGGACTTCTGTAGGAGGGTGGTCGCGAAGCCCACCACACCGCATGAGACAATAGGACGCCAACTCAGATTCAGAACAAATTAAGGTGTCGTTGCCTAGGGTGGATTAATAGGAGGCAGGTCTCAATTGTGTTTTCTAAATCGCCTCTTACGACACCGACGGAAAGAAATGGGGTGGAGCTATTCTCAACCGATCACCGATCACCAATCACGATTTTTGAATTATAAAAAGGCCCATTGCCTGCCATTCAACTGAACAATTGTCCCCAAAAAACCCGTATGAAATTGTTTTAAAAAATTATTCTTCTCTAACGACATTCAACTAATTACAAATCGTTTAATAAAACAATTGCACACTAATGTTACGTTGGCAAAACATGCATAGGGGCCGTCCACATATTACGTCACACAAAATGTCGACTTTTTGAACCCCTTCACCCGCTTTTCTGGTATCCCTTTAACATGTTCTGTCACATTTGGTATGACCCCTCCTCCCCCATACGCTGTGACGTAATATGTGGATGACCCCATATAGGCACGATAAGGCATGGACATCAAGTCTGTGGATACAAAATTAAGTGTTAATAAAAAAAAACGTGCATATATACACTCATTGTTAATATTAAATATTACCAGCTTTATATAGCATGTATTATACAAACAAAGATTTATATTCTCTAATCTAAACTTTTCTGAAGAGCCGATTTTTTTTTCAAATCATATTCAATCAAAATGAAAATCCAACCAAAGTTTATTTTGCTATTACCTATAATACATTGATATCTCTTCTAGTACTTCTATAGACTCGCGATGTCTCTGTCTACTCTCTGGAGAACACTTTCATTATAATTACACGATAAACACACATTTGACCATCGCATTATTAATCTCTTTTACTCGCTCTAATTTAGTTTTTTAGATTGAATGTTGTTTGTAAGAGTTTAAGGTTTATGGTGTAAACATGTTCATATTATGATGGTTTGTATACTTCCTTAGAAGGGCGAAAAGAATCTGTAAGGAAGCTTTCTCTAGTCTGATCAATGAAGGTTAGTCTAACTCTTTTTTTACCGACTTCAAAAAAGGAGGAGGTACTACAATACAATACAATACAATACTCTTTATTGCACACAAAAAAAACATAAAACATAACATCAAACAAAAACAAATGTTCATGATGTAGTGTACAATTCGGCGGCCTTATTGCTATAGTACTATGTTCGACTGTATGTATTTTTTTTATGTATGTTCACCGATTTCTCCGCAAATTATGGACCGATTTTCAAAATTCTTCTTTTGTTCGAAAGAGTATACTCCAGAGATGGTCCCATATAAATGTTATAGAAAATGATTTAGCGCTTTTAAAAAAATCAACAAAAACAAAAAATACTACACACCAGAACATCATCTAAATAAATGAGTGACATTTGCGAACTGTTGGGATTGAAGTCGGTGACTCATACGTTTTTATAACGTGGAAAATTATTCAGTTAACATTTTTACTTTTTTTTTCTACCAAGGAAGGAGAATGGTTTAAGTGCATCTATTTATAGGACATACTAACTTAACAATATTCTAATAATAACGCTACACATTGAAATATGTACAGTAAGGTTTTCTTGTATTGTAACGCCCTCACGACGCACACGAACAAAATTAATAAAAAATCAAAACCAATAAAAAAAGAAAAGAATACCAACTTTCACATAAGAATTCGTAAACAAGTATCATCCCATCACTAATCCATATTTCATGGCGTTCGAAAATCAGTGGCCATCAACATTTTCACTGCGTTGTCATAAAATAATAAATAAAATAAAATCTGTAGAGCGCAGGCGCGGGCGGGCGCGGCGCGTGGGCGCACAGCGTGAGAACTGCGCACTATCCTAGACTGAAACACTTCTAGAGGGCTAACTATAACAATCTTAATTCATAATTTTTTGTTCAAATATTACACACTGTTTGGAAAAAATATATTTAAACCTACTATAAGAGGGCTTCCTCGACCACATCTTACTATCACATCTTACTTAGCGAACTCATTAGTTTTTTTTTTTTTAACAGTTTTCATTTACTACACTAAGTTAAAGTCAACTCGTTGTTGCTTGTCTAGAAAATTGTAAAAGCAATTAAACTCTCTCCAAAACTACTAGCGACATCTGTCCTTTCTTTTAGTATCTACACTTGTAACTATGTCTATTGTCAGTCCTCTATAAATTTTATTTAGCCTATGGCTCTATGAATAATTTAACCGTACGTGCATCTTGTGTACGGAAGATACATGACAGCTCGCATGAGATAGCTGAAATTGCACTTGTTTGTAGCTTTGATATTATTTATGTGAAAGCAATAATTTGTGTGTGTGGTCACGGTCATGATTAGCACCACCCCATTCTTATGGTGCATGTTGTAAATGTTAAAGAAAAGGGATCATCCATTGATATAGGATACCTAAGGAATTGAGGAAATTAATGTAGGCACATTTAATTTGTGTTTCAAACAACAAGCCAAGCACATTTTAAAATAAAGAATTATTATTTGATACTCAACGTGTTATTAAGATATTCGTCATGTTTGAAGTCGATTTTTTGTAGGTTTTAGCGTTATCAATTATGTTATTCACATTATCTAAAGCGGATATAAGAACACAAATAACATTATTTAAAGATGATTGAAAATAAAATCGATTCATATTTTTTGTATGTAATCCAAAACATACAAAAAATATGTATCCATTGTATTAATTCAAAGATTGAAAAAGATCGGACACGAATAGCGATATACTTATTTACGAAACAATGGGTCAATCAGGACCACTTGACCGTGCAAAGTGTTAAACGTTCAATAATTAAAATGTTTGTAACACCTGTCTTCTGACTAGTTTGTGGCTTAACCTAGGCAGGCCAATCTGACCATATCGGATCTTTAATAAAAATTAATTGTCGCAGACTTTAGTTTTAAAGTGTTAAATGCTTGGCAACATGCGAGGGTAGAATGTAAAACGTGAGAACTATTCGTTCTATAAAACTAGATGCCAATTATTTAATTTACTATTTGATTTGTATTTGTTTTTAAAAATACGATTACACGCTTCTTTACAGCCGTAACAGGCAAATGGTTATATTTAAATTGCCGATGGATTACCATGTTTCGAATGTAACGGTTTTTGGTTTAACTTTATACATTTTGAGGCTGGTAACACAGATTTGTAGCCCTTATCAAGTCAAACACACTGAAATATTTATTTTAAATCAATGTTACTACCTTTTTTACAAATTTTACATTACGTTTATGTAATTTTTTTTGTTATCTAATTATGCATTCAGTTATATTTAACTATCGCCTGCTAAAGGTTTTTGAAGACCGCTGGAAGCATTATTTATGCTTTTTTCAGCATCATAGGAGACTTCCAAAGAAAAAAGTCTTGTAAATCAAAGAGCATTATTTCCAAGACTTTTCTAACTCATAGATATATAAACTTTGCTAAGTCTGAAAATCGCTAGAATTATAATTCATAATTAAATATTTCTAGTAATTTTAAAACTATACAACGTGTTTCAAAAAACTCAAAAAAAAAGTCATTCAAAATTAATTAAAATTTAGCTTATTGCGCAGCTCTATTACAAATATGACAAGTTTAACAAATTAATTATATGAAACTTTCATTTTGAAAGATGTCAAACCGTGCAACTGATTACTAGAGTTGCGACTATTTCACTTTTAAAATTAAATTTTTGAATTTCTTTTTTTTGGATTTTTTTTGAAACATCTTGTATACAGGCGTCAATATGAATCAAAACTGTAACAAAACAAAGCACTTATAGCCTAAAGTAAGATGGAGTACCATAAATTACCATTACATAAACAAAGATCATTAATAAAGTGGGAAATGACTCATCGCGCTCCCTAAGCCCACGCGTGGCCTACTTTGGCCCAGCTTTTGTTTTCTATTGTTCTTTGAGCTTATCTAGGCATGTTTTATTTCTTTGAGTAAAGACGAGGGATATGTTTAGTTTTACATTATTTTCTTCGTATAATAGCTTAATATTATTTACGCTCAAAATAGGAATAATGTAATGCTTTTCAATGTAATAATGTAGCTAATATGACAATAATTGTAATAATATATCGAACACAAATGTATTTTTTTTACGGTAAATAAATAACCCTCACAATTTGTGTCATCAAGTAGTACGCTAAAACCACTGATGCTCTTCCTACCCCGTTAAGGAATATGAGCGTGAGCAAATGTATGTATTTAAAATGCATATTGTTAAAATGCTTTCATAAATTAAATAATAATAATAATAATTCAGTTATCCTTAAAGGTAGTGAATCTGCCCATAAAAATAAACAATTTTCACCAAAGAAGAACTCATAAAAAAATATATTTTATCAAGTTGTATGACGGAACAATGTTTTTCATATTTCATCTAAGTTACTTGATCTTATTTTCTTTGTATGATACATTATTATTTACGCGCAATTAATACATATTAAATATAACATAATTCAGTTTCTTTCATACTGGACGGGGAATACTGGGAGTCAAAGAAAAACTTAGAATGTGCTAGCTGCTAACTCTTCCCAGGTATACAGTAAAAGTCTGTAAGTGGGATACGGGAGTTTTTGCTGTATACCTAATGGGCGAAAAGCTGACCACCTCTTACCATTATACAACTTGTTCCATCTAATTTGCAGTTTTGAAATGCTTATATAGTCTGTATAGTGATTTCTTTGTTTCCAATTGTATTATTGTAACGAGTCACATTACGCCACAGGTCCTCGCCAACCCAGATTTCACACTACAGTCGCAAATCCCAAGAACTTAACACTAACAGTTAGACTATACACTTACAAAGGTTCCAGAAGTCTCAATTACTGCTATAGTTTCCCATACAAATCGTCGCATATTAGTGTGTATGGATCGTGCGTCATTACCGGCCCACGAATAGCTGCGAGCCACTCTGTCTGTTCCCAGGTATTTGGAGAATTGTTGTATGGGTGGTGTATGGATTTGGCTAGCAGTGGGGCTTCTTGGTAGAAGTCTAATATTTATTTGGCTAGCTTTCCCCGGCTCTGCCCGCATGGACTACAGGTTATATTGTGCCCAGCTGAGGGGTAAAATGTAGCTTATGTCCTTTGCCAAGGTCTAATCTATTTCTGTACCAAATTTCATCAACATCGGTTCAGTAGTTTAGGCGTAAAAGCGTAACAGACATACTGACTCAGACTGTGGCATTACTGTGAGCTGCATCCGTTTCGGCAATTTGTAGTTCAGTTTTTTAAGAATTATATGATTATTTATTATAATCATTATTTATTATATGATTTGCCGAATTAATAATTTCTTATTCTATTCTATTCTTAAGCACTAAAAACCTCGTAATACATGTAAGTATGAAGCTTAACCTCACTGATCAATGCTTAATAGTAACCGCCACTTCTTCTTCTTATTGTGTAGGAATATTCAAATGGTATATGCTACTGGGCGACAAGTCATCATCATGTCAGCCGCAAGACGTCCACTGCTGGACATAGGCCTCCCCCAGGGATCTCCACCTGGATCGGTCCTGCGCCACCCGCATCCAGCGGCTTCCCGCAATCTTTACCAGATCGTCGGTCCACCTTGTGGGAGGCCTTCCTACGCTGCGCCTTCCGGTACGTGGTCGCCAGTCTAGGACTTTTCTGCCCCAGCGGCCATCAGTACTACGAGCAATGTGCCCTGCCCACTGCCACTTAAGGTTAGCAATTCTTTGGGCTGTGTCGGTGACCTTGGTTCTCCTGCGGATTTCCTCATTTCTGATTCGATCGCGCAAAGAAACTCCGAGCGTAGCCCTTTCCATCGCTCTTTGGGCAAAAAGTACTTCACAGCAAAGTTTCCCTACCAGTAGACAAATTGATATACTGCGATAGTTCAGCATAGTGTTTGTGTTTGAGCAGGCCAATGGTAATGATATCATTTGGGTAATACATCGGTAGCTTTGGGAACATACGCGACCCTTGACTTACATATCTGTGATTGTTCTCCGGTTTGCACACGACGTGGCGTGGCGTGGTACCCTAAAAGTCACTTTAGAGGAAGTTTTTGCTCAATAAAAATTTTGTTTTTAATAGGGCAGATTTGAAATGGAATCTAAGTATTGACTATAGACAAAGAGGTCGTTATAACAACTGTATACATAGTTTACAGCAAGGCGACCTCATTGATAGGTAGCAATTTCTTCAAGGCAACCTTATGGTAGGACATCTGTAAGGTAAGAAGTAGTAGCTGGTACATAAT
The DNA here is from genome assembly GCA_949987775.1 of Aproaerema taeniolella. Lineage (NCBI taxonomy): Eukaryota > Metazoa > Arthropoda > Insecta > Lepidoptera > Gelechiidae > Aproaerema > Aproaerema taeniolella. The sequence goes on along the minus strand of OX465258.1, from coordinate 965,942 downwards.
TGTATATAATTAATACAAATAAATATATATAAGTAAATTTATAAAAACTAAAAATGCTGTCCAAAATGACCACAAAGCTGTTTCTATGACGGTTAACGCACTAGATCCAAGTTAATAGTGTGATGAAACTCATAGAAAAAGCACTTTCGAGGTCCATGGAATAGCAAGAGTAACGTTGTAGTACCCTAAGGGATAGGCCTGTTGAAGTAACTCGTCATTCAGTTCAAGAATCACTTACATTCCACTCATAAATGATTCGTATTATAAATCTGATATGTTCATTTTATTAATAATAGGTACCAGGGTTAATCAAGTTCACCATTTATTTGATAACCTAAGGTACACGATAAGAAGAAGAGATTTTGTTAATCCTTTCTTCAGATTATTTTGATTTAGGTCGAGTGACATAGGCCTACTTTTCCACTCAAACGAAGTTGCAAACAAAAACAAATCCAAATAATTTGTTAGAATAAAAAAAAACTTTCAAAACTCACATATTTGGTAGAGAGCACAGATAAGTTTTTAAGTGGCTATTTATTGCACTATCCCTTGAGTTTTTTTTTAACATTAAGTATGTGGGTGAAAAGCATGATTGCAAACTTGCGACGAAACAAATTATTCCAATGATTATCTTAAACTTCCAATATCATAGCTAGTCGAAGCTTTGCGACCAATTAAATTCAATTTGAATACGAGCAAGACACTTAATGTTTTAATTACAATAGTCTGCTTCCAGTCGAAGATATCTTGATGACATTATCTTTAATTGTTCAGATGCTATCTGCAAAGACATTTAAGTACAATTCATTTAGGTGGTGTTTCGTTTTGCAACAATGCAAGTCGGTCTATAATATCATTGATTATTTTGTTAGTGCTTTAGTCAGTTCGTAAAATGAGCTAAAGATAAACTGATAAATACTTTTTGTGTAGGCTTAAGTAATTACCATTAGTTTGCCTTATTGTGAATCTTCTGATGTGGTTTACTTTGTCACCTAAGGTGGAACTGGTTTCAGTTTAAAACTTAAAATTAAAAAACATTTTTTTTATTTGCATGTTGCACTAACATTTTACAAAACCGAAGCATTGTTATCTTATGATCATAAAATTTCACAGTTAAAGGTACACAATTTATTGAGCTACAGAGCAAATAACGCACTCAGCTGTGACAAAATACAGCAGCAAACTGTTCAAATTTAATTTTTAAATATTAATAAGTAAGTTTAACTTAAACTTTTCTTTTAATTTTAGGAAAGGCAAAACGTTTGCTATTTTTAACCGACTTCAAAAAAAGGAAAAGGTTCTTAATTAGACTGTATTAATTTTGACTTCCAGAATTATTTTTGTGTTCGAAAGATTATATTTGTAAGATGATCCCATAAAACAGCGCTTTTACAAAGAAAAATGCAAAATACTCATACTTACACAATACATTCATATGACGTTTTCAATTGTGGTTAACTACTGATAGCCATTGTTGGGATTGAAGTCGGTTGATTCAAACGTTTTAACGTAAACTTATGTAAATTGACAAATCATTCAATAAATCTCGCAACACACAGATTAAAACACATGAATGAAACGATTTCTAATTGCCATGAGAAAAAAATGTGAATCCATACCGAAGATAAAATAACCTCCCCAGGTTTTACGTTGACCAGTTAACCCAACGTAATGTAATGCCTAGTTAAGTTAAATTTAATTCAATAACCTTTTACGGGAACTTTATTTTCATTTACAGATCTAAGTTTATGCTATGAGAACAGAGATGGATTTAGAGCTATTTGGGACCTACTGTTAATATAGTAAATAATAATCTTGCTGAGTAAATGTCTTTAGGGATTTGTTATGAATAAGGAGATAAAAATTATAAAAATGTATTTTTTTAAAGTCTTCTCATATTTCATAATAATTACCTACACATGATAATACATACATTTTCCTAGGCCAGAAAGAGGTTGGCTACTAGCGCCGAAAGTATCTCCACTAGTTTTCAAGTACGATAATTTCACTTCACTCCTAAAGTATCTACAAGCACTCAACCCTATATAGAGACGTAATACATGCGAATTTTAAAGAAAACAATTTTGTCAACTAGGTGCGAAGTAATCCGAAGAGATTCCGAACACGATCGCTAGGGCGTGCTTTATATATCAGTGACTAGCCACTGACGAGTTGATAGGTTCGGATCGCCTTGTATTACGTCTCTATATAGGGTTGAGTGCTCGTAGTAAAGTATATATTGTTTTAAACATATTAGATACTCCTTTAAAACAAAAATCGTGATAAAATTCCGTTGCAATATGTTTAAAGCATATTGTAACGATACTACCTTAATTATATTAAAGGCCTACCTTTAATCATACTTTAGGCCGCAAAGCAACCTGAATCCTCCTCTGTACTTCTAACCCAAGTAGGCCCATAAAGTATAATATTAACCCGGCCTAGACGTATAAAGATCGGATCTGAGTGTAAAGTTCTGATATTATTTGATAGGCGGTGATGGCGGCCGATGATAGGCGAAGATGCCCGATTGTAGGCGATGATAACCGAAGAAGCGCCTCGTGATCCGTATCACTCGGTTTTTATGCTTGTATGACTGTTTATTTGAATGTTCTGATACATAATGTTTGTTACTGCTGTCATAACCTGCTAATATGTTTGAATGTATGTACAGAGACTAGCGCGTCTGGTTATCCTATTTTAGTTACGAAATAATTAACCCTTGATAAAAAAGAGGGTTGTTATAAGTTTTACGTGTTTATTGGTGTATCTGTATGTCTATGTATCTGGGTATCTGTACGTCTATGTATCTGTGCGTTTGTCTTTGGCATCGTAGCTCCTTAACGAATAGACCGATTTCGATACGGTTTTTTGTTTGAAATCTGACGTAATTGAGATGGTAACGACTGTAGTAAATCGATAACAGCTTAACGTGCCCTCCGAAGCACGGAAACGCTCGTGATACATTACCACTTTGGTCACCCATCAGGTTTCCTGCCTCTGTGTACTTTGCTTAACCTCACTGATCGGTTGAGATCAGCGAGCGCCTCTGAGCTACGAGCGCTTCTAACCACTTAAAAGTAAAATGTAAACACTGAATCGATTAAATACGTGTAAAACTATCAAAAACAATAAAAAAATCGTACTGGCATAGTTCTAGGGACATCGAAAATATCCAGCTGAGAGCTTCGAAACTCGAGTTAGCAGTTCCATGAAAATCCTTTAGAACCATAACTTATCACAAGCGAAATTATAATCTTAAGCCACATTAAATAAGGTTTATTATCACTTGTAAGGGAATAGTACCGCCCGCTGAGCGCGTTAGCAGGCCAATTCAAAAAATAAAATATCAATTTTTTGAAATAATAAAATCTAAGAGTGGTCACACGGCGTCATAAAGACAAACTTAGCTGTGCTGGTCCAAAACTCATTTTTCAGCGAAATTAAACCATATTTCTAAAACATTAAAGTCGTTAAAATAATTTTAAGTGGTAAAAGGATATGAGATCGTCTCGCATAAATTGGAATAAAAATGTCAAAAATGAATTCCCGAGATCGTAATCGCAATAAAGTTAATAATACCGCGTTGAAATTTGGAATAAATAAAAAAGAACAATTGATATGTGGGTTGTTAAGAATTAGTGTACAATGCTGGGTCTTCTATACCCTTTTGGCTTCGTTTTTAGTTTTTTTTACTCGTGTTGTCATAATAATTACTGTCATCTTGTTAATTCTTTATAGGAACAGCAGTCGAGGGTTAATTTCGATCTCGTACAGAGGCAGTCATATAACTGGAGACATTATTTTATGACCACTTTAATTCTATGATTTAATCGTATTACAACATTTGTTAAAGGGTTTTTTAATGTAAGTATAATTCTTTGGGATTTGTCAGTTTATAATATAACCCGTACCAAGGAGTTTTTGGTGTATAATTCAGTTTAAATGGTCTCATTAAAATGAAACCACTGTGATATTAATCGTTTTTAAATAAATATTTTTAATTTTCCTACTTTGTGTATTTTAAAAGTTGATACACTACTGATTAGTATAGGTTTTTTTTTTACTTATAATGAGTTAGCTCTTGAGAACGATCTAGCACAAGAGTAAATATGTGGTCGAGGATATAGCAAGCTCACCCAGAAGAAGAAGAAGTTTTTTTAATTTTTTAACACATATATACCTAGGTATTTATTAAGATCAGGGACCCACACGAGGACTCAGCATAGCAATAAACGTTTCCAAGTTTTCTTCCGCTGGTGAGGAAATCTACGATAAAGAAAAATACATAGACATAACTTTATTATAAAATATATATATATATATAAACAGTCGAACATAGAACTTCCTCCTTTTTTGAAGTCGGTTAAAAAGATAACAAAACGCTAAAAATGTATACAAAAAAAGAAAAATAAGTGCCTAACAGGAATATTCTTCTATTTCCAAGACTTATCTTATGAAAAGTCTTGGAAATCAATAGTCTCCAAAATCGATTTTAAAAAAGAAGATCCCATTTCTAAGTGCGACTCCCACTTGGCTGTAGTTATTTGTCGTAAGGTTACAGGTTGACGGGTTGACTAACTGGCCAGTCACACAATGTAGTTCCAATTACAAGTACAATCTGACGGCGGCCGTGGATTGGTGGAACCATAGTTAAACTGCAACTTCAGTTAAAACGGTGGTGTGGTGCAATTTGCAACGAGAAGGTACAATTGATTGGAAAACTTCAAGAAATCAAGTGTCTTGCTTGGTGAGCTTGCTACATCCTCGACCTTATCTTCGTCCCTATGCTAGATTGTGGTCAAGAGCGAACCCATTCCTTATTTAAAAAATTCACAGATTTCATGCCATACATGATTGCAGAGTACATTGGAAAGTAATTACATATTTTAAATAAAACGAAACAAATTTTTTCATCTTTCATTGATTGTAACTATAAATAACTTCCATCGCTCATTTCGCACACGTGTTTACAATTCAGCCTCGCGCGAACTAAGAATTCACGCAAAGCGTTGTGGAAAACTAGTAGACCGATTTTCATTTTTTGAGCTTAAAATGTTCGCAATCTATGTTTCAAGGGGTTTTTTCGAAATTTAGATATCTCTTTTAGTTTGCGAGATATTGGATTCGAAAGGAAAAAAAATTACAAAAATCTAAAAAAAATCGGTTTTTTTGTCATAACTTTTTTGGTTTTGGACATTTTTCAAAATTCTTTTTTTGTTTAATGTAGTCCTTACAAATACGCATCTCATACACTATCCTAGCTATACTATCAACGGAGCTATACGCAGATCACACTTTTCCGTGAAATGAGGCCCTACACCGACACCTCCCAAAAGACCTTTCCAATGTCAAAAGTGTATCAAAAAATGAAAATAATAAGATATTTGTACTAATAAAAGACAAAATGTTGAGCTACTGACTGAAATATCAACAGACAAAGGTTGCCGATAAGATATTACTTCTTATCAATGGAGCCACCTTTTGTACCCTGACATAACGTATTCAAATGTAACTGTACCTTATTAGTATGAGTGCAATGAAGTGTATTGTATTGTAAACCTACTGGAGCTAGAACTAATATTGTTCAGTTTCTCAGTAAGGTTACGCAGGCGTTTTTCTTTTTAGAATTCTCACGGGAACTTAAGGCAATTTTTATCAGAATTCTCTTTAAAAAAACCGTAGAAAAAAATTCGTGTTTGTCAATTTCGACCATCTGACAGAGATAAAAGATATCCCTATCTCTACGTGTTTTATTTATATTTCAACAATAGAAAAATCATTATTGCTCGCAAAAAATTTAATCATTAATTTTAGTCTTAACTAGTTTTTACGCGGCCTGCTTTAAAATACATTACCAAGTACAGCAATCGCTCCCGCTACCGCTTATGCCTTAAATCTAGTAGTAACCAGTCATAAAGTTAACATTCGTATGTCACTTGGCTAGGCGGTGAACCATTGCGAAGATGAAAGGTGCCGCACACAGTCCTTTGACCGGCGGCCGCTATTAACCGAACAGTTGTTCGTGTGCATCGCGCCTTATTCTTAAGTCTGGCTATTACTAGTATTACTTAAGTCTAATAAGATTTAAGGTGCAACAGTATAAAGGCTTACTGTCAAATAAATCTTCACCATCGTTACGAGTAAACTAACTGTCAAACGGGATAAAAGCGCTAGGAAAAAAGTATATACAAGCTGGACTGGGAATGAACGAAAAACTTAAAATGTGCTAGCTGCTAGCTCTTCACAAGCGTACTGTTTGCTTTAGCGTGGGCGAAACGCTGACAATCTGTCACCACTTTACTCAAATGAGAAATCTTAATGAAGATTAATCTTAATACGACCGGTTGGTCGAGTGGTAGTGGCCCTGCCTCTCGATCGACGGGTCCTGGGTTCGAATCCCACTCGGGGCAAATATTTGTGTAAAAAGCAGATGTTTGTTTAATAATAATAATAATAATTTCTTTATTTGCATAAAACATGGTAGGTATAAAAGATCTTAAAAATAACTTAAAGTACTGTGACATGTTTTGCCAACCTTTAAAATTAGCATGCAAAAACATAAGTTTAATTTACAGTCATCTGGCTACTATTATAATATAAGAAAAAAAAAGTAAGTCAGTAAGTATTTAAAAAAAAATTGATTAAACATTTGTAAATTAGTAATAAAATAACTATATAAATTAAATGTCAAAAATATTGAATTTGGTAAAACCATGTCAGAATTAAGATAAAATTAGAATGTAATAAAATAACTGGATAAATTGGATAAATGTCAAAAAACTATAACTAGTTAATGTCAAAAAAATAGTGAATTTGTTAAAAACATGTCAGAAATTAAGATAGATAATGTCAATACATGTTCTCGGGTCATGGGTGTTTGTGTCTGTCTTTATGTGTGTGTTCCGAGGGACCCACGACACAAGGGAAATCCTTAATGTGGGCCTTTGAGTGTATGGCGTTTTTTTTTTTAATACATATGTTTTAAAGTTAAACCATCGCGTGATTCTTGCACACCCTTGTTTGCAGGATTTGTATCGCACGCGCCGTAAACAAGCGCGCGACGATTTTATGATAAATCTTTTGATTGGCGAATGCAATGCGTTTTATAGAATATTTACCATAATGTAATGCTGTAAGATTTCCTCTTTTTCTTCTTTAACCAACCCATGCTCCCAGTTTATCTGGGGTCGGGTTTCCCTGTACATTTGCGCCAGAGAAATCTGTTCTGGGTTGTCTGAGCAGTAAGCTTGTCCTGGTCCATCTCCTTCTTAATGTTATTCCACCAAGTGGCGGGTGGCCTGCCTCTTCCTCTGGCCGAGTTTGGTATGTTGAGTACTTTCTTAACCACGTAGTCGTCCTCGCGTCTTTTCTTTGGTTATGGTCATACCAACGTAAGCGACCTTCTCTCACTTTTTCTACGATAGGAGCCACTCTGAAGGAAGGTCTAATATACTCGTTGCGGACTCTATCCAAGCGTGTCATACCACCAGCCCATCTCAACATTTTCATCTCATTCGTGTGCAGTTGTTATTCGTGGACTTTTTCCATAGTCCAGCATTCTGCTCCGTAGGTTAAGGCTGGTCGCACCAATGTCTTGTTCACTTTTCCCTTGATCTTAACGGGCATTTTGGGGTCACACAGAACACCGGTTAATGACCGCCATTTGAGCCAAGCAGTAATCGAAGTTTGAGGTAATCGAATGCTGTAAGATTTCCTAAATAGGTATAATAAATACGTTCCATCTATTAACCCACAGAATGTATGACAAACGAGGCATCATGTGAGCTAAACGATGCTCTGTTCTGTCTACCCCGTTAGGAATTATACGCGTCAGTGTATTGGTAGGATGGGAAAACACATATTTTATCTTAGTATTCCTATTTATTAACGCTACGTTATTAAGAACAACATTTGTTGTCTTGCAATAAATCAGCAGACTTTGTGGGCAGAGTAAGTATAAAAAATATTGCAAAACAAAGCATAGGTAGTACATAACACTTAAAAACAAATGCATACACATTACACACACTTGTATACGTTAAAACTAATCTTCAGCCAAGATGGATTCGTGGCAGTTATTGTTAGTTTGACGTCGATTGATTTAGACTAGGCTATAAAATCTAGTAATCTATTTCTGGCTTGAAAATTCAATTTCTATAATTACTAATCTTCATTAATGCCAAACATAAGTAAAACGTTTACTTTAGGAGTTTCTTGACTTATTAATTACGATTCCCACACAGAAATAGTAGAGGTATGTTTAACACTGACAAGGAAAAAATAAACTTGTGTTTTCTTGCATACAGTGCTTAATTTCTTTTTGAATTTCAGCAATCATTGATTTATTGACTGCACACGATTCATAAAGGCGTACTTTATTATGTTTTCTTTTAAATTATTGAGTTTATTAATTATTTTATCGTTAACAATAAATTCTTTTCATTTGTATTATCGTCGACAATGATTGACATTTAGAAATATGTACTTACTTTTGTTTTGTTATGATGACGGAAATACGAAGTTTGCTGTAACACAATAAGAAAATATTACCTACTAGCATTTCGCTTGGGATTTCCTTCCCGTGGGACTTCGGAAAAATTATGTAGCCCATGTTACTCAGGGATAATGTAGCATCCTAATGGTGAAAGAATTTTGTAAATCGGTCCAGTAGTTTTTAATTCGTTACATACAAAAATCCATCTTCTTTATAATATTAGTGTGGATCGGTAATATCCTAAATGGAGGCTCCTACACGTAATATATGACCGATTTTATAGCGGTTTATTTAATCGAGTATAGAGAATAAGCAGTGATAGCCCTGTTGGTAATGAGCCAGACTTGTAATCCGAAGGTCGTGGGTTCAAATCCTAGTACGGGCCTGTACCACTAAATTCGTCTTTTCGGATTTATGTAGGGATTTATAATTATCACTTGCCCAACGGTGAAGGAAAACATCATGATGAAACCCGCCCGTCCAAGAAAGTTCATTTACGAAAGACGAGCGCTCCACCAACCCGCATTGAGCCAGCGTGGTGGACTATGGCTTAAATCCCCTTCGTGTTTCGATGGGAGGCCCCACCGAGGGGCACATATATGGGCTGGTAAGAAGAAGAGGAAGAGAATAATTCAGTCGGTGTAGAAGTTAAATAAATGTGAAAAAACTACAAGAGAAATCCTTTACGGATTGATCAGCAGCGTGCACCGCTAGCAGATGAAGATAACGATTTTGGAGCTTTAAGATGTTACAATAAGTAATAACAAGATTTCAAAATAGAAAAGTTAAAAAAGTCGGACTATTTTGCAAAACTGGCCCTTTTGCTTTTCCCAAAGAGTTTTTTTAGCCTACTTTAACTACCTACCAGTATTGTCAATAAGACATCTCACTGCCAAAAACGGTAGCCCTGTCGGTCCGTGTAAAAATTAACATACAATCCGCAGATTCAATAAATGTAAGTAACCGCGCGCGCACTTGAAGAGAAATGCTGAATGCCAGGCTAGGTCCTGCTACAGTGGGCTCAGATTTTATTTTCATAGGCTTTGTTTATTGAGTTATTTTGAGATAGTTAGCGAAACTTAAGGATATCAATCAGGTAACGAAACTTAATAACTTTCCCCAAGGAACATAGACCGTAATTTGAAAAAAAATTTCGCCTCTCCATACAACTTGTGCCTTTGTATGAAAAGTATTTTTTTTTAAGAATTTGGTACAGGTTTCTTGGGGAAAGTTGTTCAGTTTCATGAAGAGAATCGCGTTCTAAAGTTTGGCTAGCTAATTTAAAGTCAACATATATTTTTCCCAGTACTTATTACAGTACGAAAATCCGGTGTCCTTCATTAACACGTTGAGTGCCAGTGTATTTTGGGTTGGCATTAAAATGATGAGTGTAGTCCCACAGGTGATGCTCATGCAGGTGATGCTCAACGTGCTAAAGTACCAACCCATCATTTTTCATTTCAAATAGATCAAATTCTCTTAAAATTAAAAAAAAGAAGCAGTTACAGTACGGGCTTATAATTTAAAATTCTAAGTTCTGAAAAAGAACAAAACGGAACATACTGCTAAATGTGAATTTATGTTTCACGATACAGAACTATACAACATCGCAATTTTTTCGCACAACTCAAAACAAATACCAACATTATTACTCATCTATTTCCAAACAATCCCATATCATTAACAACAATAAACAACCAAATAGCACACCCTTTTCGAAACCCATTGTAATTGAAATATCACTCCCACCCCTTACAATAAACAGTCTTACAATATACATTAGTACAATAAACATTCTTACAATAAATTATAAAAGTTGCGCCCACTGTAGAAAGACCCCGCGTGAAAGGTTGGGCTCATCCCGTGACCTAAGCTAGTACCATTTACCCTAAAAAACCACACAAACAAATACCTACCTTATCCCCTTACCATTGAGTTCGCTTTTGTTTAAAAACGTTGACTAGATTTTCGTAGAAAGTGCTCTTCGAATTTGAGTTTTATGGAACAGACTTAAGGGTGGTTGGAAATGATTTTATTTGAACTAGAAAGTCTTACCCTTTTGACTTCAGGCGAATAAGTAATAATTTTGATTCGTATTTAGAAGGAATTTCATTAGAACAGGAGGTTTACCATGATCGCTTAGCGCGATCCAATTTAGGACCTAAACAAGTCTGCAACGCTTATTCGTACCATGATGGCTTATAAGCGATTCAGTTTTGGCGCTGTTGCGATTCAAAGGCGGACCAGCGACAATTTATTTTAAAAATAAAAATGGACCATAGGCAACCGAGCAGTTCAAAAGCAGCGGCATCATGGTACCATTTTCAAAAACATTCCAATTGCGAAGCAGTTCAAAGTTGGATCCTAAACAGAAATGCTTTTAAACGATCGTAGTAGGTACCCTGTTCTTGAATGGAATGTTTAATATGAAGAGTAAAAGGCTATAAACGATTACTTGGTAATGAATAATAAACCAGACTTGTAACCTGAAGGATGCGGGTTGAAATCCTAGTGTGGGTCTGTACCATTAGATTCATTTTTACGAATTTATGTATGGATTCTTTGTTATAATCACTTGGTCAGCGGTAAAGAAAACATCGTGATGAAACCCGCACGTCTAAGAGAAATCGTTTTCGAAAGGCGCGTGGTCCACCAACCTGCATTGGGCCAGCGTGGTGGACTATGGCCTAAAACCTTTCAACATTACAAACATTACAAAACATTACAAGGTGCCCCACCTTGCATTGCACGATCCTCCGCTTTTTTCATCCAGCCACCACCCGCTATCTTCTTTAGGTCATCTGACCATCTGGCTGGGGGCGTCCTACACTATATACGTTTGCCAAGGCGTTGTCTCCATTCGAGAACCTGTCTACTCCAACGCTCGTCGGTTCTGCGACAGACATGGCCAGCCCACTGCCACTTCAGCTTGCTACATTTTTGGATAATATCCATCACTCCGGTAGCGACGTAAATGTTCTGAAAAAAAATAAATATTATGATTACACTAATATTCAATAATGCGTAGCTGGAGTAGTGTAAGGTTTAACCCGTCGCGCGCTCTCCAATTGTACGTCCAAGTGCGCGATCCAAGTACGTCTAATTTGAAACTAATTATAGCGGTCTTTTTTTTCCAGGTATGAGACATAATTGCGACTCTGCCTTGGCAAGTTTGGAAAACGATACTTTCTCTGTTGGTAAGCCTTATTTGTATACTCGTGTCCTTCGTCCTCAAAGTAATAATGTATAGGATCTCATGTCAATGTAATAAATTAGATTACGGAGGCAGATATTATGTCATCTACGTACGCATTCAAAAAACACCTATTGTGTTCTTTAAAAGAACTTTCGACGCAAAAATAGGGGTGTTATAAGTTTGATGTGTGTATCTATATGTCTGTGGCATCGTAGCTGCACCGATTTTGATTCAGCTTTGATGTTTTTTGAAAACGGACGTAATCGAGATGGTTCTTAGCTATGTTTGATCAAAATTGGTTCAGTCGTTTAAGAATTATAAGTGACTAGCATCCCGCTCAGGACTTCGTTCCCGTGGGGATTCAGGAAAGTTATATAGCCTATGTTACCCAGGAATAATGTAGCATTCTAATGGTGAAAGAATTTCTCAAATCGGTCAAGTAGTTTTGGAGCCTATTCGTTACATACAAAAATACAAATCTTTATTCTTTATAATATTAGTATAGATAAACGTTATAGGTGATACCAAAATTGTGATTTTAGAGCTATCGTTTTAGGTCCCCGTAATGCAGAACGCGACTCAGACTTGACCTATACTTAAGTAGTAGTCATCTTGTCATTTAGATAGTGAGAGAGAGAAAGATTCAATCAATACTTAAGTATAGATCAAGACTGGAGTCTTATTTTTTAATACGGGCTTTAGTATTATATGAGGTGACAAATCTTGAGTAAAATATTGGCTGACACAGTTTCGCCGGCCGTCCTTACGACCTGACGCTTGGACAGTCAGCGGCGGACAGTCGCCATCCGGTTACCCCACATCCGAGCGCAGACAGCGTGACTGCCGCGCGACATACAGGGTGCCTTTATTGATATGAACGTTACAAGTTTTATTAATACAAGTCACAAATCAATTTTAATAACATTTATTAGAACCTCAATAAATAAAGTTTGATTTAAAAAAAAACACGTGCTTATGCTTGCACGTGCTTAACTTTATTGAATAAATATGAAATAATGACTTTTGTGAATTATGTGCTTGTGTGTCTGTTTCTTCTTCTTGTTCGAACGGCTCAAACAAAAATTATTTTTTTACAAAAATATATCATGAACTAGCTTTCCGTCCGGGACTTCGTCCCTGTGGAAATTCAGGAAAACAATGTAGCCTACGATCACCAGGGATAATGCAGGATTCCAGTGAAAGAATATTTCAAATTGGTCCACTAGTTTCGGAGCCTATTAAATGCAAACTAACAAACAACCAAACCTTTCCTCTTTATATTATTGTTTATGATATGATTCGGCCATGTCGATCGATTCAACTACTAACTTGCTGGCGTTCATGTGCTCGCATATGGCTTACATTTTTTTTCCTCTTTATAATATTAGTGTATATATATATGGCCCCCTGTATACATATGTATAAACCAGCGGTAACCCCTGTATAATCTTGTGCATCACCGGCCACATATCCCGGACGGATTTGCTGACATCTGACAATCATCATAAATCATCGGAAACATTTAATACCACTATATTATGCCTTACTCGTATACCTTAACACTGAGATTGTGAAATAGGTTTAAAAAGGCTGGTGTGATGATTCATCCTACTGCTGAGTAAAATTTTTCAATACTCCATTCATCTTTAAGCATTAATATTAGGTCCCACCAACGAAATTTCTGTTTTCCGTTTAAAAACAAATAGCAAACTTCATACAGACATTTTTGAATATTTTTCGGGATATAAAAATGGGAAGGTTGAGAGAATATTCAGCAAAATTGCCGGATTTAGTTTACTAAAAGTGCCAATTATAAAAAGTTACTTATTGCAAAAATAAACATTGAAAAAGATAATCGGTGAAATAAAGTGTATTTGAGCTTGATCGCCAGCTAAAAACCCAAAGCAAAAATGTATAAATTGTGCTTAAAGCAATTTTTGAAAAAACTGCTTAATCAAATTTAGTATGAAAAACAAATTTCATAATGTATACGTGTGTATTTAAAGCCGGCTTCTGGCCAACAATATCCAAAAACCGTAAAACCAGTTAGGTCTTATAGTACTCTAGTCTAAAACCTCAAAAAGCTATCCGAACCCGTCACTCGCATTAAACACTACTTAAACGGCGACCTCGCTGGCATTTGCAGCGGCCTTCCGAACATAATGACAGCTCATCAAATAGATATTACACTGTATCACTGCACGGTCGATACCTACCGCGATATGTCACAATTGGCGGATCCTCAAGGTTGATCTGACGCCTGTCTTCAGTTCACTTGCTGCAATCGCAGCCCAGTGGTGCTCGCTGAGCTCAACCGATCAGTGATGCTCAGCAACGTACACAGAGACAGGGAAACTGATGCATTACCAAAATGTCAATTTATTACTAGTGTTTTCGTGCGTCCCGGCTGTTGTCGATAGAATACAGTCGTTAAAACCAAGTCAGAGGCCATTTGGCGGTTTGAAAACTCTGACACCAGGATTAGTTAAGTTCGCCACACACTTGACTATACCCACAGTACAAGAAGAAGACGCTGCAGTTTGGTGTAGTGTAGAATGTAGTTAGAATAAAAAGTCTGTCAAAAGACTTACTTTTTGTATATCCCACAAGCAAACACTACACATAATTCATGTTTAATCTTTTTTTTTATTCTGAGATGGGTTATCTCTTGACCTCAATCTTGACCAAGGTCGATGATAGAGTGAGTTCATCCAGAAAATGCCTATTACGGTACTGATACGATAAGTGACAGTGATTACAGAACCAAATCTTTACATTTTTTTCAAGACTTTAAATTTTATATCAACAAATAACTAGAAAATTAAGGAAAAAAAAACACGATCAGAAGTACAAAAACCCGTAAAACGAAACAACTCCCTGTTTTTACCACGATCGTGTCCAGATAAACGATGTACATCAAAAACATTGTCACTGGCAAAAACCTTTACGTTGCCTTATAGGGACGTCGCTATACTAAACTTGATACTTGGTTATAAATATATCAAAGCCGACAAAGTGGTTATCAATGCAACGCGTCGCCACCGAGTTGACACTTGAATGCGCGCGCGCATCTCATCCATACAGATCGGATCGATCCCATTGGTCGTGCGCATAGATCTATGAGTTATTGCGCCCGCCGTGTCTTGATCTAGATCCCGCGGTTTTGATGCTAATCTATTGCTTTCTCAAGTCTTTTTGAAGACGAGAGGAATAATTTTAAAGGGAATTTGTTACTAGACTTGTTGCCTGTGTAGCTTTGACCATATTTTCATGATTTTGATGGATATAATACAATTTCTAGTTCCTTACTTTGGTAGATTTTTTTGGTAAATTCTTTGCACATTTCGACCTTTGTTCCTTGGGAAAGTAGTTCAGTTTTGTCAACTGATTCACATCCATAATTTTCGCTAACTAATTTAAAAGTACATACATACGCTCTCGCCTACAATTTCTAACGGGGTAGGCAAAACATCAGTGGTTCTTGACACAAATTGTGGAGGTTATCAGATGGAACATGTTGTATAATGGTGAGAGGTTGTCAGCCCATGATACAGCTAAACCGAAGCGCTTTTAGCCCAGTGGCGGTCGCTGATCTCAACCGATCACTGAGGTTAAGCAACGTATACAGAGGCAGGGAACCTGATGGGTGACCAAAGTGGCAATTTATCACGAGCGTTTCCGTGCTTCGGAGGGCACGTTAAGCTATCGGTCCCGGCTGTTGTCGATTGACTATAGTCGTTACAACCAAGTCAGAGGCCGTTGTGCGGTTTGAAAACTCTGACACCAGGGTTAGTCGTGTTCGCCACACACTTGACTATACCTACACGTTACAAAGAAGCTAAACCAAGGTAACACCTACTGGCTTGAACTTTTACAGTATGCCTGGGAAGAGTTGGCAGATGGCACATTGTAAAAAGTGACAGTAGATAATGGTTTTGTTTCACTCCCAGTCCATTATGAAAGGATTAATTTAAAAGTCACCAAGTATAACTCACATACGAACATGTATCAACAACATAAGAGCATAGAAACTGATCTATTTATTCACACTAATTACACACCTACTTGTGAGTATGTACGTCAGTTGATACATGTATCAAATAGGCGGGGCGAACGCGACCAATCATTTGTGAGCGGTTCACGCATGCGCGTTACTTGTCACGCTCATGTCGCGTATAGAAATTACGATAGCGGTATGTGACAGATTGAGATTATATCTCTAATATATTGTATATACTCTACTATCAACTCTACGTTCTTCTTCTTCTTCTTATCGTGTAGTTATAGTCAAGTGTGTGGCGAACTTGGCTAACCCTAGTGTCAGAGTTTTCAAACCGCACAATGGCCTCTGACTTGGTTTTAACGACTGTATTCAATCGACAACAGCCGGGACCGACAGCTTAACGTGCCCTCCGAAGCATGAAAGCTTTTGTGATAAATTGCCACGTTAGTCACCCATCAGGTTCCCTGTCTCTGTGTGCGTTGCTTATCCTCACTGATCGGTTGAGATCAGCGAGCACCACTTGGCTAGGAGAACTCTACGTTAAATAGTATAGAAGCAGGTGATTTTTAATCGGGGTGTGTTGGAATCAAAAGCCAACAATAGTATTTTTTGTTTTTTAAATTGGCAACACATGCCACCATTTGTTCTTCTAAAAGAAAAACTCAAGAAAAAGTTTAACCTAGTTTATTAAAAAATATAATTCAACAATTAATTAATCATTTAAGGTTATCAATCGCGATCCAACGCGGCAATGCGGCGTTATGGGTACCTTTGCGCCTGGAATGGTCCGGGGCGGGTTATTTGAGTAATTAATTAGTTTATAAGGCTAATTATGTATTATTTTATAATTCTACGATTAGGTTTTCATGTAATTCTCTACTTTGACTTGTTTTAAGTAACATCCTTAATCTGCACATAATCATTTCATCTATATAAAGTGGTATTATTAACTATAGTGTCACCCTTGGTTATAACATCTTAGTGCTCCAAAATCATCATCCTAGTGGTGCACCCTGCTGATCAACGGACTTTGGCGTACTAAAACCCGTATAGGGTTTCTTCACTTGATATTGGCTATTAAAATACTCTGACATTGGCAAAATCTCGGTTTTAGACGCCATTTTTACTTTTTAAAGTTAATAGAAACACAAAGTTAAGTTCCTTGTTTTTTTTTCATCTGAAATGGGTTCACTCTAGACCACAATCTAGCTCAGGGCAAAGACGCGGTCGAGGATGTAGCGAGCTCACCCAGAAGAAGACTATTCACTCGTACTTTAAAGATATTCGGGTTGTATGATCTCGGAAATACAGACGCAGGCAGAGAATTCCACGCCTTGGCAGTGCGCAATATTCAATATTCTCGTTAAATATTCTAGTTACCACATTGTAAGTTTTTTTGTACTACAACTTCAACTACTCATGTTACACATCTGTAAACAGATGAGTAAGCACCTGTTTTTAAATTGTGCTGTAATGAATCATGCGCATATGTGTGTGAAATTAATGTTTGTTTTATAGTGCGATGGGAGGTGATGTGTGTGCTACTGTTTTATGAGATGACTAGAGGTTGCTCGGAACTTCGTTCCCGTGGGAATTTCGTAAAATCCTTCCTCAGTCCGCATCTTTATTATAAAAGAGACCTTTAAGCCAAGTTTCAGCTTTACTCCACCAGTTTCGGTACAAAACAACTAAACAATGTCACAAACCTTTCTGTACTTCGTAAGGTACGTTAAGCGCTCGGAGCATTGTGGCGTTCTCTGATCAGAATCAATCAGTCAGGTTAAGCAAGTAAACAGAAGCAGGGTGTCAAAGTGGCAATTTATCAAGAGCATTTCCGTGAAGGGCACATTAAGCCGTCTGTCGCAGCTGTTGTCGATTAACTACAGTCACTAAACTAAGTCAGTTTAATGACTCTGATAACTCTGACACCAGGATTAGTCAAAAATTGCTACATACTTGATAGTAATCAAGTATGTGACGATCTACAGAAAAGTACTCGTAAAACTAATAATACATATATTTTTTTAAAGAATCAAATTATTGTGCAAAAATTGCTTGTCCGTAGAATTCGTGAAATCTTTAAAATTCACAATTCTCCCATTTGTAACTCCTAGCCCCATAGTGACTCCATCGAGTTTCAAACCCATAGAATTATGCTCCATTCAGTCCTGTAGGTAACACACAATAGCAATAACTTGTGCAAAATATTTTCTCTGAATAGATCCATTTTACGACAGCTTTTGTTTAGCTGCGCGCGCACTCGCCTTTGAAGCGCCGACGGCGTTCCTTTTTTAAACTTTTTTTTCTTTATTGGCTACAATTAATGTTGTGCCAGTATTCGCGCTTATGTTAAAATTAGGTTTGAATGCATATAATAATTTAGAGCATAGAGATAGAACCTAGAAATAAATAAGATCAGTGTTTTCATGTAGTTTTTAACGATGAAATCTTGACAGTTTTAGTAGTAGTAAATTTTTTAACAACTAGATGTAATTTTATGGGGTGATTTTAAATTAGTTGGCGAAACTTTAGAGGGTGAGTCTCCCCAAGAAATTAAACAACTTTCCCCAAGGAACCTTTTTTTATTTTTTTTTATTATAAGATGGGTTAACTCTTGACCTCAATCTTGACTATAAGGTCAAAGATGAGGTCGACGATGGAGCGAGTTAACCCAGAAAATGCCTATAAAGGCACTGGTATTCCCACGCACCGACGGAACACAGCAAACTGTTTGGCGTCGGACTTCAGTAGGAGGGTGGTCGCGAACCAGACGGCCGAAGACAGAGCCTACCACACCGCATGAGACCACAGGACGACATCTCAAATTCAGAAAAAAGTGAAGTGTCGTTGCCTGGGATGGATTACTAGGAGGCAGGTCTCATTTTTGTTTCCTTAGTCGCCTCTTACGACACCCACGGAAAGAGATGGGGTGGTGTTATTCTCAATCGATTATCACACGGAAAGAGATGGGGTGGTGTTATTCTCAACCGATCACCACACGGAAACCTTTAAGAAACCCTTTAAAGTTAGAGTGAATAGGCACTTTCTGGGTGAGCTTGCTACATCCTCGACCGCATCTTCGCCCTTGTGCTAGATTGTGGTCAAGAGCAGACCCAATATTAAGAAAAAAATAAAATTCCCCAAAAAAAATTCAACTCCTGCATAAAGGCTAATCAACTGATCGCAAAAGTTAAATTTAGGGGAATGTTGTTCAGTTTCATAGACTAATCCAAGCTAATTTAAAGTCATGCAGTACCTTAAAATATTCAAAAAAAAAGAACAATTTAGTAAAATATTTCGCTGCTTTCGTCCTTTTTTAAGATGTGATCTTTTTGTTAGGAAAAAACGGTGATAACTTGGATATTGTTTTCATTGTTAAAAGTTGAACCAATTTCTTGAGTAGTAAATGCGGTCCTTTGAATGTTTGGGAGGTCTTCTACCTTCTTTTGGCGCTAAAGGAGGTACGTAGAGTTATATTAAAAGCGACCTAAGTTTTATGATTCTGCCATTTTTTATGCGGAAGTAATTTTTGCGTTAAAATTTAAAATTTTGCTCCAAAACTGTAACTGTAACTGTAGTCTTTCCTTATCTTTGTTTTTTTGGGGATGCTTTTTATTCTTTTCAGTCTTATCATGCAAAGACTACTGTACCACATATAATATAATACTATAGTACTGTACTAACTTTAATAAAACTTTACTGTCCAGCAATAACACCCCCGACATTAATTGTTTTTAACTTTTGACTGAATTAATTTTAATTAAATGTAGTTAGGCCCATTTCGATTACGTCTCAGCTTTAAAAAAACTTTATCAAAATCGTTTTTTTTTGTCGAGGTTAAAAATCTATGAGAGAAAAACAACATTTTTTTTTTGGTAATAAAGAAAATATTAATAAAGTTTATACACCACCTGCATTTGGAGCACGTATTATACGTAAAGTATTCTATATTTAAAAGTAAGCCATTAAAGCTTAAGGGAAATAAAATTGTATGGAACTTCCCTTGGGCATTAATGACATTTAAATATGGAACGCCAAAATTTCAACAAAAACTTCTATCAAAAATAATTTCGAAAAAAACCAAAGCTATTGAAGGCTTAACTTCCTTGGTCCAAGGAGATTTTAACTATAAAATTTGACACATCAAAGAGATTTTACTTTTACGAAAAATATTTAGTATAAAAACTTGTCTGTATGTCTTAGCTATTGACTTTCCTTTGCCTACGGAACTAAATATTATAAGAAAACGTCGTCGGTGATTTTGGATCTGTGATTTTTACCGCGAATTACTAAATTGTATGGTAAGCTTTTTTAATAAATCTAAAAAAAAAGTCCAGTATGTAGGTAATTTCAGCGACTCTGACATAGAAAAGGAGGCTCAAAACATTAAGTATTGATGGATGAATTTATAATTTCTTTTTTATTTAACCTCACAGTAGGTGTATAAAGTAGAGTAAGCTCCTCGGGGATAAAAGTGTCTTAGTCTTGGGCAGACTTGAATCCTTCGCTTCATTCAGGATTCTTAACATAATTCCCTCGCTCCGCTCGGGAATTAATATCTTAACTCCCTCACTACGTTCGGGAATGCACTACAGAATCCTTCATTTCGCTCAGGATTCAATATGCTGCCCGTGACATAATACACTGTTTTATCCCCTTGTTGCTTAATCTACTATTATATTACTTACAAAATATAATTACTGCCTATATATAAACCACCTACTTCCTCTCAGAATGAATATTCCTATCACATATTATCAAGAGACAATGGCTCCCGAAATAAGTACATATACAATTCGTATTATATTCTGTATATCATATTATACAAGTGATATATTACACTGATTACAATGAGATGTGTAGGTTAGTCATTAATATTCTATTAATTAGTCATTGTTATTAATCTTAGTTTTACTGCTTACTTCTTGAAGCGCTATTTATAAATCGTTTGTTAAGATCTAGTTAACGATGGCTGCTTTGGTCGAGTAACGCTGCCACTGGGTTCGATTCTCAGTCAGGGTAATTTTTATTTTTATTTAAAACAATTACTAGCCAGTTACAGTTTTTATATTTATTTTATAAAATAATTTTTGGTTGAGTAGGTATCTAAAAACCCACAAAGCTGATTTTTGGTATGGATATTTTTGGTTTGGTATGATTTTGTAAGTAGACCCTCAAATTCTCCACAGAGGCTGTCGATATCTCCGCTTCAAGTTAATTTAAAACATATCAAAACATATAGTTATAACATATTATTTGTAACTAAATTATAGAAATATTTGAGTAAAGGCAGATATTTGTTCTCGGGTCATGGGAGCCTTTATCTCAAGGGTGTGGGCCTTTCAGTGTGTAGAGTTTATTATTATTAGTATTTTAGTATCAATTTCTAATCGATTGTTATTCTCTTCTTATCGTGTAGGTATAGTCAAGTATGTGGTTTTTTTATTATTATTTTATTACTTGGTTTTAACGACTGTAGTCAATCGACAACAGCCGGGACCGACAGCTTAACGTGCCCTCCGAAGCACGGAAACGCTCTTGATAAATTGCCACTTTGGTCACCCATCAGGTTTCCTGCCTCTATGTACGTTGCTTAACCTCATTGATCGGTTGAGATCAACGAGAGCCATTGGGCTACGACCGCTTCGATTGTTACGAGCAATTGATTGTTATGATAATGACATTGTTGTGTTTTTTTTAACAGTTAATAATAAAGAACATTTGAAGGGTGTCGTTGATGTCGTTTGTATGAAATTTTGTGATTTTTTTTACTTATTAGTTTGAAGCTCTCACAAAGTTTTAACCACTTATTTAATCTAACCCGTGTGGTGATCGGTTAAGAATAACACCACCCCATCTCTTTCCGTGGGTGTCGTAAGAGGCGACTAAGGAAACACAAATGAGACCTGCCTCCTAGTAATCTATCCCAGGCAACGACACTTCATTTTTTTCTGAATCTGAGGTGTCGTCCTATGGTCTCATGCGGTGTGGTAGGCTTTGTAAAGGGCCGTCTGGTTCGCGACCACCCTCCTACCGAAGTCCGACGCCAAACAGCTTGCTGTGTTCCGTCGGTGCGTGGGAGTACCAGTGCCTTTATAGGCATTTTTTGGGTTAACTTGCTCCATCGTCGACCTCATCTTTGACCTTATGGTCAAGATTGAGGTCAAGAGTTAACCCATCTTAAAATAAAAAAATAAAAAATAAAAACCACTTATCAACCGACTTCAAAAAAGGAGGAGGTTCTCAATTCGACTGTATTTTTTTTTTGTATATTTGTTACGCGATTACTCCGGCAACTGTTGTCCGATTTTCAAAATTCTTTATTTGTTCGAAAGAATATATTCCTGAAGAGGTCCCATATAAATTTTATCGAAAATGATTTAGCGCTTTTGAAAAAAAGCAACAAAAACAAAATATACTACAAACTAGAACATCATCTAAATAAATGAATGACATTTCTGTTTGTAGTTATTTGCTAATAGGCATTGTAGTCCGCAAAAAACTAGATATCTACTTTGTGCGAACTGTTGTTGGGATTGAAGTCGGTGACTCATACGTTTTTAACGTGGAAAATTATTTAATAGACATATCTGTATCCCATAGAAACAAACTTATTATTATTACCACGTATACACTACAGAATACTTTGTACTGATGATACTTACATAAATACATTTTGCATTTATTTGTGTTACTAGCTTTTCGCCCGGGACTTCGTTCCCATAGGATTTTGGAAAAAATATATAGCCTATGTGTTAATCCAGGGTGTCAGCTACCTCAATACCAAATTTTATCAAAATTATTCCAGCCGTTTGAGCGTGAAAAAGTAACAGACATCCATACATACAAACATTCGCGATTTCTTCTTCTTCGCCCGTAAGATGTTATAAAAACAATTTTAAAAACTCAGAACCTCATTTTAAAATACTTAGAAATCCGTAAACAACGCTATAAAACCCTAAAACTCACTCAGGAGCGCTAAAATGTAGCAAACAAAACAAAGATGGCCGCGAAATAAAGCTTTTTACACACTATTGTACGAATCGATGCTCTACAAAGATAAACAGGTCGATTGTCATGGGAATCGACGCGGTGACTCAGCGCTGGTGTGCACTTAAGGTGCCTTTATATCTTTGGACTGTGATTTGTCTGCAATTAATCGGTTAAAGTGAGAATACTTCGTTTTTTTTTACTGCAGTACTTGATAATGTGGATGAATGATTTAGTGACGTCGCGGGCATGTATGGTCAAATTATATGGGTTGACTTAAAATTTGTGAGAGCGTCGGTGGTCTAACGGCTAGCTGATCGGACTCGTAAGCGAGAGGTACCGAGTTCGATTCCCAGTGCCACCATTTACCAATGACTCGTTTTCGGAGTTATGTACATTAGCTGAACACTAAGCGATGCTCTTACGGTGAGGGAAAACATCGTAAGGAAACCTGCACGTGCAGGAGACTGAATGTGTAACCATGATCCAATCCGGTCAGGTTCCCCTGTTAGCAGGGTCACGGAGGTCAGATGGCAGTCACTTAATAACTTGACCTGCTAAAACCTGGATCATGGTCAAGCGTACCCCGAATGAGAAACGGGACCAAGCGCTAGGAAGAAAAAGAGTAAATAAGTTAGTGAAATTTCAGTGAGTAGTTCTTCCGAACAACTTTCCTCAATTTATGTCGAATGTCGCATCTTTTCGGGGTTTATAAGTTCAAGGAAAATCCAACCATAAAATAACCTACCTACAACTTCATGAATTTTTAATTTTCGTTTCAAACTCGTCCCAAAAGTAGTTTAATTCATCAACAATATAAAAATCCCAAAACATCCAAAAATTTCATAATCTAATTTTTAAAAAATGAACAATGAAACAGCACCTTAAAGCTGGTGTAGCTTTCAACAAACAATGGTAATGTAATCGTGTAAAAAAAGCGCGGCCATAGTCACTGGTATGCCCATTATGTGGTGTATTGACCACTCATCGGCGTTTGAGTTGTGGGTGAGAGGTCACGGGTTTGATGAAGAGCGAGTCTGTGAAGCTTTTGGGTTCTGTATCTATTTATTTATTCCTTCCCTCCCTTATCGTGTAGGAATCGTCAAGTGTGTGGCGAACTTGATTTAACCTAGTTTCAAACATATTCTAGTGAAAATAACCGTGAGAATCTTAAACAATATTGACTTAACCTGGTGTCAGAGTTTTCAAACCACCAAATGGCCTGTGATTTGGTTTAACGATAGCCAATCGACTATTAACTAGGTCTGATTTTTGTCATAATTTATCTACATTAAACACAATACGGCTATAAAACAATGAATGAAAGAAGACAATAAACTAACCATAGTTAAAAAAGACAAACATAATGGTTGATTTATCTTTGAATTATGTATTTAGCCATAGGAAAACTTCCCGTTTTGAATTTATATCTAGATTCTTAGCAACTTAATTCAATGTTTTTTCCACAAAAGTATTGCGATATCTACAAAATAAAAAAAAAGGTTACTAAATATGCTTGATGAAGCTAACTTCTCCTGAGATAACCTTCAGTTTACTATCAAAATGTTCCAATTATATAAACGAATACTTAATTCATAGGTAAAATGATTATTTATACACCAGAAGACGGTACTCCTAACACTTGATTTAAGTTTTTCTGTGCGGAACCCTGCTGCAAACATAGAAAGCTCTAATCTGGTGTATTATTTAAGTCCATGTCTAATATAATAATGTGAAGAAAGCCGATTTGTTTCACAGATCAACGCCATTCGGCCATCTTGTAATAAAATTCTTGCTTGTAATACTGTCAATTTCGCATTTGGTACAAACTTGATTTGGTTATTGTATCTTCGAGTTGTATGAAATGGATCGGTAATTTCGACATATTGTTATTAATAATGATTTTTTTTGCCAATGACTAACTTTTAATACTTAAGCAATTTATGTCATACACTAGCATTCCCGTGGGATATCGGGAAAATAATATAGCCTATGTCCATCGGGGATAATGTAGCTTTCTAATAGTGAAATAATTTTTCAAATCGGTCCAGTAGTTTCGGAGTCAATTCAATGCAAACAAACAAACAATCAAATCTTTCCTCTTTATAATATGTATAGATATATAAACTCACGTCTATATCCCTGTCGGGTTGGCAGAGCATCATATGATTATAGAACTTCTTGGCTGATGTTGTTATTCTGATAGCCAATCTTTCTTTTAGCAATTTTACGTTGTTGGTCTGATTTAAAAGACTTTTTTATAAGATGTATGTACTTCGGGGAGTGTGCTCAGGAGCTGCAAGAGCTCATTCCGCCTGCCCCTTTCTTCCATCGGACGTCCAGAAGCACTGCGGGGTACCACCCTTATCTTGTCGAGATCCCTCGGATACGTACTGAGCGTTATTCTTCATCTTTTGTATTGCCCACTGCCAAGGAGTGGAATTCTCTGCCGGCGTCTGTATTTCCGAGCTCATACAACCCGAATATCTTTAAAGTACGAGTGAATAGGCTTCTTCTGGGTGAGCTCGCTACATCCTTGACCGCATCTCTGCCCTGAGCTAGATTGTGGTCAAGAGCGAACCCATGACGGCCGGTTTGGTTATTCTTAATAAAAAATAAATAAATAAAAAACTTTTACATATCTCTTGCTCTGTAAATAGTCACTTACTTCCCTGAATGCCGGGGTGTATGGATATCATTACAGCATAGGTTTCAAAACCTACCATGTAATGTTAACATTACAGCATAGGTTTTGGAATTTGAAAAAAGAACTGTCATACTCAATACTGCAAGAAGAATATTTTTAAAAAGTTACTTTTTTTTTCTCGGTATCGATTATTTACTCGAATCGGAATCAAGACAATTTATATAAGAATTTGTGAATATTTTATTTTTAATATCGAATTGTTTCGCAGTCACATCGTATGTTAGTTGAAATCGATTTAAAAATCAAACTGGCCAGTACGATTTGACGCGCTTGCGTGCCATAAAATCGTGAAGAGTAAAAAAGGCAGTCGACTAGCTAGGCTCGAAATTTTAATTAAATACCTACACATGTTTCTCTTTAATAAATGTTCATAGAAACCTGCTTTCTTGTTTTTTTACTTACCTCACAATCGATATGTAAAGCAGAGTGTTTATCTCGGGTGTAAGCATCAATTGCATACTCGGGCTAATTAGCGCCCTCGCTGCGCTCGGGCGCCAAAAACCTCGTATGCAATTGATGTCATACAGCCCTTGGTTAACAATCTACTATAAAGAGTTGGACTTTTTATTTGTATCTAACTTCAAACATCTAAGAGCAGATGTTAATATACATCTGCATTTCGATTTGTAAAACGCATAATCACTGAACAAATTGTAAGTTTTATTTATAAGGAACCATTCATAAATCCAAACCTGACTACACATTTGTTTCCGACCATTTTGCGTTCATTTAAATCCCAAAATTTGAATTAAGAACGCTACGTCATGTATTTCTTTTGAATGTACAAAATTTTAAATGCGGTTTGTAAAATTAAAATTTATGTGCGAGAGTTTGAATTGTTTCGTTTTCAAAAGCACATTTAAGTTTGTCATTGCAAATGTTTGCAAAATTATCTTTGCAGCTGTAAAACCTAAATTTCTTGAATGATTTATGAATAAAATAGGTTCAACAGCCGCAGAATTAAAGTTGTTGCCTCAGAATTCAACATCCATTGCCAAGGGTTGTGTGATATCAACTGTTGAAATATTTTGTCACAACAATTTGTCACAGGCTGTCAAAAATGTGCGTGTCATGATGACGTAACACGCGACGAGACGTCCTGGGGGCTCATTGCATGAATTATATCGATTAGGACACAATAAATCATCCGATTTATCGAAATAATCGATCGAATAACGGAATTTAAAGATCGAATGCCCTTTTCGAATGACAAATTTTGAATGAGTAATTGTTGTGAAATTATAAATGGGCTCTTTTTTGGGAACCTTTTTTATTTTCTTTACGAGTTCTTTTTTTGAATAAAAAAGGCGGGCACTGGGCACAATTCTATCATGCCATCTACATTTCTTCGTTCGCAATGTGCACAGAAAATATTTCGATGATTCAAAAATGATACGACAGAATTTTAGAACAAGACAGAAACAACATATTGCCTGGAACCATTAATTAATTTTTTTTACACACGAAACAACTTTGTGGAACATTCATTTTGAGTACTGTATTTTTCTTTATATGCTAACAGAAAATCTCTCATTGTTTAACAAATGAAAGATATTTATTTGCATTGTAATAACTCACAATTTTAGGTCTTATTTTTGTTTGTTTTCTTTTGGGTTAATTCTTGACCTCAGTCCTGACCAAGGTCATAGATGAGGTCGACGATGGAGCGAGTTAACCCAGAAAATGCCAATAAGGCACTGGTACTCCTACGCACCGACGGAACACAGCGAGCTGTTTGGCGTCGGACTTCGGTAGGAGGGTGGTCGTGAACCAGACGGCCCTTCACAGAGCCTACCACACCGCATGAGACCATAGGACGACACCTCAGATTCAGAACAAATTGAGGCAATAGGAGGCAGGTCTCATTTTTGTTTCCTTAGTCGCCTCTTACGACACCCACAGAAAGAAATGGGGTGGTGTTATTCTCAACCGATTACCACACCGTCTCTGCCTATCCCTAATAAACTGCTCCCAGATTTTTATCAAGCTAAAACAAACATAACCATAACATAAAAACATCTACTAAATTAAAATAGATGTTGTAAGTAATGCATGGCTAAGTACGTGTTACAGATATATTTCACGGTTGTCGGTTCCGAACGCGAGCGTCAATGGCGACGCGTGCGCGTGCGCAGCCACTGGGTTACGGAGGTTTTTTTTTGAAATCTAATAAATCTAGTTTGATAGTAAAGCCAAGGTAAATAAATAAAGAAGATGTTAGTTCTTGGGTCATGGGTATTTGTATATGTCTTTACTAGCTTTCCGCCCGCGGCTTCACCCGCGTGAACTTCTGGAATTGCGTGAAGTTTTTTACCGCTAACTCCCGTTCCCGTGGGAATTTTGCAATATTCTGTTGCAACTAAGCTTTAAGTTTACTAAGGTACCTGCATGCCAAATTTCAAGCATCTAACTTAAGCGGTTTAGATTTTTCATATAAAAGGATTTTCCCGCTAATTCCCGTTCCCGTGGGAATTTCGGGAATTCCTTTCTTAGTGCACCTCTACGGTACCTAAGCTACGTCCCTTCCAAATTTCAAGTGCCTACGTTTAGCGGTTTAGACTGTGCGTTGATATGTCAGTCAGTCAGTCAGTTTCTCCTTTTATATATTTAGATGTATGTTCTGAGGTATGTTCACGACACAAGAGAAAACCTTAGTGTGGGCCTTTGAGTGTGAAGCGTTTAAAAATACAACGGGTTGCACTCCGGCAGTGCCGGCAGAAGTGAAAACTTGAACATTTATTACTTCCTTGCGGTCTAAGAAGTTTTCACTTCCTTATGAATTTTCGATCAGGGTCACGTGACCCTGACGCGAGTTTAACATCCATCCAAAAAGTGCACAACGCCGCTAAAGAAGTTTTCACTTCAAAAATGTAATACTTATCTTTTGAAAAACCAATACCTCAAGGTTCTTCGGTTTCAACAAAATTATTACAACACTAGCATTCCGCTCGGGACTTTGTTCCCGAGGGAATTCGGGAAAGATATGTAGCTTATGTTACTCAGGGATAATGCAGCATGCTAACCATTAGCAATGATAAGAAAGGATAAAAAATACAAAAATTTATACAATAATTTTCCACGTTAAAAACGTATTACTCACCGACTAGTATTTTTAGCAGACTACAATGCCTATTAGCAGATAACCACAACCAAAAACGTCACTCATTTATTTAGATGATGTTCTGGGTTGTAGTATTTTTTTGTTTTTGTTGATTTTTTTAAAAAGCGCTGAATCATTTTCGATAAAATTTATACGGAACCACTTCTGAAGTATTCTCTTTCGAACAAAAAATAATTTTGAAAATCAGTCCATGATTGGCGGAGAAATCGGTGAACATACATTAAAAAATAAACACATCCAGTTGAACGTAGAACCTCTTTTTGAAGTTGGTTAAAAATACAAATCGTACGTCTTTATAATATTACTGTAGATTTATATTATCACGAATATGTTTAAATTAGAACGCAGCTATTAAAGACACCTATACCAGTACCCATATCGAAACTAATATCAATAAAGTCCACACTATCTAGACTTCAGGCTAGACCTATCTTGACAAATGTTTCCGTAGGATATAACCCACCATATTATCTGGTTGAAATTTACCTTTCACAGCTGGCCACACCATTTTCATAATTCCACAATATCGGGGTGATTATTTTCCTTAAATGGTAATTAAAACTGGTTAAGGTGGAAGTGTGGAAGTGAGTGAGGGTTCTGCCATAGAACACGCAACACTTATTGATCTCATTTGTACAAATTCTAAAGTACGCAATGTAACCGTTGATGTTATAGGTAGTAAAAAGACAAATCATGGGTTTGTACTGTGTGAATTTGGTTTCAAGTCACCTAAAATACCTCCAAAATTGATTATTTGTAGGCCTCTGACGGATATTCTGGTTGACCAATTCTATAGCGATATAAGTTCTATTCCTTGGAAACGTATCATGTCCATTGACAATGTGAATGACATGGCATCTGTTATGCGTGATTCAATTTTAAATTTGTTTGATTTGCATGCCCCGACTAAAAAAGTCCTTGCCAAGAGTAATGCTTTACCGTGGATTACAGATACCATTAAATTAATTTTTAACTTGAAAAATGCGGCTCATCTAAAATATATTCGTACTAGGAGAGAAGTCGATAAAGAATATTTCAAACAACTGAAAAAACAAGCAAATGCGGCTCTCCATAATGAGAAAATTGCTTATTTTAATCTCAAAGTGAATAGTAATGTTAACGATTCAAAAAAACTATGGAAGAATTTGAAAAGAGTAATTGTGCCATCCAAGACATTAAGTGAATTGCCTAACCATCTTAACAACGCACAAGATATTAGTAACCATTTCTTATCACTACCGGGGCCTAACTATGTAAATTTAGATTATCTCAAATTCTTCTCATTTAATAAATTTGGTACATCTTCATTCCATTTGCAGCGTGTTAGCAGTAGGCTTGTTCTTGAGATTATAGGTGATTTGAAATCAAACGCTATAGGCTCCGACGGTATATCGTTAGATATGATCAATATGACTACCCCGTATACTCTAGATTGTATAACAGCTATCGTAAACAGTTCAATTTCCGCATCTACATTTCCTGATTGTTGGAAGGAGGCAATTGTTCATCCTCTTCCAAAAAATAATAATCCTACTTCATTTAAAGACCTTAGACCTATTAATATATTGCCCTGCCTATCTAAAGTATTAGAAAAAATTGTCTATCTGCAACTCTCTCACTATCTTGAATCGAACGGGATTCTACCTAACTTGCAGTCCGGATTCCGAAGCGGAAGAGGGACCGTTACAACATTATTAGATGTTAGTGGTAATATCCTCGAGGCTCAGGACGCTGGTTTGGGTAGTTTACTTGTACTTTTAGATTTTTCCCGCGCTTTCGATTGTTTGAACATACCGCTGTTGCTCACTAAAATGAATTATTACGGATTTACACCTATGACTATTAAATGGTTCGAAAGTTTTCTGACAAATCGTATTCAGGCGGTGGAGATTGTGGACTCGAATGGTAATAAAAGTGTTTCTTTGCCAACTGTCACTACAAGAGGCGTACCTCAAGGGTCTATTTTGGGGCCTCTCTTGTTCATTCTTTATAGTACAGACCTTACAACATTCATAAAAAATTGTAAATATCATATGTACGCCGATGATTTACAAATGTACTTATCGTTTCTTCCAAATGGCACAGATAATGCAGTCGCTAAAGTTAATGATGACCTGGATAGGGTGGCAAATTGGTCTGAGCAAAACTGTTTGGTTTTAAATCCAGAAAAGTCCAAATATCTGGTATTGGGTTCCCGAAAACAGATTGCAAATGTTTTGGCTAATAGTCCCAAAATTTTAATACGGGGAAGTCAAGTAGAGAATGTTCAGGAATGTCGTAACTTAGGTTTAATATTTGATTCAGAACTCAGATTTGAGGCACACGTCAAAGAATTGGTCAGAAACAGTTTTTATCGTTTGAAGGTATTGTACAAAATTCGAGATTACCTTAGTGAAAAACTTCGCATACACTTAGTAAATACTTTGATACTGTCCAAGTTCACACATGCAGATGCAATATATGGTCCTCGTCTATTAGCTAAATCTAAAAATCTCATACAACGTGTGCAAAACGCGTGTGCTAGATTCTGTTTTAAGGTCCCTTCTAGGACACATGTAACTCCTTTTATAAATGGCTCAAGAATCCTAAAAATGTCAAGCAGACGTTACATACATTACTCCACTTTACTGTTTGGTGTAATACACACCAAAAAACCGGAATATTTATATGAGAAGCTTCGATGGTCCAATCGTAAGCGTCTTGGCCTTTTAGAAATGACTAGTCACAAAACAAATGCGTTTCGTGGTAGCTTCAAGCACAATGCGGCCAAAATATGGAACAATCTGCCTCCACCTCTACGAGACGCATTGTCGCTGAATTCTTTTCGCAGGAATATAAAAAAGTACACACTTGACCTGCAAATACATGGATCCTTGGGGTTTCTCATGTGAATACAACGACATTATTTAATTTTTACATACTCTTTATTTTTTTAAGTATTTTTGTTTTCACATATCTTCATATTTCTTTATTTATATTAAGATATTTTTGTACCACATTTTCAGCATATAAATTTCAATATCATTTTGCATTTTGTATTATTCATTCACTAAATATGAACCTATTTGTTTGCTCTTTTATGTATTCACCTCTGTTCATCAAATATAGATCAATAAGTTGTTTTTTTTTTTTTTTTTTTTTTTGTAGTGGCTTCTTTTACTTCTTACGTATTATAATTGTTAATATTAAAACTATACATTAAAGACTAAATAAATCTCGCACCTAGGCAAACCGAAAAAATCCTATTTTTGGCACAATGAACACACATACCTACGCATAGAATACACACACCTTACTTAGAATCACTCACTTCTAAATAGATACATAACACTTACATGCTCTCTCTCCCACACACTACACACGCACGCACACGCACACTGGTACTGTTAACGATATCAGCTTTGTTAATTTAATTTAGGTTTAGCTATGTAATATTATTTTTTAGTTCAGGGACCAGCTGAAAATCAGCGCCGAGACGACTCATTCGTCTTTGCATTACGCTGAGCTGGACACCCTTTTTGGTGCATAACACCTACATAGAAATAAGGCATAGTAGGCATAAGTTATATTGTATATTGGGTGTATGTTACTGAATAAAAAATTATTCTATTCTATTCTATTCTATTCTATAACACTGAATAGAATACACACACCGGCAAATTAAGCGGAACAACTTATGTTTTTCATACAATTAAGTCAACTTTAGAGTTTATTAATTGAGATTTTTAATTGATGCTGTTATTAAAATTTTACGCATAGTTTAGGCCAAAATGTTTGTCTGTTAAAATCAAATATAAAACATACAAGAAGTTTTCAAGAATGTGCCGCAAGGCCAAAAGATAACATTGCAAAAACCTTTTCATACAACTTCGTATGAAAAGTTTTAAGAGTTTTTTTTTCTATTGACTACATGAGAGATTTTAGGCTTTTTGTCAGTTTTTGTAAAAAAAAGATAGAAGACCATTTTAAAAAAATATTTGCATAAAAAAAGTGCAGTTACGCACGTAAAACGTATATTTTTAGGATTTACAAGCTAAGTCGATTGTATGAAAAACAGAAGTTGTTCCGCTAAATGTGCCGGTGTGTGTAGAATAGAACAGAATAATGTTTTATTTTTAGAAGCCTGCACCACACAATTATAGAGAACACAAAGAATAACAATAATTGAGTACATAATATAATTGTATAATTGAGTACATAAATGTGTAGGCAATGTTTATAATTTCATTCAGATATGTATACTTGAATCACTTAATTTATATTACTTAAAATCACTTTAAACTTATTTATTTTTTAATTTATTTATTGCTCTTTATTCATTCGTGTTTTTATAATTATTATAACATTGCAGTTATACATTATTTAAATTTTATTGTATTCTTTAAATAGACGTTGTTGGTGTGTGTGTGTAGGTACATTGTTGCCGTCATGTCGGAATAGGGTGCACATAAAACCAGCGCCATGACTTGTGGTAGTCTCAAGTCATGGCTTTAGCTGAATGCTACCCTTTTGCACGGCACGTCACAACGCAGAAGACTCACTCTTAATTTAATTAACTATTTATAAATATTTGTTCTTTTTTGTGTAGATATTAAGTTTTTTTTTAATTTGTATTTTTTTGTTTTTTGTTATTTGTTTTTTTTTTTTGCCATTACACTTTCCTTTAATGTCTCTGTGTTGTGATGTCCTTTGTAATAAATAATTTTCTATTCTATTCTATAAATTTAAAAAACGCACATATCAAAACAACAACAAAAATCAAGATTTAAAGTACTGGGAGTGAAAGAAAAACTTAGAACGTACCAGCTGCCATCTCTTCCCAGGCATTACTGTAAAATTCAGTAAGTGGGACACAAAGGGTTTTCTGTGTTATGTGTGAAAGGCTAATAACCTATGGCTATTACTCGTGTTTCATCTTATAACCCTTCGAATTCATTTCAAAAGTGGCATCAAGGGGTTCTAAAACTACAGGTTATATCGTGCCCAGCTGTTAAATAAAATGTAGCCTATGTGCTTTCCCAAGGTTTAATCTATCTCTCTATACTTACCAAATTTCATCAAAACCGGTTCAGTAGTTCAGCCGTGAAAGCGTAACAAACAGACAGAGTTACTTTCGCATTTATACATATAATATTAGTAGAGAAGCGCTCGTAGCCCAGTGGCGCTCGCTGATATCAACCGATCAGTGAGGTTAAGCAATGTACACAGAGGCCAGGAACCTGATGGGTGACCAAAGTGGAAATTTATCACGAGCGTTTCCGTGCTTCGGAGGGCACGTTAAGCTGTCGGTCCCGGTTGTTGTCGATTGACGACAGTTGTTAAAACCAAGTCAGAGGCCATTGTGCGGTTTGAAAACTCTGACACCAGGGTTAGCCAAGATCGTCACTTGACTATACCTACACGATAAGAAAAAGAAGAAGAAGTAGGGATTTGGCGTAAACTCACAGATCTCTAAAGAACCTTAAACCTAGGTCTAGTATTTACTGAATAGGTCTAAATAGACTTAAATGAGACCTTAATTGGTTCCTAGACTTTCATACCTCATTTTAATTGGACATTCATTCACCGCACTAGCGTTATCTCGCGGCTTCGCTTGACATTAATAACGACCTGTAATTATACTGCGGCTTTTGAGAGCAGACCTATTTGTTTTGTAATGGCCATCTACCCTAGTGAGAGATTTAAATAAATTTTATTTTTTTGTTTTTTTTGTAACCCCCGACAAAAAGAGGGGTGTTATAAGTTTGACGTGGGTATCTGTGTGTGTTTGTGGCACTAAACGAATGTAGCTCCTAAACGAATGGACCGATTTTGATGTGGTTTTATTTGTTTGAAAACTGGCTTAGTTATCTATACTAATATTATAAAGAGAAAAGATTTCATTGTTTGTTTGTTTGCATTGAATAGGCTCCGAAACTACTGGACCGATTTGAAAAATTCTTTCACCATTTGAAAAAGCTACATTATCCCCGATGGACATAGGCTATATTATTTTTTCAAAAAAATTAGGCATCCTTACTGAAACTCAAATAATCAGACTGTTTTTCCAGTCAATTTAGGTCCGTATTACCTAAATTACCAAGCTTGATCTATAATTAAGGGGGTGAAATGGGGGTTCAAAGTTTGTATGGAAAAAAACAATTTTTTTGCACATTTTGACTCAAAACTTCCTCAAGATATACTTCGAAGCAAATAAACGGACACGTGTTTCGCTATTTTTCAAAAATCATCCCCTAAAGGGTCAAGAATGAAACAGGTGACTAAAAGAGTTCTTTGCGCGAGCGAAGCCGCGGGGAAAAGCTATTGTCTAATAAAAATTGTTTCTGCTGATTAAGAGCTACGAGCAATCAAATGTCTGGGGTGGTAAAATTTTGCTGATGATAGTACTTTCTCAAATTTGTCCTATAAATCTTACAAAAAAACAAAAGACTTTCAACTTCGCAGACAATATACATTTTCCCACAGCAAATCCATTAAGATCAACCAATTAGATCTAAACTCATATTTTTTGATCACCCACAAAACGGTATTAAATCGATCAATATACATAAAAATAACGAATTACTCTACTTACAAATGAAACTTTAAATTTGCAACGCATTCAAAAACTGCCTCATACTCGTAACAATAAAAAAAGTTTTATTTTTCGCAATCGTGTCAAATTCAAGTGTAGAGCGGCCTGTCTTAAACACACTGCTATAACTTATCTGTGGATCTAAAAATATCGATTTGACAGCTGTCAAATCTGTTAACGGCCAATGAGAAATGAACTCTATGTGGTTTACTTGCAATCGTAGCGAATCAAATTTAAATAACAAGCTAAAACTACATAATTGACTAAAAAAGTTAGGCGTAGATAACATAAATATAGTGCAACTAATCTAAATTGGCTATGCGGCTGTACTACGTTTGCTGTAGTATGAGTTGAAATGGAGTATAACGCATAACCGCAGAGCATAACAAATTATCGCCTATCAAAACGAAATCAAGAGATCCCTTGATAGTACTGAGTGCAGAATAATTTTATTACGGGCAGATTTATAATCTGGATGGGTTTGCAAAGGAAACTTATAAAGTAAGTAGACATTTATTTTTTATAATGCCTTATTTCAAACATATCTGGTAGGAACGTTAAATATGTTACAGTGTTTGCATTAAAAACTCAGATATGAATTCTACTCTTTAATACTCTTTAAAACAGCCTCAATAAATTGTGTAGCAAAATAAAACTTAAGAATTTCGTAATTAACAAGACATAAATAGCCAAGTCACACTGTCATTACTACAGTTCCAGTTTCAAGTTTTAAAAATTCGAAGTCATTTCTATTTTATTTTTTAAGGAATAAAAAATTTGAAAAAAGAATCCTGCAACTTTTTCTTTTTCTTCGGCGTTCCGGCTTGGAGCGCGGTGTTTTTGCCAGCGGTATCGCGACTCGGTTCCCGCGCATTACACATTGGTCGCGCTCACTTACGGGTACGAACGCTCCGTACTTACATTTTGTGAGAACTCGGAACATCGCTGCTCTGGCTGTGGTTATTCTGGAAACTTGGGAAACTGTAACGTTTGAGAAGCTTTCTACGAAATTCCATTTATGTAACTTTAGCCATTCAAACGGGAATACTGATTTAATGGTCTTTTCTTACATTACAATTTTAAAAAATCAGTAACTTTATAAATTGGACAAAAATAAGATATGACACAATAATAGGTAAGTAAGTAGGTGGTTACAAGAGTTAGTGCTACAATTTAAATTTTTTCTTTAAATTTTTTTTTTCTGATGTCATCTATTTTATCCTGTTATGCTACTACAGCTGGGCAAAGTTTCCGCATTACTTTATCCGATCAAGTTTTACTACACTTGGACCAGTCTTATAACTGACTAGCTGATGCCCGCAACTTCGTTTGCGTGTTAATTTAGATTTTTACATACAAAAGTTTTTCCTCGCTAACTCCCGTTCCCGTGGGAGTTTTGCAATATTCTTTTGCTACTAAGCTTTAAGTTTACTAAGGTACCTGCATGCCAAATTTTAAGCGTCTAACTTAAGCGGTTTAGATTTTTCATACAAAAGGATTGTCCCGCTAATTCCCGTTCCCGTGGGAATTTCTGGAATTCCTTTCTTAGTGCACCTCTACGGTACCTAAGCTACGTCCCTTCCTCCAAATTTCAAGTGCCTACGTTTAGCCGTTTAGGCTGTGCGTTGATTTGTCAGTCAGTCAGTCAATCAGTCAGTCAGTTTCTCCTTTTATATATTTAGAAGATGAGGTCCGACCGATTTCGGCCATGCCATGGCGTCCACTTCAACTCCTAACTTTTTGGCGCTCGTGTGCCCGAAGATGGTTAATATAGCCGTTCTTTGAGGCAAAACCACGTTTGCAATAAGCTTCTAACAGACCTTTCAGGGTCATAGGTGTCCATATATATCTACAAAATCTCATACTCTATGAATAAAATATATATCAGAATAGCCCCCCATCAAACCGCCAGAGTTCACGGCAGGTGAACGTCAAAATATTGCACTCGCACTATGAACTGCACTGAATATGAGCTATACGACCTCTATACCACCAGTTTACAACTATTATAGCACTATTTAGCGGTATATGGGTTTTAGAATTGAGGTTTTTTTTCAAGATGAAGAATTGATACACATATACACAATGGCTGTGATGTGAGAACTTTCATCTTAGATTTTTACCCATTATTTTAATCGATTGACAGGCTTTAGGTAAACCTCTCGGGTGGTTAATCAGTCCATGAAACTGAACAACTTTCCCCCAATAATATTAAAAATAAGAAAAAAAAATTTTGATCTCCCATACTAAATGCGCTATATGCTGATGAAGTTTGTATGGGAACTAAATTTTTTTTTTCGTATTTTGACCTATTATTGTGGGAAAGTTGTTCAGTTTTATGGACTGATTAACCACCCGAGATGTTGAAAGAGATTTACCTAAAGCCCTGTATAAGCTCTCGCCTTTGTCCTAAGGTAAACAGATACCAAAGATTGCCAGTTTTCTAACAAATATTAAAACTATCTAGTTCAGTTTATTGAGACCCCACAGGAGTTACCAAAACTGACTTGTATCAAAAAAGTTATATTTTACTTAATTGTTAACAATATAATAACGCTGTTGTATGCCATTCTGTTGCTTCACGACTCTAAACCTTAACTAGATCAAGTAAGTTTTTTTTTTCCAGCCCATATACGTCCCCACCAAGGGGCACGGGCCTCCACGCTGGCCCAATGCGGGTTGGTGGACCGCTCGTCTTCCGAAAATTTTCTTGGACGGGCGGGTTTCATCACGATGTTTTCCTTCACCGTTGAGCAAGTGATAATTAGAAATCCGTACATAAATCCGAAAAGACGAATATAGTGGTACAGGCCCGCACCAGGATTTGAACCCACGACCTTCTGATTACAAGTCTGGCTCATTACCAACTGGGCTATCAACGCTTTTAATTACCAAAGCTTAATTTATTAGCCACTGAGCTAGATTTTTGATCAAGAAAAAAAAACTTTGATTTTTTTACACACGAATAGAGCTATTAAGTGATATTCTATTTTTTTTTATGTTTATATTGCACTAAGTATATTAGGTATGAATAAAGAGTTAATCTATCTATTTCTAAAAGCCGCAAACCAAAAAAGAATCCGCTTAGATCATCAAAGTCACCGTAACCTCGTAGTACACCTGTTAACCCCTCTCCGGCGCGGTATTCCCACGGGCGTCGGCGGTCAAATGACAGAGTGCGGTAGACCGGCATCTAATAGGTTATCCCACTGCAATAGCGGTTACAGGTCATGTTGGATCGATATTTGATGAAATGAGCGATTGAAAGTGAAATGTCGGGGAAAAGAGGGTTTTTTATTCATTTTATAAATGAAATGAAATGAAATGTCTTTACTTGCACGGTTAATGGTAATTACAATGATATATTAAAAGAAATGCGTCTCATAATCCACCAATCGTATGGCATGCAAATATTCAAAATTTACAATTAACGGCCGGTTTGGTCGAGTGCTAGTGACGCTGCCTCTTGATCGGCGGTCCTGGGTTCGATCCCCAGTCGGGGCAAACATTTGTGTTAAAAGCAGATGTTTGTTCTCGGGTCATGGGTGTTTGTGTTTGTCTTTATGTTTGTTCCAAGGGACCCGACACAAGGGAAAACCTTAGTGTGGGCCTTTGAGTGTGTAGCGTTTATTCAATTAATAATATGTTTTATAAACCTTATAGTCATACTAGCATTCCGCCCGAGACTTCGCTCCCGTGGGAATTACGGAAAATCATGTACCCTATGTCCATTCCGGATAATGTAGGATTCTAATGGTGAAAGATTTTTTTAAATCGGTCCAGTAGTTTCGGAGTCTATTCGATGCAAATAAACAAAGAAACAATCAAATCTTTCCTCTTTATAATATGTATAGATGAGATTTTTTGTGTTTTTTCTATGATATCTACGATTTCCTAGTCAGGCAGATAACTCAGCCTGGTTGTAAAAAGGTTTACTATGAGTAATCGTTATAAAAAAGTTAAAGTAAAAGAAAGGAAGAGGTGTTTGTATTGTCTCTCTGGAAGCAGTTAAATAAAGTTATATCTATCTATCTATCTAAATATGTTTTGACGGCCGGTTTGGTCGAGTGGTAGGTGACGCTGCCTCTTGATCGGCGGGTCCTGGGTTCGATCCCCAGTCGGGGCAAACATTTGTGTAAAAAGCAGATGTTTGTTCTCGGGTCATGGGTGTTTGTGTTTGTGTTTATGTGTTTTCCAAGGGACCCACGACACAAGAATCCTTCTTACCTTTTTACCCATTAAATATTATAATATAATTCTTATACAACATACCTACTTACTTACTCCACATCACCTCTCTTCTATTTCAAATTTTCACCTTCACTGCCAGTTTTGCTAAAACTATATCAAGGTCCTGACGGAAGATCAGCGCTGTAGTCTTTGTCTGCAGCATAATGCTGAGTCAGCGCCTCTTCACTCCTGACACTCAGTGTCGACTGATTCTTAGTATTTTTAATTTTGTTTTAATTTTTTAACTTTTTCTTATTGCTTTGTTTATGTGTTTTGATGTGTGTTATTGGAGTGAATAAAGCTGTTATCTATCTATCTATCTAAGGGAAAACCTTAGTGTGGGCCTTTGAGTGTGTAGCGTTTATTATTATTATTATGTACACGGGGTGACTTAACGAGTTTGCGAAACTTAAGGGGTTCTTTCTCCCTAGAAAGAGTGTTCCGTCCCTTTCTCCCTAGTGTTCCGTCGGTGCGTATGAGTTCCATTGCCTTATAGGCATTTTCTGGGTTAGCTCGCTCCATCGTCGACGTCATCTTTGACCTTGGTCAAGATTGAGGTCAAGAGTTAACCCATCTCATAATAAAAAAAAGAAACTAAATAACTTTTCCCAAGGAGCCTATATGAAATTAAAAACCAACATTTTAGACTTCCCAAACGAAGGCAAATGTTAATAGCTGAGAAGTTTTATGGAAAGGAGAAAAATTTGTTTGCTTCATATTTAAATCTACTCTGGGAAAACTTATTCAGTTTCGTTGGCTTCTTCTTCTTATCGTGTAGGTGTAGTCAAGTGTGTGGCGAACTTGGCTAACCCTGGAGTCAGAGTTTTCAAACCACACAATGGCGTCTGACTTAGTTTTCGTGGGCTGATTCACATATTTCACATCCTTAATTTTTGCTAATTTATTTACCCAATAGATAGATCGAGGATCGAAACGCCTTGGTTTTTTGTTTAAACCTACATTGTTAAAATAAATAAATATATAGGTAGATTAACAGAATGAATGTTGAGCCCTGCCAGTTAATCCTTCCGCCGCTATATTCCCACGGCGGGCAGCAAATAACAGAGCGGCATAGTTCACACGGGACATGACGTAGTTGGGTGTTCGAAACTTAAAACTAGAGTTACGACCGCCTATTGGTCAATATCAGCTGTGATTGGGTGCAAATTGAAAGATCGAATTATCAAGCCATGTAAGGCGAGGCGATATAAAATTACGTATTTCCTGAAAATTAAAAACGAAAAAAGTAAGAGAAGACCTTTATTTTTTAATTTTATTGGAAATTATCTTTCCGCCCAAGACTTCGTTCTCGGATGTAATATGGGAAAATTATGTAACTTTTATGTTATTTTTATGTCTGAGCAATATTACTGCAAAGTTTCATCAAAATCGGTCTTGTAGTTTTTGCGTGAACGAATAACAAACTTCCATCCATAATCATAAACTTTAGCATTTATAATATAAGTAAGAAATATCGTACATGATCCAGTGGTCAAGCTTCATAAAATCGTTTTAATATTTTTTAAAGTTTTATTCAAGATAATCTATCAAAAGTTTCATAAATTCGTGGCTGTGCAGTGTTTGCGGTTTAGCAAATACTTGACCTAATATGAAGTCATCCACATATATACAGATGTCAATTAGCTATATGTATTGGTAGTATGTCGATCGTGTACTTACGGATTTTTCTAAGATAACAGTTAATAGAATAGAAAAATCTTTATTTTCCAGGACATTCATGATGCCACTTAAAACAAGTCAAGATTACATGAAATACATACAAACATACATCAAAGGATTAAAATACATACATACGCATTTGTTCTATTGACCCTACTGACTCTATGCCTATTCACAAAGGTGCAGTCTTCCCCAGAGAAGAATAGGCAAGAGACTCTGAAGGTGCTCTTTTTAATCGCATTACAATTTTTTTTTTCTAATTTTAAGTAATTAACTAAATCTGAAATAACTCTAGAACTGAGCATAACTATTACATTTTATCGAAATATCAACGATAAAACCGTTCGACATTACAATACAATATACTTTATTGCACCATTTGAAAAGAAATACAATGATGAGACAATTACAAGTAATTTTACAAAAGGTACAATATAGGCGACCTTATCGCTTCAAGCGATTTCTTTCAGGTAACCTTTGGGTATAAAAAGTCGCATAGTAAAATCAAGAGCGGGCGCAATATAAAAACCTAAACAATATATATTAAACAAAATATAAACATATATATGTGGGTGTAACGTTTTCGATTTAGTTTTTAGAAGTTTTTATTTTTCGTTATCAATAACGTTTGTTTGTAAAGTGGCAACACTGAGAGAGTTGTTAAAAGATGGAAGATGTATTGTTTTTGTTTTACGAAGAAAATAGTTTTTTTTGAAGATAAATCGCATTTCAATCATTAGTACAATCCCACATCTTTTGGGGGCTCGTCCGGGATGGTGCTAAGTATTGGATTGTAGTGAATCAAGACGAAAGAAACCGATTAATCAAGACGTAAGATACGACGAAAAGCAAGTCATCTACGTCAGCGTACTGTTTTATCGACGACGGAACTGCTTCGTCCGCTTGTCGTTAGATGTCGCTACGGAAGACCTACCGACGATTGGCAGTGTTGCTACAGTATCGCAGAAAAACGTTATAACGTTATCGGCAAATAACGATGGAAGAATAACGTAACGAATATTGTTCTGAATGCGTACAAGATCTTTAAGAGGAACTTTTTACTGTCCGAAACGACGACTTTTTTTTTAAAGATTAAACACTAAGTGAAAGATGCCACCTAAGAAGAAGGAAGAGGAAAAAGAAGAAGAGGAAGGGCCAGAGGATTATGACGTTCAGATTTCGTTTCGAGATTTGGAGAAGTCTATGAATATTTTTACCGGAGATGACATATACCCTAAATATCTTGGCCCTTATAAGATAATTGATAAGAAGCAAAATGACAGATACGCGGTGAAGAAGGTGGGAAGCTCAGAAGGCCCTATACACACTACTAGTTCGGCGGATATGATGAAGCCGTGGGTCACCACGGGAGCTGGAGACTCATCTGGGACAGATGACTGATCAGGACGGCCGTGTGGGTGTAACGTTTTCGATTTAGTTTTTAGAAGTTTTTATTTTTCGTTATCAATAACGTTTGTTTGTAAAGTGGCAACACTGAGAGAGTTGTTAAAAGATGGAAGATGTATTGTTTTTGTTTTACGAAGAAAATAGTTTTTTTTGAAGATAAATCGCATTTCAATCATTAGTACAATCCCACATATATATATATATATATTATATATAATATAAATACAGTTTTATAATACTAAAGAGAATATGTAATTATTCGATACATAAGACACACACACACATAGTTAAAGTGGAGATGGAAACAGGAAAAAAGGAATACGGAAAACAAGAGAGGAAAAGTAATTAAAAAGTAAAAGAGAAAATTAGAAAAGGAAACCATTTATTTATAGCCACACATTAACCTATCAAAGTATAAATTTCTTTCTTCAACTCCAGCTTTGAAAAGATTTACTCTTCTATGACAGCAAACCGACTAATTAAGAATGTCAGGTCAGAAGTTAAGCATGTATGCGACAAATAAATCGTTTAAATCGGCCGTGTAATCTACATGACAGCGATGTATACGACGCAGTTAATATGGTAATCGGTAGATGGCAGATAGCGATTGGTTGACAACTTTGACATCGTTTTTTCGGTAGGGTAAATGGCATAGTTATGTTTCGGACAAATATATTGATGATAACAAGGTTTATTCTTTCTTTTCTTTTTATTATAAGATGGGTTAACTCTTGACCTCAATCTTGACCATAAGGTCAAAGATGAGGTCGACGATGGAGCGAGTTAACCCAGAAAATGCCTATAAGGGCACTGGTACTCCTACGCACCGACGGAACACAGCAAGCTGTTTGGCGTCGGACTTCGGTAGGAGGGTGGTCGCGAACCAGACGGCCCTTTACAGAGCCTACCACACCGCATGAGACCATAGGACGACACCTCAGATCCAGAAAAAAATGAAGTGTCGTTGCCTGGGATGGATTACTAGGAGGCAGGTCTCATTTGTGTTTCCTTAGTCGCCTCTTACGACACCCACGGAAAGAGATGGGGTGGTGTTATTCTCAACCGATCACCACACGGTGTACCTTTTTACATATGCAATAAACAGTGGCGTAGTGTGCCTTGGCGGGGCCCCGAATAAAAATTTGTTTGATGGCCCTGTAAAGATTTCTCACAAAGTAAAAAAAATGTTTGCATGAAATTCAAAGAAATATTTATTCATCATAATTATCTATCTGTCACTTTTTCCCAACATTTTTACAAACAATTCGAATTAAATATACACTCTCCTGATAGACAAGAGCTAGACATATTTGGTACAGAGATAGACAAGAGCTCGAGAAAGGACATAGGCTACATTGTATCCCACAGCTGGGCACAATATAACCTGTAGTCTACGCGGGCGGAGCCGCGGGCGGAAAGCTAGTATACTTATAAACAAAATCACATAAAAAAAACAACTACTGCAATATGACAATTACTTCACTCGTTACCCCAAAAACCCTTCGCAAATCGAATCTTGTCATTCAGTACACACGGTCGAATAAATACGAAACACAGCACATTGATAAATAAACCTTATTAGAAAAGCCTAAGGATCAAAATGCTTTTGTGTTTGCCAAAAGAAAATTGGGCACTGAAAAGGAACTGACAAATTAATTAAGGATGGGAATCGATCTGCTGAATCGAGTCATATGCTCGAATACGTCGCGATTTCGATCTCGAGTGGCGATGCGAGACAGGAACAGTTTTTGAACTTCGAACACTTCGAAGGTCGATGCCCTTTTCAACCGACTTCAAAAAAGGAGGAGGTTCTCAATTCGACTGTTTTTTTTTTGTATATTTGTTACGCGATTACTCCGGCAACTGTTGTCCGATTTTCAAAATTCTTTATTTGTTCGAAAGAGTATACTCCTGAAGAGGTCCCATATAAATTTTATCGAAAATGATTCAGCGCTTTTAAAAAAAATCAACAAAAACAAAATATACTACAAACTAGAACATCATCTAAATAAATGAATGACATTTCTGTTTGTAGTTATTTGCTAATAGGCATTGTAGTCCGCAAAAAACTAGATATCTACTTTGTGCGAACTGTTGTTAGGATTGAAGTCGGTGACTCATACGTTTTTAACGTGGAATAGTACATTATGCTACAAGTGTGCTAAGTTGGATATTACATTAGAGGCGAGTTTAGAGCCCGAGCCGAAGGCGAGGGCTCAATGGAGCCGAGAATGTAATATCCAATGCGCACGCGTGTCATACGACGTT
Source organism: Aproaerema taeniolella (assembly GCA_949987775.1). Taxonomy (NCBI): domain Eukaryota; kingdom Metazoa; phylum Arthropoda; class Insecta; order Lepidoptera; family Gelechiidae; genus Aproaerema; species Aproaerema taeniolella. The sequence continues at coordinate 921,269 of OX465258.1, read as the reverse complement.
TTTCAACACATTTGCGAGGAAAGAAAGAAATAAAAACTTTCCTTTGATATTCACGGCAACAAGCTATCACTTGCATGTTGCGTCTCGGAAAGTATTTCTGGCGGTGCACCCACGTAGGTTTCCTGTTCTGCACTTGAAGAAGACATTTTTTGTGTTGTATTTCTGACAATATAATAACAATTTGATGAATACAAATGCCGTTTGTGAAAACCAAGTGAAAACATCTAAAATGAAAAGAGGCGCGTTTATTTTTTTCTTTTTTCGCTCGCAAAATGAGATTCACATTGACAAGTATGCCATACAGCCAAATAATAAAAAAATACTTAAGTGTATATTTTCACGTTTTAGCATAAATAAATGATAATTTCCTATTAAATTTAAATGATTTAGTGTAATTATATTTTTATTTACAAATAGTTTAATATTTACACTTAATTTTAAACATAAAATAAGATCTGATCTCTTTGCTGAAATTAAGAAAAAAAACTGTTACGTACTTGTGCTTTATTTTTATTACTCACGGGCTGGGTAATACATATCATTATAAACCTTAAAACAATGACATAAGACCCACTTTATGAGCAAATGTGTTGAAATAGTACATTATGCTACAAGTGTGCTAAGTTGGATATTACATTAGAGGCGAGTTTAGAGCCCGAGCCAAAGGCGAGGGCTCAATGGAGCCGAGAATGTAATATCCAATGCGCACGCGTGTCATACGACGTTTTTCAACACATTTGCGAGGAAAGAAAGAAATAAAAACTTTTCTTTGATATTGGCGGCAACAAGCTATCACTTGCATGTTGCGCCTCGGAAAGTATTTCTGGCGGTGTACCCACGTAGGTTTCCTGTTCTGCACTTGAAGAAGACATTTTTTGTGTTGTATTTCTGACAATAAATAACAATAAATGATGAATACAGATGCCGTTTGTGAAAACCAAGAGAAAACATATCTGAAAAGAGGCGCGATTACTTTTTTCTTTTTTCACTCGCAAAATGAGATTCACATTGACAAGTATGCCATACAGCCAAATAATAAAAATATGCTTAACTATATATTTTCACGTTTAAGCATAAATTAATGATAATTTTCTGTTAAATTTTAATGATTTAATAAATATTAAACTATTTTATTTACAAATAGTTTGATATTTACACTTAAATTTAAATATAAAATAAGGTCGGATCTCTTTGCTGAAATTTAGAAAAAAAAAAAACATTACGTACTTGTGCTTTATTTTTATTACTCACGGGCTGGGTAATACATATCATTATGAACCTTAAAACAATGACATAAGACCCACTTTATGAGCAAATGTGTTGAAAAATTATTCACGCGCCAAATTAGGTGCTTTCATTTACAACGTATTATCTTCAAAAATAAGTCAACCTATTTTGTAAAAATTAAAACTAATTTATTTGAACTAAATAATTTTTTTTTTCAAATATTATGGCTGCCGACGTGATTTAATAGCGAACTGAAAAACATTCACAAAATAAATTACAACTAAGTACGTGGGGTGACTTTAAATTAGTAACAGAAATTTTTGGCGGTTATTCTACCCATTAAATTAAACAAATTTTGCTAAGGAACCCTTTGTGATTCTCAAAAAAACTTCAACAGTCGCTTTTTTTTCATATTTCGATCTATGTTCCTTGGGGAAAGTTGTTCGGTTTGATGGGCTGATTCACGTAATATGTAATTTTTGCTAAAAAATTAAATGTCATCCAATATATCTGAATAACTACATAACTTACACTTTATTAACTTCAATTCGCTAAAAGCCGATTTAATTTTACATTTTGCTCCTAAAATGCTAATAAAAATCAATAAATATAAGCGAAACCAATCGGTAAACCAAACCATATAGATTCAAACAACTTTGAGCATCCAAATCATTGACCTTTATTTGAATTTGCAATTTATTTTACACATCAACAAGGTGCAAACACGCAAAATACATTTGCGAAGTTTACATATTTATGGAATCTAGTAGTATTTTATACCGGCAATCTACGCACTTCCACCTTTGGCTCAGCATTCCAGTCAATTCCCATACAAAATCAAATAGTAATGCTGTAAAAGTCCGCACTACAAATCGGTACATCTCCGCCCGCTTACGGACGGTTTATTCCTGTGCTTTCCTTATTTTATTGTCACTTTTTGATCTCTTTTATCAGTTCTTTGAAACTAGTTGTTATTCTACCTTTTTAGGGTACCGTACTCAAAGGGAAAAAACGGGGCCCTATTACTAAGGCTCCGCTGTCCGTCCGTCTGTCCGTCTGTCTCCAGGCTGTATCTCATGAACCGTGATAGTTGGACATGGACAGTTGAAATTTTCGCAGATGATGTATTTCTATGTGCCCTATAACAACTAAAAACCAGAATAAAATAAATATTTAAGGGGGCTCCTATCCAAAAAACGTGATTTTTTTGCTCGTTTTTATAGATAAGTGTGTCGAAGGCTGTATCTCATGAACCGTGATAGTTAGACAGTTAAAATTTTCACAGATGATGTATTTCAGTTGTTGCTATATTAAAAAATACTAAAAAGTGGAAAAAATTAATATTTAAGGGGGCTCCCATACAATAAACGTGATTTTTTTTGCCATTTTTATAGAGATAATGGTTTTTATAGAGTTCGACTCGCACTTGGCCGGTTTTATAGGTAATGGTACGGAACCCTTCATGCGCGAGTCCGACTCGCACTTGCCTGTTTTATTATTCATTTCTAAGGCTTACTATACTCTTATTTAAATACTGTCCAAAAACTGAAACGTAATAAATAGCAAAATTAAAAACTCAATTTGCGTTTTTAATTTTGCTACAATTTAAAGAATAGAATAGAATAGAAAAACACTTTATTTTATAGGACAATCAGGACGCCACTTAAAACAAGTCAAGATTACATGAAATTCATACAAATATACATTAAAGGATTTAAATACATACATACGCATTTGTTCTATTGACCCTACTGACTCTATGCCTATTCGCAAAGGTGCAGTCTTCCCCAGAAAAGAAGACAATTTATATGTTATAGTCAAAACTGGAAGCTCTAGATCTCCTAGTTTGATTTGTATAACCTAGGATAAACCAGTTATTCCGGGAAGAGACTGCATATCGACCTTTGACTACATATATACAAGGTGTTTCAAAAAAAAAACAAAAAAATGATAATTCAAAATTAATTAAAATTTAGCTTATTGCGCAGTTCTATTACAAATATGCCAAGTATGTCATATTAATTATATGAAACTTTCATTTTGAAAGATGTCAAACCGTGCAACTGATTACTAGAGTTGCGACTATTTCACTTTTAAAATTAAATTTTGGAATTTCTTTTTTCTGGGTTTTTTTAAAACACCTTGTATATAAATGAATGTCTATTTCCTTGGTCATCGCAACACGTGTGAACGGATGGAACAATTTCGCTAATTCTTTTTTTGTTGTGTTTATTATTGTCAGGAGAAGATTTTTATGAAAGAAAAAAATAAGAAACTTGAGCGGAATATAAAAAATTCAAGACAGAATAACGTCTGTCGGGTCAGCTAGTGACAAATAAAATATAAATACAACTTTAAATAAAAAAAGACTTGTTTATTTCATTATATCTCAGTCTAAATTTTATCTGAATCGAAAAATTAGTTTTAAAAAAAATTCACAGGTGAACATTCTTTTGCTGTCTTGAAATCACATTTTGTTGCTGCTAAGTTTTTATTGTTATTCCCAATAATAATAAAACGTAGCAGCAACAAAATGTGATTTCGATACAACAAAACCATAAGCGATTCAGGAATAACCCTTACAGAATCGCGTCCGATCTAATTTAGAGCGCGGCGATGAGCGGAGCGATAAGCGGCGCGGGTCGAGCTCACGCTGCGTGATTTACTAGATGCGCAGGCGACGCGACGGCTGGCCGATGTCCTATACTGTCTCGAGGATGGTAGAGTTTGTTTGAGCTGGAGTGACGTAGGGTTTGTAGCTTGACTGAGTCTGAAAATGGTATAAATATCAGTGAAATCGTTTTTTCGCTTGGGAATATTTCAGTAATTCAGTCTTCTCGTGTGGTGATCGATTGAGAATAACACCACCCCATTTCTTTCCGTGGGTGTCGTAAGAGGCGACTAAGGAAACACAAATGAGACCTGCCTCTTATTCATCCACCCCAGGCAACGACACCTAAATTTTTTCTGAATCTGAGGTGTCGTCCTATGGTCTCATGCGGTGTGGCTCTGTAAGGGGCCGTCTGGTTCGCGACCACCCTCCTACCGAAGTCCGACGCCAAACAGCTTGCTGTGTTCCGTTGGTGCGTATAGGAGTACTAGTGCCTTAATAGGCATTTTCTGGGTTGACTCGCTCCATCGTCGACCTCATCTATGACCTTGGTCAAGATTGAGGTCAAGAGTTAATCCATCTTAAAATAATATTTAAAAAAAAGCACGCACGCTGGGGCATTTGTAGAGTAGATGGATAGTAAATAATCTAGCATCTAATGAAGAAATAATCTAACGAATAATTAATAATCTAATATCTAATATCTAATGAGGAATAATAATCTAGTATCTAATGAACGGAAATAATCTAGTATCTAATGAAGATATAAAAAATGACAAAAAACAGCATTCTCACAGCATTCTCAAGTTCCTCATTAAAATTAAAAACGTAAAAGTTTGTATGGATGGATGAATGGATGTTTGTTACTCTTTCAAATTCAAACGGCTGGACCAATTTTAATGAAATTTGGTATGGAGGCAGATGACAACCTGCAGCTCTAGCACGATAACGACAAACTCGCGCTCGGCTCACGCTGAAACTTCACTTTGATTGCGCGAGAGTCCCGCGCAAAGGCTTGCCTGCCTTGCTTGTATGGCGTTGTCAATGTCGACATTTTAACATAGGACCGCGGTGTTGTCGCGGCGGTCTCACTATCGTACTCGGCCTGCTGGATTAACACATAGGTTACATAATTTCCCAAATTCCCGTGAGAACGAAGTCCCGGGCGGAAAACTAGTAGATAATATTTCATTTAATGAAGTTTTGTGCAATTATATTAGCGTTAAGCGCCTATGTACCTTTAAATACTTATTTATTCATAAAAATAAATTTATTAAAAAATGCACAAACATTACATCTAATTTCAGTTCTTTGAAACGAGCTTTTACAATGTGTTTCCGGTTAATGTATAGTAATGCAAAACTTTAACCACCCTACACTGTCCACAGTCACATTGAAACTTTCGATACCATAACAAACCCTATACGATTTCAGCGCATAGATAACAAAGCCGCACGTCCCTGGGAGCGCTGCGCCAAAACGTCAACGCGCACCTGTAGATCTGACTTGCGCGCGATTACTGTTACATAGTGGGACAGAGGGCCGGAGTTAGGTCTGAATTGTGGCCCCGAACTACATAAAACATTAGTGTGGTTAATCTACGTAGCTTAGTGGCGCTCGCTAATCTCAACCGATCAGTGATGTTAAGTAAAGTACACAGAGTCAGGCAACCTGATGGGTGACCAAAGTGGTAATTTATCACGAGTGTTTTCGTGCTTCGGAGGGCACGTTAAGCTGTTGGTCCCGCCCAACTGTTGTCGATTGACTACAGTCGTTAAAACCAAACCAGAGGCGATTGTGCGGTTTGAAAACTCTGACACCAAGGTTAGCCAAGTTGGCCACAAAACTTGACAATATTTACACGATAAGAAGAAGACAGGAGACTCAAGTCTTGATCTATATTTATGTATTGATTGTCTCTTTCAAATGACAAAGACGACTACTACTCAAGTATAGATCAGAGTATGAGTCGAGTTGTGTAATACGGACCTAAACGTAAAATAATGTATATTGTAATTTTAAAATAACTGTTTAAATTATTTGCACAATACCTGGGTTTTAAATAAATAAATCCTCTTCGTGTTTCAAATGGAGGCTCGTGCCCTTCGGTAGGGACATATATGGGCTGAAAAAAAATTCAAATCATAAACATATTATTTTTAAAGACTTTTTACGTAAAAAATAAATTCGCTCTGACCAAAATGTGGTCGAAAATCTAGCAAGTTCATCCAGAAGATACCTACTCACTTACTGAATCGGCAGTTTGGCACACTTATTATTACCGAAGCATTGAACTTTCCAGAAGACTTTCAGATCACAATATAATGATGTGGGCTTTTATTTATAACAAACTTACTCAAAAACCAAAGAGTCACTACCTTTGCAATTATGACCCTACTAGCTTTCCGCCCGCGGCTCCGCCAGCGTGGACTACAGGTTATATCATGCCCAACTGTTAGATAAAATGTAGCCTATGCCCTTTCTATCTCTGTACCAAATTTAACTAAAGTATTTTACAATCAAATTAATTGTTATTAGTCGCAAACAAATCATTGACGGAATAAAAGTTCTTTTCCTTAAGTCACTAAATTCTTGTAAGTAGATATTTTTATTCATGGCCCCCAGTACCTCAACTAAGTACGGCCCTGTTCTTCTTCGTACGACCTTTACTGCGATAGTCGTTTGTCTAGGATTTATTTTAGAGTAGTTAATGCCTAGATGTTCGTGAACTATGCCTGGATAACTATAATCTCCTGTTTGTTACAGAAATTTATGCTACACATATACATACATTCGCGCCTTTCTTCCCCATTTGGGGTAGACAGAGCTTTTAACCTGTTAACCAACTGTTGATATTAGCTAACAAAGAGTATGAAATTCAGCCCACAAAACTAAAATACTTTCTCTTAGAAAGAAAAAACATCCAAGGTTACTTCCCGGTTGTTCAGTTCAACATCCAAGTTGTTCAGTTTCATAGAGTGTTATAGAGTGTGATACGCCTAATAGTTTCGCTAAATATTTTGAAGTCAACTCATTAAGTTAGTTGTCTTCATCGACTTGAATTATCCCACTGTTGGGCAAAGGCTTCTCTCAAAACGTCACTATATCATAACAATAACGCTTAACACTAGATTTTCCGATGACAGTCCACTACAATGAAAAATAAAGTTATAAAGTTGTTGTTGTTCAGTTTTTACGTAGTCTCTTCAGCGACACTAACAACGAAAAGAAACAGGGTGGTCTCATTCGTGATCACGTCGAAGTTGAGTCAGAATTATTTTTATCATTTTTTTCTCAGAAATATAACATAACTCTTCACATTACACCACGTTACCCCCAAAGACCTAAATTATTACGCAATTTGTTGTTTTAATAAAAATCTTGAAGAACATCGAAAATTATTTTTTTTTCTTAAATCTCAATGTCCATAAAGCATTTATCTGTCAGAGTGGTAAGCCCGAAAATGCCTCATTTCATAATTCTCAAGCCGATATAACTCCGATCGTTATCGTCTTGATAAAACACCGCCTGTGCCTTATTAACATATTTAAAAAGTAAAAAAGAAAAAAAACTGTCAATGTATTTTAAAATCATTCGAAAACACGGTGAACAATTTTCAAATATGATTTAAGTTAGATTTTCAAAATTCGAACGTCATTTTAAATATGATGTATTTAATTTAACAATTTTCCGTTTTCAATTGATTTTTTGATAAGTTACAACTTAAAAGGTTGGTTACTAATGCATAAAAATTATGTTTTATTCATTAAACAATTTCACGCATTTATTCATTTCATTTCAACAAATACACACGGATTACGGATTCACTTACCTACTTTGCCTTATTTTTATTTTAAAATATTTAAAAACAAGACAAACTTATCACTGTCAGAGAATATAATAATACTTCCAAAAGTTATTTTTCTTTTTTAACCGACTTCAAAAAAAAGGAGGAGGTTCTCAATTCGGGTGATTTTTTTATTCTTATTGAAAAAATGCAGTCTTACAATCAATTACAAATAAATGTCTAATTAATGTTTTCAAACAGGACTTTCATTGCCAATAACTGAAAAAGTAGGGTGTGGTGAAAGTTTAGTGATTTTTTTTTAATTTGCAAGCAAGTTTCGATTTGAATGACCTAGAATAACCCACACTGAATACCACAACACTTATTGTGCCCATCTCCACCGTATTTCTGAACGATTCGTTCAATAATTTTTCACAGCATTTAAACAAAATGATCATGTAATTTAATGCGACCATAAAATTAAATGAATGCTTGAATTTACATAATGTACGTATATTTCTTGAACGATAAATGTTTCATTTTAAAATAAAATTGTTTTAAATCTACCAAATAATATACTGATCGTTACAAGATACCTACCCATTGATAGTTTTAGAGTATGTACCACGAGAATTAAAAAAAAAACAACTAAGTAGTGCACAAATTTCGAAACCAATACAATAATTGAAAACAAAGCAATGTAAATGGGTACTTAAAAACACCTAATCCGAGATGACGAATCACTTTCACGAGGGAAATTCGAAAAAAGAAAAAAAATCGAACGCAATTTGAAATTTGACGCGGCAACGCGTCTGGCCGCTCGCGATGAAATAATTTTAATCGATACATTGGATCGTTTAATCGATACACAAACCAATAACATGCACCGTGGTCCTCGAAATTAACAACCTAAATGACTGATTGGAATAGACCACTATCGTCATGGCATATTAACAATGAATTGGGTTTCTGAGACGGTTTTTCAGTTGCGTATTCGTTTATATCGGCCGATAACAACATATTGGTTAGTGCGCTCGTGTAATACATTCTACACTATTTCCGGATTTTAATACGTAACAGGTGATTTTTCCTTTACATTTAAAGTGATTCATTTTTCGTTTGGAATTTTAAAAATGTGATTTTACAGTGACAAAAAAAGGACGTTAAAAGAGATAGTAATAAAATATTTCAACTCTGTGGATTTCTTATTTATCGAGTTGGTGAACACTTGTTTAGTGGATTTTTAGAAGATGTTTAATTTTTAAAAAAATCTAAACTTTTGTTTTTTCAATAATGTAGAACTTTTTTATTTAAAAAAGTTTTGTTTTTTTCAGATGAACCAAAAGTGCAAAGTGTGTGGGGAGCCGGCGGCAGGCTTCCATTTTGGAGCTTTCACATGTGAAGGTTGTAAGGTAAGATTAATTGGGTTTTTTTTCCAAATTTATTTTTATGGAGAATTCCTGAAGTTTTCGATCAGGAAATGGAGATGGAATCTTCTTGATTTAGTTTAATTTCAACTTAAGTTAACTTTTTTGAACCTTTGACAATCTAGTCAATAATTTGATAGAGTTCATAAGCTACTTTCTCTTATTAGACTTTCTTTAAACAAAGAAGTCTTTATTGCACAGATAAATATGAAAATTTTATGGATTAATTCCTATCTTACCAGCCCATATACGTCCCCACCGAGGGGCACGGGCCTCCCTTCGAAACACGAAAGGGATTTAGGCCATAGTCCACCATGCTGGCCCAATGCGGGTTGGTGGACCGCTCATCTTTCGAAAATCAATTTTCTTGGACGGGCGGGTTTCATCACGATGTTTTCCTTCACCGTTGAGCAAGTGATAATTAGAAATCCGTATATAAATCCGAAAAGACGAATTTAGTGGTACAGGCTTGCACTAGGATTTGAACCCACGACCTTCGGATTACAAGTCTGGCTCATTACCAACTGGGCTATCACCGCATTGTCCTATGGTTTACTAAGTCCTATGGTAATATAATATGTTAGGTAGGATATGCTAGGTAATTAAATGAACTTTATAATATGTGCTATATACTCCTTTAAAAATTTGAAAGTATAAGATTTTAGAGAATTGCAAGGAATTGTAAGGAATTTTTTTTTGGCGCGTCTGGGATTTAAACCTTCTACCCGAGGACTAGACTTCCTGATGTTCTACTCAACTGAGCTATCCCCTGCTGAGCTGAGCTCTATAAATCTCTTATCACCTGTTAAAGCTTGATAATAATTATTATCCTACACGCTAAATCTAAAAATGTTCTTACTTCACACACAACTAACACATAATTCACAATTATCAGAACAATTACAAACTCCTTCGTTTCTATAATTAAAATAAATTATAACAAATTGTCTTACAAACATAACTAAGATAGGATATACATACACAAGTCAAGAACAACGCCTTACAGAAATATTCAGATTTACATGGTCCAAACTACTATTAATTATTATCAATTCCGTTAACAGATGTAATTGTAATCCTTGCAAATTAAATATCTCATTCTACATTTCAAATCTTATGCCCCAGTAAATAAGGGTCATAATATATTACTTAGTAACTAATTGGCAAGCAAATATCGACACTATGTCCGGGTGATACGGTTCGCCGGTTCTAATCAGCATATTTATTGTTCCGCTTTATTTTTTTTCCTGGTGCGTGCAGAAAATGGATAATTTCAACCAATTTCGAATCCACCGGTTATCTTAGTTTTCTACCAATTGCTAAATTAATAATTAGTACGGTCAGAAATAAAGTACTAAACAAAAGTAATGCAATAGCAAAGTAATACTTTTTTTTTATGAACCCATACACGTCATACCAAGGGGCACGGGTCTCCCTTCGAAACACAAAGGGGATTTAGGTCATAGTCCACCACGCTGACCCAATGCAACTTAGATACTTAGGTACTAAAAAATATATTTTCACTACTCATGCTCGGAAAGTGCTTGTTTGTGCAGCTTATAGGCTGCACAAAATTGATTTTTGTGTTCTAGAGCACAAAACGATCTACTATAGGCTGCACAAAATCGTAGGCTGCACAAAATCGATTTTTGTGTTCTAGAGCACAAAACGATCTACTATAGGCTGCACAAAATCGCATATTGTGCTCTAGTGCACAAAGTGATCTACTCATAAATGGGTCTATAGTAAGGCATAGAAAACTCCATACAGCCAAAATAATCAGAAGTTTAAAGATAAAATTTGTTATTATATGTTATTTTATTATTTCCTCGCAATCAAGTGAAAAGCAGAGTTTATAACTCGTCCACAAAACCATTTTTATCCTCGACGTTCGTTTTGTGCACTTGTTGTAAAATCTACTATTGAAAACTCTTGTCCTTCAAAAATAAATAAACATTTAAACTCTACTATATTATTTTTAACTTTGAACGAAGTAAGAGGTGTGTTATGAGTTCAACGCGTGTGTCTGTGTGTCTGTCTGTGGTATCGTAGCTCCTAAACGAATGGACCGAGTTTATGCGGTCTTCTTCTTCTTCTTATCGTGTAGGTATACTCAAGTGTGTGGTGAACTTGGCTAGCCCTGGTGTCAGAGCTTTCAAACCGCACAATGGCCTCTGACTTGGTTTTAACGACTGTAGTTAATCGACAACAGCCGGGACCGACAGCTTAAGGTGCCCTCCGAAGCACGAAAACACTCCTAGTTTTTACACACGCCAAACTTATAAAAACTCTCTTTCTTCGTCGGTGCTTAAGTGTTTTTTTTTAGAAACGAAAAAAAAAAAAAATTGACTCCATATCGATTCGATCTATAATACTGTTAAACACTAAAACCAATTCCATCGATTCGTCGTGTAAAACTCTTAATTCAGTCAAAACAACACCTTCCCATTTGCGGCAGAACGCGACATGGATTTCCAAATACCACGCTGGTTCCCATAATTCGTTCAATATTTGTTTTACACGTTTTCCTTAAGCCTTTTCGTGATTAACATAAAAGCGTTAGTAACTACAGAGTTGGTGTTTACTACAGCTTTTAAATTTACTTTTGAATTTTCATTTATCTCACTCTTTTTTTATACTCACTTATTTGAATGAATGAATGAACGAACGAATCAATGAAACTTTATTTAGGAGACACAGTACTTTTTCTTAAATCTATGTACATACACATATACATAAGCTCACGCTTTTGTCCCATTGGGGTAGGCAGAGACCACAAAAATCTTTAAAAAAATTAAAAAAAAAACAAATACAAAAATTATCTTAAATCTAAAATAATATTAAATACAAAAATGATAACAGTGTCACTATAAAAGGCGCTAGCTCAGCATTTGCTGTACAGCGACATTCTTCCAGCACATAAAGGTTTTTTTTACCAGCCCATATACGTCTCAGATTGGCTGATTTGAAATAAAAAAACAAAACTACATTGAAAAAAAAATAGTAAACGTATCTTTTAGTCCACGAAGCAAATCGATTTTTGGATTCTATCAGCTGCACCCTTATGTGACCTTTTTATGATTATGACATGATGGTGTAAATAAGTAAACGCTACACACTCACAGGCCCACACTAAGGTTATCTCTTGTATCGCGGGTTCCTTGGAACATGCACAAAGATAGACACAAAAACCCACGACCTGGTAACAAACATCTGCTTTTACACAAATATCTGCCCCGATCGGGAATAGAATTCAGGACTCGTGGAACAAGAGGCAGCGTCACTACCACTTGACCAAACCATCCGTCAAACTTGGAACAACCGTACCGCGTTTATGTTTAGCTTTCCACCCGGGACTTTGTCCCCGTGGAAATTCGGGAAAATTATGTACCCTATCTCATCCACTGATAAGAGAGCTTCCTATTGGAGAGAATTATTCATTTCAAACATACAAAAACACAAATCTTTCCTCTAATATTTATTATTTACCTTTTATGTTCACCCTATTACTCCAATTAAATAACTTAACAACACCAACAATTATTATTAACACTACAAAACAATCTGCCTACTCCACCCACTGCCAAGAAAGGGCAAAGGTACGTGTAAAAAATCTGTATTTCCTCAAAACGTCCGGTTACATCAGTCTAGATACAATTTGTAGCAATGCAAGTGGAACAGAACGACAATGGATTGTGCAACGAGGATGGAAACTGTCGCAGGATGCCTTAACCCGGCCAGTTCGCGGTTTGACAATAATAGCAGTTTAACAGTAACATTGACCTAGTTTTCATTAATGTATAGCCTTATAAGATTTGCTGTCTTGTTAGAATGTCCTTTACATCACGTGAAACCTATCAGTTAATCTGTCTGTAAAGAAGTTTGGTTCACTGTTTGTGATCAATCAATGAGGTTAAGTAATGTTGGTTCGGTCACAATGATGGGTAACCGAATTGTAATTTTTCTCCGGCGCCGGGTTTTCCTGTTAGCAGGGTCATGGAGGTCGGTTTTAAACAATATATTTTCAGCTTATAGTTGTTAAATGCTGCAAAGGCCTCCCCTATCGATATGGAGGGATTGTTGTACTTACCACTTTGGTAGACTTTGGGAAATCTTCTATACATATTAAAAAGAGAAAAAGATTTGATTGTTTGTTTGTTTGCATCGAATAGGCTCCGAAACTACTGGGCCGATTTGAAAAATTCTTTCACCATTACAATCCAACATTATCCGGGATGGATAGGGTACATGATTTTCCCGAATTCCCTCGGGAACGAAGTCCCGCGCGAGAAGCTAGTGTAAAATACAATCGTATATAAATCTTGTTCATTGATCAAACGTATTGAGAATATGAACATCGACGAGATTAGATGTATGGGGTGATTTTTAATGAGTTGTCGAAACTTAAGAGCTTGATTCTCCCTATGAAACTGAACAACTTTCCCAAAGGAACCTATATAAAATGAAACTAAATTTTTGACTTCCCAAAATCAGCTGATCGCACAAGTTGTATCTTCTTACCAGCCCATATACGTCCCCACCGAGGGGCACGGGCCTCCCTTCGAAACACGAAGGGGATTTGGGCCATAGTCCACCACGCTGGCCCAATGCGGGTTGGTGGACCGCTTGTCTTTTGAAAATGAATTTTCTTGGACGAATGGGTTTCATCACGATGTTTTCCTTCACCGTTGAGCAAGTGATAATAAGAAATCCGTAAATAAATCTGAAAAGACGAATTTAGTGGTACAGGCCCGCACCAGGATTTGAACCCGCGACCTTCGGACAAGTCTGACTCATTACCAACCTATCACCGCAAGTTGTATAAAAAGACACAAAAAATTGTTTCATATTTTAACCTATGTTCCTTGGAGAAATTTTTTAAGTTTCGTGGGCTAAATCAGATCCTTAATTTTTGCTAACTAATTAGCCATCCAATATTTTTTATTCGGTCTCTAGATCCCACTGCTGGGCAATGCCTCCCAATATTTATTTTAAAATAATAAACAAAGCGCGAGAAAGATACAATAAAATGCGAATTCCTACTTCACCAAACTTAACCAACCTTTAAACAGAAACATATAAACAAGGAAACCATTTGGTCACGCCATGACGAACGAACCAGTTAAGCAACAAACCCAACCAGCATAAAATGACCATAGATGAAATTGGCCCACAAATACTATTTCGAAAACTACGAGCTTGGGGAATCCGAGTTATACTTAAACTAATCTTGTAATCAAATTATACTTTCTTTTTTTTTATTATGAGATGGGTTAACTCTTGACCATGGTCATAGATAGATGAGGAATTAAGGCACTGGTACTCCCACGCACCGACGGAACACAACAAGCTGTTTGACGTCGGATTTTGGTAGGAGTGTGGTCGCGAACCAGACGGCCCTTTACACAGCCTACCACACCGCATGAGACCATAGGACGACACCTCAGATTCAGAAAAAAATTTAGTGTCGTTGCCTGGGATGGATTACTAGGAGGCAGGTCTCATTTGTGTTTCCATAGTCGCCTCTTACGACACCCACGGGAAGAGATGGGGTGGTGTTATTCTCAACCGATCACCACACGGTTAGAGTAACTTAAACTAATCTTGTAATCAAATTATGCTTAAGTTATTGGTTAGTTCTTACTAAGCTTGAATATGAATTAGGTGTTAAGCTATGTGTGATAATGATAATAGATGGATTAACTTAATATGGTTGGAATTTTTTTGGGCTTTTTGAAAAGTTTATTTATATCCGATAATGTTTTTAAAAACATGCGCAGCTTGGCATACGTGGCCCAAATATCGGCATGGTGAACAGCATCTTGGCCCTTCCAGAATCTGGTTTGGCCAAGATACTTATCTAAATATATAAAAGGAGAAACTGACTGACTGACTTACTGACTGACATATCAACGCACAGCCTAAACGGCTAAACGTAGGCACTTGAAATTTGGAAGGGACGTAGCTTAGGTACCGTAGAGGTGCACTAAGAAAGGAATTCCCGAAATTCTCACGGGAACGGGAATTAGCGGGAAAATCCTTTTGTATGAAAAATCCAAACCGCTTAAGTTAGACGCTTGAAATTTGACGTGCAGGTACCTTAGTAAACTTAAAGCTTAGTTGCAACAGGATATTGCAAAATTCCCACGGGAACGGGAGTTAGCGGGAAAAAACTTTTGTATGTAAAAATCTAAATCACGTAAGATAGATGTTTTCAATCTGTGTACTCTGTACAAAAAAAAATTAACACGCAAACGAAGTTGCGGGCATCAGCTAGTATTACATATAATCACTCTCAGAATTAAAGTGGCTTAACTCAAAAACTCAAATGTGCGGGAAATGCAGATTAAAACTTTGAAAAAATAAAAATTCTGAATTAATTTTATTATCTTCTAATATATTATTTTCATCAGAATAAGTTTGTAATTAGAATACAGACATAAATTGACTATTTATCCGTCATGCTATTAAGTCGGTTTATGAGAAAAACAGAGAATACCTGAGTTTTGAGTTAGATCAGTTTATTTCTAGAGTGTCATGATGGAGGTGACATTACATAAAATCCTCAATAAATAAAGTTAGATAATTTTTTTTTTAAAATTGCCATATAAATTCGACTGGGCTGCTATTCCACTAAACAATGCAGAGCTTCAAAGTATTATACTCTCTCCAAAATCCATTAATTCTCTAACAAAAAGTTTTTTTACTGATTAGCTACTATTGAATCAGCAAACCGTAAACAAGACAGCGCATCAATTTGTCCGTCTGTGCGTCTGTTTGTTAGACAGTAATCTGCGATTAACCGGCGGCGCCCGTGCAGCGCGTTTGTATGTTAATGCGCGTGCGCACCGAGAGATATACCGCGCGACTTATTAGAGCCAACTGCATGGAGATTGATCTATTAGAGGCTTTGTATGGGAAACTATAAGACTTAATTTTTTTAAGTTAAGTTGACGTTTTTAATCGACTCTTAATTTACACTAAAAACCGTTTATATTACTAACTAGCATTCCCCCTTGACTTGGTTTCCGTGAGAATTCGGGGAAATTATGTAGCCTATGTTACTCAGAGATAATATAGCATTCTAATTTTTCAAATCGGTCCTGTAGTTTCGGAGCTTTTTCAATGCAAACAAACAGACAAATAACCAATCAAATCTTAAAATTCTAGATAAATGGATTCAAATTCTCAAAAATAATTCGGATTCCCATACTTAGGCAATCAGCTGATAACTCAATTAGTATGGAAAGGCGAATTTTTTTAATTAGTTCAGTATAGTGGGCCTTTTTACATTCTCAATTCTTGCTCTTTCAGTTTTCAATAGATTTTTTTTTTATTATAAGATGGGTTAACTCTTGACCTCAATCTTGACCATAAGGTCAAAGATGAGGTCGACGATGGAGCGAGTTAACCCAGAAAATGCCTATAAAGGCACTGGTACTCCCACGCGGAACACAGCAAGCTGTTTGGCGTCGGACGTCGGTAGGAGAGTGATCGTGAACCAAACGGCCCTTTACAGAGCCTACCACACCGCATGAGACCATAGGACAACACCTCAGATTCAGAAAAAAATGAAGTGCCGTTGCCTGGGATGGATTACTAGGAGGCAGGTCTCATTTGTGTTTCCATAGTCGCCTCTTACGTCACCCACGGAAAGAGATGGAGTGGTGTTATTCTCAACCGATCACCACACGGTACATAGATAGATAGATAATAAATTTATTTCCATCACAGTACACACTTACAAAGAGTCAGTACAGAAAGAGAGAAACACAAAAGCAACGACAGAGTTTTACAATACAACAAACAAGGAAATAAGGAACAAATAAACAATAATTTTCCACGTTAAAAACGTATGAGTCACCGACTTCAATCCCAACAACAGTTCGTACAAAGTAGATATCTAGTATTTTTTTGCGGACTACAATGCCTATTAGCAGATAACTACAAACAGAAATGTCATTCATTTATTTAGATGATGTTCTAGTTTGTAGTATTTTATGTTTTTGTTGTTTTTTTTTAAAGCGCTGAATCATTTTCGATAAAATTTATATGGGACCTCTTCAGGAGTATACTCTTTCGAAAAAATAAAGAATTTTGAAAATCGGACAACAGTAATTGGCGGAGTTATCGCTTAACAAACATACAAAAAAAAACATACAGACGAATTGAGAACCTCCTCCTTTTTTGAAGTCGGTTGATAAATAACAAAGAAAGTAGATATCTCCAACTAATGATAAAGTCACAAAAACAACTCCAACCAGCCAATAAAACGGCCTAGTTCGAAGGCTGTAGGTAACCACAACCACCTAGATTCATAAAAGTTGACTTCTCACCTCTTAAGACCACATTGCCCAAGTGTTGCCTCATTGGGTATCATCTTAACATCAAGGCACATCTCGGTAAACGCTATAACTATACTAATTTTGCTACGATTGCGTGCTATATGAACTATGACCGAAGTATCAATGTTTAGCAAGCAGTAGTGTTATTAGCCTAGTGGGGTATTGGATCATAAACATAGTTTTCTTACTTATCGTGAATCTTCTTAACATTAAAATTAAGCTTTTAGTGATAAAATATCTAAATATATAAAACACAGTCGTGTTAGTTACACCACTTATAACTCAAGATCAGCTGGACCGATTTTCATGGTTTTTGAATTGTTGTATTTGTCTCCGTCCCGAATAGCAGAATAACTATTTAAAACATGGGAAAATTGAAGAAATAATTCCCACGGGAACGAAGTCCTGGGCAAAAAGCCAGTTGGTAAAATAGAGTGTTGTTCTCTGAAAGACCCAGTTATCTTTGGTTTGGTTTAGATTAGTTTTAATTCTCAAAATTACTTACATCACATAATCTGTAGTCTCCAAAAATCTTTTATGTTTTTTTTTCGGATGTGAACTTTGCACATGGAACATATTTTAGTCGAAATGTTATGAAAAAAAAAGTATTTTTTTATACATACTCTGAAGCATTGAGATTTTTTTGAGAATTTTATATAAGTTTACTTAGGAAAGTTGTTCAGGTTCATGGAGAAAACCACCTGTTAAGTTTCGAAGTTTACGAGATGGTAAATTAGGTACATATGAAAAAATATTCACCTCTACATACAACTCGAGCGATAAACTGATTGTCTTAACAATTTTTTTTCTGAGATATTCATATAGGTTATTTTAAGAAAATTTGTTCATATAGGTTCTTTCCCGTCGCACGCTCGTTTGTGGCGCGTGCGAAACAAATCCTGCACACACGGGTGTGCAAGAATCGTGCGATGGTTTAATGAGGACTATCACCCCTTTAAGTTTCGCTAATTTATATATATATATATATATGTATGTATGTATAAATGTATATATTTCTTATGTTGTATTTTTGTAATTTAGTAGTAACTGTTAATATTTATTTTTATAACTACTATAATTAATGCATACAGTCTTGTGCCCGTAATTTATAGCTTTTCTGACACCGGATGGCTGGAAGAGATCTCTTATAGAGATAAGCTCGCCTTTGTAACATTGATTATTAATTAAGTATCCAACTATGTGTGAATAAAGAATAGAGTAATTTAAAGTCGCCCTATTGCTTGCTCTATTTATGTCCCCGTAATACGCAGCCTGCCTCAAATTACGCAATAATTGGAGCAGATTGCGTTCACACGTTTTTGTCCGCCGAGGGACAGTGGTCGTCAATCACAGCAGCGGTTGCTTTTTACCCTTGACGGTTGATGGTGTGTGGCCTCTACACTATTGATGGATTTTAGGCAGCATTTTTTTTTTGTTTTTTTTTGTAGACGTTTTTCCGAGAGACAGCGCTTTTACTCTCCTTTTGTGTTAAAGTGTATGGAGGTTAATGCACTATACAGGGTTACTGGAAATACGTCACTATCCCTTTAAGAGGTGATAGTACAGACTTTTAGCTGTGAAACCATCCTTGAGTAGAAATTTACCAATTTAGAAGAAAAAACAGTCGATTTTTGCCCCATCCTTCAGTAATAATTTTTCTAAATTTTTTTTAATATCTAATTTACCAATGTCCATGTATCTTGGAGATTCTATAGTAAATTTAAAAAGTTACTAAAAATCTTCATAAAATTAATGATTCGGGATTCCGATATTATAAAAAACCAATGCTACCAATTCAATACTGAAAACAGGACTGCTAAACTAGGACTTTGGTAGCCCTTAGATACTTTGATTTGTACTTTCTTTGATTTTCTAAGCCTGGAATTCGAATCGAAATTTTACAAATGTATAGTTTTGACAGATACAACAGAAAAGTAAATCCCAAACATTTCAGAACTATCAATCTTAGTAATCTATAACAGAATGTGACACTTTGCCAAATTTAGCCATGATAATTTATATCACTAATACTGGTAGTTTCCAAATTTAAACTTTGTCAACGATTTGAAAGAAAAAAAGAATTTGTCATGGCGGTAAATCAATAAAAAAACAAAATAAATCAAATTTAGAACAATTTTAATCTTGTTTCTTGCCAACGCAAACGACAGAATGGATTCTTCTTCTTATCGTGTAGGTATAGTCCAGTGTATGGCGAACTTTAATGGATAGAAAATTTATAACTAAAGACAACAAAGCATAATATCACGATTGTAACACGCAGGCACACAGACAAGCCATTTAGCAATCCAAACCATTTTAAACGGGCAAACAATACTCCAGTTAGTTTAGCGACAGGTTAAAGTGAACTCAGTTGTTCGCACGAATTATATTCAAATTTAGATCACTTTTAAATTGCGGTAGAGCACGCGAGAGGAAACTGAACGGAAAAAGATATTCGGGCTAAAGTCAGTTTCGTAACGGCTGTAATAAATCATTGCTACTAAGTGGTGTGGCTGACGAACCGTGGACGGAGTTAGGGAGGTTCTTCATTTTTTTTTACTAAGAATAAGTTTGCTCTTGACCACAATCTCGCTCAGGGCAAAGATGTGGTCGAGGATGTAGAGAGCTCACCCAGAAGAAGACTATTCACTCGTACTTTAAAGATATCATGTCTCAGGCTTCCATGCTGAACTGGGAGTGAAAGAAAAACTTAGAATGTACCAGCTGCCAACTTTTCATAGGTATACTGTGAAAGTTAGTAAGTGGGCGCGAGTTTTACTGTATTATTGGCAAAAAGCTAACAGTATAGCTTGAATTTTGTATGGAGTGTCAGGAGAGCTCCTTTCTTACAACTTAAAAAAAATTCTTTCAAAAAAATTGGTCTAGAAGGCCGGAAACAAAGCTGTAAAGTGAAAGTCTGGAGAATCTTGCTAGATTAAAAAATATGTTACCAACATATTAAACAAGACAGGTTTTTTTAAAAAATTGCCAGACAATTTGTCGACAGATCTGCATTTCCTATCTTAATACGTTTACGTTTCTGAATAATAAGAAAAAAACTTTATTAGAAGTGGGACCTAAAATACTTCCCTGTGCTACTAATTTGTTTTTAAAGGTTTCGGGAAAGAATTATCTGTGTGTGTAATCGCGTATTGTATGGGGACAATCGGCTGTGGCGCCATTGTCCTCCTCCGAAGCCTCCGCTTTAAAGCAGCCGCCACAATTTGTCACGAGCCGCGGCAAAGAAAACAAAAGTAGCCTTAATGGTCTTTGGTAAATTAAAACCAAAGGAATAGACTATATACGCGCAACAGCTGAGTAACTCGGGGTCAAAGGTGGTCAGAGTACTGTTGAACACGCTCCTGAATGATTGTGGAGCACACGCATTCGTATTCTAAAGCTTTTTAAAAAATAAATGGAACAAGTCAGGCATAAGATTGATAAATCATTCTGCCAGTACAGATTTTTAACTCAGTCTTACAATCACATTTATTTATGCAAACGTTCTGGTTTTTTTTAATAAATCTAATTGCATAATGAATGCATACGAGTATGCCTCTCATTTTTTTTCAAAGCTATTATCTCGTTCAGTCTAGGTACTTTTAAGAACAATTTAGTTCAATCAATCAAATAGTGACACAGAAATAATTCGTTGCATTATTCCAATGACCCTAACATTTGCTTCATCCAATCACCACAGATTATCTACGGATGATATCCTCCGACCTTGCGCCAAGTAATTAAAAACTAGATCAGAGTCGACCGATTTGAAACAATGCAAGACCTAAATCGATTAGTTTCGATCCATCAGCAATCGATTTTGAACTCATTCACTTTGGCGCGTTTTATTTGTTGACGATTAGAGCCCCATTCGCCGCGGCATTCTGAATTTGAATCAATAATTATCGCAATCTACATTCGATGTTGTTTTCTCACTGGCCGGAAAAATCAATTCGAGATATTTACTTTTTTAATTTATGGCGACATTTTAAAATTAATAGGTTTTAAATGTTACTTATTTATGAAATTGGTTTGCGATTTGGAATTAAATTGTATTATGAAAACAATTTTCTTTAACGATGGAAAATGTATTGAAATATAAGCTTATATAATTCTATAATGGAAACGAAATGAGTTTATTAGATTGTTCAAATGAGCCTATTTCGTCTACATATTGGATTAGGTTCGTTTGAAATTAAACTGAATTGATTAGTTTTGCTGTTATGTGCGATTGTACGCTTTGATATTTAGTAGCCATAGTAATTATTTATGAGACTGGCTCGGTCGGTAATGACCTTTCCTACTATCCTGAAGGTTATGGGTTCGATTCCCGACCAACAACAAAAAAAATATTCTCGAAACAAAAGCTAATCAAGCGTTATCTAATATCAATGATTGGCTAACCAAAAACTGTCTTAATATGAATATTTCCAAAACTAAGATATTAGAATTTCAAACATATAATAGTCGGGCATGTAAACCTAATGTACAATTTAATAATAAAAATATTGAAATTGTCGATGAAGCTAAATTTTTGGGTCTAACAATTGACAAGTACTGTAACTGGAAATGTCACATTGATGGTGTCTGTTCAAATCTAGACAAATATGTATTCGCTCTAACTAGACTCAGACTCACAGTATCTGAAGATGCTGCTCTCGCAGCATATCACGCGATGGTATCATCTAGACTGAGGTACGGTATTATCATATGGGGAAACTCTACCGACTCGATTCGGGTTTTCAGAGCTCAGAAAAAATGTCTGAGAGCAGTATTTGGTATGGCACCACTAGACAGCTGCAAACCTATTTTTCGCATTAAACATATTCTTTCCTTTCCCAGTTTGTATATATCTGAAATATGTATCTTTGTTCACAAAAATTTGCATCTGTTTAAGAAGTTTAAAGATGGACATGATGGCAGACTAGTAAGACAACAATATAAACATACTCTCACTGTTGGTTTGCAAAGATTAAAAGTCTTCCAGAGTAATGTCTACGGCATGGCGGTTAGAATTTATAATAAACTACCAGATGCATTTAAGATCTTTCCGCAACATATATTTAAGAAAAGAGTGATAAATTTCTTTACAGATAAATGCTATTATGACATAAATGAATTTCTGAATGAGGATGATATTCAATGTATATACTAATCTATCGTAGTGCTAATTTTAATTATATGACCAAATTATATTAATGTTATTTTATGTTATGCTTGACAATTATTGTTTTTTCATTATTATTTTTTTCATTCAACTCTTGACATGTTTTGATTTTTATTTTTGATTTTTATTTTTGTGTATGATGTATGACATTGAGAATGGTTGTAAAATTTAATTATTGTATTGGGACATGATAATTATTTTTTAATAGATATAATTATTAATGTATTAAATATTTGCACGCCATAGTAAAGGGCAGAGCATGACGGATAACTATTATATTAGCAGCTGTACTACCATGTTTCTTGCAAATAAACGACTTTGATTTGATTTGATTTGATTTGAACAAAAATAATTGAAAGTCGTATTGTAAAAGCCTGGGTGTTTGTATACAGGGGTTTAGGTAAATCTTTTTCAACCTCTCGGGTGGTAAATCAGTCCATGTAACTGAATAACTTTCCCAAGGAACAACGGTCGAAGTATGAAAAAATAAATTTGACTTCCCATACAAAATGCGCTATCAGCTGACGCAGTTTGTATGGGAACTAAAAAAAATTTCGTATTCCGACCTTTGTTCCTTGGGAAAGTTGTTCAGTTTAATGGACTGATTTACCACCCGAGAGGTTGAAAGTGATTTACCTAAAGCCCTGTATAATGTTTATGTATTTGTGTGTACAAAAAATATGTAGGTATATCAGTTATTTAGCACAAGCCTTGTTTAGTTTGGGGTTAGATGGCGCTTTTTAAGTGGTCCAAAAATATTTATTATTACTCAGCTTTCAATACGCTTACACATAGAAATGATTCTCATGAATCATGAATCAATTCTCATGAATCTTGTCTTTTTTTTAAGCGTCAGTGGTATAACGGTTAGCAGGTCAGACTCGTATAGGTAAGGTACTGAGTTTGATCTCCAGTACATAATATACTTATCAGTGACTTTTCAAAGTTATCTACCAACGCTACTCATTAAGGTCCGTAATACAGAACTCAGACTCTTTGTCATTTTGATAGTGAGAGAAAGGGACAATCAATACTTAAGTAAATATCAACACTTGAGTCTCCTTCTGTAATACGGGCCTGTGTAAAAAAATCGTTAGCAACTGAGCTATTTTATTCGACTCATTGACTATAAAACGACGAAATAATTGTCATTGTCTTAACCCTGTCGAAACAATTGGCACACCATGGCTTATTGGGCCGTGGCGGCCATTTTGATGACCATCGCGAAATACCGAGTCACATGTATCCAATAGCTATTGCATAGTTTTTTTTTAGGTTAGGTTTAAAGAGATTAATACAAAGATGGATTCATTTTATATATTTTCTGGGCTTCTGTAGGTATAGTCAAGTATGTGGCGAACTTGGCTAACCCTGGTGTCAGAGTTTTCAACCCGCACAATGGCCTCTGACTTGGTTTTAACGACTGTAGTCAATGGACAACAGCCGGGACCGACAGCTTAACGTGCCCTCTAAAGCACAAAGGCACTGAGCTCTTGCTCGCTCGCGTTTTCTGGCTAAGGTATCTGGACTTAGGTATCTATTCTAGGTCTACACTTGATTTTACTTTGATATAATAGGGATAAGTATGAAATGGTCAATTTTTTTTTCTAAGCACTATTCTGTTAATCATTTCTTTGATAATTACCTACACCGGTATTCCTGAAATAATTTTACATTTAAAAAATCTTTCTGATGTATGTATGTATGTATGTAAACACTTTATTGCACATAATAAAAATTACAAAACAAAAGAGATTGATACAAAGAAAACTATGTACAAAGGCGAGCTTATCCCTTAGAGAGATTTCTTCCAGCTAACCCTCGAGAGAAACGAAAGGAGACTAATCGCAGGATCGGATGTTATCCGTAAATAGATTTTGAATAGAATTAATACATTCTTACTTTGGATTGATTTACTGAAAACATCGAAGGGAGGCCCGGGCCCCTCAGTGGGGACGTAATATGGGCTGGTAAGAAAAATATGTCTTTGTTACAACATGACATAGAACGGCGCGTCAATCTATGTTTTTTATATTATTTTTGGATTTTCTTTTTTTTTATATTTTTGAAATAAGTTGTGTAGGTGACTATAAAAATTCGGTAAACTATATTCAAGCTTTTTTCTTTCTCTTCCTTTTAACTTTTTTATAGACAACTTTGAATAATAAAGAAGAACGTACGGTAAATTCTAAACAGTTGTTTGATATTTTTGAATACGATACCATACTTGTAATTCCACTTAACAGAAATTTATATTAGTACACCGCTCGAGAATTAATGTGTAAATCCACAAAGAATCAATAAAATAAATTATCTAATTTAAATAATAATTATATCGGAATTCTATCAATTAGTATTAGGTTTCAAAGTTCTAGATCAAAAATGTTTTTATTGCATATTTTACATTTTTTATTAGAAGAATGAGATCATCTATCTATATGGTGTAACTGGATTTGCGGCTAAAATGTAAAAGTTATATTCATGATATGGTAATTATTTTATTGATTCGTGTTTTTTTATAGCTTTACTGAATAGGCGGAATAAATTTAGATTTTTAGAAAAAGAAATTTATGGTATGGTAAACAATTTCGTCGGTTGCCAGTATACAGGGCTTTAGGTTAATCTCTTTCAACCTCTCGGGTGGTTAATCAGTCCATGAAACTGAACAACTTTCCCAAGGAACATAGGTCAAAATACGAAAAAAAAGGTAAGACCTGTATACAAAAAAAATATTTATCAAATCTTTTGAGGCTATAATAAATATGAAACCTGCATAAAAACGTCATGAATACCTATTACGAGGTCTCTTCATAATAATAAACATTACAAGTTTAAGACTTTGCCATCTTCACCGAACTAAATGAATCATATAACACAGGCATTGTAGTTTGCAAAAAATACTAGTTATCTACTTTGTGGGAACTGTTTTTGGGATTGAAGTCGGTGACTCATACGTTTTAACGTGGAAAATTATTATTAGTACATCTGTGCTGTTATCGAAAACGTTTCCAAAGCATAATTCGAAATCAAACTATCAATCATCGATACCTAAAATCGAGAGCACGAAATCGTTACAATACCTTTCCCTTGTCTGGTTATGGTCATCGGATCACATCACTGCAGTCATCGATTGTCCGAACGTCAGGCGCAATCAAAACATCGGGTTCAGGTCACCGCTTCCGTGCGCAAACGCATCATGACACCACAACTTTAACTTACCGTCCTATTTCTAACTGCGAACTAACGTCAACTCTATCTAATTGGAATAGACCTCAAAATAAAATGAAGAAAGATTTAAGAAGTACTATTAAGTTGGTAAAAATGAAAGGTCAAAAATTTGAGTTATTTATTTTGTTTGTTCTCACGGCTGTTTCATGATTCGTTGGATAATGTGTCTGTTTGTAGAGTACGGCCAATTTTTTACACTTTGCTATGGTTTTCTTTGTTTAATTTCTCTTATAAAGTATTCCGGGATGCAAGAGTAAGTCAAATAAAAAAAAAAGGTTTATTTTATAGAACATTCAGAATGATACTAAAATAAGGCAAAATAGTGAATAACATAAGTTCTTTTAACATTTGCAAAGGTGCTAGTAGGCGTGGAATTTTTGACGTGGATAGGTTATTTCTACTAAATATATCTGGGTCCAAATATACTTATCCGTCATTTAACGTATCTTGTAAAGAAATATTGTAACTCAATAATCCTATTTTCACTTTATTTAAATTTATTATGCATATTACTTATTTCGCCGCTTGACTTGAAGGCACGATAGCTCAGTTGGTTAGAACACCAAGAGATCTAATCCTAGGGTCGTGGGTTCAAGTCCCATTCGCGCCGAATATTTTTCTTTCCCTAAAAATTATTGTGCAAATTCCTTAGTGTCAAGCGTGGCTTTGGATGGTTTTCTGGAACCACTGATGCTTTGCCTACCCTGTTGGGGATTACAGGCTTGATAGTATGTAAGTATGTATGTATGTATTCCTTAGTATCATAAAGCGGTTATTTTACTTTCCTAAACCTTTCCCAGGCTTGTCAAAAAGCTCTATTTTAAACAGCTTGATTTCTTACCCATTTGCGAGCCTCAATAGATTTTACAAAGTAATCATCATAAAGGGTTAAGCGATCGGAATACCGACCAGCCATCAAGTCAAGCACTCATAAAGTATGGTATAAAAGATGATGGGCCGGTTTACTGTGAACTTTTGCTCGTATGTTTGTACCTACAGCAGACAAAGTAACATTGTATGTGAACTATTGCAAAACCCCGAAACTCTAAGCCCAGAACTGACAGACATGTTATTTAAAGTCAATTTAATTCAAATTTCGATTAGTTTTTTGATAAAGTAGTTCAGTTTTATAAGGAGAACCACTTCGAAAATCTAATTCTAAATTCCATGTTGCCTACGGAACCCTATAAAGTGGAGATGTTATTAATTATAGGTTTGATAAAGCGTTAAAGATAATGTATTTAATCGATGGTTCTACTTTGATTCCCAGTGAGGGCAATTTTTCGTAAATTTAACAGTTCATACAATTTTCACTCCTTAAACAATTTTTATTAAAATTTTCTTACAATTTATGTAAAATTCTAATGAAAAATTTGCAAACAGATTAAATTTCGTAAAAATAATTAAAAAGTTATCAAGAATTGTTTATCGAATAATTCATTAAGACTTTCAGTTAGTTTACTAAGGTACAGATTATACCACAAAGATGTTATAAAAAAAGGAATAAATTCATTTGCTACCAAGCTAAAAGCCTTGAGTGGTCCAAAAAGTATTACTTCTGTCCGTTTTTGGGGTAGGAAAAACGTCATGTGATTTTGGAACCACTTACGTCTCATTTGAAATTTATTCTAAGGGTTGTAAAGTGGAATTTGAATATAATGGTTTTAGGTCATCAGCCTTTGGCCCGTAATACAGAGTTTTTTCGCCCTCGCGTCCCACTTCTTGGTTTCTACAGTATGCCTGGAAAGAGTTGGCAGCTGGTACATGGTTCACTTTTACTTTTAGTCCACCAAAGTTAACACCCTTTTATTTTTTCTTAATACATTAATCCCGTTAAAAGAAGATAGCGGGTAGTGGCTGGATGCAAAAAGCGGAGGATCGTGCAAAGTCGCGCACCTTGGGGGAGGCCTATGTTCAGCAGTGGACTGCAATAGGCTGATAAGATGATGATGACATTAATCCCTGTACAAATTCTAGCCTTAAGTTTCATTTCTAACCAAGGAAGAAATTATGCGAAGAATCCGCATGAAATTCTACTTTTATTATAAGTATGAGGATTCCACAAAAACCCGCGTGGTGATCGGTTGAAAATAACACCACCCCATCTCTTTCCGTGGGTGTCCTAAGAGGCGACTATGGAAACACAAATGAGACCAGCCTCCTAGTAATCCATCCCAGGCAACGACACTTAATTTTTTTCTGAATCTGAGGTGCGTCCTATGGTCTCATGCGGTGTGGTAGGCTCTGTAAAGGGCCGTCTGGTTCGCGACCACCCTCCTACCGAAGTCCGACGCCAAACAGCTTGCTGTGTTCCGTCGGTGCGTGGGAGTACCAGTACCAGTGCCTTTATAGGCATTTTCTGGGTTAACTCGCTCCATCGTCGACCTCATCTTTGACCTTATGGTTAAAAAAAAACCCAGAGTGCACTTATCTTTACAGACGGCACATTCTTTGTAAATTTACAGCCTATTTATAGTACTAATGGAGATTACCCACAAATAACAAATATTGTTCATTAATGTTTGCTTTACAACGCGTGGAGAATCTGAGTTTATAGAAATTACTGCTTTTATGGTCTCGCTTCTAATGATTTTAAAGTTTATGATTTTCAAGAAGATGCAGTAATTCCCCAGACAATCTTTCTCTTCGAAAATATACAGATTGACTTCATTCTTTGGTCCCACTACAATCCCCTCTAACTGTCACCCGGGGTGAAATTGTACAGACCTGTATTGTTTTGTCATCGTTTCACACAAAAAAATTAAGCTAGGTAGTAGATGATGCATGAAAATACACCTTTAATATTTTTAATAGGAAAAATTAGGCAGTCGATAACTGGCAACACTGCCCGAGTTTATAAAAAGTTTTACCCAGGACTTTGTTCCCTTCGGAATTTGAGAAAATTATGTACACTGTGCCCCTCGCTGATAAGGGAGCTTTCTATTGGTGAAAGATTTTTTTTAAATCGGGAGTAGTTTTTGAGTAGTCGTTACAAACTTACAAAAATACAACATTTCCTCTTTGTAAAATTAGTGTAGATGTAGCCGCCACGTCCAGCTCATGCTAAGCTTGCATCTGAAATTCTTTTCGAAATCCTGCTTACTTCTATACTAATATTATAAAGAGGAAATAATTGTATTTTTGTATTTAACGAATAAACTTAAAATCTACTGGACCGATTTAAAAAATTCTTCCTCCATTAGGATGCTACGTTATCTTTGAGTAACATAGGCTACATAATTTTCCCGAATTCCTACAGGAACGAAGTCCTGAGCGGGATGCTTGTAATATTATAAATGTGAAAGTTTGTGAGGATGTGTGGATGTTTGTTACACTTTCACGCTCAAACGGCTGCACCAATCTTGATAAAATTTGGTATTGAGGTAGCTCACAATCTGGATTATCATATAGGCTACAAACTTTCACAGGAACGAAGTCCCAGGCGGAAAGCTCCTCATAAATACAACTGGAGGTCAGGCAAGGCAAACCGATATTCTTCATATAACATTAAATTTATATTATTACTGTAATACGTAAGAAGGGCGCCTGCATAAAACCAGTAGTTGCTTAATCCACCTTTAACCTGAGATTCACCTACTTTACCTACTATTTATGGAATACGACGTCGTTGTTTTGGTATTATGGTTTTCTGGTTAATTCAATCGTATTTTAAAGCTTTCCTTTCCGCCCGGGACTTCGTTCCTGTAGGAATTTGGGAAAATTATGTAGCCTATGTGTTAATTCAGGGTAAATTAGTTTTTTTTTATTATTATTATAAGATGGGTTAACTCTTGACCTCAATCTTGACCATAAGGTCAAAGATGAGGTCGACGATGGAGCGAGTTAACCCAGAAAATGCCTATAAAGGCACTGGTACTGGTACTCCCATGCACCGACGGAACACAGCAAGCTGTTTGGCGTCGGACTTCGGTAGGAGGGTGGTCCCGAACCAGACGGCCCTTTACAGAGCCTGCCACACCGGAAGAGACCATAGGACGACACCTCAGGTTCAGAAAAAAATTAAGTGTCGTTGCCTGGGATGGATTATTGAGGCAGGTCTCATTTGTGTTTCCTTAGTCGCCTCCTACGACACCCACGGAAAGAGATGGGGTGGTGTTACTCTCAACCGATCACCACACGGCTTAAAAGTCCTGCCGTTTGAGCGTAAAAGAGCAACAAACATCCATACCTGCACACACAAACTTTCGCGTTTATAATATTAGTAAGGAAAAGACATAAAGATATGCAGAAAAACTGCAGACATAGAATTATTATTTTTTATCGACAAGGCAAGATTTTACTAGGTACTGTCATCTTGACCACTGGTGAAAAAAAGGTTTAAATTAGAATGCACTTGCGGATACTAATTCCTAGAGTCCACTGTTAAAATCCTTACTAATAATTGTTATAAAACAATAATAAATCTAAATCTCGTTTCTTAAACCTTCCTTCATGTAGAAACGGAGCAAAGATGTAGTTAACAAGTGCGAGGACTCATTTTGGAAATTTTTTTACTCTGTGGTGAACAAAGGAAAAATCATGTAAAAACATAATACACACATCAACACGGTCTAGGGATATTACACGATTTTTCATACAAAAGAGGTCTGTTTGAGAAGCTATAATAGCATACTCGAGATACATGGAGGGCTATAATTTTCAGACGAGCAAGTGCTAAACCTGAATTTTTATTTCTAATCAATAAATTTTGTTTTGCTTGAAATTTGTGAAAACGTGACGAAAATGAAAAAAAAATTGCGTAAATTCGACCATTTTCATACAAAAAGCAGGCAAAAAGTGCATTTTCGTTTTCGTTTCCGTCACGTTTTCACAAATTTTAAGTAAAACAAAATTTATTCATTAAAATTGAAAATTCAAGTTTAGCACTAGCTTGTCTGAAAATTATAGCCCTCCATGTATCTCGAGTATGCTTTTATAGCTTCTCAAACAGACCTCTTTTGTATGAAAAATCGTGGAATATCCCTAGACCACGTTGATGTATATATATATACTTACTCGAGTTTAGACCCGTTTTAGTATCGCGAAAGTGCTTCAACGGGGTTCGTATATGTGCCTACCTTTATTTGTGACAATTTATAAAACTTACGATGTTTAAAATATTTGAGTTTGACTTGTAAACTCTGACACTAAGGTTAGTCAAGTGCGCCACACACTTTACTTTCCGTCTTGTCGACGCTTTAACCTTAATTAACATTAGCTTTAACCTTAAAGTCACAAGTAAATTAAATCACAGATTTCGTGCCTCACACGATTATCGAGCACATTGGAAATGAAAACAAATATTCTACGGAATTCGAAAAAATGTCGTTATGTCAAATTGTAGCTGATGAAATTGTCCTGAGGAATATTTCTCAAATTTTTGATGTCATTCTTCGTTTCCAAAATATCGAGCGCCAAAATCAAAAATTTGAAAAAAAGGTTGTTTTTATTTTTCACTACTTCAGCCATAACTTTTTCGATGACAATCTCGAATTATTACTTTTTTATTACTTTTTGCACCTTACATTTTTCGTGAATACGCATCTTTTAAGCCTTTTTTGAATATCATATCTTCACAACTCTCCAAGATACAAGGGGATCGCACTTTTTCGTAAAATCGGAGCCTATACTGGAGCGATGGAAAAGACATTTGGCTACATAGGCTTCTTTATATTAATAGTTGGAGACTGACATAGGCTACTTTTGCATGCAAACCGAGTCGCGACCGTAAAGCATTTTATAGTAATAGCAAACATAATTCAATATGATAACATAACTGACCTTTAGCTTACTTGACTTAGGTCATAGACATAGACAAGCACAATTAACAATAACCATCAAAATCTGTTATACAGGCATCACGAAAATGAATTAGTTAATAACTGTCGATCATGTAAGTATTGAAATAATTAATGGCAGATATGCATTTAGGATATGAGACTAGTGTAGGTATAACGAAAACGGTATAAAAAGTTAGCATATTACAGTAGGTGACTCAAGTGTTGATCTTTACTTAAGTATTGATTGTCTCTTTCTCTCACTATCAAAATGACAAAGACTGCTACGTAAGTATAGATCAGAGCCTGAGTCGTGTTCTGAAAGAAAATAGAGAAAATTTAAGATTTGAATTAGCCCGCGAAACTGAACAACTGTTCCCGAGGAAGATAAGAAAACAATTATTTATTACACTTGTATTTTTTTTTCTTCTATTATTAACAATTATTTTATAGAAAGTGCCATTTCCTGCTTAGCACACAATTTTTCGCATCGAAATGTGTCTATACCACATACAGACACACAGAAATACAGATACACACGACAAACTTTTTAGGTCGGGGCTTAAAAAAATATTTAACTATTGTAATAATAAATAACTTTCATCTAAGTAAAATAAACTTCTATGGAAAGTATAGTATTTTAATTTCTTCATCATTCTTCATCAGCCCATATACGTCCCCACTGCTGGGGCCGGGCCTCCCTCAATAACATGAGGGGTAAATGCCATACTCACCACGCTTGGCAGACGGGTTGGCGAGGGTTTTGATATAATTGCAGAGTTTTCCTTCTCTGTGTGCAGATGAACTTGCTTGCATATTTACCTTAGTCGCCTTGTACGACACCTCGGTAAGAAAGAGGGTGGTCCTATTCTACTCTGCCGGGGACTCACACGGCTAAATAGTATTTTAATTGTATGAATGTATCTGCTCTTTTCAAATTAGGTTTTGGTGCAATCTTCTTCTTCTTCTTATCGTTGTAGGTATAGTCAAATCTGTGGCGAACTTGGCAAACCCTGGTGTCAACATTTTCAAACCGCACAATGGCCTCTGACTTGGTTTTAACGATTGTAGTCAATCGACAAAAGCCGGGACCGACGGTTTAACGTCGGAAACGCGCATGATAAATTGCCACTTTGGTCACCCATCAGGTTTTTTTTTGTGCGGGTAGGCGTCGCAACGATACGCTTTTTTTTGTGGTGTACAATTTTAATCAAATTAAAATTACTTACCAATTGAAATTAACTTATGGTTCTAGCTTAAAATATATATTAGCCTCTCGCCCCTCGCCACTATTGAAATCACAACACCTCATACACTTTGGAGTCACTGTCACACTGTTTCTTCACAACAACAACTATGGATGCATCTGGCAAGCTGTCACTTCAAAGCGAAGACCTCACTAAGCTGTTTATGCAGCTGAATGACTTTGAAGATCGACTCCAGAAAGCCATATCTTCGCCGACGACAGCAGAGTGCCCTGATCTTCCTGCCCTTGCTAAGGACTTCGCGCAGTTCAAGACTTTTGTCTGCCAGGCTCTCTTCAAACTCAAGGCCCAGACTGATTTGCTGACTCTTGGCCTCGATCGTCACGAAGCATTCCTGCGGCGCAAGGTACTTCTAGTCCATGGCATTGCTGAAAAAGAAGATGAGAAGTTATATGAGGTAATAACGAAATTACTAACCGACCAAATGAAGTTGACCGAACTCACCTCAGATGATATCCAAGTTTGTCATCGATTGGGAGCTTCATCTAAGAAGCCTCGCTCGATTCTAATCCGGTTTCGCGAACTTGAGCACCGACGCCTTGTCTGGGACTCGAAAACTCAGCTCAAGAATTCGGGAATAACCATATCTGAATTCCTCACTAAGTCTCGGCACAAGGTATTTGTTGATGGTCGCAATCATTTTGGGATCCTGAACTGTTGGAGTTCGGATGGTAAGGTGGTTATAAAGCTGCCTGACAAGTCACGTAGGAAGATCGAGTCGTATGCGGAGCTGCAGGAACTTATAAGGCTGTTCCCTGCCGATAAAGCAGCCGGCCGTAACGAAGCCTCCAAATCTACACCGCCTTTGATTGCAGCTGCTGCGGCCAAGAAAGCTGGCAGGAAACAAGTGCCCATCGCGCCGCCATTCGGTTCCCGTCCGAGGAAAAATACTCCTAAGTAGTCAATATCTCTTGTTTGTTTACTATACAAAGTCGCTTCCAAATTTGGTCATATCATATTGTATAGTCCTTGTTAGGTATAAGGTAGTTACAACTTATTTTTTATTTTATTTTTGTAATCTGTTTACTCGCTGTATAGTTTACTTTTGTAGGTTATCAACTATTTTGTTTTAATCTGTATTGTATTCTTACTTTTACTGATAGATAGGCATGACTTTGCGACCATACAGCCTTTTGTTAAGTTTCTACGGTTTTTGTTTCTTTTTTTTTGGATTGGCTGGAAGCGACTCACATTTTGATTTTCTTTTTTTTTTCTGTCTTCATTTTGGTTCGTTTTTAATTGTGTTTTATCTTGTGTAAGTTATAAATTTCTTTCATCTTATCTTTACAGGTGGGGAGTGTGAAGGCTAAAATAGTATGTAATTTATTTAGTATAGTTATTAATTGCTTAGTCAAGCCCTCTAAAATAGATTTCATATTTTATTATTGTATTTTATTATTATATTTTATTTATTTATTCTTATGGACAGTTTATTGAATATAG
Source organism: Aproaerema taeniolella (assembly GCA_949987775.1). NCBI lineage: Eukaryota > Metazoa > Arthropoda > Insecta > Lepidoptera > Gelechiidae > Aproaerema > Aproaerema taeniolella. Next base: position 886,992 of record OX465258.1, on the reverse strand, counting down.
ATGATGAATACTTCTCTTGCTCTTCTCTGTCTGATAGTTTTGTCAGTGCCGGTAGTGGTAGCCCCTCTCGCATGTCTGTACATGATCAGTTGAATTCTGTTTTTTCTGATTTCTCCAACAACTTTAATGTGGTGCATATTAATGCTCAGAGCGTTCCTTGTCACTACCCCGACCTTCTGGCGTCATTTAGCAACAGTCGCATAGATGCTATCCTCATTTCCGAATCTTTCTTGAAACCGTCTTTTCCTTCTGTTCAATTTCCACTTCCTGGCTACAAACTTATCCGGAATGACCGCACGGGTAAAGGAGGTGGGGGCGTGGCTATTTACCTTCGCGCTGATATTGTGCATAGTGTCGTCAGTGAATCTCCTAGTCAGTATACTAAATCAGCAGAGCACTTATTTATTGAGGTCAGCCTTCACCACAAACGCATCCTGCTTGGTGTGTACTACAGCCCTTCTCTGCACATTGACTATTTCAATTCGCTAGAAAACTTACTGTGTACTCACTGTCCAAATTACGATCACACTCTGTTGTTGGGTGACTTCAATACGTGCTTGATCAAAGATGATATACGTGCTCATAAACTTAAATCTATGTTATCCTCGGTTAATCTCCATATTCTACCTCTTTCCGCTACCCATAATTCTCCTAACTGTAATCCTTCTCTTTTAGATCTCATTCTTGTTTCTTCACCAGATCATGTCGCTACTCACGGCCAGTTTCCTGCAAACTTTTCCTGGCATGACCTGGTTTATCTATCTTATAAAATTCGTCCGCCTCGCCGTAAACCTAAATTTCTCTTCTTGCGTAGTTATAAGGGAATTGATTTGGAGGCCTTGAGGAAAGACGCGTCCGAGATCGATTGGTCTCCGGTTATTTTTGCAGATCAAATGGATTTAAAGGTTAAACTTTTCAGGGATTTTATGTTGAAACTGTTTGATGCTCATGCACCAGTGAGGAGGGTGAAAGTCAGGCATGCCCCAGCGCCCTGGCTGACACCGGCCATAACGGACATGATGGGAAGGCGTGATAGAGCCAAGAAGCGGTATAGAAGGTGTCCAACAGAAGCAAATCTGTCTCGTTATAAGTACCTGAGAAATCGTTGCAGTCGTTTGTGTAGGGATGCTAAAAGACGCCACATACACTTCTCCATTGATTCCTGTAACCCTTTGCGGGTCTGGAAGTTTCTGGGCACGCTTGGCATTGGCAAATCCTCAGCCTCATTTGATGGGAATGTGGATTTGAACGCTCTGAATAGGCATTTCTCTCTGCCACCGGTTGTTCTTGACGACAGGGCGAGAGCGAAAACCATTGCCAGTCTCCAGAGCCAGCCATTGCCGGCATGCCCATCCTTCTGTTTCAGTTATGTCAGCGAAGAGGACGTTAAGAAACATACACTTTCCATAACATCCACTGCTGTGGGCGATGACAACCTTTGTTCCCGTATGATCACCATTATCCTTCCAGAACTCTTGCCTATACTCACCCACATTATTAACTTCTCATTGACAAGTAGTTCGTTTCCGCTGGCATGGAAACGTGCCAATATTATTCCTCTCCCTAAGACTCTGAACCCATCCTCCTTCTCCGAGTTCCGTCCTATCTCCATTTTACCTTTCCTTTCAAAAATCCTTGAACACATTGTCCACAAGCAGCTGGCTGATTTCATTTCTACGAATTGCCTCCTTTCTTCATTTCAATCAGGTTTTCGACCTGCACATAGTACTGTAACGGCTCTGTTAAAAGTTACTGATGATTTCCGTCTCGCCATGGAAAACAAGTCTTTGACTATCCTTACTTTACTTGACTTTAGTAGTGCTTTTAATTCCGTAGACTTTGAAATACTTCTCGCTGTTCTTCGTTCCCTTAATTTGTCCTCTTCAGCTGTAACCTGGTTCGAATCTTATCTTCGTGGTCGCTCGCAGCGGATCCGCATTGACGAGGCCTACTCTGATTGGTGTGATCTTGTGGCGGGAGTACCGCAGGGTGGCGTACTCTCCCCGTTGCTGTTTTCTATTTTCATTAATACCGTTACACCGGTGATATCTTCAAATTTCCATCTCTATGCAGACGACTTGCAACTTTACCGACATTTTACCATCGATAATGTTTCGACCGCTGTTGATGCCATGAATTGCGACTTACAACGCATTGGCGACTGGGCCAAGTCCTTTGGCTTATTAGTCAATCCTAAAAAGTCACAAGTGATGGTTATTGGTGGGCGGTATATGTGCAGGCAACTGGATGAGACTTCTCTTCCCTCTATTATTTACAACGGTACTCCAATTGCCTTCACTAACACTGCTAAAAACTTAGGCGTTATGTTGGACTCTCACTTATCGTGGACTGCTCATGTCAATGAGGTAAGCAGAAAACTTCACTTTTCTTTTCATTCCATCAAGTGCCTTCAAAACTTTTTACCTTATAACACCAAAATCTCTCTAGTCCAAGCCCTACTCCTTCCTATTCTTGATTATGCTGATTGTTGCTATCTGGATGCCACTGAGGAGCTCTTGAACAAGCTTGAGCGGCTTCAAAACCTGTGTATCAGATTTATATTCGGCTTACGGAAGTATGACCGTGTTTCTGAATTTCGGAAGCAGCTCAAGTGGCTCCCCATCCGTCTTCGGAGGAACGCTCACATACTGTCCTGTCTCTTTAACATTCTTTATAATCCACTTGCTCCTAGTTATCTACGTGAGCGCTTTCAATTTTCACGTTGTCAGGATAAACCGTGTCGCTCAAATGTTAGGACCCTTCTATCTATCCCTTCGCACCACTCAGATTTCTTTTCTTACTCCTTCACGGTGCACGCGGCAAGACTGTGGAACTCTCTCCCTCACACTGTCCGAGACAGCCCATCGCTGGCTGTGTTTAAGAGAAGAGTTAAAGAGTATTATCTTTCTTCTTGTAATGACTGTTAGGTTTAAGTATTGTATATGTATTTATATATGTGTTTATATATGTATATATTTTTGCTTAGTATGTTTTTTTTTATTGGTTTTCGTATTACGCGCACGACTATCTGCTAGTTTATGTTTCACATTTCCTATCCTTGGGTTTGCTGGAAGAAATTTCTAAATAGAAATAAGCTATACCTATTGTGTCGTCTATCTTTTCTTCTACTAATCTGTTTAATTTTCATGTGTGCAATAAATTGTTAAATAAAATAAATAAATAAATTATACCTCTGTAAACGTTGTATAACCTCACTGATCGGTTGAGATCAGCGTGCGCCACCAGGCTACAAGCGCTTTGTACGCTTGGTACAGTTAAGTGCACACTACATCCATCTCTGTCTAAACTAGGGTTAAAATGGGGTTAAACTGCGGTCAAAGGTTTTGCGACGTTGATTCTCCTTTGAGCTGCGCTTACGCAACGAACATTTATGCACGTGCTCATTATTAGCCATAGTGAGAGTCTTCTTAGATTACCTACATGTATTCCGCTTCGTAATTTTACCTGCTTATTTATTGCTTAAGATTTCTCGTCCAGATTGATCGAGAATATTGACCAAAACATTGTTGTATTTGCTATCACGATTCTTTTCAGTTTTAATGACAATTTTAGTCTTAATGACAATTTTAGTTTGTTAAGTTCTGTTAGTTTGTACCCCTCGCTGAGGTCGTTAATGGGCTGGTAAGAAGAAGTTCTGTTTACCTATCTTCTATTATTCTATCTATACAGGGCTTTAGGTAAATCTCTTTCAACTTCTCGGGTGGTTAATCGGTGGAAACTGAACAACTTTCCCTCAAAATAGGTCAAAATACGAAAAAAAATTTTGGATTCCCATACAAACTTCATCAGCGTATAGCGCATTTTTTATGGGAGATAAAAATTATTTTTTTTCGTATTTTGACCTGTTCCTATGTAAAGTTGTTCAGTTTCATGAACTGATTTAGCACCCGAGAGGTTGAAAGGGATTTACCTAAAGCGAAAACTGACCACTTCATGCAACGAGACTTCATTTTTTTTTCTGAATCTGAGTCGTACTATGGTCTCATGCGGTGTGGTAGGCTATGTTAAGGGCCGTCTGGTTCGCGACCACTCTCCTACCGAAGTCCGACGCCAATCAGCTTGCTGTGTTCCGTCGGTGCGTGGGAGTACCAGTGCCTTTATAGGCATTTTCTGGGTTAACACGCTCCATCGTCGACCTGATCTTTGACCTTCGCGTACGTTTCTGAGGACATAAATAATAGACTAAGAGATAGCAGCGTAGATCACACCTCATTTCCTACAAGAAACGAAGGAAATCCATAACCTTGTATAAGTGTTTGCCGATTCCGACCGTCTGTCAAACAGAAAACATAGTCCAAGGGTATAATGCATGCTTGTAAATTAACGCATCCCCGAATCCCCAGCCAGGGGCGTGACTTTTCGTCCTTTTTGACTTTTTTTTGTTTCACCTGAACGAAATCATAGGCAGAAAGCTAGATTTTCTATAAAGCAATTATGCATGTGTCTGTTATAGCGTGAAAGTATTAAATTTCATTACTACCTTATAATGAACCGAGACAAAGCGCCAATGTAAAGCTTTTCAGTTCATTTATTGCTTCCATAAATTGATTGCAAAAGTCGTAATCTTATCAAACTAATGTCATAAGTCAGATGGATACCACCCAGATTTGTATGGCATTCTATCAGGAAGTTACCCGTCAAATTCATGCCCAGTGTACACACGTTTACTGTCATTCCAGCTTCGAATGTGATTGCGATCATAAAATTTCTATTCAACCGTGATTCACTTAAAACAAATGGAATTTTATAGTCTTTCTGAAGGGCTAGGACTGGAATGGCTTTCACGGTATTAGAAATACTAGCTTTTTGTTAGCTGAGTTCAAAAAAGGAGGATGTTCTATGTTTTTTTAAATGTTCAGCAATTTCTTCGCCATTTGTGGAAAAAAATTCATCAAAATATTTTTTTTTGTTCAAAAGAGGTGGTCCTATTGTCACCATTTAAGGATATATAATTATGAAATACCAATAAAATCGAGGGCAACTATCGAATTTAAAAGGCATAGTCATAAATAACATTATGAATTATATGACAAATTAAAAAAAAATGTTAGCTAGTACCTACTGATCTGTTTGAAGTCTAACCCAGTCAACTTTACTTGACTACTTAAATCTAAAAGAAAAAAAGTCGGTTTCTCAGAAACGGCTCTAAAGATTCTGATTAAATCCACAGGTTTTGCATCAAAAAATCGATTTATCATGTTTTAACCCAATTTTAAGGTATTAATTAACTCTATAAATAAATTATGTATCATTTCCGAGATTCGATTGTTTATAACTTTTGAATGGCTAAACCAATTTTGATCAAATATTGCTAAGAATCATCTTGATTACGTCAGATTTGAAACAAAAAAATCCAAACGAAATTGGTCTATTCATTTAGGAGCTATGATGCTACAGACAGAATACGAAAATGATTAGTTCTGCAAAATACAAGACGGCCGATCCACAGCTTAATTATTAATTAGTAGCATTCCATTCGGGACTTCGTGCCCGTGGGAATTCGGGAAAATTATGTAGCCTATGTTACTCAGGGATAGTGTAGTATCCTAATGGTGAAAAAATTCTTGAAATCGGTCCAGTGGTTTCTAAGTTTATTCGTTACATACAAAAATACAAATTGTTTCCTCTATATAATATTAGTCAAATATTCAGACATCACTTAGCTATTTCCCCCATGCCCATCTCTATTGGGTGCGTGTATCCGAAGCCATCCTAACCCAGGTTTAACGACGTCTGCGCGTGCGCACTAAAATTCGCCTCACGCATGCGTCGATTTGAAGATGGCATTGTGTCAGTTTAAATTCTCGGTCTATGACGCGGACGGTCTTAGGGCTGGCAGTTTTTAGAAATAAAAGAATAGAAAATTATTTATTTGGTACTTACAATAAGACATTACGTTAAAATCTTGCAACTTACGATAGCTGACAACCTATCGCCATGACACTCATGTTTCATGAATACGAAACATCCTCAGAATTTCTTGCCTATTCTTCTCGGAAGACTGCACCTTTGCGAATAGGCGTCGAGTCAGTAGGGTCAAGAGAACGAATATGTGTGTATTTAAATCCTTTAATGTAACATGTTGAATGAACGAATGTGTTTGTATGTATTTAATGTAACTTTGACTTATTTAAGTAACATCCTGAATGTTCTATAACTATACATGGCTTTAGGTAAATCTCTTACAACCTCTCGGGTAGTTAATCAGTCCATGAAACTGAACAACTTCCCCATGGAACATAGGTCAAAATACAACAAAAAAAATTTGAGTTCCCATACAAACTTCATCAGCGGCTATTGTATGGGAGATCAAAAAATGTTTTTCGTATTTTGACCCATGTTCCTTTGGGGAAGTTGTTCAGTTTCATGGACTGATTAACCACCCGAGAGGTTGAAAGAGATTAACCTAAAGCCCTGTAAAATAAAGCAATTTTGAATTGCATCAAGTGGTTCTGAATCACTGATGCTCTGCCTACCACGTATGGGATTACGGGAGTTAGCGTATATATGTATGTATGTATGTATGTAATTTTGAATTTTAATTTGAACATCTTATAACTCTCATGCCTGCTTGATCGATTGACGAGGCGAGGTATTTGAGCAATAAAGAATTTTCTTACACATACATACGATTTTTGTCAACCCTAAGCCAACTGCACCACCCGATTACTTACAATTCGCACCCAGCGTACGTTTTGCAACGATTTTGGCAATGTCGAACGTGCCAGCCAAACGTAAACGTAACGTAAACTTTACGTTTTAAATGACGATGTGACATGTGTACATTGATTGTGCTGTATGTACTGAATATTTAGAGAACAGTGAGGTTTAGAAGTAAATGATTTAGATTATTATTATTATTATAAGATGGGTTAACTCTTGACCTCAATCTTGACCAAGGTCATAGATGAGGTCGAAGATGGAGCGAGTCAACTCAGAAAATGCCTATTAAGGCACTGGTACTCCTACGCACCGACGGAACACAGCAAGCTGTTTGGCGTCGGACTTCGGTAGGAGGGTGGTCGCGAACCAGACGGCCCTTTACAGAGCCTACCACACCGCATGAGACCATAGGACAACACCTCAGATTCATTAAAAAAAAGTGTCGTTACCTAAGATGGATTACTAGGAGGCAGGTCTCATTTGTGTTTCCTTAGTCGCCTCTTACGACACCCACGGAAAGAGATGGGATGGTGTTATTCTCAACCGATCACCACATGGTAAAAAAAGAAACAGTAAACTACTATAATAGCTAGCATAGTATAGTATAGTATGTTTGTATAGTATCGTAGGGTCAAGTACACATGATAGCACATTGGGCTATACAAATTATCCGTGACGTCGCCCTTGTCTTGCTCGTAATAGCGCCAGCTTTCGAAGTGCAAATGGGAACCTTACGTGCTGTTGTCTGTACAAGTACTTTTTAGAATTGCTGTCTCGAGGAAAAGAAGGACTTCTTCGTTATTCAGAACGTCTACAAATGTTCATGTATAAACCCTACAACGCGTTTAGAGGCTGCCTCGGCCCTAATTCTGTACTGGGATCTTCGATCAACTATAGAAAACTAGATACACAGTCCCATACAAAATGAAATTTAAAAGTGTCCTAACTACAATACGTACTTAGATAGTTGTATACCACTTCATGTATTATGAAAAAGTTCTAAAGTGTCAAACATTTTAATCTAATTTAAACCTTAACGTAATATTATAAGGTCGAAAATAAAATCTGTTTAATTTGTAAAATACCACTTTGGGTTTTGAACAAAGGATAACGTAAGACAATTTGATGACACTGGCTGTCACGTAGAACATGGGAGGAGTGGAGTTGCCTTTGTTAATTTTAAAAATATATTAGTTGGGTCGATTTCACATATAAAATCTTCGTACAAACTTTTTAACAAATTCAAAATGCTACGAAATGGTGTGGTTTTCTTTTTAACCCCTGATTGTGTTGTGTATGTATAGGAGCATCATAGCTCTTAAACTGATGATGTTAATGGTGCAGTTTATTTTATTCGAAAGCTTCTTCTTGCGCTGGATTTCAGATATGATTTATCAAAATTGGTTCAGCCGTTTACTTTTATGTTAGTTTTTATGGTCTTTTATTATTAAAAAAATCACATTCATTTGAAATTAACCGACGATTAATATACATTACAATTGATAATCACAGCCGCCGCCATTCTTCTTAATTATTGCTTATAAACCTAATATTCTATGCTTATTTTTGTATGAAATATGAAATAACTTATAAAAAAAGAAAATAACTGTGTCTTTCCCGATTACACATATATTATGTTTTGCTTATTTAAAACTTAGTATAATTTTTTGAACAGAAATGACCTATTGAGATTTAAGAGAGGAAACTAGCTATGAAACTGAATAGATATTTAAGTACAAGTAATAATTTATTAAAAAAAAGCAACTAACTCAAAAAAAAAAACATTTGTCTTCTTCGCTGTCATCATCTTTGTCCTGAAGATGAAACATATTTTTTTTATTTTATTCAATACAAGAAACTACAAATCAAAAGTGATAAAAAGGTACATACTATTTGAGGTGCAGCTGTTTTGTGTAACCTTTTGACTCCTTTTGTAATGACATACGAGTCACTTTCTAAAAAATGCTTGGAGCAAAAGACACTACTTTGCGACGGCTAGAAAAAATCTTCACATCTTTGACGTGCGACCACGTATGTCCACTGTCCACATCGCACAGGATCTCTAGGAAAACTAAAAATCCAATAAAACTTTGTTTGTAAACGTCACGCACGTAAAATGTTTTATTAATTCAATTTTATATGATTAATGGTTTTGCCATAATACTTTTAATGTAAGTATAGAAAACAGAATTAATATATATACTCTTTACACTTAAATTTTATAACACAGATGAAAATGAAAAAAAAAAACAATATAAAAAAAGCGTCTCTATTTGTTTTAGAACAGAGTCACTGCATAACCCGAACAAATGATGTTGAAATACAACGGTATGGATTTGTAAGTTCCGCTAGTGTCTATTCAATTTAAAGGGTTATACTCTCGCCGAATGTTATTAAATTAAACTAAAAAAATGTTTTATAACCTTTTCTTGGCCAAATACCAAGATAATTTCAATTCACATATAATAATGATAAAACTACTTATTTAAAAAATGTCATTCCATATTCTTTTAATGTTCTGGAGGTGTGATTTTTTCAATTTTTCACTGCGCACTGAGGCATGCTTACTTTTGGAACGAACGAATGCTACTAAACGAAAAGACAACCCAAAACGTCAAGTGGGTGATCATTTAGTGAGGGAACTTTTTTGTTGTGGATCGTGTATCTAGTTCTTTATAGTTGATCGAAGACTGGGATGGATTAATAGGAGGCAGGTCTCATTTGTGTTTCCTAAGTCGCCTCTTACGACACCCACGGAAGAAAGATTTTGTTTCTTTTAATACACTTACGCCTATAATTCCTAATGGGGCAGACAGAGCATCACGTCGCATCACATCATGGCGTCAAGTTGTATTTGTACAATAAATCCTTTTCCTGGATTTCGTTAAAAGGGTGTGTCATAGCTCATAACATCTTAGTTCTTCAAAACCGTCATTCTCACCTGTTAGCGGTGCACCCGAGGCTCTGACAAATAATAATAATAATAATAAAATTTATTTCAGTGTAAAAAACTTAGCTTAATTAGATTACAATAAAAACTATAATGTAAAAATTTATCTAAATACTTATATAAAAAGAACAGTAATCAATTAACGCTGATACAAAATAAAACTGTTTATAAAATATGTGTTAGTAGGGCAAATTAATTCATAAATATAATACCTAAACTAAGTATATTACAATACTTGTGTTTTAGGTAAAATATCTTAGTTAATAAAACTCCAACCCATTTACGGTTTCTCTACTTGATTGATGATTGACTTTGCCATTCTATGTTTTAATAATGATAAAAAAAAATTAAAAAAACCACGCCATTTTTTAAAGAATTGATTTCACAAACAAAATCTCTCCATCCAAAACAGCTTAGCGTTCCGTAATACTTAACCAATACAACAAATAAAGCAAATCGTTAAAACAAAATGAGAATTGTTAAAACAATGCAATTACATAAACCCGCCGAAATCTCAAGGCCGAATGAAAACAAAACCGTAGTCTGGGCACCGGACCGGCACCGAACCTGTGACCTATTTCCACCGGAAATGACGACTTAACCGTGAAAGAACGTAGATGATGTACGTAGACTATGAAACATGGACGCCTTTAGTTTTAGAAAATGATTTTTAATAGCTTTTTTTTGAATGAGAAATTTAAAAAAAGTTTTACAATTTTTTTTGAACAGGGGAGCCCCCTTTTACATATAAAATACTCGCGTTAGGAACCATAATTACATAAGAATATATATCTTAATATATAAAACAAAGTCAGGTTTGTTCGAATACTTATAATTATAATTCGAGAACGTCTGGTACCCATTTTCATGGATTTGTAGTCCCGAATAGCAGAATAGCTATTAAAAACATTGGAAAACTAACGAAAAAATGTTCACGGGAGCGAAGTCCCGGGCGAAAAAGTAAATTATTATTTATAACTCCCTCCCAAGTTCTTAAGAGAGATATTTTCCCAATTGTGATATTTCACACGCAGATATTATTAATAAAAGATTACATATTTTTTGTAACTTTGAATTATTATTTATAGTAATTATTCTCAACATAGCATCCATCCAATATACTATCTGTAGTATAAAACACAAAATGAAGACAAGTTTTCACTATCCGAATCACTCGGTTCGCTGAAGCCCAACGGTCTGTGTAAACGCACCTTAACGTTCAGATGGTGTAGACAGTGAATCTCCTTCGATTAATTTGAATCATCAAGATAGAGATCTCGTTAACTAGGGTAATTAAATACTCATAACTCTTGCGGTAAGCTGATTATAATCTTTAAAATAAACTGATTTTATAGGGTTAATGCTACAATAGCTTTACTGTTAATAGTATGTTATAAAATTTAAATTGCAGACTCGTTATTTGTGCTGCCAATCTATCCGTTACTTTGTATGAAAATTATAAAAATTTGGTTTAGTACTTTTTAAATACACTAGCTGGTCCGCGCGACTTCGTTGCTGGTGTTTATTTTACGTTTTTGTGCTTTTTGAAAACTTTGCCTTATAAAATCACTCCATAAAGTTTCATCACAATCGGATAAATAGTTTTGGAATGCGTAGAGTACAAACATACTTACTCTGTTTTATATTGATTTAACCACTGGCCTGGATTTTCAATAACGTATTTTCGATTATAATTGACAGATAAAGGAATTTATTTCAAAGTTTTCTGTGCAATAAAGAATCATATTAAACGACTATACTACTCTATAAGACTAGTAAAAGTAACTTTGTTTTAGAACAGTATCTAAAAACTAACGGACGTTTCTCTATCTTTCCAGTCATTCTTCGGCCGCTCCTACAACAACCTGAACTCGATCACAGAATGCAAGAACAACGGGGAATGCGTCATCAACAAGAAGAACAGGACCGCGTGTAAGGCCTGCCGACTGCGCAAGTGCCTCATGGTCGGCATGAGCAAGTCAGGGTCCCGGTACGGACGACGCTCCAATTGGTTTAAGATCCACTGCCTACTACAGGAGCAGCAGCAAGCCGCCCAATCACGATCGCCGCCGAGGGTCCCCCCCTCCCCTCACCATCTAGCTCCACCCTTTCCACCACATCTCTTCCCGGGACTCGCACGCCCCAGAACAAAAGAAGAACTAGCTCTCTTAGGGCTGGATGAGTACAAACCTTCAGGCAGTCCCGACTCGCATCGCAGCGGAACGTCGCCTAAGTTAGATGAAAAGAGAATCCAAGCCAGGCCTCCAGATCGACCTCTGACACCACCACGAGATACGTTCATCCACCATCCTTTAGCCAACATCTCCTTGCCCCATTTCCCTCACTCACCCTTTTTACCACCTCCGCCTTTCAGCCCGTTTGCGGCAAATCACCCCCTGCTGTTCCCTCCAGGTTTCCACCCCCTGTACTCCAGACATTTGCTGGATCATGCAGCGTTACGGCAGGCTGCTGAAAACAATAACGATGTCCGAATTGATGATCATAATGCCGATTCTTCGAAGAGATTTTTCTTGGATGAGATTCTAAAACAACAACGCTCTTCACAGCCTACGCCACAGGAAGACATCATATCAGAAACGGAGTTTGTTCCCACTCTGCCAGCCGAGAGGCGTACTTCAGAATCTCCATTGCAGGAGAACCCGATGGATCTGTCGGTGAAATCTGATGGGAGGTCTAGTTCTGCAAGAAGACGATCGGATGACAGTGAAATTATAGCACCAGATAATGAAGACGGAGAGTCCGCCAGCAACCCCGGTTCAGGCAGTGAAGAAGAAGATGTGTCTTATTCCCAAATTAAAAGGATCAAATTGCATCCGCTCGACCTCACAACCAAAGTCTGACGTCGCATCAGACGTTCTCTAGTGCCGTTAAAAAGGAAAACTTTAACATAAATCAGTGAATTTATTAAGGCCAGTAATTCGGATTGTGATTTAAAATAAGTAGAACTATGAAACGTTCCAGACATTTTGAGTGAATTGTTATCGATTGAATTAAAGAGTCTATCCCAAATACGTATCATAAGTAGAACTTAGCTAATTAAATGTTATTGGTGAACCCCGGTTGATGGTTGTACAAATTCTTTGTAAATAGATAAATTATTTTGTAAACTAAGTTAGGTTAAATTGTAGTTAGTGGATTTTTTAAATGGATACAACCGGGTGTTTCTAGATATCATCGTGACAAAAATAATTATTTTTTTGTATAATTTTCATTATAATTTATTTCCATTTTAGTAGAATTTTGATTGAAATGTTATAGCGTGTTTACTTCGGGTGCATAAAGAGCATAATTTTTTGTTTTATTCTCTTCAACTGCATAATTATTAGCATTAGACTTAAGACTTCTCTCCAAAGTGTCCATTTTACCATCACAAATAACAAGACCACACTAAAATGGAGGTGCAACAAGTTTACATCATTGATACTAATTCCTATCACAATGTTTTTTTTAAACATCTACTAGAAATAATTTAGGACACATGATTTATCCTTGTTGCACCACTTTTTAATAGGCACCACATTTGTCAGCATTTACTGTCTGACTAATATATTTTAGTTCATCTAAATCGTTCAAGGAGCTTTTAAATATTTGTTTTACCAAGCATTTATGAGGCAGCAATAGAGAGTATTAATTACGGATTAGCTCAATGCAATCAAACGCCTTACCAAAATCGATGTAGGTAAAACTGTCAAACCTGTTACATGCTTGGCATTTTACCCGCTTTTGACGGTGTAAATGTGACAGACAGTCTTTCAATGTCGTGATGTGAGAGGAGTCTTTTGTTAATTTAAGATTGAGAAAATACACCACAGGTCTTTAGACATCGGATGTCTGTCAAAGATATTGTTGTCACGATCTACAAGGATCTCTAGAACATGTTTAAAACTCAATTGTGTCTCATTTCCTAATTCGCCTTTGTCCTTGAAATTGATTTACTTTATGTAATTCGAGACATTTTTAAAGGCATTGTATTATTCATAGATTATTGTAGGGCTAGACAACAATAGTCAACACTTTATCTCAATCCATTACCACAAACAATATGGATGCTACTGTTTGGTTGTTTAGATATAATGAATCCTATTTTATAGGTACTTTTTTCTTAGTCTATATTTTCTAAGCTCTATAAAACTTGACTGTAATTTAGTCGAAACATTCCACTGTACTTATGTACTGAAATAAAAACATATACTCGAATATATACGACATTCCTATGCATTTGCTCAAAATATTTTCAAATATTTTTGTTTAATATTTCCTACTGTACTCAATGTAGTGAAATTAGTCACAAATACACATACTCAGTAAACCTAATATACGAAAAGATACTGTTGTAAATAGTTTAATGTGTGAGATTTATAAAAGATCGAATATGTTTTAATATAATGTGAAGTACAATGTTATTTTAATATCTTGGTGATGTATTAAACTTGCAAGTTTTAAATGAATGTTTGTAAAGAATTGAATCCACAGAAACGTACAAAATAAACTATCCATGCACTCGACTTTTTGTTTCCTTTGACTCATAACTTTAAATGTCCTCACTAAAACTCAATTGCAGAGATGTTCATTAAAATTAAAGATTCTTTAAATGTAAATTTTAATGGATCTTACTGTAACTGGGCGTGCGTAGTACCTGATATAAGTAAGTATGGTATAGCTAGAAAGATAACACGCCAGCTACAACAAAAAGTCATCAAACTAACAATCAGCTAAATCACAATTAAGAGGAAATCTTGCTATTCGACCTTACCAAGAATTCAGAAGTTGTAAGTATAGAGAAAACATGTTCATTTAAAAATTAAAACAATATTGAATGTAAACAACAGTGCTGTCAAAACAAAATCACTTATCCATACAACTTGAGCGTTCAGCTGATAGCCTTAGCATGAGAAGTAATTTTTTTTTTTTTTGAGAATTTCATATGAATACATATGATAGAAAAAGGAAATTTATTCAGTTCCATAAAAAGAATCACCCCCTAATCCTAAAAAATGAAAAAGACCATAATACCTAAACCAATCAATCCAGCACAAAGTCATAGGGTAGGTAGGTACTTTCACTAATAATTCATCAAAATCCAGGTTTCAATATATCAAACAATGTGGATGAAACAAATAATCTCAAGCACTTCCTTAAGTTATTTTAAATAAAACACATTTATCAAGGCTGTGCAAAGCAAGAAATATACTTCAATAAATAAACACACCTGAATTTAAATATTTAAGGGAAATATGGCAATTACAGCGGGAGTCAATTTATAATGACAAATAAGTAATAAAGCTTAATGTATGGAGTCCTTTTGGTCGAAATAAGTGGAACTGAGGGCATTTATCAAACGGTAACGCTATATCGCAAAAAAAAGATATAGTAACGCTATATCGATATTTGCAAGAAATTATTGTTAGGTACTTACAAAACATGGATGATCTTCTATAGAAAAATTCTATGTAATTCTTAGTGACATTCTACAGATTGGACCTTTTTATAATTTGTATTTGCCATTGCCTTCTGTGTTCCTATTGTCACTAGTGTCACTAAGAACACAGGGGGCAATGGTAATAAAAAAAATCCGTGCCGTTCTAACTACAAAAAGGCCCATCAAGTAATGAAAATTAGGGGAGAATAACTGGTAGTTCACCTATTCCAACGATCCATCAAAATAATTCATTTTTCGTTGGTTAATTCTTATATACGAAGAAATCGCACAGTGCCTTGCGCGTCCAGTATAATAACGCCTTCAGGGCATTGTTACGGCTCCCGCGCTTTTGCAGCGCCTCTGCTATGTTTGCCTACGCGGAGGTAGACAGCTTTAGCGCTATCCTGCGCAAGAAGGCGGGCTCACTGCTGAGCAGAGTGCGCGGGAGCAGTAACAGCGTCCTGAAGGAGATCGCCGAGAGTGGAGACTGTCCGCTGATCGGTCATTTAATTAAGGTTACGAAATCGCTATTAGAATATAAGTACTAACAATAGTTTTAAGTATTTTACTAACACAAATGGATCTTGGTTGTCTGAAAATAAACAGTTTTAGTTAGTTTTTTTATAATATCTCAATAGTTCGTACCTAACTGCAGTTTAATCTACAGAAAAAATTGGTTTGTGTAACTAATATTGAACATTTACAAAAATAGAAAAAACCTGAATGTAAAAATATCTAGGCCTTCAAAATGCTATCAAGCTTGATATGGTTTTGATTTTTGATCCAGGATTTGGAAAGTCAAATAATTAGCGACTGCCATATGACCTCTGTGCCTTTGCTAACAGGGAACCCTGACTGGCTTGGATCATGGTTACACATTCGTCGCCTGAGTCGGTTTCATCGCGATGTTTTCCTTCACCGTAAGGCATCGGTTAGTCAGCATAACTGGGGATTGGACTCAGTGCCTCTCGCTTACGGGTCCAGTCCGCTAGCTACTGACACCAACGCTTGATGTGATTTTGAATGTACAATACAACACAAAACAGATGATTACAGAATCTCCATTCTGTGTAAATTGACAAGGCCACGCAGAGATGGATTGTACCCGTTCTCTGCCACGACCTATGACCTATTGTAAAAATTATTATTATTATCCTAGGACCACAACGCGTATTTGACATAATACAGTATTCGTGCCCACATCTCAAATGTAAGGTTGGGATGGAACAAGTTTTGAAAGGTAGCGGTGTAAGTATGTTTTTTTTTACCAGCCCATATACGTCCCCAGCGAGGGGCACGGGCCTCCCTTTAAAACACGAAGGGGATGTAGGCCATAGTCCACCACGCTGGCCCAATGTGGTGGACCAATCGTCTTGGACGGGCGGGTTTCATCACGATATTTTCCTTTATATTAGATAATTAGAATCTGCGGATAGTTAAAATATTAGGGCGGATAGTTAGAAATCTGTACATAAATCCGAAAAGACAAATTTAGTGGTACAGGCCCGCACCAGGATTTGAACCCGCAACCTTCCGATTACAAGTCTGGCTCATTACCAATCGGGCTGTCACCGCTTATGTGTAAATATTATCATTTATTATCTAAAAGGTTACTACCATGCTGGACTTGGAATGAAAAAAAAACTTGGAATGTGCTAGCTGCCAACTCTTCCCAGGCATTCTGTAAAAACCAGTAAGTGGGACGCGAAGGTTTTGCTGTATAGTGGGTAAAAGGCTGACAACGTATTACCGTCATAGTCTTGTTCCATCTTATGACCCTGGGAATGTATGTCAAAAGTGAACCATATTTTTTTTATTTCTACATGTATGGAACAAGTTGTTTCAGCAAAACGATACTATGTATGGATATGGAAGAGCATGTCCTTTTCGCACAGGTGTTTATAGACTTAATACTTCTATTAAGTCAGAGCAACTACACAAAATGTAAATCTCAACTGTTGAAGCAATATTTTTTTTTCTTATGGTGCTCTGCCTACCACGACAGGGATTACAGGCGTAATAATAGTGTGTATCTAAAAGGTAGCATTACGCTTATTGCTAAAACCTGCTTATGGTCTAACTAAAGACTGATCGCAAGTCGATGACAAGAAAAAAAAGATTGACTGATATCTGCAATAGACTATCAACTGTTAATGAGTGTGTTATTATTACTACCCTGTATAAAAACGAAAGCTGCCCTGATTTACTGACTCATCAACAACGAGCCCAAACCCTTGGACCTTGAATGCTGAAAGGCACAAAGGGTTTTAGAACGCATGCAAGTAATAATCTTTTTTAATCTTTTATAATCTTTATTTTCTTTATATATAATCTTTATTTCCTCTACAATGTGTTCTTAAAAACTAGTAACAGGTGCCACCCATTAAGCTCATCGCCTGTGTCGGGTAACACCACTCTTCTTATAATTAAATTACATACATTGTAGGTAGGTACGCCAACTGTAAAACAAAGGTAAGTAAAAAGAAAGAAATAACAAAGTGAAACTACATTTTACAATACAGTACCAGGAATAAGATGTTTTCACAGTATGCCAAGTGTGTGTATATGTGTGTGTGTATGTGTGTGTGTGTGTGTGTGTTAAGTGTGTTTGTAATAAAGAAGGATTTTATAAAATACCCACGGGAACAAATCCAGGGCGGATGCTCTGATTTTAAAGGGTTCTAGTTAAACTACAGCAGCTCGAGTAGGATGGCGATAGTGCGCGTATTGCGCCGCAGTCCATGTCAAAATATCAACATTGACAAGGGCGAGCAAGCCTTTGCGCCCCCTCGCGCAATCAAGAAGTTTCACCGTCAGCCGAGTGGCGCGCCGCAAGAGTTTGTCGCCATCGTGCTCGAGCAGCAAGGTTCTAGTTAGACTACAAAAATACAAAAATGACGTAAGCAGTTTCGAAGGGTTAGGTTATCTAAAATCGGTCATTTCTCGCACCGTATTTTATGCTTACTTCACTTTTTGATAAGGACCTTTCCCAATTAATAACGTCTGTCAAGCTACTGACAAATTATCTTTATAAAATTATATTTTGTTTTCGTAGAGAAACGGCTGTTGTTGTTCCATTGAGGCAAACTGTATAAGCTTAACAGTTAACACATCAACGCACAACCAAAACTAGAAGTATTTCTCTAACGATATTTCCGCACTTTCTTGGCAATTGGGTATAATGTTCCTATTTCCATCCTAAGCTTATAACATGGACCAGTAATCTGGCACGGGGCACCGCTGCGTTCGGAACACGATCTACGACGAAACCGACGGCCTTGGTAGTTAATTGCTGTATTTTACATACTCTACATGTACTTTACACTAGATTGAGTCGTTGTACTGTGTACTGATTGGTTGAGAATTAATGGTGTTTACATTTTCTTTTTTTTCTCTTAAGTATCCAAAGTGTACCTACTAAGCTGCAACACTGAGTTTCTGAAACTTAACACTGACATTTCAACTTTTTTTTTTGAACCTATCGATAGGAAACTTTTTTGCATGTGATAGTTTATTTTCATAATTCTTTGAGGCCTGAGATACAGGTAATATCAATTAACCTAGTTCAGGCATATAGTGTTAAGTTTTTCCTTTAATTTTTTTACACCTAGCCCTTAGTTTTTATTAAACGGTTTTATTTAGCTCACCCCGTTTTGTTTTATTTATTCTTATTCAAATTTCACCCTCTTCCTGTCAACCGATTAATCTGAAATTTTGTATACACTTTGGATTTTGGTGACAATACAATTATGTTTATTCATTATCATTATAAATTCAAGATGGCCGCCGCTACAAAATGGCGGATAATTTATGTTTTATTAATCCCATCAATATGGGTATCAAATGAAAGGGCTCAACAAGCAGAATACAATATACTATAAAAAATTGAAATCCAAGATGGCGGCCGCTACAAAATGGCGGATAACGTAGGTTTTATCAATCCCATCAATATGGGTATCAAATGAAAGGGCTCAACAAGCAGAATACAATATACTATAAAAAATTGAAATACAAGATGGCCGCCGCTACCAAATCTATGTTTTTAATAAAAACTAAAAACTATGCATAGACTAGACTAAAATAAAACCGTGGGGCACATTAAGTCGATAATTTGTAGACAATTGACGTGCCCCACGGTTTTATTTTAGTCTAGTTTAGCATATGTTTATAATTCCCACGACTGTATCTATTTTATTATTTTTTGGTTTTTAGTACATTTATCTTAAACATTGCAATGTATGTTTAACATAAAACCGTTTAACTTAAAAAGTTTTTTTACCTATTTTTTTTACTGTGAAATCCTTGGTTGAATGAATACATTTTTATTTATTTTTATTGTCGCTGTGGCAATTTTCAATTATTTTTATTGGCGCTACATCTTCGCCCCGCCCCGGAGCTAGATTGTGGTCAATAGGAAACCCATAATCTATTTAAACAAAATCTTGAGGAAATTATTGTATTCTTTTATTTTCATGTTAATTCCGCGGATTGTGTGAGCCTAGCTTCGATTCACTTATGCCCGTATTATAGAAGGAAGCTCAAGAGACGTATTTTTGAAACGATAGAATTCCAATTCGCATACGCATTGACAAGATTCGCATGCGAATCTCATACAAATCTTGTCAATTCGTATGCGAATTGGAATTCTATTGTTTCAAAAATATAGCTCCTGGCCTTGATCTATACTTAACTATTGGTTGTCTCTTTCTCTCACTATCAAAACGACAAAGACAACTGCTATAGATCAGAGTCCTAGTCGTGTTCTTATAAAAAGGAAAATCAAATAAACGTCTCGAATAAAGCTTTTTAATTTTTTTCTAAAAAATCAAACAAGAAAACGCAAATAGCATACTTATCTGACAATTATGTTAAAAAGCAAACGTGGATCGTTAACATCAGGAACTTTATTAATGACAAAAGTTATTTATTATGCAAACCCGAATTATTCTTAAAACAAAAGCAAAGTCTCAGCTATTTTTTTTTATTCTAGTATTAAATTCTATAAATATTCTGAAGTAGAAAATGAAAAAACAAGTGATACTTATTTTATCTGAATTTCATACAATTAGACTTTGGTTATTTGTAAATTTTGTCACGTTTCCTCTAGACACGCACTTCGTAAGTACTCTTAATGTCACTAATGACATAAGTGGACTGAAAAATTAATACTACAATATTCATCAAAGACAACTAAAATAATTGAATTAAGCGACGTTAATAATAACTAGTGTAAGCTTTCGTTACATATTTTAGCAATTTTTGCACTTTTTAAAAATATTTTTAAATGTTTAACTTAAATTAAATAGTTCGATGAATGACTTTTTCCGGTACAACTACTGACAGACAAAACAGTAGCAAAGTTTAGTGGCTAACTTCATACGAAATTCAAAAAGGGAAGGGGAGTTTGGCTGACGGGGACATTCGTTGCCTGGCAGTTGAGGAGAGTAGTCGTGTCCTTAGAAAGTGTGGTTTACGGAAGTGTCCGTTAAAATAGTGAGATCTAAAATATAATTAAATTGTACATTACCATGAAGTGGAAATATACGTTTAAAAGAGGACTGGTGTTTCCTTTGGATTGATGCACGTTTTATATCACTATAACAAATGAAAGTGGGACACAAATGTTTTTCTATGTTCTATAAGAAATATTGTTAGTTAAAGCACTAATTTTAATTTTACTAACCCATGATACCTAAGATACAAGTAAACATTTTACTTAGTTTAGGTATCATAATATAGCATACCTGACCTACTAACCATTTTGTAATAAAAATTTAGTATGTAGCATTATTTAACAAGCATTTGGACTACTTAATTAAGTTGACAAGTTAAAAAAAATTATCATTAAACATTTTTGTATTTAGGCTTAAGTTTTTTATGAAATACAATATCTTATCTAAAATGTTTAGTGGTAGCTTTACTGACATAAATCTGTTATCTTTTTTTTTTTTAAATTCATTAATCCACAGAGAAAAAATGTCTAACGAAACATTCTATATTATAAAACAAACATTCCCTCGCCGCGTCTATCTGATTATCTGAATGCGATAAACTCAAAAACGACTGAACGGATTTTCATACAGTTTTCACCTATGGACGGAGTGATTTAAGAAAAAGGTACAATTCATTATTGAAATTCCCACCGGTAACTAATACAACATGAATAATTTCTAAGCATCCCAAAAACGGTGAATTGTTTAGTACACAACAAGGCACATCCGCAGCTCGAGCATGATGTGCTCACGCGCGGAATACGCAGCGGTCCTGTGTCAAAATATCAACATTGACAAAGCCAGAGGGTGAGCAAGCCTTTGCGCTGGGCCCTCGCACAATCAAAGTAAAGTTTCAGCGTCAGCCGAGTGGCGCGCCGCGCGAGTTTGTCAAGCATCATGCTAGAGCTACTGGATTACGATTTTGACAATACGTCATTTGTAGGTTACTAGCTTTCGTAGTACAAATGGGTAGTCTAACGTGCTGCTGTCTGTACAATTCTACAATAGATGAGTGAATTGAATAATAACTACTAAGTAGGTAGTGCAGAAACTGATGAGGGACGTAACCAGGCGCAAGTCCACTGGAACAACTCGACAGGCTTTGTACTGGAAGCTACGGCTGTTTAAGTAGTCTAGGAAACGGGCCAGCTCTGCTTTTTTTTCTTTGTCTGAAATATAAACAACATGTTTCTTAAGTCAGTGGATGAGTCAGAACTGGACCCTAATTCTGTAACTTAAATTAAGTGTCGATGATGTGGAGGCCATTTTATGTATTCAGGTGGCGAAATTGAGGACTATTTAATTTTCATATACTTGCTGAAATGAAATGAAATGAAATATTTTTTTATAACAATTGTTACATGTCAGTTTATGCCTTTATACAAGTGCAACATTAAATAATATTAGTATATTGTTTAGAATAGATTATTGTAGGTATTATTTTGCTTAAAAATAAACATACAATTTAATATATAATAAAATAATGTAATAACAGTGACTTCTATAGGTTTTATAGTGTCAGCTGTAGTTTTAAAATTCCCCATAGTCGTAGAATTGTTTTTCAATAAGCCATTTTCTGAGCCTGACAACCACCCCAACCAGCAGCCGTCATTAGATGTATGAAATTTGTATAGTTCTCAATTTCGCCACCTGATAAGATAAAATGGCGACCATTCCATCGACACACAACTTAAGTTACAGAATCGGAGCCCTGTTAGGATAACAAAATAGCTTTATTTCAAAGATTATTCAGAATGTTACTTAAAATAAGCCAAAGTAGTGAATTACATTAGCTTTTCTAACTTTTCACCTATTCGCAAAGTTGCCGTCTTCCTCAGAGAAGAACAGGCAAGAAACTCCGAGGGTTGCTCTTTTTAACTCAACTCTATTTTATACTCATGCTCTTTATTAGCCTAAGTTTGAAGTTTCCAACATTTATATTAGATTCGTCTTATTTCTTCATCGTGTAAGTATGGGCAAGTGTGTGGTGAACTTAGCTAACTCTGGTATCAGAGTTTTCTAACGCCAAATAGGTTCTGACTTGGTTAACCACTGTATTCAATCGACAACAGCCGGGACCGACGATTTGACATGCACTCTGAAACACGGAAACGTTTGTGATAAATTGCCGCTTTGGTTTCCTACCCCTGTATGCTTAACCTCGTTGATCGTCTCAGATCAGAGAGTGCCACTAGGCTACGAGCGCTTCAGACTGTGTCAGACTATATCCCTCATCATCATCATCATGTCGGCCGCAAGACGTCCACTGCTGGACATAGGCCTCCCCCAAGGATCTCCACCTCGATCGGTCCTGCGCCACCCGTATCCAGCAGCTTCTCGCAATATTTACCAATCGTCAGTCCACTTTGTACTCTGCCTTCCTACGCTGCGCCTTCCGGTACGTGGTCGCCACTCTAGGACTTTTCTGCTCCAACGGCCATCTATCCTACGAGCAATGTGCCCTGCCGATTGCCACTTAAGGCTAGTAATTCTTTGAGTTATCTCAGTGACCTTGGCTCTTCTGCGGATCTCCTCGTCATATCACTAGTTAGCTTAAATCATACCACACACTTGGGTTTCGATTCGGAGGAATGATGTTGATGTAAGATTTTTCTCTCATTTTTGGGTTGACTAGAAGAGATCCTCTTGTGGGATAAGTGCGCCTGCTTTGTAATGTTTTTGTACAATAAAGGATTTAATTACATACCTTGTTCCTTCGCCACTTTGCTGTTGAATATTAACTTAATAGCTTTATATTTTGAATTAACGTGTTCAGCGGCGATGCATGGACCGCATAACTGCATAGCTATGTGAAATAGAAAAACTCCTTGGCCAATATAAGTAAGCCACCCTTCCTGAAATACATAAATTATTTGAGTATCAAGATAGGCATAAAAGGTACAGTCCATGGCACGTCATGTTACCACTAACTGTAAAATTTCCCCAAAGGATAGTAAACTGTAATGCTTGGTGATAAAATTGAAAAACGATTGAAGAAATTTGACAGTTTTCGACAGCATGACGTGCTGTTGTCCCTGTACATTTAAAAGAGAAAGAAATACTTTATAAGTATTTTTTTTGTTCTCAATACTTGCTTTGTAGTTGCTGTTCTACTAATTACTTCCATAGAAGAAGGGTCAAATGGAATACTGATTAATCATCATGCTTAGAGTAACCCCCTGAATTCACTTATTTTGGATGACTTTTCATGAAGTTTACTCGAGGAAAGCTATTAAGTTTCATAAGGATCTTCACAGTCTGAACTTTTGCTAACTAATTGAAGGCACTCTTTAAATTTTATTGGATAACACACACACCAGTCAAGGATCTTGAATTTTTTCGAGGCAGGGAAATACTGAAAAATGACGCTCACTGATACACATAGGCCTCCCAAAAAGAAAGAACCAGAAACTACTGTGGGTCTAACGCAGCATGCTGCTTTTTCTGTGTTAAGTCTATTTTTCTCAGTGGTAAAAGTTGTCGAAGTTGCGGTAACGATAAGTTGTGTATTCGCCTGTCAAGTTTGATTTTGCTGCCCGGGGCATAGGCCTCGGCTCGCCCTAAGATCCGGGGCTGACATATGTCAATCTTAACTCATGAATTCTGAAGTTTTGATAATTTGAGTCATCACATATGGCTGAGTCATCATGCTACTGAAATACTTTTATATTTTTTACCAGCCCATATACGTCCCCACGCTAGCCCAATGCGGGTTGGTGGACCGCTCGTCTTTCAAAAATGAATTTTCTTAGACGTGCGGGTTTCATCACGATGTTTTCCTTCACCGTTGAGCAAGTGATAATTAATTAGAAATCCGTACATAAATCCGAAAAGGCGAATTTAATGGTACAGGCCCGCGCCAGGTATTGAACCCGCAGCCTTCCGGTTACAAGACTAGCTCATTATCAACAGGGCTATTTCGTACCTATCGATTGACGAAACCCTTGATGTTGATGAAGCATTTAAATTTTTTTTATCATGGGATGGGTTAACTCTTAACCCATGGAAGCAATCTGTATAAGCATAACAGTTAACACATTTTTTTTTATTATAAGAAAGGTTAACTCTCGACCTCAATCTTGACCAAGGTCGTAGATGAGGTCGACAATGGAACGAGTTAACCCAGAAAATGCCAACTAAGGCACTGGTACTCCCACGCACTGACGGAACACAGAAAGCTGTTTGGCGTCAGACTTCGGTAGGAGGGTGGTCGCGAACCAGATGTCCCATTACAGAGCCTACCACACCGCATGAGACCATAGGACGCCACCTCAGAGTAAAAAAAAAACTGAGGTGTTGTTGCCTAAGATGGATTACTAGGAGACAGGTCTCATTTGTGTTTCCTTAGTCGCCTCTTACGACACCCACGGAAAGAGATGGGGTGGTGTTATTCTCAACCGATCACCTCAACCAAAAAGTCCATACTAAATTCCTTGATTGCAAAAGATTTAACCCGATGACAAACAGAAAAGTGAAGATTTATTATAACGGACATCAAACTAAGTATATTATTTCAGCAGCTTGAGTACGATGGTGATAGCGCGCGTAATGCGTCGCGGTATTATGTCAAAATGGCAACAGTGACAACGCCAGAGGGCGAGCAAGCCTTTGCGCAGGGCCCTCGCGCAATCAAAGTGAAGTTTCAGCGTCAGCCGAGTGGCGCGCCGCAAGAGTTTGTCGAGCTGCTGATTTGAAGTAACCTAGCTTTATTCAACTTACCTGGGATTTTACATACATAATGGTAGTGCATATAATAATCATCAACTTGGGTACATTCACAATCAGTTGACAGATAACCTGAAAGCAAATGTTAACTGTCACAAATAATTATAATTGTTATATGGACAGTCTCTAGAGACGCTTCTACAATTTTCATGCATCGAAAGGGCCGCGATCCTATGTGATAATGTCGACATCGACAACGTCAGAGGGCCAGCAAGCAATGCTAAATGTAATTCACTATTTTGCTCAATGATTTACAGTCTGGCAAAAAAGAGAAGAAATTAAAAAGTAGCAACACTGTAGTGTCGTCCCGTTTTTCTTAGATTGATTTGAAAGGGACGACGCTACAGTGTTGCCACTTTTTCATTTCTACTCTTTTTTGCCAGACTGTACATTGATTTTGCTAATGTATTTTTATGACGTTTTCGAGCAGCACTTTATATATCTATGAAATAAATATTTTCGACTTTTAGTCGGGCAGAATTAGCCGATCACAGTGCTAAAATCTGGGGAATGGTAACCATTAAGCAATTAAAAATGTTTTTCTATAGATCTTTGCATTAGTATAAACATTTTCATTTTGTAAGTACAACTTTAGAGTTGCAGCGTGGCTGTCAAAAAAATGGCCAAAACTGTCAAAACAGGTTTGACAGCAGCCAGAACTGAAAAATGGTCCTTTTTGTGATCACTGTTTTAGGGACTTGCACTCACTTAAACTTTATGATACTTTGACATATTGTTGAAAAGGATTTGGGAAAGAGAATGAGAGGTTTCAAAAGTCTCTACGTAGTCTATAAACTTTGTAGGGCCATTTTACGAGAGGACTATTTTTCAGATTTTGCTGCGGTTTGCAAAAAGTTTAAATACGATAAAGCAAAAATTTGGTATAGATGTTAGAAGCTGTAATATCTACGTTCAGTCCAAATTTCAGCTCTTTACATAATGTACAACGAGAGCTACTGAGTTTCGAAAAAATGGCCAAAAAACGCGGTTTTTCGCGGATCGCGCAAAAACTACCAAACCGATCGGCACTTTACAAAACTCATTTTGTTCGTCTTTTATTTAGGTTTTTTTGTTACATAACACTTTTTACCGACAGACGCGTAGTTTACCGGTAAATCGCAAAAAACCTGTTTTGACAGTTTTGGACATTTTTTTTACAGCCGCGCTGCAACTCTAAAGATGTACAAAATGAATATGTTTTCACTAATGCAAAGATCTATAGAAAAATAAAATTTAATTGCTGGTTACAATTTCCTTGACGCAAAACCTGACTCTGCCCGACTATTTTGACTTTTTTGACTTTTGAGCCTTTGCGCGGGGCTCTCGCGCAATCAAAGTGAAGTTTCACATCTGTGGTTTCACTGTCAGGCGAGTAGCGTGCCGCGCGAGTTTGTCATATCATATAATTTACTTAACTTGCAATGTATGTTGGTTTATTGGGATGAAATTTTGCAACTGAATTTCAAAGCAACCCTCAACCGATCGAGCTAAAACCTTACATACATGTATAGTTTGAATGACAATACACGGTTAACTAAGTGACGTCATTCTAATTCCAAAAAGGCGGATTTTCCAGACTTTCTTTTTATTTTGCACTTCCATGATATGGATACAAATTAAGAGTTAAAAAAAAGGAAAATAAGCACTCGCAACCCAAAGGCGCTTGCTGATCTCGCTTGCTGATAAGCAGGGAACCTGATGGGTGAACAAAGTGGCAATATATCAGGAGCGTTTCCGTGCTTCGGAGGGCACGTTAAGCTGTCGGTCCCGGCTGTAGTCGATTGACTACAGTCGTTAAAACCAAGGCAGAGGCTGTTTGGCGGTTTGAAAACTTTGATACCAGGGTTAGACAAGTTCGCCACACACTTGATTATTCCTAGGTGCACGATAAGAAGAAGAAGACGAGCTTCGTTCCTTCTTTATCGTTTAGATATTGCTTAGTATGTGGAGAACTTAACTAGTAGAAACGTTACATAGATAGGCAAGATACTTACAATTTTGCCATACAATGGCATGATTTTGTCGTAACAATCGGCTATTGACATATAAAGTTTGACTAGTGAACGCACATCCAAAGCAGACTCTTGAGATTGCTTTTTGAAATATTCAAGACAGAAGTATGTATAGCCTTGTATCAAACCTAACACTAGTGCGACCCCATCATTTATTATAACTATAGCACAGTTAATAAGCGGTGGTAAAGTGAATAGTTGACAAATACTGCTGTAATTGCAGTGTATAACGCAGAGAACAGTTTTTATAAGCCACCAAACAACGCTGGATGTGACAATTAAAGCACCCAGCTTTTTTTCATTCGAAGAGGTTATATCTTTGTTAATCAAATGAATTTCACGTATAAAGTCACAAACATTGTATTTCGAAAACTCAAATAGGAACACAAAAAATAGGTACTGAGAGCCCAAAACTACGTTGAATATGAAACGTGGATCTGTAGGCTTTGAAACTATTAATGAAATAGAAATAAAAATTACTGAAACGACCTGTGCCGGTCTCATTATAAGTAGAACGGTCTTCTTAACCCATTTCGTTACTCCGGTATTGAAGCCAACGATTAAATTTATGATGCAGAATATCAAAATAGGTGTTGCAACTTGGATTTTTTGCTTCGACTTATAAATGATTGAGTTTTCTACATCTAAACCTCGGTTTAACATTTTGTCACTTGTTCTGGAGACATATGTGCACTGCGTGTGATTCTTAAGTAATACTATTTAGTGAGTCACATAGAGAAGAAATCTCGTAAAAGCAACAAAAACTTTTGAGCTATATAGGACAGCTAGATAAAATAGTAGCAGTTAGATTATTTTTAGTAATGTTAACTATTTTTACAAATCCTTTACTCGAACTTTAGTAGGTGCTAAGAAAATTATGGTTTAGGCAACAATTTCTGTGATAACAATACGTTCTAGTAGTCTTGTAGCCCCACTGTTTTCTCAGTAAAAGTATCGATTGAATTATATTAAAACACACTAGAATATTAAAGCTACAATTTTTATTAAGGCTAAATGTAACATCGACATTAATCATGTCAAGACGATAAATAATGAAAAATCCGAAAGTATGTTTCAGTATTTTCACTTAGTTCAATTGAAAAGTATTGCTTGATAAACATTAATGACATAACAGAAGACATAATAATATACAGGGCTTAGAAGTCTCTCTTTCAACCTCTCGGATGGTTAATCAGTTCATGAAACCGAACAACTTCCCCAAGGAGCATAGGTCAAAATTCGAAAAAAAATTTTTGATCTCCCATACAAAATGCGCTATATGCTGATGAAATTTGTATGGGAACTAAAATTTTTTTTTCGTATTTTGACCTATGTTCCTTGGGAAAGTTGTCCAGTTTCATGGACTGATTAACCACCCGAGAGGTTGGAAGAGAGATACCTAAAGCCCTGTATAAAACAATGTCGGGTTTTTTCGCTTATAAGTCGAGAACGGCTTAACCGATTTTCATGGTTTTTGATTTATTGTGTTTGTCTCTGTCCCGAATAGCAGAATAACTATTAAAAACATTGGAAAATTGACAAAAAAAATTGACAATTTCCAATGTTGGAACGAAGTCCCAGGTGGAAAGCTAGTTGTATATAAAGTGCTGAAACTTTATGATACATTGCTGGGTTCACTTTTACAATAGATGAGTGAATTGAATAATAACTACAATGTAGGTAGTGCATAGTCTGAATAGAGACGTGACCAGGCGCAAGTCCAGGGGAACAACTCGACAGGCTTTGTACTGGAAGTTACGGGTGTCCATGTAGTCCAGGAAACGGGACAGCTCTATTTTTTTATCTTTATCTGAAAAAAAAATTGAATTTAGCATTAATCCATTTGCAGCTAGCTCTCTAACTACACATGTGAGAATCACATCGATTATTGTTTTTTTTGTGAGATAGGTCTTGACCAAAGTCATAGATGAGGTCAACGATGGAGCGAGTTAACCCAGATAATGCCTATTCAGGCACTGGTACTCCTACACACTGACGGAACACAGCAAGCAGTTTGGCGTCGGACTTCGGTAAGAGGGTGGTCGCGAACCAGACAACAGACAACCCTTTACAGAGTCTACCACACCGCATGAGACCATAAGACGATAGCACGTCCTATGGTCTCATGCGTTCGATGGTGATACAACATTTTGAATTTTAGAGTTATTAAGGCGACTACAGCACCCGATAAAGGCAGCACACATAGGATTAGTGCCATCTCCGTCTCTCAACAGGCCTGGGCCGGCAGTGCGAACAGTGTCGATACACGAAGTTTACGGACTATGAAAGCGTGCGTGCGTAAAAACATGTTCGAAAGTTAGAAAAATGAGATTCATGGAAAGGTAACAGCTAAAATCGAAAAATGCGTTAACTACTTATCGAGAGTGTTCAATCACGAACATTTTGATAGCAGTTCCTGTGTGCATTTTACTATCGTTTTTACAGCTTAAAAGATACACAATATTGGTATTTAGAGGTGACTTTGTGAGCTTTTTCTATCGAACCAAAAGTGCTGAATCATGTTTTCAGCAAACTACTTATCTTGTTTATATCCTGAATACTACCGGAGTTTTTTTTTCTTCGATTTAATGCAGTGCGTCATGATTATCTACGCATCATAAAATCGTAATTTAGGTGCTGTAGTCGCCTGAAGTGTAGACAGCAGTCTCCATACCTTGTTCTTCCGCCATTTTATTGTTGAAAATTAATGTAATTTCTTTAAATTTAGAGTTAATAGCCTCAGCAATGAAACAAGGACCACAAAGTTGTATGATAATATGAACTAAATAAACGCCTTGACTAAAGTGAACAAAAAATCCATCCTGAAATAAAGGAAAGTAAGGGATAAAAATGGTGGTTTAAATCACCTAAAAGAAGATATTGGTCATGGGTACTTCTCTGCCGCTTAGTTCTGTTTTTAAATAACATTCACGTTAGTACGTATAAAGAGCTTAGAAGATTTTTGTGAGAGGGTTGGTATACGTAACATTTTTTTTTAACGACGGCCACTTACAAAACTTGCAACAATTGATAGCTGGAGTCATTACAAGCATAAATTATTAACACGTCACGTCCCTACAGTATTACGTTTCCGAGATATGAGCTGTCAAAGTTGTGCCTGTGGCGCCAGTACAACTTTTCAGTGCCGCATGTCTTCACGACTAGTCTGATAGCACACTTTGCCTACTTATCTAACTTATCTAAGTAAAGATTGCGTGTTCGATTCCCGATCAAAACCAATATTTGAAAATCATATTTTCAATACCTAGTCATAGATTCTCTACTGCTCACCTGGAATTTAACACTCGCGATGGTCAGGCATATAACTATCATCAACTTTGGCAGATTCACAATCAACTCACAAATGATCTGAAAATAAATGTTAATTAGTTACATAGCTCTTGCTTACAGTAACTCCCTGGAATATTCATCAGCTTGCAACCAAGTCAGACAGTTTAAAAACTCTGATACCAGAATTTGTGAAGTATGTTAGTATGTATGTAAATCCTTATTGAAGTACTCCACGTACTTGTTTATTAAATATATGTCCAATAAGACAGTCCACTGCTGGACGTGTACTCTTCCGTAAAGAGGGAATATACAGAGCTTTAGGTATCTCTCTTTCAACCTCTCGGGTGGTTAATCAGTCCATGAAACTGAACAACTTTACCAAGGAACATAGGTCAAAATACGAAAAAAAAAATGTTAAGTTTCCATATAAACTACATCAGCATATAGCGCATTTTGTATGGGAGATCAATTTTTGTTTTCTTATTTTGACCTTTGTTCCTTGGGGAAGTTGTTCAGTTCTTGGACTGATTAACCACCCGAGAGGTTGAAAGAGAGATACCTAAAGCCCTGTAGTGCTTATTTGCTTCTTACTTTAACAATCTCATACATTTTATTACAGCTACCTTGACTGGCAGCGCCACCGCCAACTGCATGTTAAGCTGCTTGTCTTTTGCAACTTAACGTTCGGTTTCCTTCGGCTTGCCGGTGGCGCTGCTGATCGGGGCGGTCATCATCAAGGTTTCAGTAGATTTTGACACTTGAACGGATAAAATGGTCACCTTTGTCAATCAGCCTCCATTGATTAGTGGTACAGACGCCCAGGTTGCAAATATACAGGGCTTTAGGTATTTTTTAAAAAAAGGTTGAGTTCCCATATAAACTACAGCATATAGCGCATTTTGTATGGGAGATCACATTTTTTTTTCGTATTTTGACCTATGTTCCTTGGGGAAGTTGTTCAGTTTAATGGACTGATTAACCACCGGAGAGGTTGAAACAGAGATACCCTAAAGCCCTGTATAAAATATATTTAAAAAAATCCATACTATCCATACTAATATTATAAATGCGAAAGTAACTCTGTCCGTCTTTCACGCCTAAACTACTGAACCGATTTTGATGAAATTTAGTACAGAGATAGATTAGAGCCTAGGAAAGGAAATAGGCTACATTTTATCCTACAGTTGGGCACGATATAATCTGTAGTCCACGCGTGCGGAGCCGAGAGCGGAAAGCTAGTATTTAATATAATATATTATTATTATACTTACAATTTTCCCATAGAACGGCATAATTTTGTCATAACAATCCGCTATTTCCGAATAGAGTCTTTTTAGTGAATCCAGATCAGCTGCAGATTTCTCAGATTGATTTTGAAAATATTCAAGAGCAAAGTATATGTACCACTGGGTCATACTTAATATTATAGCTATTTGTTCCACAATACTAGGGGTGAGGCAAGCGATATAAGGTGGTAAAGTGAATTCTTCACATTGTTGACTAAATTTGCAAAATATATTACAGAGAATATATTTTAAACCCCACCAAACGAAGCAGGAGGTTAAAGCAGCGATCCCCAGTCTTCTTTCTTTTGTTATAGTCGAACCTTCGTAAATCAAATGAACGTCTAGAATAAGATCATAAGCTTTGTATTTCGAAAATTCGAACAAGAAAACGCAAAAGACGTATTGTAAGCCCACCACTATATTAATTATGTAACGTAGATCTTTAGCTGCAGGCAGTGACAAAGAAACGGTTACAAATGTTATTAAGATTATCTGAATTATTCTTGCAAAAAGTACGTTTTTCTTAAGACATTTAGTTATTCCGGTATTAAAACCAAAAAAATAATTAATGAAGCAGAAAACTAGAGCCGGTTTTGAGATTTTTATTTTCTGTTTTGACTTTTTGAATTTATTTGAAGTTTCTACAAACGAACTACGGTATTGAAACATTTTGTTTAGTACCTACGAGTACGTGTTTTCTTGACAATCACTTTGATAATGGGTAGCGTCAATATACAAAGTTGATGTTATTATACTAACGATACACTTGCAATTAAATTACGTTCATTTACTAGGTCACACGTAAATTTTATATGTTTCACCACTTCATCAAATTAAATTGCGGTTTACTTAAGGCGATAAAAGCTACTCATGAAAGAATTAATTAATTATTATGTTGCTTATATAATGTTAGTTACAAACGCGCAATCTAAGATAATTGAACTTAGAATATTATTATATTTATGGTACAATAGGTGTTATAACTACAAGAGTAAAAACTAAAGCTCTCGTTTAAAAAAAAGTTTTGGGTTCAGCTTCGTTACAAAATTAAGTGCACATAATGATGTTTTCAAACGTGAAATATCGCAGTAACGATAAGTAATTCATTCATTCAAATATCTAGCAGATATTCCAGGTAACTATTTATGTTGCCCCTTAATCATACTTATAAAAACCAGTGTACGAAAAGCCCGCAACTATTTAATTAATCCCCATTTCCTAAACCAAAAACAAACCACAGACTTAAAATATTTCATATTTTTTGAAACATCTAGTCGTACAAATGAGTAAACTGTACGACAACGACCATGTAAGTGGCGCAGACGCTGATACAGTTGGCGCAGAGACGCAGGTCAGTGGGTACGATGCCGATGACGTCATACTGCAGAGCACGGGTGTCCATGTATTTCAGCAGACGTGATATTTCAGCACGGTTCTCAGAATCTAAAATAAAAAATTTGTTAATGTTACTGTAAAAGCCCGAACTACAGTAAATCTTAAGATGAGTTGGTGAATCTATGGATTTTATAAGCAAAGTTCCACTAAACTTTGTGCAATTGCGACAAGTAGGTTTGTTAGTCCCAGTTCTAACGTTAGTTCAACCCGTTAACCCTTAACGGGTTGAACTAACATTAGAAATGGGACCCCCAACGCACGAGCCGAGCGAGCGAAGTGAGCTTGCCGCGGCAGCGGCCCGCGAAGTGCCAGACACGACTATTATGGTTGTGTTTTTCCGACAAGGCGGCGAGCGTCCCCTAACTTGTCAATATGATGGTAAAAGTTCGAAATTAACGATTACAAAACAGTTTGGACTTTTACCAACTCATGTTGGTAAATCCTAGGTTTTACTAGTAAATCTTAAGATTTACCTGAGTTTCGGCTTTTACAGTAACATATACATTTCAACTAATACTCCTGTTAGTAACTTAAGGCTTGTTCAATTCGATGAAAATAAGAATTGCGTTGCAACTAATAGGTAACTAATTTGCTATTTGTATATTTATTAATTTCTTTTCTTTTCCTTTTTTTTAATTTTATTGCTTGATACACAGAGATATATATATAGATATATGATATACACTCCTTTGTACTCCTTTGTTCGCCTTTGTACTGTGTTTCTTATAATGTGTCTTGTGTAACTTATGCTCTTGTACAGACAGCAGCACGTCAGGTTACCCATTTGCACTACGAAAACCAGCGCTATTATGAGCAAGATAAGGGCGATGTCAAGATCAACATGACATGGGCCTGATATACTGTTGTGTGTACAATAAATAATAAATACATACATACAGATAAATAACCAATGAGCAAGGGGATTCTTATAAGAAAATGGCGCTGGATTGGGCACGTCTTGAGGAGACCAAATAACCATCTGTCTAAACAAAGCCTTATATGGCAAGCTTGTGGTACAAAAAAGCCGGGCCGTCCCCGTACCACCTGGAGACGGTCAGTTGAGAAAGAGGCTGCATCAACTGGTCTCGGTTGGAAGGACATCGAAGCTGCCGCCCAAAACAGAGAAGAGTGGAAATCCTTTCTGAGAGCCCTATGTCCCTGATGAGGGATAACAGGATTACATGATGATGATAGATAAATACGTCATATTTATAACACTCCTCTTTTTTAGTCGGGGGTCAAAAAATAATTAAAACAATTTACCTTGTTCCTCTATAAGAGTATTGTGAAGCTCAATTTTCAAGTTTTTGGCCTTCGAGCCGGTCAGTTGCACCATCATGGCCGCGCACAGAATGTGGGACATTATATGAGCAGCGTACAGATATTCACTTAAATACAAATACCATGCGTCCTGAAAGTAAACACATACGAGTAAAAAGTGATAACTTTACCTAATTTATTTGCAAGTTACATTTTTTAATAGGTACTTATGTTAAAATTTCCAGCTCACTCCATCTAATACGACTCAGGGTGGGCTTAAAATTAATCTGCTGTGCCCATACCTTTTCCACACCACTTCAAACATAAATGTTATGTTTTATTTGTATGTGGAATAAAATATCTATATTTATTATTACTTAATTCTTAATTTTTTTGGATCACCACCAACATTCGATTACTTATAACTTTTAGACGGCTTAACCAATTTTGATCAAACATAACTAAGAACTATCACAATTACGTTAACTTTTAAACAAAAAAAACGACTTGAAATCAGTCTATTTGCTTAGGAGCTCCGATGCTACAGACAGACACACAGATACACAGACACACAGGTGACACCCCTCAAACTTATAACACCCCTCTTTTTTGACGAGGGTTAAAAAAGAGGTGGAAAAATTAAACCGAATTCAAAAGTAAAACAGCTGTAACTACTAAAAAGCGAGAAAAAAAACATTATTTATCGGTACCTACTGATCAGTTTAAGGGTGGACGTACGTATAGCCTGTCAAACTTATTTGGCTTCACACCGACTTCAAACAGATCAGTAGATACCTAGCTCTTTTGATGAGATGCGGTTGAGGTCGTAGCAAGCAACTTCGAAAATATTAGGTTTCATGAGCTCAGAAATACAGACAGATTAAGACCGCATTACCCTAAATATGAACTTACTTGATCTTTTATTCGCCTCAGCATATGCCAAATTAGTCCCATCATTTTAGGTACTTCAAATAATAATTCTGCAATTAACTGAGAAAAAAAATCGATTAAGTACTGTAACAATGAACTACGAACATAAAAGCGCTCCTAGTGCTAGGCGCTCATATAAACAAAATAGTAAGAGAAAAAAGCACTTTTCACACAAACTAAATTTTTATAAACGTGACAAGTAAAGTTAAGAACTTGATGAAGTTAAATGTACTGCAAAACACATCTGAAGTAAAATTTATTATTTACAACTCAAAGTTAGACAGAAAAAAACAGAGAATAGAGAATCAAAAAACATAAACGTTTTGGGGGCTTACCAGTTTATCATAAAATGGCCGAATTTTGTCGTAGCATTCAGCAATCCCGATGTAACTCCTCTTCAAATGGAGCACATTGACGTTATTTTTCTTCCAAGAGTGATATAAATAGTCGATGCAACAAAAAATATGATAATATATCAGAATTAGTACGACAAATGCCAAATCTAGACCAAGACAAGGAATACTGTAGACATAGTACGGAATGAAGTCATTATTGCAAACGCCTTCAGCATCGAGATGAGTGCAGTACATGTAATGAATAATACTCTTTGAAGAATATAATGCAGAACAATATAACCAAGTCACAATACCAATGCGTTCTTTATTGATCCGAGTAATATTTGTATCAATTTTATACAGCTCCAGAAGGAAATCACATAATGTATATTTTGTAGTTCGAATCATAATGAAAAAATAAAGATACTGAAGCAGAAGTAAGTAGCAGTAGTATACATCGTCATCATAGCCATTCAAAGCTGTGGTTAGTATGAAAATGATAAAAACAGCATATGCATTAGCAAGGACTTTTGCTAACTTCCGAAGAAGTGAAGGAAATATAACTGTGAATCCGAAATCCATACCAAGGATGTAAGTCATCACCAGAAAAAACGCTGCAAGTGATTTTGGCAATCCTTTCTTTTTTTTAGTTTTGGCATTGTAGTCAAATAATATATTTAGTCCTGACGGTCTATGCATTCCGTTTTGGTAATACTTTCCCAATCAAATGCCTAAATTAAAGTGATACAAAATATTGAAAGACGATGAGATATTAGGTTAATTTCTTCAAATGAGGAAAATTGAGCTTATTATAATAATTTTCCTGAAATTTATCTACAAATAAAAGTCATTAACCATTCATTTCAATACATTATAAGCATTATAACATTTATAACTATTAAATTAATTAATTATAATAACAGGTAGGGATGTGACGGTCCCGCCACCCGTTTGTGCGTTTTGAAATAAAATGTTAAGTGACTGTGTTGAACAGGTTGAACTACACCCAATCATGCAAATAACTTGCGACGCCAGCGCAGCGGCCGAACATTTAGCTGTATCAGAGAGGGTTTAAAGTTAAAATCACTTTATTTTATTGATTTGGATCTATTATAAATATGAAGGTAAATAGATACAACTTTTACCTATTTTAAATAACATTCTTAATTGTTTATGAAATAAAATTATTTTGACTTCGACTTGACATATCTACCAAGGAAACACTGGTAAATATGCTTCGAGTGATTTCGGCAACATTTTTTTTGCATCTTTTACATTTTATTCAAATAACCGTGGTCCAGACCCTTGTTTCAATATTAGTTCTAAGAACTAAACAACACCTAAGTAAAAGTAATACCTAAGTTAAGTGTTTTAAGTGCATGTGATGCCTGGTATGCTTATTGTAGTAATCATCCTAAATTTTGAGTACAAATTGGGGTTATTGAGCAATTATTTTAATCTACCTATTGTTACCTATTACTTTCGCATTTAAATAAATTACTAGAAAACTTTTTAAATTCACATACAAAAGTTAAATACAGACGAACGTAGAACCTCCTCCTTTTTGAAATAGGTTAAAACGTCATAAATTACAATAGCTGCACGAACCTATCACTTCTAGACTGATGACTTTACCTGTGGTTGTCTTGAAGAAATTGCTGTTTCGCAATAAGACCACCTTTAATACATGTCTTACATGTATTTTCTTCCTTTATGTTACAAGTTTTCCTGCACAATAAAGTATTAATAATAACAATATTTCAATAATACAGTTAATTCCTGATCTATACTGAAGTGCACATAATGTGACAATAAATAATTCATTGATTCAAATATTGAGACAACTATTTTTGTTGCCACTTAATCATACTTATAAAACTCATTGTACAAAAAGCCCGCCATTTAAAAACCCTCGCGCGATTCTTGCACACTCGTGTATGCAGGATTTGTATCGCACGCGCCGTAAACAAGCGCACGGTGGGTTAATCCCAATTTTCTAAAATACACCATAGACAAAAAAATATTTGAAACATCTAGTCGTACAAATGAGTAAACTGTACGACAACGACCATGTAAGTGGCGCAGACGCTGATACAGTTGGCGCAGAGACGCAGGTCAGTGGGTACGATGCCGATGACGTCATACTGCAGAGCACGGGTGTCCATGTACTTCAGCAGACGTGATATTTCAGCACGGTTATCAGCATCTAAAAAAACGTAAGTTTAAATTTGAACTACTACTATGTTAGTAACTTGACTAAGGGTTTGTTGTTTTTTTATTATTATTATAAGATGGGTTAACTCTTGACCCCAATTTTGACCAAGGACATAGATGAGGTCGACGATGAAGCGAGTCAACCCAGAAAATGCATATTAAGGCACTGAAACTCCCACGCACCGACGGAACACAGTCTCATTTGTGTTTCTTTAGTCGCCTCTTACGACACCCACGGAAAGAGATGGGCTGGTGTTATTCAAAACTGATCACCACACGGCGAGGTGATTACATATATTACATTACATTGTTTAACATACATTACATTACATACGTTCACGCTTGTAATCCCGTACGGGGTAGACAGCAACATTGGTTCAGTGCCACTTGATGCCATGTTTGACATACATTCTGAGTGTTATTAGATAAAACATGATGTATAGTGATAAAAGGTTTTATTCGAAACTAGCTTTCCGCCCGCGGCTCCGCCCGCGTCCTAATTTTTTTTTAAATAAAGAGTATCCTATAAACCTCACGGAGCCCGAGACCTTTCCAACGAATGCAAAACCGTGGAAATCGGTTCGTGCGTTCTGGAGTTATAGCGTCAGGAAGGAAAACCCGACTTATTTTTATATAGTAGACTAGCTTTCCGCCCGCGTGGACTACAGGTTATATCGTGCCCAACATTTTCTTTGCTATAAACCTCACGGATCTCGAGACCTTTCCAACGAATGCAAAACCGTGGAAATCGGTTCGTGCGTTCTGGAGTTATAGCGTCAGGAAGGAAAACCCGACTTATTTTTATATAGTAGAAGATTACATTCGAGCATTTTATTCATACAACCCCTTATCTAAATATTCTACATTACAGCCTTTTGGCCATAATACGGCAAAACCCTGGTACATTCTAAGTTTTTCTTTGACTCCCAGTTCAGCGTGGAAGGGCTTGTTCAACTCGAGGAAAATAAGAATTGCGTTGCAACGAATAGGTAACTAGTTTTCTATCTGTATATTTATGAAAAAAAATCATGGCCTATTGTTTGGCTAAAGCCGACATTGAGGTCTATCATTCCTTCCAGTTTTGTGTGAGCACTGCGCACAGACATAACTTTTAAACCGCTGAATCAATTTTGATTAAATATAGCTAAGAAAAGAACCATCTCAATTACTCGTACGTCAGCTTTCAAATAATACAAACCGTAACGAAATTGGTCCATTCGTTTATGATAAGCCACATACAGACACACAGAAATACACACATACAGATACACACGGCAACCTTATAACACCCCTCTTTTTTGTCAGGGGTTAAAAAATAACTAAAATAGTTTACCTTGTTCCTCTATAAGGGTATTGTGAAGCTCAATTTTCAAGTTCTTGGCCTTCGAGCCGGTCAGTTGCACCATCATGGCCGCGCACAGAATGTGGGACATTATATGAGCAGCATATAGATATTCACTTAAATACATATACCATGCGTCCTGAAAGTAAACACATACGAGTTATAATTATAAAACTCTAAAATTTAAAATTAAAAAAATCAAATCAAACCCGATATTAGATTGTTTATAACTCTTTGACAGCTGAACCAATTTTGATCAAACATTGCCGAAAATAATCTCGATTACGACAACTTTCAAACAAAAAACCTCATCGGTCCATTCGTTTAGGAGCTACACAGATAACACACAGACAGATACACAGATAACATCCCTCAAACTTATAACGACCCTCTTTTTTGTCGGGGCTTAAAAATTGAGTCGAAAATTTAAACTGGCTTCAAAAATAAAACAGCCTTAACTACTAAAAACGAAAAATAAAGACATAAAAAGTAGCTTGCCTATGTGTTTTTTATAGGATGTACTTCGGAGAGTGTGCTCAGAGGCTACATGAGCTCTTTCCGCCTGCCCCTTTTTTCCATCGGACGTCCAAACGCACTGCGGGGTACCACCCTTATCTTGTCGAGATTCCTCGGATACGTACTGAGCGCTATTCTTCATCTTTTATATTGCGCACTGCCAGGGAGTGGAATTCCCTGTCGGTGTCTGTATTTTCGAGTTCATACAACCCAAATATCTTTAAAGTGCGAGTGAATAGGCTTCTTCTGGGTGAGCTCGCTACATCCTCGACCACATCTTTGCCCTAAGCTAGATTGTGGTCAAGAGTGAACCCATTTAAAAAAAAAAAAACATATTATTTACTGTGCTCGGTATCTACGTTTAAGGGCGGATAGCCTATCAAACTTATTTGGTGTGGCACCGACTTCATAGGTACTTAGGACATTACATAAAACGTCTTTATTTTTGACTTTCTTGTGGTTACCTACTACTGTTCATCATCATCATCATTATGTCAGCCGCAAGACGTCCACTGCAGGACATAGGCCTCCCCCAGGGATCTCCACCTCGATCGGTCCTGCGCCACCCGCATCCGCGGCTTCCCGCAATCTTTACCAGATCGTCGGTCCACCTTGTGGGAGGCCTTCCTACTCTGCGCCGTCCGGTACGTGGTCGCCACTCGAGGACTTTTCTGCCCCAGCGGCCATCAGTACTACGAGCAATATGTCCTGCCCACTGCCACTTAAGGTTAGCAATTCTTTGGGCTATGTCGGTGACCTTGGTTCTCCTGCGGATTTCCTGATTTCTGATTCGATCGCACAGAGAAACTCCGAGCATAGCCCTTTCCATCGCTCTTTGAGTGAACTTGAGCCTTGTTATGAGGCCCAATGTAATATTTAAAATTTTAATAATGATTAAGAACCTACTGCTGTTACTGGTATAACAATATGTACCTATTTTTGATGTCGGTAATTTTTTTTTTCTATTTTTGTGTAAAAAATAATGTTATTTAAATGTTATCAAAAAGTTGCTTTCTGAGCTGAAAGTGAGTAATAGCTAGCCGATGATATTAAAAAAATGAACTTACATGATCCTTTATTCGCCTCAACATATGCCAAATTAGTCCCATCATTTTTGGTACTTCAAATAATAATTCTGCAATTAACTAAAAAAAACAATTAAGTTCTGTAACATTAAACAACGAACATAAAAAGGCGCCCCAAAAAAATAAGAGATGAGAGCACTTTTCACACCAACTACAGTTTTGTAACGTGACAACTTAAGAACTTGATGGTGTGAAACACAATGTACTGCAAAACAAATCTTATATAAAATGTATTGTTTACATCACAGAGTTAAACCGAAAAACAAATAATATAGAATAACACAAAAATCACTAGTACTAAACTTTTTGCGGGCTTACCAGTTTATCATAAAATGGTCGAATTTTGTCGTAACATTCAGCAATCCCGATGTAACTCCTCTTCAAATGGAGCACATTGACGTTATTTTTTTTCCAAGAGTGATATAAATAGTCGATGCAACAGAAAATATGATAATATATCAGAATAAGTACGACAAATGCCAAATCTAGACCAAGACTAGGAATACTGTAGACATAGTACGGAATGAAGTCACTATTGCAAATGCCTCCAACTTCAAAATGAGTGCAGTACATGTAATGAATAATACTCTTTGAAGAATATAATGCAGAACAATATAACCAAGTCACAATACCGATGCGTTCTTGATTGATCCGAGTAATATTTGTATCAATTTTATACAGCTCTAGAAGGAAATCACAAAATGTGTATTTTGTAGTTCGAATCATGATGCAGAAATAAAGATACTGAAGCAGAATTAAGTAGCAGTAGTATACATCATCAGTAGAGTTATTCAAATTAGTTTGAAATGAAATAAGTATGAAAATGATAAAAATAGAATATGCATTAGCAAGGACTTTTGCTAACTTCCGAAGAAGTGAAGGAAATATAACTGTGAATCCAAAATCCATGCCAAGGATGTAAGTCAACACCAGAAAAAACGCTGCAAGTGATTTTGGCAATCCTTTCTTTTTTTTAGGTTTAGCATTATAGTCAAATAATATATTTAGTCCTGACGGTCTATGCATTCCGTTTTGGTACTACTTTCCCAACAAAATGCCTAAATTAAAGTGATACAAAATATTGAAAAACGATAAGATATTAAGTTAATTTCTTCAAATGAGGAAAAATGAGCTTATTATAATAATTTTCTTGAAATTGATCTACAAATAAAAGTCATTAACCATTCATTTTAATACATTATAACCATAAAATTTATTAATAATAATAATAACAGCATAGGGATGTGACGATCCCACCGCATATTGACTGTGTTAAAGACTACACCCAATCATTCAAATGACTTGCGAAGACAGCGCAGTGGCAGAGAATTTAGCTGAGATCTTTCAAAGGTTCAAAGTTAAAATCACTTTCGTCTATTGACTTGGAACTATTATTAGGTACGTATATCGACTTCTAAAAGACGTCCTAACAGGACTAAAGTTCAAGACCAAAAATGCCAACTTCAGGATGACACAGAAAGTGCGTAATTTGAATGGAAATCCGAACGGAAAAACGCTCATGATGAATGAAGAAGGTTAGGAACAAACCGCATCCAGCCTCTTTACAAGCTGAGCGACAACGACCATGTAGTATGTGACGCAGACTCTGATGCAATAAGCATAACAAAGATGCTTGTCAGTGGGATAAGCGCTTGTAGCACAGTGGCACTCGCTGATCTGAACCGATCAATGATGTTAAGCAACGTATACAAAGGCAGCAAACCTGATGGGTAACCAAAATGGCAATTTACCACGAGCGTTTCCGTGCTTCAGAGGGCCCTGGCTATAGTCAATTGACTACAGTCGTTAAAACAAAGTCAGAGGCCTTTTTTTACAAGTGCATATGAGTCCACACCGAGGGGCACGGGCCTGCCTTCGAAATATGAAGGGGATTTAGCGGTTTAAAAATTCTGACACCAGGATGAGCCAAGTTTGCCACACTCTTGATTATGTCTACACGATAAGAAGAAGAAGAAGTGGGTACGATGCCAATAACATCTTATTGCAGAGCACGAGTATTTGAGCAGCTGTGCTCTCATTCTCAGCATCTGAATCCCTTCAGATTCGTGATAAGTGCAGCATCTAAAGTACAACGTCAAAACAACGCGGTCAAATATCAAGAAGTGTTGAAGTGACAACGCCAGAAGTAACAGCCCGCGCAATCAAAGTGAAGTTTTACCACCGTCGGAGTGTTGTGACGCACGAGTTTGTCGCAGCCCTTGCTAGCTATGTAGAACATTACCAGCCCATATACGTCCCCATCGAGGGGCATGGGTCTCCCTTTAAAACAAGAAGAGGATTTAGGCCATAGTCCACCACGCTGACCCAATGCGGGTTGGTGGACCACTCGTTTTTTGAAAATGTTTTTTTTTCACCGTTAAGCAAGTAATAATTTGAAATCCGTACATAAATCCGAAAAGACAAATCTAATGGTACAGGCCCGCACCAGGTTTGAACCCGCGACCTTCCAATTACAAGTCTGGCTCATTACCAACTGGGCTATCACCGCTTGTAGAACATATTTTTACTTTTTAGAAAAAGATGACATGTTCTTTTTGAAAAGTGTATCATAGTATAATAACTCCGTGACTTGGGGTTATTGAGCAATTATTTTAATCTCCTATTGTTGGGTTCGTATAGCAATTGCTTTTATGTTTTTATTTTATTTCAGGCATACCATCCATATATTGTTAGTAAAATAGAAATAGTTTTAAGCACTAAATGTTAGTAAATTACAAAATTTCAAATTTAATACATTATTATCATTAACATTATAATTCATTAAATACATATTTATAATATAAGCGGAGACGGACTGACATGGAGCTGCATCCAGTATTGTAACATGGTCGAGTTTTGTAACATGGTTTTGGCAAAAAGGCCGCCTATTATAAAACAACTAGCATTCTGCCCGAAACTTCTTCAACTAGCGTTCTGCCCGTGGCAATTCGGGAAAATTATGTAGCCTATAATGTAGCTTTCAAATATTGAAAGAATTTTTCGAATCGGTCCAGTAGTTTCGGAGCCTATTCAATGCAAACAAACAAACAATCAAATCTTTCCTCTTTATATATTACTAGCATTCCGCTCAGGACTTCGTTCCCTTGGGAATTCTATGGTCATCCAGATAATGTAGGATTCTAACGGTGAAAGGATTTTTCAAATCGGTCCAGTAGTTTCGGAGCCTATTCAATGCAAACAAACAATCAAATCTTTCCTCTTTATAATATGTGTAGATAGTATAGAGTATAGATATACATGTTTTTCCCTAAGGTTTTTCCTGTATTTTTAACCGACTTCAAAAAAAGGAGGAGGTTCTCAATTCGACTGTATTTTTTTTTGTATATTTGTTACGCGATTACTCCGGCAATTATAAACCGATTTGAATAATTCTTTTTTTATTTGGTAGGTCATACGTCAGAGGTGGTCCCATTGTCACCAGGTCAGGATCTGATGATGGGATCCTGGGGAAATCGAGGGAAACCCTCAAATTTTGTAGGCATATACACTGTTTATCAGAAATTATCTTAATCTATGTAGATTTTTGCATCTAATGGTCACCATCTGATGTTGCTGAGCTGATGATGAAGCTGATGATGAATGGTTTAGGAGTATGGGATCTCTGTAACAAAATTATTTGGGATTGAAGTCGGTGACTCTTACGTTTTTGACGTGGAAAATTATTCTTCCTTATGTTTTTCTGTGCAACGAATTCTTAGTAAAGGTCAACAATAG
This sequence comes from Aproaerema taeniolella, assembly GCA_949987775.1. Classification (NCBI taxonomy): domain Eukaryota; kingdom Metazoa; phylum Arthropoda; class Insecta; order Lepidoptera; family Gelechiidae; genus Aproaerema; species Aproaerema taeniolella. The sequence continues at coordinate 842,300 of OX465258.1, read as the reverse complement.
ATTTAGGTCCGTATTACTCAGACTTTGATCTATACTCAAGCAACAGTCGTCTTTGTCATTTTGATAGTCAGAGAAAGAGACACAATCAATATTTAAGCATAGATCAATACTTGAGTATCCTTATGTAATTATAAAGACCTTAGATTAGATAATAATATATAACATCTCATCTTGGCGCGGCGGTGGCGATGTGTTTGTCTGTTTGTGTGAAGCTGTGATTCAGCTCGTGAGCGGGAGGCCTTGACCCGAGCGACACGAGCGCATCTCCACACCTGCACTTATATTCACTAGATATGGCTGAATATTTGACACTGTGTCTTTTTTTTATTATAAGATTGGTTAACTCTTGACCATAAGGTCAAAGATGAGGTCGACAATGGAGTGAGTTAACCCAGAAAATGCCTATAAAGGCACTGGTACTCCCACGCACCGACGGAATACAGCAAGCTGTTTGGCGTCGGACTTCGGTAGGAGGGTGGTCGCGAACCAGACGGCCCTTTACAGAGCCTACCACACCGCATGAGACCATAGGACGACACCTCAGATTCAGAAAAAAATGAAGTGTCGTTGCCTGGGATGGATTACTAGGAGGCAGGTCTCATTTGAGTTTCCTTAGTCGCCTCTTACGACACCCACGAAAAGAAATGGGGTGGTGTTATTCTCAACCGATCACCACACGGTTAAAAACGGTGTCTATTTAAAATGTACCACAAAACCTCCACTAAGTTTAATTCATACTCCCTAAGGCCGGATTTAAGAGGAAACTGTTACTGTAAAAAGAGTGATAGATAGATAGACAGATAGGATTTTTATTTACACACAGTTAAATATAGAACAAAAATAATAACAGTAAAACAAACTACAACTTATAACTAATAATTAAAACAAAACAAATGAAACACTGTGTATAAAAGGGTGCTGACTCAGCGTGTGCTACGACAGGACAGCGCTGTTCTTCCGTCTAACTAGCTTTTCGCCCGGATCTTTGTTCCCGTGGGAATTTTTTCGTCAATTTCTAATGTTTTTCATAGTTATTCTGCTATTCGGGACGGAGACAAATGCAACAAATCAAAAACCATGAAAATACAGGGCTTTAGGTAAAGCTCTCAACCTCTCGGCTGCTAAATCAGTCCATGAAACTGAAAAACTTTCCCTAAGGAAAATAGGTCAAAATACGAAAAAAAAATTTTGAGTTCCCATACAAACTTCATCAGCATATAGCGTATTTTGTATGGGAGATCAATTTTTTTTTTTCATATTTTGACCTGTTCCTTGGTGAAGTTGTTCAGTTTCTTGGACTGATTAACCACCCGAGAGGTTAAAAGAGATTTACCTAAAGCCCTGTATATTAAGGTAAATGACTGGAATTATAACATCCATGAATCGCTTCAGACTCTCTTTTTAACCCCCAACAAAAAAGAGGGTGGTTATAAGTTTGAGGTTTGTATCTATGTATCTGTGTCTGTCTATGGCATCGCAAATCCTAAACGAATGGACCGATTTTGATGCGATTTTTTTTGTTTGAAAGTAGTAATCGATATGGTTTTTTGCTATATTTGATCAAAATTGTTTCAGTCATTTTATGAATTACTAGCTTTCCGCGCGGGACTTCGTTCCCGTGGAAATTCGGGATAATAATGTAATAATAATAATATTCATAAACGCTACACACTCAAAGGCCCACACTAAGGTTTTCCCTTGTGTCGTGGGTCCCTTGGAACACACGTAAAGACAAACACAAACACCCAAGACCCGAGAACAAACATCTGCTTTCTACACAAATGTTTGCCCCGACTGGGGATCGAACCCAGGACCTGCCGATCAAGAGGCAGCTTCAATACCACTCGACCATACCAGCCGTCTAGCCTATTACTCAGGGATAATGCAGCATTCTAATGTCGAAAGAATTTTTCAAATCGGTCCAGTAGTTTTTAAGTTTATTCATTACATATAAAAATAAAAAACTTTCCTCTTTATAATGTTAGTGTAGAATTTTAGAGTAACCCAGAATATTACTAAGTTGTGACTTAATTTACAATACTTATAAATATATTAAGTTAGATGCTATAATTCCTAACATAGAGTCTATCCACTGGTTACATGTCAGTGGAATCCACCTAACACTAGTATACAGATTTGTGTAACACTGCACAATAACTGCAAACTTATAGGTCATTTTCAACATTACCTTATTTTGACTCAAATAATTTGAACATAGCTAGCATGGGACGCGAGAAATTCGCATGTCATGCCACTCAGATGACAGTGAAACTTCACTTTGATTGCTCGCCTTACTCGCCTTCTTAGATTGGCAGAAACTTTTTTGACATTTGACCGCAGCGCATTTCGGCAACTTTAGGGTGAATCAATTAATCAACCCACTAGCTAGAAAAAAAATTCGCCTCTTCATTCAACTTGAGTGATCAGCTGTTTGTTTTAGTATGACAAGTGGTTATTTCTTTTTTTTTTGTGGGTTCGTTATGAAAAGTGATTCAGTTTAATGTTGAGAATTAACTCTTATAGTTGTGCTAACTTATTTAAAATCGGGGGTGACCTTTATAAATTCTCCTTAAAAACTGATCTCTCCTATTATTATTTTTTATAACGAATGGGATCGCTCTTGACCACGATATAGCTCAGGGGCGAAGATTTGGTCGAGGACGATGTGGTTTCTAATATAAATAATAAATAACTAAACACTACACACTCAAAAGCCCACACTAAGGTTTTCCCTTGTTTCGTGGGTCCCTTGGAATACGAACACCAATGACCTAAGAACAAACATCTGCTTGTTACACAAACATTAGCCCCAACTGGGAATCAAACTGGGACCAGGCGATCAAGAGGCAGCACCACTACCACTTGACAAAACCAGCTGGATAATTTTAATTATAAGTAGCTTTTATTCTTTCAAATAAATAATTCAAGGTTTGGCAGCTTTTACCAAGCAAGTACCCTTACCACCCAATATAAATCCCTTCGAAACACAGAGGATATTTAGGCCATAGTCCACCAAGCTAGCCCAATGCGGAATGGTGGACCGCTCGTCTTTTGAAAGCGAATTTTCTTAGACGTGCGGGTTTCATCACGATGTTTTCCTTCACCTCTGAGCAAGTGATAATTAATTAGAAATCCGTACATAAATCTGAAAAGACGAATTTAGTGGTATAGACCCGCACCAAGATTTGAACCTGCAAACTTCCAGTTACAAGTCTGGCTCATTACCAACTGGGCTATTACCGCTTTTGCCAAGTGACCTTACAGACTGCCACATTATTATTCACATCCAGATACATTACTTATAAGTGATAATGATAAAATACACAACATATAAAACAAACAGCCTCCTATAAAACACAGCATATTAAATCAAAGACATTAATGTATATGTAGTGAGTCTTGAATGTTAATATACAGTTGACAACCCAAGTTAGGATGAAACAACACTATGTGATTGTATTAAAGGTGGTTTTGCAAGAAAAAAATGTAGAAACTTGTGTGGTTTACTGCAGATAAGTAGTGAATGGTTTTCTGCGACAAATTACAAATGAGTGACCCTTAAAGCGGAGAGTGGTAATGAAACTAGGGGCGCCTAGGGGGTGGTCCACTACACACTGAGATATACCATTTCCTTTGGAATCTTGTCTAACTGGCGCACTCAGAGTTTGTAGTTAGATAGACTGATCTTCGCAAGAAAACCATTATAAATACATACATACATACGCTTACGCCTATGATCCCTAACAGGCAAGGGCGTCGCTAAGGGGGGGCAGGGAGGGGCAGCTGCCCCCCCTAGAAATAAAAAAATGTAGCCAACTGCAAAGCAACAAAAGTTGGAACCGTTCTTATTACAATCGCCAATTCGCCATAGAGGCAAAGATTCGCGCTACAAGGTAAAATTTCATGCTCTTGTCTGTACCTACAATTCGTATTTTTTTATCCTCCATAATAGTAACTTGCCCCCACCTGGGTCCAGAGCTGGCGATGCCCTTGCTAACAGGGTAAACAGAGTATCAGTGGTTCTACAACCACTTAATGCCACGTTTGATATAATTTCTGAGAGTTATTAGATGAAACATGATGTATAATGGAGTGAGATTATCCGCCTTTCGACCAACGTAAAACAAAACCCTCGCGTCATTTATTACTGACTACAACTTTCATCTGGAAAATTCTAAGTTTTTTTTTCACTCCCAATCCAGCGTGAAAGTTATAGATCCAGGTGATATTTAAAATATCCAGCAATGCTAACCTGCGTATAAAGGCGAGCTTACCGTACTACTGAAACATACATTTATTGACTGATGCTTTGACTAGAGGCGCCATCGCCAACTGAATGATCAGTTGCTGGGCAGTTTACTATTTAACGTTCGGTTGGCGGTGGTGCTACTGTTCGGGGTAGCTGTACTAGCTGTCAGTTAAATAATTCTTAATTTCGCCACGACAGATAAAATTACCCTCCATTGTCGTTCAACTGCTATTGAGATCCTATTTATTAGAGGAATGACGCCCTCTCAAACAACAGTATCATCTCCAAAACAATTTTCCTAATGATTGCTGCATCCTAACATATTCTGTCTTTTCTCCTCGCTCTAAGCAACAAGACATTAAATTTTCCTGCAAATGAACAAGTTGATTTTTTTTCGCCAATATATCCCGCTTTTTGCACCAATATGACCATATAAAGTGGTGGTGTTTTTAAAATAATGAGTACGAGTGGCCTCCACGCTGCGGGATGTTGAATTATAGTGACAGTGCGCATAGATCACGGACCTGCGTATACGCTGGCGATATATTTAACGTGGTCGCTTAGAGCTGTAGCATTGGGAAGGCGTATTTCTCAACTTCCACGCTGGACTGGGAGTCAAAGAAAAATATAGAATGTTCCAGCTGCCTACTCTTCCCAGGCATACTGTGAAAGTCATTAAGTGGGACGCGAGGGTTTTGCCGTATTGTAGGCAAAAAGCTGACCACCTCTCACCACTTACACCATATTACATATTATAACCACGCTGGCCCAGTGTGGGTTCGTTGACCATGTGCCTTTCGAGAACTTAATTTTCTCAGAAGTGCGAATTTCATCACAATGTTTTCCTTTACCGCTAATTAAGCGATAATTAATGAAAAATCCGTACATAAATGAACATAAAATATGAATTAAGTGGTACAGGCGCAAACCGGGATATTAACCTGCAATCTTCCGATTACAAGACTGGTTTTTTAACCAACTGAGCTATCACCGCCATATCTCGTAATCCTGCACAATATGCATTAGGTCCTGGGTTCCTAACCTGGAGTTAATTACTCCTGCGGGGGTAAATCAGCTATTTTACGGAGGTAACGAAGAACCTAATTATTGAAATCGTAAAAAAAAATTGTGAACCATATTTGTAGCAGTGCTGCAAAGAGAATTTTCAAAGTTCTATGCGATGAAATTGGTGCAACACAGAGGTACCAAACAGAGAACACAAAAAGAAAAGATTTTTTCTCTAAAATAAAAGATAAAACATTGTTTGTATTGTTTGATTTGATATTTTCTTGTATTGTTTGATTTGATAACAGCTAAAGGGGGGTAAAATCAGTTTTCCTCATAAGTTACAGGGGTAACAATATTAACCCTCGGCATACCAGGTAAAAATTTGTAACATGCCATACAAGGTGGGGTCTGACATACCCTAACAAAATGGTCGCTGTAATCAGATAGGAATAGGGGTACTGAATTATTATTGCATATTTTTGAAATTGAACATAACCTGAGTAGCATTATATAAAAAAAATGAAATAGATTAAATAGTTTGTTGAAAAAGGGTAGCGAAAATGCCATCTTCTGACTACTAATTTAGACTTGAAATCACCCTAAGAATTGATAATTACCAATTTTTGTAATTAAACTGACTAAATTTAAAAAAATTGAACAACGATGATACGTCTTGCTTTTTATGGTGCTGCTGGCCAATGTTACGATCGAACCACCGTTGTGAAGGTTGACTGCATTTATTAGCTTTCAATAAGGGCAAAAATAGCGCACCTTTACCGTGGTTGACCAATAGGCAGAGAATCTACATTCTAAACTCACCCCCTCACCCGCACCGAGTTTACTTTTATTTTTACTAGGCTATCTACGTTCCCTACCGAAGGGCACGGGCCTCCATAGTCCACCATGCTGGCCCAATGCGGGTCGGTGGACCACTCGTCTTTCGAAAATAAATTTTCTTGTACGGGCGGGTTTCATCACGATGTTTTCTTTCACCGGGAAGTGATAATTAGAAATCCGTACATAAATCCGAAGGGATTAATTTAGTGGTACAGGCCCGCACCAGGATTTGAACCGCAACCTTCCGATTACAAGTTTGGCTCATTACCAACTGGGCTATCGTCGCGAGTTTACTTTACTTTATCATAGTGACTGCGCCACTGCAACATTCGGGCGAGTAGCAATTTTTAGTTTTTTTAAAAAAACGCTACACACTCAAAGGCCCACACTAAGGTTTTCCTTTGTGTCGTGGGTCCCTTGGAAAACACATAAAGATGAACACAAACACCCATGACCCGAGAACAAACATCTGCTTTTTACACAAATGTTTGCCCCGACTGGGGATCGAACCCAGGACCCCCCGATCAAGAGGCAGCGTCACTACCACTCGACCAAACCGGCCGTCATGATCGCTATTTTATCTGTTCAGGTGGCGAAGATGAGAACTATCCAAATTTCATGCATCTAATTTCATCCGAGCAGATACAATGTTCCACGTTAAAAACGTATGAGTCACTGACTTCAATCCCAACAACAGTTCTAGTAGATAACTAGTATTTTTGCGGTTTACAATGCCTATTATCAGATAACTACAAACAAAAATGATTTATTTAGATTCATTTATTTAGATGATGTTCTGGTTTGTGGTATTTTTTGGTTTTGTTGATTTTTATAAAAGCACTGAATCATTTTCGATAAAATGTATATGGGACCACTTAGAACAAAAAAAGAATTTTTAAAATCGGTCAACAGTTGGCGGAGCTATCGCGTAACAAATATAAAAAATATATATAGTCGGATTGAGAACGTCCTCCTTTTTTGAAGTCGGTTAAAAATGGAATTAAAAGGGGCTGCTACGTTAGCGCACTGGCAGAGCAGAGTTACCTAACTAACCTTTAATCAAACTGAAGTGAAATATTTCCCACATACTTTCAAGAAGTTATATTTGGACAGTGTCCATAACGCTCCCACAAAGTCTGAAATAAAAAAATCGTAGAGGACTTGTCTAATAAGCTTGTCTATGAAAAAGATGAACTGGAGCAGCACTTCTGAATTCCCGGCGTCCAATTACCTAAGGTTTAAAACTCTTCAGGGAGGGTACTACCGTAAGAAAAATCACTGTACCAGAATCACTGTCGTTTATTGCATGAATGTGTGGTAATATGTTTAAAACGAGTGATGTGTGGTTAAAAAACTGTTGTAAGAACAGTTGAAAGTTGTAATAAGAAAAATGTTAACAATTTAAGATAAACAAACCTTCAAACATCATAACATCCCAAACAGCAAAGCAACTGAGGTCCAACGCATTTCATATAAAATTAGAGTCAATTTATGCAATTCCACAAAAGCTGGAGGCATCGTAATTAATAGTCACCTGCGAGACCCGTGGGTCACGGCGCATGCGCCTCCTTTTTATACTGTTGCGAAATGTACAGAGCAGGCTACAGTACAGAGACGATAACATATTCGAGAAACCTTTATCTATACATAATATTTATAAAGAGGAAAGATTTTATTGTTTGTTTGTTTGCATCGAATAGGCTCCGAAACTACTGGACCGATTTGAAAAATTCTTTCACCATTAGAATCCTACATTATCCGGGATGGACATAGGGTAAATGATTTTCCCGAATTCCCACGGGAACGAAATCCTGCGCGGAATGCTAGTTTAATATTAAAATGAACTAATATTAGTTAATTTCTCTGTCAAAATTGCATTGTTTGTCAAAATTAGTTTTTATTTTTATTTTGCAAGTGAGTACGGACAGGTCCATTATTAGAAGATTTCAATCTCAGAAGAATACACTCAATCTCATGTTCTTGAGTGTACGTTTTCTTAAGTATTCTTGCCATAGTTTAGTACACATTTAAAAATAAATAGTTTTATTTCATACAACATTCAGAATGTTACTTATAATAGGTCAAAGTTACATTAAACGATTTAATTACATTTATATTTTAGTTTTATAGTTTTGGCATATCTAACTACTCATACTAGATAATCTAGATATGTCAAAACAGTTTTTTTTTTTTTGTGAAGAATCCATGTATTTATTTCCATTTCACTAAAGTACGTATAAAATAAATTGTCCACCTGGTCTCAAACCATAACCGCCAAATATGAATAAATTAATAATCAAAACATTTCTATGTAAATATCTGTTACGGTTTCTCGACAGAAGGATTATGTTACTATATGTAAAGTAACGAATTTCCGAAGCAAACATAAATAGTGAACATTCCGAGCACTATTATTGGCGAAGAAATTCGGTATCATGTTTCATCCAATCTATTTTATAAATTAGAGTTCTGCTGTTCATTGCTGTCTTGAAAATTACTGTTCTTCCACAGGGAACTGATGGAACTTTATATTATTATAAGATATACTAAAGGGACTCTGCTCATGAGTGTGCCTTTCTTCTACCGGACGTCCAGACGCAGTGCGAGATACCTTTACTTTGTCGAGATTCCTCGGATACGCACTGAGCGCTTCTCTTCATTTTTTACGTTGCGTACTGCTAAGAAATGGAAAAATCTGCCAGCTTCTGTATTTCCGGGCTCATATAACTGAAATTTCTTTAAAGTTTGAGTAAATAGGCATCTTATGAGTGAGCTCACTGTTTTCGCACCTGGGCTAGATTGTGGTCAAGACTGAACCCATATTCTACAGTAAAAAAGACTTCTAAAGATGGCTAAAGACGAGATTTCATTTAGGACGTATTTTTTCAAGCCAAAATTATTTTTATGTGGTTTGTTTTTTCAGGTTCTTCAGGTTTTTTGAGTGTAAGTATATAGTTGTTTTACGCAACAGCTTTGATAATCCTAACCAGGTGGGCAACATATTGAAGAAATGTTATGGAGGTTGTAATTTTTTAAAGTAAATAAAGCGATGATCTTGAATTTTCAGTATTGAATACAGCTAAATAACTAGTACAGAACCAAAATTTCATTCTAAAAAAGTCTCTTTCCCAATTTTAACTGACATTATACCAATAACAAACCAGTGAGTCATGATAAGCATTTATGAATGGATGCGCATATTAATTGTATTTATTAATAATGTCGTTTATATACAGAACCAGAACCCGTTTTTTTAATAAATTGCAATGATCTCATTTGTAGTGAGTTTAAAGATCTGTTTCCTGCTTATAAGATGATGTAGATAAATGGATCTTCTGGTTCTGATAAACCCAATTATTTATCTCATATTGATCTTGTAGAATTGATAGTGAATTAATTAGTCACTTAAATAAAGCTGCAGTCAAAAGTAGTTTTTTTGAGAATACTTAACTTTTATTGCTGTTTTTCCATATTTCCTTAACAAAATAATATATACGTAAATGTTATATGAATATATGTGACTGTGTTTAGTAAAAGGTACAACTTTCGGGGTAGTCAATAAGAGCTATTTACAATAGCTCATCACACTAATTGTGAACCTTAACGACTATCACGAAAGTTGTACCTTTCCATTTTCACAGTCACATATATTTGTTCTAGCTTTTCGCTTGAAAAAGTAGCCTATGTCACTCTCCATCCTTCCAACTATCTCTGTTCAAAAGTCACATCGATCCCTTGCTCCGTTCTTCTTCTTATCGTGTAGGAGTGGTCAGGTGTGTGCCGAACTTGACTAACCCTGGTGTCAGAGTTTTCAAACTACCAAAGGCCTCTAACTTGGTTTTAACGACTGTAATCAGTCGACAACAGCCGGGACCACCGGCTAAATGTGCCCATCAAAGCACGGAAACAATCGTGATAATTTGCCACTTTGGTAATTTGCCACCCATCAGGTGCCCTGCCCTTTTGTACGTTGGTTAACCTTGCTCCGTTTAAACGCGGATTTAGGGCAAACAAACAAACAAACTTTCACATTAGTAATAATATCTGAGTGACCTCGCTACATCCTCGACCGCATCTTTGCCCTGAGCTAGATTGTGGTCAAGAGTGAACCCATTTTTAATTTGAAAAAATTGAAAAGACTCTGTAAGCCACTCTACTCTGTGAGTCGAACACCCAATGCAAGAGTTATGGGGCATTGTGACACGGCTGCACGAATTGCTTCTAATACACGAACGCAGTCAGGAGAGAACACGAGTCTAGCTCATATTATATTCAATCTTTCATTAATTGTCATATTAAAACTAAGGACCATATTACTTAAGTCTAAGTCTTGATCTAAACTTAAGTATTGATAGTCTCTTTCTCTACAAAATTTTACTATCTTTTTTATTAATCTCTGACAAAAAGAGGGGTGTTATAAGATTGACTTGTGTATCTGTGTCTCTGTGTGTCGTCTGTGGCATCGTAGCTCCTAAACGAATGGACTGATTTCAATGCGGTTTTTTTGTTTAAAAGCTGACGTAATCGAGATGGTTCTTATGTATATTTGATCAAAATTGGTTCAGCCGTTTAAAAGTTATAAGCAATCGAATGTTGGGGTTAAAATATATTTTTACAGTTATCACATAACTTGCAATGTATGTATTTATGTTTGTTCGGGTCAAATCTGGTAGCGGTGATAGCCCAGTTGGTAATGAGCCAGACTTGTAATCCGAAGGTTACGAGTTCAAATCCTGGTGCGGGCCTGTACCACTAAATTCGTCATTTCGGATTTATGTACGGATTTCTAATTATCACTTGCTCAACGGTGAAGGAAAACAACGTGATGAAACCCGCCCGTCCAAGAAAATTCATTTTCGAAAGACGAGCAGTCCACCAACCCGCATTGGGCCAGCGTGGTGGACTATGGCCTAAGGGAGGCCCGTGCCCCTCGGTGGGCTGGTAAGAAGAGGAAGGGTCAAATCTTGCGACTGAATTGTAATGCAGTTACGCTTTACCGGTAAAAAAAAAATAATACAACGGAATTTTTAAACTAGGGAAGTATCTTATTTGGCTAAACATGCTCTTAATAAAATGTAGTTATAAAATTAATACTAAATAACTCCAAATCTATGATTGAGCTGAACGTATTGCTGCTAAGTTTTATAACTTACGGTGTAGTAGTTCTGACCGGAAGTCCTTATTAATTTCACTTATAAAAAAAACTAGTTCGATGTATTGGTCATTAGATTGATCTGATTGCTGCATGTGACCTAAGGGGTCATTCTTGAACCGGTGACTTAAATTCGCATGCGATCGCTGTCGCTAGGGCTTTTAAATGATGTGATGATGTAAATCAGCCTATTAAAGTGAACCCATGATACATAGGCCAAAATACTTTTTTTTTTATTCGCCTTTCTATGTTATAAAATATTTGCCTACGTTTAGGCTGGGCATTACTAAATCAGTAAGTCAAGAACTTAAACTTTATCTTCTAACATAAAGAGGAAATATTATTTTCGTATGTATTGTCCCCTCGGTGGGGACGTAAAATGGGCTGGTAAAAAAAAAAATGTTTGTAACGAATAAACTCAAAAACTATTGGACCGATTTCAAAACATATTTCACTATTAGAATGCTACATTATACTTGAGTAATATAGGCTACATAATTTTCCCTAATTGCCCCGAGAACGGAGTCCCGGGCGAAAAAAATATGTTATAAAAGAAGAGAAACGTAATGATACTGTTTATTTTTATGTTTTGAAGTAATAATATTATACTTTTTGTTTTTTTAGTAAATACATTTTTTTAAGTCTTGAGAAGGCAGAATTATTACGAGTATTTCAAAAATCCAACCCCGAGTAATTATTATCTTAATTAATTCATAACTGGAGATGAACACAGGCAGCAAAAGCAGGCAATTAACTTTCAAGTTCTAATTAAAATTGTACGATCGGCTTTATTGAACGTGTAATTGGAAATAACCCCCTACCAGAGCTAGGGGTCATAGGTTCATATCTCGGCTTGGTCAAAATGGTAGCCGCTACTATCTGCTTCCTTATTAACTGCTTTAAAAAGGTTTAATTAACTTTACTACTGTATTTTGAAAATAACATGTTACGAATTTGTGATTTTATGATATGGCTGTAAAACTCTTAATTATTTAGCGAAATATCTTAGCCATATGGTGATCGGTTGAGAATAACACCACCCCATTTCTTTCCGTGGGTGTCGTAAGAGGCGACTAAGGAAACACAAATGAGACCTTCCTCCTATTAATCCGCCCCAGGCAACGACACATCAATTTGTTCTGTATCTGAGGTGTCGTCCTATGGTCTCATGCGGTGTGGTAGGCTCTGTAAAGGGCCGTCTGGTTCGCGACCACCCTCCTACCGAAGTCCGACGCCAAATAGCTTGCTGTGTTCCGTCGGTGCGTAGGAGTACCAGTGCCTTAATAGGCAATTTCTGGGTTAACTCGCTCCATCGTCAACCTCATCTATAACCTTGGTCAAGATTGAGGTCAAGAGTTAACCCATCTTATAATTAAAAAAAAAATCTAGGAGTTGAATAGGTCTATCAAACTAGACACCTTTTCCCAAAGAACATAGGACCAAGTATGAAAAATATTCGTCTCTCCATGTGAGGGTCGGTTAGTAGTGGCGCTGCCTCTTGACCAACGGATCCTGGGTTCGATTCCCGCAATATTTGTGCAAAAAGCAGCTGTTTGTTCTCGGGTCATGGGTGTTTGTATCTGTCTTTATAATGTAAGTTTCGAGGGCCTCGCGACACAAAGGAAAACCTTTGAGTGTGTAGCATTTATTTTTTATTTCTTTCTGCGGTCTTTCTAATTAGCTAGTAAAACATAAAGGGTGATTTTGCCCCTGAAACTGAAAAAATCCCCAAATCTAAATATATAAAAGGAGAAACTGACTGACTGACTGACATATCGACGCACAGCCTAAACGGCTAAACGTAGGCACTTGAAATTTGGAAGGTACATAGCTTAGGTACCGTAGAGGTGCACTAAGAAAGGAATTCCCGAAATTCCAACGGGAACGGGAATTAGCGGGAAAATCCTTTTGTATGAAAAATCTAAACCGCTTAAGTTAGACGCTTGAAATTTGGCATGCAGGTACCTCAGTAAACTTAAAGCTTAGTTGCAACAGGATATTGCAAAATTCCAACGGGAACGGGAGTTAGTGGGAAAAAACTTTTGTATGTAAAAATCTAAATTAACACGCAAACGAAGTTGCGGGCATCAGCTAGTATTCATATAAATATAGAATTTCTAATCACTACTGAAAAAGTGAAATTGTACTTTCATATTTTGACTTGTTTCCTTGGAGAAAGTGGTGCTGATTCATATTCTTAGCTAAAACAAGAATAAACTTTGAATCAAAAAATGAAATGAATATTATTTTACAGAAACATACTAGACCTATATTACTTACAAGCTTTTCGCTTGGGACTTCGTTTCCTTAGGAATTTGAGAAAATTATGTAGCCTATATGTTAATCCAGGGTGTCAGCTACCTCCATACCAAATTTTAGCAAAATCGGTCCAGCCGTTTGAGCATGAAAGAGTAACAAACATCAAAACAAACTTTCACGTTTATAATAGGTCTTTACCTATGAAATTGCCGATTTTTTCTCGATTCTTTATTCATAATTTATTTGCTATTACTCAAATTGTTTTTTTATTTAAAACCTTGGCCATATAACGGAGATATTGAGTCAAATTAATACGTATTTACTTTAGATTTATTTGCTGAAAAAGAAGTTCAAATATAGCCCGTTTCATTGCTTATTTTTGCTGTACCGTTGTTACAGTTTCAACTTTCAATAAAGTAAGTATGATGAAAATTAACGTAATGTTGTCCAAACCTTCCCATAAAATTTTGCTTTTGGATTTCGCATTCCCGAGAAAAATCCAAAAACGTTAGTATGGAAAATTCAGTTTTCCAAAAATATTGTATGAAAAACGGCAATTTCATAGGTAAAGACCTGTTATATTAGTAAAGATGCGATTACTAAACAATATCAGACACAATGCGAAGTAATGTCTTTCAGTTCACAGATAGCTGTAAAAGAGGTCATCAGGGCATCAATCGTGAACTTAGAACATGCATACGAAGAAGTTGTACAATCAACACAGTTTTCCTGACAGGTGACCTCTCTTTTTTTACCGACTTCAAAAAAGGAGGAGGTACATGTTCGACTGTATGTACTTTTATTTTTTTTATGTATTTTCACCAATTTCTCCGCCAATTATTGACCGATTTTCAAAATTCTTTCTTTGTTCGAAAGAGGTGGTTCCATATAAAATGATTCAGCGCTTTTAAAAAAATCAACAAAAACAAAAAATACTACATCGTCTAAATAAATGAGTGACATTTTCGAACTGTTGTTGGGATTGAAGACGGTGACTCATACGTTTTTATAACGTGAAAAAATATTTTATCTTCAGCTCTATAGGAGTACCAAATCAGAGATCACAACACAGGGTGTAAACGACAGCTTAGTAAAAAATGAATCCCGAAATTCAGACCATTAGTTGTAATGATATGAATTTCATTCTTCTAAGGCTAGAAAAAATGAATTTGTAAAAAAATATTAAAGAAAAAAGTTTTCGGTAATCCGTCTATTTTAAACGCTCTAAGGTTGCCGATGACTTTTAATGACTTATTCATGTCGAATGATCGTGCGCAAGAGCATGTAGAACCAGGTGAATTGCTTGTATGTCGTGGTTTATGGCGGTTTTATCGATAGTTGAACGTTGTACCAAGTAATGTTAAGTAGATCTGATGGTTGACACGACAAATTACGGTGGAATTCAGATGTGACTGTAAATGGAAAGGTACCGAGTAAAGAAAGAAAAATAGATTTATTCACCATATGAAACAGACGTCAAACAACATACAAATAAATAATGTGGTGAAAAGGTGCTGCCTCAGTCGGGCTGTTTTTCAGTCTACACCTGAGGTGGCTGCTAATAACATGCTTATAGGATCTTCTTCTTCATCAGCCCATAAACGTCCCCACTGCTGGGGCACGGGCCTCCCTCAATAACATGAGTGGTAAATGCCATACTCACCACGCTTGGCAGACGGGTTGGCGAGGGTTTTGATATAATTGCAGAGTTTTCCTTCTCTGTGTGCAGATGAACTTGCTTGCATATTTACCTTAGTCGCCTTGTACGACACCTCGGTAAGAAAGAGGGTGGTCCTATTCTACTCTGCCGGGGACTCACATGGCTTATAGGATGCAACACAATAATTACTAAGAAGAATAAGTCGAAAAGGAAGTCGTTAAGATTGAAAATTTTGTAACTTGTGCGATACTAGCTTTCAACCCGCAGCGTTAATCACATGGGTAACTCTAAATTACAAATGTTGTATCCACCTCGACATACAATTGTTTATGATTTTTAAACTGCTGAAGCAATTCACATCAAATATAACTAAGTACTATCTTGATTATTACGTCATCTATCAAACAAAAAAAAACGCATCGTAATCGGTGCAATCGTTACCAATACACAGACTTTTTTTAAATTTATTAACATTTTTGATTTTAGAGCTATCAATTATTCCATTAGTGCGTATGTGCACTTATTGTGTTTCGCTTTATAAAATTATCCTAAGTTTTTCTTAAATAACCACGAGATATCAAATAAACTTTAGTCTTAAAACTATTCATAAAAAAACAACAAGCGGTATGCGGTATATAATCAAACACATCTCACCAATTCCATGTTATAAATACCTGAATTAAATTATAATTATCGATTTAATAGCCGTATTTATTTTAAATGCTTAGCCGATAATGAACTTATGAAAGTAATTATCTTGGTTTTGAAAGTTGAAAGTCAAACGGCATACTATAAATATGTGATCATTTGATCAATATGGGCAATGAAATTAATTGATCGATTTATGTGGATGTGTAGTGTCTTCTTCTGTAAATATAATCCTCACGCCTTCGTCCCATTGGGGTAGGCAGAGACCACGATAAAATCACCTCTTTCGCTTCCTCTACATTCATCTTCCGCCCTCTTCCGACCCTTCCAACTACATTCGCACTGTATATTTCTTTCGTCAATGTTCTTTAACTCATTCTTTCCATCGTCAACCTCATCTACGACCTTGGTCAAGGCCCATCTTATAATATAAAAAAAACATGTCCAAACCACCGCAAAACACTAGAATAACTCTGTAACCTTTAATGTGTATTTGTACTTCTGACTGTTTTGAATGTTGTGTGTGTGTTTTAAAGCAATAAATAAATTCTTTGTCTGTCTGACTGTCTGTCTGTCATCTGTTTTTAGGGTTCCGTAGTAATCTACGAACCCTTATAGTTTCGCCATGTCCGTCTGTCCGTCTGTCCGTCTGTCCGTCTGTCCGCGGGTTTCCTAAGAAACCCTTGGTACTACAGAGCTGAAACTTGGCATGATAATACATATGAATCACGCCGACAGAACTGTAGAGTAAAATCTTAGAAAAAAAATTTTTTTCGGGTGTCTCCCATAGACGTGAAAGGGCGATGAATTTTTTTTTCTCGCCAATATTTTTGAATGGAGTGTCATAGGACAGCATATTAAAAGATAGAAGGGGTTTACTAAGAACGTTTTTCGATTAACACTCCGTTTGCGAAATATAAATTTTTAAAGTGGAAATTTTTGTCAAACACAAGTGTCCCCCCCCTCTACCTGCTAAACGGTTGTTTCTAAAAATGTGAAAAAATTCACGTTGGTAGCATATATAACAAAATTAAAAGGAAAACTATCACATATAACTTGGTCCTTCAAGTTTGCGAGTAATAGTCGACCAAGTGCCAAACACTGTTGGGATTAATAAGAATATATTTACTAATATTAGATCCTTGGTACTACAGAGCTGAAATTTGGCATGATCATAGATATTGATTGCGCCAACAGATCTAAAATATAAAATTTTAGAAAAAACATTTTTTCGGGTGTTTCCCATACACGTGAAAGGGCGATGGATTTTTTTTTCTCACCGATACCATCGAATTGAATGTCACAGGATAGATTTTTAAAATATAGAAGGGGTTTACTAAGAACGTTTTTCGATTCAGCACTCCGTTTGAGAAAAAAAGATTTTTAAAGTGAAATTTTTTGTTAAAAACAAGTGTCCCCCCCCCCCTCTACCAGCTAAACGGTTGTTTCTAAAAATGTGAAAAAATTCACGGTTATAGAATATACAACGAAATTAAAAGAAAAACTATCACACATAAGTTGGCCCTTCAAGTTTGCGAGTAATAGTCGACCAAACGTTTTTGGGATTAATAAGAATATGTTTACAAGGTTCCACGCTAAAAGTGAGGGGAGGTCGAAAGCCAAACTGTAACATATTGACATTTTAGGTGTCGTTAAATAGTTTTTTGGGGGTGTTAATTACGAAAATTACATCAAAATTATTTTAACAGCAGGTTGATATTATTTCTAACAGTAATATTTAAAAAAAAAAGCAAAAAAAAATTCGCGCTCGCTTCGCTCGCGAATTTTATACTTACATTAGGTTGTATTTAGACCAAAACAAAAATGATTTCCGAAATTAAAAACTCTTTAATAATACATTTGTTTTTAGGGTTCCGTAGTAATCTACGAACCCTTATAGTTTCGTCATGTCCGTCTGTCCGCAGGTTTCCTAAGAAACCCTTGGTAGCACAGAGCTGAAATTTGGCAAGGTCATTCATATACATTTCGCCGACAGAACTGTAGTTTTTTTTTTCGGGTGTCTCCCATATATGTGAAAGAGTGATGAATTGATCTCGCCAATATCATAAAATGGGGTGTCATAGGACAGCTTTTTAAAAGACAGAAGGAGTTTTCTAATAACGTTTTTCGATTCAGCACTCCGTTTGCGAAACATAAATTTTTAAAGTAAAATTTTTTGTCAAACACAAGTGTCCCCCTCTCTACCAGCTAAACGGTTGTTTCTAAAAATGTAAAACAATTCACGGTGGTAGTATATACAACGAAATTAAAAGAAAAACTATCACACATAAGATGGCCCTTCAAGTTTGCGAGTAATAGTCGAGATTAATAAGAATATATTTACTAATATTAGATCCTTGGTAGTACAGAGCTAAAATTTGGTATGGTCATACATACCGTTTGATTGCGGTGTCAAATCTAAAAAATAAAATGGTGGAAAAAAATTTTTTTCGTGTGTTTCCCATTAACGTGAATGGGCGATGGTTTTTTTTCTAGCCGATATCATCGAGTGCGTTATCATAGGATAGTTTTTTTAAAGATAGAAGGGGTTTACTACAAACGTTTTTCGATTCAGCAATCCGTTTAGGAAACATTAATTTTTATAACGAAAAAAAATGTGGAATAATTCACGAGGGTAGCATTTACGACGAAGTGTACCCTAATCCAAAATGGTTGACATACAAGGTTCCACGCTAAAAGTGAGGCGAGCCGAAAGCCAAGCTGTAACATATTGACATTTCAGGTGTCGTTTAATAGGTTTTTGTGGGTGCTAATTGCGAAAACGACATTAAAAATATACACATGCTTAGCTTGATATTATTATATTATTTTTTACTATAAAATTGTCGCAAAAAAAAAAAAATTCGCGCTCGCTTCGCTCCCGCATGAAGCACTTCCATTCTGTTATATTTTGGCCAAACTTTTGAATACATTTGTTTTTGATACTAAGTATAGTATTTGGGCATTTTAACATCAACTATGACAATATGCTTGTAGAATTAAGAAGCCAGCTGCATATTTGAACCATGCTGCTACGGAACCCTACAATGCGCGTGGCCCGACACGCTCTTGGCCGGTTTTATTCTGTCTATCCTCGTCACCATATCTTCGTGAAAATTCTTCAAAGATCGTTAATCAAATGAAAGACAGTAATGTAGCTCATCTACAAATCCTATTGAGAAAGAAAATGATTAATTTAACTAATAATCATTTCAGCTACTTACCTCTTAACTGAAGTGTTTTCCCCGTAAGAGCAAATACATTTTTTTAGGTTATAACATCCTAATAACATAATACAACATGGTAAATATGATAATACACTTGTAACGAATGTAATCGACGTATCGGGTCAGTGTGTGCTTGATGTGGTCTATACCATAGTCTGTAGTCGCTAAGTGGACCGTTTGTTTGTAATGGGTGGTCCCTGCCCATGGAGATATAGCCTCCATACAAAGATACCACCTACAGTAGGTTAATTATGGCTTATTTGTAGCAATAAACTAGACTTTCAATTAAAATTATTGATTTTAAAAATTACCCTAAAACATTAAATACACATACATACGCTTTCGCCCATAATCCCTTACGGGGTAGGCAGAGCATCAGTCGTTCTAGAACCACTACAAATTTGACACAAATTGTGACACAAATGTTTGACACAAACACGAAATAACTTTCATTTTAGTTTCAGCGTTTTGTTTCTGATAATATCACTACATGCCAATCTAATACTGGACATTCCACAAACCTCAAGTATCTCAGCCCTAACGCCCTGCCCGTCCTACAAGAGAAGGCTGATATAAAGTATTGTAAAGAAAAGACAAACAAAAACATTTTCACATCCTTAACTCCTTACTAATATTATACACGCGAAAGTTTGTATTTATCTATGTATGGATGTTTGTTACTATTTCACGCTCAAACGGCTGGACTAATTTTGATAAAATTTTGTATGGAGGTAGCCGACACCCTGTATCAACACATAGACCACATAATTTCACCAAATTTCCACGGGGATTATCCCGGGTGGTAAGTTTTTTTTTAATTATAAGATGGGTTAACTCTTGACCTCAATCTTACCATAAGGTCAAAGGTGAGGTCGACGATGGAGCGAGTTAACCCAGAAAATGCCTAGGCACTGGTACTCCCACGCACTGACGGAACACCGCAAGCTGTTTGGCGTCGGACTTCGGTAGGAGGGTGGTCGCGATCCAGACGGCACTTTACAGAGCCTACCACTACCACACCGCATGAGACCATAGGACAAAACCTCAGATTCAGGAAAAAATGAAGTATCGTTGCCTGGGATGGATTACTAGGAGGCAGGTCTCATTTGTGTTTCCTTAGTCGCCTCTTACGACACCCACGGAAAGAGATGGGGAGGTGTTATTCTCAACCGATCACCACACGGTTAAAAGCTAGTTTGTTATATTAGTTTTTTTCCTTCTCACTTTATATTTCTAAGTGTTTTTATGTACGATAAATGTACGATACACTTGACGACCGATTACACTTGTCACTGCCGATGATAAATGAATGAATTTACTGTTGATTAACTAATTCAGATAACCATTTCGAATTTATACCTGTTTGATTCTCACAGAGTAAGTTATGGATCTGTGGCACGAATGATCTACGTAATTTGATATCTTTATAAAAAATTATGTAACTTTAAATAAAAAGTTTAGTCTGAGTTCTAATTATCGTAGAAGGGACTACAAAAAAATATGGCAAAAATATATAATATGAAAGCTGATAGCATGCAGCTTTTTTGTCAGTTAGGGCTATACAGTTAGGGTCAATTTTATTGAAAAATGCTATACGGTTAGGGACAATTTATTGAAACTAAATAACTAATTTATAATTAGTTAATTATGCCAATTACTACTTGGCCATGATAATTCCATAACAATCTAGCAATTCCGCCCAGGTCTTCGTTCCCGTGGTAATTCGGAAAAAAGTTTTTTCCTATATTACTCAGAGAAAATGTAGCATTCTAATTAAGATTTTTTAAATCGGTTCAAAAGTTTCGGAGCCTATTCAATGCAAACAAACAAACATCCAAATCTTTCCTCATTATAATATTAGTGTAGATATAGCTTGCAATAAAGTTATTTTTATAAAATACATCTGTATCTGTCAAATGTGTTTTTTTCTAATACACCATCCAGTTTAGCTCCCTTTGAAGTTGCGATTTTTCCAGAGGCAGTGATAACTGATAAAATAGAATAAAATTAATTACATTGTTCCAATGCTTGATTCAAGACTATATAAAATTTATCGAATTTAGCCATTTCTGTAAATTCAGCATAAATAAAACATCAAGTTTAACACTTTGGACTCTGTTCTTATTTCAGACACTCATGGCGCTGTTTATAAGCAAGCGATGTTAAAAACTACGGAGCAAAGATTTTTTTTCGTCCGTTGCTCCGTCTTCAGGCGACGGATGTCTTTTCGTGCTTCTATTTTGGGTTAAAAAACCTTTGCTTCGTAGCTATTAAGATTCATTTTACGTTGTTTTGATAGCAGCATCGTTACGCCATGTCGCTTGTGTAAAAATAGTGTTCTGGTCTTGAGTATACTATAGCTGTTTATTTTGATAGACAATCACGGTAACTTACAATTAATGTGACTAATTAATAATTCATGAGCCCCAAAACCCAGTGAGTTGACCCCAGGGATCCACAGACGGACGAGCAGACAGGGTCAGCGCCACTAATTATATAATTAGATGCCTTCATATCACTTTTTACGATAACGTAGGTACTGATGCTTTATAGAACCCGTACTATGGGTTCTAGAAGATTATTTTTGAAGTGAAAACTTCTTTAGCGGCGTTGAGCACTTTTATTATAGTATGGGGAAAAAATGTTAAACTCGCGATGAACTCGCGTCAGATCGTCAGATGTCACGTAACCGTGATCGAAAATGTGCCACCTTTTTTGAAGTGAAAACTTCTTTAGCAGCGTTGTGTACTTTGAAGTATGGGTGGAAACCCGGACGGATGGCAGCCCTATGGTAAAATTATCTCTGTGACAGATGTCAACGATGTCAACGATTATTCGCACATAGTGCGCAAATGCCGATAAACTATTTCACTGGATTGAAAGTAGACAGTTTGGTCAAGTGGAAAAGTTGCCAGATTGTAAGCAACAACAGGTCGAGAGTTCGAATTCTGAGAGAATAACGGACTCTTTTTTTTGTATTCTGTTTTATTTCCATATTAATGCACAATGTTAATGTTCAAGTTTTCACTTCTGCCGGCACTCCCGGAGTGCAACCCGTTGTTTTTTTCTGATTAAAACTTACTCGACCACTTACTAAGACCAGGCCAGCCTCTTTCAAATATAACAAAAGTTATAAAAGAGTTTGTATGTTAGAAAATTCTTGGAAACAAGGAATGCTCCTTGATGTCTAGGACCATTTTGTGCTTCATATGAAGTTTCCTATGAAGCACAAAATAAGCATAATCAAAATTATTGTTTTTAGGGTTCCGTAGTAATCTACGAACCCTTATAGTTTCGCCATGTCCGTCTGTCCGTCTGTCCGTCTGTCCGTCTGTCCGCGGGTTTCCTAAGAAACCCTTGGTACTACAGAGCTGAAACTTGGCATGATAATACATATGAATCACGCCGACAGAACTGTAGAGTAAAATCTTAGAAAAAAAATTTTTTTCGGGTGTCTCCCATAGACGTGAAAGGGCGATGAATTTTTTTTTCTCGCCAATATTTTTGAATGGAGTGTCATAGGACAGCATATTAAAAGATAGAAGGGGTTTACTAAGAACGTTTTTCGATTAACACTCCGTTTGCGAAATATAAATTTTTAAAGTGGAAATTTTTGTCAAACACAAGTGTCCCCCCCCTCTACCTGCTAAACGGTTGTTTCTAAAAATGTGAAAAAATTCACGTTGGTAGCATATATAACAAAATTAAAAGGAAAACTATCACATATAACTTGGTCCTTCAAGTTTGCGAGTAATAGTCGACCAAGTGCCAAACACTGTTGGGATTAATAAGAATATATTTACTAATATTAGATCCTTGGTACTACAGAGCTGAAATTTGGCATGATCATAGATATTGATTGCGCCAACAGATCTAAAATATAAAATTTTAGAAAAAACATTTTTTCGGGTGTTTCCCATACACGTGAAAGGGCGATGGATTTTTTTTTCTCACCGATACCATCGAATTGAATGTCACAGGATAGATTTTTAAAATATAGAAGGGGTTTACTAAGAACGTTTTTCGATTCAGCACTCCGTTTGAGAAAAAAAGATTTTTAAAGTGAAATTTTTTGTTAAAAACAAGTGTCCCCCCCCCCCTCTACCAGCTAAACGGTTGTTTCTAAAAATGTGAAAAAATTCACGGTTATAGAATATACAACGAAATTAAAAGAAAAACTATCACACATAAGTTGGCCCTTCAAGTTTGCGAGTAATAGTCGACCAAACGTTTTTGGGATTAATAAGAATATGTTTACAAGGTTCCACGCTAAAAGTGAGGGGAGGTCGAAAGCCAAACTGTAACATATTGACATTTTAGGTGTCGTTAAATAGTTTTTTGGGGGTGTTAATTACGAAAATTACATCAAAATTATTTTAACAGCAGGTTGATATTATTTCTAACAGTAATATTTAAAAAAAAAAGCAAAAAAAAATTCGCGCTCGCTTCGCTCGCGAATTTTATACTTACATTAGGTTGTATTTAGACCAAAACAAAAATGATTTCCGAAATTAAAAACTCTTTAATAATACATTTGTTTTTAGGGTTCCGTAGTAATCTACGAACCCTTATAGTTTCGTCATGTCCGTCTGTCCGCAGGTTTCCTAAGAAACCCTTGGTAGCACAGAGCTGAAATTTGGCAAGGTCATTCATATACATTTCGCCGACAGAACTGTAGTTTTTTTTTTCGGGTGTCTCCCATATATGTGAAAGAGTGATGAATTGATCTCGCCAATATCATAAAATGGGGTGTCATAGGACAGCTTTTTAAAAGACAGAAGGAGTTTTCTAATAACGTTTTTCGATTCAGCACTCCGTTTGCGAAACATAAATTTTTAAAGTAAAATTTTTTGTCAAACACAAGTGTCCCCCTCTCTACCAGCTAAACGGTTGTTTCTAAAAATGTAAAACAATTCACGGTGGTAGTATATACAACGAAATTAAAAGAAAAACTATCACACATAAGATGGCCCTTCAAGTTTGCGAGTAATAGTCGAGATTAATAAGAATATATTTACTAATATTAGATCCTTGGTAGTACAGAGCTAAAATTTGGTATGGTCATACATACCGTTTGATTGCGGTGTCAAATCTAAAAAATAAAATGGTGGAAAAAAATTTTTTTCGTGTGTTTCCCATTAACGTGAATGGGCGATGGTTTTTTTTCTAGCCGATATCATCGAGTGCGTTATCATAGGATAGTTTTTTTAAAGATAGAAGGGGTTTACTACAAACGTTTTTCGATTCAGCAATCCGTTTAGGAAACATTAATTTTTATAACGAAAAAAAATGTGGAATAATTCACGAGGGTAGCATTTACGACGAAGTGTACCCTAATCCAAAATGGTTGACATACAAGGTTCCACGCTAAAAGTGAGGCGAGCCGAAAGCCAAGCTGTAACATATTGACATTTCAGGTGTCGTTTAATAGGTTTTTGTGGGTGCTAATTGCGAAAACGACATTAAAAATATACACATGCTTAGCTTGATATTATTATATTATTTTTTACTATAAAATTGTCGCAAAAAAAAAAAATTCGCGCTCGCTTCGCTCCCGCATGAAGCACTTCCATTCTGTTATATTTTGGCCAAACTTTTGAATACATTTGTTTTTGATACTAAGTATAGTATTTGGGCATTTTAACATCAACTATGACAATATGCTTGTAGAATTAAGAAGCCAGCTGCATATTTGAACCATGCTGCTACGGAACCCTACAATGCGCGTGGCCCGACACGCTCTTGGCCGGTTTTTTTTAATCTAGCAAGTGTATCCTATCTTTATATATTTTATCCTACCCTGCAATAATCCTTGACAGGGTAGGCAGAGCATCATACAGTTCCCATTACGCCACGTTTTACACATTCTGAGGATGGAACATGAGTATAGTAGTGATAGGTTGTCGGCCTTTCGCTCACAGTATAACAATTACCTCACATCCCAATTACCGAGCCTTACAGTATGCCTGGGAAAATTAATTTTTTATTGCACTTAGATTACAAAGGATACGGACTTATTACTAAAAGTGATATAGACACAGACATACAATTTATTCACAAGCGCAGGTACACATTACATTACACACAGAATTAATAAAACAACAACAAAAATAAAACACAAATACACACAGGACTCGACAGGACACAATGTAGGCGCAAGAGTCATAGTAGTGTGCATTGCACCTATGATTGGGCAATGGCTCAGCTACATTTTGCAGGTAAACCACAACGCTGGTTTACGGCCAGTTGCCCCAAGTACGAGCGAGCTTGAGACGCAATGATTTTGGCTCCAAGAGCTATAAAAAATTTAAGTTAATAAAAATGCAACATATAAGAATAAAAAGTCCTAATAAATACTAAAATAATATCTTTCATCTCTTCCAGTGATACATGCTACGTTTTCACAAGCGCGGTTAGAAAGCTAATAGAAACAAATAGTAGGGGTAAGAAATCCTATCCCGACGTAACAAGAAGAGGTGGATGTTATCTAACAGTAATCGGTAGTAATTCCCTGCGAGCCCCCGTGGTGTCCTACGATCGCCTTTCATAACTGAACCACTAACGAGCACACGGGCGGACGTGTGTGTTAATGTGAAGCATTTATTACCACAACAGGTCAAACAGGGCTAAGCTGAAAACCAAAGCTGTACAGTTTTTTGTACAACACAATGCTGAGCTCGGCTCCTTTTGCTGAAGTCTAATTCTTACTTTTACTGTTAATTTAGTATCATAGATTTAACTGTAGCAACAAAAATTCAATGCGGGCTGTTTATGACGGATCAGCAAGGTAAAGCGACGTAACTGAGGTGAATGATACTAATGGATGACCAAAGGGTTAAAGATTTCGGCCACCCTTCGGTGACTAGGCATCTTCTCGGTGAGCTTATGACTTTTGCCTTTGCTTTAGTAGGGACTCTGTCAAATCAAATACTTGCACATATTAACGGCCGGTTTGGTCAAGTGGTACCGACGCTGCCTCTTGATCGACGGGTCCTGCGTTTGATTCCCAGTCTGGAAAAATATTTGTGTAAAAATCAGACTTGTTTGTATCTGTCTTTTTGTATGTTCCAAGGAACTCAGAAGGAAAATACCTTAATGTGGCATTTGAGTGTGTAGCGTCTATAAAAAAAAATGTCAGCAATCTTTATGTTGTTCTAACCATTGAAAACAAAAATTCTTAGTCTATGGGTCTTGAACAAAGCTTGAAAAAAGAGAAAACAGAGTACTCTCACGCACTTTTTTGATTACAATGGTATTCGAATTCCAAAAAACCATTTCACAATTAAAGTCAATTATATTAAAAAGAACAATTTCGCTACAGAAAAAAACTTTCTATAGGCGCAGAGTTAGTCCGTAACCGATCGTAGAACAATGTGATATCAATTTGTTAACGTTCTTATATTATAAAGTGCGTGGTTTTTTGTCGAAAATTGGAGAATTTGAGGTAGGCTAAATGTCAACGGGCGTAAAGACCCCACTTTGTGATTTTACGCCATTTTTCGAGTTATGGAAAACCAATACCTTTGATTGTTTTTAAGTGGGTTTGACTGTGACCGTGACTGTTTTGAATGAAGTATGATAATTTTCAGAACGTACACACGACAGGACACCACACCAGTGTCGACATTAACTTTCAGGTCTTTCGTGTTTTCTTTTTTATTACAGTTCAATAACAGGAAAGGATAAGTCAGGGATAAGTGATAACTTGATAAGTCCGCGTGTGCAAGTCTATGTTTCTTAGATAATAAGTAGTGTAGAAGATTTTGCAATAAAGAGTTTACATACATACATTATGCATCCACGGACTTGATGTCCGTGCCCCCGTGCCCCCGTCATTAAAGATGTCAAAATAAATAAAATAAAAATAAAAATAAAAATAAAAATAAAAATAAAAATAAAAATAAAAATAAAAATAAAAATAAAAATAAAAATAAAAATAAAAATAAAAATAAAAATAAAAATAAAAATAAAAATAAAAATAAAAATAAAAATAAAAATAAAAATAAAAATAAAAATAAAAATAAAAATAAAAATAAAAATAAAAATAAAAATAAAAATAAAAATAAAAATAAAAGATAAAAATAAAAGATAAGGGCAAGGGCAAAAAATAATATTGATATTAGTGTAAAGTAAACGGCACATCAGGTTACCACAAACTGTCAAATTTCCCCAATGCATAGTAAACTCTAATGCTTGGAGATAAAATTGAAAATCGATTAATGAAATTTGACAGTTTTGGATAGCATGATGTGCTGTTGACCCTGTACATACATGGCCGACTCGGAGGCTCTGGGGATCGAACTCGATATCTGTTGCTTACAAGTCCAACCCGTTAGCCGTTAGACCACCAACGCTCTCAGAGACGAGGTACAGTCGGCCAAAAATGTGGTCTCACCCTAAGGTTGAAATTCGTTTGCGTGACATAAAACAGCAAGGTTAATTTTCCCTTGCAATATTGAACTGACAGTTTTATGTCATTTCATTATAACTGCATCATACGTCATCATTCTATCTCTCTCTTTGTTACATTGTGAACCTTAGCGATATTTTTTTTATTATTATAAGATGGGTTAACTCTTGACCTCAATCTTGACTATAAGGTCAAAGATGAGGTCGACGATGGAGCGAGTTAACCCAGAAAATGCCTATAAAGGCACTGGTACTCCCACGCACCGACGGAACACAGCAAGCTGTTTGGCGTCGGACTTCGGTAGGAGGGTGGTCGCGAACCAGACGGCCCTTTACAGAGCCTACCACACCGTATGAGACCATAGGACGACACCTCAGATTCAGAAAAAAATGAAGTGTCGTTGCCTGTGATGGATTATTAGGAGGCAGGTCTCATTTGTGTCTCCTTAGTCGCCTCTTACGACACCCACGAAAAGAGATGGGGTGGTGTTACTCTCAACCGATCACCACACGGTTAAAATATTTTGTATACGTGTAATATTTTGGTTACACGGGAAGTTCTGTGAAAACTGATAGACAACTTTCTTGGCCGACCGTACATACCTAAACTAATTAAAATGCTAAATTCCAAGTCGTGAGAAGTGTTGACTACAACCTAATTTTAAACACTAAATCACTCAGTCTATAATACTACACAAAACTTTATTTTAACTGGCTGAACTGTACCCACGCTAATGCATATATTTGTTAGTTAATTATAATAATCAGTTGTAGGTTCGACGCGAAGAGGAGTAAGTTTTTATTTATTTATTTCGTGATTTGCACTGCACTTGACACTTTCCTCGCTAGATTATTATTTTAAAGTTTTATATCAGTGATAAACCAGGAGGTAATAGGCTAGATTCATAACTGGAAGGTTGTGTGTTCAAATCCGGATGCGGGCCAATACTACTAAATTCGTCTTTTTGGATTTATGTACGGATTTTAATTAATTATTACTTGCTTAGCGGTGAAGGAAACGTCGTGATGAAACCAGAACGTCTCAGAAAATTCGTTTTAGAAAAGCGTACGGTCCATACACCCATGGTCTCCGTGGTGGACTATGGCCTAAATACCCTTCATGTGTCAATTATAATTAGGTAGGTAGCGAAAATTTTGGACGTAACCTCCCGTGCCCCAAGATGTTTTTCTTTAACGAGAAGGATATATTTTCGCAGTTTTAAATGAATAGACACATAAGCTACGAGTCGTCTTTTTTTTAATGTGGCTTTTCAACAATTAACGATTACATTAAGTGTCCGCTAAATGCCTTCAATCGTATTTTTTTTTGTTTCGCCGTTTGGCGCGGTTGTGCGAAAAATATACCATGACTAACCACAAAATGACTTAATACAGGGAATATTTTGATAATGTTTATTTTCCAATTTAGATACGTTACACTGATTTGGTTTGCGACTTAAAGATTGTGAAGATAATAAAAAAATATATACGATTGTTCTTGCTGTAAATAGGTATAACAAAAATTATAGTTGTCCTTATCCCGTCGCGATAGTAATCGCATTTACGCCGCTTTCGATAGTAATCTCGTACACCAGGTGAACATTTGACGCGCGAAGGCTTAAAGTTGTCCAAAAAATCAGTAACAATCAGCTGACTTCATATACTTAACAGAGAATGACCCATTCTGGTTATTTTATAGATACAGTAGGCTGATCGACTTACAATAAACCAACATAAAAAACATGTAAATATGTCATATTTTGTTTAAAATTTTCGCGGTTATTATCATTAGTTTTAAATATATCAGTTTTAAATCGTGTTGAGAACTTGTTACCTATGACATGTTTAAAACAAAAATAAATATGTTACCTGAAAATTATAAAAATTCTGACTTACCCCACTTCTCATTGCTCCAGTGATCGATACAGGGCAAACGGCATGTGATAGCTCAATCGACTGATCATAGCTCATGAATAAAAAATACATTAAGCAATAGTGTGGATTGAACACCATGTTTTTTAAATGAAAGGTCGTTCACGCTTCCCTGACACTATCTTTTTAGACTTAAATAGTGTAGTATAGAGGACTTAATATATTTTATCATAATTATCATCATACTGAGCCCACATCAACCCACTGCTAGGTGTAGGCCTCATCTCTGTAGCGCCAATCATCACGGTCTTGTGCTAACCTCATCCATAGAGGTCCCGTCAATTTGACGACATCGTCTGACCATCGGGCTGGTGGTCGCTCCCCTTGGCCATCATTCTGTGACTACCTTGGTCCACCGTCCATCATCCTAGCCTCCTAGCTAAGTGTCCTGCCCATCTCCACCGTAATCCTTACCCGCTTCCCTACGTCTTTTAATATATTTGTTAGAAGAGAAAAAGGAAAAGAAAAATAACCGACTATGATCCATCCTTTCACACATAAACTCACGCCAATAATCCCTTTAGGTGTAGGCAGAACGTCAATTAGTTCTAGAATCACTTGACGTCACATTTGACAATCATTCAGCGGGTTATTAGACGGAACATGAGTATATTATTGATAGGTTATCAGTCTTTTGCCCACGGGTTTCTACAGTATATCTGGAAAGAGTTGGCAGCTGGCACATTCTATGTTTTTCTTTTAGATAGATAGATAAAACATTTATTCATAAAAACACAATACACAAAGGAATTAAAACATTAACACACACAACAAGAAATAACATACAAGGAAAAGACAAGAAAGTAAAACCGTTAGAAAGTGGAGTTTGTGCTGTGCCAGTAAATAGGTTTTGGCTCAGCATAATGTTGCAGCAGTGCCGCAACGCTGATATTCTGCCGATATTTTGCTCCCAGTCCAATATCGAAGACTATGATCGCGTCTAAAAAAGGTAAATTAAACATTTTATTGCTTAAACGAACATAAACTGAAATCGTTTGGCGTAGCATTAGCTTCCCGGATTGGAATCGGTGGAACGCAGAGTGTTCGAATGGGGCTAGCACCACAGTTCTCTTTTGGATATAAATTAGGTACTTTAAAATTCACTACAAGTACCCAAAACTAAACAAACTAAGCAATTCTTTCAATAAAGCAATTTCAAATTCACTATAAGGTAGGTACCCAAAGCTAAAACAAACTAAACATAAACTACTCATGACCTCTGACACTGCACATAGATATTAATATTCATGTTGAAATGACCATGTCCAGTATGTTTGTCTGTGCTCTCGTTTTAGGTGAGAAATGATAGCCATATTTTATCGACAGTCGACGTGCGCTCGCGCAACCATATCACGGCTAATTGGGCGATCGTCATTTGTCTTAACAGTTGTCATTTATTTGAGTTAGTTGTCGATTTATTTGAATGTTTAAAATGTGGTCCAATTAGTTTTGTTTATATGTTTAGAATCTACACTCTAGACTAGCAGCTCGAGCACGATGGCGACAAAAACGCGCGGCGCGCCACTCGGCTCACACTGAAACTTCACTTTGATTGCGCGAGGGCCCCGCGCAAAGGCTTGCTCGCCTTCTGGCGTTGTCAATCTTGACATGGGACCGCAGCGCATTACGTGTGCTATTATCATCATACTCGAGCTGAAGAGCTATTGTAAGTAGTTTAAACAAATTAATTTCCGATAAAGTAATATGATAAGAAACTCAAAATATATTTCACGTCATCATCATCATATCAGCCTATTACAGTCCACTGCTGAACATAGGCCTCCCCCAAGGTGCGCCACTTTGCACGATCCTCCGCTGTTTTCATCCAGCCACTACCCGCTATCTTCTTTAGGTCATCTGATCATCTGGAATAGAATAGCATCTGGGATAGAATCCGAAACGAGGTCATCCTTCCAACCTTCCACACTTATAAAGCAACTACGTAAAAATGGAGTACTAAGGGAGTGCTATAAGAGCACAAAATGACAGCTCAGCAATAAACATCTAAATAAAAGCTTGGTGGAGCCATGGACCTATATGCTATAGAAGAGAAAATCCCTAATTTTCAGCACTTTTACATGACACTTGATACGATAACATAAATCGAGTGCCTACTAAAAGTTTTCACCGAGTCTAAGTACTGAATACCTACTCGGACTATGAGTACTTAACCTACTTAATTAAACAAAAACTTTGTAAAAAAGGCTATTATAGAATTTCGGATTATCTGTTAGACAAGCAACCATGGGAATAAATTGCTCAGCTCCAGAGTTATTCAGATATTAAGTCAATTAAAATTAAAAGTAAGAAAATTTATATGATTGACTTAAAAAGAGCGACCCTCGGAGTTTCTTGCCTATTCTTCTCCTGAGGAAGACTGCACCTTTGCGAATAGGCGCAAAGTCAAAAGTGCTAATGTAATTCATAATATTGACGTGTTCAAGTATCATTTTATATGTTCAATGAAATAAACACTTTTGACTTTGACTTTGACTTTACAAAACGTCTTAAGTAAAGTAAACTGTCTTTGACGGAGAGACTGATGAGGGCAAAAGAAGATACCTTTTTGCTTGTCTTGCAAAATCAGATATTAAAGTAATTCCAGTATTGAATATGCATAACCTTCGCACTATTATAACTCAATGAACCTCACAGAACTATGACAAAATTATAAACAAAGTGATTTGTTTCATTCGAATATATTTACGTATGCAATGTAATGTATGTTAATTTCTCTAAAAGTAATCTGCATGTGTTGGCTATTTAATTTTAACCGTTCGCCTTGTTCCGAGAACTATACCTAGAACAACTGAATAATTTTCATATTACTTACTTTTTAACATAAAAACCCTTTCAATACAAAAGTTTTATTATAATTCGATCACGACGCCGTTTCTTTACACATTGCGTGATCAATAAATAGTCCTCTCATAGATCGTGACAATTAATATGAGTGTAATGACCAAATATGGCGTTTATAGGATAAAATGGCATTTATGGCTCATAGCATTAGGCCTCTTGGAAATAAGCATTTGTTTACACTAGTCCGGAGGCTATTGGGAGAAGTTTAAGAGCAGTGATTCTTAACCGGTGGTCCGGGAACCACTGGTGGTCCCTGCAAGCACCTAAACTGATCCGCGATGCCATCCCAAAAATATTGTATGAAATGTGACGAGTCGACACAGTGGGCGTTTTTCCACTTGACGGTTTGCCGTCTGGTTTACCGGACGGCAGCGACTGAAAAATTTGGAATCACGGCCCCGAAGAATCATCACATTTCGGCCCCGGCGCGCGTCAGTGAAAAATATGCCATAAATTTTTATACATTTTTGCTTCCCCGATAGCCGGGTCGGTATTGGCGCCGGTGCCGTGCCGTTGCCCCATTTTCTGAAATCGTCTAGATGTCAGAGCCTTTAATTGTTTGGCTTTGGCTAGCACTGTACCAAGGATTCAGAAGTTAGTAAGTATAAAGAAATACAGTTTTTGTAAAAACGTTATAAAAACTGTTAAATATGAACAACAGTGTATGTTGGTATAACTGTAGAACCACCTTTTAATTATTTTTACCTCCAAACAGTTGGTGGTCCGTTGTAAAACAGATATTTTGTAAAATGGTTCCCCATTACTAAAAGGTTAAGAACCACTGCATAAGAGGGACAGGTACGGCTCAGTGAGGAGGAGTTTTGATTGCCAGTGGGGACAGATTGATAAAATGTTGAAATAGAGCCTCTTTGACGGATAAAGATTTTATTGCGCAGTCGTCGCGGAAATTTTCCAGAATCTTGTTGCCACAGAATGAAGCAAACTAAATGTCCACAATAAATAAATATGTTTTGCGTCATTTATTTGCCTAGCTAGCTTTCCACCCGTGGCATTAGATCTTGCTTGTTGATTTCGCTGTGTTTTGTAATGTCCGAAATAATAAAATAGTATAAAAGCTTTCTTCCTTTATTTCTTTTTTTTTCTTAGTATCTTACCACCGAGGGGCACCGGCCTCCCTTCGAAACACGAAGGGGATTTAGGGACACATGGGCTGGTACCATAGGGAACATAATTATACACCAAGACGGAAACTTATCCACAGGGGCCAGCGCATCAGGTTACTCCAATTCTAAAACCGTTTTTACCAAAACAGCACAGACTCACACTCATGTGGTAATCCGATGTGTAGCTCTCTGTACTTAAAAATACGTTTTAACTCTAGAAAGCCCTACATTGTAATTTCTACTGCATATAAGGCTACTACTAAGAGGTGCATTACCTTTCTATCCAAACTAAATGACACTATCAGCAATTTCCTAAACTCCATTACTGAAAACATGGCTATAACTCGTTGCTATTAAAGAGGTATTAAGGATGGCATCATTTTTACGTCTCTGGCAATCCTACCATGTTTGGGAGACAATCTGTTCGGACATGTCCCTGGGTCGTCAAATGTCATTGAAGGAGGCCTTCGAACTGGATATGGTAACATATTTTAGCACCTCGAATCGTTAATTTGTGTTCAGTCGTTGTAGGAGCGAGCTCCTTACACTATGTTTAACCTAAAATATACTCGTACATTGTACTCTCAAACTCTTAAAACAGTGACAATAAAGCATTCGAGCGCAACGCACGTGTCCACTCATTTTACATTTCCCGGTCATTTATTGATCGTAACAATTAACTTTTTTAATTTCATATTTCAACCTATGTTCCTTGGGAAAAGTTGTTCAGTTTTAGTGCACCCACTACTCTTGGTTTTACTTTGGAAAGTTTTTACCCAAAGGGTACCTCCAGCTCGAGCACGATGGCGACAAACTCGCGCGGCGCGCCACTCGGCTGACGGTAAAACTTCACTTTGATTGCGCGAGGGCCTCGCACAAAAGCTTGCTCGCCCTCTGGCGTTGTCAATGTTGACATTTTGATATGGGACCGCGGCGATTACGAGCGCTATCACCATCGTACTCGAGCTGGAAGAAATCTCTTGAAAAAGGTTATACCTACAAAGTTTTCATGTAGCTTTATTTATGCAATAAAGTATAATGTATTGTAATCGGACAATTGAGTCTCCAGTATTTTATTCGATGCTGACCCTATTACACAAGTAAAACGGTACCTTACACCTTTAAAGACACAGCCAATCGTCCGAGCTCTATTAGCCTAGGCTAGAATAATGATAATATTATCACTAGTATTGACCTACGACCTCGAATATCAGGCTGACAGGTAAACAAAGCGATTGGACGTCATCTGTCCCCGCCGCCGGAGGGCGCGCGCGCTGAGAAAGCCGTGTCCTTTATCCCCCCTCCCTCCGTCCTCATGCGCCCGCGCACTTGACGGATAGCTCGCATTATTACGTCGCTGCGATCATCGGGTAATGAGATGGGTGGTAGAGTAGGTTTGTGAACAGACTGAAGTGCTTCATTTTATTTATTTAAGTAGTATAAATGGCGCGAGTGACCATTAACCCTGATGGTAGAGATTTCAACCACCAAATGGCCTATCAGTTACTTTAGCGACTGTAGTCCATCGACAGGACGTACCTCCAAAGCACGGAAACGAAAAATATGACTTAAAAAGCTTACACGAAAAATTACATAACAAACTCAATATTACAGGCTTTTACAGGCTTTTACACCG
This sequence comes from Aproaerema taeniolella, assembly GCA_949987775.1. Taxonomy (NCBI): domain Eukaryota; kingdom Metazoa; phylum Arthropoda; class Insecta; order Lepidoptera; family Gelechiidae; genus Aproaerema; species Aproaerema taeniolella. Next base: position 807,297 of record OX465258.1, on the reverse strand, counting down.
ATTCCTGACACAAGATTACAAATTCCTGTTTGTGTATCTAGAATTAGGTTGAGGCTTTAGTTTACCGTTGGTGACTGTCAACCTCATTAAAATACAGATTTAAAAAATAACAGAGAATCTCTTCAGCTCCATCAGTCTATCCTGCTCTCATTATACAAACACACGACAAAACTATAAAGCTGAAGAGCTTTGGGGGCTAGTGTGTCTGTTATCTTGACTTAGTTCAATTATAGGAACACTAAAATAAATAAACGCTACACACTCAAAGGCCCACACTAAGGTCATGGGTGCCTTGGAACGTACATAAAGAACATACATAAAGACAAACACCCATCATGAGCCGAAAACAAATATCTGCTTTTGGAGAACATATGGAAGCTATTCCCCAGAACAGCATCATATTGTGTGCATCTTCTATGCGTCATTTGGGAGAAGCTTTTTCCCAAATCCACAAAGGTTTAAGAAGTCAACTGTGTGGTTATCAGCTGAGAATAACACCACCCCATTTCTTTCCGTGGGTGTCGTAAGAGGCGACCAAGGAAACACAAATGATACTTGCCTTCTGTTCATCCTAGGCAACGACAGCTCAATTTGAGGTGCTGTCCTATGGCCCCATGAGGTGTGGTAGGCTCTTACTGAAATATACACCTGGTTCGCGACTGAAGTCCGACGCGTGGAATTACCAGTGCCTTACTAGCATTTTCTGGATTAACTCGCTCCATCGTCGACCTAATCTATGACCTCGGTCAAGAGTTAACTCATCTCATAATAAAAAAGGCAAACAGAAGTCTCTGTATCATCCCTTACTCTGTGCCCTTTCGGTCACACAGCTATCGGAAAAACGTCTTGCGGCCGTTATCTGTTATCGTGAAATAGCCGAATGGTTTATTAAACGCAGCCGACCTAGCCGTAAGTCAGGCTAATATGCAAACCGCTGGCCTAGTGTATATCTTTCCTTGTTTATCTACATCGCTCAGTACAGACAGCCATCTTTTTTCTTTCTTTCTTATCCTGGTGAGCTTGTGGAAGAAAATTTCACGGCAAGTGTTAAGTTATGCGTGTGTTCTATAGTGCACATGTGTTTTATGCTCATTGGGGTATTGGCTGCGGTTTGGCCGTGTTAGTTTACAATGCAATTCATTTTGAACGGAACTAGAGGTTTCTATAATTCGTCCTAAATAAATATCCATTTGTAAAGGTGGAAGATGGAAGTTCTGTTCTTGAGTGAAAATTTTTCAACTTTCAGCCAATCAATGTTTTAAGATTTAATTTTTACATCTTTTAAGATATAAATTTTATAAGATATATGTTAGTATACTGTTTTTTGCTCGTTTCTACAACTGAATGTGAGGCAGTCAGTTAAAGTAGTTCACAAACGACTAATCCCATACGGGGTAGGCAGAGCATCAGTGGTTTTAAACCACTTGATGTCACGGTCGACATAAATTCAGAGGGTTATAAGATGAAATATCATGACATTGGTGAGAGATTGTTTGCCTTACGGCAGGTTCTCACAATACAGCAATATCCTCGTATCCCACTTACTGGCTTTCACAGTATGCATGAGAAAAGTAGGCAGCTGGCACATTCTATGTTTTTTATTACTCCCAGTCCAGCATGGAAGAAAGTAGTTCAACTTCTTCTTATAAACAATCAACAAACAAGATCAGTAACTATCTAATGTACAGTCACGGAATGAAAACCTTCGTCAGTTTTCAAATTGATTCCTTTATCGTGCCCCGAGCACTTATTACCTTTTGAAAATTTGATACAGAACTGATTGTTGCATAGAAAATTATGTTTTATTACTTCTGTTACAAAGTTCAAATTGATTTAGCTCAAGATTTGTGTTAAAAAGAAGATTATTATCATAGAAAATTCGCAAATGTTATGATAAACTAAAAACTTCTTTTGGTTAGATTTATGAACAAAACTAACTTCTGTCATTTCTAATGTCTGTAAAAGACGGAAGACATCATAATTATCTTTTGATATCAAACTTCAAGCACTGTTGTTTATATTGGCGGGAATTATTCTTGCGAAAGTGCAAGAGAAAATTGACATTAGATGACGAACCTTGTAATGGTTAGCAAATCGCACATTGAATTAAATGTTAGCGGCACTGATTTGTTCTGGAATGTTGGCATAATAGGGATGTTGACAGTGTTTGATTTTATGAATTATTTTATGTGAAACAAAAAATAATGCTAGAAATATATTAATATCTGAAAACAGCATTAAAATTGGTTTATAAATGAACAAGTTATTGGAATTTATATTATCGTAAGGACTAGCTATCTCGTTTTATGGGGAGAGCTGGCTATCTCGTTTTTACCCACGCAAACAAATGGTGGTGACGTCACATGCCTGTAAGTGCATCTCTTTTTCGTTGTTTGACAGTTTCCCCCTGTATTGAAATTTAATAGCTTGTAACTTTTTTGTTTCTCAATAGTTTTCAAAAATTATTTCAGTTTTGGGTTTCGGATTCAGGTCCTTTTTAAGATAAACCTAACATCCCTATTATCGATTCCTGCAATAGTGCAAGCGAAAATCGGCCTTAATGTGACGAACCTTTTTATTCCTTGACTGTACTTTTTAGGGTTCCATACCCAAAGATAAAAAACGGGACCCTATTACTCAGGCTCCGCTGTCCGTCCGTCTGTCTGTCCGAGGCTGTATCTCACATATAAACTGTGATAGTTAGACAGTTGAAATTTTCACAAATGATGTATTTTCGTTGCTGCTATATATTATACTAAAAAGTAGAATAAATTAAATATTTAAGGGGGCTCCCATACAATAAACGTGATTTTTTTGCCGCTTTTTAGATAATGGTTTTTATAGAGTCCGACACGCACTTGGCCGGTTTTTATTATTATTATTTTTTATTATAAGATGGGTTAACTCTTGACCTCAATTTTGACCATGGTCATAGATGAGGTCGACGATGGAGCGAGTTAACCCAGAAAATGCCTATAAAGGCACTGGTACTCCCACGCACCGACGGAACACAGCAAGCTGTTTGGCGTCGGTCTTCGGTAGGAGGGTGGTCGCGAACCATAGGATGACACCTCAGATTCAGAAAAAAATGAAGTGTCGTTGCCTGGGATGGATTACTAGGACGTAGGTCTCATTTGTGTTTCCTTAGTCGCCTCTTACGACATCTACGGAAAGAGATGGGGTGGTGTTATTCTCAACCGATCACCACACGGTTATCACATCTTACGCGAACATTTTGATACTTCAAAACTAAATTAATGCAAAGCGTGAAAACCAAACCAATCGAATGACTCAATCGGTTCAACTGCGAACACAAATTGAGTAGGCAGAGGTGTTTTATACGGACTGCGACTTAGAATATAACAGTACAGACAATAGTACTTCAAGCTGGACACACTTTGGACTTTGTAAAGCTCTTATTGCATAAGAGTGAAGCGCTAGTAGCTCGGTGGTGCTCGCTGATCAGAACTGATCAGTGAGGTTAGTCGACGTACCCATGGGCAGAGGACCGATGGGTGACCAAAGCGGCAATTTATCACGAGCATTTCTAAGCTTCCAAGAGTACGTTGCCAGCTTCTTCTTTTTATCGTGTAGGTATAGTTAAGTATGTGACGAACTTGACTAACCCTGGTGGCAGAGTTTTCAAACCGCACAATGGCCTCTGACTTGATTTTAACGACTGTAGTCAATCGACAACAGCCGGGACCGACAACTTAACGTGCCCTCCGAAGCACGAAAACGGTCGTGATAAATTGCCACTTTGGTACTTTGCTTAACCTCACTGATCGGCTAAAATCAGCGAGCGCCACACGAGCGCTTCATCGCCAGCTGTTGTCGATTGACTACAGTCGTTAAATCAAGTTAGAGGTCATTGTGCGGTTTGAAAACTCTGACAACAGGGTTAGTCAAGTTCGCCACACAATTGGTTATACCAACATGATAAGGAATGAAGTGTAGGAAAAAAAATCGCAGACACTGTCAAGCGAGGCGTGCTGTAGAGTATACAAGAGACAGTGTCACAGTAATGTATCCCTTAAACGTAGTACATAACTACGTTAGCCTAGTTCCGACATGGACAAACAAGGAATCAAACCACGTGGGCCACAGCAAATCACAGCGTCGTGAGGAGACGGGCCTTAGACTTTTAAAGAGATAAGGCCGCTAGACTTGGAGAGTTTAATGTGACAACTGACAATGAACAAATAAGTTCAATTTAAATTTTTGAGCATCTGTTACAGCACTGCCCAGCATTTGGCAACGCGCGATATAATTTGTAGCAACATAAAAAAACGCTATACACTCAAAGGCCCACACTAAGGTTTTCCCTTGTGTCGTGGGTCCCTTGGAACACACATAAAGACAAACACAAACACCCATGACCCGAGAACAAACATCTGCTTTTTTTTTACACAAATGTTTGCCCCGACTGGGAATCGAACCCAGAACCCGCCGATCAAGAGGCAGCGTCACTACCACTCGACCAAACCGGCCGTCAACATGAGGGTGTCACCTCACAATTTAGGAGAATTTTCCAAGATCATTAAGATTTTGATTTTGTAATATCATTTAGATATTAAAAGTATTGTATCCAGGTTGAAACAGTTTAATAACACTTTTCATTATTGTAGTTAAAGTAAATATAGAGTTTAATTTTGTTTTATTGTTGAACACGAAATTAAATATTATTGTCCATCAAAGTCCGTTACAACGTACTAACCACAAGCTAATGTTAGTTTTAAAAATAGCTGAAACGATAGGCAAAGTTTAGCTAAATAGTATCGTAGCCCAGTGGCTCTCGCTGATCTCAACCGATCAGTGAGGTTAAGCAATGTACACAGAGGCAGGAAACCTGATGGGTGACCAAAGTGGCAATTTATCACGAGCGTTTCCGTGCTTCGGAGGGCACGTTAAGCTGTCGGTTCCGGCTGTTGTCGATTGACTACAGTCGTTAAAACCAAGTCAGAGGCCATTGTGCGGTTTGAAAACTCTGACACCAGGGTTAGCCAAGTTTGCCACACACTTGACTATACCTACACGATAAGAAGAAGATCAACTTGCTGTCATAATTTAAAATCATAAATTAGTCTCTAGTATACCTATAAGAACCTGCAGAGTGAAGATAGATTGTCGAGAGTGAATAGGTGTAGATAGCTCAACACTCAACGCCCCAACCGTTCTATCTCCGACAGTTTTAACGCAGGACCATCCTCGTCGATAAGTAATCGTCGGTAATAGGTCGTGACCAAAATATAGTCATAAATTGTAACCGGCCATGCTGTTGACAATTATCCGCCATTACTGTGACTCTACAACCGAAAATCTCTACCGCCATATTAATAAATCGCTCAAAGATTGTACGAGGCTAGTAAAATTGTAAATCTAAAGATTGGGATCAATCTAGGACAGGCGAGGGATTGTGGGAACATCTTTTGAACAGATTATTATTACAGTATTATACCTAATTTTGTCCTGTTTATCGTTACAGGTTAGGTTATGTTTATAATTTAAGAGTTAGCCAGGCTTTCCACCAAGCAACGCCTAATTCTACCAATTACTTCTGCATATTTCTGAGATTTGTTTCTATTGATGATATTTTAACCTACATACCTCCTAAATTTCATACCTATATTACCTCGATGTCGATTCAAAAGAACGACATTCTCACGGACCCAACCAATCAAAGACGACAATAACTTTACAGGCAAAAACTTCAATCGTCTTTACCTTGACTTTATTGACAGTTGTGGCTATTCCATAACCTATGAATTTTCAAATCACACAAGTGCAGTAAGTGTACAATTACTGTCATTTTCAAGCCTCCAGATATTCCCACAAGAATGATTTGACTGTCTCATTTCAATAATGTTGGATTTGATTTAGAAGCTTGAGATATGCCAATTCGCAAGTAATAATAACGTACGGTAACCAAGTGGCACTCGCTGATCTGAACCGATCAGTGAGGTTAAGCAACGTATACAGAAGCAGGGAACCCGATGGGTGATCAAAGTGGCAATTCATTACGAGCATTTCCGTGCTTCGGAGGACATGTTAAGCCGATTGATTACAGTCGATAAAACCAAGTCAGAGAAGATTAGACGGATTGATGTATTTATTCTTTATTGTACAGTGGTAATACATTATTTATTGTACATTCAGAGACACAGAATTCAGAAACACAGAATTGCGTCATTGATGTCCAGGGTTGACAACTGTAAAAATGCAATAATTAAAGAGTTTGCAGACAGACTACACTCCACTAGCACCTATAAGCGGTGGCTAGATATAGCTGCCTGATTTTTGTGTTGTTTGTGTTTATTCTTAACATTTTTAGTTTAATTTTGATTTCATTTGTATTCATATTATGGACCATTATTAGTCTGAAATAAAGATATATTAATATTATTATTATTATTATTATTATTATTATTATTAATACAGAGGATAACAAGGGAGGAGGAATGGTACTAAGGCTAATATGTAAGGATATTGCGACCGAATACATGAATCCTCGCCCTATCCGATGAAGCAACTAAATTCGAGGATAAAATAACAATTTGTAAGACAGCGGGTGTTATAGATGTCGAGCGATCAGCTCGAGATCACGAGTGTGGCATTTCACATAGCTCAGTGCATCTAGAGCGACCTGCCAGCGAGCTATAACTACTAAATGATATATCGAGTCACTTTAAATTGGCTAGCACAGAATTCAATTTTTTTTTTATTTCCCTTGACATTCATCGCTTCTAACTTTAAACAGCTGAACCAACTATGATTAAATATAGCTAAGAACCATCTCGATTGCGCATCGTCAGTTATCAGATTTAAAAAAACACATATATGCAGACATATTCTCTTTATTATCGCTTCATTCTAGGAGGACATTAATGGACGTCATGTTCTTGTATAAATTGTGTAATAATAAATTGGACTGTCCTGCTCTGATCAAACATTTGGCTTTCCGTGTTCCTTCACATTCTCAGCGTACTGTTAATCCCCATAAACTTTTTGTTACTGCCAACTGTAAAACTAATGCCGGTGTACGTTCTCCGTTTAGACGTATTACTTCTAGCTACAACGACAAATTCACACACGTTGATATTTTCGTTTTATCTATCAACAAATTTAAGAGTTCAATCCGCAGGGACTTGATAATGTTGGAACAACAAAATGTTTAAATGTTTAACTTTAAGTAAGTAGTTCTTTAGTTACTGAGCTTTCCTTCTAATAAGTAGGATTCTGCAATATAGAGTTTACACATATAATACATACTACTACTGTAAAGATAGCGATGACTGATGGCTTAGTTAGTTAATTACTTAGTAGCACTGAGTATACTTGTTTATTTATTTTGTAAACATCCACATCTGTTTCTGTTAGCATCTACTTCCTTTTTTTTTACTTAACCTGTGAATAGTGTTGTTGGTTGTGTATAATTTAGCCTTTAATTGTAAGACTGTCTTATATCAACTTCTGTACACAGCTGTTTTCTATTCCAAATAAACAAAAAATATATATATATAGATGATACAGATACACATACACAAATACATTTGTGTCACGGTTAAAAATTAAATTTATTGAACGCCTTTATCTAAAGGAACACATATGGATTTTCATTTTACAAATGGTTGTATAATATTAAAAAATGGTAAAAATTTGTTCATTAATAGTATTATATTTTTCTCACACAAGTGGAGAGAAGTAGAAATTCCTCTCAACCGCAATCTGGGACGGATACAAATGTAGTGAGTTTAAATTACCCAGAAGGTACCTTATTACCTCGAGTTTAAAACACTATGACTTTCTATGACTCATGACGCAGGCAGAGAATTTCTTTCATATCAGCAGCTGCCATTCAAATCGAAAGCTACAGCCATGCTGCCACATCCAGTAACTTTACACCAACGAGGTCACATAGGTCATCAATTAGGGTAAGCCATATTTTTGTGTTCCACCTAATCTCGACAGATTACCCTCTTAGTACGTGCAACAGGGCGAACCGCCCATTTGCGGTCACGTTACAAGAGATGGGAATATAGGTGAACTGGGAAAACAAGGTACATGAAATTTTTTACTAATTCACGTATTAAAAAAGGAAAGTCTCAAAACTGCAGAAGTTACTGATTTAAAAAATAAATAACTATACAATTAGTAATCACAAAGAGTGACTATGGTTCATCATCCTCATCATGTCAGTCGCAAGACATCCACTGCTGGACATAGGTCTCCACCTCGATCAGTCCTGCGCCACCCGCATCCAGCGGCTTCCCGCAATCTTTACCAGACCGTCAGTCCACCTTGTGGGAGGCCTTCCGACACTGCGCCTTCCGGTACGTGGTCGCCACTCGAGGACTTTTCTGCCCCATACTATGGTTAGAATTAAACTATCTGTAAAAAATATACCTACCTTGTATAGTTTAATCTATAACAAAACATGATATTAGAAATACACTTGGTAAAGGCTTATTTACCTCTGTATTTGCACGAGTCATCTTTATAAGAAGAAGGTTATTCAGCACTCATTGATTCCTTGAAAACACATTTTAAAAATTACTACAATTGGGACTTCGCTCCCGTGGGAATTTCGTAAGATTCTTCATTATTCCTTGTCTAAGGGTATGGGCTGGGCGTTGATGAATTAGTGAGTCTGCATTTTATTTATTAAGGTTTCTGGTGAACACTAGGTTTATTAATGACAATGCGTATGTATATATTTAAATCCTTTAATGTATGTTTGTATGTATTTCATGTAATCTTGACTTGTTTTAAGTGGCATCCTAAATGTCCAATAAAATAAAGATTTTTTATATTCTATTCTAATGCCTAGATCTTCGATTCTGGACCTTCATGCAGCCTCTTAACAATTTTATTAAAGGCCCCGCATCGTAGTAGAAAAAACATAATATGAGTATTTATTATGATTGGTCGGCATCTCAGCAGTAGCCTAATTAGATTACCAATAGAAACAACCAAAACGGGCATTTTTCATCAACCGAACATTGACTCCAGATGGCCGTCATATCAATATATAAGTAATTAAATTAAATATTTAACTGAACCATTATGACTCAATTAATTAGTATTGATTTAATTAATTGGTTAACAAAAAGATCTTATAGAATGCCGACAGCTGTGGGTTCAAAGATGAAGTTGTTTCCTACAGTTTTCTTAATGTTTTATTGATGCCGTAGTAGTTTAATTGAAATTAATGTGTTTAAACGTGTATAATGTTTTATGCAGAAATAGATGTACAGAACTATGTATTAGCCCAGTTGGTAACGAGCCAGACTTGTAATGGGAAGGCTGCGGGCTTAAATCCAGGTGCGGGCCTGTACCACAAAATTTGCCTTTTCGATTTATATACAGATTTTTCATTAATTATCACTTGCTCCGCGGTAAAGGAAAACAACGTGATGAAACCCGCACATCTGAGAAAATACGTTTCCAAAAGACGGTCCACCAACCCGCATTGGGCCAGCGTGGTGGACTATGGCCTAAATCCCCTTCGTGTTTCGAAGAGAGGCCCGTGCCCCTCGGTGGGGATGTATATGGGATGATTAAAAAAATCTGTACGACGCGTATTTGTATATCTGGCTATTTATCTCTTAAACAAATGGACTGATTTTTAATGCGATTTTTTGTTTGAAATCTGACGTAATCGAGATAGTTATTAACTATATTTTAACAAAATTAGTTCATCTGTTTAAAATTTATCCAGTAATTGTCGGGGATGACACAATATTTTTAATTTTAGATTAAAGCAGTGCTTTCACCCATAAATCCGAATCACAGCAAAACTTTTAACTCAATACTTAGATATCAAGAGAAAACTGCGTGAACCTTTGAATGTGTAGCGTTTACACCTTTATAATGATTCTGTAAAACGTCCGATAAGCACAGCATGGATTTTTTATAAAAATTCCAACTTGATATACTTTAATTCCTTTACAAGAGATTTAATCTCAAAATCTCGACTCAGCATAGTCTCCTCTCGCCATGACGCCAGTGACATCCCTTTAATTTCCATATAAATTATTGAATTAGATAATTTTATGGTCGCAAGGCTTGTCTCTTAGCTCTCTACTCAATTAATAAATAATAAAGGTAAATAACAGACGCATTACTATGAGACAATAAAACGCAGTCGTTAAAATAAATTATGGTTAAGGAGGATTTGTCTAGATATTAAAGGGTTCTAAAGTTTTCTGTCGCTTACCTTTAACTCGGCGATATTTAGACTGTGTACAGACTTTCCTTTTTTAGGGCCTAGAAGTACCTACATGGGTCTTTTTGCCTTTCGGGGTACGCTTGACTACGATCTGCCACTATTTTCCTGATCTGAAAAATTAGACTCATTTTGAGGTTTCTCAACCTAAGGGGTATGTTTGTAATGTGGAGATCTACAATACAATATACTTCCCACCTCTATGATAACCATCTAGTTAGATGCCTTTAGCGAAAGGTTCTATAATCAAACTGATTCGCGTGATTTGGCGCGTAAATACGTATTTGACAGTCTCTACCGTGGCTTCGGCTATCCCCGGTTGCTCCCTCTGAGCTACGCTACAGTACATGTTGTAGACTAAATAAGTAAATTATACGAATATTACAAAAATACAAAATTCTTTTTTTTTGAAATACACGTATATGAACAATGTTGATTGGAGTCTTCTTTTAAGCGTGTATGCCTGAGTCAGAAAACTCAGTATGGAAGTATTTATTGAGTACGCATTTAATAAAATATATAATTTGGTTAGTAGTAAGTAAATACAATGAATTAATTAATTCTATGCCTAGCTTGTGGATCTTCAACAGTACACATGACAAAAGAGGTTTTCAGTCTACACTAATTAAAGTCTATTTCTGTGGCCTACAATTTGCACTTCCTATACTTTTTGAACTAGCAGTGGAGTCATTTTACTCTGTTCTTTTTTTCACTTCTGGCCAAGCTTGAATATGAAATCTAAGTCTACTTAAGCGCTATTTAGTTGAAAATTTAATAATTGTATGAAACTATTTTCCTTTCGATTGATGATGCCTAGCAAATATTTCAGTGATCCTACTCATCCATCTTAGTATACTAGTAGTATAGAATCCATGTTTTGAAGTCTGAAACCACCCGTCGGAGTCCCAGGAATGAAGCAACTAGTCCCATATAGTTCCCATATCGCGCAGCATCCCGTGCTGGGCGAGGCACATCACATCATCGGTAGCATAAATTATAGTGTTATATCTTGATGATATCATCCAACTAGTATCAAAGTCTTGAAGTCTGAAACCACCCGTTGTAGTCCAGGGATGAAGCGATACCAGTCCCATGTAGTTCCCATGTCGCGCAGCATCCCGCGCTGAGCTAGTCGCATCGGTAGCATAAATTAAACGACGCGACTGGTGCTCCGCTCACTAGGATGTCCACTAGTTGTGAGCATTGAAAGGAATAGAGTCGCTGTTTTTTTAAATATTTTAAATATGACTTCGTTATGAAGCCTGTGTTACTCAGGGATAATTGTAGCATTCCAATGGTGGAAATTCAGGGCAGCTATTCCACTGATCAATAGAATCCAGCGGACTTGGTTAACCCTGGTGACAGAGTTTTCAAACCGCACAATGGCCTCTAACTTGGTTTTAATGACTGTACTCAATCGACAACAGCCGGGACCGACAGCTTAACGTGCCCTCCGAAGCACGAAATATATTTGCATTTTGGTCACCCATAAGGTTCCCTGCCTCTATGTACGTTGCTTAACCTCACTGATTGGTTGGGTCAGCGAGCGCTACTGGGCTGAGAGCGCTTCACGTTTGGTTAACAATAGCGCTCCTAGTCGAGGCGGCTGTCGTCAAGAGTGTGAGGTTAGGTTAGGTTTGCAGGCGTCAGCAGCGGGGGCTGCTGCGTCTCAAAATCGACCCCAATATGGGCGGTGACATGGCGTGACCACCATGTCACTGCGCACCTGGCTGGTGCGGGGACAGGTGGTATTTATCTCCTGCTCCGGGAGGAGCCTCTCGGGCGTGATGCTAGGCGGGCACCGGTGCGTTCTTTGGAGATCCCGGAGCCTGCCGAAGAGCATCGAAGGTGGTCACCGTGGAGTTTTTTAGTGGGCAGAAATCCCACATAACCCAGTTCCTCCCCCGGGGGCTGGGTACTGGATCGCAGGTTTTTCTCCACGTAAAACAAAAAAAAAGGTTGGGTTAGGTTAGTTCTCAACCTGAACGTATAAAATGATCATCATTGTTATTTTACGCCCATTTATATGCCATCGATTATCAAAATAGCCACCCAGGTATATTACTCGCTTAGGCGTAGAGTCAGTAGAGTCAAAATTTACCTTTGGTCAAGACAGTAATTAAACAAAAACTTCGCAAAAAGGCCTATTCAGAATTTCTGATTATTTAACAGACAAGTAGCCATGGGAATGAACTGCTCAGCTCTAGAGTTATCTCAGAATTAGTTAAAATTAGAAAATAAGAAAATGTATAATGCGATTTAAAAAAGCACCCTCAGAGTTTCTTGCCTGTTCTTCTCTGGGGAAGACTGCACCTTTGCGAATAGGCGTAGAGTCAGTAGGGTCAATAGAACGAATGTGTATGTATGTATTTTAATTCTTTAATGTATGTTTGTTTGTATGTAATCTTGACTTATTTTAAGTGGCATCCTAAATGTCCTATAACATAAAATAAAATTATATTCTATTCTAAAATAAAGAATATGTATATTATGTATGTATGTATTTAAATCCTTTAATTTAACATCCTGAATGAACAAATATGTATATGTTTGTATTAAATCCTTCAATGTAACTTTAACTAATGTTAACTAACACCCTGATTGCTCTTTGAAATAAAGATATTTTAACTTTGATACTGCTAATGCTAACATTTCGTCTGTCTATGTGTCTCAAATATACTTTTATAGCTTCTCAAACAAACCTTTGTAGTATGAAAAAATTTAAATTTTCGCTAGGTGTAAAATATTCTATTCCATTCCATTCTCTGTGCCACAGGTTAAAATAATTACATTAGTTTGGTGGCAATAACAATAATTCGCCCGCCGCCGCCCGCGGGGCGCCTTATGTTTCACAGATCACCAGATAGCGCCCATAACTTACGGGGTAGACAGCGCTATGGGACAACACAACTTACCAGATCAAAAAACGTTACATGTACTCCGTTTTGATTATTGAATTTATTGGGTCGAGTTTATTATTAAAGAGTTTTGGTAACAGGTATAGATATTGTTTAAGGAGAGTCGTCTTCTCATCATTTAAGTATAGTCAAGTGTGTGGCGAACCTGGTCAGAGTTTTTAAGCCGCACAATGACCTTTGACTTGGTTTTAACGACTGTAGTCAATCGGCAACAGCCGGGACCGACAGCTTAACGTGCCCTCCGAAGTACGGAAACGCCCGTGACAAATTGCCACTTTGGTGACCCATCAGGTTCCCTGCCTCTGTGTACGTTGCTTAACCTTACTGATCGGTTGAGATCAGCGAGCGCTTCTGGGCTACTTTGGAGCACTAAGCTATTATGATCCCACAAACACTTGACGAGTTGATGTCTTTTCTATATGAAGCTTTAGCATTTACCACCAAATCTCAAAATTATAGGAATTATTCTAACTAATTGAATTTTTGTTATGTTTTAATTTAAGTTTTTGTTATGTTTTAATGCCCGGGACTTTGAGACACCATTGATTATACAGGGTGACTTTTTTATCAGTACGCAAATTATTCTTACGGTGTCAGTAACGTTGATAGAACGTAAATAAGGAGGAAAAAAAATTTTTTCGTTTAAAAATTTTCAAATTTTGATACCTTTTTAACGTCTTAGAGGATAAATTCTGTAAAACGCAGAAACACGGGTGTCACAAATTGTGTTGAAGAGTACTATTACCAAGTTTCAAATCAATTGGACGATGTTATTATTTATCCATACAAAAATTTTGATTTATTTTCATGCTACAGAAGATCTAGCTTGAAATCTTTATATGAAACGATATAAAACAAAAAAATACGGGTCTGTTAAATTTTCATAAAGTATACGTATAAAAAAATTGCGTACTGATTAAAAAATAACGTGGTATGTATGAGGAATAGTCGACGTTGGTTGTAATTTGTAATTATGTAAGTATAATAAATCAGCAGCTTCAGCACGATGGCGACAAACTCGTGCAGCGCGCCACTTGGCTAACACTGAAACTTCACTTTGATTGCGCAAGGGGCCCCGCGCAAAGGCTTGCTCACCCTCTGGCGTTGTCAATGTTGACATTTTGACATAGGACCGCGGCGCATTACGCGCTATCACCATCGTACTCGAGCTGCTGGTTCCCATTTAGTAACAGCGTTCTTTAACAAGGATTTAAAAAATATGTTCCTATTTTAAAACGTCAAGCGCGCTTTAAACCAAATATTATGTCAGAGTGATGGGATCTCGCGCCCCCTGGGCCGATAAATACGAACGCAATGACAGGAATCCAACCTGACGACGCCATGAGTTTCAACCATAGATCTACAATTCTACATACAGTGTGAGTCAATGTGCACTTATTAAACTGAGGGAAACTATGCTTCATTTTATGGACACGAAAAATACTTTAAAAAATGTAAAAAAAAGAACTTTTTATGGTATTTTTAAAATTTTTGTTTGTTACTGTGCCCGCCGTATAAAAAAACTGTATAACTTTTAAACTAAATGATCTATCACGTTGAAATAAACTCAATAACGATTGGAAATAACAGGATGTTTTCATAAAATTAAAAGCGAGGAAAAACAACCGCCTCAATTGAAAATAAAAAAAGATTTGTAACAGAAATCAGGTTTGTTTTTCGTCAAGTTTTATGAAAAAATGAAAAATTCAAAATGAAAAATGAAAAATTTCTCAGTAAAACGCACCATTACCTAGTTTTTTTATTACTTTAATTTATTTTACATTGTATTAGCCATCTAATAATAAAAATTTCACGTTTGTAACTCATCCCTTCACTGTTACAATATCTCAAGCCATTTTTTTCTTTTAAATAAGTATGTTTCTTTTATTTTCTACTAGCTTTGCGCCCGGGACTTCATTTCCGTGGGAATTTTCTCGTCAATTTTTGAATTTTTTTAATAATGATTCTGCTATTCAGGATAGAGAGAAATACAACAAATCAAAAATCATGAAAATCGATCCGGTCATTCTCCAGTTATAAGTGTTCAAACAAACCCGACTTTGTTTTCAACCGACTTCAAAAAAGGAGGAGGTTCTCAATTCGACTGTATTTTTTTTTTGTAAATTTGTTACGCGATTACTCCGGCAACTGTTGTCCGATTTTCAAAATTCTTTATTTGTTCGAAAGAGTATACTCCTGAAGAGGTCCCATAAGAATTTTATCGAAAATGATTCAGCGCTTTTAAAAAAAATCAACAAAAACAAAATATACTACAAACTAGAACATCATCTAAATAAATGAATGACATTTCTGTTTGTAGTTATTTGCTAAAGGCATTGTAGTCCGCAAAAAACTAGATATTTACTTTGTGCGAACTGTTGTTGGGATTGAAGTCGGTGACTCATACGTTTTTAACGTGGAAAATTATATGTATACGTATTTAAAGATTTTCTTTTATATTTGTTGTTTTCAGTGAATAAAGTTAGGTATATCCATGTTTATCAGTTTTCATATTGATTTTTTTAAGAACATAACCACATCTATTTTCCTATATCAATGGTCAATGGAATCCCAAGCGCGCCACATTCAAATTCAAAATTGAAATTTTATTTCTGTTCTAATGGTGCGATGTCAAATACTTTTATTTGTGGCCAGCATTTGGTGTGAGATATATTTTATGCCAGTGTTCTTTCGTTTTTGATTACTTTTTGCTTTTGTTTTAAGATGAAAAGGTGTCGTAAAGAAGTCCTACAAGTTTTAGCAAAGTATCAAAAGTTTTTGTAGCTATATTTTTGCGTGCTATAAAAATTGTACTGTTTGTTAAAAAATGTCGCCCTTATCTCGCTCGTAAAAGTGCAGATGTTAACCTGACGTGATGCTGTCTTTTCAATAATCACACAAAAAAATTAGAGTTTACAATATTTATGGACTTGTCTCAAAAGGGGATTTCTTCCAGTTGACCTAGTATAATTTATATCTAGTTCTTGTCTTTGTCATCCCATAGAAGGAAATACCGTGATAAAATTCAATATGATTCAATATTTAGAAACTCTTGCGTTTTAGCTATCTCGATGTGAATCGATCGCGTGACACGCGGGTAGGAGGACGTATCGATTTTGGAATCGATTTGTATCGCTCGCGAGTGGGTTACGGGAATTGAGTCAGGCGAGGAACAATGATGTATTTTGTAGATTATCGACAGGGATATAGAGTATACCGTATGGTGATCGGTTGAGAATAAAACCACCCCATATCTTTCTGTGGGTGTCGTAAGAGGCGACTAAGGAAACACAAATGAGACCTGCCTCTTAGTAATCCATCCCAGGCAACGACACTTCATTTTTTTTCTGAATCTGAGGTGTTGTCCTATGGTATCATGCGGTGTGTTAGGCTCTGTAAAGGGCCGTCTGGTTCGCGACCACCCTCCTACTGAAGTCCGACGCCAAACAGCTTGCTGTCGGTGCGTGGGAGTACCAGTGCCCTTATAGGCATTTTCTAGGTTAACTCGCTCCATCGTGGATCTCATCTTTGACCTTTATGGTCAAGATTGAGGACAAGAGTTAACTCATCTTATAATAAATAAATAAAAAATACAGTTTAAGTCAGTCCCACAGAATACTACTAGATATCATGTTTAACTGTATTACAGACTAGGGTGTTTTTTAAGTTTAAGGTGACTTTGATCAGCCAAATATCGCAATTTACAAGTGTTGCATTTTTGTTTTGTTGCAATCACATGCTATATTTGCTGCCGCATTTACCGATTAGAAGTTTATTTACACTTTAAAGGCAAATTCCTAGCGACCAAAAGCATAATTAAAGTTACTCTTGATTTGAAAGTCACCCCAGGCGTTAGGAAGCAGAATACAGCAGTTGGTAATGACCTAGATTTGTAATCCGAAGTTCACGGATTCAAACCACTAAAAATTCTTCATCTTTTCGGATATATGTACGGATTTCTAATTTCTAATTATCACTTGCATCGTGACCCGCCCGTCCAAGAAAATTCTTTTTTTATTTTATTTATTTACTTCTTTTATATTTATTTTTTATTATGAGATGGGTTAACTCTTGACCTCAATCTTGACCAACGTCATAGATGAGGTCGACGATGGAGCGAGTTAACCCATAAAATGCCTATATCCTACGCACCGACGGAACACAGCAAGCTGTTTGGCGTCGGACTTCGGTAGGAGGGTGGCCGCGAACCAGACAAGAGCCTACCACACCGCATGAGACCATAGTACGCCACCTCAGATTCAGAACAAACTGAGGTGTTGTTGCCTGGGTTGGATTAATAGGAGGCAGGTCTCATTTGTGTTTCCTTTGTCGCCTCTTACGACACCCACGGAAAGAGATGAGGTGGCGTTATTCTCAACTGATCACATTTTTTATCACGTCCATGAATTAATATGGAAACCACTGACATAAAGTGTATGGACTGGCAGTCCTCTATAAATTACAGCATTTGTCTCTAGGATGCATTGAAAGTGACAAATTCGCAGGTATTTTGACAAATTGAACGGAACTTGACGCAGTGAATTGTAAACAATTTGAAATATTTGAAAATTTTGTTAAAATTTAAATGTGAATTTTTGTATAAAGTTTTATTAATATTTAATTTTGTGACCATGACAATAGGTATGCTTGGTTTGTAAATATAAACAGAAAAAAGGAGATAATCGGTCAATGTACAAGTATGTTTTTTACCCGACTGCCAAGGAAGGGTTATGTTTTTCGCGCGTATCTTGTATGTATGTATGTTTGTAAATTTCTTTATTACCTCGTATCTTCCAAACGGCTGAATGGATTTCGACAATTAAGGTATCGTTTGATTTGTCTCAAACACCCGAATGTTCTTAGGTAGGTGATTTAAAAAAAAATACAATATGGTGGAGTTTTGGCACCAAATTGTAAGTTCTTAATTTATTTTTTCTCGCCAATATCATCGAATGGGGTGTCATAGGACAGCTTTTTAAAAGATAGAAGGGGTTTACTATTAACGTTTTTCAATTCAGCACTCCGTTTGCGAAACATTAATTTTTAAAGTGAAAATTTTTGTCAAACTCGAGTCCCCCCTCTCTACCAGCCAAACTGTTGTTTCTAAAAATGTGGAAAAATTCACGATGGTAGAATATACGACGAAATTAAAAGGAAAACTATCAAAGATAAGTTGACCCTTCAAGTTAACGAATAATGGTCGACCAAGTGCCAAACATTGTTGGGATTAATAAGAATAATATATTTATTACTATTAGATCCTTGGTACTACAGAGCTGAAATTTGGCATGGTTATACATATCAATTGCGCCGACAGATCTAACATAAAATGTTGGGAAAATTTGTTTTTCGGGTGTCTCCCATACACATGAAAGGGCGACGGACTTTTTATTTCTCGCCAATATCATCGGATTGGGTAACATAGGATAGCTTTTTAGAGTTCCGTAGTAATCTACAAACCCTTATAGTTTCGCCATATCCGTCTGTCCGCGGGTTTCCTAAGAAACTCTTGGTACTATAGAGCTGCAATTTGGCATGGTCATATATATAAACTACGCCGTCAGAACTGTAGGGTAAAATCTTATAAAAAAAAAATTCTGGTGTCTCCCATAGACGTGAAGGGCTATGATTTTTTTTTTCTCGCCAATATCATCAAATAGGGTGTTATAGGACAGTAGTACTATATATAGCAAAATTAAAAGAAAAACTATTACACATAAGATGGCTCTTCATGTTTGCGAATAATAGTCGACCGAGTGCCAAACTTAGTTGGGATTAATAAGAATATATTTACTAATATTAGATCCTTGGTACTAGAAAGCTGAAATTTGGCATGGTCATACATATTGATTGTGCCAACAGATTTAAAAAATAAGATTTTGTAAAAAAAAAGTTTTCGGATGTTTCCCATACACGTGAAAGGGCAATGGATTTTTTTTTCTCGCCGATATCATCGAGTGAGATATCATAGGATAGCTTTTTAAACGTTTCACGCTAACAGTGAGGCGAGCCAAAAGCGAAGCTGTAACATATTGACATGTCAGAAGTCGTTTAATAGGTTTTTGGGGGTGCTAATTACGAAAATGACATCAAAATTATACATAATCACCACGCGACCTGCTTTAGCAGCAGCTCGATATTATTATATTATTCCTAACAATAATATTATAGCAAAAAAAAAATTCGCGCTCGCTTCGCTTGCGCAATTAATACTTTCATTCTGTTGTTATTAGGCCAAACTACAGTTATTTCTGAAACTACAAACTTTTTAATACATTTTTTTAATACTATAGTAGTTGGTGATTTTAACATCGACTATGACAATATGCTCTTAGAATTAAGAAGCCAGCTGCATATTTGAACCATGCTGCTACGGAACCCTACAATGCGCGTGGCCCGACACGCTCTTGGTCGGTTTTTTAAAGATAGTAGGGGCTTACTAATAACGTTTTTCGATTCAGCACTCCTTTTTCAAAACATTAATTTTTAAAGTGAAAATTTTTGTCAAACACAAGTCTCCCCCCCTCTACCAGCTAAACTGTTGTTGTTAAAATGTGGATAAATTCACGGTGGTAGAATATGCGACGGAATTAAAAGGAAAACTATCACAAATAAATTGGCCCTTCAAGTTAACGAGTAATAGTCGACTTAGTGCCAAACATTGATGGGATATAAAGATTATTATGTATTTACTAATAGTAGATCCTTGGTACTACAGAACTGAAATTTGGCATGCTCAATGCTCTTATTCATCCCACAGATGCGTAAAATAAAAACTTGAAAAAAGTTTTTTTTCGGGCGTTTCCCATACACGTGAAAGGGTTATGTATTTTTTTACTCGCCAATACAAGGTTCCACGTTATAAGTAACGCGGGGCGAAAGCCAAGCTTTAATATATTGACATAGGTGTCGTTTTTACTATTACGCACTATTATACTAATAATTACGCACTAATAAGCACTATTACGAAAATGACATCAAAATTATAATTCAAAATGTTCGTGAAATTAAAAAACTAAAAAAACATACAAAAGTATTTTTATTTTAAAAAATGCCTACTTTACATTACAACAAGAACAATCCAACAATTACAACAGAAAACTCGCGCGGCACGCCACTCGACTGACGATGGTACAATTTCACCTTGATCGCGTGAGGGCCCTGCGCAAAGGCTTGGTCGCCCTTTGCCTTTGTCAATGTTGACATTTTGAAATAGGACCGCGGCGCATGCGCGCAGAAATATCGTGCTCGAGCTTCAGTTGACGTCGCTGAAACTAAGTAATGTGAAGCTCTAAAAAACCTCCTAAAAAAATAAAATTCGCGCTCGCTTCGCTCGCGCATTCAAGTCATTCGTTCTGTTATTCTAATATTTCTTTATAGGTATTTGGAGATTTTGACGACGACTATAACCATAACGATAGTATAACACTTTTAAATTAATACGTAATGTTAACGATTAATATACAAACGTTTGTATCCACGCGAGGTGGTTCTTAAACTATACGAGGTGGTTCATGTAAGGCTCGTTTTTATTAGACGTTATTAGCGGTTTACTGTGAACTCAATATGCTCATATTTGAACCATGCTGCTACGGAACCCTATAATGCGCGTAGCCCGACACGGTCTTGGCCGGTTTTTGTTTTGTTTGATACACTATCACTATCAATAATTCTACATCTTGTCCGATTTACATAGGTCATAAAATTAGGTACACGTTTTCGTTCAGAAAAGTGTGCCGGAACACTAAAAAGTCTAAAATAAAATAAATTATTTAAAAAACAAAAAACCCGACTGCAAAAACATCAACAGATAAGTAACGCACTAAAAAGAACGAAACAAGATTGAGAAAACAAACTACTAAAACTAAAACCCAATAAACTCTACTATGGTTTAACAGACTGAATTATGAGTTGAAAGCCTAAGTTACCTAAATAATTTACATTATGTTTGGTAGCAGGCGGGACCCATTCGCTAATTATAAACCGAAAGAAAAATAATGGGTCCCGCCTGGTGCCAAACATAATGTAAATTATTTAGGTAACTTAGGCTTTCAACTCATAATTCAGTCTATTAAACCATAGTAGAGTTTATTGGGTTTTAGTTTTAGTAGTTTTTTACCAACTGTTTTATTGAGAAATGTTGTTTTAAAACGCCTTCATTCTACTTTAAATGATTAGAAATTGTCGGGAAGACATTCCTCTCTTTCTAAGGGTGGGTTGTACCATCTTACTTTAACAATAACAAACGTCAAAATTTCAGTTAAAGTATCGGTTAGGCCAGAAATGAGTTGCACCAGTTGACAATTTGTTAAATAACGTCATAACTTTAACCATAACCGTAACTGCTCACTTTTCGCTGGTTAGTGTTATAGTTAGTGTTAAGTTATCCGTCAAATTGACAAACGCGTTGAATATAACCTCTAAACATCATGTCCCTGCTCCAAGAAATACTCGTGGAAACCAGTTCTGAAGACGAAACTGATGATATTGTCAGTGTAAATAGAAAAAGAAAAGTATACTTACCTATACTTCGTTTTTTTTCGTATTAGAAATTATGTAAACAAAGCAGCAGTGGTAGTAATCATTTTCTTACAAACAGAAAAACTATGATAAAATAAAGAGTTGAAATAAAACAATTGGAAGGCCTAAACTATGCCACCAATAATATATTTTTGTTTTACTCTACAACAATGAATTTGTCATAACGCCGAGTAGATCTTTGTTCTGTTAAGTACTCTTACTAGGTTGACTGGAAGAAATCCCCACGTGGGATAAGTCCGCCTTTGTAAACTTCCTATTACTGTAAACGTATTATCATTGTACAATAAAGAATAAATACATACATACATACATACATACATACATGACTGATAATAATTGCTCTGAATAAGAAACGGAGAGCAAGTTGAAACTATTTTAGATAAAGATCTTGCCAAACGAAATAGATTTATTTTAAATATTTTAAAACCCCCTTTCTGAGTAAGGCGGTAAGGCGGTTGATGAAATGTCTGGTTTTGTCTCAGTTGGATTATTGTGATACAGTGTAGTGTATGATCCGTGCCTAAACCAAAAGCTGAAAAACAAGTGCTGACAGTGCAAAACTCGTCTATCAGATTTTGTTTCAACGTCTCCAAACGATCCCATCACAATCTTCTTAAATACTTACAACATACTAAATACGAAAAGTAGAAGGACGTTGTAATTTAATTTTCAAACTAAAGAAACTTGAGATCCCTGCGTAACTAGCTAGAAAACTTAAATAGACTAGCGCAGGCCCAGGTAAAAAGAAGTAAGAACGATTTCCTAAGTTGGTTTTACTGCACTCTCATATATCACTAGATATTCAAAGTTCCCACCATCTTCAGGGTACTGACGGCAGTAATCTGATACTTAATCGGAATCATCGCGATCGGAGTCCGAATCGCCGCTCTCTGGATATACAATACCATCTTTTTTTTGCGCTTACTTTTAGCGCCCATCACGCAAACTTAAGTTATAATAAAATAATAATCCAAAACTTTTTACAATAGAGAAAAAATGTTCACCAAAGCTGACATCAATGAAATGAAGTGACATGAGGTATTTAACAATTTATTTCTATGTCTATGAGTGACACTATGTCTATGGTTTCTACGATTATGTTTAGTATTGCCATTTAAAAATGTCACCCGCATCGAATTTGGGGTAAATCAGGCTTCATTTGACTTGCAACCCCTTTAACTTTAACAAAGCTAACGAATTCGCTGGTGCAACGCATTTTGCAGTAACTGTTAAAGTCAGAGTTACTGTTAGTGTTAAATTTGACACAAACTTTTACTTTAACTGCTTCTGTGGTGCAATCCACCCTAAGTATATATATCCTCGTGGCGCCCAAGCGCCTTTCGAAACACCAAAATAAACATGGCGACTACAGCCCAGACACTTTTCCCAGGATCGTTTAATTCCCGCCCACGAGCCTTTCAGAGAGCCATCATAAAAAAATAGCTACAATTTTTTTAAATTTCGCGCTTTTAACGAAATAATCTATTACATTTCTGAACGAAATATTAGAGAACAGTTTCCGGTATGCTATCATTGGCTGTAGCTTTTGACAGACGTCATTTTGAAGAAAATAGATGACGGCAAGGCTGGGTTGCGAGCACGTGGTAAGTAAATCATATTTATTTACAATATTCAATGATTTTTAAGTACGTGTTTACGCAAAAAGTTGCTCAATAATGAGTACAACTTACAAGGAAATAGTTAGTTGGCATTTTTAGGGCTTCATTTCTGTATTATCTTGGGTTGAAACAATATGTACTCTGAAAGGGCGGTTGGGTCGAATTGAGTATTAGGAGTATTTTTTTTTAATTTATGGCCTGGTGACAAAGACCTTTAAGTCTGTAGTAAATCACTGAAACTGTTCACTAACGCTCTGGAGGATAAGTTCAAGACGCTGGACTGGAAAGAGTACGGCATCAATATAAACGGTGAACACATCTCGCACCTACGATTTGCAGACGACATCGTCATTATGGCTGAAACGCTGCAGGATCTTCAAAGGATGCTGGACAGTCTAGCTAATGCGTCTCAGCGTATAGGGCTCCGGATGAACTTGGATAAAACCAAAGTCATGTTCAACGAACATGTTGACCCGGGGCCGGTCGCGGTAAACGGAGTTCCCCTCGAGGTTGTTTCTGAATATGTGTACCTGGGACAGATGCTCCGAGTAGGTAAAAACAACTTCGATGTGGAAGCTAAGAGACGGATACAGCTGGGCTGGGCAGCGTTTGGGAAACTCCGCTGGGTCTTCACGTCACCCATACCTCAAAACCTGAAAACGAAAGTTTTCAATCGGTGCGTCCTACCCGTGATGACATACGGAGCCGAGACGTGGCCACTCACAGTGAGACTAGTCCACCAATTTAAGGTCACTCAGCAAGCTATGGAAAGGGCTATGCTCGGTATTTCTTTGAGGGATCGGATTCGAAACGAAATAATCCGTCAGAAAACCAAAGTTACCGCCATAGCCCGGCGAATTAGCAAGCTTAAGTGGCAGTGGGCTGGTCATATCTGTCGTAGAACCGATGGCCGTTGGGGCAGAAAAGTTCTAGAATGGAAACCACGAATCGGCAAACGTAGCGTAGGGCGCCCTGTTACTAGGTGGAGTGACGATATTCGTAAAGTAGCGGGTAGTGGTTGGAGGAGGAGAGCTGAAGACCGAGCTCAGTGGCGGGCCATAGGAGAGGCCTATGTCCAGCAGTGGACTGATACAGGCTGATGATGATGATGAAATAACTGTAGTAGATAAGAAAGAGAAGAAGAAAGTTGAGAAGCGTTATTCCATTGAAATTTAGCTTAATAAAACATATAAATCCTAAAAAGTTGTTTAATTTCATATCATTTCATATTTTCACTTAGTGTAGTAAGTGTGGCCCAAGCGCCTCTGTAAAGAACAAAAGATAGATAAATAATTTAATTTTAAAATAAAAGCTAATATAATCATGACTTTACCCTAAAAGTTCCACTGCAAACCGACAACTCTTACACATTCAATTTTCAACTCAAAACCTTGGGCGTTTAGGACTATAAAAAATATGTACTTTGAGAAGGCCATTCGGGTTGTAATCTAAGAAGACGCAAAAAATCTCTGGGCGCCACGAGGCTATAGTAATGTTAAAATGACTATAAAAGAAAAAAAATCGCATTTTCAATTTCGCTTGATTCGCCTGCTTCCAAAGACAGTCGATAAAAACAATGTCGATAGAAACATGTTATAGGTATATTAGTGTAAAATATTACTTAATGTTACTTACAATGTCAAACAAAATCGATTTTATTTTGTTGAGTACCCATGATTACTTTTTTAGGGTTATGTAGTAAACTACAAAGTTATAGTTTCGTCATAGTTTCGCAATTTTCTAAGAGACCCTTGATACTACAAAACTGCAATCACACCTTAGTACCTAAGCTTTTCGAGATAACAAGTAATGTTTGATTAATTTGCGCGTCGCTCGACACGCTCTTGAATGATTTTAGATAAATATTTAAGAGTTTACTAATCTTCATAAGAACAGTAAGACAGAACACCTAACCAACCAAATTTCTTACAACAGATTTCCAACCGACGAAGTTTAAAATAAAAAATCGTTTCAAAATATGAATGTTTCGAAGAATTGGACATCAAAGAAAAGCCACGAAATATGTCTGAAACATTTTGACCCTAAATGGTTTCTATGAAGTAGGAAATTGTTAAAATTTGGTAGTGTTAAGATAAAAATTATAATTTATTTTTTGATTTTGAGAACCACATCGATTTTTAGATTGAAAACGGTTATAAGTATTTTTAGGATGTCTTAGAAAGTTTGAACCTAGAGTCGCGTCTGTAGGTGTACATATTTTTTTATACATTTGTTTCGGGTTAACCCTTTTTAGAAACTTTTTATAAACCCTTTGTAGTTTTGGGCTACTTTTTATATTTTACTTATTAACTATACATTACAAGCGCCAGTTGTAGACTGCAGCCAAATAGTAATCAAGAAAACGGTATCTTAGCTACTTCGTAATTTTTTTCTCTACTTTTACTGCTAGTACTTTTACTGGTAATTTAGTACGAAACGCATGCCAAAAAAGCCGTAAGGCCGCCTATGGGCATTTTTGTTTTCTTATTGACGGCCGGTTTGGTCAAGTGGTACTGACGCTGCCTCTTGATCGGCGGATCCTGGGTTCGATTTCCGGTCGGGGCAAATATTTGTGTAAAAAGCAGATGTTTGTTCTCGGGTCATGGGTTTTTGTGTCTGTCTTTGTGTGATCCAAGGGACCCACGACACAAGGGAAAACCTTAATGTGGGCCTTTGAGTGTGAAGCGTTTATTATTTATTATTTTACTAGCTTTCCGCCCGCGGCTCCGCCCGCGTGGACTACAGGTTATATCGTGCCCAACATTTTCTTTGCTATAAACCTCACGGAGCCCAAGACCTTTCCAACGAATGCAAAACCGTGGAAATCGGTTCGTGCGTTCTGGAGTTATAGCGTCAGGAAGGAAAACCCGACTTATTTTTATATAGTAGATTTATTAGTTGACCGTTATCAAATGGTAAATGTTAGAAAATAAGACACTAATGTGAGAAAATGGTTTTATTGTTTACGCAAAATTGACGCTCTGCTGTAAGAAAAACAGATCATCTTATACTTACATACTTTTGGGGAAAAAGAAAAAATTAAGCTCTACATTCCGCTAGAGAACATAAATAGTCGACTTATCGACTTTTGGTCCTCACTTGTTAAAAGTACAACTTGAGCTGATTGCCAAGGCAAAGTACTAAGCTCTAAGGCAAAGTACAACTTGAGCTGATTGCCTGCCTACCCCGCTGGGAAATACATATAGTTTGTCGACTAATCGACTTTTGGCCTCACTACGTCGAGTTCGGTTTTCTGCCGCTGCCGCCTACAGCGCCACAATGGCGAAAATCAAATGGTCTCGTTTTTTATTTGACAACAGCCAGTCTAGTGGTATTTAACTTATTTTTTCTATGTCTATGATGGAAACCTATAAAAGGCAAAGGAATCTATGACCCTACAGCCATGTCTTCAATGGAGTGTAAAGTTTATTTTGCCATGTAATATAATTTTAGTTTTAAAGCTGTATTTTTCATATACTGCATCAACTTTGAAACAATTACCGATTAAAACTCAAAAAGTAAACATGAGTTCTTCGTGTCGCCTGTCAATCCCACTTCATGCATTTCAACATTTTATTGCCGACAATTTGAACGATTTGACGATATCGAATCGATATCGAATCGATTCTAGTAATAATCCGAGCTCGGTCCTAATGGAACCGAGTAAATATTTAATTATGCCTCTTGTGTGTAATGGTAACGCGTCGGATTGACTTGATTTGGTTATGATTCGTTTTGATTTGTTTTTGATTATCTGTGGTGCCGGTCAAATTACAACGGACTGGGAATATGATGCTCTTATGGGTGTCCATAGTTTTTAGTTATCAAAAGCGTTTCCGTGCTTCGTAGGGCACTCGGCTATTATCAGTTGGCTACAGTCGTTAAACCAAGGCATCACCCCAAGCACAACCCACGAGTCGCGCTGCTCAGCAGCTCGAGCACTACGGTGACAAACTCGCACGGCGCGCCACTCGGCTGACGCTGAAACTTCATTTTGATTGCGCGACGCATTACGCGCGCTATCACCATCGTACTCAAGCTGCAGAAGTTAATAAATCACTATGAGATCATGATTTCTATATCTCAATATATTATATATATATATGTAATATTTAATGTTTTTCATCATTTATTTGTGTGTATGTATATGTTATATATTTAGGTATAAATATGTATAAGGTATATTACTCATTGCACGTCTACCGCTTCACCTTCTGTATCGGTTCCTTCACACCCCGGTTGCCTGGAAGAAATTGCTCTATAGCAATAAGGCCGCCGGATTGTACACTACATCATGAACATTTGTTTTTGTTTAATGTTATGTTTTATGTTTTTTTTTGTGTGCAATAAAGAGTATTGTATTGTATTGTATCAAAATTAAATCACTGTCAAAATAAGGTTTCGCTACCATCTGAGTTGCGAGACTCGCGGGTTATGCTTGGGGTGCAGATACCCGACGGCTGGTTGGGTCGAGTGGTAGTGATGCTACCACTTGATCAACGGGTCCTGGGTTTGATTTCCGGTCGGGGCAGAAATTTGTGTAAAATACAGATGTTTGTTCTCGGGTCAAGGGTGTTCGTGCCTGTCTTTGTGTATGTTCCAAGGGCCCAACGACACAAGGGATAACCTTGGGCCCTTGAGTGTGTATAGTTTATTATTTATTATCGTTTTTACCATTTGGCGGTTTGAAAACTCTGAAAACACGGTTAATTAATTCGCCACATTAAATACTTGATCTAATGAAGTTTCCTAAATGAAATTGGCTGAAATCATTTTATTCGTGCCGGCATCTTTTAAATTAGAACATAAATCGAACCATTTCAGAATTCCGACACAATTACATGAAGTGCATCATTTAAAATTTTATTCGTATCCATAAAAGTAATGAGTGTGTAAGCGATTGGGGTCAATTCTGTGATCGTTCGATTGAGCCGTGTGAATTTTGTGATGTTTTTCGTCGGTGTGAGGAGGCGTGTGTTGAGCACGAGCTGTATGAGAGCTAATCTCATGTTAATAGTAGTTATTACGAGCAGTTATTAGTAATGTAGGCGGGATTGATGCGTCAATCTGCTTTCCATATCGATAAAGTAGACAAAAAATCAAGCTATGTACAGTATTCTTTTTTTTTTCTTTACCAGCCCATAAAGGTCCCCACCGAGGGGCACGGGCCTCCCTACGAAACACGAAGCGGATTTAGGCCATAGTCCACCACGAGTTTTTAGACCGCGCGCCTTTCAAAAACGAATTTTCTCAGACATGCGGGTTTCATCACGATGTTTTTCTTCACCGCTTAGCAAAAGATAATTAATTATAAATCCGTTCATAAATCCGAAAAGACGAATTTAGTGGTACAGGCCCACACCAGGATTTGAACCCGTATACATACAGTCTTCACGTGCGTTAAATTACACTACTTACACATGACGCCCATGATCATCAAAGCTAAGCATCAGCAGCTCGAGCACGATGGCGACAAACTCTTGCGGTGCGCCACTCGGCTGACGCTGAAACTTCACTTTGATTGCGCGAGGGCCCCGCGCAAAGGCTTGCTCGCCCTCTGGCGTTGTCACTGTTGACATTTTGACATAGGACCGCGGCGTATTACGTGCGCTATAACCATCGTACTCGAGCTGCTGATAGTTCTAGTACCACTTGACGCTACGTTTGACATATGAAGTAAAATTTTCGGTTTAAAGTCAATAACACTAAAATTTTAAAAAAATATACCTTCAACATTCGATTGCTTATAAATTTTAAACGGCTGATTCAATTTTGATAAAATATAGATAAGAACCATTTCAATTATGTCAACTTTTAAACAAAAAACACCGCATCGAAATCGATTTAGGAGCTACGATGCTACAGACATACGTATAACCACCCCTTTTTTTGTCATGGGTTAAACTAGTTTTATTTCATAGAACATTCAAGATGTTACTTAAAATAAGTCAAATTAATATATTACATTGTCATTTTTAACTTTGCACCTATTCGCAAAGGTGCAGTCTTTCCCTAAGAAGAATAGGCAAGAAACTCCGAGGGAACAGGATGAAAGTTGCACATTTTAACCGTGTGGTGATCGGTTGAGAATAACACCACCCCATCTCTTTCCGTGGGTACGACACCTAGGCGACTAAGGAAACACAGATGAGACCTGCCTCCTAGTAATCCATCTCAGGCAACGACACTTCATTTTTTAGGGTATCATACCTCCTACCGAAATCCGACGCCAAACAGCTTGCTGTGTTCCGTCGGTGCGTGGGAGTACTGGCCTTTAAAGGCAATTTTTGGGTTAACTCGCTCCATCGTCGACCTTATCTTTGACCTTATGGTCAAGATTGAGGTCAAGAGTTAACCCATCTTATAATAAAAAATAAATAAAAAAAACATACATAAGCTCACGCCTTTGTCTCATTAGGGTAGGCAGAGACCACAGATTGCCACCTGATACGATCCAAACACACCTCTTTCGCTTCCTCTACATTCATAATTCGTTTCATACATGCTCTTCAGATTCGGGTTCTTTTCTTTTCTCAGTACATCACCAATTTGGTCTAAGTACGTTCGCCTAGGACGCCATCTTCCGACCCTTCTTCAGTCTTTAATTCTTTTTCGTCTTTCACTGTCCCAAGTTGCTAGAAGAAATTTCTTAAAGAAATAAGCTATGCCTTTTAAATTCGTTTTTCTATTTGTCTGTTAAATAAAGTCTTCTACTACTAGTATAAACTGTATAATGTATCGTGTATCATACGGTACAGAAATATGGATTTAAGAGCAAATCAAGTCGCCTAACAGGTGTCGATATTTCAAACTCAGATAATTATGCTCTCGAAACGATTAGAAATTAAAATTGCTTTAGTGCTCTATGCTTACCAATTTAAGGTCAAGTGATTGATATTTAGTTTCTTTTTTTGTAAGGCATATTAATTCATTTTTCTTCCTCATTTATTTATTTATATAAGGACTTAGATATTGTTGACATAAAACTATTTTTGACATTTTTAAATTACCTTCTATTTTAAAATACCTTATATTTGCATTGCATACCAATTCTGGCGCAACACGCTTGTACATTTGCTTTTAATTGTCACCATAACTTGTTACCGTGTTTGTCCGCAATAAAGATATTTCATTTCATTTCATTTAACGTACAAGAAAATAAATTAAAGCATTAAGGTTTTCCCTGGTGTAGTGGGTCGCTTAGAATATACAAAAAAACACGAACGGCTATGACCCGAGAACAAACATCGACTCATTACACAAATATTTGCCCCTACCAGGAATCAAATACAAAACCCGTCGATCAAAAGGCAGCGTTATTACCACTCTACCAAACCAGCCATTATATTTTCAAAGTTAGAAAATGGCGTAGCATTCTAATGGTGAAATTTTTTTCAAATCGGTCCTGTAGTTTCGGAGCCTATTCAATGCAAACAAACAATCAAATCTTTCCTCTTTATAATATTATTGTAGATGAGTGATCTGCTGACAGTTTCAGTACGAAAAGTAATTTTTTTTTTTAAGAATTTCAACAGTTCCTTGGGGAAAATTGTTCAGTTTCGTGTGGAAGAATCGCCCCTATACGAAAACTTATTTAAAGTGCCCCATATCCTTTCCTGTAGGCATATTCCTAACTAGACCATGTTTCCTAGTTTTGAACATATTACAATACAATACAATACTCTTTATTGCACACAAAAAAAAACATAAAACATAACATTAAACAAAAAACAAATGTTCATGATGTAGTGTGCAATCCGGCGGCCTTATTGCTATAGAGCAATTTCTTCCAGGCAACCGGGGGGTGAAGGAACCGATACAGAAGGTGAAGCGGTAGACGTGCAAAGAGTAATTAATATAACCTAAATATATAACATATACATACACACAAATAAATGATGAAAAACATTAAATATTACATATTACATATATATATATACAAATACATATCTACTATATATACATATCTAGACACGTGAAAAAAAAAAGAAAAAAAAAACGTAAGAAAGGTGCTAGTAAATGACAACTTGCAACTTTAAGGAGAAGGTATTAATCAGGAAGGGATAGGAAATGAGCTTTTAGATTAGATTTGAAAGAATGGATAGAAGGAGAACGTCTTAAGGACACAGGGAGGGAATTCCATAAACGAATAGCTTTGACAGTGAAGGAATTAGAGTAGATATTACAACGCGTTCTTACCATGATTTAGACCAGTGAAAATAACTGCGAAAATCTAAACAATTTATGAAGAAAAAAATGATATTAAACATTCCAAGCGTGTTTAGTGTTCATCGATAAATTACCAACGCCCGCCGAACGACTTATCGATACGCCGAAAACCGACGATCTATCGACTGTCGGTAATCAACCATCAATCAGAAATGAAGACATTAGAATTTACACAGATATACTTGTATGGATACATGGACGAAGATATGTACTATACTCCGCGCCAGATATTAAGGTGGACAGGACAGGACAACGGAAGCGCTCGTAGCCCAGTGGCTCTCGCTGATCTCAACCGATCAGTGAGGTAAAGCAACGTATACAAAGGCAGGGAACCTGATGGGTGACCAAAAGTGGCAATTTATCACGAGCATTTCCGTGATTCGGAAGGTACGTTAAGTTTCGGTCCCGGCTGTTGTCGATTGACTACAGTCGTCAAAACCAAGTCAGAGGCCATTGTGTGGTTTAAAAACTCAGACACCAGGGTTAGCCAAGTTCGCCACACACTTGACCATACCTACACGATAAGAAGAAGAAGTGGTATAGCCAAAGTCAAAATTAGCAAAACTTTATAAAACATTCAGGATATTCATTAAAATATATCAAAGTAGTGAATTACATAATAAAACGCCATACACGCCATGCACTCAAATGCCCACACTAAGGTTTTCCCTTGTGCCGTGGGTCCCTTGGAACACACATAAAGACAGATACAAACACCCATGACACAAGCAATAATTATTTCAATATATTGACGTGTTCAAGCAACATTTTATATGTTCTACTAGCTGATGCCCGCAACTTCGTCTGCGTGTTGTATGTATTTTTATAGACCGAGTTTGTACTTTGACACAATTGCCGTTTTTTATTGAAGCAACTATTTCGTTCATATTTTCGTTATATGAAAGAATAGCAACTATTTCGTTCATATAAGGAAAAGCAATTTTTAAAAATATTTTTTATTTGAAAACTTGGCTAACTATGTCATATAAGGTTGATACTTAATACATTACTTTGAATCTGAAAACAAAGGTCAAACATAGTTGTTTCCTCTATCGCTTATATTTTCTATACCATTGTTACTGCTTTTGATAGATTAAGGTCCGTATTATAGAACGCGACTCAAACTCTGATCTATACTTAAGTAGCAGTCGTTTTTGATTTTTTGATACTGAGAGAGATAGACAATCAACACTTAACATGAGTCAGTGGTGCCTCTAAAACATCTTGTTGTCTTAACAATCCCACAAAAAGTGGTTAATTAATATTGTATTTCGCGTTTCTGTGAAAAACGTAAGGATTTTGTACTTATAAAAAATCAATTTTGATAAAAAAAAATATATGGAGTAAAAAATTTACGAAAATTGTATGTTGAAAGACCTATTACTTAGGTAAGTACAATAAATGGCACACGAATTCCTTAGAGCTAATTACGGACTTATTTTTCAGTGGAATAGAAGTTTCTGAAACAGGTCACCTATGTCAGTATCTAAGACAACCCCCGTGCATTTGAGATTTCAGCTAGCACGCTGCTTTTATTGTGCTTTGCGATAATTGTGTAAAAATGATTCAATAAAAAATTAAATTTAAGGTAGAAATGACTACGCTTTTCCCTTCAATGGACATTTGTAGAAATAAGCAAAGGTGTCAGTGCTTGATCCAAACTAAGAAACTTATTAGAATAGTAATATTATAATATTTATCCATGGCTTATATACGCAATGCTACGCTTGATGTAAACTAAAATCAAAAAATCAATAAATAGCCCTTATTTCATGTCAGAACATCAAAGCCATAGATCAAACCTATATAGACCATATTCAAAGTGGTTTTAATAAAACAAATGTCAATTGTCAGTTTCTATTGAGTTTCCCGCCTTTAAAAGTAAGAAATGCATTGAAAATTGATAAAACGGCAAATTTTTATTTTTAAGCAAAGGAATTTATGGCTGTACGGCCATAAATTCCTTTGCTTAAAAATAAAAATTTGCCGTTTTATGATATCCTGAAGATTGAATAATTTCATTCAGTTAGGGCCGAATTAAGATTTGAAGACTAAATACTTAATCAACTTCGTTCTTATTAACACTGTATTAAGTATTTAGTTTTGGTTCGTTAAAAAAGTGCATAATAGCCGAACTATTATTAATGGGGAAGCTGACAAAAGTTTCGATATTTTAGATATTATACGCCTACTATAATCCTCGTTGGATGTCATGAAAATTTAAAAAATTGCATATTGTTTATGAGTATATAATACGTTGTCTAAATTTTGCAATGCACGGACGGCCCCAACTCAGGTTACCACACGCGTGCACTCTGTGCTGTTGTGATAAGAGCGGTTTTGCAATGAAAATGGAGTAACCTGATGCGCTGGCCTCTGTACCAACAATGCAATGTATTTAGTTGGCAGCTGGCATATTCCAAATTTTTTGTTCAGTGCCAGTTCAGCACAGAAGTTTTTGTTTTATTTTTGGATATTTGTGGGTCAGTTACAATAATTTTAATTTCTTCCGACTCACTTATATTCGACGATAGCTCTTAAAAATAACATCTATCTAATTATAGAGCAGCACCCTCAGATTTTCTTTATAAAGTACTTTTTTAAAGGTGAATTTATGAAGTTAGAAAAAAGTTATTATTACCTACAAAGAAAACTCAATAAGTAGCATCATGGCAGAATACCAGCGCTGCAGTCTGGTACTGCATCAATATGCTGAGTCAGCGCCAATTTGATTGGCATGATACAGATAACACGGTGTAAAATAGTTTTATAAAATTATTTATTTCTGTTTCTTACTCTGTTTACTTCATTGTTTGCTTGCTGATTCATGTTTACTTGTATGTTTGTTATTTGTCTGTTACTGTGTTGTGCTGTTTTATGTCAATTGAATAAAGTGTCAATCTATCTATCTATCTATCTATCATAAAATCAATTAATAAGCACTTCACACTGTAACTTTCTGCACTAAAGTTTCCCTCGTATAGTTTGTTTACCCAAACCGGAAATCGAATCCAGAAACCGTCGATTCACAGGCTGTGTAACTCTACTACTCAACCAAACTTCCGACAAAAAATTAAGAAAGGATCTTTTATACAAAATATCTCATAAATCTCAATCCGGTCCTTTTATCAAATGCTACGTACTCATAGACATAGAAAAAATAAGTTAAATATCAACACTGTCTAGGGATATTACTTAATTTTTCATACAAAAAGGTGTGTTTGAGAAGCTATAAAAGCATACTCGAGACACATGGAGGGATATAATTTTAAGATGAGCAAGTGTTAAACCTGAATTTTCAATTCTCCTCAATGAATTTTGTTTAAATTGTTTTTTTTTTAAACGTGACGTAAACGAAAACAAAAATGCACTTTTTTCTGCTTTTTGTATGAAAATGGTGGAATTAGCGCAATTTTTTTTTCATTTTAGTCACGTTTTCACAAATTTCAAGAAAAATTAAATTCATTGATAAAAATTGAAAATTCATGTTTAGCACTTGCTCATATGAAAATTATATCACTCCGTGTATCTCGAGTATGGTATTATAGCTTCTCAAACAGACCTCTTTTGTATGAAAAATCATGCAATATCCCTAGACAGTGTTGATGTGTATATTTTTCTATGTTTGGCGTAAATAATAGAAAGAACTTGAGAAACATTGTAAGTGCCTATTCCATTCAAGGGTTGCCCTTGATTTTGATGGGATTCCATCAGATCCTGACTTGGTGACAATAAGACCACTTCTGGAGTATACTCTTTCCAACAAAAAAAAAGAATTTTGAAAATCGGTCCAAATGGCGGAGAAATCGGTGAACATACATAAAATAAAGATATACAATGGTTTAAGATTTCGTTGTCTTCCTTTCATTTAATTTACCAAGTTTGTTAGAAAGATTTCATCCTTATAATTGACCCTAACGATCGACGCAATAAAAGTGCAGGGTATTCTTACAGATTTTAGTCGGTTCGATTCCCGGTTGGGGCAAGCGAATTTTCGAAAATTCTTGAATGCAGTTTTCTTTCTTTTCAAAAATAAAGGAATGTTTTCTTCGAGTACAATTTTCTATCTACAGTATTAAGAGTACTTTCCCTTCAGGTGGCATTACAAAATTCCACCCTGTATACAGTCGAACATAAAACGTCCTCCTTTTTGGAAGTCGGTTAAAAAGTAATTCAAGTGATACAGTGTATCTGCTCCGATCCAGCGGCAGTGCTTCTCGCCGCCATAGTTCTTCGTAAACAAAACACTATCGGCTTACGGAGAATGAGAGAAGTAAAGAAATATAAATTGAAGACATAGCTAAGAAATACATATATTGAAGACCTGGCTGTATGGATGCAGATTCCTTTGCCTTTCTCGAAAGACATAAATTTAAAAAACAACATGTCCTTGCTTTTTAGCCCATGTATATGTCAAAAATACGTTGATCTCTATGGTATGAGTAAAATGTTCTGAAAAACACCTAGCTTTGAATTTTTTCAGGGGTTTTTGTTGTTGGTTTTATATTTACTGGCTAAATTTCGAGATTTTATGTAGCCTAAATGTTGACCGGGGATATAAGGTACCCCTATGCAAAATTTCATTTAAATCGGTCCAACAGTTACGGAGATTAGCCCGTGCAAACAGACAAACAGACAAACAGACAAACAGACAAACAGACAAACAGAGAAACAAAAAAATCTAAAAAAATCGGGATTTGTTTTATTTCTCTTCTTACATCCCCCTGACTCGGTTTTTAGCATTTTTTTTCTATGTACAGAAATTCGACCTCTACAGTTTTATTATATGTATAGATAGATGAAATAAACACTTTTGAGTTTGAGTTTACGCGTACTCGCAAAGGTGCAGTTCTATCACTCTACAAAGAAGTCGTCGCGACTCTTGTTTACTATTTTAATAAAGCATAATGCCTATCTAATTTGGAAGAATTATACTGTTAGTATAACAACCGTGCCAAACTAAATCAAACGAAATCTATGTGATAGTAAAATACTATACAAGCGTGATGATGGAATTCTAGAGAAATCGAGGAAACCGTCGAATGTAATGAGCAGCATTTTTGAAAACATTTAAATAACAGTATTATTTACACAAAACTAAGCCGAATTTAAAAATAAAACATATCCTGATCTGTTTAAAGTCGTTTTTTTTGCTATTTTATTTTTGAAGTCGATTTTTTTAAGTGTTTATGTTTTCCAACAGTGAGTCACTATCTATTCTATGCATTGTTTTCCGGCATCCAACCTGATTTATCTGCGTCCTAAAAACATTAGTCCATAAATATAATAACACGTTAACACCACCGCTGCGTTTATTAGATCAATAACTCTCAAACGGTTTATTATAATATTATTATTATAATAAGTATTTCACCGTAATTGGAGTACGTTATAATTATTAATACTGCGACTAATCGGTGATTGACTGCGCTATCCTTTCTAATTTTTTTTACGTCTCTTATAAAAGTAATATATCAGTTTTTGGACTGATTTGCAGGTTCATCGATAAATTAATATATTTCTCATCTTATTTTTTAACCGCTGCCGGTTTTGGTTCGACGGGTCCTGGGTTCGAATCCCAGTCAGGGCAAATACCTAAGGGAGTAGTCCAGACTATTTATTTATTTATCTCTTATATTTATCTATCATCCTTGTCACCCTGTCACCAACATACACACATATCTACAAGCACACACACACATACACACATTTATTTACCTTTTGTATTTATCAGTCATCCTTGTCACACTGTCACCAACAAACACACATATTTACAAACACATATACACACAAACAAAGTACACACACACACACACCACACATACACATACATAACACATTAGATAGTAGATTACTCTTTTCCGTCGGCTATGTACACACGCGCACCAAGGGTACGGCTGAAAACCAGCGTTGGGGCCTCGGCTTCAACACATGCTGAGCTGTGTCCTTTTTGACATCGCACTACAGCACAATTATACATTGTTTTGTCGTCTCCTGTATGTGTTCTTGTCCTGTGTTTTATATTGTATGTTATTTTATTTTCTTTGTGTTGTAGTGTTTTGTGTCAAATAAATGTCTTGAATCTATCTCTTGAATCTCAAATATTTGTGTAAAAAGCAGATGTTTGTTCTAGGGCCATAGGCGTTTGTGTCTGTCTTTATGTATGTTCCAAGGGACCCACGACACAAGGGAAAACTTTTACGTGGGCCTTTGAGTGTGTAGCATTATTTATCATTAACTGACAGACAGTTCAGATAGACAGAAGCATGACATATAAAATTTAATGTCCTTACTCACTGACTCATCAAAGCCCAGCTCAAGCCATTGGACTTGGAAAGCAGAAATTTGGCATAAAGGTTTCTTTTATAACGAATGCAAAGCATAAGGAATGGTTTTACTTAATTCCCACGGGAACGAAGTCTTGAGAATCCTTTAGTTTAATTATAAGACCTTCAATATTGATTACCTATCCAGCGTGGTTTAGACCAGCGATTCCTAAAGTGGGTTCCGCGGAAAAGTCATCAGGGTTCCGCAAATTTTTTTCAGTGAATTGCTTTTAAATGAATGGTTCCATAAAATTAAAAGGCTTTGTTGAGTGTTCTGTTGCTTTAAAAGTTTAAGAACCGCTGGTTTAGACTATGGCCTAAGCCCCTACGATGTCCTATGCTTTGACATTCATAAAAAAGGAGAGGAAGTACAGTGTATTATAGCTTTAAGAGGTACCTTTTGAACATCAGCTACCTAAAACGGAATGCCACTTGTTTGCGCCCACCATATACTACCAGCGCGTGCGCATAACTCTGCAGTAACGTCTCATTTATCCACCAAAGGAATATTCCTATTACTTCTTAATAACCGAACGGTTTGGTAGAGTGGCTTGAAATGCCGCCTCGGAGTTGACAGTTCCTGGGTTTGATTCCTGGTCAGGGCAAAATATTTTTGAAAAGGATATGTTTGCTTTTGGAGCTGAGTGTCAGGTCGAGCAAAAAAAAAAACATCCCAGCTGTATCATCGTTTTATCAAAGCTATCTCACAACTTTTACGGTAGAAGATCTGCGTTATGATACTAGCATATTTCTTTTTGGGAGGACCATCTAACAGTCTACCTTAGGATGATTGGGAGAAGTGCGTGATAGGAACATCTCATCTGAGTTCAGATCTATGTGTCGGGAACCCACGATACAAGGGTCGCTTTGAATTCGGGAAAATCATGTACCCTATGTCCATCACGGATAATGTAGGATTCTAATGGTGAAAGAATTTTTCAAATCAACCCAGTAGTTTCGGAGCCTATTCGATGCAAACAAAAAAACAAACTAACAATCAAAACTTTCCTCTTTATAATATGTATATGATAGATTTTCTTAATGTAATTGTATTTTGCGTAGTGAATAAATGTTCTGAATTTATTCACTACACAAAACACATTTATTCACTCTTTCCGTGGGTGTCGTAAGAGGCGACTAAGGAAACACAAATGAGACCTACCTCCTATTAATCCATCCCAGGCAACGACACCTGAATTTATTTTGAATCTGAGGTGGCGTCCTACGGTCTCGTGCGGTGTGGCAGGCTCTGTGAAGGGCCGTCTGGTTCGCGACCACCCTCTTACCGAAATCCGACGCCATACAGCTTGCTGTGTTCCGTCGGTGCGTAAGCGTACCAGTGCCTTAATAGGCACTTTCTGGGTTAACTCGTTCCATCATCGACCTCATCTATGACCTTGATCAAGATTGAGGTCAAGAGTAACCCAGCTTATTTTTTTTTACCAGCCCATATACGTCCCCACCGAGGGGCATGGGCCTCCCTTCGAAACACGAAGGGGATGTAGGCCATAGTCCACCACGCTGGCCCAATGCGGGTTGGTGGACCGCTCGTCTTTCGGAAATTTTCTTGGTCGGGTTTCATCACGATGTTTTTTCCTTCACCGTTGAGCAAGTAATAATAAGAAATCCGTACATAAATCCGAAAAGACGAATTTAGTGGTACAGGCCCGCACCAGGATTTGAACCCACGACCTTCGGATTACAAGTTACAAGTCTGGCTCATTACCAACTGGGCTATCACCGCTCTTGTGTGTAGTGAATAAATTTTATCTATGTCTATGTCTCCTGTAGTTTATGCCTTTGAACGTATGGCAAGCTCTAAAAAAATGTAAAAAGTATAGTGGACAGGGGAAACCCTGGGTTAAGTCGGAATACACCATTCCAAATGAGTACACAATTCATTAAACCAGATCAGGAGATAAGTGTGGAGGGACCCTTACGTGAAGTGAGACATTTTTCCCAATGAACAAGAATATAAGTCCGTTTTTAATGTGGTTGTTAACCTTAACATTGATAGAATGCAAAGATACAATCGGACTTAATGTTAGTTAAGATATAATTAGGTAACATTTACTCAGTTGTAGAGACATCCGTTAATGCTACTTTAAATATTAAAGCATTAGTATTTTTTAATATTAGTAAAAAATAATAAACACTACACACTCAAAGGCCCTCACTAAGGTTTTCCCTTGTGTCGTGGTTCCGTCGGAACATACATTAAGACGGACACAAACAGAAGTACCTGCTTTTTACATCAATATTTGCCCCAACTCGAATCGAACGAAAATTGAACCCAGGACCCGTTGATCAAGAGACAACGCCACTACCACTCGACCAAACCGGTCGTCACTGGGATTAAGCTGTGTTGTGGAGATTCAATCCGACCAATTACGATGATTAACGCATGCGCACTAATACGAAGCATCCGACGTCAGTGACTGAGGTGGTCTTACAAAGCTAATATTGAGGAAGAAATTACATCTAGTACCTTACCTTTAGGCCTATTTTGGAAAAAGCTATGAGTATACAAGTGTTAACGAAAAAGCAACTTAGTGATGTTACTTTTTGAAGTGAAAACTTCTTCAGCGGCGTTGAGCACTTTTAGTATGGGGAAAAAATGTTAAACTCGCGATGAACTCGCGTCAAATGTCACGTGACCCTGATAGAAAATGCGTAGGATAGGGTTGCCACCTTTTTTGTACT
The DNA here is from genome assembly GCA_949987775.1 of Aproaerema taeniolella. Taxonomy (NCBI): domain Eukaryota; kingdom Metazoa; phylum Arthropoda; class Insecta; order Lepidoptera; family Gelechiidae; genus Aproaerema; species Aproaerema taeniolella. The sequence goes on along the minus strand of OX465258.1, from coordinate 766,736 downwards.
TTGAAATATGGGTAAAAACCCGGACGGATGGCAGCCCTATGGTAAAATTATCTATGTGACATCCATATTTCATTAATCTGAGATTATGGATTTCATTAATCTGAGATTCGCAAATAGTAGTAGTAATAATTTTTCATCCATCCGGATAAGCAAAGGTTGGAGCCATACAGCCAAATCTTTCTTAAGTAATTTCTTCCACTCTAAGTCTTCATTTAAATGAAGGCAAAAGAAAGCCAAATCTTGAGTTTTCTATTTAAAAGGCAATATGCCAAATCTTTTATAATATTTTATATCATAGTTAGTCCGTGTATTTCAAATCCGATTAATATGTCAAATCCGTTAATTTCAAAATCCGCGATAAATATGTCAAATCCAGTGAAGCATTTTATAAAGTGTTTAAGTTCTAGGGAGTATAGTATTCTGTGTTAAATTCTCTTTGGCGTTTTTACAGAATATCTTAAAAGCTAGAGGAAAAGCGATAAATAGGTTGAAAAATTTTTGGCGATGCAAGAAGTTCCTGAAGAGATGGCGGGATGTCTTTATAGATTTCGAGCAGCTGATCAATGAAAATGATTCTTGCCAAGTTATGGGCAGGACAGCTTCGGGACAGTCATAAAAAATGTGTTCAAGAGTCTGTGCGCGCAAATACCGATAGACTATTTTACTGAATTGAAAGTAGACAGTTTGGTCGAGTGGAAAAGTTGCCAGATTGTAAGCAACAGGTCGAGGGTTCGAATCCTGAGAGAATAACGGACTCTTTTTGTGTATTTTGTTTTATTTCCATATTAATGCACAACGTTAATGTTTTCACTTCTGCCGGCACTCCCGGAGTGCAACTCGTTGTTTTTTTAATAGGATTTCTTGGTATATTTGAACGTTCTGACTCACTGGTTTACAGACGGCCAGCCCAAACTCTTGGACCTAGACAGCTGAAATTTGGCTAAAAGGCTCCTTTCATAACGTAGGCAAGGAAAAGAGAGGATTTTGTGAAATTCCCGTGGGGAAAAATGCACCATCTTTAATTTTAATATACCGTCTGAATGCGGTACAGTCTAGGTTTTTTTTCAGCAATGAAATGACATCAAATAGTCAAATTAACAGAAGAGAAGCTATAGTCTTTATTACACACCTAAAAACATAAGTATAACAAACAAAAACATCTTTATCTAATAGTGTATAAGAAAACGGCCTTATAGCTATCGGTTTAGACAAAACTATTTAACTAAACCAAACAAACTTTTTGAGAAGAAACTCTAGTAATAAAATCATTCCTCACGTCATAATACCATCAAGCCATCACCCTTTTTCCATGAACCACACCATAACAAATTACAAAACTGATGTAATTTAAACAATCGTCATCCGACGCCCACTCACAAATAAACATTTTTTTATTAATTGCCTTTTATTAATTTAAAAATGGAAACCAATTATCTCACAACAGGCCGCTTGGAGCCTCTAATTCTGACAATGTTCGATTTTTAAATATTTAAATACTAATCGACGCACGAAGATCGATTATTACATTTAGTTGTTAGATTTATAACTCTATTGTGTAATCTTACGTTATTTGGCCCAAAGATCTAATAACCAGGCCATAAAATCCAAAAAAATATTTATTGCGTTATTATTTTGTAGCTTTTGTGCTCGAGAATTTATTCATGTAAGTTTTCCTCGGGATGTTGGCATCTTCGCGCCAAGTATGGGTTACTCAAGTTTCATCAGGGAACGATTTAATCACATTTTTACCTACGCTGAATCAATAACAAAGATTTAAAAAAAACAAAGAGTTTTCATTAAACAGAGTTTTTTTAGAAGTTATAAAAATTAATTGAGCCACAGAGGAGTCAAATTTCCAAGAAAATCACATTCCTGTATTTTCAATTCTTATAAACATACCTATCCCTGTATTTCAGTGCAAATTATATTCTAAAAAGAAGGAATAATTTTTTTTTCATTTAATTCTTATTTAAAAAAAATACGTTCACAGGTAGAAACTTTATCATGGCTGTAACTTTTTTGTGAATCGCGTGACTCCCATCCCCATCTCCCATAAGGCTATATTTTCAGCTAACTCTGGTTAGGTAACCGGAGAAACATAGGTCTTTATTATCTTAACCCTAGCTTTAAGATCTTGTCTATTTTGGGATCAGTTAGCCTTACGTGCAATATCCGAGATATTAACATATTGCCGCGACTGGTAGAACTAGTTTCTAATATTCTGATGTTTTCAGATAATTCCTATGCATTTGTTAAAACTGCATCGCGAGCCACTCTTTAATTAGTACGTAGTTTCTTGATAGAATCACTTTGGTTCCTTATTTACATCCTATCTTATATCTCGCTCTAACTAATGGGTAAATACGTAAGAGGGAAAGAGGAAGAAGCTTTTGAAGATAGTGATCGGCGCAGGCGCCGGCACCCAGCGTCCTAATGCGAGTTTTAAATGTTTACTAATGAACACGATTATTTAAAGTGACGTTTTCAGATTTCTCATCGGCCTTTACTAATACAGACATCTTCGTACGATCAACAAACAAGGCTTTAGTTTATTTTGTTTGGGTTTAATGAGACAAGTATTTAGTTGTGAGTTTATTGGGTGATATAAAATGTAAAGGGAGGATCGTCTCAGTGTTTTTTCCCATACAAACGGCGTCAATGGATTCCATCCCCTAAATGTGTCAACGGATCCCTGTGAAATTTTTGTGTAGTACGAAGAACACCAAAAACTAGGTCCGTACGTTTTGATTTTTGTGATATTTTTAGTAGACAAAAAGATATTTGAGACTAAAAGTCAGCATTTTTCCCCAAAAAAATTCTCAACATTTAAGAGGTGACTGTTGAAAAACTAAGAACAATATTAGAAAAAACAAAACGTACAAACCTTGCTTATACGCTTACAAATCGACAGAAATCAAAAACGTACGATTTCATTAGGTTTTAGGGTAGGAATTCATTGACGCCTAAACTCATAATTTTAGAAATAAAACTCGGCATTTCGCCGGAAAGCGGCAATTGTCCCTTTCGCACAAGTCTGAGGCGGGTGGTTGACATCGAGACAGCATGAAAAACAACTGAAACGCTCCTCTTAAGTCAAATTGTAAACTGTAAATTTCTCTAAACTGAAAAGTTTTTCCCGGGGAGCCTTAACCTATCAATTTTCCAAAAAAATTGCATAATAGAAAGAATCTTGTGTTACAAGAGAATGCCGGGACTTCGTTTCCGGGGTTAAAGAATCACATCGAGCATTTATTCGATCAAAATGTTAGGTAAGTTAATGTATATTTAAAAATTTGATTTGGTAAAATAAAAAATTCAAAATCTACTTAATTAACTAACACAGCGAGATAATTATGTTATCAAAAGTCAATAAATATGATAATTATAAACTGATTGACAGAAATACCAATCAACTGAACAAATGAACATTAATTGTTAGTTAAAAAATAATTCAAATTGTAAATCACTTAAAATTTATCGATTTACTGACTAATTTTCTTGTTAATTTATGTCCTAAGATACTTTAAACCACAAATTTAAAAATGTCATCGAGTAATTTACTAATAAAAACAATCATAGCTTGGAATCATATTCGTAAATAATAGGCGAAGCGAAATGAACCAAAATGTGCGCACAAATTAGAAATAAATACAATGATGTATGTAAATCTGGCTATTTATACGCGTTGACTCTAATTGGTCGATAAAACGAACGGGCCTTTTACCACCGAAATCTCTTTCAAATTTATATTTCGAACCTTAAATCGAACACGCTTTTCGTCTCTTTCAAATGTCATAAAAACAAAGGAGATAGTTGTCTTTGTGGAATTATTTAATTTGGTAATCTTTTGTCAAAGAAAATTTGAATAAAGAATGCGAGTGGGGTCGAGTAGCCATTATTCGAAATTCGAATGAACCATTCTCATTTGTCAAATAAATCTGTCGTTTCATTGAATAGTTTTTATTTATTGTTTTAAATAAATGTCATACGGTCATTAGCATTCGGTATTTGGACTTGTAGCACGAGATTTTTGGAGTTTTTTTACATAAAAAACATGTCTAAACGATTTCAAGCTTATGACTTTAATATTCAAAGTCTAGTTATTAATTTGTCAGACGCTTTTATTTCAGCATTTTGATGAGGCTTAGGGCGTTAATTTTACGCAGACTTTTAAAAAGTTAATTTAAAAGTCCTAGAAAATAGTGGGTACCTATTCTGAAACGCAAAGTTATAGACACTAACCCTTACTACCCTATTATAAATGCGAAAGTAACTCTGTCTGTCTGTCTGTCCGTCTTTCACGCCTAAACTACTTAACCGATTTTTATGAAATTTGGTACAGAGATAGATTAGAGCCTGGGAAAGAACATAGATCACATTTTATCCCACAGTTGGGCACGATATAACCTGTAGTCCACGCGGGCGGAGCCGCGGGCGGAAAGCTAGTTAAATATAAATCCAAGATAGAGGCCAAACTAACATTAAAACGTAACATTTTACAAATTGACAAGTGAATTATGCGTTGCATAATGACTGTTCGTGTTCAATCGATCAATTTAAGCCGCAACAAGGAAAATCCTTCAAACATAAACTTCGAAAACAGTTTTCAAGAACGAATCTACCTTAAATTTCTGACACCTAACTAATCATTGTTATTAGGATCAACAATATACACGCTGTTAAAAAACCTCCTAGCTATATTCAAAATCCTGAACCAGTATCACTCAAAGAACACATTTAGGAAAAAAAATTTTTTTTAAATATTTTTTCAATGGGAATAGTTCATTTTTTACCTACACGTAGAGATTACTCCTACACCAGGCACGCGAGGGGTGCGGGTAGCGCTCGGGGGGTGCACCCGAGTGATGTCTACGTTTAAGAAAAAAAAAACATAAGTGCTCTGTAAGTGATACTGGTTCAGAATTTTGAATATAGCTGGGAGGTTTTTTTTCACCCAGTATAATTTACTACCATATACTAACATTTAACTGTGAAATCTCTATCTTTATTTGTGACTAACTTTCCGCCCGAGACTTCGTTCCCGTGGGAATTCGGGAAAAATATTCAGCTTATGTTACTCAGGGATAATGTAGCATCCTAATGGTGAAAGAATTTTTGAAATCGGTCCAGTAGTTTTTAAGTTTATTCGTTACATACAAAAATACAAATCTTTCCTCTTTATAATATTAGTATAGATATATTAGTATTATATAGATATCAGCTATGTTATATTAAAATGAAGAGTTATAGACATGACAACCAAACCTATACCTAGTCATTCTTTCACACACTCACGCCTGTAATCCATTTCGGGGTAGGCAGAACTTCATGTGGTTCTGAACCACTTGACATTCATTCTAATGGAACATGAGCTAAGTGGTGATAGGTTGTCAGCTTTTCGCCTACAATACAACAAAACCTTCGCGTCCCACTTATTGGCTTCTACAGTATGCCTAGGAAGAGTTATCAGCTGGCACATTCTAAGTTTTTCTTTAATTCCTAGTCTAGCGTTTCCGTACTTCAAAGAGCACATTAAGCTGTCGGTCCCGGCTGTTGTCGATTGTCTACAGTCGTTAAAACCAAGTCAGATGCCATTGCGCAGTTTGACAACTCTGACACCAGGGTTAGCCAAGTTCGCCACAGCTTGACTATTCCTACACGATAAGAAGGAGAAGTTAAACCTATATACCTATTTATTATTTCTTCAGAATGATATAACATGGATTTACTATCCGATGACCAAATAATTTGACAATCTATAACACATTACATTCATTAACCATACAAAAGATATCAACGAGCCCACATTTTCTCATTTAAAAAAACATTTTCAACTTTTTTTTAATGTTGCCACTCTTACGTCTTACTGCTGGGCAAAGGCCACCGCTTCATTCTGCCAAATGGTTCTGTTCCGAGCCGCAACATCCCAGGGGCTATCGAACATGTCGAAATCATCGTGCCATTTTATCTGAAGCCGGCCGCGACGACTTCCACCCTTTGGTTTGCATTATATCTCTAAAATTAAAAATATTGTAACGCCCACGACAATTATTGCTTATAACTCTTAAAAGGCTGAAACACTTTTGATGAAATAAAGCTAAGAACCATCTCGTTAGCTTTCAACCGAAAAAATCCGCATCCAAATCGGTTCATGCGTTTGGAAGCTACGATGTCACAGATAGACACACACTTCAAACTTTTTTTTTGTTTTTAAGTTGTGTTATTATTAGCATCCACAGACTTTATATCCGTGCCTTTGTCTAGATTAAGTTACAACCTCAAAATGGCGATCAAAAGTCGAGACACTGCCGTCATAGATGCCTTGAGGTCTGAAAGAACCGTCACTCGTTTAAATATATATACATTATGTATTCATATATTTATTACACTTATTTATAAATTGTAAACCTCTATGGAAAGTATTGTATTATAGTTAAAAAAGCAAGTTTTAAGAAAAACACTTCAAACTTTATAAAACCCCTCTTTGTCTCCGGGGGTTCAAACATCGCATTGAGTCGCAATGGCAGCTAAATAAAAATTCAAAATGACCACAAATACCAAAATAACTGTAACTAATGACATACAAACAGGTGCTCCACAGTTCCGGGTTAACTTATTCAGTTAATTATCACTTTGAACCGTCCGTCAGTATCCAAACATCATAATATTGGGATTAACGTCGTAAAACGGATGATTTTCGGCTAATCTTCGGCAAATTATCGATCGAATCGAACAAATTATCGAGAAGTTAGATAACCGAATCAGAAATGCCGCCATAAAGAGACGATTATCGGAAATCTGCGAATAAATGTATCGATGTCAAAGTTCTAGGCGATTGGCGTAAACTATCACTAGTTTTTTAGCCTGACTGTACCTTTGGATGTTGTAATTTTTCATTCTTTATGTTTTTCATAGGTACTAAATATTTTGTTTTACTTTTCTCTTATTTTCTCACCGTGTGGTGATCGGTTGAGAATAACACCACTCCATCTCTTTCCGTGGGTGTCGTAAGAGGCGACTAAGGAAACATAAATGAGACTTGCCTCCTAGTAATCCATCCATTAAATTTTTCCGGATCTGAGGTGTCGTCTATGGTCTCGTGCGGTGTGGAAGGCTCTGTGAAGGGCCGTCTGGTTCGCGACCACCCTCCTACCGAAGTCCGACGCCAAACAGCTTGCTGTGTTCCGTCGGTGCGTGGGAGTACCAGTGCCTTTATAGGCATTTTCTGGGTTAACTCGCTCCATCGTCGACCTCACCTTTGACCTTTACGGTCAAGATTGAGGTCAAGAGTTAATCCATCTTATAATAAAAAAAAATAAAAAAAAATAAAAAAAAGACTGTAAATTTGTTAACGAAAACTCTAAGATAAAATTGAGACAAAAACTCAGTCTACGAAACTAAGCAACTTTCCCCCAGAAAAATCTCCTACTCGTTCAACTGGTGTATCAGCTGATTTGTTTTTATATCGTCATCATCAGCCTGTATCAGTCCACTGCTGGACATACGCCTCTCCTATGGCACGCCACTGAGCTCGGTCTTCAGCTCTCCTCCTCCAACCACTGCCCGCTACTTTACGAATATCGTCACCCCACCTAGTAACAGGGCGCCCTACGCTACGTTTGCCGATTCGTGGTCTCCATTCTAGAACTGGTACTAGAACTTGTTTTTATATGAGAAGTCGAAAAACCTTGTTTAAGAATTTCAAATAAATAGGTTCCTTGGACTGCACAGTTGCGAATAGGCGTAGAGTCAGTAGAGTCAAAAGAACGATGTATGTATTTATTTAAATCTTTTAAAGTACTTCACTACTTTGACTTATTTTAAGTTACGTCCTGAATCATTTCAAGGAAAGAAAAATATTTGGCGCGAATGGGACTTGAACCCACGACCTCAGGATTTGATCTCCTGATGCTCTAACCAACTGAGCTATCCTGAATGTTCTAGAAAATAAAGGTACTTTAACTTTCGTGAAAGTTGTTCAGTTTCATCCGAACAAAACGAAAGCATTTACTTATAAGTGAAAAAAAATGACAAATAAACAAACTTTCGCAATTATAATATTAGTAAGGATAGACTGTCGAACGTTAAGACAGGTGCCATAAAATATAATTATTGAAGTTATATTAGATTCACAGTCGGTGTCTTCTGTCGGTGTCTTAAGGTCGAGAATTGAGAACGAATATTTTTTATTTGGCATGCCTCTTCATATATCATCGTGTATCTAAGAATTGTTAGAGTTGGCAGGTTTTTGCGGTAGATTAGCCATCGAAGAACAAAAGTTAGATACTGAAAAGATAGCATTACTGTATTTAGCGCTAGTTTTTGTATTTATATAGATAGGGTGACTCTAAATCAGTTATCGATACTTTAGGAGATTATTTTACCCATGAAACTGAACAAACTGAAATTGAAAATATTTAAAACAAATATTTCTAATACTGCGGCAGACAGCTGATCACACATTGGGCCTTTTTATAATTCAAACGACACGGCACGGCATGTCAAAATTTAAATTACCATTGCCCACTGTATTCCCAGCTTCTAGTATCACTTGTACATAGAAGGCAATGTTAATAATGGTTATGGTAATGACAATGGTGGTCTACCCGTGACGCGCGCGTGCAACCGCGTCGAAACGTCGGGAATAGGTAATAAAATAAATACATATACGCGAATTTAGACCCGTTTTAGAATTTAATTAATGGTAATACAATTTTGCCGTGCCGTTTTACAATTATAAAATGCCCAATGGGCGGTTTTCCACTTGACGGCAACCGCCCATTGGGCATTTTAAAATTTTATAATTGAAACAAAAATGTATGAAAAGGAGTCATCGCCGTGCCGGTGCCGGCGCCAGTCAGTGAAAAAACCAGTCATATGTTTTCATACATTTTTGCTTCCCGCCGTTGCCGGCGCCGGTGCCGTGCTGTTGCCGTGCCGTCAAGTGGAAAACCGCCCAATGGGGTAGATGACTAAATAGTTTTTTAATATCTTTAATAAGAAAGATATGGAGCGTTTAAAAATCTTTCAACTAGACAGAAAGGGAAATACTAAACGATGACGTCACAGTTGAGTACTGACTTAAAAATTCAATACAAAATTTTGTTTTGTAAGAAAGAGTCAGACAAAATTTTTGATAGGCTATAAGTTATTTATTTTTAAACCATTTTCAAATATGATTTCAAATTCTGTTATCATATTACGTATGTTAATATATTATTTTATTAAATATATGATATTCAATATGAGCCATCATACCCAATTGGTATGGAGAGGTGAAATATTTATCATAATTCGACCTTTATTTCTTAGGGGACTCACAAACACAAGACAGAAGTAGGTATATAGTCTTTTTCATTAAAGTATGTATTCAGCAAAAAAAAATTGATTCTATTAACAACGAATTTTTTGTTTTTAATCGGTTTTTACTAAAACCGATTAAAAACAAGTAAATCAAATTACACTTCTACCACCTCACAGGTCTATATTATAACATCCAATATAATCCAACGCCACTAAATATCTACTCTCATTAACCGGCGACGGACACGCGACCAAATGGCTAATATACATATTAACCACACACATTAACCACCATAAACCATACTCTGTGACCCATAAAGCGATGGGAGGTCCACTAATTGCGGGTAGTATGCAAATAGCGCCATCTAACGGTCGACTTGTTGAACCTTGTGATATCGTAAAACTTTGATGAGTTTTGGGTAATTTTGGAGGTAATGTGAGAATTTTTTGAAGATTCTAATTGTATACTCAAGTGCTGGACAAGTTTGAAAAGATTATGAGAAACATGAAACAAATTAGTATGGCAAATACACACATCAACACTGCCTAGCGATATTGCACGATTTTTCATGCAAAATAGATCTGTTTGAAAAGCTATAAAAGCATACTTTTAAAGATCTTTTATAAGATCTGTTTGATAAGCTATAAAAGAAGCATACTTTTATGTAAAGACTTATATCGAGATAGACGGTAAAAGTTTACCTACCTTGCATGTATAAAGTGTGATCTACGGTCACAGTTTTGTCCGACTTAAGTCAGTCCGCTTGAGACCTATGCCGTAAATGATAATCGATTTTAATCCGATTAATATTATTGTTTTACTTAATTAAGCGCCTTTGAATCGTCGTGATTCAAGGACCAACTTTCTTTCTAGAAAATAACTTTACTTCTTTCCTTCTAGAAAATAAAAATCTGCTGTTCCAAGTTCAATACCTACTCAACCAAAATGTATGGAACAACTGATTTTTATTTTTTAGTATAGGAAAGTTGGTCCCATAGAAAAAGTTGTTCGTAATCATAGGTAGATTCATACCTCAAAGTTTGTTGAATCTTTTCAATTTCACTCTGTGTAGTATTCCTTCTTAAGCGCTCGGAGCCCAGTGGCTCTCGCTGATCTCAATCGATTAGTGAGGCTAAGCAACGTATACAGAGGCAAGGAACCTGATGTGTGACCAAAGTGGCAATTTATCTCGAGCGTTTCCATGCTTCGGAGGGCACGTTAAGCTGTCGGTCTCGGCTGTTATCGATTGACTGCAGTCGTTAAAACCAAGTCAAGAGGCCGTTGTGCGGTTTGAAAACTCTGACACCAGGGTTAGCCAAGTGCGCCACATAGTTGACTATACCTACACGATAAGAAGAAGAATTCCTTCTCATAGCTAGTACAGAGGCTCGAAAACTGAATAAATTATAGTTGAAATTGGTAGCGACATTCGATCTGTGGCATTCTATACATCCGGTACATGTCGTGCGCAGTAATTTGTTACATATTTATGTTTATTTCTGAGCTTAGCGTCTTTTTGATAGGATCAACCGGACTATTCTTGAATTTAGGAAAAAATACGCATTCGAAAAGGATCTTAGAATAGTGCGAGTGTTCGAGGATCGGTATATCTTTTACCTGTTTAGATATCTTAGTTTTAGTATGTGGTTTATTTATTGTAGTCAGTGAAATGATCAAGTTTCTTAGTTTGTTCATCTGTCACGTCGTAATGAAGCAAATAGATCGACCTGATTTTTAACTCCCACGAAAAAAGAGGTATGTCATACTTGTAAGTGAGTGTATCGAGTGTATTTCTGTGTATTCTGTGTCTGTCTGTGGCATTATAGCTCCTTGACGAGTGAACAAATTTTGATGCGGTTTTTTGTTTGAAAGCTGATGTAATCAAAACTGTTCTTAGTGTTTTTTTTTAATATTCGGCAGTTTAAAAGTTATACGCTATGAATATCAGGGGTGATATAAAATTTTGATTTTAAAGTTATTTCTCAGTAGGAGTTGAGTAGGAAAAAGTTTTTTAGTTTTTTATAGCGAATTTGTCCGCTGTTTTTTTAGTTTCACGGAAATCTAGTTCTATCAAAAATCAAGATAAAATAAAGCACAGTATAATACTTCAATATAAAATTAAATATTTATTACTACATGGTCAATTAAATAAATAATGAAAATCGGAAGACAGCTTTATGCGCAGTAATTTTCGATTGCGATAATTATCACAAATTCCGAAATGACACTTCATTTTAGTTTATTAGGATTAAGATTTCTGAGCTTCGTATCAACGGATCAAATTGTTAGTTTAAATTAATTTACATTAGAAAACATGTTAACTAGGGTTTGGTATGTCGGTTAAAATGTAAGGTGACTGTAACTGTCACGTGATATTTAGATAAGAGTTCTAATTATTTTACGTTTGAGATTATTCAAGGGGGTTTGGTCGACTGAAAGTGGTGCTTTGTGGCGCTGACTCTTGATCGACGGTTCCTGAGTTCGATTCTCGGTCGGGGCAAATTATCTTTTCTATGAAGAAAATATTTGTATAATAAAACGGGCAAGTGCGAGTCGGACTCTATAAAAACCATTATCTCTATAAAAACGGCAAAAAAGTCACGTTTGTTTTATGGGAGCCCCTTCAAATACTTAATTTATTTTACTTTTTAGTATTTGTTGTTATAGCAGCAACCAAAATACATCATCTGTGAGAATTTCAACTGTCTAACTATCACGGTTAATGAGATACAGCCTGGTGACAGACGAACGGACGCGGACTGACAGCGGAGCTTTAGTAATAGGGTCCCGTTTTTCCCTTTAGGTACGGAACTCTAAAAATCAGATTCATTGATGTTCGTGTCACTCTTTGTGTATGTCCTAAGGGACCCAAGACGCAAGGAAAACCTTAGTGTGGGTCTTTGAGAGTATAGCGTTTATAGCGTTTTATTCCCTAATCGTTTCGTTTTATTTCCTCTACATTCTTAATTCGCACCATCGTAGAATTTTGGTACCTACTTCTAACACAGGCTTTTAAGTTTATTACTACTGACATTAAATAAAATACATCTAAAAATATTTATTTTAAAAGTAATATTAGTAAAACTCATAAAACGCAGGAGTTCTTATTTAAACTTTTTCTAAGTATTAATAAATCGGACTTTGTGCCGTAATTAATAAATATAAGTGTTAGTTTAAATCTATAAAATTGCTACCAAATAGAGGCACATAAATATGTCATAAAATAAAGACATTAAACAATTTTATTTTATAGGTATTTCAAAGTTGCGTTGCAGAAAACTGGAAAATGCAAAAATACGAATATTTCAACAAAAATTTTACGACGTTTTTATTTAAAAAATATTTTAATTCAAAATACACCTATATCGAAACCAATCAATAGACGACACATGACAACTTTAAACTTTACCATTTTAATAGTCAACTTAAATAATAAAAACTATGTTGAAACGAATAGTCAAGTAGCCCACCCCTAATCGTAAAACTAAAACACATAATCCATTTTGGACTCGTAAAAGTAGCCTATATTACCCTACAGCGGTTCAACTACCTCTATGTGAAAAATAATGTCACCAATCATCCTTGTCCTTTCAGACCAGCCGCCGTACAGCACTTTGGTAATAGGTTCAAATCAAATCAAATCAAAATATCTTTATTTCATAGAACATTCAGGATGTTACTTAAAATAAGTCAAAATTACATTAAATACACACAAACATACATTAAAGGATTTAAATACATACATACACATTTCTTCTTTTGACCCTACAGACTCTACGCCTATTCGCAAAGATGCAGTCTGCCCCAGAGAAGAACAGGCAAGAAACTCTGGTTGCTCTTTTTAATCGCATTACAAATTTTATTATTTACTAATTTTAACTAAATCTGAAATAACTCAAGAGCTGAGCAGTTCATTCCCATGGCTGCTTGTCTGATAGATAATCAGAAATTTTGTAATAGCCCTTTTTGCAAAGTTTTTGTTTAAGGTATTCCCTACTTAATAAAGAATGCAGACTCTTTCATTTCTTCGCTTGTAACAATCATTTTTTTTACCAACCCATATTATACGTCCAAAGGGAACGGAACTCCTTTCGAAACACGAAGGGGATTCAAGCCATAGTCCACCACCCTGGCCCAATGCGGGTTGGTGGACCGCTCGTCTTTCGAAAATGAATTTTCTTAGTCGGGCGGGTTTCATCACGATGTTTTCCTTCACCGCTAAGCAAATGATAATTAGATATCCGTACATAAATCCGAAAAGACGAATTTAGTGGTACAGGCCCGCACCAGGATTTGAACCCGCAATCGCAACCTTGTGTGGATGTTTGTTACTCTTTCACGCTCAAGCGGCTGGACCAATTTTGATAAAATTTGGTATGGAGGTAGCTGAAACCCTGGATTAACATATAGGATACATCATTTTTCCAAATTCCCACGGGAACGAAGACCCTGGCAGAAAGCTTGTAATATGTGTATAAACCTAGTGTTGCTCAAACCAAACTTGTATTGAAACGTTACAAAATGAATTACTTACACAACTAAATCTTTACTTTATAATTTACTTTAAGGATACCATTACGAACTTCAATACATTCAATAGTTACTAGCATTCCGCTCGGGACTTCGTTCCCGTGGGAATTCAGGAAAATTATGTAGCTTGTGTGACTCAAGGATAATCTAGCATCCTAATGGTGAAAGAATTTTTGAAATCAGTCCAGTAGTTTTTAAGTTCATTCGTTACATACAAAAATACAAATATTTCCTCTTTATATTTACTAGCATTCCACTCGGGACTTCGTGCCCGTAGGAATTTGGGGAAATTATGTAGCTTATGTTACTTAAGAATAATGTAGCATCCTAATGTAGAAAGAATTTTTAAAATCGGTCCAGTAGTTTTTAAGTTTATTCGTTACACACAATAACGCTAAAATCATAAATTCTGAATCACCCCCGACATCCAATTGCTTATAACTTCTAAACGGCTGAACAGATTTTCATGAAACATGGCTAAGAACACTCGGGATAAAATTATCTATGACATAAAAAAAAACTAAACGAAAATCCATCCGTTTGGGAGCTACCTCAAATTAATGAAATCCATTGGACAGATATCCATTGTATTTCATTAATCTGAGGGAGCTACGATACCACAGACAGATACACAGACAGACACGTTAAACTTATAACACCCCTTTCTTTTTGCGTCGGGGGTTAAAAATACAAAAATACAAATCTTTCTTTTTTATAATATCAGTAATATTATATAAGATATAGATTTCATCATCACGTTGTCACAGCCGCGCGTGTGGCCACTATTTTGACTGCAGTGATAACCCAGCCCATAAACTAGTAGCTAATAAATAAATAACACGATACAAGACTGTCACATAATAAAGTGGACACATAAAAATGCCAATCAAACGGCTCTTAAACGACAGGTAGATATTATAAAACTGATTTTAAATACCAATGAAAGTCAGGAAAAATAATGTAAAGTTGGAAACAGTGTAACTAATGGGCTTTTGAAACTGTAATTAAATTAAAGATTATGGGTCCAAATAGAACTTTAACTTCTCTTCCTTTAGCATTATAAACGCTACACACTTAAAAGCCCACACTAAGATTTTTCCTTGCGTTTTGCGTCCCTTAGAACATTTTTTTTTATTTATTATAAGATGGGTTAACTCTTGACCTCAATCTTGACCATAAAGGTCAAAGATGAGGTCGACGATGGAACGAGTCAACCCAGAAAATGCCTATAAAGGCACTGGTACTCCCACGCACCGACGGAACACAGCAAGCTGTTCCAAAGACAGACACGACAATACACAAAGACAACATACACAAAGACAGACACGACAATACACAAACACAACATACACAAAGACAGACACGAACACCTATGAAGTAAGAAAATTTATATGATTGAGACTTAATAAGAGCGGGTCGGGACCCGTTCGACAGGTAAAGTTCGGCCGGTCACAAAAAATGATATGGTTCGACCTGTATTTTGGTGTCGTTTCGACAGGTGTGCATTTTTTTTCAAGTGGCGAACGGGCACTGGTATTATTTTAATTTATTTGAAGGGGCGTTTCGGCCGGTGTTTTTTTTATATGCATAATTTAAGTCCTGTCGGTACAGGTGAGCTCGAAAGTTAAAAAAGATTTACATATGATCAACATTTGATATTAAGCAGTTCTATGCGTTATAATTATAAGCTTAATATTAAATAAAATTTACCCTTGTTTGCTAAAATAGCGTTCTCGGGTGACCTTGAAATGGCCAGGTAGTAAAGTAAAGTTTGAGGGACGAGCAGAGATAAAGAAGGACAATAGGTGTAAATAATAAGTTACAAATGAAAGTGTTGAGATTGGTTGTTGGCGATGAGACTTTGCTTGCATATTGTTTTTTTTTATTGCGTATCTATTGGAAAGGATTACAGATGGAGATAAATATATTTAGTTTAACTTCAAGTTAAGTGCAGCAAGCAAGTGTGTATTAATAATTTTGTGCACTACAGGAGATAGAGCCGGAAAAATGTAAGTAAACAACTTCAGATAATATAGATAGATATTATATTAAGGAATTTAAAATTAATTATATGATCCAGGAAAATTAGTCAAATGATGGTGAGAATCTCGGAATGAGAGATAGTCGGCTAAAAAAGTTGTATAAACCTTTATTTTAACACCCTAAAGCTTGTCTCAAAACCTACATATCGTAGTGTCCGCGTCTATAGAAATTCCAAGGTCAAAGGTCAAAAAATCGATTTTTTTATACGTTTATTGCAAATATCTCGTTTCCTACGGGTTTTATGCTATTTGTACCTATGAAATATATTGTAGAAGATTAAATTCTCTGTAACTTTTGTTCAAATTTTTTTTTAATATCTTGAACCATTTTCGAGAGAGAGGGTAGAGTGCGCGCAGTGTTTAATTCGTTATAGATCCTATACGGTAATTCTGATTGAAAAACGGTATGAGAAACCTAACAGTTTTTTTAATACCTATTCAACGATACCCCACTTGATATGGTTCGTCGATTTTAATTTTTTTCTTTTTCACAATATGACGTCCAAAATCGGCCATTTTGATTTTTCCAAATTTTCATGTTTTGTATGACATTTGCGCCGTTATGACAAATCAAACGACGTATCATTTATCAAGGTTGGTCTACGCGTTTGGTCTTAATAGTGCCACAAAGGTACCCACATACATACATACATACATGAAAATGACGAACTATGTCAAGTGGAAAATGGTTGAATAGGTATTAAAAAAACATTGTCAGGTTTCTCATACCGTTTTCCAATCAGAATTACCGCTAAGCGTCTATAACGATTTAAACATTGCGCGCGCTCTGCCCTCTCTTTCGAAAATGGTTCAAGATATTAAACAAAATGTTTGAACATAAGTTGCATAGAATTTAATCCTCTACATATATGTGACAATCTTTTATATGTGAAGAAAAATGAACATTTGTTTAAGAAAAATAGCGATAGGCACAATATAAATACTAGGACCAAGCATAAACTGGATGTACTAGACAGTCGTCTCCACAAGGTCACGAACTCTTTTATGGGTCAATGTATACGTTTCTACAATAAGATTCCCATGTGTATTCAAAATTTACCTTTGGATAAATTTAAGACAGTAATTAAACAAAAACTTTGCAAAAAGGGCTATTACAAAATTTCTGATTACATAACTGACAAGCAGCCATGGGAATGAACTGCTCAGCTCTAGAGTTATTTCAGACTTAGTTAAAATTAGAAAATAAGAAAATTTGTAATGCGTTTAAAAAGAGCACCCTCAGAGTTTCTTGCCTGTTCTTCTCTGGGGAAGACTGCACCTTTGCGAATAGGCGTAGAGTCAGTAGGGTCAATAGCACGAATGCGTATGTATGTATTTAAATCCTTTAATGTTTGTTTGTATGTATTTCATGTAATCTTGACTTGTTTTAAGTGGCATCCTGAATGTCCTATAAAATAAAGATTTTTTCTATTCTATTCTATTCTATTCTATTCTATACAATATTTAAAATAAATACAAATAGCATAAAACTCATAGGAAACGAGATATTTGCGATAAATATATAAAAATAGATTTTTTGACCTTTGACCTTAGAATTTCTATAGACGCGGACACCCTACGATATGTAGGTTTTGAGACAAGTTTTAGGGTTTAAAAATAAAGGTTTATACAACTTTTTTAGATGACTATCTCATTCCGAGGTGAAACCCCTAATTCTCCTGGTTAAATAATAAGAAAATTCTAAATATCTAACTTTTCAGTCTTTTTTTATATTTTTAATCTAAAATTGAATTTTAGTTGAGAGTACTCGAGAGCAATGGTCAGTGGATAGTGAAATCCTCAATATTTTTGTTTTATTTAGTGGATAGGGATAGTTATTTTTGTTTTTTTATTACAGCTAAATAATGGACGAAGCATCTTCTAGCACCGACTCCGTTGATGTTTTTTTTATAAATACACCTTCAGTTTATAGTTTCTTTTTTAATAAAAAACTTAAATTTGTATACTGAGTTTTTATTTGATACACTGGTACACTTTTGCATGTGACTGTACTAAGAACTAAAACAATTATACCTGTCGAACTGGATATGAAATCGCGTACCTGTCGAAACGACACCACCGGCCGAACCTTACCTGTCGAACGGGTCCCGACCCATAAGAGCGACCCTCGGAGTTTCTTGCCTATTCTTCTCCTGAGGAAGACTGCACCTTTGCGAATATGCGCAAAGTCAAAAGTGCTAATGTAATTCATCATATTGACGTGTTCAAGTATCATTTTATATGTTCAATGAAATAAACACTTTTGAGTGAGTTTTGAGTTTATGACCCGAGGACAAACATCTTATCTGCTTTCCAAACAAACATTTGGCACGATTGGGAATCGAACCCAGGACAAATACCATAGTAGGTATTTTAGAATTTAATAATGTGTTCAAATTGCGAAAGTTTAAAATTTTATACCATAGGAGGGAGGTACTTGTATCGAACTGATATTTGAATTTGATACTTTAAACCGAGTCTGTGGTACAAATTCAACTGATATTTTTCTCCCTTTTCCAACATTACACAACAATGATTTTTTTATAACGAATACATCCAAGGCACTAAACCTTTGGAATCCATTTATTTGGGAAAAAAATTGATTTTCGATGTTAAGCACCGATTAGAGCGTTTATGATAAAATCAGATGCGTGGGCGCATTGTAAGAAGAGGTCAGGTGTTACGGTGATAAATTTTACTGTACTTTATAGGTGTAACTTAACATGACAATACAGAGGTCAGACGCATAAAATTCAGTAGCAAAGGTTTTGTAATGAGTTGCGTACGCGCCGGGTTTTATATGAAAAAGGCATAAACTTGGGATCATGTGTAGACGGCCGAAGAGTCACTGAAATGCCCTAATGCATCTTTTGTGCTGAGTGCAAAAAAACAGTTTTAAAATTGTTTTTGGGGTGTGTATGTATGTATGTATGTAAACTCTTGGGGTGTGTGTGTTCAAAACATCTTAGGCTCTAAAAGCGCTCGAGCCCGTAGCCCGGTGATCTCAACCGATAAGTGAGGACAAGCAACGTACACAGAGGCAGGGAACCTGGTGGGTGACCAAAGTGGCAATTTATCACGAGCGTTTCCGTGCTTCGGAGGGCACGTTAAGCTGTCGGTCCCGGCTGTTGTCGATTTAAAACCAAGTCAGAGGCCATTGTGCGGTTTGAAAACTCTGACACCAGGGTTAGCCAAGTTCGCCACACACTTGACTATACCTACACGATAAGAAGAAGAAGAAGGCTCTAAAATCGTCATCCTCACCTGCTAGTGCACCCTGCTGTTCTACGGACAAGGCTCTGACGTATACAACCCGTAAAGGGTTTTTCTACTTGATGTTGGCGACTTCGCCATTCTACATTTTAATTTAGTTTAAATTACTCAGACATTGGCAAAATCACAATTGTGCACGCCGTTTTTCAAATAGTTGTTTGATTGAAAATAGTTTTGATTTTGTATTACATAATTTTCCACGTTAAAAACGTATGAGTCACCGACTTCAATCCCAACAACAGTTCGCACAAAGTAGATATCTAATTTTTTGCGGACTACAATGCCTATTAGCAAATAACTACAAACAGAAATGCCATTCATTTATTTAGATGATGTTCTAGTTTGTAGTATATTTTGTTTTTGTTGATTTTTTTTAAAAGCGCTGAATCATTTTCGATAAAATTTATATGGGACCTCTTCAGGAGTATATTCTTTCGAAAAAATAAAGAATTTTGAAAATCGGATAACAGTTGCCGGAGTAATCGCGTAACAAATATACAAAAAAAAAATACAGTCGAATTGAGAACCTCCTCCTTTTTTGAAGTCGGTTGAAAAGAGAATATTTCGTGAGCGGGAAATTATCGTTTTTCATAAGTAGGTCCTTAAGTGGACAATGAAGTACTCGCAGCCAAGCGGCTCTCACTGATCGGTTCAGAATTTTATTAACATTGCTTTCTATATAGTAGTGATACTAGAAGCTGCGAACCCCGGGAAATAGTGTTAGTTAGTTTTATTTTATTTTGTTTAATTATAATTCATATGTATATTAGTCTGTAAGGTATTTACATTCGATGCCCGATAATAAATGATTTTATTTATTTTATTTACCTATTTTACTTATTTTATTTATTTTATTTATTTTTTTTATTTTTTTTTTATTTTTTTTACTTATTTTTTTTTATTTTTTTATTATTATTATTTTTTATTTATTTATATAAGGTGCAACTTGAGGACGTCACAAGGATGACATTACTTTTAAAAAAGCGCTCGTAGCCCAGTGGCTGTTGCTGATCTGAACCGATCAGTGAGATTAAGCAACGTACAGGGGCAGGACACCTGATGGGTAACCAAAGTGGTTATTTATCACGAGCATTTCCGTGCTTCGGAGGGCACGTTAAACCGGTGGTTTCCAGGGTTAGTCAAGTTCGCTACATACTTGACTATATCTACACGATAAGAAGAAGAAGAAATTGGTGCTGCATTGACATAGGTACTTAAATAAGTATTTATTATTTTTGAAAAAAGCACCCATTATAAAAGCACTAAACAATTTGAGATGCACTAGTGCAACAAAGTAGAGAAATGGATCGCAACGTGTTTATGGCCTATTACAGAGTTACTGCATCGCAAAACCTTAGTAAATCCAAAACATATATAAAATAATTGCAGATACTGAGATAATATCTGTTTGTTTGTAAAGATAAAAAAAAACTTTCGTAAGTTCTTCCTTATCATGCAGGTGTAATCAACGTGACTAACCTTGGTGTCAGAGTTTTCAAACCACCAAATAGTTTAATGAATAGTCAATCGATATAAGCCGAGACCACTGGATTAACGTACCCTCCAAAGCCCGGAAACGCTCGTGATACATTGCCACAAAAAAAAAAGATTTTTTACAGTAGGTACATCTGTGTTCACAAGTTCATCCGTTAGTACATTTGCTCTATACACTTCAGAATCGAGGTGAAATATCTATATTTATAAAAATGAACCCCTATTTCTTCTAGTCACGCTATAACTTCAAAATGGCTTGACCGATTAGGATGATTCTTTTTTTGTTGTGTTTATTATTGTCAGAAGGTTCTTATGAAAAAAAATTAAGTTGAGTGAAACATTAGAAAATTTAAGATAACAGGACAACGTCTGTCGGGTCAGCTAGTTTTAAATAAAATAAGCAAACCCGCAGCCGACCAGCTAGCATCGTAGGCCAGGCCGATGGCTTATGGGCTTCGTTATCAAAAAGGTGCCGAGGAGGTGATTGATGCCCGGAGTTTTACGACCTGCTGATTGAGGAGGTTGCGGAAGGAATACCTCACCCACGAGCTACGCCTGGCATCATTAACTGAGTATATAGGTAGGTACACATACAGGGTTGATTTACGGTTATGAAGAGCACTTGTTTTTCAAAATATATACGGCAATAATTTTATGGTAAACAAGGTTCTGATAGCGTTACAGCTAAACTGTGAACTTCAGGACCTTCTTTCAAATTACAGAGGTTGTACAAAAATTCTTATTTAAGTCTCATTATAATGAAAAAAAAACACATAGCTAATCTCCAAAACAAACACTAACATTTGCAATCGAAACAAACAAGACTGTTTTCTTGTAGTATCAGTTCCACATATATTATTTATTGCACGAACAAAGTTATTATAAACAATTAACGAGAGTGTACAACGGAATTTTCTTCGGAATTTGCTGCTCAGGTGACAAATCTATCCAACCCTTCGTGATACAGGCAACAAATAACTAGTTAAGTAGAGAACTAACCAATCTCTCAACGAACCACACTGAGGTAGGTAATTCAAAAGATTAGAAATGAGCTTGAATTGCCGAAAATCTCCCAATAAGTTGTCCGTATCGTTCCGGAATAGATACGGACATGACCATTCAGTGACACATTCAATATACGCCATTATGCGCCATCATGTTCTGGATATCAATTCTTTGGTGGAGCAAAACAAGTTCAAACCAAGCAGTTGTGTATCTTTTTCAAGAAAAAAATGTTTTGGTAGTCTGGGCTAGTTTTTTTTTTTACAGGATGGGTTAACTCTTGACCTCAATCTTGACCATAAAGGTCTAAGATGAGGTCGACGATGGAGCGAGTTAACCCAGAAAATGCCTATAAAGGCACTGGTACTCCCACGCACCGACGGAACACACCAAGCTGTTTATCGTCGGACTTCAGTAGGAGGGTGGTCGCGAACCAGACGGCCCTTTGCAGAGCCTACCACACCGCATGAGACCATAGGACGACACCTCTAATTCAGAAAAAAATTAAGTGTCGTTGCCTGGGATGGATTACTAGGAGGCAGGTCTCATTTGTGTTTCCTTAGTCGCCTCTTACGACACCTACGGAAAGAGATGGGGTGGTGTTATTTTCAACCGATCCCCACACGGCAAAAAATAAGAGTGACGAAAGATATAGTAGACCAAACTGATGATGTACTCAAACGGCACACTTGTAGCACCGGATCATAGATGGATTTTTATGGAACTCTAGTACTATGTACTTACATTACTGTAGTAATGTAACAATACATTACTACAGTAATGTAAATAATTATTTTTTTATTTGGAAGATTTACAGCCAGTAAAAAACTATAGATATACACGGTTATTTGTTCTAAGCCAATTACAAATCATCGCCATTAGAAACTAATGACTTAAATTTCTTATCATAGGGGCGTAGGTAGAGTTAGACTTTGTAAAGATAGGAGCTTGGTTCTTCATGAGGGCTGATAGCTTTTTAAAAATAAAAGAGCTACGAGTCTATGCCTTAATGAACTATATTACATGCAATGTTTGAGTGGGAACAAATCCGCATAATAGCTGAAAGAAAACTTATTGCCTAATTTAAGCTCGCCGTTGTACATGTCCTTTCTCTTTTGTAATTTATATGTATGTTTGTGTATAATAAAGAATAATCCGCAAAATAGTTCTCAATTGCGTGCGGTTTAGAACTGTGGTCAAAATAAGCTCTATGACCACACTAAGATTATCTACCTATCCCAACAAGGAATATAAGAGTGTGTATATGAATGCATATAGAAATCCTACCGCCAACCATCATTTCTATACTTTGTAGTACCATCATAAGCACCATTTTACCTCATATAACAAGCACAACTTTTCAACTTCAACCTAAGTTGGTTATAAATTGAACACATTTATTGGTCCACTATACGCCTTGGGTGGCGAGTTTTACAGCCTTACTTTTTACTGTCTAAAAATTTCATCATTACTCTTAAAGCCTAGAGAGTAGAGGTGATTTTTGAAGGAGTTTTAAAAAGTAAGTTGAGGAGGTAAGTTGGTAAAAGAAGTGAGTTTCAGAAAGTGTTATGGCTATTGTAAATCCATCGCTTTGCTAATGTTAATGAGTGATGTAATGACCTGCTCACAGATAAGATAGTTTGCTTTTAGGAACCTTTAATCAGTAACTTTTATAGGCAGCTAATGAAAGATAGACAATCGTAAGAGCGCAACAAACAGTATCCTATTTTTTAAATAAGAAATGAATGCCAAAGCTTTCGTTTAAATTGGCGTTTGTACCTTCTACTTTTGTTTTACTTCACTTGGCCATTATAGGTCTACTAATGTTATATATGGCAAACAAAAACTTAAAGATAAAATTCATGGTGACTGAATGGAGTAAATATGATAAGAAGAGAATTATCTTCTCATTTTTATTTGAATCTATACGGTATTATAGTTAAAAAATACCTACCTAGTGCCCTTTAGATAACATTTAAATACTCCGGCGCTAAAAAAACATAAAATAAAGTCAGTGTTGGAACCTAAATAAATATAATTATCCATAAAAGCCGAGTTTTGCAGCGACCCCCACTAAAAATGTGTGCTACCTAAACGAAATTTGTAAAATTAAGGAACATAGTTACATTTAAAACAAATCGTGTTTTGTTTATTTTCAAACTGTATGTTTTTTTTTTTTTATCAGCCTATATACATAATATGTCCCGACCGAGGAGCACGGGCCTCCCTTCGAAACACGAAGGGGATTTAGGCCATAGTCCACCGCGCTGGTGAGAATGTTTTTAATTGTTAATCTTTTATTTATTATTATTTTTAGATGATTCCAGAATTTTCCTGTGTACGAGTGTAAGTATACGAGTGTATGTATAAGGGGCGGACGTTCTGAAAAACTGAGAGAAATAAAAGTGTTAAATTTGATTTGGTACCATAACAGTAATTTTCAACAAACCCGACAAAATCACCTTACTCATTTGAAACATTCCGTATTTCATATTCCGTATTTTTATAAATAAATAAATTTCAATGTTACAACCTTATGACCCGGCGCGTCATTAATAGTTTCTTTAATAATAAAGTTAATAAAACCAAAGCAAAGGTCGCCCAGCCACGAAATGTAGCTCATATGCATATTTTGACACGTAATCAATAATGTATTGGATAAATATACGTTGTAGTCATGTGATGATATTAGTATTTTTGTTAAAATCCCAAAACTGCCTGATTTTTACCTGATTTTTAAAAAAGGAGGAGGTTCTATGTTCGACTGTATGTATTTTTTATTATGTATGTTCACCGATTTCTCCGCCAATTATGGACCGATTTTCAAAATTATTTTTTTGTTCGAAAGAGTATACTTCAGAGGTGGTCCCATATAAATTTTATCGAAAATTATTCACGCTTTTAAAAAAATCAACAAAAACAAAAAAATACTACAAACCAGAACATCATCTAAATAAGTGAGTGACATATGCCTATCTGCTAATAGGCATTGTAATCTGCAAAAATACTAGTTACCTATCTACTTTGTGCGAACTGTTGTTGGAATTGAAGTCGGTGACTCATACGTTTTTAACGTGGAAAATTATTAAGTATGTAGAAAGAATTGCCTTGTCTACTAATTAATACAGCTACTTAAAATAATCAAAACACGAATTAACTAAATGTCACTTTAAGTACATACATATATCAATGTGTGTCAAAGTGGTATTAGTCAAATATAAGTTGTAACAAATTGACATAATACATTTAATTATGGTATGACGAGTTTAGGTGTGACATAATGTATGATTTTTGCCACAACAGGACGTTGAAAATCTGTGTCAAGGTTTCAAAAAAATCCGCTTCTTACTGTAGTGTAATTACACATTTTTTGTAGTTATTCTTTTTATAAAAATCACTTCAATGTTTTAAAATAACAAACTAAAAAATAAAATGGGCCTTTTTATAATTCGAACGGCACGGCATGACAGAATTTGTATAACCATTGCCTTCTATGTTCCCAGCTTCTAGCATCAAGTGCAGGGGAGGCAATGGTAATACAATTTTTCCGTGCCGTTTTCGTATTATAAAAAGGCCCATTCTTCCCGCGTCTGTATTTTCAGGCTCATATAAACTGAACCTGACAAAAGTTCCAGTGAATAGGCTGGGTGGTATTGCTACATCCTCGACCACATCTTCGCCCCTTAGCTAGATTGTGGTCAAGAGTGAACCCATTCTTCAGCCAGCAGCAGAAACATTCATTAAAGTTAAAGCTCCTTTAAATGTAATGCCGAAAGTGACAGTATGATATTTAAAATATCATTAAGTTTAATTGACGTCTTTGTAACCGAGTGTAAATAAAATAAAATAAAACAATTTTCACAAATTGGCAGATAAAATATTCTATCAACAACCAACTGGTGTATCCTGCATAAAAAAACAAGAAATAAAATAATTATAATGCCAATGAGACTTTTGATAAATATATTGGGATGAATAGTGACTAAATCAGATTAACACCTATATATTAATGTAAAGTAAAAAGAGCATTGTTTTTTATAAGATGATCAAAAGATTTGTCGGACTGCTATTTTTGGTGATTTATGTCATATTTTTAGAAGTATATGAGGAAAATTGCATCTTGCGAGTTAACACTTTTTTAATCTTTAGTTTAAGGAGCTCAGTCTTTCGAAAAAACAAGTAATATTACGTAGATTAATTAGAATCTTACAGTGAAAATTATGTTCAACAATAACAGGGTAGGAAAACTGTGTTTAATCTAGTATGTAATTGCTGAATATCAATAATTGTATCAGAATTATACGTATTCTAACGCGTAAATGGCAATTTGGAGCGCCCATTGGCAGATGATACATATTCAATTACCGTAGAATAATTCCCACCCCTATTTCTCGTGTAGACACTGACCAATGACATCCTCAACTTAAGTATATTTCACGCCAGATTCTCACCAAACTATCAATGCAAACATACTCCTAACACCATTGAAACAAGAGTTACGTTAGCTGCAAAGTTTACTTGGTCTCAAAGCTAACGTATTTTGCGCGTGATTGTTAGGAATTTGGACTTTATTTCAAAGAAATTAAGAGTCTAATAGACGTACGACTATGTTTGTTAATAAGGTATATTTCATACAACCTGCTGTGAGATTCACAAGTTTGATTTATTTTAACAAACGTGGCAGGAACAGGGCTAACGCTTTTTCAAAAAAAATAATACATTTAATACATTAACAAGACAGCGTTTATTTTGGTTCTTTAGCACACAAATACAACATACTTCTTCTTCTTCTTATCGTGTAGAGAGTCAAGTGTGTGGTGAACTTGGCTAACCCTGGTGTCAGAGTTTTCAAACCGCACAATTTCCTCTGAACAAGCTTATCAATTAAAAAAACAACACAGGTTTATAATATATCTAAGAATAGATGCTATAGTGATAAAAACGGTTCCAACTCAGCATGGTACTCTGTTCAGGAAATAAATTGGTTCTACCATGAAGCTACTACCACGAATAGTATTTATTGTACTTTTTTCTTATGTGTCATAGTAACACAACATTGTAAGCGTTGTAGAGCGTTGATGTCTATTACTTGAGCGACTAAGTTAGACTGGTTTTAGATAAGTATTTCTCTTTCATTAGGTACAGATTAATTATTTAATCGTATGGCATTCATGCATTTTTAGGCATATACTTAACTTATAAACTTAGGTAATAACAATTATAAATTTAGGTCCAGGAGGTTTACCATGACCGCTTAGCGCGATCCAATTTAGGACCTATAGGATCTGCAACGCTTATTCGTACCATGATGGCTTATAAGCGATTCAATTTTGGCGCTGTTGCGATTCAAAGGCAGACCAGCGACAATTTATTTTAAAAATAAAAATGGACCATAGACAACCGAGCAGTTCAAAAGCAGCGCCATCGTGGTACCATTTTAAAAAACATTCCAATTGCGAAGCAATTCAAAGTTGGATCCTAAACAGAAATGCTTTTAAACGATCGTGGTAGGTACCCTGGTCCCGCAACCATTCAACCACCCCAGGCGTTAATCTAAACAGATGCTCCGGCTCCCCCTATAGAATCATAGTGGGCATCGTTGAACGATGTGCTCTACGGTTTGATCCTCAAACTTACAATTCCATAAAGGACTAGCTACCCATCCCCATTTGTGCTTTAGATAGTTGCATCTGGCATGCCCTGTGCGGATTCTGTTGAGGCGGCAGCAAATTTTTCTTGGAAGCGAGAATCCTTTGGGTTTCTGGGTAGGATCCGCTAAAGAAGTGCAGTTTCTATCAGTCGCCCTTGCCCACTCGGTCTTCCAGCCTCCCATCACCGTGAAATTACTGCGCAGCAGTTCTCCCGCGGCTACGCATGCTGGTCGGCGTGATTTAAGTCTTTGAGTTGGGGGTTCGGTGAACTCTTTGTGGGCTGGTAATTTGGGGTGGCTTACGAATTATAAGCCAAAATGTACACCTACGAGTAACTATGTCAGAGTATCAGAAGGTTTAAAACCAGTTAACGTCATATTTGACAAACATTCTGAGGGTTATAATATGAAATAGTAGTATCGACTCTCTATATCCTGGTGCGATCAGCTGATTTGCCTTTGTATGGGAAGTAGATTTTATTTTGAGAATTTTATAAGAATTCCTTAGGGAAAGTTGTTCTGTTTCATGGTGAGAATTACAGTCTAAGTTACGCTAATTAATTTGAAATGATAGCTTTCGTGGCTCGTAGTCCAGTCGCGCTTGCTGATCTCAAATATTTTTTTGGGAAAAAAAAATGTTCGGCGCGAACATTGCAATTTATTTTTAGATATAAGCTAACCTTATGTGTCGTATTTCTGTTTTTAATTTTATGTATATTTGTCATGTGTGCAAAGAACTTTAAATAACTAAATAAATACATTGATTGTGTACGTTGCTTAGCCGATCAGTGAGTTAAGCAACTTACAGAGGGGCAGGAAACCTAATGGGTGACCAAAGTGAAAATTTATCACGAGCATTTCCGTGCTTCGGAGGGCACACTAAGCTGTCGGTCCCGGCTGTTGTCGAAAGACTACAGCCGTTAAAACCAAGTCCAAAACCATTGTGCGGTTTAAAAACTGTAACACCAGGGTTAGCCAAGTTCGCCACACACTTGACTATACCTACACGATAAGAAGTCGAAGAAAATAGAAACATAAACATTGATTTTCTTGTGTTTAGTTAGCGACAGCCCTACGTCGCTCGGTATTAATTCACCCACAATTTGTCATTGGATGTGAGAAAGTGGTATATTGTGGCGCTCAGGGAATAATGGCACTTTGTATTATTTTACACCTCCACCACCCAAGAGGGAATTTCCATCACTAGTAACATCGTTTGTTTTTAACCCCCGACTAAAAACAAAGGGTGTTATAGGTTTGACGTGTCTATATGTATGTCTGTAGGTGTGTCTGTCAGTGACATCGTAGCTCATAAACGTATGGACCGATTTTGATGCCTTTTTTTTTTCATTTGAAAGCTGGCGTAATCGAGAAATTTCTTAACTATATTTAATCAAAATTGGTTTAGCCGTTTAAAAGTTATAAGTATTTGAATGTTCGGGGTGGAATATTTTTTCCTACGGATATAGTATATCATTTACTGCCGTACTCAGAGAGGTCAATTAAAGTTAAGAAGTAATTAAATGTCATGCTATCCTTGTTTATATCAACAACAGTGAAAGAGACAACATTAGAGTTTAATAGTACTTAACTTTAATTGACGTCTCTGAGTACGGCAGTTACTCTATTATACTACTATCTACATCTACACATCTTTGACAGTTTGTATGTTTGTGATGAAACTACTGAATCAATTTTAAAAATTCTTTTACCAAACAGCTCTGTTAGCAACGAGTAACATAGGCCACATGACTGGGAATAAACTGCTTAGCTCTAGTTATTTCAGATTTACTTAAAATTAGAAAATAAGAATAAGATTAAAAAGAGCACCCTCGAATATTTCTTGCCTATTCTTCTCTGGGGAAGATTGCACCTTTGTGAATAGGTGTAGAGTCAGTAATTTCAAAATAACGAATTTGTATGTATGTATTTAAATCCTTAAATGTAACATGTTGAATGAACGAATGTATTTGAATGTATTTAATGTCACGTTGACTTATTTAAGTAACATTCTGAATGATCTACATTTTTTTAATTATGAGATGCGTTAACTCTTGACCTCAATCTGGACCAAGGTCATTGATGAGGTCGACGATGGAGCGAGTTAACCCAGAAAATGCCACTGGTACTACTACGCACCGACGGAACAGAGCAAACTGTTTGGCGTCGGACTTCGGTGGGAGGGTGGTCGCGAACCAGTCGGCCCATTACAGAGCCTACCACACCGCATGAGACCATAGGACGACACCTACCATTCAGAACAAATGGAGGTGTCGTTGCCTGGGATAGATTACTAGGAGGCAGGTCTCATTTGTGTTTCTTTGGTCGCGTCTTACGACACCCACGGAAAGAAATGGGGTGGTGTTATTCTCAACCGATCACCATACGGAAAAAATCTAATGAAGCTATTAAACTGTAATTGGCTGAAACCACTTGATTCCCGCGGCATCTTTGAAATTAGAACATAAATCGAACCATTTCAGAATTCCGACACAATTACATTTTAAATTTTATTCGTATCCGTAAAAGTAATGAGTGTGTAAACGATTGGGGTCAATTTTGTGATCGTTCGATTGAGCCGTGTGAGTTTTGTGATATTTTTCGTCGGTGTGAGGAGTATTCTCAACCGATCACCACACGGCGAGAAATGTTCTATGAAATAAAGCTATTTTTAATTTTAATTTTAATTCGCATGGTAACGAGGTTCCGGTCGGAAACATACAGAACTCAATCTACTTAAAACACAGCCTTTATAGACCAAGATCCCAGGGCCGCCAGACCTTACTTATTTTCTCAGTAACCAAAAGTATGGGAAGGAGTAGTGCTAATATGTACTATTAACATATGAATACCAGCTAACCTGGACTGACGGCCAATTTTCAGCTACCAGGTTCTGAAGGTACTTCCAAAAATTGCTCACTTGTCTTGAAGTCTGGGTGCTAGAAACAGTATTGTTATAGTTCCCTGAACATCATATAAAAAAATCACGGCTCAGATTTTAGGTATAATCGCATAATTTACTTGCGAACTGTAAAGCGTCTGGCAGAAATTACAGTTGATGGGTGTCTGGCGGTGTTGATCATAATTTTTTTTATTTAATGAATTTTATTCTATAAGATATCAGCAGGCAGACTTCAAGACAAGTGAGTAATTTTTGGAAGTACCTTCAGAACCTGGTAGCTGAAAATTGGCCGTCGGCCCAGGTTAGCTGGTATTCATACGTTACTAGTACGTAATAGCACTACTATTACCCACACATTTGGTTTATGAGAAAATAATTAAGGTCTGGTGGCCCTGGGATCTCCGTCTATTAGTCAAGTAGACTTTCTTTGAAGATTCTCTTTGTGGTATAATTTCCTCAGAGCTTGAAGTGATCATTAAAAATCCCCGTACGCCCACACTTCTCGATCAAGAGCCGAGTGTTTCGCTTCGAGAACACTTCGAGATATCGAGAGCGAGTTGTGAATGAGATTCCCAGGCTGGGTGACTTGCTAAATGGAGTGGCGTGGCCATGGGATAGGGGGAAACGTGTTAAATAAAAATCTTACTAATTTTGAAAACGCGAAAGTTTATATGGATGTTTGTTACTCTTTCAAACTCAAACGGCTAAAACAATTTTGATGAAATTTGGTATGGAGGTAGCTGATACCCTGGATTAGCATATAGATAGGCTACTTAATCTTCCACGGTAACGAAGTCCCAAACGGAAAGCTAGAAAAAATATTTTCCGATTACTAAAATGATCAATTTGTTAATTGGCATCACAATACCTAACAGATAACGAAAATTAAAATTGTGAATCAGCTCACTAACTTTCCCCAATTAACATAGGTTGAAGTGTAGATTTAAGGAAATAGATATTTTGACATTTGCGTCCCAGTATATATTTAATAATCTTTTATATGTAAAGTAAAATGAACAATTGTTCAAGAAAAATTGTGATAGGCACAATGTAAACACTAAAAGCAAACATAACTTGGATATACTAGACAGCCGTCTCTACAAAGTAACAAACTCTTTTATGGGTCAATGTATACGCTTCTACGATTCCCATGTGTATTCAAAAGCTACCTTTAGAAAAATTTAAGACGATAATTAAACAAATACTTTGTAAAAAGGGCTATTATAGAATTTCTGATTATCTGTTAGACAAGCAACCATGGGAATAAATTGCTCAGCTCCAGAGTTATTCAGATATTAAGTCAATTAAAAGTAAGAAAATTTATATGTTTGACTTAAAAAGAGCGACCCTCGGAGTTTCTTGCCTATTCTTCTCCTGAGGAAGACTGCACCTTTGTGAATAGGCGCAAAGTCAAAAGTGCTAATGTAATTCATCATATTGACGTGTTCAAGTATCAATTTATATGTTCAATGAAATAAACACTTTTGAGTTTGAGTTTATGAAAAAAAAAATTGCCTCCTCATATAATGAGGCTAGTACCTGATAAATAAATGATTTTATTTCATATAATCTATCAGCTGATTGCCTTTGTAGGAATGTCAATGTTTTTTATTTTTTATTTTTTAATGAAAATTTTCTTAGGGAAGTTGCTCAGTTTTACACGGGAATCATCTCCTAATTTCCCTTACTAATTTAAAGTCAACCCACATATAAGGTGACCCTTAAATAAGTTGGCAAAACTTTGACATGAATCAGTCCAAGAAACTGAACAATTTTACCTATTTTCTTTTTTTAAAGAAGAAACTCGCAATCATTTGTTTAACAATGGATTCCTTGTGTTCAATTTAATTTTAGTAAAATCAACTCTTAAACTTACTAAAAGTTATCTGTATAAGTGAAGGAAAAACACTTTTTCGTTTCTCATACTCGGAAAGTAGTGTTATTTTGATCTGTTTATTGGGTGGAAAATGCTACTTCCCTCCATAGGGAGGGAAAAACTCATACAAATTACTTCCCACCTAAGGGCCGGAATGAATAAAAATGGAACTGCTGTCTGCTGTGAAGAGTTTTATGTAAAAAAAAACTAGTTAAAAAAATGCTGCGGCCATGTGAGTTTCTAAACAGCCAGTGTTTTTTTTTTGTTTGACAGTGTTTGACTTTGAGCGGAATAAGCCGCAACAATTAAACGGTGACTTCCATATTTAAAATGTAACTTTTAATTTCACGAATTGTCCTAATTTGACAATTAATTTTAAATAGGTACCACTAATATTATTATATACTAGCTGACCCGGCCAACTTCGTAACGCCTTTTTTCCATATTTTCTCACCTTTTAAACCTTCCCTGGACTTCCACGAATATTTCAAGACTAAAATTAGCTAAATCGGTTCAGCCGTTCTCGAGTTTTAGCGAGACTAACGAACAGCAATTCATTTTTATATATAAGAAGATGATCAATAAATAGTTTAGATAAACGACTAGTTTTATTTGCCTCATATTCGAAATGAAAAGTAGAGTGTTTAACACGGGTCAAAGAATCAATTCCTACTCGGAATACCTCGAGTAGGAATTGATTAATACCTCGGGAATTGATTCTTTCCACCCTCGGTTAACAATCTACTATTTTGTCATAGACGGTACCTTATCAATATTATAAACGCGATAGTTTGTATGTATGGAACCCTTTCACGCTTAAACGGCAGGACCAATTTTGATAAAATTTGGTGTGGAGGTAGCAGGTACCGTGGATTAACACATAGGCTACATAATTTTTCCAAATTCCCAAGCGAATGAAGTCCATGGTGGAAAGATAGTTTTGACATAAAAGTTCAAATTTCGGTCTTCTCGAACACAAACCTATGGCTCCCCTACTCCTACCTATTGTAACTCTCATTCTACCCACAATTTATTCTTCCGGTGACCCGCGGAGCTTAATATCTTGCGAATAAACCACTCTGACTTACACCTAATTATTGGAATATAAACTACGCAAACCAAGAGAATTATCGTTACTAAGAAAGCACAATTTGTGATTGTTTTTAGGAAAAGGTAGAACTTTCAGGGTAGTCCATAGGAGCGATTTACAAAACTCATTACAATAATTGTCTTCTTCTTATCGTGTAGGTATAGTCGAGTGTGTGGCGAACTTCGCTAACCCTTTTGTCAGAGTTTTCAAACGGCACAATGGCCTCTGACTTGGTTTTAACGACTGTAGTCAATCGACAACAGCCGGGACCGACAGCTTAACCTGCCCTCCGAAGCATGGAAACGCTCGTGATGAATTACCACTTTAGTCACCCATCGGGTTCCCTGCTCTTGTGTACGTTGCTTAACCTCACTGATCGGTTGACATCAGCGAGCGTCGCCACTGAGCTACGAGCACTCCAATTGTGAACGACTGTCTCATAAGTTGTACATTTACACAGTCACATGTTAAGACTTCTTTTCGTTTTTATTTCGCGCTATTTGTATCTACTTTAGATTTCCAATAGTTGGGCCTCTGGGCGATGTACCCTGCTTAATGGATTCTAATCTAGTATAGGCAGAACTTAATTTGGCCGCTTGGCACAACAGTTGACAAAAATTATAAGGGTTGTAACTGTAAAACTACTGAAAATAGCCGCGATTAAACAATATACTGCAGTGGTGATAGAGGTTGTTACACTTTAGCTCACAGTACAGCAAAACTCGCGAGTCCATAGTCCTGATTTTACATTTACAGTATGCCCGGACCATTTTAAATACACTTCTAGGCCAGCGTAGAAATAATATGGGTATTCCAAATGTCAAATCATTCAATTTTAACAGCCTGATACTTCATCAAAATGGGTATTTTTTTCCTTATTTACTTATATGAGTTTGTCTTTAATTCGAATATGTAGTTTGTACTCAGAGGTCATTTTAGCAGTGTATGATTATAAACCACACCTCAATATGATATACGAGTCTATAAACCACGCGTTAATTCAAAGAGACAACATAGAGGTGGTCAGGCAATAAAGACACGCCCAAACCTGCGATCGCCGTGCTGTATCGCCGTTATTTGATCAAGTCGAATTCGGACACACTCAGATGACAGGTCACTGATTTCTGCAGCTCAAGCATGATGCGCGACAAACTCGCGCGGCGCGCCACTCGGCTGACGGTTTTGCCGCACTTTCTGCTTTCATAGAACATGCAAAGGATATCACAGGTCATCAATTCATAATTATACCCTGTTTTAGCTCTGTCTCTTCGCAAAGATGAACAGTGATCACAGTGGGTTAATCGAGAGAGCCAGTTTGTAATGGCGAACCAATTCGCTCGCTATGACAACACTATAACCCTGCATGGAAATAAAAAAAATAAAAAGCCTTTTTATTCCACTTGTGTGTTAGTTGTATTAGATTTAAACTTTAAATTAGTATTAATATGGTTAGTTTAAGTGGATCCCGTTTGGGTGTAGGCCTCCTCTAGCTTACCCCACTTTTCTCTATCCTCAGCCATGGTGCATTCAAGTTTTTCCTGCAGTTTTCTCTAAGTCGTGTGCCCAACGTTTATGTGGTCTGCCTATGTTCCTTTTGCCTCTAGGTCCCCGCTCCATTGAGTGGTCAGTTTGGTCCATCTCTTGTCGATATATCTCGAGTCGTGTCCAGCCCAGCGCCATTTAGTGTGAATTTAGTGTTTTGGTCTTTTTATTTTACCCTACTATTCCGCAAGACATTCTCCCTTTCCGGTGCCACCTGGGACTAGCGGCTTCCCGACACCTTTACCCAACTTAAGGTTCATCAAAGGACATTAACACTACGCTCTCTCGGGTAGGTACAAATGCTCTACAGTGTAGCGAGAAGCACTTTACACAGACACAATATGAATTTATGACGAATTTGAGAATTACCGCAATCGTCTTCACCATAGGAATAGGGCCCATATGCAGATTCAGTCACATAAAAGTTACATTCTACATCTCGTCGCGTGGGTGGGTGATAGTTGGTCGACAATCGGCTGACCTGTCCTGTGGCCAATGAGGTGTCGTCTGCTATTGTGAAACCTCTAACTCAATGACCACTTGTATAATTAAATATTCAATCAGTTGGTTGCTTTGGATCTTAGGTAGGTACTGGTGAGTTTAGAAGTTGGTTGCTAAAACAATGTCATTTCTGTGAACACACTGGTCCGCACTATTTTCATTACAAAAGTGAACATTTATTTCAGTTTTTTAGTTTAAGTTTCACTTTAAGTGTTTTGCTTGATTAATGTGTGATCACCAAATAAATGATATTATATTTTAAGTACCTATTCTGTGAATGCATAAATGAGGTCTATTAAAGTCCTCGATTGCATATTATGTACGGGTAGGATTCACATCTGCAAATGCGTGGTAGTTATTTTCAGTAGAAATTACTATAATTACTTAGTTTAAAATATAAAGATTCTTGGAAAACATCGAGATGATATCCGCCCGTCCAAAAAAATTCATTTTCGAAAAAGCGGTCCACCAACCCGTATTGGGCCAGCGTGGGGGACCATGGCCTAAATCCCTTTCGTGTTTCGAAGCCCGTGCCCCTCGGTGGGAACGTTATGGGCTGGTATAAAAAATAAAAATAAAATAAAGATTCTTGTCCGACTCAAAATGTTGTTTATAAATGTTTTTCCTTAATAACTTGTGAATTTCCATGTCAAAAGGTGAAACAGTTAAGTTACATGTGTCCAATTCACGCCTGCCCTCTTCCGCTTGATGATTTCTCTTTAATAGAACACTGTAATAAAGTCATTGTGCCCATCTGTGGGAAAGGCAAACACGTAAGTGCTAATACGAAATAAATTGGCCCCAATAAAATGTCTACGGACTCTTGACAGACCTCCAGTATTGTGGAGCGTGTAAATTGTGGTCGGAGGCTAAAGAAACCCATAATTCTCAGGAGTTCCTTTGAGAGGTTTTGTGAGGTATTAAATATGGGGTCTCCTTCTTCTTCTTATCATGTAGGTATAGTCAAGTGTGTGGCGAACTTATAGCTAACCCTGGTGTCAGAGTTTTCAAATCGCGCAATGGCCTCTGACTTGGTTTTAACGACTGTAGTCAATCGACAACAGCCGGGACCGACATCTTAACGTGCCCTCCGAAGCACGGAAACGCTCGTGATAAATATGGGGTGACTTTAATTTAGTCATCAAAATTTTGGGAGGTGATTCTCTCCATGAAACTGACCAACTTTCCCTAAGAAATCCGTATAAAATTCTTAAAAATATAGTTACATACGTATGCTCACACCTATAATCCCTATCGGGGTAGGCAGAGCATCAGTGGTTTTTAAAATCACTTGACGTCACGTTTGATGAAAAATTATGTAAGTGGTAAAAGGTTGTTAGCCTTTTGCCCACAATACAGCAAAACCCTTACCCCTTACGTCCCAGTTACTGACTTATATACGTATGCCTGGGAAGAGTTAGCAGCTAGCACATAATTCCAAGTTATTTTTTTTTACTCTAAGTCCAGCATGGAAGATAGCTGACTTTTCATAATAAGGCGATCAGATAATCGCTGACATTTTATGATAAGACGAAAATTGTTTTTACATATTTCAACCTTATAGTTCCGCGGGAAAAGTTGTCAAGTTTAGTGGGCTGATTCATATTCTTAATTTTCGCAAATTAATACCGTTTCGTGAAAACAATAGCCGATTTGCGAAGCTGAAATTGCAAAGATGGGCAAAAAGCTGAAAAGTAAATTATAATATCAGAATACCAGCGGCTGCACTTTTATTATTAGCATTATGCTGAGTCGCTCGCCTTTCTTCTACCGCTGTAGAACAGTACCTACCTTTTTTTTTAATAATTACATTCCTTGGTTATGCTCTATAGTGTGTACTGTTCTACAGAATAGGATCAATAAACGTATTTTCTTTCTTTCTTCCTGAATTCTAAAATTTTAACAATATTTACGCACGTTACTTAAATCTGGATCTTCATCAAGGAATGAAGCAGGTCATACGCAGGCAATCGCGGCCTATCTTCTACGAGGATGAAGATCCTCTGTAAGATGGAAACTGTTAGCCCGAAGGCAGTGACGAAGTGAGTAAATTGAGTGCACTTCCAAAGCCTAAACTCAACATAATGAAATCGGCCTAAAATTTTAATTGTCACTCAAAAAGCGGTGAAGTTATTGTGTGGGCTTTAGTGCTCTTAGATAGACCCTTAGGCAACCCACGATACAAAAGACTTTCGTATCTATCCCCTACATCATAAGACTCGTTTTCTCTTAAATTGTGATTCTCATCTAAGATTTTAGTGTAGGCGGATACTTCATTCGCGAATATAAGATGATTTCTCAGATTAAGTGCTTTGTTTAATTAATCGTAAATATACTTTATATCGAAATTCGTGTAGGTTTGCCGTGCGCGTTTTGATTAGGCAATTCATTATTTAATAGACAATTGACATTTATTACGCGGAATTTTATTATGAAATTTAGCCTGAAGACTTCCTGGATTATCCTTACTAATATTATAAATGCGAAAGTAACTCTGTCTGTCTGTCCGTCTTTCACACCTAAACTACTGAACCGATTTTTGTGAAATTTGGTACAGAGATAGATTAGAGCCTGAGAAAGGACTAGGTTACATGTTATCCCACAGTTGGGCACGATATATAACCTGTAGTCCACGCGGGCGGAGCCGCGGGCGGTGCGTTCCTGGACTTTGATTTTTTTTTTACGATTAACAGAGACGAGCACTAGAATGAATTTTCCTTTCTATGGGAACCTGAGATTACGCCAGTTTGGTCGAGTGGTAGTGGCGCTGCCTCCTGATCGACGGGTCCTGGGTTCGATTCCCGTCGGGACAAATATTTGTGTACAAAGCAGATGTTTGTTATCGGGTCATGGGTGCTCCGTGTCTGTCTTTATGTGTGTTCCAAGGGACCCACGAGTTCCACGACACAATTCGCGGTCGGAATGTTTTTTAATTTGAAGTGAAAACTTCTTTAGCGGCGTTGTGCACTTTGAAGTATGGGTAAAAAATGTTAAACTCGCGTCAGGGTCACGTGTCTGTCACGTGACCCTGATCGAAAATCCGTAAGGCGGAGGGAGGGGTCAAGATGTCATCCGGTGTCAGCATAGAAAAAATTCAATAGTTTTCACTTCTGCCAGAACTCCCGGAGTGCAACCCGTTGTTTTTTTTTACGTGGGTGACTTGCTGGCTGACTTGCGAGTGGGCAAATAATCTGGTGAGAGTCCATAACCACTCCATCTACATCCCATACAAACAGACGAACAGTGTGTTTCCGCATAATTATAAGAAACAGCTTCCTCAATTAGCATAGCGACGTCTAATAAGAATTATTGCGCGAGCGCACGAGGTGTAAGAATGCAAATAAAGGTGGCCATTTCAAAGAAAGCATTAGGTGGTCTCAAACACGATTGTTTGCTTGTTTGATCGCCAATTTGGGAACAAGTTGCTTTGGTAAGTAGTTGGGTCTGGTCTGGACTGGGAACTTAGAGGGTAGAGTAGTTGCTGGGCCAGCGCCATTGTTGGGAAGAGTTAGGGGGAGTTACAATGAGTGAAGCTGGCTTTTTCTTCGGCTGCATATTGGGCATGTTAGCTAACGAAAACTGAAGCTTTTAATGAGCCTACCAAAGCTTACAATTTAGCTTTAAAATCTACACTAATATTATAAAGAGGAAAGATTTGTATTTTTGTAATTTTGTATGTAACGAATAAACTTAAAACTACTGGACTGATTTCAAAAATTGTTTCACCATTAGGATGCTACATTATCCCTGAGTAACATAAGCTACATAATTTTCCCGAATTCCCACGGGAACAAAGCCCCGAGCGGAATGTTAGTATAAAATAACTTGCGATCAGCTGATTCAATTTAGTTTGCATGGTTCCTAAATGAAAGTTGTTTAATGTTCAGTTGTATAGAGAAGTGACGTAAAGTAGGAATTGGAGTTTTTACTGGTTTTGAAAGCTGTAACTTACCATTTGGTATCTGGGTGAGCTCGCTACATCCTCGACCACAACTTTGCTCTGAGCTAGATTGTCGTCAAGAGCGAACCCATTCTTAATCGAAGTATATACTTATATATACATCAAAATATGAATTGCTGTTCGTTTGTCTCGCTAAAACTCAAGAATGGCTGGACCGATTCGGCTAAATTTTGTCTTAAAATAAAAGTGCAAAATCAGTGAAGGTTTAAAAAGTTGCGAGGAATTAATTGTAAGGCGTTACGAAGTTCGCCTGGTCAGCTAGTAAATAAATAAAAAAAGGTTTTAGATTACACGGTGTCTGAGTCAATGAATACCTACATCGAAATCCACCTACTATTTACTCACTAATTATGAGGATTTCATCTATGGATTTCGTACTTATAAGCAGTGTAATTACCAGGTGTGCCCCACGCCTTACGGTTTAATTGCGGAATCCGGCAAGCTCTGTCAGTTTTCTGTGTACACTGGAGGTGTTAACTCGGAACGTGTACATACCGCTTTTAATACTCACTTATATGGCGTGCAAATTCCTTTTCAGACTGACAAACAGTGCAGAAAATAGCATTGATGTATGTTGGATAAGCAGTTGGTGAAACCATATCCTTACTAATACTATAAACGCGAAAGTTGTATGGATGTATGTTTACTCTCATTCTCAAACGGCTGGACAGATTTTGATAAAATTTGGTGTGGAGTTAGCTGACACCCTTAACACATAGGCTACATAATTTTCCCAAATTCCCACGGGAACAAAGTCCCGGGCGGAAAGCTAGTTGGCAAAGAAATCCAAAAATTCACGACTGTAGCGAATCGAGTTTTTACCAGTGTCCTACCTATAGATATGAGCTAATCTTCTTCTTCTTTTCTAAAATTGGAAGTCCATAGTCCAAATCCTTAGACCTAGAAAACTGAGATTTGCCACAAAAGTTCCCATTGATATGAACCATGTGTAACCAATAAATAAGAAAGTATTTAACGAAATCCCACGGGTACTAAGCCTCCGGCTTCCTAGTCTTTTTTTTTATTATAAGATGGGTTAACTCTTGACCTCAATCTTGACCATAATGTCAAAGATGAGG
Organism: Aproaerema taeniolella; assembly: GCA_949987775.1. Lineage (NCBI taxonomy): Eukaryota > Metazoa > Arthropoda > Insecta > Lepidoptera > Gelechiidae > Aproaerema > Aproaerema taeniolella. Next base: position 726,490 of record OX465258.1, on the reverse strand, counting down.
TCGACGATGGAGCGAGTTAACCCAGAAAATGCCTATAAAGGCACTGGTTCCACGCACCGACGGAACACAGCAAGCTATTTGGCGTCGGACTTCGGCAGGAGGGTGGTCGCGAACCAGACGGTCCTTTACAGAGCCTACCACACCGCATGAGACCATAGGACGACACCTCAGATTCAGAAAAAAATTAAGTATCGTTGCCTGGGATGGATTACTAGGAGGCAGGTCTCATTTGTGTTTCCTTAGTCGCCTCTTACGACACCCACGGAAAGAGATGAGGTGGTGTTATTCTCAACCGATCACCACACGGTTAATCGGTTAAACCATTGAATCCCAAAGTTGTCCAGGTGGACCCCCAGGGGTCCACGGGAGACCTGAAGAGGGTCTACGTTGGTGTGACAAAAAAATGGGGGTTCACAATTCGTATAAGCGTGGGTCCACAAAAATTTATCTGTTTACGATAGTGAAAAACTAAAATGCTCCTCGTGCTGTGAGTAAGATGTCGAAAATGTAAAGTTGGATATAATCACTTTTTTGATTGGCCACCTGTACTTTTTTGACATTCACTCACAGCACAATCAATAATTAATAAACCAATCAATTCTCGCTTTTTTTTCGAAAACTGTTAATTCGTGGTTGACTCAGCCACAACACAAATTCTCTTAATTAGATCTAATCTTCACATTTTTTGTCGAGTTTTGGGAATATGGAAGAAATGTAGGCTGCAGGGGGGTCCACCGAAACCAGCAAAATTTTGAAAGTGGTCTATGAGAAAAAAAAGTTTTTTTTTTTTTTTAAATTAGTGTTATTATTAGCATCCACAGACTTTATGTCTTGTGTATTATCTTTTTTTTTCATAAACAAAGGGGTGCGCTTTTGACCACAATCTAGCATAAGGGCGAAGATGCGATCGAGGATGTAGCAGCTTACCCAGAAGAAGCCTAGTTATACACTCGAACTTTAAAGAAATCTACTAACTTTCCGCCGTGGGAATTTTTGAAATAAATTATACAAATAAGCCTTCCCCTCGAATCACTCTGTCCATTGGTTAAAACCGTATTAAAGTCTGCTCAGTAGTTGAGCTTATCGCGTTCAGACAGACAGACAGAAGCGTTAGGGAACTTTTTTTTTAAATATAGTACCTACCTACCTAATATAATATGATGTAAAACGGTTCTGTTTTTAAGAAAAGGATCTCATACTATGTCATTTTTAGGCAAAAAAATAAGAAAATAATTAGGTACTTATTTTAGTTCCGAAAAAGATGACGCACAAGAACTGAGCAATATTGGCTCGATATGTTACACTCCTTAATTTAACCTTTTCTGTGTTTTCTCTTAATAACATGATATTGCATTGAGTTTTCTGTTTTTAGTTCTATTCAGGAAAGGTAAACTATATGATCCTGAAAGGAAGTAAAAAAGTCTTCTGTTGCCTATAGCATTGCTATGAAAGTGTGAATAGGCGTTAATAAAACGCATTGTCGATAAAGGGTATTAATTTGTGACACACTATTAAGTATTAATTTGTGATGGGGCCTTAGTTAACGCCTATTCATATTGGGTTATCATTGAGGTAAAATTAAGAACGTAAGGGGTATGCAATCACTGCGTTTCAATTGTTGATAGATAAATTGAGTAATTTAGTTATCAGGTAAGCCGTGTGAGTCCCCGGCAGAGTAGAATAGGACCACCCTCTTTCTTACCGAGGTGTCGTACAAGGCGACTAAGGTAAATATGCAAATATGCAAGGCGACTAAGGTAAATAGGAAAACTCTGCAATTATATCAAAACCCTCGCCAACCCGTCTGCCAAGCGTGGTGAGTATGGCATTTACCCCTCATGTTATTGAGGGAGGCCCGTGCCCCAGCAGTGGGGACATATATGGGCTGATGAAGAAGTTATCAGGTCGGTGGCGTTCAGATGCTGCATAGATGCTTGTCTACATCACAGTAGTGGTCCGTTAACGTGTACTTAATTAATGACCAATTCAGTAATTAATAGCAAGTTTGGTTCAGGCAGTAATGCCGCCTCTGAATTTACGGTTCTGATTCGAACCCAGGGAAAAGAAAGCATATTTGACCCATTGGAGTGGGCAGAGACCACAGATTGTCACTTGCTACTATCCAAACCAAACACCTTCGCTTCCTCTACAGTTATAATTCGCTTCACATACATGCTCTTCGGATTCGGGTACTCCTAACACGGGTTTTTCTTGGTACAGTCAACAGCATATCAGGTTACCACAAACTGTCCAATTTCCCCAATAGACAGTAAACTCTAATGCTTGGAGATAAAATTGCAAATCGATTGAAGAAATTTGACAGTTTTGGATAGCATGATGTGCCGTCGTCCCCTGTACATCACTAATTTAGTCTAAGTAGGTATGTACGTTCTTTCGTCAATCTTCTTTCATTTATTCTTTCCACATATCCAAAGCAGATTTATCTTTGAGTTATTGTCAGTCTTTGCTTGTCTGCCAAGGCTTACATATCTGGCATTAATAAAATCATTGATATTGTCAAGAACTTAAATTTATTAAGGTTTTCACTTAGTAAATAAATCTTATTAATATCACTTTGACTACTTACACCCGATAGAATTTATTCACTTTCTTACGGTCACATAATAAAATAAACACGTCAAACAAATTGATAAGTTCGCTGCACTTAAACTGAGTGAAATGATGTCTGATGCTCATACACACTCATAGACCACTTCTTAGTTAAATTTATTAACATAAATAATTTGGTCATACATTGCTTTATTTGGTTCACAATTTCAGTTAAAGTTACTGGGTGAAGAAGCTATCTAGTAGCCAAAATATTTGACAACACTGAAAGAATCATAGCTTTTACAATTTAGTTTTCTCTTGCATTTTGGATTTTTTTTAATATTTATTTCTAGCTCTCCTAGAAAATACTGTTATTTAACTAACCAATCAAGGCCAGTTTCATAATGTACAAAATCTGTTTTATTTTGTTTTTCAATTATGATCTAACAACACGTTATAACGTAAAAGTCCAGCAATTTATCAAATTCAATAAAAATCATCACAAAACTCAAACTTTCCATTGTAGTCTAGACTTCTATCGGGTAAATGCTACACCTCATTTCGGTTTAGTCTCTTGATCTGTTACGTATCTAATATAGATTGTGTCTTCAGGTTTCGGATCTTCGATCTGTGTTTCATCTAGTTGAGAGCAAGCAATGGCTAAAGCAGATCCGTCATGAGAGAAACTAAGAGATGAAACTGCAGTGTTGTACCGGTGGAACTGACAAAGACGTTTTTTATTGAAGCCGTCCCAAATGTTGACGTAACCATCAGAGCCACCCGTGGCAAATGTATTGTAGATGGAGTGGAAGCTTATTGCATTGACTGGGTAAATTTTTTCAAGACCTGAAAGATGTACAAAACATTCTTAATTATCATCAATAATTTGTCTATGATATTGCAGTCTAATCATTGTTACTTATGAGTGAATTTGTAGTAAAGAATTTTCAAGTAATAAATTCACTGAAAGTCTGTAGTGTCTTTCATATATCAATTAAGTGGCTTATCCTTGTTTTTTTGTAAAATAAATAGCTTTATAAATTGTATTGTGTTTACAGACTCAAAAATCTTAAGTAAAGCAGATCTACTTAAAAATAATGCTTTAAAAAATCCTTTTTTAGATTATTAGAAGTCCTAAACAAGTAAAAAGACTGCATGTAATCAGGGTTGGAATAAATCACGATTTTTTGCAAAAAATCAAAAATCATCGATTTTTTTCAAAAAATCGAAAAGATCATGATTTTTTCGATTTTTCCTTGTGCCTTTAAAATACACTTAATATTTTTCATACCTTCTATTCGAAAAGTGTCGTTTTGTTCTTCTTTAAGTTGGACCAAAATAGTTCATTTCTGATAAGAACTCATTGGCGGGTCGGAATGGACTTTCCAGCCCGCCAGAAGATCATTGGCGGGTTGGAAAGTTCATTTACCCCGGCCAACGAGAATTGAATTTAGAACATGTGTCATTCCTACGAAATGGAACGCAATTTGTATGGATACTGGCTGACACGTGCTGGCTGTATGGCGGTGGCACCCCCGTGCTTATTAAAAAAACATGCAAGAATTGTAATTCAGTAAAACAACTAGGTAACAATGACTAAAAATTGCTCAAGTGTGTATTTTGTAATTTGTTTAATTTTACATTTCATTATTAAATAAATATTTTTAATTACTTAATTTATTTTTCTCATAGAATGGGTATGATAAGTAGAGTATATGACTTGAGAGCGAATTATTTTTTAGCTCGGGCGATGTATTTTGAATCCCTCGCCATTTCGCTCCCTTGTCATACAATCTACTAATACAATAAGAAAATTATAAACGCCTTGATTTAATCAATGATTTTTATTGAAAAAATCACTTGATTTAAATCGTGATTTAAATCATGATTTAATCAAAACTGATTTAATCATGCCAACCCTGCATGTAAATCATTTAAAAATGTTTATTACATTAAAAAATAAACCTATTTTCATGTTTTAACTTACCTCCATCTTTAATTCTGTGACATTTGAAAGCGTATTTCTTTTTCTGCACTTCCGGGTTGCTATCCAGATATTCAACTGCCACTCTGCCCTCAATAGAACTGAGGACGTATCCCTGTTTGTTAGGAAACACTCTAATGCATCGTGTTTGATATTTCAGTGATGATTCGCGCCGCTGGTTCACATGACCCATGTTACGGACGTCCCAAACGAAGATTTTGCGACCTGATGTGCCTACCACAAATTTTTCGCCAACTATGCTCATTGTATAAACCTGAAAGAAGTAATAGAAATATCATTACAATTAAGATTGGATATATTCTTTAAGTTTTCTAAACAATTAACTAAACTGTGAAAGTGCTGCTTGCACAGTTAATAATAAACAAAAACGTATCCGCAACAGGCTTCGTCATAACTAAAAAAACTAAGACAAAATTAATCAGCAACATGCTTCGTCAGCCCCGAAAAAAACCTAAAAATATATATAAAATTAAAACCCTACTAATAATAATAATATACTCTGTATAACTATAAAATGTTCTGAGCCACTGTTTGTTTACCCAAATAAACTAAAAAACCTATCAGTTTAGCAACTAAAGTTTGTGTATTGCCAAATATACTTACTAGACTGGATACTTAAACAATACAATGAAATTTATTTAAGCCAATACCTAATCATTTAAAAAATCCTCTAAAAAATCATTAAAATTACCCTTTCATTTCCTTGATTATAAGTTCCAACGCAGTTTGGAACACGGCTGTCCCACATTTTGACTGTTCCATCCCAGCTACCCGTGAGAACGGCATTAACCTCATTTGTGAACTCTACGCAACGGATTGCACCTTTATGTTCTCCTAGTAGCGTCTCCGTACCAGCATTCAGATCGTACATCTTGAGAGTTTGGTCTAGACCACCACTGTACGAGTGAACTGCATCCTTTGAGAAAAGATCAAAAACAGGGTCAACAAATTACAGTTAGGTAAATATTTAAAGTTAATAATATTTCAACCATCTATAACTTAATTTTGTGATAAACTGCAGTAAATTGCAATGAGTTTTCATTATTTTATACCAACGATTTATTTTGTTATTCAACAAAACATTTTAGGTTAGAAAATCGGTTACAGATCTTACCCGAAAGCAAACATCCAATACAGGGAGTTCATGGTTGTATTTGTGTCGCTCCACGTTTGCCGTAACATCGTACAGTCTCACAGAACAGTCCCACGAAGAAACAAGCAGGAATTGATTAGATTTTGGAGCAAATTTCACACTGGATATTGCATCCTCGGGAAGACTCTTTAATTTGAACTCTGTGCGGGACTCCGCCACCCGCGTCACAGTCATTGTGGAAGCAATTTTGTTAGGTATTACTGTGATAACACAAAAAGAAAAGAATCCTCGTAGTTATGATGAAAAATGCATTCAAACAAATACTAAATGCACCATGAGCATCACCGACCGACCGACGCAGTCATAGACATTTTTTTTTTTTCACAATTATTTTGTCTCTGGTCGTTTGACATAAATAATACATTCTACGCTGTTGTATTAAATAAATACTCTGAAGTTGTAGAACTTGGAACGAAACGAAAACTTAGATGCGTTCATAAATTTTCTCTTGACGTAACTGCGCAATAAACGTTTTATTTTATGTTTTATTGTGTATTTCTTTACGACTCGCTTAGTTTTGATAAAGAATTTTCTTTTCTGCAGTGTATATTTATTGTGTTAAAGAATCAAATGTTTTTTGAATTACTTAAAATCGAACGGTGACTGTCTATAATTTGTGAACGCATTATTAACATTGACATGTTTGTGATGAGGTGTGAATCGGGAAGTCCTCGTCTCGCAGAAATGATTTCACGAAAATCGCATATATTGGTTAAACTTTTGTAATGTTACATTCGTGCTGTTAGTCGAACAAATAGTTCTGTGATCAGAATATAACAGTGCTTAAATGGAATCATCCTTAAAATCTACGGCACCTCCGCGCAACTAAGTGGATTCCAACAGGAACTAATGGAGTGATATCCTTATAAAATAACGATGCAAACCAATCTGAAAACAAAAGAAATGTTTATAGTCAGAGCTTTGGAAAAGATTTTAGCGGATAAGGACATCAAAAGGTCCTATCATAGTCAGTTGAAGAAGTCGTGCGAAGTAGCTCTCGGTAAGGATTCACTTGACATATTTAACATATTTTATCTAAGTCAAGCGCTACTGAGTGTTACCGCTGATAACGGCTATCGTAGACATAGCTTCGCTAATTAAGTTAAAGGCTGGTGAATTTAGTAACTAGCTCTTACTAAAGTGATTGTCGTGTGACCTTGTATCGAAAGTAGAACAAGTTTGGCTAACCTTATCAGACTATTAAGCAATTTCAGTCCCATTACTACTACTCAAATCGCTAAACACATTTATTGTGGGTACTACAATGGGTATTTTTAATGTTAAGCTGATAAAAATATCATGTACTTGTAGGCTCACAAATAGTGTTAAAAAAATATGAATTTGTATTTCTCTGTATTGCGCCATTAGTACTGTTGTGCATACAAATACACTTATTTACATAAAACAATTAGCATCATCTGTATAAGTCATTAATCATTAGTCTTACTTAAAAGCACATTATACTATACTTGAATGTACAGCAATGTAAAAATGATGTCATTTTACATCAATTTTAATACTAAGTAGTTACATTGAAATCTTGTAACTCTTAAATAAATTCAATGAATAGCTTGAAATGGATAGTGGATAATTACACCAATAGGTTATATTACACCTAATTTATTTATTTAATTATTTTTCTCAAGTGTACCTACCTACTTTGTTTCAGAGGAAATAAAAACTGAACTCAAAAATGGAGGTCAAGTTGAAACTTCAGAAAGTCCAACATCTGGTACACTACCACTGCCTAAAAGTGACTCTTCAAACATTATCACAGCAGAAAAATACTTCCTGCCTTTTGAATTGGCCTGTCAAAGTAAAGCATCCAGGATAGTGGTCACCGCACTTGATTGTCTCCAAAAATTAATAGCATATGGTCACCTAACTGGGAATATTCCAGACTCTACTACCCCAAGAAAACTCTTAATAGACAGGATAGTAGAAACAATATGCAGTTGTTTTACAGGTCCACAAACAGATGAAGGAGTTCAACTTCAAATCATAAAAGCTCTTCTTACAGTAATCACTAGCCAACATGTCGAGGTCCATGAAGGCACAGTTCTACTTGCTGTCAGAACGTGTTATAATATTTACCTAGCCAGTAAAAACTTAATCAACCAAACCACAGCCAGAGCTACACTTACACAAATGCTAAATGTCATCTTTACCAAAATGGAAAACCAAGCTTTGGAGTCAGAAGGCACACCAACAGAGATGCACAAAATACCCAATGGAAGTGCAATTTCTGAAGATAACCATCAAATTCATCATGGGCCTCCAAGTGACACAACAGAAGATAACAAAGACTCTTTACCACCACAAGATGAACAAATAGATGAAATATTAGAAGCAAAAATAATAGCTAAACAAATAGTTGATTCTGTCATAGATAACGCCATAACGATTGCTGCTAAGAAAACTTCAGAGGAACTAAATCAAAGTGGTCCAGAAAATAATGAAAATCCATCTGATTCCCAAGACAGTGGAAGCGTTTCACAAGAGAGCAATGGGCAAGTTGGGATTGAAACATCAATCCCAAGAATTCCTTCTCAAGAAAGTGTTGATGTAGCTTCAGAAAATGACAATTCTGTAACTGCAAAGTTTACCCATGTCCTGCAGAAAGATGCTTTCCTTGTATTCAGAGCACTGTGCAAACTTTCGATGAAACCGCTTCCAGAGGGAACTCCTGATCCCAAGTCTCATGAATTGAGATCTAAAATTTTATCGTTACACTTATTACTCTCCATCTTACAAAATGCTGGACCTGTTTTCAGAAATAATGAAATGTTCATTACAGCTATTAAGCAATATCTTTGTGTTGCTCTTTCTAAAAATGGCGTAAGTTCTGTCCCTGAAGTGTTTGAACTGTCTCTCGCTATTTTCCTGGCACTTCTCCAGAATTTCAAAGTTCATCTCAAGAAACAAGTTGAAGTTTTTTTTAAAGAAATCTTCATGAACATTTTAGAGACTTCAAGTTCATCTTTTGAACACAAATGGATGGTCATTCAAGCCCTTACCAGAATATGCGGAGATGCCCAGAGTGTTGTCGATATTTACGTCAACTACGATTGTGATTTATCAGCTGCGAATCTATTTCAGAGGCTTGTTAATGATGTCTCTAAAATAGCCCAAGGACGACAAGCCTTAGAACTTGGTGCTACACCAAACCAAGAAAAGTCCATGCGTATCAGAGGCCTAGAATGCCTTGTATCAATATTAAAGTGCATGGTAGAATGGAGCAAAGAACTGTACATTAACCCTAATTTGCAAACTACTCTTGGTGAGAAACCAGCTAAAGAAGACATTGACCACCACAGCATCAAGTCTCATGGTGGCTCTAGTCTTAGCCTTATTTCGACAGGATCTAGTAATATTGGCAACAGAGAGACCCTAGACTCGCCAGAGCAATTTGAAGTTCTCAAGCAACAAAAAGAAGTTTGGGAAACTGGTATTGACCTTTTTAACAGAAAACCGAAAAGAGGTGTGGCCTTCTTACAAGAGCAAAGTTTATTGGGGACATCAACTAAGGAAATCGCTGAATGGTTGCTGACTGATGAAAGATTAGATAAGACTTTTATTGGGGAGTATTTAGGTGAAAACGATGACCATTCTAAGGAAGTTATGTATGCTTATGTTGATTCAATGAACTTTGCGAATATGGACATAGTGGCTGCTTTGAGATATTTCTTAGAAGGATTCAGGTTACCTGGGGAAGCGCAAAAAATTGACAGGTTGATGGAAAAGTTCGCCTCGCGTTATTGCGAATGTAATCCAACCAACACACTATTTACAAGCGCAGACACTGTTTACGTTTTAGCGTTTTCAATAATTATGCTAACGACCGACTTACACTCGCCGCAAGTCAAGAATAAGATGACAAAGGAACAATACATCAAGCTTAATAGTGGTATAAGTGACAACAATGACCTGCCACGTGAATACTTGTCACAGATTTATGACGAAATTGCCGGTCACGAGATCAAGATGAAAAATACTTCAAAACCAGGAAAACATATGATCGCAAATGAAAAGAAACGTAAACTCGTATGGAACATGGAAATGGAGCAAATATCTACTGCTGCTAAGAATTTAATGGAATCGGTATCCCATGTGCAGACTCCGTTTACAACTGCGAAACATGTAGAACATGTTCGACCAATGTTTAAGATGGCATGGACGCCATTCCTTGCTGCCTTCTCTGTTGGGCTGCAAGATTGTGACGATCCTGAAATAGCAGCTCTTTGCTTAGATGGAATCAGATGTGCCATTCGGATCGCATGTATTTTCCACATGTCCCTAGAACGAGATGCTTACGTTCAAGCACTCGCGCGATTCACCCTTTTGACAGCAAACTCACCTATTACCGAAATGAAAGCAAAGAACATTGACACCATAAAAACCCTAATCACAGTCGCGCATACTGACGGAAATTATCTAGGATCAAGTTGGTTAGACGTTGTGAAATGTATTTCCCAATTGGAATTAGCCCAGCTTATTGGAACAGGCGTGAGACCACAGTTTTTGTCTGGACCTGGAATCAAGCCTCAACCAGATTCTTTGAAATTCAGCTTGATGTCACTGGATCCTAGTGTAAAAGAGCATATAGGAGAAACAAGCTCACAGAGCGTTGTTGTGGCCGTTGACAGGATATTTACTGGGTCTACAAGACTCGATGGTGATGCGATTGTTGATTTTGTAAAAGCGTTATGTCAAGTGTCGTTGGACGAGCTGAGTCATCCAAGTAACCCGCGTATGTTCTCCCTACAGAAAATTGTTGAAATTTCCTATTACAACATGGGAAGAATCAGGCTGCAATGGTCTCGTATATGGCAAGTTCTCGGTGATCATTTCAACAAAGTTGGCTGTAGCAGTAATGAAGACATTGCATTTTTCGCTGTTGACTCCTTAAGACAACTGTCAATGAAATTCATAGAAAAAGGCGAGTTCGCCAACTTCAAATTCCAAAAAGATTTCTTGAGACCATTTGAGCACATCATGAAGAAAAACAGTTCCCCGACAATAAGAGATATGGTAGTTAGATGTATCGCCCAAATGGTGAACTCCCAAGCCCCAAATATCAAATCTGGTTGGAAGAATATTTTCTCAGTATTCCATTTAGCAGCCAGCGATCAAGACGAGGCTATCGTAGATTTAGCATTCCAAACTACAGGCAAAATTATTACAGACTTATACGAGAAGCAGTTCCCTGCAATGATAGACTCGTTCCAAGATGCAGTCAAATGCCTTTCTGAATTCGCTTGCAACGCGAAATTCCCCGATACGTCCATGGAAGCAATAAGACTAGTTAGGTCTTGTGCCACTGCGGTAGGTGCCTCCCCGCATCTGTTCGCGGAACACGCCGGCCTTGAAGGAGAACAAGGAGCCCCGGAGGAGGACAGAGTGTGGCTCAGAGGCTGGTTCCCTCTGCTGTTCTCTCTGTCATGCGTCGTCAGCCGCTGCAAGTTGGACGTGCGCACCCGCGGTCTGACTGTCCTATTTGAGATTATTAAAACTCATGGCGATTCATTCCGTCCCCACTGGTGGAGAGATTTATTCAATATTTTATTCAGAATCTTTGACAATATGAAGCTTCCTGAGCACCAATTAGAGAAGAACGAATGGATGACTACAACATGCAATCACGCGTTGTATGCTATCGTAGACGTCTTCACGCAATATTTTGACATTCTCGGCTCTCTTCTACTGGAGCAGCTGTACGCTCAGCTACACTGGTGCGTGCAACAAGACAATGAACAACTCGCCCGCTCTGGAACCAACTGTTTGGAAAATCTAGTCATCTCTAACGGTACCAAATTCAAAGAAGATACGTGGAGTAAAACATGCCAGATTATGCTGGATATATTTAACAGCACTCTGCCGACTACGCTGCTTACGTGGAAACCGGACGAAAATGAGGAAGAGACGCCCCAAGTCCGTCATGGCATACTGAAGAAACCACAAGTAGGAGACGACGCGAAATCTGCAAATCGGATTTTTAACAGCTTATTAATAAAATGCGTAGTGCAGTTGGAGCTTATTCAGACAATTGACAATATTGTGTTTTACCCGGCCACATCTAGAAAAGAAGATGCAGAGACACTGGCTCTCGCCGCAGCGGAGCTAACAGGCGGTACTGCAGGCACTGAACAAGAATGTCAGCGTGAAGAGCAAGGCATGTACAGATTACTGAGTTCACCGCACCTGCTGCGACTCGTCGAGTGTTTAATGTGCAGTCACCGGTTTGCAAAGACGTTCAACACTAATAATGCGCAAAGAAATTTATTATGGAAAGCTAATTTTAAGGGATCTGTCAAACCAAACATGTTGAAGCAAGAAACACAATCTTTGGCGTGTGTTATGAGGATACTGTTCAAGATGTACAGCGATGAAGGACGACAAGAGCATTGGCCCGCGGTCCAAAAGAGTCTGATCACAATCTGCTGTGAAGCGCTAGAATACTTCACTGGAGTGTCGAGCGAAGCGCACCGGGACGCGTGGACCTCAATCTTGCTGCTAATCCTCACGAGAATACTAAAGATGCCCGACGAAAGAGTAAGTATTTTATCAAGTAACTATGACTCATGCCTGCATACCTAGATCTTTTGATAGGGAAAAAGTATAAGTATGTGGATGACGTAATTTTACGCTTATATTGTTTACTGTAGTAAATTGTTGTTCACCACTTTAATCTTGTCCACTTATCTTTTAAAAAAGGATGGATGTTTATGCCTACATAGGTCTTCTGTAATAATTTCGAAATTGTAATGAGACTGTTTTGGTTTCCAGTTTGCGGCACATGTCTCCAGCTACTACCCCTTGCTGTGTGAGATCACTTGCTTCGACTTGAAGCCAGAGCTCCGCTCGGTGCTCCGTCGCGTCTTCATCCGCATTGGACCAGTCTTTAACATTGTGTCCCATACTGCGCAGTAAATAGTACGCGTCACTTACAAACGATATGGCCTTATAGTTCAATAGGTTTACTTGATGTTAATGTTAAAAATAAAATACATTTTGTTGATTCCTTAAATTTTAATGTAATATTTGATAGCAATCAGTACTTCAGTAGTATTAAAAGTGATCTATTAATTATTATTAGGGTGTAGTTCTTATGTCTAATTTATATAACTTATTATTTGATTATCAGCAGTTAACAAATTACATTTAATTGTATTATAAAAAATCATAGAAGTTGTATGTATAAAATTATAGTTTATTATTCTGTATATTTGAAGGTTTTTACTGTTAGGGAGCTGAGCACTCAGCGCTTCTTGTTTGATTTCCGGCTAGACTGATCGGACTGTGATTGCGATGTTATCTTTTCCACCGCTTTCCATGTTTATTTTCTAAGAGTGATTTCAAACTCACATGCAATTATTTATCCTTAAAAATAAAGTTATACATTAATCGGCGGTATTTCATTGCTTAGACAATTCTGAGGCCTTCAATGGACCTCTCCAAGGACTGAAGGTCCCAGATGACCAGCTGTCCGTCAAGCCCAGAAGTACTGAACTTAACAGCATTAATTTTAGATCCCTTGTAAAGATTGATGCAAGTTATTGCATTCTGATGAATGGAATCTAAGAAAGTATCATTAGTCTCAATACGAGCTTGACGATCCAAGCTTTGGAACTTCTTCATAGCAGAGAGACCACCAGACTCCTTCCTCTGTGTATTGTCTAACTTGGCCACGAATTTTATATCATTTCCATCATGACAATACAGTAATGGAATGCAGCTATGTCCTGCTACAATTAGGGAGTTGTTGGATATCCAACTACATCCCAAGAAAGGCAGGTATTCAGTCTTATGTTTAATGACAGTCTTGCCTTGAGTGGCATCAGCTACATTGACAGAACTATCATGTCCGACCCATGCGACTTTGTTGCCATCAGCGGAGAAGGACACACTATGTACCCAGCCCCCTCCAGAAGGAGAGTTCGGAAATTCAGCAAGGAGTTGTCCCAAAGGCAGCTTTGAGCCCCACACATTGGGACCAGGCTGGTCTTCAATATCCTTGATGTAGGCTGAGAACACTCTGACTTTGAAATCAGCCGAGCCAGCAACCAACAACATATTATTTGGGTGCCAATCAAGACTGGTCACAGTCGAGCGAATTGGTTTCTTGATGTGCTTGGAGACCCACCAGTTGTTTTCTTTTTCGAAGTAGCAGATTGAAATCAGCCTTGCTCCAGATCCAACAGCAAATTTGTTCTCCATAGGAGACCATTTCACACATGTGGCAGCTCGGTTGATACGTAGCAATACGAGGGTGGTAGTCCACTTGCCATCTTCTCCTTGTGTCCAAACATAAGCATTCCTGTCGACGGAACAAGTAACAATGCGGTTGGTGTTTGGAGCCCAGTCAATGCCCATGACCTTAAGGTCATGCTCCACCAAATTGTCAGTTTGCTTCCAATCATTTCCCTCCTTTTGGTAAATGTGGACTTCATTATTGTTTGGGGAGAATGCAATTTCTGTAGGATAAAAATATGCATTAGATAACTTTCAACAATCAATGAATAGACAAAATAACAATAATGATAGAATGACTGCCATTCCAATTACATACTAAATTTCATTTTGTAAGACAGACAAAATAAGGTTGAAAGTCTGTAAGTTTTTTATTGATTTTTACTTAAGATTCTGTTATCATATTACTTAAACAAATTTATGAAAATAATATTTAATCTTAGTCAACTACCCAATTGAGGAAGATGTAGGGAAAATCAATACCTACTCACTAAAAGGAAGGGAAAAAAATGTGTAACATATAGAATAGAAAAGAAAAAATCTTTATTTTATAGGACATTCAGGATGCCACTTAAAACAAGTCAAGATTACATGAAATACATACAAACAAACATTAAAGGATTTAAATACATACATACGCATTCATTCTATTGATCCTACTGACTCTACGCCTATTCACAAAGGTATAATATCATTGATTCTACAAATCAACAAAAAGATTAACATGAAAATGTAGAAAAAATTTGACATAACATCCTAATTTATCTGTGTTAGGGGTAGGCAGAGCATGAAAGGGACATAGAACAACTTTATGCCACAGTGAACAAACATCAGGGAATCATGCGATAGTAAGTGTACAATTACAATCAGATTTTATACTTACGAGTCCGATCCTTATTCCAAGCGTGGCAGGTGATCGGAGCGCATGAGTCACCAAAAGTAAGCGTTTGAGACATCCTCTGAAATAATACAAATTCTATAAAACTACTACACAAAAAGAGCATTAAATACGCTCAAAACCTGTTTAACTGGTTAATATTTAAGAAGCAACAAGTAAAAAGCATAATTTACCTTTAATTAAACTGGAAAGTTACTCCGAAACGAGAAGGGGACACGCCCGGTGCGATAAGCACTTTGATAAGCAGAAATCCGCGGACTCTGGGCAGTCAACGCGAATTCCTACGATGCAACAC
The DNA here is from genome assembly GCA_949987775.1 of Aproaerema taeniolella. Lineage (NCBI taxonomy): Eukaryota > Metazoa > Arthropoda > Insecta > Lepidoptera > Gelechiidae > Aproaerema > Aproaerema taeniolella. Next base: position 711,339 of record OX465258.1, on the reverse strand, counting down.
TAAATAAGTTTATAAACAACGGTCTCCATGTAATCCTGGCGCTTTAAATTTACGTAAAACGCAGTTATTAACAAAAATCGTGTAAAACGTTGACGATCTCCTACTGCGACAAATGTCAGCTGTCAAATTTGAACGAATGAATAGAATGGGTGAAAAAAATTATTGGAAAGATGGTGTAATGCAAGTATCCAATTCTGTAAAAAATGTTTAGCTTAGTCTATGCTTCCGGGGTCTTTGGCGGGAACTCGATGTGAGCGGTTGCTGTGTCGATTGATTTTTTGTTTTCTACATTAAATAGTTGTTTAATGTATAATAATTAGTGTATTGTGCAGTAAAGTAACTTTAAACTGTGTAGTGATAGAAGAATTCAAGTAATATGGTCTAGGACCAATAATCGCCAGATATGCGATAGGCAATTCTTGGTCTTAGGATATGGTGTATTCGCCCCTTTTGGTTCCGACAAAGATCTCCGTGGCATGCCACTGCCATGGCAGTGCGTTTAGGAAAAAAACTAAAGATCTACTATCAAACAATAGTAGATCTTTGAAAAAACTTAAGGCAACGGCTGTATGGATATCCATTCCTTTGCCTTTCACGAAAGGGACAAATAAAACAACATCACCAAGTCTATCTATATCGGGGTCTTTGGCGGGAACTCGGCGTGAGCGGTTGCTTTGTAAATTGAATTTTGGTTTTCGGCATGAAAAAGTTGTTCAATGTGTAATAGTGATAGTGTATTATGCAGTAAATTGACTAAAATTCGTGTAGTGATGAAAAATTCAAGTGATAACAGTGTTTCTGCTCCGTTTGGTGCCGACAAAGATCCTCGCGGTTGTGCTTCTCGCCGCCAGTTTTCGTATAACAGACGCTATCCGGTTTTACGCAGAACATGAGGAGCTTAGGGCTTAGGTTAAGTTGAAGAAAGAAGATTTTTCACTGAAGACATGGCTGTATGGACATAGTTTCCTTTGCCTTTCCCGAAAGGGATAAATTTAACAAAAAAAAATATCTATATCGCCACAACACAATTAAAAAAAAACACTACATTTGATAACAATTTGATAAATTGAAAATTGATAAAAAACATTAATAAAGCGGTTGGGGCCATATTTATGAAACTATACATATATCTAAATAAAGTGGTGTTTTTCGTTAATTTGATCGATATCTAAAAATAAAATAACGTTCTTAATAATGTCGGGAAGAAGTATGTACTTTGCCTAACTTCTACAATAATTTTTCAAGTGAATTTCTATAAATTTCCTTCTGAAATTCCAGGTAGAAATCGTGGTAACCGTAGGCACTACAATAACCAGCTTTCTCTGTCTTCTGTGGCTCGAGAGCAGGCCAGTTCACTGCCTGCAGACAGCCCAGTGTTGGCCATATTCAAACAGGCCGCGGCCCTTCTCAACGAGCGACAGGACAGACATGAGAGGCTTGTGAAACTCTCTAGGGACATCACCATTGAAAGCAAGAGAATCGTCTTCTTACTGCATTCTACTATTACGTTAGTATCTAAAAAATGTAAAGAAACCATTCACTTTTTGCTTTTCATATCTTACATATTCTTCTATAGGTAGTTCCAAAGAAAATTCCTGTTAATGTGTTAATTCACTGGTAAACTGAGGGTAAACTTAAATGTAATTTCCAAAAAGACAATAACTTTTAATTATCACATAGAGCTCTTCTGCAATATCCTATGTATGTCCTATGTATGTTGCTGAGCTTGGCTCCTTTTGCTTAGGTTAATCTAGTTCTTACTTTTTACTGTTAACTTAGTCATTGTATCGTAGATTTAACTTTAGCGATAAACATGATTTCATTTCATTTTACACCAGAAATGCAACGAATATTCGGCAACTATATCTCTATCTTCAGTCTCTCAAACTTCTTTCCAAAACATAATTTAATGCAACAAAAAGTAAAGACACTTTCATATCCATGACATTAACTAAAGTACAATTTATTTTAAACCAGCCGCATTCAAATTGTTTATTTTTAACCCTGACAAAAAAAAGGAGTATTATAGGTTAGATGTGTTTTTTTTTTATTATAATTCAAACGGCACGGCACGGTACTTCGAAATTTGAATTACCATTGGCCCCTATGTTCTCAGCTTCTAGACCAGCGGTTCCCAAACTTTTTTTTCTCATAGACCACTTTTAAAATTTTGCTGGTTCTGGTGGACCCCGCTGCAGCTACATTTGTAACATTTTCCCAAAACTCAACAATGTGAATATTAGATACAACTATGGAAATTTGCATTGCGGCTGAATTCCAACCACGAATTAACAGTTTTCTAACTAAAATGTTGGAACTAAAATGTTGGCTTAACTTCTAAATAAAATAAGCGAAAATTGATTGGTTCCTTGTGCTGTGAGTAAATGTCAAAAAAGTAAAGTAAAGATGGAATCACTTTTTTGATGGTCAACTTTACTTTTAAGACATCCCACTCACATCAGAGTCAATTAGTTAAGGCGACTACACCACCTAAATTACGATTTTATGATGCGTAGATAAGCATGACGCTTTGCATTAAATTGAAGAAAAAAAAATACTACTGTAATATTCAGGACATAAACTAGATAAGTAGTTTGCTGAAAACATAATTCAGCACTTTTGGTTCAAGTCACCTCTAAATACCAATATTGTGTATCTTTTAAGCTGTAAAAACGATAGTGGTCTATTAATTAAAGGTAAATTATGCTAGTTTAATTAAAGTCCAAAAAAAGTGGACTTTAATTAAAGTGGTCTATGAGAAAAAAAAGTTTGGGAACCTCTGGGTTAACATTTTCACCGCCAAAGTCTGATATATCAGACGTTTAAGTTTCGTGCCCTCGCCGCCAAATTACTTTAATATCGTTCACCAAGTGTTCGCCATACGTCACATTATTTTTTTTTTTTAATTTTTGATGTGGCGTGTGGTGGGCGTTTTTAACGAAAACTCTTGGCACTAAAAGGGTTAACTAATTAATTGATTGTGCTGGGAGTGGATCTCAAAAAAGTAAAGTTGGGCAATCAAAAAGGTGATTCCATCCAATTTTAATTTTTTGACATCTACTCGCAGCACAAGGAACCAATTAATTCTTAGTTTAATCAGACCAACGTTAAGTTCTTCACTATCGAAACCAGATAAACGTGGAACCGCGCTTACGAATTGTGAACCCCCATTTTTTTTTAATGCCAACGTAGACCCCCGTCGCGTCTCTCGTGGCCTCCTGGGGGTCCACCTGGACCACTTTGGGAATCAATGTTCTAGACATAGAAGGCAATGGTCATACAATTTTGCTGTGCCGTTTTCGAATTATAAAAAGGCCCTATCAATGTACCGATTTTGATGTAGTTATTTTTGTTTGAAATCTGACCTGATCATAATTTTCGAGTTATTTAATACAGAAAAGAGCCAGCATCAAAAAAAATTGAAGACGCAAAACAAAGACTCCAGAAACTAGTTACAGGTCCCATAATGGCAGTAGGATTGGAGCTGGAGCACAGTCCAGCACACCTACACTCCAGGGCAGTTACTGCAGGGTTCCAAGAATTTGTTGAAGCACTAACTCTTTGCTCAGTGGTGGAGAAAAATGAGATCGTCCCATATAGTGATGTACAGAAACTATTGACGTTCGAAGTTGAGGAGGCTGGGCAGACTAGGTAAGAACTTTTTTATAAAAAGGACCTTATTTGTTGCACTTTTTATGTAGCCTGTTTGCTGTCCCATTTTTGAACACAAAACTAGCCCCATTTCAAGCAGTTTTTAGTTACTGGTCCATTATGTGGAGAACCTTTTCTGGTGCCATTGCATTGTATAAAGAATCAATAACAAGTAATTTGCACTGTCAAGGTTTCTTTGGCATTATAACCATATTTAAAATAAATATTAAGTTATACATTTTTTTTTATTAACTCGTCGCGCGATTGTTTACGCCACTCTTGCGATAGTAATCTCGTGCTTGGCGCGCGAAGGCTAAAATATAAAATATAGATTGTGCAGCATATAAGTTTTCACTTTTAAAAGACAAGTATTTGTATAATTTTTTTTTTAAGATTTTTTAAAATTAATTTTATCTATAGATGCATGCACTAGTTTCATGGCTACTTTTATAACCGACTTTGTCCCACTGCTGGACAAAGTTTGTATGACAAATTGGTGGAACTTAATCACTAACAATAGCTTTCCGCCCGGGACTTCCTTCCCGTGGGAATTCGGGAAAATCATGTACCCTATGTTCATCACGAATAATGTAGGATTCTTTCTAACGGTGAAAGAATTTTTCAAATAGGTCCAGTGGTTTCGGAGCCTATTCAATGCAAACAAACAATCAAATCTTTGTATAGATAATGAGCATATTATGACATAAAAAAAATGTTTTTCTATATCTACAAAAAGAAGACTAATAGACCCCTTAGGGGGCCACAATCACAAACCCTCTGTAATAACATTACTTTCTACCTTCTTGGAAATATTTTTTTTTCCAAAATTCCAGGACAGTAGTAACCTTCCTCCCCCACAATGACTACATGTTGGGTCTGGCCGACCTCACCGGTGAGCTGATGCGGCGAGCCATCAACAGTGTCTCGATTGGAGACAGTCAGGACTGCGTCCTCGCCTGCCAAGTGCTTCGGGATCTCTATACGGGTTTTATGAGTATGTATATGAATACTCTTATTTATTGGTATTGTTTTCTTTTTTTCGAAGTGAAAACTTCTTTAGCGGCGTTGTGCAATTTTTGGATGGGTAAAAATTTTAAACTCGCGTCAGGGTCACGTGACCCTGATCGAAAATTCGTAAGACGGAGGGTGAAGTGAAAACTTCTTAGACCGCAAGGAAGTAATATATGTTAAAGTTTTCACTTAGTTTTTTCTTTTTTATTACTACTTTTGCACCACCTCCCGGTTTTCTTGTGATTTTCTTTCGTTGCCTGGAAGAGATCGCTGTTTAGCAATAAGACCTTTTGGTTGTAAGTTTGTATTGTATGTTTTGTCTTTCCCCTTTAAGGCGACTACAGCACCTAAATTACGATTTTATGATGCGTAGATAAGCATGACGCACTGCATTAAATCGAAGAAAAAAAAAAACTACGGTAATATTCAGGACATAAACTAGATAAGTAGTTTGCTGAAAACATGATTCAGCCCTTTTGGTTCGATAGAAATAGCTCACAAAGTCACCTCTAAATACCCAATATTGTGTATCTTTTAAGCTGTAAAAACGATAGTAAAATGCACACAGGAACTTGAATTTGCTATCAAAATGTTCGTGATTGAACACTCTCGATAAGTAGTTAACGCGTTTTTCGATTTAAGCTGTTACCTCTCCATAAATCTCATTTTTCTAACTTTCGAACATGTTTTTACGCACGCGTGCTTTCATAGTCCGTAAACTTCGTGTATCGACACTGTTCGCACTGCCGGCCTAGGCCTTTTGAGAGACGGAGATGGCACTATTCCTATGTGTGCTGCCTCTATCTAATATGTGAAAATGTAGTTGGAGAGCTGGAAAGTCACACACATGAACGAAGTCGCGGGCGGAAAGCTAGTCAATAGATAACTTTTTACACTGATCTCCATCATAAAAATATCTGATGTGGCAATTGTTTTTTTTGTTTTGAAGGGAAACTTAGTTTTTTTATGTACTTTATGTGGCGAATTCCTTACTTAATATTATAAACCCGAAAGTTTGTATGTATGTTTGTTACTCTTTCACGCTCAAATTATGTAGTCATCCCACAACAACAATGGACACCACAGCTACAATGGAGATAGCTGATACCCTGGGAAGACTACATAATTTTCCCAAATTCCCACGGGAAAGAAAGTAGCGGGCGGAAAGCTAGTTGCTTCATAAAGCTGAATGCGCCTTAAGCGTAGCCGCAGGAGCACCGCAGGAGCTGTACTACGCGCCGCTATTGGGTATTTAAAAATTTTTTTGATCATTTTTATTTTTGTTTTTACTTTATAGTAAGAAAGTCTGGTAGGTAGAAATCGTTTCTTAATATCTTTAAACATAAGAAGATGTGAATTTTAAAACTCTAAATTAGAGAGAGAAATACGATCAGTTTTCGGCAGTTTGGTACCACCTTTGTAAGAAAAAGACAGACAAAAAATTGGTACCTATAACCTAACTGTTTTTTTTAAATTTTTGATCAATTTCACATTTTATTTTGGATTCTGTTATCGTGTTTTATCACTCAACTACCCAATTATCCAAATTGAAAAATCTTACTGTGAAATTATACAGAACTTTGCGCACTTATACACATCACACGCTGCATTGAAAATATTGGAATATTAATTATACCTAATCAGAATTTGCATGAGGTTTTGTAATGTGTTTATGTGATGGTTGAAAACTTTTCTTACGATGTAGTTAATTGGATTCGGGGCCCTATTCCAAAGAGCAAACTTGATTAATTTAGTAGATATATATATTCTTCTCCTTCTTATCACAATGGCCTCTGACTTGATTTTAACGACTGTAGTCAATCAACAACAGCCCGGACCGACAGCTTAACGTGCCCTCCGCTCCGAAGCACCAAAATGCTCGTGATAAATTGCCACTTGGTCGCCCATCAGGTTCTTTGCCTCTGTGTACGTTGCTTAACCTCACTGATCGGTTGAGATCAGCGAGAGCCACTGAGCTACATTAGTATATTTAAAACGCTTACTTTACAGCTGGGGTGGCCAACTTGATTAGACCCAAGATCTCCTGTTTTACTAACGAAACCCTGTGCGATCTACCAATTACATACTTCTTGAAATCTTAAATGAAACAGCATAGTTCAGTACACAATCATGTAGTATTTTTTTTATTATATTAAGAGAAAAAACTTAATTCTGAAATGTTTTTTTATATTTTTGCCTTGCCACGATCGACTGGACTAACAGTCGCGTAAGACCAGTCGATCTCGATCGACCGGTTGGCCACCCCTGCTTTACAGTAAGTACAAATAATTTTAGAGTAAGAAAAATGTTCGGCGCGAGTGGGATTTGAACCCACGACCCCAGGCTGGATTAGATCTTCTAGTGCTCTAACCGACCGACTGAGGCATGATAGCTCAGTCGTTTCTCCTAAAATTATTGATTAAGATTAATTTAAAATTCTTGAAACATGTTTCTTTACAAAGAGATTTTTACTGGAGGTTAGTGGAGACGCAGGCTGAACGCAGCAATGTACGCAAATTAAAGGATAGCTGCTTATGCGTCTACAACGACTACTACTTCTTCTTATCATGTAGGTTTAGTAGTATGTGGCGAACTTGGCTAACCCTGGTGTCAGAATTTTCAAACCGCACAATTCCATCTGACTTGGTTTTAACGATTCCGTCGATTTGTCTTGGTTTTCATGTTAAAACCCCTCGGTTCGCATGTTTTATTTTTCTAATGGCTTCGCAATGCATTTAGCCAATGACAAATTATTAAAAAGTTTAGGAAACAAAGAGGGCAAAGGGCAAAGACGCGGTCGAGGATGTAGCAAGCTCACCCAGAAGGAGCCTATTCACTCGAACTATAAAGAGATTCGGATTTTGAAAGGATGAAAAGGAGTGGATTGTTTTGCAGGTTTGTCCGGCATAGGTAAAGATCTGGCTCGCAAGATGAGCGCGACGCGCACCAACCTACAAAAGGTTGAAACTTCGTTGTTATCGCTCAGCTTGCGGGAGGAGGGGGGTCCCTACCGCGCCTGCGCACTCGAGCGCTGGAACGAGGCGGCGTATATCGACAAAGACGACGATGAAGGATATAATTATTAAAATAAACTATACAGTTACTCTTTTTGCTCTTTTCAAACTTTAGGCGATGAAAAAAACGGAGTACAAAAAGACTGTTATTAGTTAAGTGGTCGTTGTCTCTAGACTACTCAGAAACCGGCGGGCATACCACCTCTAGCGAAGTTGATGTTGATTGAACGAATGGAATGATGTACATTGCTGTGTTTGGTTCAATGTGGTTAATCAAGGTCTCCTTATAAAGAAGCAATCGACAACATTCCATTCGTTCACCCAGCATCGGCTTCGCTTAGGTAGTAGCCCCCTCGGTATTTTGATTACCGTTGTGAAGTATTTATTTATTTATTTAGTAGGTACTAATTTAATTTCTTTTTTCAAAATTGTTATCTGAGGGTGCGATCCAGAAGACCTAAGACCAGTTAAATGTTTAAGTAAAATAACAAGAAAAACATTTATTTCCATTAGATAGATCTCAGGTGAACGTTACAGGTACAAGGGTCGAATATGGTCACGTTAAGATTTGACGTCCTACATCGTCTTTTTTTGATAATAAGGAATAGCTATTATCAATTCTGTGAGGTATATTAACTATGTATCATATGGCTATAACAAATACTCCAAGGTATAAATGAGACTGCGGTTAAACTAGGTTTTAAAAAAAATTGCGAATTGACCATATTTCCAACCATGATGGTTAATATGCCCGTATTATGAGCATATTAACTGTATTAGTTATTAAAAATAGTAAAGAGGTATAAATAAAATATGTTAAGAAGAGGAATTCAACTCTGTTTAATCATTTTAATTGTGAAACGAAACACACCTTACATTTATCATATAGAAAACAAAATACTTAGGCACTTCTATTATTAAAGTAACATATTAACAAAAATTAAAATAATCATCTTCTTAAATCATCAAACAAAAATTTTAATGGCACTTCTGAGATCAATTTAACATTATCACAATCAGCTATAACTACCTTATCAACTATAGATACTTTAATTTATTTTTAATCTTCGCATCGGTTACAAATGTATTCTTCTTTATCTTTAGCAGTAAGCCCTACGCAATACGCATTCTTCGTGGACGTAAGATGCACAATTTTTGCATAGCCTCATGTCAGCAGTTTTATCTTCTTGACATACAAAACAATACCAGGACTCATCAGACGCTCTTTCCTATGGCCTTACCCTTCCCTTTTCCTTTTTTTAACCCTTCTTTATTTATATTCTTGTCTTGGCTTTTGTTTTTATCTGTCACCTTCTGCTTATTAGTAATTTTAATTATATTTTCTTTGTTATCAAAAATATGTTTAGTTAATACTTGTGCTAGGCTGTTAATGGCTTTTTTTCTTGTTCCAACTGGACTTGAAACTTTCTGTGGAGTTTTAAACATCATTTTGAATGATATGTTAGAGCCTGATGAAGTTGATGGCATTGGTGCTAGAGTCTCCACAGTCTTGTCGTTACAATCTTGAGTTGAAGATTTGGTAATCAAAGGAGCTGAAGCCTCAATATCCCTATAATCCTTAACTGGAGTTCAATATTTAGCAGCTAGCAAAGCTGAGTCTTCTATAGCCATATTAAAATCCTTAACTGGAGTTGAGTATGCAGCAGCTAACGGAGCTGAACCTTCTATAGCCATATCAGAAACCTTGACTGGGGTTAAATCTTTAGCTGGCAATAGAGTTGAAGCCTCAAATAAAACATTATCTAAAAGAGATAGACTTGCAGTCTGAATTTCTCTGTCCTTAGACGATAACAAGGGTTGGCCTGAAACAGTTATATTCTCAGAAGAAGATGATTCGGTATCTGTAGTCTTTTTATTTGAAGAAGCAGTTTCACGAAATCCTGCAGAATCATGAACAGTCTTATCTTCGGGAGACATCTCGAATCGACCAAGGATTAAATTTTTAGTAGCCGTACACTTAGAGGAACTAGGGATTGAGACTTGGGAGTGTTTTGCTTACAGATCCAGATGAGCAAGACGTGGTAGAATCTCTATTTATTGAAGAAACAAACGCTGCCAGTGGTATATCATCTTCGCTGTCACTGGAATCTTTTGTTGCTGGATTGACAGATTCTTCAGGAATCGAAACATGAGTAGGAATACTTGGCGCATAAGCTTCTTTAGGAATTTTTGTCGGGTCAAACGGATATATTCCAGTAGCTTCAAAACCAGCTTTGATATTAGCGGGCGTCATAGCTTTGTCCCATACTTTTGAAAATATGAGACCGAATCTGTGTTTTGTGATTCTTCTATCTTCAAGATGCGCCCAATACTTCAACACTTCCTCATCCCAGAAGTACTCAAATGAGCGAAACACTGACTTGTCCATTGGTTGGAGTTCGTGGGTCGTGTTGCTGGGCAGGCAAAATAGCTTTATATGAAATTTATCAGTAGCTTCTACGATGGAGTAATCCAGGTGACATTATGCTCCATCAAACAGCACGACACATGGTCCAGGAAGTTTGTATTTGGCTAGATGGTGTATCCATTCAACAAAAGTAGCAATGTTCATACTTCTTTTGGGAGTCATTTGGACATTTGTTCCGTTTGGTAATGAGTCTTTCCACTCTGGTTTCATCCGCTTTCCCTTAAATAGAATCATGGGCGGAATAGCTTGACTCAAAGCATTGCCACACTATACTACTGTTACATTCTCAGCATGTTCGTGGCCTACTAAATGCACCCTCTTTGCACCTCGTTGAGCTAAAACATGAGGAGCTTTAGAAGATTTAATAGCAGAGCGTAGTTGCGATCCACGTAAAAATGGAGTAAAATAGCAAATCAAACGATGAAAAATATATTAAATCGAAAACACAATAATAATAAAGACACTGCACATTTTTGGTTGACTTAGGAACACCTAATCATCTGACACTCCATTCAAACATACATCATTCTGTCATGCCTGCCTGCCAGTCTGAAAACGATTGTCCATAAAATCTCTTTCTAACACTCCTCCTCAAGTGTTTCCATCAGACTTCCTTCTCAAAGCACACTCAACTGTCACGGACCTCTCACTATCATACTAGTCCAAAACACCCATTCCACTTCGGCGGAACCCATGCTTCTCCTTAGGGACTGCCTTCATCTGCAACCATCAACTTCTTCTCAACATACTTCACAAGAAGAGTACCATTGTCCAATGAGTCCCTTATAAAATGATAACGGACGTCGATATGTTTAGTCCGCTGGTGAAGTATTGGATTTTGAGCAATTGCTATAGCAGACTGACTGTCACTGGAATATTTATCGGCTCCTCCTTGCCTAACAACTCATAAAGAAAACGTTTTAAAAAGATGGCTTCCTTCGCTGATTCGGACAGGCTCACATATTCAGCCTCTGCTGTCGAAATGGCAATAGTTGCCTGTTTTGAGCTTTGCCACGAAATTGCTCCATTAGCCATGATGAAAACGTTGCCAGAGTATGACTTTCCATCAACAAGATTCCCTGCATGATCTGCATCCGAAAATCCTTGTATCAGGTCACCTGAATCCCTGGTAAAAGTTAAGGCCATACTTTTTGTACCTTTTAGATACCTTAATATTCTCTTTACAGCAGTCCAGTGAACCTCGTCATAGCAATTACAAAACTGACTCATCAAATTTACTGCGTGAGTTATGTCAGTTCTTGTACAAACGGAAATGTACATGAGACATCCAATCAGCTCCCTGTATGGAAATGTCTCGTTGGGCTTATTCTCTGATTTGGTGAAACGCTGACCAGGTACTGCAGGCGTGCTGACTGGTTTGTAGTCCTGCATATTAAAACGCCGTAACAAAGACTCGATGTAATCCTCTTGATCAATTTTCACTTGATCTTTGTCTTGCCTAATCCGCATTCCCAGGAACAATTCCGCTTTTCCAAGATCTTTCATTTCGAATTTCGACATCAGGTCCTTCTTGACCTTCTGCATCTCACTTGTGCTGTCGTAGAAGATAAGTATATCGTCGACATAGACCGCTAGAATTATCAAATTCTTGCCAGTTACTCTAGTATAAACACACAGTTCATTTTGGCATCTCTTGAACTTCAGATTTAATAATTACGTATGAAGTTTGATGTTCCAAGAACGGGGTGCTTGTTTCAGCCCTCTGTCAAATTTCCTAGAATCGTAATTGGAAGTTCCTTTAAGTTTTTCGATTGCTGGTAGCCCTGACCCTGCACTAGACGTAGTAGGTACATTATTATTCGATGAATTCGTTATCTCTCTATTTTCCATCGTGAAATCTGTTTTGATTCACTTTTGTTTATGTTAGTTTCTTACTCACGTATTTCTTGCTGTCGTCCATAACCTAATACAGAGCGTAGTTGCGATCCACGTAAAAATGGAGTAAAATAGCAAATCAAATGATTAAAAATATATTAAATCGAAAACGCAATAATAATAAAGACAAATAACATTTTTGATTGACTTAGGAACACCTAATCATCTGACACTCCATTCAAACATACATTATTCTGTCATGCTTGCCAGTCTGAAAACGATTGTCCATAAAATCTCTTTCTAACAAGATTTAACTGACACCCTTTCTCATCAATATTAAATATTCGTTCTGGGCTATTTAGTAAATCGTTGTCTTCCAAGACCTTACGGAGTTTTTCGAAATAATTTTGTTGAGCTTTTGAGCTCTTGCTGGGTTAAATTTTTTATAAAGTAGCTACACTACCGCAAAAGTTTATGTCCTCCTTGAGAACCCGATGCAGTTTTCTCAAAGTTGGAACTTCCTTTCTTACTGCATAAAACTCTCGAATTTTGTTCCGGATAACACACTTATCAAAATCATCAAAATTAATAAACTTTTACATTTAAATGTAAAAAAAAAAATAAAAAAAATAAAAAAAAAAAATTATAAGTATTATAACTTTTTCGGTCTGCCTTTACGGTGTGTTGCTTGAGTATGCCACACACCATTATTGGTCGAACCTTCTTTTTTTATTTTACTTACAGTTTGTTTATTAATGCCTGGCACAAAATACTCAAGTTAGCCTTATTTACACAAAAATAAACATACATATTATCATTCAATATCTTGTAGGACGAAGCATTGTAAGTATACAGCGAAAGACTTTTCGAAAGTTGGCCTTGTATGCGAAGACAAGATAAATTGGTATTTAATCATTATTTGCCTTTAGTGCTGTTTGAGTATTAAACTTTATTCTGTGATTAAAAATGGATGATTCTCTTTATGTCGTATTTTTTGATATCCGGTATCTGGCCGAATTGTTGTTTATTATCCGGTATCCGGCCGAATTTTAAATTTGAACGAGTGCGTATAGTTAGCAGCCTCAAAGACGATTTTGATGGTTTTGAACCGGATAGGGTTTTCCTTTCGTCCATAGGTACATAATGCAATGTACCTATGGACGAAAATAAAGGGTTAATAGCTTAGTCACGAAATCAACATTAATCATTTATAACTAATATTTTATTTTTAAATAAGTATATACTTACATAAATAAATATGTGTCTATATAAATAACTCATAATAATAATAAACCGAAGTAAACAAAACACGTTTGTTTTATTTCTCAGGAACTATAAGCGGTGATAGCCCAGTTGGTAATGAGCCAGACTTGTAATCGGAAGGTTGCGGGTTCAAATCCTGGTCCTGATACAGGGCTGTACCACTAAATTTGTCTTTTCGGATTTATGTACGGATTTTTAATTATCACTCGCTCAACGGTGAAGGAAAACATCGTGATGAAACCCGTCTGTCCAAGTTAATTAGTTTTCAAAAGACAAGCGGTCCACCAACCCGCAGGCCAGCGTGGTGGACCATGGTCTGAATCCCCTTCGTGTTTCGATGGGAGGCCCGTGCCCCTTGGTGTTGACAAAAAACAAAATACAACTGATCACGTGTGTTTTTATTTAATTATTTAAAGTACTTTTCAGTATTTTTTTTGTTGTAATTATATGTTAGGTATGTGTAATGGTTAAATATTAAAATAACCGCCATATAGATGTTGATATGGCGGATGTACCTACTTTAATTTAGGTCTGAATGAGGTACTGATTTTTTAGAGCTAGGTTTTTTTTATTTATTATAAGATGGGTTAGCTCTTGACCATAAAGGTCAAAGATGAGATCGACGATGGAGCGAGTTAACCCAGAAAATGCCTATAAAGGCACTGGTACTCCCACGCACCGACGGAACACAGCAAGCTGCTTGGCGTCAAACTTCGGTAGGAGGGTGGTCGCCAACCAGACGGCCCTTTACAGAGCCTACCACACCGCATGAGACCATAGGACGACACCTCAGATTCAGAAAAAAAAGAAGGGTCGTTGCCTGGGATGGATTACTAGGAGGCTGGTCTCATTTGTGTTTCCTTAGTCGCCTCTTACGACAACCACGGAAAGAGATGGGGTGGTGTTATTCTCAACCGATCACCACACGGAAAGAATACAGAATAGGTTACAAAATAATGAATTTCAAGGTTTCACACGGCAGCACATCAGGCTATAACATGCTGACCTTGACGTCACCCTTATCTCGTTCGTGATAGCGTCGGTTTTCGTACTTTTCGTAGTGCAAATGGGTAACCTGACGTGCTGCTGTCGGTACATTTATTTGATAATCATGGTACACCCAAGGAATTTGTATACTACGTAACTGGAAGGTTTACTCCCGTTTAAAGAAGAAAGAATTTAAACCTTATTGCTAGAAAATAGAGTACTATTTTTAAATAATATCAACAGTAAGGAAAATGGTCTAGAGAGAGACTTACATTTTAGTCGCTGTGTCTCTGTCGCACAGTTGCCAACGTCTGATTTTAGTTGAAATAGTAGAAATATTAAAGGACACCGAGAACTACGTAATGTAGCAAATATAATTACAGGACTTTTTAAATTATTCATTATCTAATACAGAACAGTCTTATCTTTATATTTTGGTATATTAGTATGTAAATTCCGTGTATTTTGTTCAAGATTTTGATAAATTCCTTGTAAAGGTTTTGGAGATAGTATTGTTGTGCCGCTATATAGCTGGTAACACTTGCTATAAACGGTCTAAACAACATGGTGGATAATTTGTGGCATCATAAAAATAATTAGAAATTTCGCGTAAAAATGGTTCAAATATGTGCTGTGTGTAAGAAAGAGGCGTATCCCGGATGTGGGATATCTTTTCACAGGTAATCGTAAACAAAATAAACATATTTTAGTTTAGCTCATGTAGTGTGTCCATGATATCTTGCAGGCCTTGCAGGATAGCTATTTATAATTTCGTTGTGTTTCAGATTTCCAGGTAATAAAGATCTTAGAGGAAGATTGTCAGAGTATAAGAATAATGTATTATACTATATTGCAGGCAGCATTGTCAAAAAAGTTTTAGATAAACTTTCATGCGTATACTGTGAATCCGCTCTGTTAAGTAACAAATCAATGAATAGAGAACACAGCTATGCCCTTGATATAAATAAATATTCATCTTTTACATCTTTTATTGACAGAGGAAAACTAAAACACGTATCAAAATTTGTATTTGAAGTTATATGTTACACTGAAAAAATGTTTACAACCATGATCTCAGATTCAATGCTCAAAACAAAGAAAAATAATATTACAACTTTAGTTATTCAACATTTTTACAGTAAATTGGAATCTTTGATGGACCCGCCGCATCCGACTATTTCAATTACTTGTGACGAGAGGCATGATGTGGCACTTGTTAAATGTTTAGTAAATAAATATTTAACTCTTAGGATGACAACATATGGTAAACACAAGACTTTGAACATTATAGGCAATCGTGCAACGTTACGACAAAAATTGCACAAAACTATACTGTTTAGCATTGTATAATAATTAATATAATTATATAATATAATTGTGTTGTTTTATTTACAACCTAAATATTTATCAAATATTGTTAAGCGTTTGTTTACCTTTTGCTTTTTCTTGATTGAATCGCAATTTAGTTAATTTTTTTATGATTGGCCATTAATTGTGATTCCGATGCTTTTCATTAAACTTCGTTTATTTACATTTTTGGGCTTTTCGAATGTACATTAATTGTAAACGAGGTTATTAAAAATACGAGTTTAAACTTTAAATAAAATTCACCTAAAAATAGACAACCTTATACCTACTATTCTACTACCTTATACCTACTATTCTTATACCTACTTTGTAAACTTGAAAATAAAACTGCTTTTTACACTTATCCTGTTCTGTTGTGAAATCATGGTCACCCTCTTAAAAAGAGACGATACTCCTTAATACTCTTTCTCGTTCGGCTCGCGTTATTTGAACAAGTGATCCTTCCAGTTACGTAGTATACAAATTCCTTGGGTACACCCGCCATTTTGACTCATCGCCTTACCTACTCACTTTGCTGGCTGCTGGCTCGAGGACTCTAAGTAGATTTTGGTTTCCGGCATCGAAGTGCACAGTTCCTTTCCATTTTGTGCCAAGTTTTGACCCAGCGAAGCCTGATACTGATTGAACGAATGGAACAATACACATTGCCACAGAATAAATAATAGTACTACATTGCTGTGTTTGGTTCATATCGTTAATTTTTTTTTTTGTTTAATTTAATGTTTTTTTGGTGCAATAAAGAGTATTGTATTGTATTGTAATCAAGGTCTCCTTATGAAGAAGCAATCGACAACATTCCATTCGTTCAGTCAGCTTCGCTTAGGTGGTAGCCCCCTAGTCGCACACGTCTTAATCGTATTGACGGCCGGTTTGGTCGAGTGGTAATGACGCTGCCTCTTGATCGAAGGGTCCTGGGTTTGATTCCCGGTCGAAGCAAATATTTGTGTAAAAATCAAATGTTTTTTTCTGGTCATGGGTGTTCGTCTGTCTTTGTGACATACAAAAGTATTATTGTCCAAGCAGCTGAAAAGACGCTTCGCATTCGCTCGGTTAATAAATGTCGAATGTGACATCAAGGAACTACGGCGTTCTGCCTACCCTGAAAGGGATAATAATCATGTGCGTATGGAGTGTGGATGGTTATGTATGGGAATAAATTAATGAAACGGTAATGATTCAAAAATGTACCTTACATTTAATTACTCTTACCTACACCTTTTCTGAGAAAAATTAACTCTCGCTTAGCGCAAGATTATTAACCACACCGGGTAACATTTTATTTGGCCAAAATTAAAAAGTGAACAGCTTTCCTCAATGTACAAAGTTGTTTGGAGACAGGCGAGAATTATGCGTATGCGATTCAGTTTCATAGGTAAAATCACTCCCTGAGTTTGGCTAACTAGAGGTAAATTTAAAGTCACCTTCCCTATAGAAAATTGCAGTGGTGTGCAAAATAAAACACCAAAAACTATTCACAGCATATAATCAACAATTAAACTCAGTTATCCTGCGTGTATGGACTTTCAGTAAGGCTGCCACTCTCCGGTTGCCATTCATCCGACTCGTCCGTACCAAAAGGATCTTCCTCTTCTTCTGACCCGCTCCAACTCTCTCTTTTTATAGTCTTTCTCGCTCTTTTCCCGGTCACTATCAAGTTGTCATCAGCAGTAATATCCTGGGTATCTTCTTCGCTATCATTATCACTTTCTTTCTGCCTCTTCGGCCTTCTTTTTCTTGCTATAAAACATAATTTTCTCCTTAAAATATATTTTTATCTTTTATACTAAAATAAATGACTTGAGGTGCTTTTCTTTTACCCGTGTTCGTTTTTTATTATACTTTTGAGGAAGGTTTTTTTCTTTTTTTTATATCAGATTTGTCCGTAACCTTCTCAGTTTTATTCTGAACATTCTTGGTCACCACATAACCCCTTAAAAGGTCTTATTTAAACTAAAATTCGTAGTCGAAGTCGACACTGTCGCCGTCGGAATCTTCAACTTGAAAATGATCGTCATAAAAGTTGACAGAGTGCGCGTTTATGTAGAATACGTTCCCATGTCTTTGGACTACTTGCATGCCTGTAGAATAGAGAAAAGTTAAATTTTAGTTTAATCTGTAACTTGATGATACCCGTGGGAATTTAAAAAATCAATTCTTAATTCTTGTTTACGGCATAGTGTAAAATATCGACACACTTTTGGGCTGGGTACTAATTGGTCATAGATTGGCTCAGTATTTTTGAAGATAATTAAGTATAAAAATCACAATAGAATTAAGATTTTTTAAATGTAGATTTGACAAGGTTCAATCTCAAACTGCAAGTTGAAAAAAATATCGCTGGTAAAAGAAAAGCCCCCAAAAGTCAATACGTAAGTAAAATTACAGTAACATTGAATATTAGAATTACGCATCAATGTTAAAGACTACGTGCCTTTTTATAGTGGGTGTAATGGGTGAAATCACAAGCGTATCTAATTTGCTGTTGCATTGATTGATTCTCTGCTATAGAAATGAAACGTCGTCTGTGTCAGTGTCCAATTGAACCCGTGCTTATTAGATGACCAAACCCGTGCAAGCTAAACCACCAAACCCGTGCTAGTTGGCTGATCAAACCCGCGATAGCTAAACGCCAACCCATTGCAAGCTAGGCCACAAGTCCCGTGCTAGTTAGATTACTAAACCCGTGCAAGCTAAACCACCAAACCCGTGCTAGCTAGACCACCAAAACCGTGCAAGCTGGACCACCAAACCCGTACTAGCTAGACCACCAAACCCGTGCAAGCTGGACCACCAAACCCGTACTAGCTAGACCACCAAACCCGTGCTAGCTAGACCACCAAACCCGTGCAAGCTGGACCACCAAACCCCGACTAGCTAGACCAGTGGCGTGCATAGACATTTTAGGCAGGGTAGGCAGTGAACTTGTCTAGTTTTAATTGACCGCTCAAACTCGTTTCTATGCGACTTTTGACAAACGAAAAAACTTTCAACGTACCTAGCTTTGAGATGTTTTTCAGAAAGCTCATGCTTTTTAATCGCTGTATTAAGTTTATTCAAATCAAAATAACCCTGCGCCGTTCCATACGTTTTTATAACAGTTTGAAAACAAAATGCACAGAAAACAAAATACTTTAGCGGTTAGTATGCACACAACCCGTGAACCAATAATGAATATAGTATATTTTAGTAATGTCTTACTGCGGTACCTTTTTTTGCGTCAAATCCACGTATCGGCCTTTTGCGATAAGTAATGTTTACTTTTTCTTGAAAAGGTAAACTTGAAAAATTACGCAGTTTAGGCAAACAAACATCATCACCACACTTTTCACAACTTATTGCACTCATTTTGTTCTAAACAAATATCTAACAATCACTATAAACTGATAAAACAATCATTTGCAAAAGTTTTCGTACCTACGTAGTTGCAAAACAAAAACAAACCAATATGGCTGAATGCATCCAATAAGACAAAAAGGCCGCAAAATTAAAAATCTATAACAGCCATTTCAAACTTACCGAATATTGACACTTCTCAATTTGGTAGAATCGCTTTATAGGCAGAGCTTTTTTCTCCATACAATCAGTTTGTTAATATTTGGCGGGGGAGGCGAAACAGCCAATCAGAAGCCCCCATTTCAACACAAAACCTCAACAAAAAAGGCATTTCAAACGAGTGCTTTTAACGAATAATTAGAAAGGCAAATCCGCGCTCCTACGAGGGGTCTTACTAGTTCAGTATTAGAAGTTTAGATGGCGCTGTTTTGAAAAGTTAAAGGTTAGAGAAATGAAGATGGCGTCATTTCGGAAAACGTTTATTCGCTTCACAAAGATCTGTGATCGTTGGTGTACATTATAATATTTAATTTTTGTATTTTTTTTTGCCTTGAAAAGCCTAGGGTAGGCACTGCTTTTCTGCTTGTATGGAATGCACGCCACTGAGCTAGACCACCAAACCCGTGCAAGCTGGACCACCAAACCCGTACTAGCTAGACCACCAAATCCGTGCTAGCTAGACTACCAAACCCGTGCAAGCTGGACCACGAAACCCATGCTAGCTAGACCACCAAACCCGTGCTAGCTAGACCACCAAACTCATGCTAGCTAGTTTATCAAACCCGTGCTAGTTAGACCACCAAACCTGTGCTAGCTAGACGACCAAACTAGTGCTAGCTAAATGACCAAATTCTTGCTAGTTATACAAGCACTAACCTGGCTGCCTGTGCGGCGGGGGGTGCGGGGGGGGCGGGGGCGGCGCGGCGGCCGGCGGGTGCGTGTGGTCCCGCCAGTGGCGCGGGTCGGCGCGGCGACACCCCGCGCCGTACGGACACACCCCGCGCTCGCCGGCGCCCCAGTCCGAGTCCGTGGGGTGGGCGAATTGAGCCTTGTGCTGGGCGTTCCTCCTGGATGGAAGTGAATAATAAACATGTGGGAGTTTCTTCTACTTTCTAGAGTACGCTTAGCTATGATCGAGGATTTGGCAGGTCGAAATACAACTTATAGTGATGACAAGTCTTCTTCTTATCGTCTAGGTATAGTAAAGTATGTGGCGAACCTGATTAACCCTAGTGTCAGAGTTTTCAAACCGCACAGTGGCCTCTGACTTGGTTTTAACGACTGTAGTCAATAGACTACAGCCGGGACCGACAGCTTTACGTGTCCTCCGAAGCACGGAAACGCTCGTGATAAATTGACAAGTAACCTGTGCAGATTGACCGAAACCGCTGGACATTCTTACATGTTTATTATAGTTTCGGAATGTTTTTAATGCGTCGCGCGCTTGTTTACGACGCGTGTGATAAAAATCCTGTACACACGGGTGAGCAAGAATCGCGCGAAGGTTACCAATACAACAAAATGAATCTCGGTTTCCATGGCAAAGCTTCAAAGGCCTTTTTTTATTCGTTATACAATTTATCTTAATAAATTATAAAAATGCTCATCGCACAAATCATACAAACCTGTAACAGTTAGCTCCGTACATGCACCTTTCCCGTCCGGGGGCGGGTTGCGGAGGCTTCTGAGGCGATTGCGGTAAGCCGGCAACGGCGCCATTGTTGTTACCATCATTGGCATTTTGTGCGGCCTGTGAACACAACAAAATATACAGTGTGAGTCTTTATAATATGCACATATTAAAATGAAGGAAACTATGCTTTATTTTATCGACGGAAAAAATCTAAAAAAAATGATATTTTATGGCATTTAAAAAAAAAAAGTTTTGTTACAATGCCCCGTATAAACAAAACGGTATAACTTATACTAATAGTATAGTCATTATAGATTTTTTAGCGGCAAAATTAATAATTGTGTTTTGATGTTGCAGTGTTATACCTATCAATAAGTACATTATAAATCACAACTCTCCCGCCCCCCACCCCGCATCCGGCGTCACCCCTCCCCCCCTTGAAAAGTGTCCCGTTTTTCAGATTTCCCCAATTTAAGAGGGCAAAGAACGTGTATTTCGCAATAGTAAATAGTTTTTAACGTTGGAGGAATAGTAGGAATTGCGTTCACTTTGAGTAACTGGCGGGAATTTCCAGCATAAAAGCAAGTTGGCACAAAGTGCCGGCTGCATACAACAGAATTTTTTGTTATCTTTTGTCTAATTTCAACGCTGTTGACCCATTTTTGTCTTTGTTCTGAATCTTTAGGCACTCTGCAATAAAATAGCACAGCATTGTTGAGAACCTTTCTCCGCCAAACACAAGAAATCATGGACAACATAGTAATAGATTTATAAGAAATTATTTTAGCTTACTTGTGAAAAGATATGTTACAGCCACCATACGATTCACTTGAACAAGTGTGAACACAACATCTTTTTACCATTTTGTCAGTATTTTAATATAAAAAACTGGTATAATCCTTACCGTTACGAATTATTTTTATACGATTTAAAGCATGCCACCATGACATTACGATGACACTTTACGGGATGCCACTAGAAATAAATGGTTTGAAAAAAAAATTACGTTTTCTTTTGGTAATTTAGGAAAAGATGACGAAGTTATTATGATTACAATTAATTTACATCAATTTGAACTGAAATTCATTTCAAATGCAACGTATTTCTTCGTTATTAACTTCATTCTCAAAGCCAGACTTTTTTGATTAATGAAGTTTTTTTAAATTGGCAAGAAAAAAGAAAGAGACAATCCGCCTCGCTTATCGGTGTCCCTTTCGGCTTCAATAGAGGCTGTCGGAGAAGCAGTCGAAAATGTACCTTATTGCTATGGATTTAAGTTTCATATTCCTTAATACGATTTTTCTATGTAATCGGTCCTTTAAAAGAGAAAGTACTAAGTCCATGCTTAAAGGCGAACCGAGTCGTCCTTTTCGAATAGATGGGATAAAAAAGTCTTTGCCTACTCTGATGGAACAAATTCGTGAGCTTACGTCTGGAACTTACCCCTTGATCACCACTAGGTCCCGGTTGTGCTGATGCACTCGAGTCTGATGGCTCTTGCTTCACATCTTGTGGTTCTAATTTTACTTTTTTCACTTCTGTCGAGTCCTCTGGACTGTGACCTCTTTTCGGTGGGGGAGATTCTGTCTTGTCAGTCTGATTTGAATCTTGAGAAGGTGTTGCTAAGGGTGGAGTTTCTGTAGCTGAAAATTTAAGTTAATTGACAAGAATGTAAAATTGATAATCCTTCTTTACTAACATTATGTCAAACTGCCTTTATTTGTAATAGCGTTCCCCCCGGGACTTCGTTCCCGTGGGAATGCGGGAAAACTATGTCGCCTTTGTTACTCAGGGAGAATGTAGCATTCTAATGGTGAAAGAATTTTTCAAATTTGTCCAATAGTTTCGGAGCCTAATCAATGCAAACAAACATACAATCTAATCTTTCCTCTTTATAAAATTAGTGTAGATTTGTCCTTCCTTCACATTATGACAGAGAATACTTTTCCAAGTGAATGAAGTCGCTGGCAGAAGAAAGTATTTTCTAATTAACAGAGGCAAATATTTATTACCCCATCTTAATTGAATTATGTGTGTGGCTCCAAGTATATATTGCTACTCAAAGAATTGATTAAATCTCCTCATTTCCAAATTTTACTGAAGCTTGTAGCCTAGTGAAAACTGACACAAGCTTCCACATAGCTCAATGACCAGACCCGTGCTAGCTAGATGACCAAACGCGTGCTAGCTCAATGACTAGACCCGTGCTAGCTAGATGACCAAACCCGTGCTAGCTAGATGACCAACCCCGTGCTAGCTAGATGACCAAACCCGTGCTAGCTAGATGACCAAACCCGTGCTAGCTAGATGACCAAACCCGTGCTAGCTCGATGACCAAACCCGTGCTAGCTCGATGACCAAACCCGTGCTATCTAGATGACCAAATCCGTGCTAGCTAAATGAGCAAACGAGTGCTAGCTCAATGACCAGACCCGTGCTAGCTCAATGACTAGACTCGTGCTAGCTAGATGACCAAACCCATGCTATCTAGATGACCAAACCCGTGCTAGCTAGATGACCAAACCCGTGCAAACTAGATGCACACTAACTTGGCTGCCTGTGTGGCTGTGGCGCGGTGCCCGTGGGCGCAGAGTTTACTATACATGCATCTCTATTCTTTAAATTGTAACAAGTAATAAAGATGACTATTTAATACTCACAAACTGCAGGTTCTGCCTCTTGAGGTAGCACTGAAGGGGAGTCAGTTCCTGCATCAGGATTTTGCTCAGGTAACAGAGAAGGTGACTCGTTTCCTTGAGGTTGTGCACCGTCACCATGATTGTTTATGCTGTTATTTAGTTCCAAATTGTTTTCTTCATCTACTGTCTTGTTTGAAGTATTGAGGGTGGAGATTGCCTGTAAAAATGTTTCACGATTAGCTACTTTCACAAAGATACAAATGCTACTACTTAACTGAACATAATTAAAAATACCAACAAAAGAGGTGGTTTGCGCTATAACCATGTCGAAAATTATTATAGTGTTATAGAAAATATTATTATAAATTTGTAGCCCAGTGAAAACTGACACAAGCTTCCACATAGCTAGATGATTAAACCCGTGCTAGCTGGATCACCAAACCCGTGCTATCTAGATGACCAAACCCGTGCTAGCTAGATGACCAAACCCATGCTAGCTAATTGACCAAACCTGTGCTAGATAGCTAGAAAGATTGAGAAAAAATACTAGACTGCTATAGAAGCTTCATAACTACTGTACCTTTTTCACTAAAACAGTTCATGTTAATTTTAATTATAAATTTGCAATGTCTTCTTTAATGTTGAAGTCCCTATTTATTACACATCTGTCTGTAACATCATATAAGAGCAATAAGTTATATGACTGAGTCTCAAAGATTTACATTAATTAAAGAGTCTTACTGCCGTACTCAGAGACATCAATTAAAGTTAAGTACTGTTAAACTCTGATGTTGTCTCTTTCACTCTTGTTGATATAAACAAGGATAGCATGACATTTAATTACTTCTTAACTTTAATTGACGTCTCTGAGTACGGCAGTAAATGTACAGTCAACATGCCAATTCTATTCCAAAACTGCAACTTGTTTATGTTTCTTTTTTGACATAACACTGATCTTTTGATAAAATTTGGTATGGACGTAGCCGACACCCTGGATTAACACATAGGCTACATAATATTCCCATGAGAACGAAGTCCCAGGCGAAAAGCTAGTTTCAAATAAAACCAGGTTATTCCAAGCCATAAAATAAACAATCTCAACAATATGTTTGAAAATAATGTCAAAAAGTTGCTCAGTTTGAGAAATGTTGCACTACAGTGCAGGAGCAGTTATCCATCATCCGTGTGGTGATCAATTGAGAATAACACTACCCCATCTTTTTCCGTGGGTGTCATCGTAAGAAAACACAAATGAGACCTGCCTCCTAGTAATCCATCCCAGGCAACGACACTTCATTTTTTTTTTTTGAATATGAGGTGTCGTCCTATGGTCTCATGCGGTGTGGTAGGCTCTGTAGAGGGCCGTCTGGTTTGCAACCACCCTCCTACCGAAGTCCGACGCCAAACAGCTTGCTGTGTTCTGTCAGTGCGTGGGAGTACCAGTGCCTTTATAGGCATTTTCTGGCATTACCTTATGGTCAAGATTGAGGTCTAGAGTTAACCGATCTTATAAAAAAAAAAACACCTATGGAAACGCCACATCTAACAAATTATTGACTAGCAATTTTTTAATAGAATTGGCCTACTGTTTCCTCTGTTAAGTATCCACTTAATTTTTTTGTTCACTTGTGATAAGGTTCAAATTAAAATGAACTTAGCCCTTTAACTTGGGGCATTGAGTGATTGAGTGTACCTCGTCATCCAATTTTTCGGTGTTTTCCTCATTTCCAATATCTGGAGACTGCATCCCATCAGGTGCACTGCACAGTATCACTTCGTACCAATAAGAATCTGGCAGAAGCCCAAACTGATCACCATTTGCAAGTTCTATGGACTCTGATTGGTTAAGGATCCGCACTTCTTTTTGGCCCTTTCTGATGTAAAAACACGGGTTTTGATGGAGCTGAAAACATAATCAATTTTATTTCGATAAAGTTACAGTTTCTATAAATAATTTTCATTGAATTTCTATTCTCTTGTGGTTCAGATTCATGGCTAAACAATTTTGAATTGCGCAAGTTATAAATATTTAAAGAAAAAAATTAAAATGTAACTATTTTGGCCAACTGTTTTCCTGTGATTTAAAATGATTAGCATTTCTGCCTGGTTTAATCACACTAGTCGAAATAGCGAAATGCTTTAATATCCATCTTATTCTCACTTGTAGCCTAGTTACGAATCTTAGTGCTAGGAACAATTTAAGTGCTATAGAAACAAAGGTAAATTGTAAAACAAACAACCAATCAGGTAAACAAACAACCAATCAAAGGTAAAATAAACAACCAATCAAAAAATTTCATTGAAATCGACTTGATGAAGGGAAAAATATTCCTGCTTAACCAAGAAATATTCTTGTAAGTGTCATACTACTGCAGAATCCTGACTAAAGGTGCCGTCTTTTAAAGTTACCAAAAAGAAATTTTGAACGTAGGACAAACCGATTTTAAACTGAGAGTATCATCAATGACTTCTAGGTGTCCATGGTTTCTGGAGACTCTTCGATCATCACACTGAAACATCAAAACAAGGTCAATCAATTTGTGAATGATTCTTCCAAGTTTGGAGTATAGTGGTAGCTAACATTAGGTGTTTATTTCAGGGCACTGCGTGTTTGTTTGCAAGTAAATAAATAAATGAGCAAATTCAATGAATAACTTACATCAAGAAATTTCCCTCTACCAATCAAATGCGTACCGCAGGGCAACCGGATTTTACGCGGCTCTACGGCATCAGTCCTAACAAGTTTGAATTCCATTTTTAGGGGTAGATTTATAAATCCATAACCCTAAATTTTATTTATTTTATTATTGAACAAACAAGAAAAATGTAGGTACACAGCAAACTTGTGCAGCAAACCAACCATTCAACCATGAAACAATGCAAAGATACAAAAAACAATGCAAACAACGGCAACGTACTATATCCTCTTTACTCGTTCTTTACTGTACTCTGTACTGTCAAAAGTGTCATGTCAAAAATATACGTTTTTTAATAAAAAAAATTCGGCTGTGGGTGCAGGTTTTTTGAAAAGTAGCTGCAGAGTGCGTTTTATTACTATAACTGCATTTTAGATTCAAGTTGTACACTTGAGGAATACAGTAAATCAAAATTTAAAAATATTCTTATTTACAAATTAAAGTTTCCTTACGAAATTTTTAATGTTATCACTTTTATACAATTTACTCAAACAAAGAACACAATTGTACTCAAAGCTCATGAGACTAAGCAAAAACAAAACGTAGATGTCATCTCAAAAATATTTCTGCAGTTTTTGTCTTCACAGATTTCATCACAAAAAATAATTTCTAGTGCAGTTTTTCGAAATATAATGAAGGCCACAAGCTTAGGATCACACCGGCCCCTGTCTGGACAGTTATCAAAGTATACAAATGTGGTGAAAGGCTGGCAGCAGCGATGGTTTGCAGTGGATCCTGAGACTGGTGTTTTGTCATATTATCTTTTCGATGGGCCCGGTGATACTATTCAGCCTGGTCAACCAGCTAGGGGAGAGGTATCTTTTGTCTTCACTCCTCATTTGCAGACCTCACAAGTTAATTAACGAAGTGTCAAGAAAGATTAGACTTCTTAGTAGATTAGCAAAACAATTTAAAGCAAAAACAAAACTTAGTGGATTAGAAATTGATTTGACGACTTGTTATTGTTACCGTGTATGTGTCATTGCTCATTATTCCTAAATACCTTAAATTTAATTCTAACAAGAAAGAGTGTAATGTTCACTTGTTGAAAAACAAATTGAAGTCATATACAGGGTGTAAAAGACAGCTTAGCAAAAACTGAAACCCTGGACTCAGACTATCATTCTGAATGATTTTCCAGTAAAATTTTTCTCTGGAAAATTTCAAATTTTGTCATGTTTTTTTAATATTTTCTGCTTAATATTTTTATTTAATTGAATACACTCCATTTTGCAATAAAAAACAATCACAACAACGTAAAACACGTAAACCAGCAATGTACATCGCACTCCGATAGCAGCGTGGCGCGGTTTCATGATAATTTGCGTAGCGCCAAAGTAGGTAAACAATGAAAACTCCTCAACAGGAAGTTTCCGGGAAAAAATAATTACTTATAGCTGATGATAGCTATGGGTAGATTCCACCATTTAAATTGTCCACCAATTTCATTTTATGTAAATTGTTATTAAAATTCAAGATAATAAGCAGGAAAGATGTTTACTTTGTATAATGATACATTTTGAATTCAATTAGACTACTTATTTTTCCAGGCACATTTAGCTGCAGCAGTAATTTGCCCAAGTGATGAAGACTCCCGTACATTCACCATCAATTGTGCATCAGGTGACATGCTGAAACTACGAGCCACTGACGCCCGAGCACGACAAGAATGGGTCAATGGACTGAGGGCTATTGCTGAAATTCATACTAAGGTAAATAAATAAATAAATTAGGGCTATAAATGTAAACAAAGGTTGCCCCAAACTTTCTTAACCTTTAACCAGTATTGTGTGGTCCATAGAAAAATTTTTTGTGGTAAGATGCACCAAGATAATAAAGAAATCCCTAGAAATTGTGTTTCTAATGTTCAGCCTTAAAAGCAAAGCATGCAAATTGTGAGGGTATAGAGTATAGACCACTGATATATTTTTTTTAAATGCTGAATTTCAGTTTCTGCTTCCTGATCTGAGCGTCTCAGTACCTTCGAGTTTAATTGCCCTAGTGGCTGTTAGTTTATTAAGACCTTTTGGCAAAGGGATCCCATAACCTATTTTCATAGGCATTGTGTCTACAAAAAAGAAACTCTTCAAGTTAAATTTTGTATAATGGCTATCTGCATTATCACAATTCCACCAACACAACATAGCAAAGAAAACACATGATGGTAAAGATTGGTCTTAAAATAAGTTTAATAAACTTTGATTATTTTTATAATAGAAAAAAAAATCTTTATTTTATAGGACATTCAGGACGCCACTTAAAATAAGTCAAGATTACATTAAATACATACAAACATTCATTAAAGACTCTACACCTATTCGCAAAGGTGCAGTCTTCCCCAGAGTAGAATAAGCAAGAAACTCCGAGGATGCTCTTTTTAATCGCATACAAATTTTTCTTTTGTTATTATTTTCTTTTATTATTCTAGGCCATGGGAGCCAACCCGCCTCTGCAGCCTCGCGAGCAGTTAGCAGTCCATGACGCCATGGCTTCAGCACGACAGCAGTTGCAAACCACTGAACTTAGGTACATACACTCATATCTGTTTCTCATCGGGGTAGGCAAAGACCACAGATTGCCACTCGGTATAGTACAAACAAATAGTTTTCGCTTCCTCTACATTCATAAGTCGAGAGTCATGACGAAGCGACGATGTTAAAGGTAATAAGTATGCTTATTTAAATAAAGACATATTGGTATTGAACGTAGCAGACTGCAGAATTTTACATTTTGATGACTAGCAATCCGCCCTAGCTATGCACTGTTAGTTACGGATGCATACTTTAAGTATGCATCCATAACTAACTCATACTTAAAATAAATAAAATAAAAATAGCCTTTATTATCAACCATTACATTATTCATGCATTCCTTACAGATTTTATTTGCATTTAATATTATCCTTATAGTGCAATAATTGTATTTTACAATAATTATAACTAACATAACCTCTATAACATATATAAAATTATATATAACATAACCTCAAGCCAATCAGAATAAGGTATGATGAACTCTAACCTCGGTCGGAACAGTTTTAACTGACTCGCTTCGGGAAAACGCGTTTTGTCTTGCAGAAACTAGTTTTAATTGATATTTGATTCAGACATTAGTCAATTCTAGTTTTAACAAAGGCACCAAGTAAAAACTAGTTCTAACTAGGAAAAACGCGTTCTAACTACTAACTAGTTTTAACTGTAACACATATATTTATAATGTTTTTATTTCAATTATAAATTATTTTATTCGGATGTGTGTTGCTTTGCCATTTTGGCATAGGCCTCCCCCAGTGCCTTCCACCTTTCTCTGTCCAGTGCTTCTCTTCTCCATGTTGCTCCAGCTGTGCCTTTTAGGTCATCTTCCCATATCATTAATGGTCTACCTCTTTTAACCGATTTCAAAAAAAAGGAGGAGGTTCTCAATTCGGGTGTTTTTTTTTTTATGTTTGTTACCTCAAAACTCCGTCATTTGTAAACCGATTTCAAAAATTTTTTTTTAGTTCGGAAGCATCTACTTCCAGATTGGTCCCATAAAATTTTTATCGAAATCGCTTCAGTAGTTTAGGTCATAAATAAAAAAACTGAAATTTACGGTCATATATGTGGATGATAATAGGTCATCAATGTAAACGAAGCAAAAACGAAGTAATTCCCTGAGACTTTTAAGTTGTTTTTTGGGGCTCCTTTGTGGGGATCTACCGTTTAGTGACCGGTAGCGTATATTACCACCACACATCTTCCCTGCTGTCTGGTAATCGGTTGATAATATCACCCACCACCCCATATCTTTCATGCCATCTGGCGATCGGTTTGAGAATTGTACTACCCCATATCTTTGTTGCCATCTTGCGACTGGTTATGAATATCACCACCTCATATCTTTCCGTGGGGTGAAAGTAATTGATCACTATATCGCTCTTTAATCTCAAGTGATTTAGTGCTTTATAATTAACTAGCATCCCGCTCGGGACTTCGTTCCCGTGAGAATTCGGAAAAATTATGTAGCCTATGTTACTTAGGGATAATGTAGCATCCTAATGGTGAAAGAATTTTTTAAATCGGCCCAGTACTTTTTGAGCCTATTCATTACAAACATACAAACATACAAAAATAGGTACAAATCTTTCCTCTTTATAATATTAGTGTAGACTAGCTTTCCGCCCGCGGCTCCGCCCGCGCCCGCGTGGACTACAGATTATATCGTGCCCAATTGTGGGATGAAATGTAGCCTATGTCTTTTCCCAGGCTCTAATCTATCTCTGTACCAAATTTCATCAAAATCGGTTCAGTAGTTTAGGCGTGAAAGACGGACAGACAGAGTTACTTTCGCATTTATAAGATTAGTATGGATGTTATATGAATGATAAATGAGGAGGAGTTATATGAATGATAAATGATAACCTTTAAAAAGAATAAAATAAAATATTTTTAACAAAAAATTGACCCGCCTTCAAAAAGGGTGAAATAATTTTTTAAAGCTATGTTCACGAGTAAGTAGTGGTTACGGGTAAAACAGTAAATAGGTGATTTCATAGCGGAATATGGTAAACAGAGAGGATTTTTTTAATATGTTGTTAAGACCTAAACCAATATTAAAAAACCAGATTTGCAATTTCCAAAGTGCTGTGCGAGCGGCGGTGTGACCAAGAAACCATGAAATTTTCGGTTTTTTATCAGTTTTTGCTCAATATCTTAGTGAAGGAAGAGTCTGATCAGTATAGTCACTATAAATACATTTAAAGTATAGTAATTTGAGGCTAAGGCGAGCTCTTTACAGCTTTTGGTTCCCAAGATTCAGTTCTTTGAAAACATGTTTTTTTTTGCAAAGTGAATTTTTTTCGGAACGTTCACTTATTTTGTGAAATATCTTCTAAAATATGCATCCGACATCAAATGTTATCTAAAATAAAGTTGTAGTAAATTTAATTAGCTTTCATTTGATACCAAAATAGTATCTGTATACCCAGCGGTTTTAAAACAACAACTACCTAAATTAACATAATCTGACAGTACCTCTAAGAAAAGTAATATAAATCATGTAGGTAATTTGTTTTGGTTGCCAAATTATGCCTTTCTTTTCATCTTTGATGACCCAGGCTTGGGTTCGTATGAAGATGGTTCTTCGTCGACAGTGATGGACGCTGGGAGAGGCGCCCAGTCTGTAGTCAGGTCATCTTCATCATCCGAGCATTTCAGCTCCACTTCCGGGACGTTAGTGCACAATTTGCCACCGCATGACTGGCAAAGGACTGAGCAGCGGAGCCCAGCCTTTCTGCACGAGCAGCTCCCAGAGCACCCTTTCTTGCATTTACAGAAAAAATTTCACAGAAGGGCAGGAGGTGTTGGTTCCATGGTGGTGGGGATGGGGATGAGTCCCTGAGAAGATATTTTCCACCCCCAATCAGTGGGATTCACGTTGACTCCCCGCCACTTCTGCACTTGGAGGTAGCACTTGCTGCATGGTGGCCTGCGGCATTTTCTGTCGGTGGCAAACGGGCTATGTTTATGCTCGTTGAAGTGACAAACGTCTTATACATCAGGAAATTCAAAGTGTCCCTCGCGATGTCACCCCCATATAGAGCCACAAAGCACTTGATGCCTGCTTCTTTCACGGCTTGTGGGGTGGAGTCTGGCCGAAGGAAGACCTCCACTTGCTCAGCAAGTGGTTCATTCTTACTCAGGGGTGTGGTGATTTTGGTCTTTCCTTGGCCAAACGGTGCTGAGGTGGTATCGCACCCGGTAAAGGCGTGGGTGAACAGTACCGTCCCTGTTGTTCGCTGGGAGTCGTGGTGGTTGTAGGAGGTCGTAGAGTAGTGACAGCAACTAGCTTCGCCTTTCGTGTTCTTCTGAAAGTAGACGTTAGTCTCTTCAGCGCCTAAACCATTGAGAAGAACGAGTAGGTCGACGTCTTCTCCCATTATGACGACCCGTTCGGCTACGGCTCCTTTTGAAAGCGCCGTTATGACGATCTCACGATCCGCATCTTCTTGTGCAACAGCCACTTCTACTCCCTCCTTCTGAAAGGCATCACAAAGAAGATTTATTAGGCGTCTCTTGTTGTTCTCATTGCCCAATAAATGCTCTTCAGCAATTTGAATAACTGCGGACTCATCCGAACGTCAATTCGTAGTTGGAATTCCTCGTTCTTTGATAATCACAACAGGACCTGTGTCGAGGTCCTCACGACACACGAAACACATGCCTTTACGGATAGACATATCGCAACAAACTGATACTATTACTATAGGTATATTACACGTTCTAAAATAGTCTTCCTTGCAAAATTAACAGTTCTTTACGATCAAAAAAAATATTATTTGCACGAGGTCCCTAATTTGTTTTAAACAAAAACACACTTTTATTGGTGACTGCTTCCCAGCGTTACCCGATACACAGCCACAAATACACCGCATCAATTCAAACAACTAGAACATAAGCCCAAAGGCATGTAAATTAAATACTTTGATTAATTTTATTAATAAGTTTGGGAGTTTTAGCCAACATACAATATTGTTACCGCCTTCACCGCGTGGAGGTACTCCCAGCTTATGTTACTTTAGGTAGTTGTTGTTTTGAAACCGCTAGGTCTATAGATACCAGTTTGGTATCAAATGAACATTTGATGTGGGATGCGTATTTTAGAAGATATTTCACAAAATAAAAGAACATTTAAAAAAAAAACACTGCGACAAAAACATGTTTTCGAAGAACTGTACGAGTATCTTCGGAACCAATAGCTGTAGAGAGCTCGCCTTGGTCTCAAATTGTAGAAAATTTACTATACTTTAAAAGTATTTATAGTGACTATACTGATCAGACCCTTCCTTCACTAAGATATTGAGCAAAAACTGAAAAAAAATCTAAAATCTCATGGTTTTTTGGTCACACCGCCGCTCGCACAGCACTTTGGAAATTGCAAATCTGGTTTTTTAATATTGGTTTAGGTCGTAACAACATATAAAAAATTCAGAATGACCCGACCTTTTGCAAGCACGACCCCCTCATAATATTTAACTTGACTGAGCTAAAATGAATATCCTGTATTATTTATTGTAATCATCTTATATATCTACCATGTTTTGAGCAAATAAAGACTCAGCTTTATCCTTCTTATGAAAAGCGTACTCAAAGAATAAGCGATCAATCACAAGATTCATAATCATAAGTCTTTGTAAAATAGGTACTAGGTTGTTACTTATTTTTGTAAATGCTTATTTTAAAAGACTTTAGTAAATAAACTGTTTATTCATTTCAGTGATGCTGCTCTGGCGAGGTGTATAGAGACTTCAGAACCTCCATTCCCACACACAGACCCTGATCTTCTATTGCTTAAGGTAAATATCAAAAATCACCAGCTTAAATAATAGTTATTTCATAAAATAACAATTACACCTGTAATTCTACGAATTTTATAAATGCGAAAGTTTGTGAAGAAGGATCGATAGATTATAGATGTTTCTTACTCTGTTACACAAAAACAATTGAACGGACTTTGATGTTTGCAAAACTAAGACATCAGAACAACAAATAGGCTAAATATGTTTTTTGAATTGCCACTGTAACATAGTCCCTAAAATATGTAAAACAGGGGAGAACACATCTTAGCTCGTATCATGGATCGTTATGTTCCAGTGTTAAAGGAAACGCTTGTTCTCGTGCCTGGCATATACTCGTTTGCATAGACTAGTTTAGAATGCCGAATTCCATCTATTTATATGTAAGTGTTGCAAGGATATTGTTCAGCCGTCAAACCTGCCAGTGAAATGAAAACTTCACGAAACTTTTACGACTGCCTCCATCAAAGGTTATTTTACATTCAGTCAGGTTAAGATTCAATAACATTACGATAAAGTCCCTTCAGACTCCCTTAAGGGACGAATAGAGATCCTTTCAGGGATAAGTCCGCCTTTGCTATAAATTTATTATGTATAAATAATGGAGTACCGTGTGGTGATCGGTTGAGAATAACACCAGCCCGTCTCTTTCCATGGGTGTCGTAAGAGGCGACTAAGAAAGCCCTGCCTCTTAGTAATCTATCTTAGGCAACGACACTCAGTATTTTTCAATCTGAGGTGGCGTCCTATGGTCTCATGCGGTGTGGTAGGCTCTGTATAAGGCCGTCTGGTTCGCGACCACTCTCCTACCGAAGTCCGACGCCAAACAGCTTGCGGTTTTCCGTCGGTGCTTAGGAGTACCAGTGCCTTAATTGGCATTTTCTGGGTTAACTCGCTCCATCGTCGACCTCATCTATGACCTAGGTTAAGATTGGGGTCAAAAGTTAACCCATCTCATTATGAAAATGAAAAATGTTTTATTTCGTAACACTAAAGCCTTAAAATTGGTGGGTTGGGGTCTCCATTTAAGCGAACATAGCCTGTGTTTGGAGGCCCCGCTCTTCCATTGGAAGTAATAATAAAAAAATGGAGGCTATTGATAAAGTCTCTGCGACAAATGTATATATTTGTGTACCTTTGTATGTATAAGTATATTATACAGGCGACGTCAGCAGCCAGCATGCAGTGCCTGCTGCAGTGCCTCGGCATCCTGCACCGCCAGCACCAGTACGCCACGCTCAGCCCCCACAAGCAAGACGACCACCGATAAACATTACGGCATTCTTTTATATTATTATTTTTTTTAACTGCTACAACTTGTTTTTTTTTTTTTGGAGTTTATGGCTTGGTTGCGAGACCTTTGAGCCGATAACTGCAACGGTTTGATACTAGGGTTGCCGACCTTTATTACATGAAAAAAGTATACTAAGGTGGCGGAAGGTAAAACAAATAGTGTTTGTCAAAAATTAACAGTATTTTATTTCTTGAACGTCTTAAAAACATATTCGTTGTGGCTGTACAGTTGTACACCCACCGCATGACCGTACTCCATTTTCGTTACTACATTCTTTCTATGGATACCATTAATTTTGAAAACAGTATTTTGGTATACTTTATTTTTGTTTAACATTAAAAAGTACTCCAAAACAGTATAAACGTGTTTTAACAGTATTGTTGGGAACCCTATTTGATACCCATACACATCTATTATGCGTTCACTTCTAATGATCTTTGTAAATTAGTTAATTTTATGTGCTATTTTCGAATACTTGAAGCAGCTTATTAAGTGGGCTTGCTTAATGAAGTGTTGTTTACCCTCGACGCAAAAAGAGGGGTGTTATAAGTTTGACCGCTGTGTGTTTCTGTCGATCTGCGGCAGCTCTTAAATGGCTTAACCGATTTGGATGAGGTTTTTTTTAAATTTAAAAGCAAGTTTTTATAGCGCTGGTTTTAAATACCTGAATACCTCTAAATACCTCGGCGTGGTACTGGATAGGTCACTCACATACCGAAAGAATTGAGAGTGCGAAAAGGAAGGTTCACTCCCGAAATAACCTTGTGCGGTGACCAGAGGCGGCCTTAGCCATTGCGAGGCCCTGGGCGGCAGGTCTTTGCGAGGCCCTTCGTCCTTCGTGAAAAGTATGTGATGAAAAAGAAGGTCTGGTTGTTTGGTTTATCAATTTTGTCATGTTTGACGAGAAATGCTAAAGTTATACAAATAAATATAATTTGAGTTTTAAAATATTTTACATTGAAAGATTTACAAAATTAACAAACACAAAGATGATAAATTTTAAAATTGATGTTTGCGGCTTTTGAAATATTTTCAAAATTAACAAATACAGGATGGTAAATTTTAAAATTGATGTTTGCGGCTTTTCTTTAATTAAAACACTAAGACTAAAATCTTTAATTAAAACACAATAATCGTCATTTTCGATTGAAAGAATAGCAAGGGCTGAAAGATAGAGGAGCAGAAAATTATGTCCCGACTCCCGAGCTGACCCGAGTGTTATGCGATTAAAAAACTGTTCTTTAAGTGTGATCTTCTTCGCATAGCAAACCGATCTTCAAGATACTACTTACACATAATACTTAATTTTTCAATTATGTTTTGAATGAATGAATTAGTTAACTTGATGCCATCAAGCGCTGAACAAAGTAGCATCAGCCAACAGGGTCATCCTACAACGGATCAAGGGGCATAGTGGATCGATGGGTAACGACGCAGCCGACATTTTGGCTAGGAAGGGATCAGATACCAACTTGGAAGGCCCTGTGCTAATTATCCCAATGCCCTTTAGCCAATTTCGTACTTGGATTCGCAAACGTACTCGTTAACCACCTTTCGCCCTAGAAAATTACTCATATACTTCCGGACCTATCATTATCACCGAATGCCACCAAGCGCTAAATAAAATATCTTCAGCCAACAGGGTCATCTTGCAATGGATTAAGGGGCATAGCGGTTCCATAGGTAATGATGCGGCAGACGAATTGGCTAGGAAGGGATCAGACACTATCTTGGCAGGCCCTGTGCCAATTATCCCGATTCCATTTAGCCAAGTACGGACCTGGATCCGAGCACGCATCCTTTTGCAACACAAAGACTGGTGGGAAAACGTAACCACTTGTCGGCAGTCAAAGAAAGCCTTTACAGGACCCTCCCCGCGCCTGACGCGTAGACTGCTTTTATCCAGAGATAACCTACGAATAATGGTGGGTACCCTTACGGGGGTACCTTACAGTGGGTACCCTGCTTTGAACAAGCACCTATTCGTATTAGACATCACCAAGAGGCTGAGTCGTCCATGTAGTCCTGGACTGCATGGGAGTGGCAGAACACCGGGCAAAAATATTTGCAGATATAAGGTCGTTCGCGAAGCCTGCGAAATCCCCAGGAGGATTCTGAGCTTCTGGACGTAGCTAAAGTGGCTGCAATAGCCACTGACCCACACGCATAATGGGCCACTTAAGAGCCTAAATGCGGAAATAGGAGCCCATATCACTTAACCACCTGTCAGCAGTCAAAGGAGGCCCTAACCGGACCTACGCGAAGACTGCTCGGCCTAAATAGAAGTAACTTACCAATAATGGTGGGTACCCTCACGGGCCACTGTGCTTTAACCAAGCACCTATTCGTTCTAAACGCTACCGACAGCCCCCTTTGCAGGGGCTGCCTAGAGGCTGATGAACAATCGCCCACGTAATCCTGGAATGCGTGGGAGTGGGAATGCGTGGGAGTGGCGGACCAATGGACAAAAATCCTACCTTCGCGAAGCCTGTGAATTCCCCAGGAGGATTCTGAGCTTCTGGTCGGAGCTGAGGTGGCTGGAATGGAATAGCCACCGACCTACACGCATAAAGGGCCATCTTAGAGCCTTAATGCGGAAACGGGTGCCCTTATCAACTAGTTAACTAGCTTTATTTTAATTTACAGTTATGTTATAACCTTAATAAATAATTAAGGATCAAAATCCGAAATTCTAAATAATTTAATAAAATTTGCTTGGGTTGTTGCGCGAGGCCCCTGCAAGAGCGAGGCCCTGGGCGATTGCCCCATTCGCCACCCCCTAAGGCCGCCTCTGGCGGTGACTCACGTTTACAAAATGGGGAGCTTCACCACAAGTTATACGGACAACTGGCTTACTCGTATCTTTCGCCATCTCGGCGGGAGAATTTGCATGCCCGGTATGGAACCGTTTGAAGCGCTCGTAGTCCAGCGGCGCTCACTGATCTCAAACTATCAGCAAGATTAAGCGGCGTGCACAAAGGCAGGGAACCTGATGACCAAAGTGGCAATTTATCACGAGCATTACCGTGCTTCGGAGCACGTTAGGCTGTCGGTCCCGGCTGTTGTCGATTTAAAACCAAGTCAGAGGCCATTTTGCGGTTTTAAAACTGACGCCAGGCTTAGTCAAGTTCGCCACACACTTGACTATGAATGAATGAATGAATGAAAATATTTATTTCAGACCAATAAGTCCATATTTTATTAGTAACAAAAATCTTATAACTATGTTAGTAAAATTTAAAATTAACATTGCTCAGCACATGTAGGGATGACCAACGCTTCAGTATTGGACCATCCACTCTGTCCGCAATGACCCTCAGGAGCCTGTTAGTGACCTGATAGTGGCCTCAGTGGTGGTGATAGTGGCCTGTGGAGCCTGTTATACCTACATGATAACAAGAAGATGGGACCGTTCCGCTCATACAAAGTTTGTGGACACAACTCTAAATGAAACTTGCCGGATCATCACTGATTGTTTGAAGCCGAGAGCGGTCAAGTTGCTGTTCCCCTGGCTGGTATAGCGCCCCCAGATGTCCGTAGAGCTGTGGCCAGCTCCCATGAAAGGCTAAAAATGGATGAAGACGCACGATACCCACTGAGTGGCCATATACTGGTGCCACAAAGGCTAAAAAGCCGAAAAAGTTTTGGAACTGCGTCGAACTGCTGACCACTGAGCCGTCACAAACGAGGCACCGCCGTTGGCGAGAACGGGTTTGCCAAGCCCCTTTGTTCAACCCGTTGAAAGTCTTCCGCCTGGACACAGGTTTTCATGGCCGGTCTGGAAATCATTAAATAGACTTCGGACACAGACTTGGGGGAAAGTTGTACAGTTTCATGGACTGATTAACCACCCGAGAGATTGAAAGAAATTTACCTAAAGCCCTGTAGATTGCTCAGCTCCAGAGTTATTCAGATATTAAGTCAATAAAATTAGAAAGCGTGATGAATTGGGGAGTTCTGATGTGCGTTCTCTAACCACCAATTCAATTCGGCTACAGCCCCCTCCGACAGAGTAAATTTTTTGTGGCGCCTTTCCTTTGGAAGAAGGTTTGCCAACCTTTGCAGTATTCTGCAATGTAGACGTCCCAATGGAACAACGAAAGTCGCGAAGTACACTTTGCCTAGTATCACCTTTGCGTCGTACCAACTCCAATGTCCCTCCCTTCCGTATTAAGTCGCTTAAATCTGTCTTTAGCTGTTCTATCTTCTCTGGTGCCAAACTTTTTTCGTTATTTTCCGTATTCCTGACGACTCCCAGATATTCCAGCTCTTGGGATGGTGCTGCTGAAGATTTCTGAACATTTACCTGCCATCCCATGTTCTCCAGGTATTCTATGGCGTATTTTGTTTGGTCTGATAGCGTCTGATAGTCGCTGTGCACCAGCAGAAAGTCGTCTAGGTAGACCACAATTTTTAGGCCTTTTTGACGGAGCTCGTGAGCGATCCAGTTTGTTAACTTTGCAAACGCCGCTGGTGCACTGGCTAGTCCGAATGGTAAACAGGTCAACTGATACCTTTTCCCCCCGTAAAGCAGAGACAAGAAACGACGATGACGTCGCGCGATCGGAACGTGGAAGTATGCCTTCGAGATGTCGATCTTCATCATGTAATCGCGTGCTTCTAAGTGTGCCGGGACTTTTTGGTGATTTAACAGACGAAACTTGGGGGCGGCGATGAAGCAGTTGAGTCTTTTCAGGTTGAATATTGGTCTGTTTGTTCCATCCCGTTTCTTCCTTAGGAAAAAAGTTGACAGGAAGCCCGAGTTTTGATTGGAAGATTCTATCGCCGATGTTCTTAACATATCCTCTATCTCCGTTGTCATTTCGGGGGAAATGTTTGTTTGAAATGTTTGGGCGTTTATCTCTGAGAAATTGCTTAGTGGGGGTTTTGTTCGAAAGGCGATTTTGTATCCTTTTATTATGTTTAAAATACTTATTGGTGCCTGCTCCAGTTGTCGACAAATTATTTGAGGCGCCCCGCCTCGAACCAGTCATTTTTTGTCTCCCCCTTTTCTTTTAGGTTGATAGTTTTGCGATCGACCTGTGAAGTTTCTCTGAACGATGTTTTTCCTTTAGGGTTGTTGTTGTCATTATTGAATTTTTTTTTCTTCCAGGCAAAGTTATTTGAAACGGTTTTTGTGGTATCTCTTTTTGCTGTTCCATCCTGACTAACCTTTCCCGTGTAAGAGGTCTGCTTCTTTCTGTTTTTTTTTTGTTCCCTAATATATCAGAGGAGACAGGTGCTATCGGTTTACTTCCTGTCCCCTCTGCTGATTTATGTGTGTGTTTACAATAATTTGTGTTTTGTTTACATAAATTGTGTTTTGTTGACATAATTTTGTTTTATAGAAATTGTTACATATCATATACAAGGCGTTACAGTAGCTGACATGATTTTTTTATGTAATAATAAATCTAAGATAAATCTAATTTTATCTAATGAAACATTTATTAGATTTGAGACATTTGAGTTACAGGTTATGGAGTCTTAGACTAAGGTTAAAAATTAAAGACAGTGGGGGAATGCGCCCGGGTGCGGGCACTAAAACATATGAGACGTTGGGGTCTTAGTCTATAATTATTATTTTTTTCCAAGATTTTTAGACATTTACATGTTTTCTTACTCAACCACAGGCATACAACACTATTTATCTTATATCTATTAATAATTTCAATGCCTTAATTTATGAAAATGGGATAGAAACATATTTATATCAGAGATGTTTGATATAGATTCTAATTATTGTTTGTTTATATATACAGTAGAATTTTGCGCCCGGGCGCGGGCGCAGGGGCAGTTGCACCCGCGCCCGCGCCCGGGCGCAGTGCGCCCACAGCCGCGCCTGGGCGCGAACATAAACGCGCCCGAGCGCGGGCGCAGGCGCCCTGCCATCTTCATAACAGGCTTACAACATTAATTGGCTTAAATCTATTATTAATTCTTAGTGCCTAAAGTTAATACTGTGTTATCTTATATACTATGTCATTCTTGTAATTAAGCTTGTCTTATATTGTTATACTTTACACTTAAAGGTATACCCAACAATGTGACCATTTCTGTACGTGCGCCACCCATATAAGGAATGTCTAAATGCTTGGAGGTCCGCTAATTAAAGAGACCAATGAATTGAAAATTTACATTATCAACGTGTTTTATTGTTTCTAATGGTGGTCGTAGATGGGGTGGACACACTTCATACGGTTTGATAACTTTCATGAAGTATCTATCAGGATATCCAGCCGATTTAGTGTCGTAATTATATTGTCTATGGTTTCTTGTGTAGTGTCGTTGGATCTGCCTGTTTTTAGTGACCTTACCGCACAGTACGCATTGCTGATAGTACTGAGCGTGTTGGGACTTTTTTCCGGGTGAAATGTTACAGCTATCCCCGGTTTTATTGGAAGGGAAAAGGACTTTACGGGTTTTGTTGGAGGGTCTGAGGCGGCTAGATTGGGGGGTGGGACTGGTAGGGGAGGGGTGGGTGGACGAGGAAACTGTTTGATCTGTTGATTGTGAACGAGGTAGAGGGAGAGTTCGGACTAGAGAGGAGTGAGAGGGGGAGGTGGAGGAGTAAGGGGAGGCAAGGGAGGGGGGAATGGAAGGGGGGAGCGGTTCGAAAGTGCGCAGGGAGGGAGTTCGTTTAAGACGGAAATAGGTATTGACATACGAATGGATGGTCTGAGGGTGTTTGGATGTTTGAAAAGGGGTCTTTTTGAGGTGGTTTCAAGATCGGAGAGTTTGGTTTTAGTGGTGGGAGTATTTTTAGAGGTGAGAGTATTAACAGTGGTGGTGGAGGTACTAGTATTGGGAGGAGTTGGGACATTTGCAATGGCTAGAGTGGTGTTGTTGTCATTAGTTGGTAGGAGGCTGCTGCCACTGTGTGTATTACCAGTACCATTGTCCGCATTTACCGCATGGGCTTCAGGAAGTAGCGTATTCAGCAGCTGTAGTATATTATTCTTTTTATCCATTAGTCCTATGACTTTTTGAAGACTTCTAACTCTTTTGCTAAGTCGATGACAACTGTAACACCCACTGTTGTAGCGCCTTCCTTTCCCATTGCGCAGGCGCGCGCGCGCGCGCGGGCGCCCGCGATGATCCATGTCTATAGGGCGAGAGGCGCGGGCGCAGAGCGCAGGCACGAGGCATAGGCGTAGGGCGGGCGCAGGCGCAGGCGCGCCGAGCACAATCTCGTGGGGCGCAAGCGCGGACAGGGCGCAAGCGCGAACAGGGCGCAAGCGCGGATCGAGCACAATCTCAGCACAGGCGCAGGCGTAGGCACGGGCGCAGATGGGCAGCAGTAAGACCCAACCCCAAGCACAGCACTGAAGATAGGAGCAATTATCGGACGCAGGGCGCGGGCGCAAGGCACGGGCGCGAGGTAGGCGCAGACGTGGACGCGGGCGCACAATCTCGAGTGTAGGGCGCACGCGCGAAATAAACAGGCGCAGGGCGCAGACTAAGGCTGGTCACAACACACACAACGCGCACAAATACAACCCAAAGCAAAGCACATAGCACATGTAAGGCAGCATAGGGCGCGGGCGCGGACCGGGCGCAAACTGTGGGCGCAAGCACCGAAATGGGCGCGGGCGCAGGCGCAGCGCGGGAGTTATCTATCTGACGCTCACCTGCGGGCGATCACATTGACACTGACTATTGCAGATGGGCGCACGAGGCA
Source organism: Aproaerema taeniolella (assembly GCA_949987775.1). NCBI lineage: Eukaryota > Metazoa > Arthropoda > Insecta > Lepidoptera > Gelechiidae > Aproaerema > Aproaerema taeniolella. The sequence continues at coordinate 669,172 of OX465258.1, read as the reverse complement.
GGCGCTTGAAGGATCGTGAAAGTGTGCGAGCAGGGTGAGATAGAAATCCAGTTAGTAAAGGTTATGGGCGTAATATTTAGTGTTCTTTTGTTGTCATTTATGGGAGGCCTTTTCTGTTGTTTCTATTATAAACTAAGTAGAATCTAATTTGTTTAAAGTTGTAGTCGCAATTATAGGTAGTTATAGTTGTAGGCAGTTAGTAGCTAGTAACCGGAGTATTAGGGTGGTTTTATTATTTATAATGCTAATGGCTTTGCATCGTGTTGCTGATCTATAAGAAAATAGAGAAAGCAGATGGTACTGGAGTTTAGGTTTTATTAAAAGACTTAAGCTGTTTAATAATATAAGTAATGTGTGCTATGAATGATTTCGTTGTGGATGGAAAAAACTTATGAACTCCGCCTTGTTCTTTAATAGCTTCTGTCAGCGACTTGTCCGTGAATAAGTGCGACTCAGAGGGGGGGATGTCATGCAGAATTTGCCTTAAAACTCGGTTGATAGGTCGGTACGTCTCTCGTCTTTGCTGAATCACTTCGGCGCGACGCCCGCATACATACTGCACAAGGTTATCGGAGACCTTTTTAAAATTTGAATTTGCGTCCAAAAACTCATTACCCACTTGCTTTCTCAGTTCAACTGGCATTTTGTCTAGCAATTCCTGAAAATGCTTTCTCTGTTGAAGCAATCCATAAGTTACGGCTCCTAAAGTCATGTCGAACTTTTCCAGAATAGCTACCGACTTAAAATTGGGCGTTACCCCGGCCAGGATATTATTCGGTTTCAGAGAGGCAAAAGCAGGCGTGGCTTGAAACATCTTTTGCGTGTCCGCGTACCTCACATTTCACCAGCCTTCTTGTCCCAGACGTTGGCAGTTGATGCCCTGCTTCAGAAGATTCGGGTCAGCTTTAGAAATATTTGACTCCTTTTCGATTGTAAAAGGGGAGAAGTCGAACGTAGGTTGTACCGCTTCTTCCGCCTTCTCCACATTTTGGAGTGCCGCCAGTTTACGCTGAGCCTCGATGATTTGGTTTTTGAGCGCCTGCTCCTCCGAAAGTGAAGCGTAATTAGTAGAGCAAGAAGCGATCTCTTCTTCGTCATCACTGACCGTATTAACAGGTAGGGATTCGAAAGACTCATTCATATCTGTTTCCCTTTCTACTCTTTGTTCCTCTCGGTTTAGCAGCTTTTTCATATTCTCGTTCTGCTCTGTAGTTACGTCCACTATTTTGTTAAACAATTCGACCTGTTTACTGAGAACGTTTACCAAGAGCGTGTCTGAACTGTTTTGTCTCCCCCTTTATTTGTGCTTTTCGGAGGCGAGCAAGGTTCGATGGGAGTGCTGGTGCTCGACCTCTTTCGACTTGCAGTTGAAGCACTGTCACTAAGCTGGGAAGAATCCCGGAGATTCGAGGAGGCTTGGTGCCTGTTTACGAGCTTTGGCTTCAATTCCCGAACAGCGTTCATGAAGGAGGAGTAGTCGGGTGCGTGAATTTTGTCCATCACATTATGTGGGGCGTACAATAAGGCTCGCCCCAAAGACCATTTAAAATTTTTACTTTTTATAGCCCTGTACCGCCTCTCCGACAATGAGGACGCCGTCGGGTCCAGCGCTCTTGCAATGTCTACTAGGGGCAGGGCAAACCTCAACTCAGCGTCAATCTTTTGCGATATTTCTTCCCCGAAAATTTCCTCGACTGAGTAATTCTGTACTCGCCGAGTCCGCCAGGTAGGGGGGAAATTTTTATCAATCGCTGCGATTAAGGCCTTGAACACGTCCCCGTCTTCTTCTCCATCTTGGCCTGAAAGGGAGGCCAACTCGCCCATCGTTGTCTGTTCTCCCATATCTGTAAGAGAGTTTACTATTTGAAAAACCGAGCCGTATAACGTCAGTATCATCAAGAGGCCTGATACGTCGAATTATCAGAAAGACGTCGTCGCGTTGTATGGATTGATGAGACGTCGAGTTATTCGTACGACGTCGTGTAGTTAATACGACGTCGAGTTGATGATGCGACGTCGAGTTGTTAATACGACGTCGAGTTGTTGATACGACATCGAGTAGTTCATAAGACGGCGAGTCATTAATAAGACGTCGAATAGATTGTTGCGACATCGAGTAAATACGTCATGCGATGCGACAGTGAGTTACTGATACGACGCGGCAATGTTTCATCATTGTTGCGCAAGGTGTCATGTGTGTGTCGCCATAACCGATACCCACATTGAGTACCGGCAAGGATAGGATAACTCCTAAGTCGTCGCTGGGTTATATACGCCAAGCGGAATTTTTTGGGCGTGACACAATCACGTATTTAGAAAATAAACGAAAACTCACCGAAAATTTGTCTAGATTCCTCGGTGAACGCGTGTTTACTCCACGAATATTGAAAGCGTACTGAACAAAATGGCCGCCGTGCGCTGCTTGTTAGAGTGGGAAAGGGACAGCAAATGAATGAGCAGCGTCGTGTGGGGAAGATTCGTAAGTAAAAGATCGGTAAAAGGGTAAATGACCACGAATATGAAGGTGTTATCTCACAGGTGGTTCAAGCGAAGGCTCGAACACCTAAATAGTTTCTTATTATTGCACATATGATTACTGGAACCACTATCTATGAATAATTGTGTAGAAGTGTGAGCCAAAAATGCAGTAATGGGTTCTTTTTCTGCTGCTGTTTGTCTCTCTTAAGCTTGAAGCACTTCGGCTCAATATGGCCAGACTTGCTAAAATAGGTACATATTATTTGTTTCTGAGCAGCAAATGCCGTAGTCGAAGAAGTAGTGCTTTCTCTGAACTTCTTGAAGCAGCCTTGTTCTTACTAGCTCACTTTGTAGGCTTGAAGAAATACCAATGTTTCCAGATTTGAAACTAAAGAATCATATTCCTGCGGCAGACCGCTCAATAAAATCTCTGCTATTTCTGCATCTTCTATGACTTCTCCGATGTCAGACAATTGGTGTACTAAAGACATTCCATTGCAATTATTAAATTCGATATGATATATTCTTCTTCTATGTAGTCAGACATTCCATTGCAATTATTAAATTCGATATGATGTAACTGACGAAGAAGTAGCACTCGTCTACACAACCCACGGTTTTCAAAGACATCTGCTAGCTTCTTTCAAGCCTCGTGAGCTGTCTTGGCTTCACGAACGTACTGGAACAATGAGGGCTGGATGGTCAGACAGGCGAGCCAGCGCACGTTGGTCACGAGCGGCACCAATGCCCCGTCACTCGTCCTCTCAATTAAGTCCCATAGTCCTTCCAATTTAAGGACCATTTTAATAGAAACTTCCAGCTATGATAATCGCAGCGAACTTACAAGCGATGGATGAATTCGGATTATCGCGCTGGGCCCAGAACCTGTCAAGCGAGAGCCTCGTGGTCGTCAGCTGTTTCCTTCAACCTGCGCCAGTTCCCTCTGTTGCGGCGATACAAGCATCCACTGATGACCACGAGGCCCTGACTTAACAGCTTGTGTGTAAACAGCGTCATAGACGTACAGCTATGCAATTCTCTAAAGAGGTTCCGAGACGAGCTAACAGCTTGGCGGCAAGCACGTAATTTTCTGTAGCTTGCTCAAACAGTTTGATACGCCAATTTACACCTTAAACATTCGCGATTGGAACACATAATTAAATTCTATAAAACGGGTCTAATTCGCGTATACTATAAATTTATTTACCTAGTTCCCGACGTTTTGACGCGGTTGCGCGCGCCGTGGTTACGGGTAGACTGGTAGACTGGTCTGGTTGTTCCTTCTAGCTTTCGGAGCTTCGACGTGTCTAGCTAGCTGAACCGCTTTTTCTAAAGTATCTGGTTTTTGTACCAACATTTTTCTTTAGTGTATTGATTGTCACTGTGCAGGTTCCAGCTGAAAATGTCTCAAAGAATACTGTCCTGTTTGTCTGCGAAATCACATTGGCTAACGATATTCTTCAAATCAGTTATGTACTGATCTATTGTTTTGCCTTGGGCCTGACGGCGATTGAAAGTTTGTGTCGTTCCATCGATATATTGATTTGTCACGTAAATTTATCTTCAAATGTTGAAATAAGTTTCTCATAAGTTTTATCAATATCTAAATTGAACGAAAAAAAAATCTGTAGCGGGTCTGTGCCTAGGAAATGAAGCAAAATAGCTACCTTTCTCGCGTCGGTCGTCAGCCTTAATATTTTGTATTGAGTAATTTTCCACGCCAGCGGCATGTTACTTGCCGATATGTCAAGGGGTTTTAGGGAACCCGATCCAACTGTAATAGAAGATCCGCTATGTGATGAACCGCCATCATTGTTTTTGGCTCCCTTCCCGCCTTTGTCGTCGCGCCGAGTATACATTCTTATGTTTTTCTATTGTCGGCTTCACTGTCACTATATTAGATGGTGGGATTTTATTAAAAAGCATTTTCTATCAAAGACTTGACTTTATATGTATTGTATAATATTAATGCAAATTCAGAGGATTCGCTCAGCGCGGCCATGACCGAAGAAAGAACAATACCACAGAATAAATAATAGTACTAATACAAGCTATTGTTGCTATATCTAACATATCTATCATAATCCAACCGTGATAGTTAGACAGTTTCACAGATGATGTATTGCTGTTGCCGCTATAACAACAAATAACAGAATAAAATAATTATTTCAGGGGGTTCCCATACAAAAAACGTGATTTTTTTGCTCGTTTTTATAGATAACGTCCCAGGCTGTTCCTTGGAGATCATAGACGTAAAAATGTGCCCTTTAGGTAGATACGTTCAGTTACACTCAAGAGATCAGTAGATCACACTGGATTATTGAAATGCAATTTTCTCGAGTAACATGTGCGGTATGAAAACGGTACCTTAGGTACAGTCAACAGCACATCAGGTTACCACAAACTGTCAAATTTCCCCAATGGATAGTAAACTGTAATGGTTGGAGATAAAATTGAAAATCGATTAAGAAATTTGACAGTTTTTGATAGCATGATGTGCCGTTGCCCCTATACTATGTACAGAGTGACTCGCTTATTAACTGTACTGTGCAATGTAAGTACAGAGGCCAACGCATCAGGTTACCCCATTTTTATTGCAAAACCGTTCTTATCGTAACAGCACAGAGTGCTCGCTTGTGGTAACCTGATTTGCGGCCCTTTGTACCTAGTAAAATCCTCGAGTCTTATGCCATAGTCTTTCAAAGGATATGTGTAATATTATATAATAACTATAATATAATTAATGTGGTCCATTCATGTATATAGGTAATTATTGGAATTCCATTAATTTGTAAAGTTATTAGCTTTGATTAAATTTTAATTTTTAACATGACATTTTTTTCATTTTGTAATGACCGATAATGACCTATAGGCCGGTGGAAATTAACATTAAATTCGCAAAGCATGATGTAGTGCTGCATTTTTGGTATGTTGTTTGGATCAGTTAGGATGATGTAAATCCCAATTTGCAACTTCGAAAAAGTTGTGCTCGCTGCGCACCACGTGATAAACTGCGAAAATTTTTGACTTTTTTCACTTTTTGCTCTAAAAGTCATAAACTATGCGTTTCCAACAAGTAATATTCATTACATAAATGAAGCTAATTAAATTGGCAACAATTTAAGCCTAACCGCAGCTCTCTAAACCTTATAACAACTAAGCTGTGGCCCTTCAAAGATGGTGCGTTTTTCCCGAAAATTTGAAATTTTTAGTTTTGCTCCCGTTCGAAGCAAAATATTGGAAAAACCGCTCGTTCTATGAGAAGGTCGTAAAATTAAGTTGTAGTACATTAAATTTTCTTTTATTAGAGGACAACACAATCACTCACAATCTGCATATCAAAACATAAGCTGGGAGTACCTCCACACGGTGAAGGCGGTAACAATGTAAACTGGCTAAAACTCCCATTAATTATGTGTATAATGAAGCAGTCAGATGAGCAATTGAAAGAGCACTTCAAATTTGAATTACCCCCTTACCCAATGGCGTTGTTCAATGAAGAAGGAATGCGAAAAGGGAACAAATCAAAGTTTTACGAAGCTTTCACTCCAGCCTCTGAAAACGTCTCTCTCAATGCCAACACGCATGTAGTAGTAGATGGGAGATACCTCCTGCATACTGTCATCTGGCATCGAAACTCATCTATACAGGAAATTGTGGCTACCTACGTCAGGTACACGTTAAACCACTTTGGCAGGAACGTAACAGTGGTATTCGATGGGTACCCACAGGAGGGTGCCGATCGGAGTACAAAATCTGCAGAGCGGTTAAGACGATATACCGCTTCTGCCAGTGAAATTGTTTTTGACTCCTCCACGATCACTACAGTACCCCAGGAGAAGATGTTATCGAATGACCGAAACAAAGAACTTTAGCAGCCCATATACGTCCCCACCGAGGGGCACGGGCCTCCCTTCGAGACTCGAAGGGAATTTTCGAAACAAAGAACGCCTCATTCAATAACTATGCTCTGCATTTTCTACCGAAGGGATAGTAACGAAGACAGCGACGGAAGATGCAGACCGCGATATCATTCTGATGGCATTGGAGAAAACCACTGGCAACGATCATGTGATTGTTGTTGGAGAGGACGTGGACCTCCTTGTTCTCCTCTGTGGGTTGGGTTCTACCAGCACCAACTTGCGCTTTCAGAAACGTGAACGTGGCAGAACAGGTTGCATTCAGTATACCACCAGTGCGTTCAACCGAGGGGAAGTTGAAATGCCCAGTGGGTTGAACTCTTTCTTCACGCATTTACTGGATGTGACACCACATCTGCACTTTTTTGGCAGGGAAAAGAAAATTGTGGGGACAATTTCAGAAGAGGCAGGACCTAGTAGACCTGGCTGCCATCTTCCTCCTAATAGATGCAACGCATGAAAGTATTGCTGAATCTGGCGAAAAGTGTCTGGTGGCACTTTACGGAGGTGTTCCGGATACTCAGAGACTGCACGACCTGAGGTTCAAGCTGTTCGTGAAGACAGCGGCAAATGCAAAAGTAAATCTTGCACGTCTGCCCCCCACCACCGAGGCTTCCTCTTTTCATGTGTTCCGCACCTACCACCAAGTGCAAAAGTGGCTGGGAGTAGAGATGGACCCCATCGAATGGGGTTGGGAAATGAGCTATTGCGGCCTTATTCCAATAACAACCCACAAAGAGCCAGCCCCACCACAGCTTCTCAAAATCATAGCCTGCAAATGTAAAAAGGGATGCAGGGGGGCATGCACTTGCCTAAAAGCTGGGCTCAAATGCTCGGCTTTATGCTTAAACTGCTCAGGAAAGTCATGCGATAACGTCGCCTTGATTTTGATAGATGAAGATGATAATTATCCCGAGGAAGCTGAGGAAGAACAGGAAAGTGAAGAGCTTAACGAACCAGAGGAACGTGACAAACCTGAGGAGGAAGGAGAAATTGAACCTCAACCAAAAAAAAACGCCCAGTGACTGCAGCAGCTTCTTAAACATTCAATTTGCGTATAAACTTTTATTTTACTTTCTCAAATTTTGTACTTTTGTTGATATACCTAGCTTGCAAATGAAAAAGTATTACCCTTTTTATGACTTTATATGTCTTCTGTTTCAATTTTTTAAAAATCTATTTCTACCCTCTTTTTGTTTTTCAGATATTGTGAGTGAACTATTTGTCTCACAGACTTTGTTCTGTGCTCTAATGAAAGAAAATTAAATTTACTACAACTTAATTTTACGACCTTCTCATAGAACGAGCGGTTTTGCCAATATTTTGCTTCAAATGGGAGCAAAATTAAAAATTTCAAATTTTCTGGAAAAACGGACCATCTTTGAAGGGCCACAGCTTAGTTGTTATAAGGTTTGGAGAGCTGCGGTTAGGCTTAAATTGTTGCCAATTTAATTAGCTTCATTTATATAATGAATATTACTTGTTGGAAACGCATAGTTTATGACTTTTAGAGCAAAAAGTGAAAAAAGTCGAAAATTTTCGCAGTTTATCACGTGGTGCGCAGCGAGCACAACTTTTTCGAAGTTGCAAATTGGGATTTACATCACCCTAACTGATCCAAACAACATACCAAAAATGCAGCACTACATCATGCTTTGCGAATTTAGGGTTTTTTAGTGTTGATTTCTGCCGGCCTACTATTGGTTCAGTGGTACAGTTGTACACCCACGGACCAAAAAAAATGCTTTTTCCACAAATATTTGCCCTGTCTGGTAATCGAACCCAGGACTCGTCGGTCCACTCAGCAGAAGATGCAGCGCCACTACCACTCGTCCAAACCGGCTACCTACTATTTTAATACTATTTATTGCTCCGCCTACCCCGATAGGGATTATAGGCGTGAGCGTATGTATGTGTGTGTCGTGATTCGTAATTTTCAAGACTTTTTATATATTTTTGTGAATTTGGCGGTAGAAGTCACGTTTAGGTGAGTCATTTTGAAGTAGGGAGAAATAAAGGGAGGGGGAGACATTGCGGCGGCCGTCCGGAGCCGAACGGCAGTTAGTCGCGAGTCGTCGGGACGAACAGTTTATTCGGTAGTGTTAAAATAAAACTGTGTTGTACTAGTGGACTGATTGAAGAAATAAACCAAGTTGTACGAGTTATGATGGGTTTTGCTGATTTCCTCACATGTGTTTAGTCGAAATCGTTCATCGATTGTCATCGGTGATAGCCCACTGGTTGGTGTCGTGTTTGTGTCCCAAGGGACCCACAAAACTCGGAAAACCGTTACTGCTTTTGAGTGTGAATCGTTTATTGACTACTTAAAAACTATTAGACGGAGATCCCAGGGCCGCCAGACCTTACTTATTTTCTCATTAACCAAATGAGTGGGAAATAGTAGTGCTAGTAAGTAATATTAACGTATGAATACCAGCTAACCTGGGCCGACGGCCAATTTTCAGCTACCAGGTTCTAAAGGTACTTCCAAATTACTCACTTGTCTTGAAGTCTGGCTGCTGATGTCTTATAGAATATAATTCATTAAATATAAAAATTAATGATCAACACCGCCAGACACCCTCCGTCAGCTGTAATTTCTGCCAGACGCTTTACAGTTCGCAAGTAAGTTATGCGATTATACTTACTTACAATCTGAGCCGTGATTTTTGTATATGATGTTCAGGGAACTATAACAATACTTTTTATAGCACCCATACTTAAGACAAGTGAACAATTTTTGAAAGTAGGTACCTTCAGAACCTGGTAGCTGAAAATTGGCCGGCGGCCCAGGATAGCTGGTATTAATATGTTATTAGTACATATTAGCAAAACTCTTTCCCACACTTTTGGTTAATGAGAAAATAAGTAAGGTCTGGCGGCCCTGGGATCTTGGTCTATATGTAATATTTCCATTTCAAACCGACTATCCCATTTGAAAGCTAGTTTCAAAGCATTTTTATTTTACAGTAGCTTTCCGCCCGGGACTTCATTCCCGTGGGAATTCGGGAAAAATTATATAGCCTGCCTATATTACTCAGAGATAATGTAGCTTTTTAATGGTGAAAGTTTAAAATCGATCCAGTAGTTCTTGAGTTTATTCGTTACAAATATGCATGGGCCTATGCCATAGACATATGCCTTCTAGCGGTTATTTTTGTGGTCTCATTTAGCGATATTTAATAAAACCTTTTTAATGTTAAAATTTTAAAACTAAAATATGTTAGCTCTGACATCCGTTACGTTTTTGTTTTAAGTGTCAATCGGTCAAATCAATACCCAAATATGAGTCTCCAATTTACTCCAATTTTTGTAGATTCTTTATAATATTTTATGTTTTGAGTAGTTTTTCGATTACTTTATAAGTATCTGAACTTCCTTAAACAAAATGTGTGAACAAGAATTCAGAACCCAGCGGATGGACCCGCGATACCCTTTCCAAAATCAAACAAGGTCAGTATATTTATAGATTCTATTCAATTTCTATCCAAAATAATCAAATATCTGTGGTATCTGCCTACCCCAATAGAACACAGTATTCAATTTTTTTAAATTGGTCAGGAGATCATGATAAATTTTGGTCGGACGGTCATTGTTAGGGATTTCGCTTTTAAGGCATCTAAACATGACCCTCTGTAACACGTTTCTTCCCTTAACTGACCCTCTGACCGCCCTTATAACCTAGTTTCTATCTTCACATTTGGTAGATTAAAATAAAACTGTCCTCTTTCCATTTTCTATTCTATTCTTATGTCCTGTTTTCTATCCTAAAACATCTCTTTCTCTCCAGAGCATGCTACGACAACTATTGTGACTACCATAAGTGCAAGAGACTTCTAGGCGATGTAGATGACTGCAAGATCTTCAAAAGATACTTCGAAACGATTTGCCCAAACTTCTGGATAGAACACTGGGACGATCTTCGTGAAAAAGGCGCGTTTCCTGGCCCTATATGAAACATTAAAGGCCTGCGCAGACAAAATGTCCCTCTAAATAGGTAGATCGCTTACAACTACGCAGTATTTTTGAGTCCCTCGTGTGCGTTATTTGAAGCAGTGGTAAGTTATTTGACGGACAAGTCTGTGCAGGCCCTAACTTCGAATCTGGGCTTACAAAAGGAAGTTCAGTGCTCAACAATTCACGATTAAATCATTTTTGGGTGATTTTTTAAATATTTGTTTCATTTATGGTTATGATAGACTGCAGTCCACCTAAACAGTTAAAAACACTAAGTATATACCGCGGGTGTCGAAGGCCGCGCGAGGGAAACTTAAACAAAACCCCCAAAACACTAAGCAGGCAGCTCTCGAAGTAAAAAGTTTCTAATGAAAGTTAGATCCGAAACCACAGTATTACAATATTCCGGAACTGAACTTTAAGGAAATTTCCAGGGCCTATGCCGTCTTGGACACAGTAATAGATGATAAGTATAGGCAGAGCACAAATCATTCCATCTAAGATACATTTACTTAATACGTTCACTTATGAAAACTTAATGAAAATCAATTTTTAAAAGTGCCATAAGATTATTGTACAAGTGAGCAGTTCGTTACGTTTTAAGAAACTCGGTTCATCACCACGATGATTGATTAGTGCATGTATCTTAATAGCTAAATATGTCTTGGATTGTAGACATCATGTACCTACTGTCCAGTTACTACTTGAACCTGTCCAGCTGAGAATCTATGCAGTGATGCGCCGGTCAGTAGGTGTATGAATGGAAAAACTGATCGTCTTTAGAAACATTTATAAGGCCCGAGTTTATGTAACTCTGGTAAGTAGAAAGAGTAACTTTTATTTTTAAAACATTAAAAAACTTCTTAAAAAATGAAATTTAACTTTTTTTTTTAATTCGGCTTTTAATGTCAGTTGATTCAAGAGTTACTTTTTGTTTCATGTATCAAATGTCTGGGATTTACTTCCGGAATTTATTATAATTTCTGATGATATTTATATTTGTTTTTTGAGTAGTTTTTGGATTCTATTTTGAGTAGTTTTTGGACTCGTTTACAAGTTTAATAGCTTTCTAAAACAAAATGTGTGAGCAAGAAGGATTCTCCACCAGCCAACGGATGGATCCACGTTACCCTTTCCAAAATCAAACAAGGTCAGTAAGAGGTACCTAGTCCATTATCTAATCGATTTATCGTCACGTTGGCAAAGGAAATGGGTCACGTCTTGCAGTGAGTGTGTTTATGGACTTTATGAATATGTAGGTAAGTAATTAGGGCTGATCCTTCTAGTGCTTTACCCACGATACCCTAGGCCTGGACGTGCTGTGTCTCTAAGATGACTCTCTGACAGTGTCTAGAACTAATAAAAACCTTATTAACCTTAGTAGCCTAGCTTTATTTTTTTTGGCAGCGACAAACTGTATTTTCACATTAATTTCCCTCAAATCTCTCTTAATCTCTTTTTCTATCTCCTCATTTCGTTTCTATCCTTACCTATTTACTTACATTTCTTTCACCAGAGCATGCTACGACAACTATTGTGACTACTACAAATGCAGGAGGCTGCTGGGCGATGTAGACGACTGCGGTATCTTCAAAAGATACTTCGAAACGATCTGCCCAAACTTCTGGATCGAACACTGGGACGAACTTCGTGATAAAGGTGCCTTTCCCGGTCCTACATAAAACATAAGGGCTGCGCCGACAAGAGGGAATTGTCTCCCAAAGTAGATTATGCTTATTATTTTGTTTTGTCCCTTGTGAGTGTATATTCCAATTATAAGCGATTTCACTAAGTCTGTGCAGACCAAAATTACGATTGACTGGGTTTACAGAAGTTCAATGCTCAACAATTTACGATCAATAAATTTTTTGGGTGGTTTTAAAATATTTGTTTTATTGATTCATTCTAATTTGAACCTTATCACCAGCAGTCAAGAACTTAGGTGGATACTTGAGGGAGCAGACTGTACGCTCACCTGGACCTCCTAATCGACCAAAAGGGGTAATGTTTACTCAGGTTTTTAAAAAGTGTACCTATCTAACGGGAATAAAACCGAGCAGTTTCTAGCAGGAAAGGGTATAGGCAGCAGCACGTGAGATTATCCATGTGCACGTGCTATCGCTTTTACGAGTTTTTCCCTACAGGGGCCTGATTTTTGAAACAATAGAATTCCAATTCGCATACGAATTGACAAGATTTGTATGAGATTCTCATGCGAATCTTGTCAATTCGTATGCGAATTCTAATTCTATCGTTTCAAAAATATGGGCCCAAATAAGGACTACGACGAGGGTCACTTGATCGGTGGTACCGTTTAACTTTAAACGACCCACGGTACCACCAGGGGTATGGCCAGGGGTACCGTGGGTCCGAAACGTTTGCGAACTAGTGAGACAAAAATCCCCATTAGTTCGGCCAACAGAACTGTCCAACAGAACTACTGGGAACAAAGGAACATGCCTTTATCCCTGATATGCTGCCGTTTTACCAATATCTTAAAATTGTAGGATTCTGTAGACCTGGTATTTAACTTATTTTTTCTGTCTATGTGGTGTGGTGTAGACCCATTGGTGGAACCAAGCAGTGGGACCACCGGGCCGTAACGAGATTTTTCCTTTTATTAGAAAAAACGATATATAACAATACTATTAAGAGCACCAGACTTCAGGACAAGTAAGTAATTTTTAGAAGTACCTTCAAAACCTGGTAGCTGAAAATTTACCGTCGGCCCAGGCTAGCAAGTATTCATATGTTAATTAATAGTATACATATTAGCATTACTCTTTCCCACACCTTTTGTTACTGAAAAAATAAGTAAGGTTTGGCGGCCCTGGGATCTTGGTCTACATCAGTTGTAATCATTGTGGCAGCCTGCCGGTGGTCAGTCTGTCCCATTAGCAATATTAGGTCCTTGGTCTGTCCAGCACATACGAACACATGACGAATTTGACGAAGGTACATACATTTGCACTACGAAAGTCGACGCTATTGCAAACGAGATAAGGGCGACGACAAGATCAACATGTATAGCCTTATGTGCTGCCGTTATATTACTGAGAGAACTACATTTTTAACTAGGACCATCTTTATAATACTCATATTCTGCTAATAAATGATTTACATATACATAAACACGCTCTAGAACAACTAGATGCCACGTTTGACACAAATAGTGAAGGTTACCAGATGGAACGAGTTGCACAATGGTGAGAGGTGCTCAGGAGCTGCACGAGCTCATTCCGCCTGCCCCATTCTTCTATCGGACGTCCAGACGCACCGCGGGGTACCATCCCTATCTTGTTGATATCCCACGGATTCGCACTGAGCGCTTTTCATCATCTTTCGTATTGCGCACTGGTAGGGAATGGAATTCCCTGCCTGCGTCTGTATTTCCGAGTTCATATAACCCGAACCTCTTTAAAGTTCGAGTGAATAGGCTTCTTCTGGGTGAGCTTGCTACATCCTCGACCGCATCTTTGCCCTTGGGCTAGATTGTGGTCAAGAGCGAACCCTTCATTAGTAAAAAAAAAAAAGGTGGTCAGCCTTTCGCCCATTATACAGCAAAGCTCTCGTATCCCTCTTACAGACTTTTACTGTATCATTGGGTGGGAAGATTAGGTAGCTGGCACATTCAAAGTTATTCTTTCAATCCCAGTTTAATGTCAAAAATCAAAAGATAATGTCGTATTTGGTAAAATAGTGATGATTGAATAAAAAAACCTAGTAACGCGTTCAACACATTTTATTTTCTAAATCACCGGTTGGACTATAACATAAATTCACATAAATAAATACAATCTAGTTTAGATTTTGCCGGGGAAGGCGCCACTTTCGCGTTGGCTATCCCACTTTTCGACCCACTCGTTGGGGCAGAGCGATTTGAAGACTCGCTTGAAATAGAAGCACGGCTCGTACTTCTCCCCACGGACCTTCTGGCAGCGGTGGAAGTCCAGGTAGCTCTGGTAGCAGTGCCTGGAAAAGTAAAAGAGCAACTTTAAAGGCATTCAACAAGGTTATCTTTCTTTGGAAAGGAAAAAGTCCAAAGTATGGTATAGTCGAACACTCTTTTATAGCTTCTGCTTTTTAATTGCAGCGTATATAAAAATGAACCTCTATTTCTGTTGGTCACGCTATAACTTGAGAACGGCTTAACTGATTTGGATGATTCATTTTTTGTTGTCAGGACCAGGTTCATATTTTAAAAAAACCCACCGTTACAATTCCCAAGAGAACGGAGTCGCGGGCGGACAGCTGGTTCCTAATAAACTTTGCATTTCCCACTAAATGATTCGTGAGTGAGTGTTACACATAATCTATACTATATTATAAAGAGGAAAGATTTGATTGTTTGTTTGTATGCATTGAATAAGTAGGCTCCGAAACTACTGGACCGATTTGAAAAATTCTTTCACCATTAGGATGCTACATTATCCCTGAGTAACTAGGCTACATAATTTACCCGAATTCCCACGGGAACGAAGTCCCGCTAGTCCCTACTAATATTATAAATGCGAAAGTAACTCTGTCTGTCTGTCTGTTACCTTTTCACGCCTAAACCGCTGAACCGATTTTGATGAATTTTGGTACAGAGATAGATTAGAGCCTGGGAAAGGACATAGGCTACATTTTATCCCACAGTTGGGCACGATATAACCTGTAGTCCACGCGGGCGGAGCCGCGGGCGGAAAGCTAGTTTATAATAAAACCGTTTAAAATTATTAATATTTGCGCTTTCCATTTGAAATCAATTGCAAGTAAGATCTCACAAAGCTTAATAATAGCAGTCTCGGGGGGTCCATCAGCAGTTCAGCACAGTTAGGTCACAATCAATGGAAGATTGTTTGATATTCTCTTGACTATACTTTACATATACCTACCTCGAACTCGACAGAAACGTAGAACAGTTGATTACCTAAACACGCTATAACTTGAGAGCGGCTTAACTGATTTGGATGATTCATTTTTTGTTGTCAGGACCAGGTTCATATTTAAAAAAAACCCACCGTTACAATTCCCAAGAGAACGAAGTCGCGGGCGGACAGCACCCGATACCGTGAGTGAGATGGTTTACCGCAGTGTTTTTCAAACTGTGGGTCGCGACCCTTATTCGTGAAGCCTTATTCGGGGGGTCGCAGTTAAAAGAAAAAGACAATAATTTGTACATCTTACACTAAAATAAGACAATTTCAGTGAAAAGAATGTGCCTGTATAATGATGCCTCCCGTCGCCTTCACTCTTATTATATTTTAAAACCTCCGAAGTAGTACATAGATTCAGATTAAAAGGGTCTTGGAGCCCTTAGGGGGTCGCCAGAACTTTATATGTTCTAAAGGGGTCGCGAATTCAAAAAGATTGAAAAACACTGGTTTACCGCATAAACCTCACCGAGACAATAGGTTCCATACAATTAGGTACAGACAATATTACATCAGGTGATCCATTTGCACTACGAAAGCAGGCGCTAGTACGATCGAGCAAAGGGCGCCTGCAAGGTCAAAAGTATAGATTGATGTGCTGTCGTGTGTAATTACAAGGGCGACTGCGACTGTTTTACGTTTTCATCGCTTGCCTTGCCACGCGCGGTACAGAGGCACTATTTCTGAAACGCTCGCCCTGTGTCGAACGATATCTTATACATGTTTTACGCGGATTCTATTGATTTTTAACTATTTCCCAGTAAGAATTTTTTTTTTATTAATGAAGGGTTCGCTCTTGACCACAATTTAGCCCAAGGGCAAAGATGCGAGTATAGACCCATTTTAGTATAGACGAGTATATTTGAGAGTATAGACCCATTGGTCGAAGTGTAATGGTAAAAAAGTCTGAAATTGATACACAAGGCGGCGAGCGATTTAAAAATAATGCCCCAGGAACTGTTTTACGCAAGCGACAAGCAATGGAAGCTTACAGACGCTTACAGCCAGTGCCGTCACTTAGCTGATCGCTGATGTCTAGTTTGCAGCGGCACTGGAGACGTATTTTTGAAATGATAGAATTCCAATTCGCATACGAATTGACAAGATTCGCATGAGAATCGCATACAAATCTTGTCAATTCGTATGCGAATTGGAATTCTATTATTTCATAAATACGTCGCCTGTTTATACACAAGCGACGACGTGGCGATGGCGCGGCGACGCGGTGATCAAGCAACTAAAATGAATCTTAACAGCTACGGAGCAAAGGTTTTTTTCGTATGAAGCTCCGTCTTCAGGAGGCGATGTCTCTTCGTGCTTCTATTTTCAGCAAAAAATCTTTACTCCGTAGCTATTAAGGCGACTACAGCACCCGATAAAGGCAGCACATATAGGAATAGTACCATCTCCGTCTCTCAACAGGCCTGGGCCGGCAGTGCGAACAGTGTCGATACACGAAGTTTACGGACTATAAAAGCGTGCGTGCGTAAAAACATGTTCGAAAGTTAGAAAAAAGAGATTTATGGAAAGGTGACAGCTTAAATCGAAAAATGCGTTAACTACTTATCGAGAGTGTTCAATCACGAACATTTTGATAGCAAATTCAAGTTCCTGTGTGCATTTTGCTATGGTTTTTACAGCTTAAAAGATACAAATATTGGGTATTTAGAGGTGACTTTATGAGCTTTTTCTATCGAACCAAAAGTGCTGAATCATGTTTTCAACAAACTACTTATCTAGTTTATGTCCTGAATATTACCGTAGTATTTTTTTTCTTCGATTTAATGCAATGCGTCATAATTATCTACGCATCATAAAATCGTTATGTAGTCGCCTTAAGATTCATTTTAAGTTGCTTTGATTGCCGCGTCACGTCGCTTGTGTACAAACAGCACCTTAGAAAGGTGATCTACACTGCTTCTGCACAAAGTGAGTGTAACTGGTGAGGTAAACCTAATACAGCAATGTACTGTGTAAATGTACAATGTAGTAACGGCGATAGACCAAAATCCCAGGGCCGCCAGACCTTACTTATTTTATCAGTAACCAATAGTGTGGGAAAAGTAGTGCTAATATGTACAATTTACATATGAATATCTGCTAGCCTGGGCCGACGGCCAATTTTCAGCTACCAGGTTCTGAAGGTACTTCCTAAAATTACTCACTTGTCTTGATGTCTGGGTACTATAAAAAGTATTGTTATAGTTCCCTGAACATCATATAAAAAAATCACGTCTCAGATTGTAGGTACTGCAAGGTGTATTTTTAAAACAGCTTGCTTCTTCGTGATATTTAGTTATAATTAACAACAGCTTCTACGTAATCACAATCTTTTACTTCATTTACAAAAATCACAATTGTAACACAGATACTTTTTATTTTTAAATAGTGCTATTGCACGCCTATCATCGAATACAATTTTATCGCGGGCTAAGATTATTAATCCGCAAAGAACAAATATTCAATCCGCCACGATCAAACAATGAATGGCGCAAGACCAGATCTTCAATCATTTCGAATCTTGACATCGAATACCATTTCAAACCTTTGAAATTGATATTCGAATTATCTTCTTCGAAATGATCGAATGAGAAAGAAGTTGCGTTATGCCCGATCCTCTATGAAGGTCTGCATACCACAGTACCATCGCATAATTTACTTGCGAGCTGTCAAAATGTCTGGCAGGAATTACAACCGACGGAGAATGTCTGGCGGCGTTGATCATTAATTTTTATATTTAAGTAATTATATTCTATAAGACATCAGCACCCAGACTTCAAGACAAGTGAGTAATTTTTGGAAGTACCTTCAGAACCTGGTAGCTGAAAATTGGCCGTTGGCCCAGGCTAGCAGCAGGCCGAGTTCGATTGTGACAGCGCCGCGACAATCATATGTTAATAGTACATATTAGCACTATTCTTTCCCATACTTTTGGTTACTGAGAAAATAAGTAAGGTCTGGCGGCCCTGGGATGAGGTAAGGATGAGGTCTATGAGGTAAACCTATTAATAAAAACGACATCGTTAGTAGGTAGCCTCCAACTCTACTCTTTACTTCCTGTGCATTTAAGGATTGTTATACCAGTACTTGGTCGACTTCAACATCATTTTAACTAAACAACAATGCAATATTAGCTTTCAAGGACGCTTATCGATCAATAAAATATCGAGTTTGTTAAGAGGCAGTCGCGGTGGCTTGATTTCTTTGATGTTTACCCATTTTTATTACCAGAGCATAAGGGGCCGTCCATTAAGCACGTGAGGCTCGCAAGGGGGGAGTGGTTTTAGGAAAAATCACGAAATATCACAAGGGGGGAGGGGGGTGTAGTAAGGTATCACGTGTATTTATTTTTTCGTCAAACTCGCGATTTCTAAACCGAAAAGCGGCGTGTAGTGTGGCTTGATGAAACCGACGTTGATCTTCAACAAAACATATGCCAACAACTGACTTGCAA
The DNA here is from genome assembly GCA_949987775.1 of Aproaerema taeniolella. NCBI lineage: Eukaryota > Metazoa > Arthropoda > Insecta > Lepidoptera > Gelechiidae > Aproaerema > Aproaerema taeniolella. Next base: position 650,447 of record OX465258.1, on the reverse strand, counting down.
GATGCTTATCCAGTTGTTAGTGTTGAAGAAAGTTGCTAATTCGTGGTCCGAGGACAATGTATTAAATATGTTCATGTACTAGTACAATATATGTTTTTCGCATAATTACACCATTTCCTTTCATTTTTTATTTTTATTCCAGTCAAAAACAACCTGCAACCTTTCTCTAGTCATTTTTATCATGGTTCTTAATTTCAGAATAAAATTAATAGATTATACTTTATGCAGGTACCTGTATTTAAAGATAATATTCTAAAAATTTTGAGATTCTTTGAAGGTACTAAAAATACACGTAATTTTGGGTGGGTGACGGGGGGGTAAGTCTTAAACCTCACCACAAAGGGGGAGGGCTTTTTTAAAAAAAATGCTAAAAAAACATTACGTGATTGATGGACGCCCCTAAGGTAAAAATTATAACACATACACACATCAAAAAAAGTTTGCGATCACTTGGAAAAGTGCTAATATTTTTTATTGTAGATGAATAAAACTTAATCACTTTTTATCTTTTGATTCCTTATTTAAAAATATGAAATTTAAATATAAAATAATTTCGTAATTCAAATGTTTTTTCATTTAAAAAGACAATCAACCCTTGCTTGCTTTCATTCAGAAATCTGACATAGTCGCAACTTATCAATATTTTCAATTTATTCAAAAAAAATTAAGTTGGTAACGATGCCAAGAGGATTAACTGCAGTTTTACGAGCCAGAATTCTAACTTTAAGTGGAGAAGGCTATTCCACGAGGGAAATATCACGCAGAGTTCATGTATCCCAATCCTGCGTGGTGACCACGTTGGAGAGGTATCAGGGCATGGAAGATTTAGCTGATCGACCTCGCAGTGGTCGCCCAACTGTTCTTACTGCAATTCAGAAGCGATATATCAGATTACTGGCTGCCCGTGACCCAACAATGAACGCTACTAAAATGAAAGCAGAGCTGCGAGCTGCCACCGGCCGCGAAATTAGCACCCAAACGATTAGAAATTGCTTACACCAAGCTGGATTACGAGCAAGGAGATCCTGGCGAGCACCTCTGAACTCACAGCAACGGAAGCGGCGCAGATTGCAATGGGCTAGGCTCCGTCAAAATGAAGAAATTGAGGACGAAAGCATCTGGCAGAACTGCTTCTTCGTTGACGAAACGCGGATCAGTACACATCCAGATAACCGACGTGTCCGTGTCTGGAGAAGACCTGGCGACTCTGAAAGGCAGAGAACTGCCACTGGAACCGTTCAGCAGGGCGGGAAATCAGTGTCCTTTTGGGCCGGGATAATGATTGGGGCTAGGACGCCCTTAATCCCGTATCAAGGCACCATGACCGGAGCCATGTACAAAACGATTGCAATCGATGGATACGTCAGACCATTCCGCATCAACCACGGGCGCCAATTCATAATGGTAGATGATAATGCGCCCGCACATCGAAACGGACGTGTTGATGCTGCTCTCCAGCAATACGACATCACCAGGTTAGACTGGCCTGCCGGCTCGCCTGACTTAAACCCGATCGAGCATGCGTGGGATGCTCTTAAGCGAGCTGTTTGGAACCGTCAGCCACCTCCGCGAACAGTGTCAGAAATCAGGGCAGCTGCTATTGAAGAGTGGGACAGGTTACCACAAGAAATGCTAGATAACTTAATTCTTAGCATGCCCAGAAGGGTTTCCGCATGTGTGCGAGCCAGGGGAGGAGTCATTTTATACTAACTCTTAATTTTTTCGTAATAAATTTTGTTTGTTTTTTCATTAATTCAAATTTTTCATTACATTACATTTAAGCCAAAATTGCATTTCCTAGCTTTTGTTAATAAAAAGTAAATAATTAATAATGATTCTTTTATTTACTTAGTGCATTTTCATTATAAAATCATAAAACGTAAACAGTTTCTTTAAATAATTTATATTTTAAAGAATACACCTGATTTTGCTACTGATCGTAAACTTTTTTTGATGTGTGTAGATTATGAAACTGTATGTTAATAGTTTTTCGACTAATATAAAACTAGTTTTCTTTTAATTATCAACAATTAATTCTTTTTTTTTTCGTTTTCTGATCCTAAGGCGATCAGCTGATCGCTAAGTTGTATGGGGAAGCGAAATTGTTTTTTTATTTTGCGTGTTTCTTGTGGAAAGTTGTTCCGTTAAGTGAACTGAATGATTTCATCCAATATAGCTCTGACGGCAAATTAACTCATTCGAATGTCGTCTATAGCATATTTGTTATTTCATTTTATCCGACTGCGCGACGCAAAGGGTAAGGAAGGGGGCGTCCATTAATTACGTAAGGTGTTTTTGGCGATTTTTCGACCCCCCCACCCCCTCTGGTGAGATGTCGTGAGATTTGGCTCGACACCCCCCTCCCCCCTTTATCTCACGTGAGTTTTATAAAAATGCTTAGTTTTAGTGTAAACACGTTAATTTATTTAGAAAACTTACATAATTTGCCTAATTATAATCGAACAATAAAAAACAGCTATGATTTACCAACTTAAATTTGAAAAAAAAAGATTGTTCTAATTCAGTCAGGAACTCATGAGTAGTTTTAAGAGTGGCTACCGGAACAACATGGTTTAGTTGGTTTAACTTAGCTTTCCCGCAATTCAACACTATTTCTTTTGGTGGAAAATATTACGTGATATTTGTAGAAACCCCCCTCTTCCCCACGTGAGATTGAGTGAGATCCGACCCGACCCCCTCCCCCCCCCCCCTCAAAACGCCTCACGTAATTAATGGACGCCCCCTAATGTATTTATTAATCTTGATAATTCTCCACTCGGAACCTCAATAGTAAGCGTTAGCATTTAAATTTATCAATAACGGATATCTTATCAATAACTCCTTCCATGCTGGACTGGGAGTGAAAGAAAAACTTAGAATGTGCCAGCTGCCTACTCTTCCCAGGCATACTGTAAAAGTCAGTAAAGTGGGACGTTGAGGCTCTTGCTGTATCATGGGCGAAAGGCTGACCACCTCTCACCATTACACAACATGTTCCATCTAATAACCCTCACCATTTGTGTCAAACGTGGCATTAAGGCGACTACAGCACCTAAATTACGATTTTATGATGCGTAGATAAGCATGACGCACTGCAATAAATCGAAGAAAAAAAATACTACGGTAATATTCAGGACATAAACTAGATAAGTAGTTTGCTGAAAACATGATTCAGCACTTTTGTTTCGATAGAAAAAGCTCACAAAGGCACCTCTAAATACCAATATTGTGTATCTTTTAAGCTGTAAAAACGATAGTAAAATGCACACAGGAACTTTAATTTGCTATCAAAATGTTCGTGATTGAACACTCTCGATAAGTAGTTAACGCATTTTTCGATTTAAGCTGTCACCTTTCCATAAATCTCATTTTTCTAACTTTCGAACATGTTTTTACGCACGCACGCTTTCATAGTCCGTAAACTTCGTGTATCGACACTGTTCGCACTGCCGTGCCGGCCCAGGCCTGTTGAGAGACGGAGATGGCACTATTCCTATGTGTGCTGCCTTTATCGGGTGCTCTAGTCGCCTTAAGTGGTTTTCTAGAACCACTGATGCTCTGCCTACCCCGTTAGGGATTACAGGCGTGAGCGTATGTATGTATGTACAGATAAGTTCTTTATGGGATAATTAACAATGATGAGGAACTTGAGGTAGGCTATTTGGTATATTGGGTTGGGTGACTTAAAGCATCGAGCACGTAACCAATAGAGCTGCAATCTAGGCCTGTCAGTTTCTCACAACACCTCTGTGATTCTGCACAGACATTTGTAAGGCAGCGCGCGGTCACGCCACTTCTATTTCTTTCTTTCTCGCACGCAATATAGGACACGTGTCCCCCATTACCTCAGTTATGGGTGAGAATTTATTTCTAAGTTCCTTTCGATTCGATGCACCTTTACCGGGTACGTGCTAGGTGCTTTAAAACATTTTGAATGTAAATCAACAACTTTCCCACATAGCAACTTAGGTCCAATTACGAAAAAAAAATGGTTGCCTCTCTATACAACTCGAGTAATCGGCTGATCGCCTTATTTAAAAGATAAGGCCTTTTTTAGTGTTAAATGAGAATTTGGTACGGAATAATAATTTTCCACGTTAAAAACGTATGAGTCACCGACTTCAATCCCAACAACAGTTCGCACAAAGTAGATACATTTATTTAGATGATGTTCTAGTTTGTAGTATATTTTGTTTTTGTTGATTTTTTTTAAAAGCGCTGAATCATTTTCGATAAAATTTATATGGGACCTCTTCAGGAGTATACTCTTTCGAACAAATAAAGAATTTTGAAAATCGGACAACAGTTGCCGGAGTAATCGCGTAACAAATATAAAAAAAAAAAAACAGTCGAATTGAGAACCTCCTCCTTTTTTGAAGTCGGTTGAAAACAGTTGTTGTTTTTTACGAATCTGCATATTTGCCTCTTTTAGAGGGATGTCTTTGCATTTTCGTCAATGTAATAAAATTGATTTTCGCATTTTCAATAACCACTCTTCGATTTCAGTGATTAAACTAATTCGAAGGTGGCACGACGTAAGGTAAGCGTTTCAAAAAAATAATGATCCTCGATACTTTAGTTATCATCCGAAAGTTAGAAAAATACATAGGTAATTTATAAGTCCGCCTTTATCAATGGTTGAATTGTAGGTAGATTTTTTTTCGTTTGATGTACAGACAGCAGCACGTCAGGTTACATATTTGCACTACGAAAGCCGCCGCTATTACGAGCGAGATAAGGGCGACGTCAAGTCAAGGTCAACATGTATAGCCTGACGTGCTGCCGTGTGTACAGTAAAGTTAATAAAGGATATACATACATACATACCATATCATAACTGGATAATAAATAAATTATTTAATAAATGAAATACTTCAGCAATGAATAGGTACTGATGTCGGCCACCCATCCTGGTTTGTTAAGAGAAAATAATGTAAAAATGCGCTTACTTAGTCTGGTTCTGGTTAGGAAACCGCGGGTCGAAAGGAGCGGTTTTAATGTCAGCGGGCGATTTGATCATCTCAGGCATTTTGCTGCAACCAAACACACAATAACTCAGAACTCTTTATTCAGGAGTCACAAACTGTTCGAATAACAGCTAAGTTAATGCTAAGTGACGTAAATATAATAAACAAGATTTTTTCGGTATAAAAGAAAAGAGATAAAACACGCAGTTACATGGAAGCTTAACTCTAATGTTATTAATTATTATGTATTGTTATTTGACGAGAGGTCTAGTCTTCCGCTCTTCCTCACAAGAGGTCTCCCTATACTTCTTCACTTCCTGCATGTACAAGGACCATGCATCTTTAGGAGTACTGTCCAGGGTTTGTTCGTCAATAGCCTTCGCTTTCTTCACCATGCCAGTTTTTAACACTCTTCCGCCGCGTCTTTTGCCAATAAATGGCAAAGGCTTTTTTATTTCTGGCTTCTTTTCTATCTCCTCAATCTTTTTAGTCTCTTCCTGCAACTTTTTAAACATTTCTAGAAAACTACCGTCATTCTTTATTGGTATAGGAATGTTTTTCGCTTTAGACGTAGATGCCGCGTTAAATAATGCTTGTTCATGCTCGCTCTTGCCAGCGGATAACAGTTCCTCGAAATTAGGGCCTTCGATTTCAGGCGGATCGCCGTATTCAATGTCATCCACTTTAGTGTTTTCGAATGCGCCCGGCGGTGGCAGCACCACTTCCTTAGGCGGAGATTTCCGACTTCGTTTCTCTTCTAATCTAGATCTGTGTACTTTCCAGAATCGCTTTCTGTCTGCGACGGTGAACTGACCGCGCCGTTCGTCTTCGCTCGGCGTGCCACTTTGGCTTCGACTACGAGACTTCGACCGTGATTTTGATCGACTTAAAGATTTCTTGTTCCCTTTGGATTTAGACCTTCGTCGTGACTTCGACCTACTTTTGCTGTGAGAGCGGTGTCTCGACCGGCTGTGTGATCGTGATCTCGAATTAGATTTGCGCCGCGATCGGCGTCTGGCTTTGGAGCGCGAGCGTCGCGGTGACGCTGACCGACTCGACGATCTAGAACTTGAATGTCTGGACTTAGGAGTACGTTTACGTTTGGAACGCGGCGAAGGCGATCTAGAGCGAGATTTCGAGCTCGATGAGCGGGCGCGGGCGTAGCTCCTTGGTGGGGTCAATGAACTGTCTCTGTGTTTCTTTTTACTTAAAGTGCTACTTTTGTAGCTTTTTGGAGGAGTGACAGATCTCTCTCTCCTGCTGTAACTCTTAGGAGGAGTCATCGAAGACCGTTCAGATACTTTCACCTTTTTGGGTGGTGGAGTAGTGACCTCTCTCTTAATTTTTATATCCTTATTGTGATAAGGTTTTGTATCTCTGCCTACACTATCTTCTTTCTCAACTTTGATTTTTGGAGGGGTTCTCCTCGGACTGGGTGTATGTGACAGAGATGTAGACCTCTTCTTCCTTAATGGAGGTGTCATGGATTCTCGAGGTTTACCAGACTTCTTATATGATCGGTCTGATGCTGATGATCCAGAGGACTTAGAACGCTTCTTTTTGGTGGTTCTAGATCGTGAATAAGATCTTGACCGAGACCTAGATTGGTCGCTGGAAGAATATTTAGATCTCTTTGACTTTGTGGTCCGGCTATGTGACCGGTCTTTTCGTGTTCCCTCATAGCTACTATCTCTCTTTCTAGAATAGGCTCGGTCTCTAGGTGATACACTTCTGGAATACGAGCGGCGGCGACGATCATAGGCACGCGAGTCTCCTGGCGATTGGGAGTCTTCGCGCGGCCGCGGCGGATAGTCGTAACCGGCAGGGGCGGGAGGATAGGCGGAGGAAGCGGATCTAGAATCCGGGTAGTAACTACCACCCTGTTGTGAGTAGTAGGAAGAATCATAATTGTAGCCGTAGTTGGCGTAGGCCTGGTAGTCATAGGCTTGCTGCGGGTAGTGGCTGTAGCTGACTCCGGTCCAGGGGTCGGTGGCGGGCAGCGGCGGCGCGGGCGGCGCGCGCTGTCCTGCGTACTCGGCCTCGGCGCCCGGCGGGCCGCCGTCCCATGCGCCGCCCATGCCTCGATACGAGGACATAGTTTCGCATAACCTGCGGCAGTTTGTAGGTATGCACACACCTACAAACAGAACAACTTTTCGGTGTAGATAACAACTCTACTTTCTTCGCTCGAGAAACGCCTTCGTACATCGTATTGATGTTTCGTAAATTTTTATGACGAGGAACAACAAATTACGTAATCCGTAGCCGAAAAACGCGATTTTAGTTTCCTTATTTCATGCGTTATGGATAAAGCATGTAGAAAAAAGTAAGAAATGGTCAAATATACCTTTGTAATAAGCTCACCTTTTGGATAAATTACTTTTTTCCTCGAAATTTATTCAACAGAAAATGGCAGCGAACACATTCGTTTCACAAATCAACCCATAGACAAAGTAACTTTTTTAAATGTTTTCTTGAATATTTTTCACAGACAACTGTTGTCAGTGCCATCTATTGAAATTCGTCCGAAACTTATTGAACGACCCAGTTCACTTTTTTTTCCCAGGTAGTTGGGCCCTAAATTATCTTTGCTAAAAAAAACTATGATAGTCTGTGGTTTTACCGGCGCCCTGCTGTGCTGTTTTCTTTGTCTTAATTTCTTTTAAAATTCCGTAAAAACTACAAAATCAACTCTCAAATTTTCAAATTAACTACTTATGAGTAAGGCAAAAGTGTCGGCAGAATGGAAGAAGCGGGTGAAGTCGGAATATGTGAGACTCCGCCAAGTGAAGGTAACGTTTCAGTAATTTGTTCCATTTCTCTGATTACTTATGCAAAACTGATAAAATTTTACTTATAATATATGTCTTCAGCGATTCAAACGCGCGGACGAGGTAAAAGTGGCATGGGCACGCAATTTGCGGATAATGTCTGACGCCATAGAATCTCGCGAGCAGGAGAGTTCAGATGGCGGGCGACGTCCTTTCTGGCCGCCACCTGCCGCTAGCTGCAGCCATGAGAGCCTCATGAAGCGAGCGGAAGTCTCTTACACTGATGGTAATGCAATATACAGTGAAAAAAGTAAACAAATAATGAAGAAAATCTTCACATTTATTTGTCTGATCAAAAACCTATCGGAACTTGTTGTTAGTGATAAATTTTTTTATTCCAAAAATTTGTTTACAGCTTCTGGTGTAGTGACGACGCAACAAGTCCCAATCCGCATCATCAATTCTGTAAACCCGATACCTACAATGTACACATGGGCTCCAACTCAGAAAAACTTCATGGTGGAAGACGAGACAGTGCTGCACAATATTCCATACATGGGCGATGAAGTGCTAGACCAGGATGGTACTTTCATCGAGGAGCTCATAAAGAACTACGATGGGAAAGTGCATGGTATCAGCTTCTCATCATTTTCTTACGGTTTTGGCTTTCACTATGGATTGATCCTAAATGTTTGAGCCTGGTAAAGTCAAAATTTATTATTTTTCATTGTTTACACTGTGTGCTTTATAAATCTCGTACACCATGTGTTCAAAAAGCACGTGAAAGTTTAATATTCCATACACTTGGGTACATGTCCATTAGTCAATGGAATAAATAAGCTGACTTTTGTACATTATCTGTGCATCTTTTGTAAATGTGTGTTTTTGTACAGTAAATTGTTTACATACATACATATACACTTTAAAATATCTCATTGATTTCTTTATTAGCGGTAAATCTATAGTATTTTTAGACAAGGCTCTCTTAAGTTATTCAGATGTATTGATGGTCAGATAGATAATATCTGTGGGTTTTAAAGTCAGTAAAATATTTGATTAACTTTAAATATTACTATACAGTATGTTCCCTCAATAAAGTATCCACCCATGTTTCTTATCTACTGGTGATAAGGTTCAAACTAGAATGAACTTGGCCCTTTAACTTGGGGCATTGTCTTTTCTATACGTGTTTCAAAAAAACCCAAAAAAAAGATAATTCAAAATTAATAAACATTTAGCTTATTGCGCAGCTCTATTACAAATATGACAAGTATGTCATATTAATTATATGAAACTTTCATTTTGAAAGATGTCAAACCGTGCAACTGATTACTAGAGTTGCGACTATTTCACTTTTAAAATTAAACTTTGGAATTTCTTTTTTTTGGGTTTTTTTAAAACACCTTGTATATTTTTTTAGTTTTGTGCACTACTTCATTCATTACCTCTATACCTATGTCAAATCTCACACATCCCTGCATACACAATATTCTTAAAAAAGGGTAAAAGTTTTCGCATACATGTATGTATGTAGATTACATTTCTTATAGTAAGGCTAAGCAGTGAAATCACAAATTCATATTACAAGCTACACTTGATCATGCTTTGTCACAATTTAACACTTTAAATTTTCCTGATTTTAATACATTATTTAATACTAAAACGGGTCTAAATTCGCATATATATCATGATTTACCTTCACCATTCGGATGACAGCTTGCTGAGACAACAACAGTCTACCGCAACCGCGTCGAAACAAAGGGAAACAGCTAAATCATGATATATACGCGAATTTAAACCCTTTTTTGTGTTTAATTTTGCCACAATTTCTCAAAAATCACAAATTTAATCTTTTCACTCCTGCTGTATCTGTTCACACTTATTAAATAGTAATATTGAAGATAAGTCTTAATTATAATGATTCCTTAACAATGATCAACCAATCAAGATATTGTTTCCAGGCTATGGAATTCCACTACTGAACCAATTCTTTTTTTTTATTATGTGATGGGTTAACTCTTGACCCCAATCTTGACCAAGGTCATAGATGAGGTCGACGATGGAGCGAGTTAACCCAGAAAATGCCAATTAAGGCACTTGTACTCCCACGAACCGACGGAACACAGCAAGCTGTTTGGCGTTGGACTTCGGTAGGAGGGTGGTCGCGAACCAGACGACCCTTTACAGAGCCTACCACACCGTATGAGACCATAAGACGCCACCTCAGATTGAAAACAAACTGAGGTGTCGTTGCCTAAGATTGATTACTAGGAGGCAGGTCTCATTTTTGTTTCCTTAGTCCCACGGAAAGGAATGGGTGGTGTTATTCTCAACCGATCACCACACGGCGAAGTATGTTAAAACATATCTTTAAGAGTGGCTAAAATTACTGAAAAATTAAAAATACGAGTTGCTATGTGGAATGGCAGGCAGACTAGCATTTTTTGCTTTAAATAAACTTATTTACTAATGTTAAGAGAACAGATTTGTATTTTTGTATGTAACGAATAGGCTCCGAAACTACTGAACCGATTTCAAAAATTCTTTCACCATTAGGATGCTACATTATCCCTGAGTAACATAGGCTACATAATTTTCCCGAATTCCAACGGGAATGAAGTCCCGCGCGGGAAGCTAGTTTTTAGTAAAGAAATACGTTTTATCAACTTAAGCACTCTTTAAGTTCATGCCTAATGATTGATAGATAGGAGTATTAAGGCTATTGATGATGAGAACAATCTGAAAATATTGTGTCATCTTGTACCTATTGAGATTTGCTTTGATTGTAGTTTACTGTATTGCATACTAGTATTCCGCCCGGGAATTCGGGACAATGATGTAACCTATGTTACTCAGGGCTAATGTAGCATTCTAATGGTGAATTTTTCAAATTGGTCCAGTAGTTTGGAGCCTATTCAATGCAAACAAACAAATCTTTTCTCTTTATAATATTAGTTTAGACTTCTTTTGATTGATTTAAAGACATGTAAACCTGCAAATGGCGTTCCAGGTGATAAGGAGAGTGGTTTCATCGACGACCAGCTGTTCGTAGACCTGGTGCACGCTCTGATGACCTACCAGACCAAGGATGAAGTGGCAGACGAGAGACGCGAACGAGAAACCAGGCGCTCTAAGGATGAGAAAGATGTATGAACACTAATACTAACGCATATATTCTTTGGATCAATTTGTTTGATCAGCTGAAAAATCAAGCGCCCTTTATAGCAGACACTAGCTTTTTCCCGCGGCTTCGCTCGTGCAAAGAACTCTTAGACATCCATTTCATTCTTGACGAAGTCAAAATGTCCACAAAAATTGTTTTCTCCATAAAAACTTTGAACCTCCATTTCACCCTCTTAGGGGTTGAATTCCAAAAAATCCTTTCTTAGTGCTTGCCTTCGTCATAAAAGACGCCTTTTTGCCAAATTTCAGCTTTCTAGGTCTTAAGGGTTTGGGCTGGGCGTTAACGAGTCATTGAATCAGGTCCTCCAATTTTATTTATAAGATTATTGGATAATTCAAATGGTTTCATGCGTTACAAATGGCTTTATGCTTTTTTACAACAAAAAATTGTTTCGTAATTATAACTTTAGGCCTTCGGCCCAATTTGGTATATACTTTCAGCTGAATAAGCCAATTAGGCGATAAGCCTTCAGTCAAATATACCAATTTGTAAACAGTTGAAGTAGGTATATTGATTTACTAAATTCTATTGACAAAATATTAGAAAGGCCTATTAACAAAAATTACCATTAAACCATGATTTATTAAAGTCATAGTGTTCCTCCATCTTATAATCACAGAAAGAAAAGGATAAGGAGAAAGAAGATAGCAAAGAAGGAGAGAAGAAGCTAATCCATGAGAAGCAGTTCCCGGTCTTCATGATATTCCAGGCCATCAGCTCCCAGTTCCCCGATAAAGGAACCGCTCAGGAACTGAGAGAAAAGTAAGACCTTAATTAATATTATAAACTAGTTTTCTGATAACGACCTTTTACCACTATACCCTTATTCCATCTATTGACCTTCAGAAATAATGTCAAATGTGATGTCAAGTGGTTCCAGAACCAAATGACGTTCTGCCTACGCCGGAAGGGATTCTAGGTGTGAGTGTATAGATGAATAGATTTCTGATTGACTTTTTTCGCGTGCAAAAGTAGCCTTTGTCAGTTGCCAGCCCACCAACTGTTTCTATGCAAAGAATCACTTGTCCTGTCCGCTGTGCCCTACCAACTGCACTAGGGAGAAGGTAAAAGACGCTGCCCTTTCTTTGGTTGCTTTCTGGACCGGTAAAATATAATTATAATTTACTACGATATTTATCTATACCTAAAATATATATTTACGAACGTAATCCATTTATTTGTGGCCATTGACACGAAGAAGAAGAAGACTTTAATCCATTGCTCTGTTACAATACATTATAAAAGTATGTTGAATATACACATTTTCCCATACTTTTTTATTATTATAAGAAAGTGTTAATTATCCTGTCTTTACATTTTAGCCCACACAATTTGTGTCAAACGTGGCATCTAATGGTTTTAGAACCACTGTTGCTCTGCCTACCCATTAGGGATTATGGGTGTGAGCGTATGTATGTATGTAGTAATCTAGGTAATTTTCGCACAGAAGGATTTTGGAGGAGGATTGCATTTCCGATTGCAGTCTGTTCAATTTAAGTACTTGAGCAGATTCTCATTAGGTACTTTAAAAAAAAAGTAGTCTAGCAAATTCTTGGTACTATTATCAGTTGGCCAACTTTCCCTTCTTCTTTTCGTGTAGGTATAGTCAATGAGGCGAACTTGGCTAACCCTGATGTCAGAGTTTTCAAACCGCATAATGACCCCTGACTTGTTTAACGACTGTAGTGAATCGACAACAGCGGGAATCGACAGCTTAACGTGCTCTCTGAAGCACAGAAACTCTCATGATAAATGGCCACTTTGGTCACCAATTAGGTTCTCTTTCTATGTGTACGTTGCTTAACCTCACTGATCGGTTGAGATCAGCGAGCGCCACTGGTCTATGAGTGCTTTAGCAGCTGTTATTGCAAACTGACCTATATTCCCAGGTACAAAGAGCTGACGTCCCGCTCGGACCCGAACGCCTTACCCCCGGAATGCACCCCCAACATCGACGGCCCGCTGGCCGAGTCAGTATCCCGCGAACAGACCATGCATTCCTTCCACACACTCTTCTGCAGGCGATGCTTCAAATACGACTGCTTTTTACACCGTGAGTACTGTTTTCATCATCTAAGGCGCTACCGATCGCGGTAAGTGTTTACCAAAGCTAAATCGCTCACGTTTCCATTGTATTCCGGGTAAAATACAAAGGAAACGTGCGCGGTTTAGCTTTGGTAAACATGTTCAAACCTACCGCGAACAGGGGGCTGTTTATACATAAGTGACGTGGCACGGTGTTCAAAGCAACGTAAAATGTATCTTGAAAGCTACGGAGTAAAGGTTTTTTTGCCAAAAATAGAAGCACGAAGAGACATCAGCCGCCTGAAGACGGAGAGACAGACGAAAAAAACCAGTGCGCTTATAAATACTAGAGTAGTAACGTCTTACAAACGATTCTCAGAAATGCATAACCACTTGATAGTTCAAAAGACGTAGCTTTGAAACCGATATACTCGTATTATGCCAAAGTAAACTATATTTGTCTCGTTTCTTCCACTGATTAACTAATTACCGGTGAAGTGAGATAAGATAATAGCTGTCATGAAAACGGACAGAGTTGCCAGTGGTGAGAAATAATTTCCCCAAAATGAATGAATAAATGTATTTAATTACTTTGGTGTGATTAATGTTGTATATTCTGAACAGAATTTAATAAAATTTTCAATAGAAACTGTCATAAAACTGTAACGGGAGCGTGTCTGTACATTGAAAATATTTAGAAAAGCTTATTTTGTTTTCTGATGTAATTTTAGACAATATGATCAAATTTATGCAAATTTACTTGTGAAAAGTAACGCCACTTGCTTTATCATCCTTTTCAGACCGTGATACACAATTTTTAACAGTAAATTTCACCATTTTGAATGACTTTAACGGACCCGTCACGCTCACCTAATGTCAAGCAGGCAACTGACGTTACATATGCCTGCAGGCATCTACGAAGTGGCAACGCGTCGCTGCCGTAAACTGCCAATCTAGTTACGATAAGTAACATATAATATCATTGAAAAAAACCATTGCTCCGTAGCAATTAAGATTCATTTTACGCAGTGGCGTAGCTAGATAACCAAAGGCGCTGGGGCAAAAAATAAACTAGGGCCCCAACTAAACTATATACAGGGCTTTAGGTATCTCTCATTCAACCTCTCGGGTGGTTAATCAGTCCATGAAACTGAATAACTTTCCCAAGGAACATAGGTCAAAATACGAAAAAATAATTTTGAGTTCCCATACAAACTTCATCAGCATATAGCCCTGTATATAATCGTTTGTTCCATATTCGTCGTGTTCCGAATTCGGAGTACTCCAGATTTGTCGTAATCCAGATTCGTCCTAATACAGTCGACTCCATAATAAAATTAAAAACCAAATACAAATTGTAACTTATTTTAGTTAACAAATTAAAACTATTGTCGGGAATTCCCCTGTATTTTTTCAAATAAGTTGCCACTATCAAAGTTCGCGAATCTGGTTTATTTATATTCAGAATGCGGGAGAAATTTTCATTAGTTCAGTTTATAGTTTGTAAGTCAGGGCCCCCTGAGCTTGGGGGGCCCCGGGGCACTTGTGCCGTGTGGTGATCGGTTAAGAATAACACCACCCCATCTCTTTCCGTGGGTGTCGTAAGAGGCGACTAAGGAAACACAAATGAGACCTGCCTCCTAGTGATCCATCCCTGGCAACGACACTTCATTTTTGTCTGAATCTGAGGTGTCGTCCTATGGTCTCATGCGGTGTGGTAGGCTATGTTAAGGGCCGTCTGGTTCGCGACCACCCTCCTACCGAAGTCCGACGCCAAACAGCTTGCTGTGTTCCGTCGGTGCGTGGGAGTACCAGTGCCTTTATAGGCGTTTTCTGGGTTAACTCGCTCCATCGTCGACCTCATCTTTGACCTTTATGGTCAAGATTGAGGTCAAGAGTTAACCCATCTTATAATAAAAAATAAAAAAAATCATCAAAGCTTTGCCCGCCGCGCCACGTCGCCTCACGTGAGCACCGTTGTTGGGCACGGGGCGTGGGTTGCTGATATTAATGTTTTATTTTCAATCTACGTCTACACTATGTTATGAAGAGGAATGTATTTTTGTATGTTTGTAATGAATAAACTCAAAAACGACTGAACCGATTTCTAAAAATTATTTTAACATTAGAATGCTACGTTATCCCTAAGTAACATAGGCTGCATAATTTTAACGAAGTCCCGGGCTGAAAATTTGTTGATTTTCAGCCCGGGGATTTCGTTCGCGTGGTAATTTGGGAAAATTATGCCTAAAGACTAATTAAAGTTTTGCCCTACATTCTGGTTTATTATTTTTACTAGCTTTCCGCCCGCGTGGACTACAGGTTATATCGTGCCCAGCTGTGGGATAAAATGCAGCCTATGTCCTTTCCCATGGTCTAATCTATCTCTGTACCGAATTTCATCAAAATCGATTCAGTAATTTTGCCGTGAAAGTACTTTTTAAGTTTAGGTATTTATTACGAAAATACAAATCTTACATCTTTATAATCTTAGTGTAGATAACAGACCTATATCGAGATAGACGGTAAAAGTTTACCTACCTTGCGTGTAAAAAGTGAGATCTACGGTCCCAGTTTTGTCCGACTTAAGTCAGTCCGCTTGAGACCTATGCCGTAAATGATAATCGATTTTAATTGGATTTATGTTATTGTTTCACTTAATTAAGCGCCTTTGAATCGTTTCCGAGCGGTCTTGATTTCCCATGACTAAATCTCGCTCGTGACGTCTATTAACGAATGATAATGAATTACGCCGGTTAATATGGGCTTAAAGATAAATATAATAACTGGTTTCGGTTCGGTGTAACGGATTGGTTTTGAATCTCGTCAAGACTCAGTTTATTTGTTTCGACCTGTCTGGCCGACAGCGTCGCTCTTTAGTGGTGGACGTGGATGGCGTACGGGTGCAACAAGTTCGCGAGGTATCGTTTTTGGGTTTTCGCCTGGACCAGACGCTCTGTTGGGACGCGCATATTGGCTGATTGTGCAATAAACTCGCGAAGGGATGTTTCGCGCTCAACCGTCTTTCTTGGACACTAACGAAGAAAGCAGTACGTGTCTGTTACTTTGCTACGGTTCAGTCACAGTTGCAGTACGGGCTCGAATTTTGGGGGCGAGCTGCGGATTGGAAGCGAGTCTTTGTGCTACAAAAGCGCGCGGTCCGGGCTGTGGCACGCGCCCCAACAGATGAGTCAGCAAGATCACACTTTGCGTCCCTCGGGATACTTACTCTGCCTTGCCTGCTGATACTGCAAGTTGCTATGTTTGCTCGCGAAAACCTAAGCGATTTCCGGAAGAGAGGTGATGGTGGCAGGTACAATCTCCGTTACGGAAGTCGCCTGCTCACTATCCCGCATCGTTTGCAGAAAGCGACGCGCACCATACGCGCAATGAGTCCCGCCGTCTACAATAAACTCCCGGAGGAGATAACGGCTGCTCCGAGCACTACCGCTTTCAAAAATAAATTAAAAAATTGGTTGATCGAAGAATCGTTCTATAGCTTTGAGGAATTTCTAAATTACAAGATCCCGAATTAATGTATTATTTTATTATTTTTTATTATTAATTTATTATACAATTCATCTATATATTTTTTTACAAAATGTATTGTACTATTTTTGTACTATAAAATTGACGTGTAATTGATATTATGAATAAATGAATTGAATTGAATTAATATATATTGACACAAACAGTAAGGAAAAAATTATAACAATCAATCCGTCAATCTGATAGAAAAGAAACAAAAAACAAACACTAGAATTTAGAAAAGTACATAGGTCCGAAAAGGTCCTTATCAACGTCATTTTAGGTACGAAAAATTCTATACTAGGTTCTCATACAGTTTAAAGCGCTCTTTTCGTCTATCTCGATATAGTTCCGTGGTGTAGATAATCCACAGCAAAACAGGAATATTCTTAAGAATATGTCCACTGATCATTATTTGGTTGGTACTCTTGAGGAAAACAAATTGCGGCCACTCGTGAATGTTTTAAATGGTTAAACAAAGCTCACGCCTTTGTCCCATTGGGTAAAATAAAATAAATAAAAATACAGGGTGATAAAAAACCTCCTAGCTATATTCAAAATCCTGAACCAGTATCACTCAAAGAACACAGTTATGAAAAAAATTTTTTTTTTAATTTTTTTTCAATGGGAATAGTTCATTTTTTGCCTAAACGTAGACATTACTCCTACACCAGGCACGCGAGGGGTGCGGGTAGCGTTCGGGGGGAGCACCCGAGTGGTGTCTACGTTTAGGAAAAAAAAAATTTTCCACGAAAAAAATAAAATGAAAAAAAAGTATTCTGTAAGTGATACTGGTTTAGTATTTTGAATGTAGCTAGGAGGTTTTTTTACCCAGTATAAAGCGGTATTACCTATATTAGATATATTTTTTAAACGACTTCAAAAAAGGAGGAGGTTTTATGTTCGACTGTATGTATTTTTTTATCCATATAAATTACCACAAAGTATTCCAAGATATAACTGTGGTCCACTAGTGAGCTCATATCTCGAAAATGTGAAGGTTTAAGAAAATTCCTCTTAACATAGTTGCAGCAGCTATCGATTGCTGCAAGTTTAACGCATGGTCGCCATTAAAAAAAACAAAATGACGAACGGTAGGTTTGCCGGCCGTTATACAAAAAACTTCTAATCCCTTTAACATAAAAAAAAATATTTAAAATAGTTTGTTTTAATAAATTTTTACTATAATCTATCTATAGTGTATCCTATAGTTTAAAACATAAAAGCTAGTTTTTATTGTAGATTATAATAATATGCAATATTTAAGTATGTGATGAGGTCTTTCTGTTTGGCTGGCAGGAAGTCAGACGGCAGGTAAGGCCGTATTTTAGACAACTCGTATCATTTATATTCTTCTTTTTGCTTCTAACTTGGTGAAATTTGAGTTATATAGTTGACGGAGTTTATTCTCGCGCCTGGCTATACTTCACGACTTATTACTGTTGTAATGGGGTTATAAACTAAAAGCTCTTTAGAGGTGGCAGCACTGTTGACTGTTCCGTGTCAAGCTGCGGCATCATTTTATTTGGATTGCGAGCAAGTGTTTTTTATTTTTTTTGCGGAAATAATTACTCAAATTCAAGTCAAATTACAAAGATGTACTCAACATGGAGTGTACTTCAATTGAAAGAAGAGTTGAGGAAAAGAAAGGCTACTTTTTTTAAAACTTTTTTTTCTTTTTGGATCTTTGGGGAATACATGTACTACCCGTATTTTTGCAGTTAATAGCGGCGCAAATCGTCATAATTCATTAATATAATATAAACAAATTGTTAAAATAATATGTAGGATGACAGCTACACATCAAATCAATCAACAGAGGCGACATCTGAAGTGAGAAATTGGCAGTTTATTACCCCATTGTAAATAATAAAGATAAGGTGAATTGATATTCTATGAATTAGAAAATTGAATTTAGTATTCTAAAAATGTTGCAACTAAGAACAAAATTCTTTTCCCGATATTAATAAATGATTAAAATATAAGTAAATGGTACTCTTTTTATATGCTGGGCACTTTATCATTACTATTTTTTATATTATATTTTATGGCAAAATTTAAAAAAAATACAAATTGTTTACCTATTGCCATTGTTGTTGCTGATGATGTTCTACAATTAACATTCAAATAAAGGTATGGGTTAGTGTCCCGTGCCCATAATATAATCTTGAATTTCACCTGGTGTGTTTCTTTACTATTTTTATTACTATATCATAGTAAGTTTTGTTTATCATCATATGCTATGTACTCAATACTCATACAATTCTATGTTGTAGCCAAGACCATATTTCATACATATTTATTCCATTTAATGATTATAATAATATTCTATATACTTAATCATCTTTATTTATTGCATATGTCCATTATATCGCCACATGTTATTACTTAAAAAAAGAATGTATTTACATATTTTTATTTTGCTCTTTAAACTTAGCATAAAAAAAAACAATATTTGTGCGAAATTATTCAAAATGTGTGTCCTTATCATTGAAATACAATAAAACAACTAGATACCCAATCTCAAAGAAAAGTCAACCAAAAATTGTCTGAACTTTCGAACGAACTGACGGATGAGTGAGCAGGATAAAAGAACTGAACAAAAGAATGAAAGAGTGAAAAAACCTACCAAAAAGAATGCCCATTCGCCGTGATGGGCGTTCATTTGCCGCGGACACTTTTTGAGTGCGATTGGAAGTCTAGTTGTTTCTTAGAGGTCAATGTTCCTTATTTTAAAAAAAAACGTGGCTTTCGTCATAATTTTTTGCAGAAATCATCCACATCGTTCATTCCTCGTCCTCATTTCATGTGTAGCTTTGATTTGGAGTTATATAAAAGTTATTGATATGTAAAGTGTGTGCTAGGTCTTCAAGTGTGCCACCCGCAACCAAACCTCACTAAAAGGAAGGGCCCCGATCTGAAGCCGTTCTCCGAGCCCTGCGGATCGAGCTGCTACATGTTGTTGGTATGTAGATTGTTTATTTTAGAATTAAATGTATGGAGAAGGAGAATCCTAAGAAAAATAAACTCAATATGTTTTTTTTTTATAATTGTATAACTAGGTATACCTAGTTGATAACTAGGTAAACCAACCAGAGTTAGTGAGTTGGCCGTTAAATGTTTTACAGGGTACTGAAGGAAGGTTAGTCAGCGCCTTTTCAGTCCCGTGACGCTCATGGTGTACAAGCCTGTTATCCGTTTTTTTACTTACTTTCTGCCTATTCTTTTTTTATTATCACTGCTTTTTTTTACAGTGGATTTCATTCATTACGACCTTGGTTGTAGCGACCATTTGTCTATAGTGACGTAAAATCTAAGTCCCTTGAATTAAAGCATACTTTAGTATGTACAAACATATGGCTATAGCGACTTTGTATGTAACGTCGAGTTCGGGTGTAGCGACTGTTTTTATTGAATAGTTTGTAATAAATTCTTGGAAATCCCATGCAGATGTTGCGACCGGAGTCGGCCGCCAAAGACACAAAAGAGCTTTCTTATCTTTTGTTTACTTCCACACAGATGGTCAGCTATCAGCAACCTTTACTTTTTGTTTATAGATATTAGCTAGGTAATTAGGTAGGTAAGCGTGTACGTTTCCGAGTTAAAATGGTTTAGTTACAAATTGATATTCAGAGTAGCAACTGTGTATTGTAAACTTTTGAATAAGTATGGCTCCTAGACGCGCGTTCACTGTTAAAGAAAAGGCAGAACGCCTGTAACGACATCCGGATGTAACGACGAAATAACAGTGGTCCCTTTATTGTCGTTATACCCGAAATCCACTGTATTTGTTTTTGTCATCATATTTTTATTAGAATGAATAAAGCTAGTATCAATCAAATCGAGTGACTTTGTATGGAGTTTACACTGTGTCGTAGTGTTTGCTAATATGTTTATTTATATTCTTATGTTTGAAAGTATATTTACTTAGGTATGTGTGTTTTTTGGTTCTTTTTAATAACATAAATTTATTTTAAAATACTGTTTACTTACCACCTTTCCGTAATTTTTGGCCGCTTGATTAGCAACCGTTGTGGTGTTACCGTACAATCGGACATGAAATATCCGTCGCGTATTTTCTGTGCAACGCGATATTGGCAAAATTGTTATACTTATTATTTAATAATCTATCTAAATCTTCCTTCCCCTCAGGAAGGAATGCGCGAGAAGTTAGCCCGCGAAAAGGCGGCGGGCGAAGAGGACAAAAACAAGGCGCACGCCGTCGACTCGCCCAACGACGCGTCCTCAGAGGACAGCAACGACTCCAACCGGTTCCAGAAAGGTAACACCAGGCTATGTATGTGCACTCTCATCTATTCATTCCTTCCTTAGCCTATAAGTTGAATAATAATAATAATAGTTTTGTTCAAGCATCATAGGCTCATTTGTTAGTCGATATAGTCTATATAGCTTGGGCTCTTTGGCGCCATCTTTTATCGTTTTATGATACGAATTATTTCCATATTTTAGCCATTTTTTATGTATTTGCGATTTTTTTTGGAATTATATGATGAAATGACCCAATACACTCTTAATAAAAAACTGTTTTTATCAAAATCGTTAGTGCCCTTTTAAGGAAACCTCATACTATACAATAATAAAACAAAGTCACGTCGCTCTGTCAGTCGATATACGCGATAAAATCAAAAATCATCGAACAGATTTTCCTACGGTTGTAGTTCAAGAGCTCTATGTGTATAACTCATTAATGTTTTTTGTAAATTAATTGGTCGAAACTAACATATACATATAAATAAACGTACAAGGTTAGCTTGTTTAATAGAATAGGATTCAGTAAGTGGCCTCCGTAATATTTAAAAAGACAAATAAACGAAGATATAATTTTTTTAACAAAACACGAAAGATTGTAATGATGTGCCTTTATATGCATTTTCTGGGTTAACTCGCTCCATCGTCTTCCTCATCTTTGACCTTTATGGTCAAGATTGAGGTCAAGTTTTAACCCATCTTATAATAAAAAAAAGGATGTTCAATAAGTCACTAACACAATAAAATGTCAATCAATCTCATTTCTTTCTTACCACTTTCGCTTGCTCTACATTAATCATATCTTCACCTCTTACATTTTCGCATCTCTTTCGTCTGTTCTGATGATTACAATCGTTTTATTTGCAGGTAGTAACAGCAACTCTAGCAATAGCAACTGGAGCGGTGCGGAGAACTTGCGGGTCGGCGCCGAGCCCGCGTACAACGCACTCGGTAACAATTTATTTATTTATGAACTTAAAATAAAACATTTTTAACAAAAAATTGACCCGCCTTCAAAAAGGGTGAAATAATTTTTTAAAGCTGTGTTCACGAGTAAGTAGTGGTTACGGGTAAAACAGCAAATAGGTGAATTCATAGCGGAATATGGTTAATAGAGAGGAATTTTTTTTGACGTCGACGCCGAACAATTACGCGCATGGCATAACTATCTTAGTTTTCATACTGCCAAAAAGCTTGTGCGAATACTTATTTCATTTAACTAGGAGACGTATTTTTGAAACAATAGAATTCCAATTCGTATACGAATTGACAAGATTTGTATGCGATTCTCATGCGAATCTTGTTAATTCGCATGCGAATTGGAATTCTATCGTTTATCTCCTGGTCCTGTTCAAACCGGCGCCGACGTCAAAAAAAAAATTCCTCTCTATTTACCATATTCCGCTATGAATTCACCTATTTGCTGTTTTACCCGTAACCACTACTTACTCGTGAACACAGCTTTAAAAAATTATTTCACCCTTTTTGAAGGCGGGTCAATTTTTTGTTAAAAATGTTTTATTTTATTCTTTTTAAAGGTTATCATTTATCATTCATATAACTCCCTCGTAGATCCATACTAATATTATAAATGCGAAAGTAACTCTGTCTGTCTGTCTGTCCGTCTTTCACGCCTAAACTACTGAACCGATTTTGATGAAATTTGGTACAGAGATAGATTAGGGTCTGGGAAAGGACATAGGCTACATTTTATCCCACAGTTGGGCACGATATAACTTATAGTCCACGCGGGCGGAAAGCTAGTTTATTATGACGGCCGGTTTGGTCGAGTGGTAGTGACGCTGCCTCTTGATCGGCGGGTCCTGGGTTCGATCCCCAGTCGGGGCAAACATTTGTGTGAAAAGCAGATGTTTGTTCTCGGGTCATGGGTGTTTGTCTTTATGTGTGTTCCGAGGGACCCACGACACAAGGGAAAACCTTAGTGTGGGCCTTTGAGTGTGTAGCGTAGCGTTATTATAAAGCACTAAATCACTCGAGATTACAGAGCGATATAGTGATCAATTACTTTCACCCCACGGAAAGATATGAGGTGGTGATATTCATAACCAGTCGCAAGATGGCAAGAAAGATACGGGGTAGTACAATTCTCAAACCGATCGCCAGATGGCATGAAATGTATGGGGTGGTGGGTGTTATTATCAACCGATTACCAGACAGCAGGGAAGATGCGTGGTGGAAGGAGCCCCAAAAAACAACTTAAAAGTCTCAGGGAACTACTTCGTTTTTGCTTCGTTTACATTGATGACCTATTATCAATATTATCATCCACATATATGACCGTTAATTTCAGTTTTTTTTTATTTTGACCTAAACTACTGAAGCGATTTCGATAAAAAATTTATGGGACCAATCTGGAAGTAGATGCTTCCGAACTAAAAAAATATATTTGAAATCGGTTTACAAATGACGGAGTTTTGAGGTAACAAATATTTAAAAAAAAAACACCCGAATTGATAACCTCCTCCTTTTTTTGAAGTCGGTTAATAATTTAATAATAAAAAGTTATTCATTGTTAAATAAAAAAATTAAAACAGTAAAAAAACTTCTGCAAGAGTAATTATATTTTTTTAATACTGCAATAATAAAACTTTTATTTTGTACTTAAAAAAAAAATTAAAAAAAGGGGAAACCCTGAGTTCAGACCTTCTTCATGAATGATATTCCAGTGCATTTTTTAAGTAATTTTTTATTTTGCTTTACATTTAAAAAACATTTAAATAAAGTTTAGTACTAATACCCAGAAGGAGCACCCATACCCAGTGTAGCAGTGATAGCCCAGTTGGTAATAAGCCAGACTTGTGATCGGAAGGTCACGGGTTCAAATCCTGGTGCGGGCCTGTACCACTAAATTCGTCTTTTCGGATTTATGTACGGATTTCTAATGGGCTATGTACGACATTTTAAAAATACTTTTAATTTCGTTTAATTTTTTATTTAACATAAAGGAATAAGGTCCCGTTTCCTAAAAAAAAATATATAAAAAATCTATCTTTTGAAATAAAAATATAATACTTAAAAGTTTCTCAGTAGGGTAAACTAATCATAAATACGGCATTATACAATCGTGTCTTTGCCAAGCTGTCATGTCAATAAAAAAAAACATAACCTATTTCATTTTGTATTTGGTTGTTTATTTTTGAGTTTTATTTTTGCTTTTGGTTAATTTTTTCTGAAGTCTTTTACTGCTACCGCATACCGGATTACGATTTAACTTTGCACGGACTTGTAGTGCTAGATTTTGACTGATTTTCTCACGACTACACCTTATTCATACCGGACTCCGAGAACTGCTTCAACGATAGTGATTAATACTCTTCGGATTTGTGGAATAACACTAATAACGACAGCGCAGCAGGCTTTGCTACTCAACATGGCATCTGACGAGTTACAGCGGTGGAGAGAACCAAAAAATGTTTTATACCTCTTTGTTCAAACACTGACATTAACTCACCAGATTTGACGTTTGTTACCATTCCAAAGAAATTGAAAGAAAGTTTGTGTAAAATGGTTGACAGGAATTGTCCCAAACGTCCACTTTTTTGCTGTGAGGATCATTTAAACGTAAGTACATTGAAACGTATCTCTAGTTAGTCTGATTGAAACTTAAATGTTGAACTTAAACTCAAAAACGCAACGGTATAGGTTATATGTCAACCAACTGTCAATCGTTTTTTTTTTTTTTTACTTTGGCAAAGGAGTTAATCTGTAGAATGCTGTAATAAGCAACAAATCGTAACCAAAATTTTAAAAATCAATTATTTTTATATCTATGATCAAAATTATTTGATATATTTTTTATTTGAATATGGGACCTTAAACCTGCTTAAAATAAAAAAATAAAATTATTTTAAAAATCTTGCACATAGCCCATTATCACTTGCTCAATGGTGAAGGAAAACATCGTGATGAAACCCGCTTGTCCAAGAAAATTAATTTCCGAAAGACGAGCGGTCCACCAACCCGCATTGGGCGCGTGGTGGACTATGGCCTAAAAATCCCCTTCGTGTTTCGAAGGGAGGCCCGTGCCCTGAGGTGGGGACGTATATGGGCTGATGACGACCCAAAAGGAGGCATCAGCGGCCGCTGCTTGGATTTTGTACTTTTGTCGATAAAAATTAAGAAAAAGAACTTTTTGACATTTGCAATACAATATACAACTTTTACCTACTCTCTAGCAGCCAGCGCTTTCACGGAAGACGTCATAAACTGTCTTGCTGAAGACCCTCAAAAGTTACTTTTAAAATAGCTATTGTATTACTAAAAAATGTATATGTCGCCGGAAATTAATAAGAATCGTAAGTTGATCAATTTTCGAGGTAGTTTATCAACTATCGGCAAATCATACAGAATAGAATAGAATAGAAAAATCTTTATTTTATAGGACATTCAGGATGTCACTTAAAACAAGTCAAGATTACAATGAAATACATACAAACATACATTAAACGATTTAAATACATACACGTCAGTTGAAATGTATTATTTAACGCAATTTTAGCTAATTGATCAATTTACGCTGCCTGGCTGTAAGTTTATCAACTAACGATTTTGCCACACGTCAAATCATACGCGAATGGACTAATCGCTGCTCAGTGTAAATTTTTACGTTAAACTGACATCCGTAATATAATACACTGTTCTCTAATTGGTCGATGCGACAACCTCTTGAGGCAACCACAATCGAGTCGTTTCTGGCACTTCGCCGGCCACTGCTGCGGCACGCTCGCCGCGCTCGCTCGGCTCGTACGTTGAGGGTCGCAGTTCTAACCTAACCTAACCCAACCAACCCTTAGTAGGGTTAAAACGGTTAGAAACCCTAATTAGGGTTGGTTGGGTTCGGCTACTAACGGTTTGTTACTGTCGCAGTTCTAAGTGAGTCATTCAACCAATCAGCGAACACCTCGAGTTTTCAACCAATCAGCGTACACATCGCGTTCGTCGGATCATTTTACCGCGAGACGCTGTAAATTGATCAATTACCGGAAATGTATACGTTAAATAATACATTTCAACTGCCGTGTATGATTTTCCGATAGTTGATAAACTATCTCGAAAGTTGATCAACTTACTATTCTTACTATTTTCCGGTGACATATATAAAAAGTACCTATTTTAATTTATGTTTATTGAGCTGACTAGGTATGCGTCGGCTGGCTGCGGAAGCACGATGAAGGAATAACAAATATTAAGCAGGAAATACGTTTAATAGATTAACTTTTTTGTTAAACTTTTAATGTTAGCTTACAATTATATAAAAATTGTACAATATAAGCGGTAGTGCGCCTGCGATAGAACTCAGTTCGGTCTCTGTCATTCCAGCGAATGACAGCTAGAAGTGTTTAATTTCGAATTTAGATTTAGAATACCAAACTGAAGAGTAAAAATGTCGCAAAAAGAGAATGGAGAAGGAGGATAAAGACGAGGCGCATGCCGCAACATTACAGGTGCTTATAAAAAAAATGATTTGTCTCCCCCATGGCCCACAGCCTGTGTACGTCCTTGGTAGCTTGTTTAAAATAGTAATTGTTGATTGCAGGTCTGACAGTAGGGGACATCGACTCCGAGTGGACCGGCTCGGACCAGTCCCTGTTCCGAGCACTCCACAAAGTGTTCCCGTCCAACTACTGCGCCATCGCACAACTCATGCTGTCCAAGACTTGCCAGCAGGTATCTACAGAGGCCTGCGCATCAGGTTACCCCATTTTCGTTGCAAAACCGCTCTTATCGCAACAGCACAGAGTGCCCACGTGTGGTAACCTGATCTGCGGCTCTCCGTACAGTCTATATGAAGAAAGGAAAATCTTGTCTTCGTGTATTACGTGTAACATAATCACTACTCTTATGCATATAAATATCCGAATAGCTGAAGTTACAAATCACCCATCTTTTTTGTGGGCCCCCTACCGCCCCACTCTAGGCCTCCAGCGCCCACAAGGGGGCGTTA
The DNA here is from genome assembly GCA_949987775.1 of Aproaerema taeniolella. NCBI lineage: Eukaryota > Metazoa > Arthropoda > Insecta > Lepidoptera > Gelechiidae > Aproaerema > Aproaerema taeniolella. The sequence continues at coordinate 623,738 of OX465258.1, read as the reverse complement.
TCGCCCACTTTGGGAAAGGCTGGTCTAATGTGTCATGAGAGTACCTCTTGGTGTCAAATCTGATTTATGGTAGCTACATGACGTAGCACTATTTTCTTATCTTTACATGTTCCTAAACCCATTGTGCATAGGTTACATAACTGGATATATTCCAGGTGTACACGTACTGGATCCACACTGGCCAAGAAGAATGCGGCGTCGAAGCAGAACTCACTCCACCGAGGAAGAAGAAGAAGAAGCATCGCCTGTGGTCCGTGCACTGCAGGAAAATACAGCTGAAGAAGGACTCCGCCTCGCATCATGTGTATGTATTGTACAAGTGTTTGTGTATGTATTGTTTATGTATTAAAGAAGCATCGCCTGTGGTCCGTACAACTCACTTTCAAACTGAATAATTTTTACTTATTTATTTTTTATTTTTTTAAAGTTTACACTACAGCGTAATTAAAAATGTATAATTCTAATGAGTTACAAAATTACATACTTGAATTTTAGTGGGTTAGTACTTTTTAAATCAAATCGTTAAAACCAAGCCAGAGGCCATTGTGCGGTTTGAAAACTCTGACACCAGGCTTAGCCAAGTTCGCCACACACTTGACTATACCTACACGATAAGAAGAAGTTTTTTTTTCCTTTTGTACAGCGCATAATAATCCCTATCGGGGTAGGTAGAGCGTCAATTTTTTTTCATTTATTCTAGAATCACTTGACGCTACGTTTGCCAAATCATTCTGAGAGTTATCCTTTGGCGTTTACTTCAGTAGCGTAGTTAATAAAATAATATTCTTGGATAATCGATCTTTATTTGTAACTCAGTCTCAATAAGTATGCTTACAACTCTTTAGAGAGATAACACATAGATAAACTATTTGAAATATAAAATACTAGCATTCCGCTCGGGACTTCGTTTCCGTAAGAATTTGGAAAAATCATGTACCCTATGTCCATTCCGGATAATGTAGGATTCTAATGGTGAAAGAATTTCTCAAATCGGTCCAGTAGTTTCGGAGCCTATTCAATGCAAACAAACAATCAAATCTTTCCTCTTTATAATATGTATAGACAAGATAGTGGGTATACGCAGATAAAGCGACAGAGATAAAGCGTGTAGGCTGACTCACTCGCACATTATATAAAGATGTATCGTCTCAGCGCGCGGACGTCTGTGTATGTCACAATCCGATGTATCTCATCTAACTAAATACCTACACACTTAATTTCATTCTTGTGTCTGGTCTCCTTTACCTCTCATATTTCTATTTCTTTGTTTCTTTCTTTAGTTTAAAGCTAGCTACAAATATTTGCGCTGTAGCATGGTGCGGGTGACAGTTTCTGTAACGTTTCGTTTCACTCTTGAAAGTTGCCATGATTTACAAATTATGAGATAGTTTTTCAGTTATACCACATTCGTAATATATTAAATCATTAAATAACTGTAGTAAATTAAATTAAACACAACCAGAATGTTCTAATCTACAAATAAAATGTATTGGAAAGAAAAATTAAACAAAGTGTTTTGCGTATAACGTAACGATACATGTATTTAGTGATGGGATGCAGTGCTACGATCGATAGTCGATGTTTTTAAAATAAAAAACGTATATTGTGCGTAATTATATTTTTATTGTTAAGAAGTCTTTCATTATTTGAAACAACAGAACATTATATGGAAAAATCGATTTTATTCGTCTATACTCATTTCAGAGTCAGGAACATCTGAATTGTCACTAAATTCATCATTTTTATCGAATTTTTATCGAAAAAAATAATAATTTATTGCACAACGTGCATCCCTAGTCATGTAGTACTGACAGATGTCAACGTCATACAGGCAACTGTCACCCGCACCATGCTACAGCGCAAATAGTGTACTTGTTTTTATTTTTGGGAGCTGTTCTTTCTGTTCCTTCCTTTGCATGTTAGCTCAATTTGCTTGTAAACTATTTATCATTCTGTGTATACAATACACTCTTAAGGTTATAGCCTAGCTTAGATACTTGTGTACTAGATTGTAACAACACCTAATTGTTGTAACCTGTTGTGTATTCCAATAAAATAAAATAAATAATGGAGTGGGGTAAGATTGTCAGACTTTCGCCCACGAAGCACCAGAACCCTCACACCCCACGTATACTGCCTGTATCATCTATATGCCTTGGAAAAGTTGTCAGCTGGCGTATTATTATTGAGCATTATGTTTGTTTGAATCAGACACAACTACACGCCGTGCGACCACCCGAGCCAGCCGTGCGACAGCTCGTGCCCGTGCCTGCAGACACAAAACTTCTGTGAGAAGTTCTGCCAGTGCAGCAGTGACTGTGAGCTTATATTTATTTGTTGTTTATTCTAATAAAATAGCGTATTTATTGGTCATAAACAATAGAAGTAGGACCGAGCAATACATGCCGTATAAAAGGTTCAAGCCCTTTTTCATAGTTTTGTACATGTCATTCTGTTCATCTGGAAAAATGGTACTTATTATTTTTTACCATTGCCCCTCGAAAAAGGGTCCGTTATTTTTCAAAAACAGTTAATAAAACGCTGTTTATTTCACTGAGTGAATAAATAATAAAACATTTTGAATTTGGAACATGCGCGAATATACGGATTTAAGTAAGGAAACAAAAGAAAATGTGCAAGGAGGTTGCATACTCTCGCTATAAAAACGTACTAAAACTTGGCTGTATGTAATAACTGGCTGTATGGAATATGGCTCGGATAAAAATTTAAAATTTAGAATAAGGAATTCAGACAATTTTCTGTACAATTTTCATGCAATTAAAATTTTCTTTGTCTCAAATTCATAAAATGAGTTCGACATCCAGTGATGAAAGTGAACCTATCATTCCAGAGTCATTTCGCGTTAAAGCATACTGTCACAGAGTAATTATTTTATTGTTCTCGCAGTCAATGGTAAAAAGTAGAGTACCTAGCACGTGAAAAAAAAATTCATCTCGGCTCTTGTATCCCTCAAAAAGAATTCACCTTTTTTTCACTTGTTGAGTAATCTATTACTTTTAATTACCTAATTATTAATATGATTTTTGTATTCTGAATGTATTTAAAATCGGTCTAGCCGTTTGAGCGTGAAAGAGAGACAAACATCCAAACACAAATTTTCGCATTTATAATCTTAATAAGGATGGTTACGGATAGACCAGCTCCTATGAATTTTTGTGTCCAGGCCAGAACCGTTTCCCCGGCTGCCGCTGCAAGGCGCAGTGCAACACGAAGCAGTGCCCGTGCTACCTGGGCGTGCGCGAGTGCGACCCCGACCTGTGCGTGGCGTGCGGCGCCGACACCACCCCCCCGCATCCCGCGCACTCACACACCCCGCACGCCGAGCGGTGCAAGAACGTACAGGTGCAGCGGTACGTATACACACCACCCCCACACTACCTGGGCGTGCGCGAGTGCGACCCCGACCTGTGCGTGGCGTGCGGCGCCGACACCACCCCCCCGCATCCCGCGCACTCACACACCCCGCACGCCGAGCGGTGCAAGAACGTACAGGTGCAGCGGTACGTATACACACCACCCCCACACTACCTGGGCGTGCGCGAGTGCGACCCCGACCTGTGCGTGGCGTGCGGCGCCGACACCACCCCCCCGCATCCCGCGCACTCACACACCCCGCACGCCGAGCGGTGCAAGAACGTACAGGTGCAGCGGTACGTATACACACCACCCCCACACTACCTGGGCGTGCGCGAGTGCGACCCCGACCTGTGCGTGGCGTGCGGCGCCGACACCACCCCCCCGCATCCCGCGCACTCACACACCCCGCACGCCGAGCGGTGCAAGAACGTACAGGTGCAGCGGTACGTATACACACCACCCCCACACTACCTGGGCGTGCGCGAGTGCGACCCCGACCTGTGCGTGGCGTGCGGCGCCGACACCACCCCCCCGCATCCCGCGCACTCACACACCCCGCACGCCGAGCGGTGCAAGAACGTACAGGTGCAGCGGTACGTATACACACCACCCCCACACTACCTGGGCGTGCGCGAGTGCGACCCCGACCTGTGCGTGGCGTGCGGCGCCGACACCACCCCCCCGCATCCCGCGCACTCACACACCCCGCACGCCGAGCGGTGCAAGAACGTACAGGTGCAGCGGTACGTATACACACCACCCCCACACTACCTGGGCGTGCGCGAGTGCGACCCCGACCTGTGCGTGGCGTGCGGCGCCGACACCACCCCCCCGCATCCCGCGCACTCACACACCCCGCACGCCGAGCGGTGCAAGAACGTACAGGTGCAGCGGTACGTATACACACCACCCCCCCACACCCCATGCCACGTAATTGCAAGGCCTAAAAAATTCATGGAAAAATTAAGTTTTTTTAATATTTTAAGTTAAAATAAAAAATATTTAAAATTAAAGTTGTATTTGTATTGCTGTTTTATTTTCTAAACTAGGCTGCGTGCCACTGATGGCCTTTCGAACTAGCGGCGAGCGCAGATGGCTCTCAGCCCAACATCGTTCTTATTTGGACTTCCTGTACATTTAATATATTTTTGTCTTAGCTCAAAGGTTTTTGCCGTGTGGTGATCGGTTGAGAATAACACCACCTCATTTCATTCCGTGGGTGTCGTAAGAGGCAACTAAGGAAACACAAATGAGACCTGCCTCCTAGTAATTCATCCCAGGCAACGACAACTCAATTTGTTTTGAATCTGAGGTGTCGCCTACCTCACCGGCTCTTTAAAGGGCCATCTGGTTCGCGACCACCCTCCTACCGAAGTCCGACGCCAAACGGCTTGCTTTGTTCCGTCGGTGCGTAGGAGTACCAGTGCCTTATAGACATTTTCTGGGTTAACTCGCTCCATCGTCGACCTCACCTTGGTCAATATTGAGGTCAAGAGTTAACCCATCTTATAATAAAAGGTTTTTTAAGCGGTTCCGGTTCCATATTGAATCGCATAAAATTTAAAGTCCTAATTTTGTTTCGCATAACGATATTTTGTCATAACGATGAACTGATATAACAAAATATCTTGCATACACAGTTATGCGTAAAAAAATTAGGGGTTTTAATTTTATGTGAGTAAATATGCAACTCTTGTAACAGGGCCATAAAATTTAAAAAAAAAAAAAACAAATGTTCCAGAGGCCTGCATAAGCATCTCCTGCTGGCCCCGTCCGACGTGGCCGGCTGGGGGATATTCCTGAAGGAGGCGGCTCACAAGAACGAGTTCATATCGGAGTACTGCGGGGAGATCATCTCGCAGGACGAGGCCGACCGCCGCGGGAAGGTGTACGACAAGTACATGTGCTCCTTCCTCTTCAACCTCAACAATGGTGAGCGAGGCGGATATAAGTAACTAGATAGTAGCACAGAATAAATAATAGTACTAACGTACAGAAGTCTCACTCTCTAACAAAAGTCAACTTTAGGCATAAAAATTTGCCTACTATTGCAAGCGGCACAGACTTGCAAGAGAAATTGAAACTTATAGTCGGCCGCTAGCGTTCATATTCTATTGCGCACCGCCGACTCGATGCCGCGTTCGCAACGAGAGCTCAGGGTCAACACTTGCCGCCGATTTAGAGGTAAAATTATTATTGAAATTAATTAAGTAATTTACACTACTTATAAAATCAAGGGTAACTTTAGTAAGGAAGTGTAGTAAGTAAAAACACAAATCAACATAACCAACCACGTTATTTGATATCTAGCCTATTTACCTACTAACTACAGATACCTAAAGACTATTGTGATAGCAAAACGTGTTTCTGTCTGGTTTTAATATTGTTAGTAAGTAGATACACTTATTATTTTGTTCAACACGCTTGCGTTGCGGCTCACGCGCGCGGCGAGTATCAGCCCGCGCTCGCTGCATACTCAGTATGCCCGCCGCAAGAACATGCATAAACAAAGGAATGACACCCCCCATAGTAGTTTGTTTGGTTGTTTATTAGTAAATAAATGGGATTTCGTTTCATTTATGTCGCCGGAAAATTGTAAAAACCGTAATATCGAGCCAATAATAAAAAAAAGGTTAACTAGAAAACTTAATCTAGACAAGGGCACGGACATTAAATCTATGCATGCTAATAATAACACAGTATTAAAAAAAAGAACTATAAGGGCCGCCTGCTTTTTAAGGTTCAGTTGGGTTAGGTTGCATTAATATTATAAAAAGTCTGTCAATGTGACAAAAAATTGGCCAGTTCACAAAGTGTTCCTCTTTCACGCAAAAACTACTTTACGGATTTTGATGAAACTTTACAGTAATGTAGCTAAGCCATCAGAATAACACATAGGCATAAATTACATAGTTTTCCCAAATTCTCACGGAAACGAAGTCCTGGGTGAAAAATTAGATCTCTAGTAACTTGAATTTGTCCCATCAGATTTCGTGGTAGACGCGACGCGCAAGGGCAACAAGATCCGGTTCGCGAACCACTCCATCAACCCGAACTGCTACGCCAAGGTCATGATGGTCAACGGAGACCACCGCATCGGCATCTTCGCCAAGCGGGCCATTCAGCCGGGGGAGGAACTCTTCTTCGATTACAGGTAACAATCCAATCAATCCAGCTAAATAATTTAATCAATCAATTCAAAACACTAATTACACTGTGTGCTAATATAGAATAGAAAAGCTTTATTCAACTAACACATACAACAATAAAGATAACAAATTAAACTTAAAGTATGAATAACATTGTTACAACACGACGTAATGTGCTTAGTAAGAGAATGAGAAATTTCGCCGCTTGACTTGAAGGTACGATAGCTCAGTTAGTTAGAGCACCGGGAGATCTAACCCCAGGGTCGTGGGTTCAATCTCCATTCGCGCCGAACATTTTCTTTCCCTAAACATTGTTATTTAGTACAGAAATTCCAAAAAATAATTAAATAATGAATTTAAAAATTAAAAGAGAAAATAATAGCAATTTTTTATCATTATACATAGTCTCAAATGAAACAATTTTAGTGAATTATTAAAATAATAATAAACTTGATCCACTCATATAAAAAACAATGAAATGTCAATTTACAAAATTAAATGAAGAGTTAATCCATTCATCTATACATATTATAAAGAGGAAAGATTTGATTGTTTGTTTGTTTGTTTGCATTGAATAGCCTCCGAAAGTGCTGGACCGATTTGAAAAATTCTTTCACCATTAGAATCCTACATTATCCGTGATGGACATAGGGTACATGATTTTCCCGAATTCCTACGGGAACGAAGTCCCGAGCGGAATGCTAGTCAACCAATAAAATAATCTCAGTTAATTCATAATATATTCGAACAGGAAAGTGCTTCACCATCATAACGTTGAATATTCCTTGTGTGTAGAATTTTAAGATCTATTTTAGTTTGAAACTTCGCAGTGACAATGGAAAAATATATATTTACGAATCCATTTTTACAGTATTCAAGTTAAAACCAAAAAGTTAATACAGCCAAAACCTATGATAAGGCCCTTTCAAAATTCTCAATCGTTGTTTTATTATTTATCTCAAAATTCAGGGAACCAAAACTATGTATTCTTCTCTAACGCATTTTTATTTACGTTACAGATACGGCCCAACAGAACAACTGAAGTTTGTGGGCATCGAGAGGGAAATGGAATTCTTATGAGAACAGTCCAAACGGGCTGGTTCCACCTCGGAACCAACCACCAAGTGAATGGTCCTGGAGTTATAGGGACTGTTCTAACATCGATCAATGGACTCTGAGTTAGTGTTTATAAGGACATTTTAGTGTTGTTGTCTTATTATTATCAGCTATACTCTGTCAGATGGAAAGGCGAACGCCTTTACAAAATGAATGGGTTGGTATAACCTTTAAACCCTCGCGCGATGTTTGCACACCCGTGTGTGCAGGATTTGTATCGCACTCGACGTAAACAAGCGCGCGACGTAAATTTAGATACGTACATTTTGATATAGAGCAAAACCCCTCTTAAACGGAAAATCCTGTTTGTACTATACTGTAATACCCACTTCGTAGCGTGAAGACGTTCGACTTATTTAATGACAACCTTTTTCAATTGACTTTGTTGTACCGTATTTTTGACAAGGAATCATACTGTGCCTTTTTCATGTTTAGTGACCTATCTTTATAGTTACTGATTGTTTAGGTACTTATTAAGCGACGTTCTCAAATATCGAGAGAGAAGATAGCATAGCATAATGTTTTATTTACGAATCGCTCTAATAAAGCCGCGCGGTCTCTAATGTGGACTACAGTTTACTTTGTACTTAGTACCCTGTTGAAGTTCACGCCGATTTGCAGAATTATTGTGATGTCTAGGTAGCACGTAACAAGAATAATGTATTTATAACGGTATCAGTAAACTGGCTAAGTATAAATTGAAGAAATATTGTTTAACCTGGGGGTCACGACCCCCTTTAGTGATGCTTCGTGGTTACAAATCAAATAAGGTTTGTACGTAGCACTCTGTTGGATGTTTGTGACCATCCATTTTAGTCCTAAGTTAACATGGCACCTCGCTCTACTGAAACGTTGGAAAAAACTCAACAAAACAAAGAGCTAAGTGCCTTGTTCTGCCGGTTGTACTATTATAAATGACGTATGTACTACTGTTTTTTGATAATAATTTGATAATAAAAAGGAATTTGTCAAAAAAAATTTTTTTTTTGCCTCTAACCTAACCCCTATATCCTCCCCCCCTCCATCTCAGATTCGAGTGAGACAACACTCCAAGGAAGGGTTTCCTTAGAATAATCATGTTAATTTAATTACACATGTTTGAAGACGTCCGGTTTGGTCGAGTGGTAGTGGCGCTGCCTCTTGATCGACGGATCCTGGGTTCGATTCCCGGTCGGGGCAAATATTTGAGTGAAAAGCAGATGGTTGTTCTCGGGTCATAGGTGTTTGTGTCTTTGTGTATGTTATAATCGGAGCTTGGATCTCCTCATACACATGGCGTACCTACATTATGTGTGGAAGACAGTTTGAGAGCCTACCTACTACCACCGAGTGGATGGTCGTTGTCACGTTTCATAGGTTTCTACATCGGAATTCTTGACAGTAGATGATCTCTAAAGTTAATTTTACCCTCAAGTGATTGTTCTGCCCTGCCTACCCTGATATGAATGTAGAAAAATGAATGGATTTTTCATTATTAAGTTATAGCAACTCTAATAAAAATTAACAACCAGAAAGTCCAGAGACATTTGTCAATTTGACTTTGACATTCTTTTTTTTTATAGATATTCAAAACAAATGTCACAGGAGATCGGCGAAATATTTGAAAAATATTGCGAAATTATCTGATTTATCTCGCTATCATCGTTACGATTCATCACGCGGTTCAAATAAATCCAGATGCAGCGTAGACTTCAAACTTGGTGAGGAGTTCAGTGTTGTCGTCTTCATAGTTGATGTATTTTACATGGGGACGTAAAGATTTGTGGAAAATTGTTGAGGAATGTCTAGATCAGAAGCTTTGGACGAGGACAAGCCGTGCAGGGCTTGCTCTGACTTCAAGACATGGGCCAAGAAGCAGAGCAAAACAACGCTTGCAGGACAAGGCAAGGTGAGGTTATGTGTACATCAGCTGTTAAGTATAACCTAAAATAAATTTTGGATTTTAGTAACTACCTTGATACTGATTCTTCTTCTGTTTATTTGTTGTACATCAAGCAGAGGACGCTGCTACTTGGTAAACGGGAATCGGTAAAGTTGAGAATAAAAAATTGAGATAGTTTTTTTTTACAAGGCATGATTTTATCTAATTTCTTGTCTCAGCCTAACGCTTTTCTTGTTTCATTGCGTAATGCTGATGATAACTACCTTTAAAATCTAATGTAGCCTTACTAAACACATCAATGATTATTTTTACTACAGTAACACTAATTCTATATTTAACTAGATGTTTGTTTGGATAGCATGGTCAATATCTTGAAGCTTGTGAGACCGATCTCAGTGCTCCCTGCTCTTTCTAAAATATTTGAAAAGTTGTTGAATAAAAGACTACTTCAATATTTAGAAAAATACAAATTACTATCAAATCAACAATTTGGATTTAGAAGGGGCAGGTCCACTGAGGATGCTGTAACAGCGTTGAGTACACAATGTGCTGAACGTCTAGATGAACACAAAAAATGCATCACAGTGTTTCTAGATTTAAAAAAAGCGTTCGACACCGTCTCTCATCCCATCCTACTAACCAAACTAGAAAAAATGGGAGTCAGAGGAAAACCTCTTCTCTTGTTTAAAGATTACCTAAACAAAAGAAAACAGTGTGTTAAACTGGACACTTGTACAGGGGATTATGAGGATGTAAATTATGGAGTGCCTCAAGGTAGCGTCATTGGCCCTACTTTATTTCTCATATATATCAACGATTTGTGTGATATGCGCATTGATAATGCCAAGGTGTACTCATATGCTGATGATACGGCGATTGCTTTCTCAGGTGACTCTTGGCAACACGTTAAAATTGCTACTGAGAAAGGTTTAAGACGAGTGAATACTTGGTTACATAACAATATTCTGACATTAAACACCACAAAAACCAACTACATATGTTATACAATATATAATGACTCACAGCCAAGAAAGGATTTTAAGATCGTAATACACCACTGTAATAATACGCTGCCTTCTTCGAGCTGTGACTGTCCACTTATACAAAAAGTATCACAGACAAAATATCTTGGAGTTATCTTAGACCAACGATTGTCATGGTACCCACACCTTGAATACATTTCTGCTAAAATAAGAAAACTCTCCTGGATTTTTAAAACCTTGCGTCATGTGGTTCCGGGAATGGTTGCTCGACCGGGGCATGCCCCAAGAGATCTGCTGAGAGAGATATATCTCGCTCTCGTTCAATCAATTCTTGCATACTGTCTCCCGATATGGGGTGGTGCTGCGAAAACCAGATTTATTGAAATCGAAAGAGCTCAGCGCGGTCTACTTAAATTAATGAAATTTAAGAAACGAAGGTTTCCAACCAACAAAATTTACGAAATAACGCAATTATTCTCTGTGAGAAAATTATATGTTTTCCAAACTGTCCTGAAGAAGCACAGGGAATCCCAGTACGACCCTAACTTAGCTTCTAGACGTCGAAAAGATATAGCGATGATGGTGCCGCAAACTAATACGACTTTTGCTAGTAGACAGTACAGCAAGCGGTCCTGTAAACTGTATAATGCTATTAACAAGAAACTTAACATATATCCTAAAACATATATGGAATGTAAAAAATTACTTCACACTTGGCTAGAACCTCTGACATACGATGAACTTGAAGATATGTTGGAGTGGTAGTGGAAGCTGTTATGAACAGCTTCCGATCCCAAGACACAGTCGTAGGGCTACCTAACCTAACCTAACCTAACATAACATAGGATTAAAAGGGGATACACACAAACCCACGATACACACTTACACACACACATAAACATATACACCCACACACATTCACACCCACACACCTACACAGACACACACACACACACACACACACACACACACACACACGTCACTCATAGGTATTCTCAGTCACACCCTAATTGTTTTTTCTTTCTTTTTATTTAAATTATCATTAAGTACTTTACTGCCTGAACTCATGAACATTTTTAAATTAAGTTAAAAGCTGTTTATAAAAATTTAGTTTACTCACCTGATGTATGTGACACCTAAAGGAAGAGCGGTGCCTCCTAACACAAGTTTTAAAAAAACTTAAAAGGAGACTCCAGCCCCCGTATCAATAATGTAAACTGTTTTTTGGTCAAAATAAAGATTTTATTATTATTTATTATTATTAAGCTTTCCAAGCTAACGAAATCTGTATCTAATGTTTTCAGACACAACTTCCTAGTGACTGTCCCTTGGACCGGGATGAGCTGGGCAAAGCGACCTGGGGCTTCTTACATTCAATGGCGGAGTACTACCCCGACCAACCCACGATAAAACAACAGAGGGAGATAAGAGAGTTCTTTACATACTTCTCTCACTACTACCCCTGCGAGCCATGTGCTAAAGACTTTGAATCAGAGTAAGTTCTAATTAGGTTTCTCTAAAAATTATTTCTTGATCTTTGATATTTTAATCTTCACCTACTTTATAATTTTTCTGAGAAATTGATGACATCAGTTTTTCATAGTTCACCCTCTGTTTTCTTTTTACAGCATACTTTTAAATCCTCCCATTACTTCCTCGAGAACGGCATTGTCACGGTGGTTATGTGATAGACATAACACAGTGAACGAGAAACTTGGGAAACCGCAGTTTGACTGTAGCAAGGTGACAGAACGGTGGCGAGACGGCTGGAAAGATGGCTCTTGTGGCTAACCAGCTGAAAGCACAGGAGGAATGTTGCTGTGAGGATTGCCTCTAACTTGATTTCATAGCCTTGTAAGACAAATGTTAAAAGACTGGTTTAAGTTTTGAACTATACTTAGAAATCTTAGAATTGCATTTTTTATTAAATATATGATGGAAATAATAATTATATAAGTAACTTCATAAAAGTTAAATCTATTTTTAACTTTTTCTATCAAGAAGCATTGTATAAATTCAAAGCAGTGTCAAGCAGTCTCTATAACACTAAATACCTCAGAGGAAATTATACATACATATGCTTACGCCCATAATCCCTAACGGAGTAGGCAGAGCATCAGTGGTTCTAGAATCACTAGATGCCACGTTTGAGACAAATTGTGAGGGTTATCAGATGGTTCAAGTTGCATAACGGTGAGAAGTGGTCAGCCTTTCGCCCAATTATAAAGTAAAACCCTCGCATCCCTCTTACAGACTTTACTGTATACCTGGGAAGAGTAGGCAGCTGGCACATTCTAAGTTTTTCTTTTACTCCCAGTCCAACATGGAGGAAATTATGCTTCTTAGCAAAAGTTGGACATTGGTGAAAAATTGAATGTTTCATAAGAAAGTCAAAATTATAAGAAACAATCTACCTCTTGGTATTTTCATTTGGCAATATTTCGCCTGTGCTCTTTTAAGTTAAAGGGTTATTGGTAAGAGTTATTGCTTCGTAGCATATGGCCCCATAATGTGACATAGTATTAGAATATTTGCAATGGTGTTTACGTAGTTAGATTTTCTACTGTGTATTTGTACAGTGTTATTTTAATAAATAGTTATTTTTAGGCTTCATTTTTTATTTCGTATTATTCTATCACCTATCACACAGGTTTCTCACAATTTACTTTATGTGAAAAAGTAGGCAGTGCCAAAAAGTATTACACACTCATGACTGTCAGGGTTGGCAGTACGTCATGTGGATCACTTGACAACGACACATCTGACATTTATTCTAAGGATAATTAGATGGAACATGAGTAAAGTGGTCATAGGTTGTTAGTTTCGCCCACAATTCAGCAAAATCCTCTTGCGTCCCACTTATTGACTACTACATTGTGCCTGGGAAGAGTTGGTTATTTAAATTGTCTTTGTAGTTGGCATCGGACACATTCTAATAAGTTTATCATTCACTCCCAGTCTAGCATGGAATGCTTTGAAAATTTCATGGGTATGACCTATTAGGGTACACAAAAAAAAACTCATGTTATGGATTATATGATTTATTATCAACATTTATGCTTAAAATAAATTCTTTCATATAACTTAAGCAATAATATTTTTTCTTACATTGACTAGTTCAATTAATTTTATAACAGATAAAATTTGTGATTCAGCTAGAAGAGTTCTCGCATGATGCGACGATTTCTGAAAAGTAAAAATATAAATAAAATTATTTTTTAATAGTTTTATAAAAATAGTTGGGTTTAAGAAGTATCTGATAATTTGCCATGGCATGGCGTACAGAAGCCAGCGCATCAGTTAATTATACTAATTCATTGAAAAACCGTTCTTATCGCCACAGCACAGATTGTGTGCACCATAGTCCGGATGAGACACTGTTGAGTATCCGTCTTAGTGCTATAATGAATAAATGACTCACTGTCAAGTATCCGTCTGGGCGCCATAATGAATGAATTATTAACTTGTCGAGTATCCCTCTGAGCGCTATAATGATAGATAGATAGATAGATAATACGTTTATTCAATGACCAGCAACTTACATAAAACAAACAACTTCACACAATACACAAATATAAACAAAGAAAAAACATCAAGGGGAATCGTGATGTGAAACGCTGGTCAAGGAAGAGGTCCTGACTCAGCATAGTGTTGTGGTTGGAGCCACAACGCTGATATTCTGTCAGTGCCTTTAAAACTATACGCGCACTTCGTAGAACAAACAAAGAAAAACAGGAATGAATGATTCACTGTCGAGTATCAATCTGAGCGCTATTCAAATTCAAAACAGTTTTATTTCATAAAATATTCAGGATCTTACTTAAAATAAGACAAAATTACATTAAATACATACATATTTGTTCTTTTGACCCTACTGACTCTACGCCTATTCACAAAGGTGCAATCTTCCCCAGAGAAGAATAGGCAAAAAACTACGAGGTGCTGTTTTTAATCGCATTACTTTCTTATTGTCTAATTTTAACTAAATCTGAAATATTTCTAGGGCTGAGCAGTTAATTCCCATGGTTGCTTTTCTGATAGATAATCAGAAATTCTGTTTAACGAATGACTCATTGTCAAGTATCCCCCTGTGCGCTATAATGAGTGACTCACTATCGAGTATCCCCCTGAGCGCTATAATGAGTGACTCACTGTCGAGTATCCCCCTGAGCGCTATAATGAGAGACTCACTATCGAGTATCCCCCTGAGCGCTATAATGAGTGACTCACTGTCGAGTATCCCCCTGAGCGCTATAATGAGTGACTCACTATCGAGTATCCCCCTGAGTGCTATAATGAGTGACTCACTGTCGAGTATCCCCCTGAGCGCTATAATGAGTGACTCACTATCGAGTATCCCCCTGAGCGCTATAATGAGTGACTCACTGTCGAGTATCCCCCTGAGCGCTATAATGAGTGACTCACTATCGAGTATCCCCCTGAGTGCTATAATGAGTGACTCACTGTCGAGTATCCCCCTGAGCGCTATAATGAGTGACTCACTATCGAGTATCCCCCTGAGCGCTATAATGAGTGACTCACTGTCGAGTATCCCCCTGAGCGCTATAATGAGTGACTCACTATCGAGTATCCCCCTGAGTGCTATAATGAGTGACTCACTGTCGAGTATCCCCCTGAGCGCTATAATGAGTGACTCACTATCGAGTATCCCCCTGAGCGCTATAATGAGTGACTCACTGTCGAGTATTCCCCTGAGCGCTATAATGAGTGACTCACTATCGAGTATCCCCCTGAGCGCTATAATGAGTGACTCACTGTCGAGTATCCCCCTGAGCGCTATAATGAGTGACTCACTATCGAGTATCCCCCTGAGTGCTATAATGAGTGACTCACTGTCGAGTATCCCCCTGAGCGCTATAATGAGTGACTCACTATCGAGTATCCCCCTGAGCGCTATAATGAGTGACTCACTGTCGAGTATCCCCCTGAGCGCTATAATGAGTGACTCACTATCGAGTATCCCCCTGAGCGCTATAATGAGTGACTCACTGTCGAGTATCCCCCTGAGCGCTATAATGAGTGACTCACTGTCGAGTATCCCCCTGAGCGCTATAATGAGTGACTCACTGTCGAGTATCCCCCTGAGCGCTATAATGAGTGACTCACTATCGAGTATCCCCCTGAGCGCTATAATGAGTGACTCACTGTCGAGTATCCCCCTGAGCGCGGTGACAGCGGGCGCGTGCGGCAGGTCGGCCAGGAAGTCGTTGCCCGCGTCGCAGGCGCGCGCCAGCAGCGGCTCCAGCGGCAGGCGGCCCAGCAGCGGCACGCACAGCTCCGCGCACAGCTGGGCCGCGCCGCCGGTCGTCGCGGGGAATATCTCGCTGCGGGTCTGGAGGAGAACAAAAAATATTGAATTCAAACTTAGACCATACACACTATAGACTATAGACGGAGCCGGGAGGGTGCCCCTTTTATACTTGGGCCGTTACGAACGTGCGAACTGAGTCATAAACGTTTTTATCAGACCTCTCGCTCACACTTAGAGGCATATCGGAACTCTCGCTCGCACTGCTAGTGTTGTGTGTAACAATAAAAAGTAATGATTTATGGCTCAGTAATGATTATGGCTCCGCCCCGGGTGCCAAGCATCAAGGGGTGACAACGGAATACCAACTCAGTCGCCCAGATTAGTAGCCACTGGCGCATCTGCACGACCAGTGTTGCCAACTAGACTGATACGAAATGTGCTAAAGTGCTACTTAAAAAATGTCAAAAATATGCTCGTTTTTTTTAATGAGTTTTGTAATATTTGAGTGCTAAAATTAAATGCTAATTTAATTTAAAATAGTATTTGTCGTTTTATTTTGAGGGTGCTCAATAGAAAATCGCCCCGGGTGTCAAATCATGCTACGCCGCCACTGCGTAATATGCTTGATAAGGGGATGAGACGCCGCGTGACTTGAAGACACGATAGCTCAGTTGGTTACGGACCAGGACATCTAATTTTTGGAGTCGTGGCTTCAAGTCCCATTCGCGCCGAACATTTTTCTTTCCCTAATAATTATTTGTGAATGTTCCTCACGTTTTTAAAAATACAAAATTATAAAAACTTAGTTATACTTACCTAGAAGTTTCAAAGTCCTCTTTTATCTTAAAATTTGCGTAGGTTTTTTTGGCCGATCCATGGACCCCAATTTGGGTCCAAAAAAATTTAATTTTTTTAACTTGCTTGTAGACCGAGCTCCCGTAGCACGAAACCCTACCTCACGAGGTGGCAGCTCAGAAAGTGATAGATTAGATAATACAGCACTGGATTTTAGTAGTTTGCCATCGCATATCCTGGAAGAGTGATTTTTTTTTCTTGTATAGATCAGGTGGCAAGATGAAACTGATTCAGATCGATTGTCCTAGACGTGCCGTTCATGAATACATATGGTTGTCTGCATTCAGCCTGGCAGTTTTTCTATCCAAAACTGCCAGGTGTTGTTCTAGTCTAGTTCTTCCAGGATATGCGATGGCAAACTACTAAAATCCAGTGCTCCTAAGTAGTATTTATCAGTACATTACATTTCTGAGCTGCCACCTCGTGAGGTAGGGTTTCGTGCTACGGGAGCTCGTTCTATTGCTGTAATGGTGGTCCGCAGCGAAAAGTAGGTAATCTATGTAACCGTTGGTCCTGGAGGGTCCTAGAAGGATCTTCTATCCATTCCCGGCGAGAAAATGGGGGGGTCGTCAAATAGCAACATGTTCTACTAACCTGACAGTTCGGGCACACAAACAGCGACATGTTCTCGAGTACTCCAATAACGGGCACGCCCACTTTATTGCAGAACTGTATCTCTTTTCGTACATCTAGCAGCGCCACCTCTTGCGGGGTGGTCACCACCACCGCGCCGGTCAGACCGGCCTTGGACAGGTACTGCACTGACGATAGGTGCTCGTCTGATGTACCTGGGTTTAAGGAGGAAAATGTTAGCAAACATTGAGAATATTCATCCATGATCGGTCACACACACACGTGTACCTACAGACGCAAACACGATAAAGCAATCTTTGGTAACTTTGGGGCCGTCCATTAATCACGTGAGGCTCGAAAGGGGGGGGGAGGGTGTTTAGCAAAAATCACGAAACATCACAAGGGGGGTGGAGGGGTGTAGTAAGATATCCATGTGTATTTATTTTTTCGTCAAACGCGCGATTTCTAAACCAAAAAACGGGCGTGTAGTGTTATTCCAGTCAAAAACAACCTACAACATTTCTGTCTAGACATTTTTTAAATTAGATTTTACTTTGTATCTGTATTTAAAGACGATATTCTAAAAATTTTAAGATTCTTGAAGGTACTTAAAAATACACGTGATTTTGGGTGGGGGAGGGGGGTCAGTCTTAAACCTCGCCACGTAACACCAAGGGGGAGGGGGGTTGAAAAATGCTAAAAAAACATCACGTGATTAATGGACGGCTCCTTTGTAACTAGTTTTTCTCTTGCAGAATTTAATTGCATATTATTTATTTCTTTCTACACGTACTGTTTAACTGCAACTGAAGTTATCTGTATTAACTGTAGGGAAAGACAGGTTTCATTATCTAGTTTAGGCACCAGCGCTCCTCAAATAGTGTAGTAAAATACGTATGTAAATGTTTCTTCTTGTGATCGTGTTGCTTGCGCCGAAATATTCGATTATCATTTAAAACGAATATCGTGATAGGAACCTGTTATAAAATGTTTCAAACTTAATGTAAATTAGCTCACTAAACTGACCGAACAGCTTCCCCAAAGGCTGAGATCGAAAAATATATCGAAAAACAAAAATGATTACCTGGCGGAGTATCAATCAGCAAGTAGTCCAGATCCCCCCAGTCCACTTCACTGAGGAACTGTTTGATCATACCTGGAATTGTAAAATCGATACAGAAAAATCCATGCATCTGACTGCTATAGCATGTTCAGGAAGAGTGGGTATCTGGCACATTTTGTTTAACCCCCGACGAAAAAAGAAACGTGCTATAAGTTTGAGGTGTGTATCTGTATGTAGGTATGTGTATCTGAATGTCTATC
The DNA here is from genome assembly GCA_949987775.1 of Aproaerema taeniolella. Lineage (NCBI taxonomy): Eukaryota > Metazoa > Arthropoda > Insecta > Lepidoptera > Gelechiidae > Aproaerema > Aproaerema taeniolella. The sequence goes on along the minus strand of OX465258.1, from coordinate 605,207 downwards.
TGTGGCATCGTAACTCCTAAACGAATAGATCGATTTCGTTTCGGTTTTTGTTTGAACGCTGATGTAATCAAGACGGTTCTTAGCATATTAGATCAAAATTGGTTCAGGCGTTCAAGGCGACTACAGCACCTACATTACGATTTTATGATGCGTAGATAAGCATGACGCACTGCATTAAATCGAAGAAAAAAATACTACGGTAATATTCAGGACATAAACTAGATAAGTAGTTTGCTGAAAACATGATTCAGCACTTTTGGTTCGATAGAAAAAGCTCACAAAGTCACCTCTAAATACCAATATTGTGTATCTTTTAAGCTGTAAAAAAGATAGTAAAATGCGCACAGGAACTTGAATTTGCTATCAAAATGTTCGTGATTGAACACTCTCGATAAGTAGTTAACGCATTTTTCGATTTAAGCTGTTACCTTTCCATAAATCTCATTTTTCTAACTTTCTAACATGTTTTTACGCACGCACACTTTCATAGTCCGTAAACTTCGTGTATCGACACTGTTCGCACTGCCGGCCCAGGCCTGTTGAGAGACGGAGATGACACTATTCCTATTTGTGCTGCCTTTATCGGGTGCTGTAGTCGCCTTAACAGTTATAAGCAATAGAATATGGGGGTGATCCATTTTTTTAAATTTTAGAGTTATTTTCTTTCACATTCAACCTTATCACTTATATTTGAAAAATAAAAATGTATAAGCTTTCTTACCGTTCTTTTTGGGTCCCCTCCATATGACGGCGTCGTCAGGGCTGCCCAGTAAAAACCCGATTGACATCAGTGATAGGTTGTCTCTCACATACTGAGAAAAACGAGTGAAACTTACAAAACATATTATATAGGCTGTACTCTATCTTAGGCGCTGTCTATACACAAGCGATGTGGCGCGACGACGCAACTCTATCAAAGCAATGTAAAATCAATAATAATAGCTACAGGGTTTTTTTTGTCCGTCCCTCCGTCTAGGCGGCGGATGTTTCTTCGTGCTTTTATTTTCGGCAGAAAAACCTTTACTCCGTGGCTGTTATGATTCATTTTGACGGCCGGTTTGGTCGAGTGGTAGTGACGCTGCCTCTTGATGGGCGGGTCCTGGGTTCGATCCCCAGTCGGGGCAAACATTTGTGTGAAAAGCAGATGTTTGTTCTCGGGTCATGGGTGTTTGTGTTTGTCTTTATGTTTGTTCCGAGGGACCCACGACACAAGGGAAAACCTTAGTGTGGGCCTTTGATTGTGTAGCGTTTATTTATTTATTTTATTTTACATTGCTTTGATCGTCGCGTCGCCGAGTCACGTCGCTTCTGTATAAATCAGCGCTTTACGCGGATGCGGAACTTTACCAGAAAGCGCTCTACATCCAGGCAGACATTCGTTTTACATAAAAATGTACAGACAGCAGCACTTTGACTTTGACCGTTTGCACTATGAAAGCTGGCGCTATTCTGAGCGAAATAAGGGCGAATAACTTTATCGTCAAGTATACTGGGTGAAAAAGAACCTCCTAGCTATATTCAAAATCCTGAACCAGTATCACTCAAAGAACACATTTATGAAAAAAAAATATATTTTTTTTATTTTTTCAATGGGAATAGATCATTTTTTGCCTAAACGTAGACATTACTCCTACACCAGGCACGCGAGGGGTGCGGTACTGGTTCAGGATTTTCAATAAAGCTAGGAGGTTCTTTTTCAACCTGTATATCGGGATCTTGACTAACCCTGGTGTCAGTTTTGAAACCGCCAAGTAGCCTCAGACTTGGTTTAACGACTGTATTTAATCAATGTAGTGCTGCGAAGCACGGAAACCCTCGTAATAATTTGCCATTATGGTTAGGTCACCCATCAGGTTCCCTGCCTCTGTGTTCGGTGCTTAACCTCACTGAGCGGTTGAAATCAGCGAGCGGCACTAGGCTACAAGCGTACACATGGCAGCCTGATGTGTTGCCATGTGTACTAAGAAAAAGAGTAAAGTACTCACGACGGGCGACCACCCCGAGCCCGAGTTGTGCACCTGCTCGCCGCGCACGCCCAGCACTCGCGGCTGGCTCGGACCGCAGATGTCCGCGTCCAGAATACCCACCTGCAATACCAGAATAACATCTTTACTACTTATCTATACTAATTTGTTCTGCAGAAAAGGGCTGTTCGCGCGATTTATCTAATGAGACCTAGAATGACTCTTAGACAAATATTCAAAGAAATAGATATTCTGACTTTTGCATCCCAATATATATGTGACAATCTTTTATATGTGAAAGAAATGAACATTTGTTTAAGAAAAATGGCGATAGGCACAATGTAAATACTAGGACCAAGCATAAACTGGATGTACTAGACAGTCATCTCCACAAGGTCACGAACTCTTTTATGGGTCAATGTATACGTTTCTATAATAAGATTCCCATGTGCATTCAAAATTTACCTTTAGACAAATTTAAGACAGTAATTAAACAAAAACTTTGCAAAAAGGGCTATTACAAAATTTCTGATTACCTAACTGACAAGCAGCCATGGGAATGAACTGCTCAGCTCTAGAGTTATTTCAGAATTAGTTAAAATTAGAAAATAAGAAAATTTGTAATGCTATTAAAAAGAGCACCCTCAGAGTTTCTTGCCTGTTCTTCTCTGGGGAAGACTGCACCTTTGCGAATAGGCGTAGAGTCAATAGAACAAATACGTATGTATGTATTTAAATCCTTTAATGTTTATTTGTATGCATTTCATGTAATCTTGACTTGTTTTAAGTGGCATCCTGAATGTCCTATAAAATAAAGATTTTTTCTATTCTATTCTAATATTTGTATTTTTGTATGTAACGAATAGGCTCCGAAACTACTGGCCCGATTTGAAAAATTCTTTCCCCAAGAATCCTACATTATCCCTGAGTAACATAAAAGCTACGGAACATAGATAGGCAGGTAATACATTATGTCGATGAGTAATAGGCAAGAGAAAGAGATCGATCGCCGCATCAAAAAAGCCTGGAAGAGCTTCTGATCAATGAAGCACTGAAGGAGAAACTCCCCCTCTGTTTAAAACGCAAACTCATCGACATGTGCATCCTGCCTATCCTAATTTATGGTGCCCAAACCATAAATTGGGATGATTTATGTCCAATAAACAGAGTGTCAGAATTCGAAACTCAAGGTTTGCCAACGCGCGATGGAACGTAGCAATCTTGGGTGTCAGATTGATAGATAAACTCAGAAACACTGACTTCCGTGGAACAGTAAGGTTTCCACGGAAGTCAGTGTTCTGATGACGATTTCGGAGCACTAAGATGTTATGACCCCATTTACGAAAGAATTTTATCTAGATAACATTTGTGTAGAAACAAATGTTCATTCTCAGGTCTGGGGGTTCGTGCGTGTCCTTCTTCGTTTATTGTCTCAAGGAACTCACGATACAATAATCAAAGGCTCCTGGGTTCGATTCCCAGTCGGGGCAAACGATTGTAAAAAGTCTCGGGTGTGGGTGTTCATGGAAAAACCTTAATTTGTGTATGGAGTTTTCTTTTTTAACGTGAAAGCTGGTAAGAATATATTAGGTACCACTACGGGACAAAGTTGACCCCACCTTGACCCCATGTCGATTCACGAAACGAACTTACACCAAACCTTAATATTCGTTCTATCGAGCGACATTTACGTAACCCACACAATAAAATTTACACACGCATCCGCTTGGGTCATAATACCTGCAATACCTGACCTATATCCAAGGGAACAAGGAAGGCTGTACCATGCAGTACCATCGCGCCTTTAAAAATGGCTGCATGGAGAAATTCTTTTGCCTGCCGAATGCGGGATCGATACACGTGCTGCCTGTGTTTTGTTTTTGAATTCGAATTTCAAAATTCGTTCGTAAATGGAATTTGGAAGTGGTTACGAAAGACGGTCGAGATATAATAGGGTAACGTGATAGCTTATTGTTAGAACGTTTGTTCATTCAGTACTTAGTTTACAAAATATTGCACTTTTTGTAGCTTGGTGTAACTCAGTTACGAGCAAGTAAGCTTGATATTTTGAGGGCATTCCATGGGGGCTGTATGACGCTATTTTATAAATACTTCCGGTTTGGTCGAGTGGTAGTGACGCTGCCTCTTGATCGGCGGGTCCTGGGTTCGATCCCCAGTCGGGGCAAACATTTGTGTAAAAAGCAGATGTTTGTTCTCGGGTCATGGGTGTTTGTGTTTGTCTTTGTGTGTTCCAAGGGACCCACGACACAAGGGAAAACCTTAGTGTGGGCCTTTGAGTGTGTAGCGTTTATTTATTTATTTTAGTTTATTTACTTCGGATGAGTATATTTACAGTACTTTTAAGTAATGGCTTCAAGATTAAGAGGTAATTTTGTGATAAACGAGTCACGTGCTGGACTAAAGTTGACCTTTTTGAACTACTTTTTAGGTTTTTTGTATTACTCTTCTTACGTGCATCAGAACGGTATCATTACTAGCTCAGCGACATGCTTAAGAGAATTGAAATAGCACGTCATCTCCTTTCAATGAGGGTTTGTATAGTCATTGACTGTTTAAGTTGACCTTGTTAGAACACTACGGTTTAAATATCCTTACTAATATTCTAAACGCGAAAGTTTGTATGTTTGTTACTTTTTCACGCTGTAATGGCTGGACCAATTTCTATAAAATTTGGTACGGAGGTAGCTGACACCCTAAATTATTGTAAGCTACATAATTTTCCCAAATTCCCCCGGGAACGAAGTTCCGGAGAAAAAGCTAGTAATACTATACTTTTTTCTCATATAAGTAGGTACTGTATTAAAAATAATATGCTGTCGAGTGTACAATACATTGAGTAGTAGTAACTTCAAATTGTTGTCAAATTATTCATTTGTGAGGCTTTTGTACAGTATTTTAATCAGTGTAAGAAGCCATGCCTTGCTCTCGCACAATACACTGTTTCACTGAATGCATCACTTGTGAGACTTCATTATTGTAACTTTCCATACTTTTCTTTTTGTTTTTAGATGTAAATTGCGTATTTTTGGAAAATTCCACTAGCATTCTAGAGACATTTCTCTATAGAATTACCTGTGTCACTTCACTGAAGACATAATTGGAATTTCCCAAGGTATTTTTTGGGTGAGCTTGCAACATCCTCGACCACATCTTCGCCCCTGGACTAGATTGTGGTCAAGAGCAAACCCATTAATTATAAAAAAACCTCTTACAGTTATTGTTTAGAGATGTAACAAAAAGTAAAAAACTTCAAAGAGGTGATGAAAGACTCGACCATTAATTTTCATTAAACTTTTTTATACTTACATGTGTTTATATTGAAACTCAATACTCAATAGTTTATTAATAATTTCAATATAATATTAATAAAGTCACCTACTTAAAGAGCACAGTCCAAATTTTAATTTAATAGTTACTTCTTTGCCTCTGAGCTAGAATTTCGTCAAAAGCGAACACATTATTAATTTTAAAAAATGTTATTGGAAATGTGTAAACATATCTGAATTTGTTTTTTAACCAATTCATAAAAATAGAGTTTAAAAACTTGCTCTCTTTTCCTTTACTGATTCCAAAGTCTATACTAAAAAAACTAAAGGACAACTTTGATTATATGACAAGCATTGTCTTGCATCGGAATAATCCACACCCATACCAATTCATACCCTGAATACTACTCGTACCTCAGTAGTTTGCAAAAAAAAAAAATACCATAGTTCTATTATGTATTTCATTATTAACTTTTACGTTTATCATTATCAGGAAATGATGTTCATTTCTACATTTGAAGTCAGTTAAAAATCGAGGTCCATCAAGAGATGACAACCCAAAGCCTTCTTAACCCTTTTTTTCCCCAAATTGAATAAACACTTCCAGATAACCATTGATATCTAGAAGTGTTTATTCAATTTGATAATACCATAGATAAAAATATTGATTTATGGCAGTTGTCCTGAATTAATAAAAGCAATAATTAAAATGTGGCATAAAGAGGTTCTAAACCAGTGGTGCTCTGCCTACCCTGTATGGAATTACAGGCATGAGCATATGTAATGAAATGTAGAAATTAAAACTTACATTAATGTCAGCATTCCTAGCAGCGAGTCCGTGCCCCAGCAGTGAGGTAACAGTGCTCTTGCCCACGCCGCCCTTCCCCGACAGGATTAGTATCTTGTACTTCACATTTGACAACCTCTCTTTGATTATTTCTATCGCTGGATCAGGCATCGATGCCGCTCCTTTTTGAAAATTAAACAAAAATATGTAGTTAAAATGCATTCCTTCAAAATAGAGTCAAAGAATACTACCTGTCCCAACTGTAATGAGCAAATTATATATTATGTGTATGATTTATTATATTCTTTATATATATTATATATGTTAGTACAGGGCTTCCCAAACTTATTCGTACTGTGACGCCCTTGGGACTTTGTTATTTTTTGCGACGCCCCTCAACCCAGCCTAGTAACAGGTTATCAGAAAAACACTATTTGAACATTTATAATTTATACTAGCTTTCCGGAAAATATTTCTCAAAGTGTACGCTTAATGATAACAAGTGTTGTGTAAACATAATTTTTAAAGAGGGATCGAGGATTTCTAATGATTTTTCTCGTAGAATACTCGGTCGCATCGACACGCGACGCCCCTGGGACATGGCCGCGACGCCCCAGGGCGTCGCGACGCACAGTTAGGGAAGCCCTGTGTTAGTATATAAATATTATTTTTATTTAATTATATTTAAGTATTAATAATATAAGCCCTTCTCTTATTTGGTATTTTCTTACGTTGTGCGCAATTCTCTCCTTCCGTCTCGTACACTATTTCTCACCAATTAGGTTGGCTGGAAGAGATCTCTTCTAGAAATAAGCTCGCCTTTGTACACTATTTTTTATGTAAAATTTTTCCTAGTGTGTTTGTGCAATAAAGAAAAATACGTGAAAGTAATAAAATTGCATGAGCTTTTTGTAAAGATTATCATTTTCTAGAAATATTTTGGTTACTTCTATATTGTTTGTCTAAGTTTTTAAGAACTGCATCAGTAGAAACACAAGTACTCTTTTGAAATTATCTATACTTATATTATACTAACTATAATATAATATAGAAAGATTTGATTGTTTGTTTGTTTGCATTGAATAAGCTCCGAAACTACTGAACCGATTTGAAAAATTCTTTCACCATTAGAATCCTACATTAACCGTGATGGACATAGGGTACATGATTTTCCCGAATTCCCACGGGAACGAAGTCCCGGGCGGAAAACTAGTGTCAAGATAAAGCAACTTGTTGGAAATGCTTCTTAGTAATTTTAAAACATACCAGAAGCACAAATGTTCTGGTTCGGACACCCGGCACAGGCAGAGACTTTTCCGGCATCTTCGCTCTGTGTTCCTGGACAATCTAAACAAAAAAAATCACGATTTTACTAAGTATAAACTAAACTTGCTTTTAGAACCTTTTTATTTATTTAATTGTCATCATACACACTCATATAATATAAATAAAACATGTCCCAAAACATATAAAATAATCCGGTCAGTGGGTCATGTTAGGGGCGGCCCTCTGACCCTATGCTATGCTCTAAATAATTTTTATATGAAAAGATAAGCATCTTTTATGTAGTTTAGAACCTTGCAATAAAGATAATCCTAAAAATTATACTTACGCTCTGGGGCGTTATCTGGAACGTTGCTCATGATTTTTATTCACATTTACACAACACGAAAATCTGTATTAATTTTAATAGTGCAATAGTTGATAATACAAAATTAATAAAAATAAAAATGAACAATCAGCATTATCATTCCGCTGTCACTAATGTCAAGAATGTCACATCACATTATTTTCAGGTTGGCAGCATTGTAGTGCTGTGTTTATTTTACGAAAATTATAAACTTATCAAAATTCAATACATAACAAAAAATAGATAAGTATGTATTGATTTCACAAATAACAGAAAATACATTGACTAAGAATAAAGATTCGATGATTGTACGTACTTCATTGATCAAACATTCGAAAATATTTCTATTAAGGTTTTGCAGTTTTTCTCACTCTTTTCTACTAATTGTGTTAAAACATTTTAAAAAAAGATGAAATTCGTAATGTTGCCGGACATGGATTTCAGTCACTCATTTTCAATTTTGAAAATTGATTTTCTCAAGGCCATGATTTTTTTTATACCTAATAAAATTTAGATTATTCCTAAATTGACCTGATAAAACATCTCCAAAATGGCGAAGGAAGTGACTATGTGCACGGTAAAATGGATTCTATAATTTCAGACTTTATCGAACTGTATTTGTTACACCACCTAGGTAGGTGGTGTACCCACATTACATCATGGAATTCATGCAGGGCCGGTCCAAAGTGTCAAGCTTGACGTGCTCTTGAGTGTACACAGCCCTTGCATCCTAGTTAGGTAGACCGGCAGCAGTTTCTGTTGGTTAGATCCAGACAAATCTCTCTGCACCCTAACATGATCCTCTGACCAACTTCATCAACTCTTCAACTTAGTCGATTCGTTTGTTTGTCCGTCGTGATTTGATGCACATAAAAGCAGAACGGTTTAAAGTCCACAGTGTCAACCTTTACGAGCTTTTGAGTAAGTACAGCACAAGCACAGTAGCATACAAATGTAGATTCCAGCTCGTGCCGAAAGGCGTATAGCATAGGACATAATATTAGGGGACCTATTCCTGTAGAGTCTAGCAAGACGATATGCCTACCTATGACTTTGAAATATATCGGTTGGTATATCTGTCGGTTGCAAACTACAGAAATAGATTCATCCTTATTGTAAAATATTATGTTCCACTAGCTCCTGCAGCTCTTCAGCTGTATCGCTTTGTGATGTGCTCAATTTAATGAGCGCATCACGGAGTGATGGGGTTGAGGAGTTTTCAGTTATTTTATTATTTTTAAGTGGCTTCCACTGAGGCTGGCATAGACACGTATGTGATCTAAAGCCTCTTTTTCTTTTGTTAAATCAGATTAAAAAAAATATTATATTGATGATAACTTTCTCTCTTAGCAACTCCAACAATGGAGCCCCGTGAAAGAGACGGCAGGCACCCCGGCGCCTCCGCCGGCGCTCGGGTACTGCTACTACACGCCCAAGAAGCACCCCTGGCGGCCCATCATGGGATACGAGGAAATAGAAGTCACACCCATGTGAGTATGAGGCATCGGTTCGCTCTATAATGGCTAATGACGCTGCATATCTGAATCGACGGTTCCTATGTTCGATTCCGCAAACATTCGTGTAAAAAGCAGACGTTTGTTCTCGGTTCAGGGTGATCGACTTTTCGTGTCCGCCTTTGTATGTGTCCCACTATACTACATACGCTCACCCTAACGGGGTAGGCAGAGAAATTGTGGTTCTTGCGAACTACTACTTGGTGCCACTATACTTACATACGGGAATAAAAACCTTTACTTACGTTTTAGGTTTTTTTTGTTATTGATTGGTGTCGATGTCGTGCGAAAGTATGTTTGTTTGTCATTTCTTCACGTCAAAACGTGAGGATAGTTTTCCAAGCGGACGAAGTTTTCAAACCGCCAAATGGCCTTCGATTGACTGTAGTCAATCGGCAACAGCTGTGACCGACAGCTTAACGTGCCCTTCGAGGCATGGAAACGCTGTGATAAATTACCACTTTGGTCACCCATCAGGTTTGCTTAACCTAATCGGTTGAGATCACCGAGCTGCAAATCCAGTCGCTAAAAATACGAAGAATCCCTTTTCATTCCCAGGCCCTCCCAACCGATAACAAACACCATGGTAGACCCGTGCTTCACCCCAGCTGGCATGGCGGCTGAACCGCTCCGCTTCCCCAACCTGGTAACCGGGTTCGACCGGAGCCCGGAGCACGCGGCGCGAGCTGCCCTCTACACAAGATACACACAGTACGAGTGGAACCAGAACAGCATCAAGAATTATAACGAGTCAGACGCGAAAAGGAACTTCTCGGAGCGTGTGAGGGCCGACATTATGAGGGTTATCAGGTGATTATTGTTACATTATTACGAGAATATGTTAGTTGTAAGTATGGTAACCACACTGCAACACATTAACGTCGCCCTTATTTTTTTCACATTACTGACTTTGGCTTTTGTAGTGCAAACGGTCAAAGTCAAAATGCTGCGTAAAAGTTCTGTACATTTTTATGTAATACGGATGTTTAGCTGGATTCAGAACGCTTTCTTTCGTAGTGCACTTGTGTAACCTGACTTGGTGCTGTCTGTACATATGAAACGACATCTACGTCTATAATTACTATGAAGTCGAATCTTGATCAGATAGGAAGTACCTACTTGGAAAACTAGGCTTTTAATAACGTTAGAGGATTTCCTAACTTTATATTCTTGTGTATAAACTTGATGCCATACATCGGAAAAGCTCCCTCCACTGAAAATGATTTAAGTACGCTTAAGTGCTCGTACTATTTTTATAACGGTGTCATCGACTCAAAAGAAAACCAAGAGACTCATGCTGAAAAAAGGACTAAGTACTTAGTTATAAACATTGAATTTTAATAAAAGTATTTTGTAGCTGTAGGAGGTCTTGCCTTACGTTACGAACTTCGAATTCAACTATATTATGTATAGACGGCCGCAACTCAGGTTACCACACGCGTGCACTCTGTGTTGTTGTGATAAGGAGTAACCTGATGCGCTGGCCTCTGTACTTAATATTTATAACTAGTTAAAAATATACCTTCGATACAAAAAAAGAGAGGTGTTATAAAGTTTCACCGCTGTGTGTCTGAAAAGGGTGAACCGATTTGGTTGCGGTTTTTTTAATTTAAAAGCAGGTTTTCTATCAGTGGTTCCTTAAATTGGTTAGCAGAGAACAGTAGTTTCCGAGAATTCATTAAACATGTTTCATCAAAATTGGTTCAGCTGTTTAAAAGTAGGTATAAACGATGAATGTCGCGGGTGGTACAATTTTATTTTATTTAGAGTTATTCCAAGGAAGACATATATTTTTTTAGGGAAACCGACGAGGTGGGTGCACACGGGCAAAGGGACGCCGGCAGAAGAATTGGAGAACGAATCACAGACACTACCTTTTGGAGGAATGAGGTAAGGAGTTTTTTTTAGCAAGTGGTTGTTTATACATAACACTAAGGCCCGTATTACAGAAGGAGATTCAAGTCTTGATCGATTCTTAAGTATTGATTGTCTTTTTCTCTCACTAATCAGTATGAGAAAGACACTGCTACTCAAGTACCTATAGCTCAGAGTCTGAGTCATGTTCTACGGACCTAAGTGAGCCTTTTGACTCTACGCGTGCTCTTTGGCGTAGTGTCCAATAACACTGTAACACACTCAATTGCTAAGGTTTCTCTGGTAATATGGGTCCTTTGAGACACAAACACCCCTAGCCCAAAAAACAACTTATGCATTTCACACAAATGTTTGCCCCCGACCAGCGGGAACCGTCAATTTTGAATATAACGTATTTTATGGGAAGATGGTCGGAAATGTAACAAGTCCATGGTTAGTGCCAGGCTTATACTGTATATGAAAGAAAATACATTTCAAAGGACACCCATTTCAAAAGAATATAAATGAAATACACACTACACAGCTATCAAAAATAAATGTAAATAGTTTTGCGAAATTCTGATGACATTTTAGGAATCACTGTTCTAGATAGTTATTGTTCTCTTTAGACAATCAATTTGGTTTTTTTTCTTTTGTATGTGGTCTGTATTACTAATGTTTGTCGTGGTACAGGTGGCTATAGAGATGGAGCGGCTGGTGTCGACGTGCGAGAAGCTGAACGACACGCGGCGGCAGCTCGAGCGAGCCATCGCCGGCATCGAGGGGCCGCTGCACATCGTGCAGGAGTGTCTCTACCACCGGGAGAAGCGGCAAGGTATGGGTTACTGGTCTACTTACGGGACAATCCTCTGAACCTACACCTAACAATAATGGGCTTAAAAAGTGATCCAGAATGCGACAAGGAGGAAACAAGTCTACACTTCCTGACTGAGTGTCCAACGTACGTGCAGGTAAGATGGGAGACCATAGGCATAGATGAGACAGAAAAAGACCAAATACGATTAGCATGAAGGATAAAGCAGGGTTTGCAAAAGCTTCTGGGAGGTTTTAAAGAGGTGAAACTGTCAGCGCAGAGGTAAAACTAATGCGCTGTTATGGGGAATTGGGTGAAATGGTCCCAAATAAGTGGACTGATCACCCGCCTGTGCCTGACGGGCGTTTCACGGTGTAAATAATGTTTTTTAAAGCATATAATATTAAAAAGAAAACTTTTTTTGAAGTTATAATTTTAAGGTACAGACCTTTTGGAGGAATGAGGTACTTATATATGATAAAGTAGCTACTTATTAAAATATTGCAGGGTTGGAACAAGTGCACGACACTGTGGAGCAGTCTCTACTCAAAGAGGTCTCAACCCTCAGAGAATGTCAGGAGAAATTCAAGAATATGTTGGACAAGGTACAGTCGATACCCTCAATTAGGTTCTTATAAAAAAAAAAATTACACACACTCAAAGCTAGCCGGTTCCATCTGCCCGCAACTTCCGTGCATTTTACAGAGAAATTTAAAAAAATTTGTAAAACTTGACGAAAAACAAACTTGATTTCTGTTGGAAATCTTTTTTATTTTCAGCTGAGGCGGTTGTTTTCCCTCACTTTTAGTTTTATAAGAACACCCTATTGCTTCATATAGTTGTTTCAATGTGATAGGTCATTTAGTTTAAAAGTTATACCGTTTTGTTTATACGGGAGGCACAGTAACAAATAAGAATTTTAAAAATGCCATAAAAAATATTTTATTAATTTAGATTTTTTTAAGTAGGTATTTTTCCCTTCGATAAAATGAAGCATAGTTTCCCTCATTTTAATATGTGCACATTATAGAGACTCACTGTATAGGTAGGTAGATACATTTTGTTGTTTTCGTTAGCCACTCACACTAAGATTAGCAATTTTGAAAAACCATACAATGTTTCATCAGGAATCGGATACAGGCTTACATCAGTTGTTTTTCAACTGCCTGCCTAAATTATAAATAATACTAATAATATTTTTGCATATATTTCAGGTTCGAGCGCAGTCCAAGGCGTGTCGCGCGACGCAGCACGAGCTGGAGACCGACATGCGCAACAAGGAGTACGCGCTCGGGATCGACTCCATGTGCCACCAGCTCAACAACTTCTCCAAGGTATGACCATGTGCCAGCAGCTCAACAACTTCTCCAAGGTATGACCATGTGCCACCAGCTCAACAACTTCTCCAAGGTATGACCATGTGCCACCAGCTCAACAACTTCTCCAAGGTATGACCATGTGCCAGCAGCTCAACAACTTCTCCAAGGTATGACCATGTGCCACCAGCTCAACAACTTCTCCAAGGTATGACCATGTGCCAGCAGCTCAACAACTTCTCCAAGGTATGACCATGTGCCACCAGCTCAACAACTTCTCCAAGGTATGACCATGTGCCACCAGCTCAACAACTTCTCCAAGGTATGACCATGTGCCAGCAGCTCAACAACTTCTCCAAGGTATGACCATGTGCCACCAGCTCAACAACTTCTCCAAGGTATGACCATGTGCCAGCAGCTCAACAACTTCTCCAAGGTATGACCATGTGCCACCAGCTCAACAACTTCTCCAAGGTATGACCATGTGCCACCAGCTCAACAACTTCTCCAAGGTATGACCATGTGCCACCAGCTCAACAACTTCTCCAAGGTATGACCATGTGCCAGCAGCTCAACAACTTCTCCAAGGTATGACCATGTGCCACCAGCTCAACAACTTCTCCAAGGTATGACCATGTGCCACCAGCTCAACAACTTCTCCAAGGTATGACCATGTGCCACCAGCTTAACAACTTCTCCAAGGTATGACCATGTGCCAGCAGCTCAACAACTTCTCCAAGGTATGACCATGTGCCACCAGCTCAACAACTTCTCCAAGGTATGACCATGTGCCACCAGCTCAACAACTTCTCCAAGGTATGACCATGTGCCACCAGCTCAACAACTTCTCCAAGGTATGACCATGTGCCAGCAGCTCAACAACTTCTCCAAGGTATGACCATGTGCCACCAGCTCAACAACTTCTCCAAGGTATGACCATGTGCCAGCAGCTCAACAACTTCTCCAAGGTATGACCATGTGCCACCAGCTCAACAACTTCTCCAAGGTATGACCATGTGCCACCAGCTCAACAACTTCTCCAAGGTATGACCATGTGCCACCAGCTCAACAACTTCTCCAAGGTATGACCATGTGCCAGCAGCTCAACAACTTCTCCAAGGTATGACCATGTGCCACCAGCTCAACAACTTCTCCAAGGTATGACCATGTGCCACCAGCTCAACAACTTCTCCAAGGTATGACCATGTGCCACCAGCTTAACAACTTCTCCAAGGTATGACCATGTGCCAGCAGCTCAACAACTTCTCCAAGGTATGACCATGTGCCACCAGCTCAACAACTTCTCCAAGGTATGACCATGTGCCACCAGCTCAACAACTTCTCCAAGGTATGACCATGTGCCACCAGCTCAACAACTTCTCCAAGGTATGGCCAACATCTACGAGGTTCTTCTTATTGAGTCGGTGTTAAATGAAAATAGGTATTAGAAAATGATGTGGTTGATTGTGTTGTGTGGTAATGGCGAGTCCATACATATCCATTATATAAATGGAAATAAATATTTTTGTATTTTTTTTGTATCCGTTTCTTTAAAAAAAATTGTATTGTTTCTTAGAAAAAAATATTAATTGCTTTGTTTTAGTTTTAGATGTTAGATTTACTATTTTTATGATCTGTGCTCATAGTACAAATATTAATTTGTATACACGTGCGTTCTGACTGTGCGTCAGTAGCGCTCTTTGGGTTTTTCACGGAAGATCAGCGGTGTGGATTCTTCCGAAACCACAACTATGTATATCCTGAGTAGGGGGCCCATCGGCGTCATTAGGTTATTGATAGTATTAAACATTTTATCTGTGTGTGTAGGGCCTGCAATTCTACGCGGGCATCGAGCGCTACGACCCGACGGTGTGCGACCTGGAGCGCTGGGCCGCCGCCAGCGCCGCCACGCTGCAGCGCTCGCAGTCCGAGCGCGCCAAGGCCATACAGATGCTCAGCGGTACACACTTTATTTTATAGCTGGCCAGCGGTCAGTTTGAACGTATTTACCTAAGCTCACGTTTCTATTGCCTTCGACGTTCCTTTTGGACTGAATACGAAGGAAACTTGAGCGGCATAGCTTTGGTAAACACGTTCAAACTTATCGCGATCGGGGGGCAGATTCCACTGCTTGGTAAAAAGTATAATAAAAATAATAAAACGCCATACACTCAAAGGCCCACATTAAAGTTTTCCCTTGTGTCGTGGGTCCCACGGAACACTCATAAAGACAGACACAAACATCCATGACCCGAGAACAAATATCTGCTTTTTACACAAATATTTGCCCCGACTGGGATTCGAACCTAGGACCCGTCGATCAAGTGGCAGCGCCACTACTAATCGACCAAACCGGCCGTCAAAACATATGTTTGTTCTCGATCGTTTCATGGGTGGTTCGTGTCTGACTTTGTATATAATCCAAGAAACCCACGATACAAGAGAAAACATTAGTGTGGGTCTTCGAGTTAGCGTTTATTTATTTATTTTAATACATATTGTATAGGTGGATAATATACAGGGCTTTAGGTATCACTCTTTCAACCTGTCGGGTGGTAAATCAGTCCATAAAACTGAACAACTTTCCCCAAGGAACAAATACGAAGTATGAAAAAAAAATTTTGACTTCCCATACAAAATGCGCTATCAGCTGACGCAGATTGTATTTTGTATGGGAACTAAAAAATTTTTTTTCGTATTCCGACTTTTGTTCCTTGGGAAAGTTGTTCAGTGTCATGGACTGACTAACCACCCGAGAGGTTGAAAGTGATTTACCTAAAGCCCTGTATATTAACGGTTTGCTATCCATGATTCAGTGGTTTTACCACTACATCTAAATCTATGGTTCGAGGTTCAATATCCAGCCTAGAAAAATATTTTTCTAAAAAACAGACGTTAGTTCTCGGATTTGAGGGTATTTATGTCTGTCTTTGTGACATAAAGAAAAACTTAATACGGCCTTTGAGTGTGTGGTATACTCTTGAATCATTTACCAACCATACACTCACGCCTATAGTCCCTTGCGGGGTAGACAGAACGTTATGTGGTTCTGAAACCACTCTAGACGCCACACTCCACAGTGGTTCTGAGGGCTATAAGATCATTTACCAAATGCTAATGCTTTTTGCAATCAGATACGGAGAACCTGATCAACAAATCAGCGACAGAGATCTGGGACCAATGGAGCTTCACGAACAGCGCCCTCACGCGGCGCGTCGGGGAGACCATCGAGATCAAGAACAAACTGCAGCTGCATCTGCACAAGGTCACCGACCTCACACACAGACATTCAGTGTCACATACAGAGACATTCAATGTCACATACACAGATACCTATTGAGTGTCACAAACACAGATATTCAGTGTCACGTAAACAAATATTGAGAGTCACATACACCGATATTCAGTGTCACGTAAACAAATATTGAGTGTCACATACACAGATATTCAGGGTCACGTAAACAAATATTACATACACAGATATTCAGTGTCACGTAAACAAATATTGAGTGTCACATACACAGATGTTCAGGGTCACGTAAACAAATATTGAGTGTCACATACACAGATATTCAGTGTCACGTAAACAAATATTGAGTGTCACATACACAGATGTTCAGGGTCACGTAAACAAATATTGAGTGTCACATACACAGATATTCAGTGTCACGTAAACAAATATTTAGTGTCACATAGGTACACAGATAATGAGTGTCACATACACAGACATTGAGTGTCACATACATAGATATTGAGTGTTACATATACAGATATTGATTGTAACATTAACAGATATTTAGTGTCACATACACAAATATTGAGTGTCACATACGCAGATATTGATTTTCACACACACAGATATTGAGTGCCACATGATACACAGATATTGTGAGTGTCACATAAACAGATATTCAGTGTCACATACACAGTTATTCAGTGGCACATACACAGTTATTCAGTGGCACATAATACACAGATATTTAGTGTCACATACAGACATTCACTGTCAGATACACCGATATTGAGAGTCACATACACAGAAACTCAATGTCACATACACAGATATTGAGTGTCACATACAAATCACTTTTGAAAATGCATGACGTCAAACCAGGCTGCGAATATCGTTTTGTTCGAAAGAGTCTTGTGTATCCAATAATGGACTTTGCATTATAACGCGTTGCAGGTACAACAAGAAATCTTCGACATCGAGAAGTCTCTAGAGCTGCTGAACAAGGCCATCGAAGACAAGCTGCAGCCGATGAAGGTGGCGCACACCAGGCTGCAGGCGCGCACCAACCGCCCGCATCTGGAGAAGTGCCGCGACCAGGCGCAGGACAGGTACGACTCATGTCAACTATAGCTGTCATAATGAATTTGCTGCTGAGGGATTATAATAAATCCTAGTTGTTATTCTCTGGAAGTTACAGATTGTTGCAAAGTCATCTGAGTGCATTTGAATCAGTAGTGTAATGTAATTTATTTCAATATCCTGAATATCCTTTAGTGATTAGTGGATATAATATTTATTTATTTTAAAAAGTGCGATTAGATAGAAATAAAATTTCTTATCTATCCATCAGCATCCTTTATTATCCGACTGAACTCTAGTACCTACAAGTGGAAGTCTTAATAAACCAAGACTGCTCAGCTTTAAGTCCGTTGGCCACAACAATGTCCCACCAGTGGAATATGAATGGTCAACGTAAACAATTTTTTCAATTCTCACGTGATTTTGCAATAAGTTTGACTGAAATATCTAATCGATGGTCAATAAGATAGAACAACTTACGGAAGTTAAACAATCTACATAAAAAACCAATTTAGTACCTATAAAAATCCTAAAAACTTTTGTCTTTATTTTACCGGTGGTCACGTGTTAGCTTGCTATTTTTTATTTTTTATTTTAAAATTTTAGTATCCTACCATGGAAAAAGTTAAGCCTTTTTTTCAATAATGGGTTTTGCTCTTGATCACATTTTAGCTCAAGGGCAAAGATTTAAAATTCTAAATCATCAACTAAATCCCCGTTCAGTGGAGTAGCTACCGGAGGACTAGACGGGGCAGTGTCCCGGGGTCCTCCAGCTCGACTCTGACTTACAAACTATATATTGAACTAGTGAAGATTTCTCCCACATTCAGAATATAAATAAACCAGATTTCAGGAACGCGACTTTAATAATGGCAACTTATTTGAAAAAACATTTTTATTTTTTATTTTCATAAAATAGTTATAAGTAATTTGTTTATCAAAATAAGTTTCAATTTTTTATTATGGAGTCGACCGTATTAAGATGAATCTGGAGTACGACAAATCTGGAGTACGTCGAATCCGAAACACGACGAATACGGAACGAACGATTTTAAATAGTTTAGTCGGGGCCCTAGTTTATTTTTTGCCCCGGGGCCTTCGGTCCCTGAGCCACGCCACCGACCCCATTACAGTTCATTATGTACCTTAATGTCGCCTGCGGTGTGGGTAATAAACAAAGTTTTAATTTTTCTATTTTCTCTGTAGGATCGTGAAAGAAGTGTGCGACCTGCAAGCGACGATGGAGCTGCTGCGGTCGCGCATCGCGACGGCCGAGGGCACGCACCAGACGCTGCTGGGCGTGCGCGCGGGGCTGGAGGCCGACCTGCGCAACAAGACCACCACGCTCTTCATCGACCGCGACCAGTGCATGGGCCTGCGCCGCGGCTACCCCGTCACCGCCGCCATCAAGGGGTAGCCGTCCGCCCTACACCTCACCACAGACAGACACATCATCACGATGCGATGATCCCTTTGGTTTTCTCACTGGCTTCAAACATGTTGAGTATTTCGATAGATCCGAACTTTTCGAGCTTTTCACTAGCTCCAGGCTTTTTGAGTTTTTCATTAGCTCCACTTCTTGAGTTCCTCACTAGCTACCTACAAACTTTTTGAGTTTTTTACTAGCCCCAAACTTTTTGAGTTTTACATTAGCTCCAATCTTTTTGAGTTTTTCACTAGCTCCACTTTTTGAGTTTTTCACTAGCTACAATCTTTTTCAGTTTTTTACTAGCTCCAAACTTTTAGAGTTTTTCACTAGCTCCACTTCTTGAGTTCCTCACTAGCTACCTACAAACTTTTTGAGTTTTTTACTAGCCCCAAACTTTTTGAGTTTTACATTAGCTCCAATCTTTTTGAGTTTTTCACTAGCTCCACTTTTTGAGTTTTTCACTAGCTACAATCTTTTTCAGTTTTTTACTAGCTCCAAACTTTTAGAGTTTTTCACTAGCTCCACTTTTTGAGTTTTTCACTAGCTACAATCTTTTCAAGTTTTTTACTAGCTCCAAACTTTTTGAGTTTTTCACTAGCTCCGATTTTTTTGAGTTTTTCACTAGCTTACAGACTTTTTGAGTTTTTTTCACTAGCTCCGAACGTTTTGAGTTTTTCAATAGCTCTGAATGTTTTGACTTTTTCACTGGCGCCGAACGTTTTCACGTTTTCAATAGCTACAAACTTTTTGAGTTTTTCACTAAGTATTTGAAATGTTGAGTTTTTCACCAATACTTTATTGAACACACAAGAAATTACAAATACATTTTACAGTAATTTTAACACAGTGAATACAAGAAGGCAGCTTGAAGGCAGCCTTATCAATATTGTGTTAACAGTTTTATCGTGAGTGGTTGCTGTAACCAACTTAAAAATCGAAACACGTCACAGAAATGGACGATAATTTAGTGGAACATAGTAAAAATTAAAGCCATAGCTCATCAGCTTAGAGAATCAAAGACGTTAGAGAATCAATGAGTGTTTTTTCTCTAAACTGATATCACCATAGAAAATTCTCTGAATTTCACAGCAATACCATCGCTGATAGTTCGAAGGGATCGTCGTAATAGTTTGATGTAAATTGATCTCATGAAACAAGCTGCCGTCGTCGTATTGCACTGTCGATTGTCTACAATGTCTAACTCTTATTGGACATGTTTTATTACTTGTTTCTAGCGTTGACATTTTGGTAGGTACTTTGCGCTTGTTTCTTTATGTGCCTCATGTCACTAGAGCCGCTAAAAGGCGATTTGAAATTCAAATGAAATATGCAATTCGACAATGCATACGACAGAATGTAAGGCAGTTTCATACTGAGGTGGATTTATATTTTATTCCAAATCAATGCTTTAACCGCAGACCTAAAAATGCCTACCTAGAACATTTGCGTTAAAACAATGTTTGAAAATTATGTATGTATAACAGTTACGTCTGTGTATGAAGTAAATAAACGTTGGGATTCGCTTTTTTTTCTACCATGGAACTGCCTACAGATTTTTGAACTTGGTGAACCGAAATTGTAACTGTATTTGTTATTTATCAAGATTGAATCTCTATTAAAAAAAATACTATCGTATTTGGGTTTTCTTTCTAAGGTTAGTAAGAGAATACAATCCAGAATATTTTTCAGAATTAAACAGCAGAAATCCATAATTTCATTCTGGCACCTTGTGTGTTTTTTATTTATTTTTTTATCATCCAATATACGTCCCACTGAGGGGCCTCCCATCTAAACCTTGTGTATGCTCGCGTCTATTTAAAATTTTTCCAAATTAAGTGTGGAGCTTCCGCTCTGGTCGTGAATTCAAAAAGGTCACTACTTGGAAGCAAAGTTAAAATCCCATCACCACTATAATAATTACCTTCCAAAATAACTGACTGTCCTAAGAATGGCAAAGCTGTTTGCAACTACAAATAGCAAACAATATTACACTGTAAAATGACGGAATAGAATCCAGCTCAATTACAATAAAACTAGATACTTCAAAAACTAATTATATTTCATAACAATAATTTAAAACTTAACAGAATTAATACTAGCCTTATTCTCACTTCATTTCTTTACGTACGACGGCACAGGTAACTTCATTCCTTCTTTGGCTTCGAAGAAAGTGTATGAGAGCACTATTTCGTCCACAAACTCCATTCTCGGGTCTTCTGTGAACTCTGGGTCAATGTAGAAGAAAACTGGCATGTCTACCTGAAATCGCATTAAAAAAAATGGAATGCAACTCACCTAACATAGTATAGTATGTACAGCTTCACAATTTATAGTTCCACTATTGAGGCAGATTTTGAATACCAATAATTTTCATTGCTTATAAAAATTGTAATTGCAAACCATTAGAGAAATATTGAAATACCTAAAACTAATGGAACTAGTGAAAAAATTTCCTGACATTCCAGGGCTCTGTTTAATAAATTACAAATAGTAGATTGTATGAAAAGAGAGCAAATAGTAGATTACCCAACAAGTGAAAAAAAGGTGAATTCTTTTCGAGGCATTGAGTTGTATCCCGAGAGGAACGAAGGATTCTAGATTAGAATCCTGAGCAGATCGAGGGATACAAGAGCCGAGATGAATTTTTTTTTCACGTGTTAGGTACTCTACTTTTTACCATTGACTACGAGAAAAAGAAAATAATTACTCTGTGACAATAAAATATTAACAATAGCTGCTGCTTTAACGCGAAATGACTCTGGAACGAGAGGTTCACTTTCATCACTAGATGTCGAACTCATTTTATGATTTTGAACAAAAACTTTTAACATAAACTTTTAATTGCATGAAAATTGCACGGAAAATTGGCTGAATTCCTTATTCTAAATTTTTAACCGAGCCATATTCCATACAGCCAAGTTTTAGTACGTTTTTATAGCGAGAGTATGCAACCTCCTTGCACATTTTCTTTTGTTTTCTTACTTAAATCCGTATATTCACGCATGTTCCAAATTCAAAATGTTTTATTCACTCAGTGAAATAAACAGCGTTTTATTCACTGTTTTTGAAGAATAACGGACCCTTTTTCGAGGGGCAATGGTAAAAATAGTATTTTTACGGCGAGGGCGCTACTTTGAACCACGAGCGAAGCGAAGGATTCTAACGTAGAATCCTGAGCGCAGCGAGGGATTCAAAGTACATCGCCCGAGGTAAAAATAATTTTCTGTCGAGTCATATACTCTACTTTTCATCCCCTTTCTATGAGAAAATAAATTACAAGATATAATAATAATAATAAGTCTTTTCTCAGACAGTGACACGTTATTTCTTAGTTGCACGTTATTCCTTTTCACTGTATGTCTGAATGCCAATTGGCAAAGACCTCCTCCAACCTTTTCCACTCCTTTCTGTCTCTTGCCACTCTGTACCAGGTTGTACCTGCTATAACTCTTACATCGTCTTCCAATCTTTTAAACTGTCTACCTCTCTTCCTATTACCCCACCTTGGGTACCATTGCGCGTCTTGGCGTCATGCTAGATCATAAATTGCTTTATACGGCGCATTACGACCACATTACTCAGCGACCTCGTAAAATGTTAGGATTTATACATCGGACTTCCAAATCATTTAAAAGAGTTAGTTCCCTAAAGATTCTCTACTTTTCCTATGCTAGAAGCATACTTGAGTATGCTTCTGCAATTTGGTCACCATCTTACGTAACTTATATTGCCCAGATAGAGTCAGTGCAACGCATATTTATCCGACGATTGAACTACCGTTGTAAAAGGACAGACAACTACACTGATAGCCTCACCCACTTCAAGATTCACTCGCTTGAAGATAGACGGACTGTGACTGACATGAAGCTGCTTTATGACATAGTTTCTTCCAGATTGGATTGTCCAGACCTTACTGCTCAGATCGGCGTCATCACTAGACCCAATCGTACCCGGCAAATGCATTCGTTATGTGCTGGCCACGCTCGTACAAATTACGCACGGAATTCTGTATTGCATAGAATAGTACATACATACGAGTCTAGGTTTATCGATGTCGATATTTTCTTTTTAAGCCGAACCCAGTTTATTAAGCACACATCGAAGACTTTCCCTAATGAGAACGACATTGATCCTAGTAAATGATAAACAAATAATTTAACCACAACATCAATATTTTTATTTTATTTTCATGAGGTGTGAGTAACTAAATACGCTTACATACACATACATACACAGACACACACACACACACTCACATACACATAACACACACACACACACTGTACTTACTTTTACATTACTCATCCAATCTATTTTGTTTTGTTAATCATATATCTATGCTACCCGTTAATCTAAATCTACAGTTTATAATATGTTTAACTTCTTAATTGGCTGTATACACTTTTAATATAAGGGCTATGTAATGTAACATGTATAAGCTGTGAAGTTTGCAATAAAGTAAATAAATAAATAAACTCTCTTGCTCCATTTTTCTTTCTTTACTCGTATCATGTGGCCAGCCCACTGCCACTTCAATTTTTTAATCTTCACAGCCACATCTTGTATCTTTGTTCTTTTTCTTATATTTTGGTTGTTGATCTGGACTAACCTTTTAATACCCAGCATGCTCCTTTCCATGGCTCTTTGGCATATTGTTAGTTTATATAACGTGTTTTTTATTAGGGCCCAGGTTTGGCTGCCATACATTAGGATGGGAAGGATGCATGTGTTGAACAATTTTGATTTTGTTGCAATATGCAGCTGTTTGTCTTTCATAATTTCTTTCATGCCCCAGTACCTTTTCCACCCATTGGCTATTCTATCTTACAAGAACAGATACTTAATTCGCGCGTTTTTTTTTTTCAATTAGCGCAGCTGCCAACATGTACCAGCCAGTATCATACTATTTGCGTTCGGTTTCTATGAATGACACATGATCTACATTCAAATGTCTTTTACGCCCGCCAGAAAATCATTGGCGGGCGTAAAAGCTCATTTGCTCCCACTTATAGTGGCACAAAGCGACACTTTTCGAATAGAAGGGATGAAAATAATTTTACAAATCGGTATACATTGCGTAGTCATTACGAGTTAAAATAATATAGTATTAGTTATGAGGGTAGTAACTTATTAATGTATATCGAATTTTAATTATATTTTACAATTGTAAGTTTTAATAAACAGAGCCCAAGGAGTGTCAGATAAACCTCACATCATAATTTCTTTATGTTAAAAACCAATGAAATAATATATTTAATATTCAAACTGAGGTTAACAAAATTTTGATAATCCTTTTTTATAAATTACTAGCATCCCGCTCGGGACTACGTTCCCGTGGTAATTCGGGAAAATTATGTAGCCTATGTTACTCAGGGATAATGTAGCATCCTAATGGTGAAAGAATTTTTGAAATCGGTCCAGTAGTTTCGGAGGATTCGTTACATACATACAAAAATATAAATCTTTCCCCTTTATAACATTAGTATAGACAATAACATACACTATGCCTTTATTTTTTTAAATATTGAGTATTGAGTATTAAATCTGCAAATTGTTAAATAAAAAAATCATTTAAGCCTCTGACCTCTTCATGTGGGTTCAGCTGCTGCTCCTCAAAGCAGAAGCACTGAATTTTGTTGAAGTACTGGCCAGCCTCAAACGGTATCACATTGTACGTACTAATGCCTGTCACCGGCTTGTCGGTGGGGTTACGGGCTCTGTAGAAAGCTAATGCTGTCTCTCCAGGGACTAGCTGGAATGTGATAAGGGAAAAGATTCTTAAATTTAAAAAAAAATTATGCATAAAGCCACAAAAGGATTCCGGCTCACTTATTTCACTGACTTATGAGGGTAGATCTAATTTTTGTGACAATGTGCCATAGATTGATAAACAGAAGAATAACAGAAGCTATCAATGCCCAGCCAGAAACAATGGATATAAAAAATGAAATTTTGCAGAGGTTCTCTTTAAGATAATGATATCTATAGTTTATTTCTCCAAAGTACAGTTTACTTAAAAAAAATATTGAATTATCTAGTAAACAGATGTAAACAGACAAGTGATAAAAGAGAAAACTAGCACAGTATCTAATGCCCGTATTACAGAAGGACACTCAAGTCTTAATCTATACTTAACTATACTTAAGAATTGACTGTCTCTTTCTCTCACTTATCAAAATGACAATGACGACTGCTACTCATGCATAGATCAGAGTCCGAGTTGTATTCTGTAATAATGATGTGCAAATGGACGGAGGAGCCTCTTCTGCTGTTGATAGGCAGGTCATACATACATCAGTGGCTAAAATAAGTAAGTAAAACTTACAGTGATTTCAGTCTGTTGCGGTTTGAAGTTCCACTGCATGGAGGATGCAGTATCTGCATTGAACCGGATCTTCAATGGCCGGGACTTCACTGCGGTCATCTTACTTACTGTGTCATTTGCTTCAGCTAGGCCTGTCGTTCCACCGTAGCTATAAGCCTGGAATTATGTTTGGACTCAGTGGAGTTAATCAATTCTTTCAAAAATATCTAAATTAATCTTTTCTGCTTTGTTTTACATGGTGCTTTTTGCATATATTAAACGGTTTACCAATGTAGCAGGAATTATTTTATAATAATGAGCACAGAATTTAGAGGTTATGTGTGGCTCACCTGACAAAATATTCTGTACAACGGCACTGCAGCATAACTTAAACCTACGGTCATCACCCCAATGGCTATCATATAGTTCATTGTTGACCGCACATTCTTTTTCTGGCCATGTACAGCACGAAAAATGCAAACATTCGGCGAAATTTTCCGAGGACCTAATAATATAGAAGGGTTGTTAAGCGTACTATATCTAAATGCACTAAGGTGGCTCCTGCCAGTCAGGAATAGTCGATTCATATTAATTTTAAGTTATTTTTACTTCAATAACTGTTCAAAATTAAAACATTTTCTAAGTAAATATTAGTTTCTCTAACATAACATCTGTCAACTTTGACAGTTTCCATTTCGTCCAGAAATATTTTTTTTTGTTAAATTTATCCCTTTCGGGAAAGGCAAAGGAAACTATGTCCATACAGCCATGTCTTCAGTGAAAAATCTTCTTTCTTCAACTTAACCTAAGCCCTAAGCTCCTCATGTTCTGCGTAAAACCGGATAGCGTCTGTTTTACGAAAACTGGCGGCGAGAAGCACAACCGCGAGGATCTTTGTCGGTACCAAACGGAGCAGAAACACTGTTATCACTTGAATTTTTCATCACTACACGAATTCTAATCGATTTACTGCATAATACACTATCACTATTACACATTAAACAACTTTTTCAAGCCGAAAAAGAAAATTCAGTTGACAAAGCAACCGCTCACGCCGAGTTCCCGCCAAAGACCTCCTCATTTATATATTCTTTGGACCTCCTCGTCCAGAAATAAGCAACATATTTAGCGCTATCTATGCAAACAAAACGTAATCAAATTTTTCATCCAACGAAAAGAGATGTCGCTACTAGTAGCAAAACAAAAATAAAACCAACATTCGAAAAAAAAAGGTACTTACTGCGTTTAATAAAACTTGCATCTAGATTCAATTTATAACTTTAATATCACAATTTTAATAAATAATATACTCTAAAACTTTTATCATCGATTGTATTCTACTGTAAAAACATTGTGTTTGGTCTTGATATGGGCATCTGTGTGGGTTTTTTGATACGCCTTGTACGTGCAGTTTAAAAAAGGGCACCGGAACATGGGTTCTTTGCCACATTCATAAGTAACATGTCTTCTGTATGTACTTTTATGTCTGTACCTTCGTTTACATTTTTCACATTCGTAAGACATGTCGTAGTGTGACCAGTAGTTCTTCGTCTTCATTGGTACTATGGGCAGCATGTTTTGCATCATTGTTTTAAAGAAATTCACTTCACCTGTAACAAGGAGATTGAAATTTAATGCATTTTGTATACATGGGTTCCTTTGCCCCATAATGATAGCTCTTTTAGTGTAAAATCCAAGAAATATGAGCCAGTAAAGCTTTAGAATATAAAAACTATCCCAATGTTATTCACAGATATGTATAAACCTTTTAATTTAAACTTGTGGCTTGATCCCTCTAAGTATGCTGATTCACACACCATCTATTTGAACCAGCTAATTAAAAAATATGAAACGTTAACCATATTTTTGAAGTTTACCAATTTTATATCTGAAAGTAAGAAACCAAAAGTCCAGCATTACAGGGCTAGGAACATTGGTATAAAAATTAAATATTTTAGTCACCTACCTATGACTATAATACCGTGTACAAAGCTTACATTGACGGCATTTATCTTGACTACTTAACACAGAAGTTCCATTACGGTGCAATAGAAATAGGCTTGAGACCCAATTTGTTAGGACATTCTCTGTTATTTAGTCGGTTTGAGAATTACCAGGTGGTTTAGGTTTGCATTGACAAAACAAATGATTAAATCGAGAACATTTATTCACATGCAATCCAATTAGAAAAAAACAAACCAAACACACATTTTCAGTGAAAAAAAAATACATCAAACATTAAAATTAAACGTTTTGTGCTCTCACTAAAACAGTAATACCATATTTTCGATTGCTATTTTGGTAAATATACCTAAGGTATATGGAGATATCAAATACATGTATTCGTATTATATCAAAGATTTCAGCCCTTAATTAGTTTAGGGAAAAGGACATTAAATTACCACGGTATTTATTTTCGTTAAATTGTTGACTACAATTTAAAAAAAATGCTCATCACTGGTTCATTCGGCGGACCTTTTGAAATGGAAAAGTTAGTTTTCCAACAATATAGCGAGGTTTTATTTTTTTCTCGTTAGATACCGGTTCTAACATATTGCATCGGTGTTTTACATAATAATTATTAAATAACAAATGTTAATTGTTTTTAATACCTACCTACAGGTGAGGTTAGGCCTCAGGGGGCTTAACCACCTAAGCGAAGCTGATGCTGGGTGAACGAATTAAATGTTGTCGATTGCTTCTTCATAAGGAGACCTTGATTAACGCTATGAACCAAACACAGCAATGTACATCATTTCATTCGTTCAATCAGCATCAGCTTTGCTGAGGTGGTAGGCCCTCCTGTTTTATATTGCATTACAAGTTACAGGAGAAATAAGATGAAGTGTCTGACACTGACTTGAAAAATAGCAACATTATGCTATTATTTTTAAAAACTTGAAAAATAGCAACATTATCAATTTTCAATAGGGCAAACGGGTTACTGCTGTATAAAAACAGAACAAAAAAACGTAAACAGAATGTAGTTAGGAATAATTTATGACAGTGTCTGGTAAAAGGGACCACTTTGACGGAAGTCGTTAAAGGTGAAAATGTAATATAATAAGCTATGTTGATGACTCTTATTGACTACCCTTAAATTGGTCCTTTTTACTGGACAGTCATATTTAAGCAAATCTGTTTTGCCATAAAGTTAACAAAACAATATACTTAATAACGTAATTGCTTTCAAGAAGATCAGTGACCATTTGTTATTTTTAAAAACGCATATCCGCGTGAGGGATATTCACAAATATTTTTTAGGGTATGATAAATGTTTGCCGCTTGACTTGAAGCACCAGGAGATCTAATCCTGGGGTCATGGGTTCAAGTCCCATTCGCGCCGAACATTTTTCAAAATATAATTTAAGATCAATGAACATGTTCAAAGATGAATAATAACAGAAGATAGATAAGGATACCTAATAATTATGACTAATGGGAAAAGTACTGTATTCCTATACATCTCATGCTTCGTCTTTGGTAAATATTTAAACAATCCAGAAAAAACTAATATCAACTGCTATTTTAGTATTTTTAAAACGCTTACCCGCGTAGAGGGATATTCACCACGGATTATTAGGGAAAGAAAAATGTTCGGCGCAAATGGGAATTGAACCCATGACCCCAGGGATTAGATCTCCTGGATTAGATTTCGTCGCTTGACTTGAAGGCACGATAGCCTAGTTGGTTAGGGCACTAGGAATAATTATGACAGTGTCTAAAAAAGAGAGTACCTTATTTTCTCAACAGTTTGCCTGTGTTCATAAGATCAGAGACCAAGATAGGCAGATTTAAAAAAGCATCTGCTCCATTCACTTGAAGCTGAATAGATTTTTAACTCATTTGAAATTAAGTTTTTACCTGCTTACTATGTAATTAGACTCTTGCCCTCGCAGACAAACTGCTCAAGCAGTTTTGTGGGGCTTTATTTTTAAGAAGCAGTGTAATTTTTTGTTTAATAATTTAAAATAAATAAATAAAAATAATAATAGGAGATCTAATCCTGGGTTCGTGGGTGCAAGTCTCATTTGTGCCGAACACTTTTTTTTCCCTAAATATTCTTTGTGAACAACTATTTTGGTGGGCTTTTAGTGTTAATTCATCTTTTACAATAAAATTATCTTAAGCTTACGTTATCGAAAACAATTATCCAAACTTTTTCAAACCGTCCAAATAATAATCTCATCTCACCACACAGGTCAAATATTACCTAATTAATTACAAAACTTAATAGTTATAAAACCATAATAATTTACTTATTAACAATTATTATTATTAAAATCTAAGGCACTAAACCCTATCAATTTATTATGGCTAAGAATCGACTGGAAGATTCTTTGGTTTATAAAATATTGCATGTTTCAAAATTTGAACTTTAAAGGTAACTTACAATAACAGTAACAAATGCAAAAAAATATACTTTTAACAGCAATACTGACCCTATAATACATTTTTGTTTACAAAAAGTTTGGCCTCACTTTAGCACAATAAATTTCTTTGGTAACAAGGAACACACTAAACAAACATTTAACTATAACAAGAACAAGAAATAACAATCTATGTATAATTACTTTTATTAAATAGGTATAGTGTATAAAGTGAACAAAATCTTAAACTTTTCTTACGTATATTATTGTCACTAGCAAAAAGCCTCTTAAGATTTGTTCGTGATTTAAAATTGTTCGATGTAAATAGCTGCCCTAACAAAGGTACTTGGATAGATATTTATCAAAATTATTATGCTCTTCCTTTGGCAATAATTATAAAGTAATAAGTAAATAACAATTTATCTTAATTATAATACTCATAAGAACGTTATTATACGTCTAGATCTTGTTTTTATAATATTGTGACATAAATTCAACTGTTTCACTAGAATCATTATTAATGATAATTATGGTTTGAAAGCGGAGGTTTCAAACATGTTATCTTTTGACTGAATTCATGTTAATTGTTTTTATTTTTTTGGCAATAATTTTTATTACTTCAAAATGGAGTACCATTTCATAATATACTCGACACTTACTTACTGTTTATGATAAATTTAATCAATAAATCAAATGTTTTGTTGTTATTGTTAGTCTATGTCTATGTATGTTGTCTTTGATTACTGTGTAATATGGCGACTATTGTAATGTGAATAGTATTGCAAAAAATTCCAATTAAATACCAGGCTATTACCTGACTTCTCGTTTATTTGCTACAGGTTATGGGCCCAGTACAAAGTCTGTTGCAGGGTATAGTAAAGTATTTTTCGTCGAGATTGGATTGAGTAATACGAGTTCGTCGTGCTATGGAGATGGAGCAGCAGCCTTCGAATTCGAATTTCGCGGGCTTAAAGCTGACTGGTGGAGAAAACTGGGCGGTGTGGAAGTTCCAGTTCGAAATTATTCTCAGGGGAAGAGGATTATTTGAGATAGTCAGTGGAGTTGACAGCTGTCCATCAGAAGAAAAAGCACAGAAAGAATGAGCGAAGAAAGATGCCAAAGCTCAAGAGCTTATAGTGACACGTATGGATTCTGGTTCGCTCACACATTTGTTATCATGTACGACGTCTGCATCTATGTGGACTAAGTTGAAGTCGGTGTATGAAAAAGAGTCCGTTGTGAGCATCCATCTTTTACAACAGAAGTTCTTCACTATGGAGTTTAAGGATAATGTGTCAACATTTATGTCTAAGTTAGAAGAAATACGAATGAAATTAAAGCAAGCTGGAGAACCAATTTCTGAAAAAATGGTCATAACCAAAGTTTTGATGGCATTGCCAGAGAGATATAAGCATTTTCGCTCAGCTTGGGAATCAGTTCCTATTGAAAAGCAAAACTTGGATGAACTGAATTCAAGACTATTAGTTGAAGAAGAACGTTTTGATGTGAGCGAGGATACAGTTGCGTTGGCCAGTGTACACAAGACGAATATGAAGTGTTATACTTGTGGGAAACAAGGCCATATGTCTAATGAATGTTTTAGAAATCAAAAGAAGAAGACATTCGGACCTTGCTTCTACTGTAAGAAAAAAGGCCATGTTGTTGCGGACTGCAAGGCGCTTAAAGCAAAGGAAATGCGCGAAACAAAGCCTAGTTCAAGTCGTGATGTGAATGCATTTATGTGTTTTAGTAACAGAAGCACTCCGAGCCTTGAAAAACCTTGGTACATGGATTCAGGAGCTACTGAACATATGTGTGGTGACAAGTTATTGTTTAATTCATTATGTGAAGAGAACGGTTTCTGCAAAGTAACGGTTGGTGATGGAAAGTTACTAAGTATTATGGGCAGAGGCAAAGTTGAAATGTTTGCCTGGAACGGCGAAAAGTTTATAAAAACCATTTTGTCAGACGTGCTGTATGTACCTGAATTAAAGTTTAATTTGTTTTCAGTGAAAACTGTTTTTGATAAAGGGATTTCAGTGATTTCGGGCAGAGATTATTGGAAGTTCATTAACCAAAATGGGGAAGTTCGTGCTTTAGCAAAACGAACTGAAAAGTTGTACCAAATGTTGTTCTCACTGAAATCAAAAAGTTTGTCACAGAATAATAGTAAAAGTTTGTTAGTGAAACCAAAGAGTTCAAATGGGCGTGACATGCGTAACGCTGACATCAGTGACATATCACAATATTTTGATAATTCAGTCAATACTGAAAAACTCTCTCATCAAAGAAGTGTGTGTGTAAATTTACAGTTCTTGAGAAAGAATAAAGGAAAAAATAATTATATGTTGAATTGTTCAGGAACTAGTCGTGTAAAGGAAAGGACGCCGGTCAAAGTTTTCCATAAGAAGGAGCCGTTAATAGTTAATAAACTGAAAGTTTTCAGTATCCGTGATTCAGTATCCAGTGCGAAGAGAAATGACACAGAAGTAAA
The DNA here is from genome assembly GCA_949987775.1 of Aproaerema taeniolella. NCBI lineage: Eukaryota > Metazoa > Arthropoda > Insecta > Lepidoptera > Gelechiidae > Aproaerema > Aproaerema taeniolella. The sequence goes on along the minus strand of OX465258.1, from coordinate 573,132 downwards.
AGGTTTATATGATAAAAAGTGTGTGCATGTAGTCAAAGGGAATAAAAAATATGTGCATGTAGTCAAAGGGAATAAAAAATATGTGAACTGTGTCGAACAGGTATTTGAAGAAAATGAGAAAGAAGAGAGTGAAGAAGGTGATTTCGAAGAAGCTGTAGAGAGTTTTGAAGATAGTTTAGAAGGAACTGTTGACGAAGAAAGTCAAGTATGTCGAAACTCGGTACGTTCAGGAGAAAATTTGAGACCTCCAAAGTTCTTAAAAAGTTACGAAACGAGCCTTATAAGTAAATCTACGGAGACAATTTTGGAGATTGTAAAAGGTGTCTCGAGTTACCTATTTGAAAGGGTCTATGGGTAAAGTCTTATCATATTTAGATCACTTTCAGATTATTCGTTATTGTAGTAAGGTAATCTTTATCATGGTCATCAGAAATAGCAGACAGTTTCGTTGTCGTTAGCGGTAGCTTAATACATTTCTGCATTTTTCTATGTATGTGCGAAGTTTTGTTTGTCAGATAGTACACAAGTGAGTATGGAGAATTAGTCGACAACCAGAGTGCAATAAAAATGTTAAATAATAGTGAGAATACTAAAAGAAGTAAACATATTGACATCAAGTATAATTTTGTAAGAGACATTGTTATTAAGAAACTTGTGATAGTTGAGTATGTACAGACTGAGTTAATTTTGCGGATATATGTTTAAATAATGTAATGTTTAATTGTTTACGTGATTGTTTATTTAATTAGTAGAAATTTAAATTTTATGTTTGCTTTAGTTATTCAATTTCTAGTTAAGTGTTGTTTGGTTATTTTTTGTTTAGCAAACTAGAAATTGAGGGGGGGTGTTAGTCTATGTCTATGTATGTTGTCTTTGATTACTGTGTAATATGGCGACTATTGTAATGTGAATAGTATTGCAAAAAATTCCAATTAAATACCAGGCTATTACCTGACTTCTCGTTTATTTGCTACAGTTATATCAACCAACACATTAATTTATTGATTAAAACAATCCCATACCTCATGGCGTGGTAATTTGTTAGTTGTGTATGGTGTCTGACCTAGCGAAACATAAGACTGAATGCATCGACTTGGTCAATTCACATAAATACAGATCACGAGCAAAGGCTACTGTTAATTTCGTAATTATAAATTTTTGCATATTTCATTTGACTACTTTGTATTCTTTAAGGTGACTATAAATAAGTTTTCGAAACTTTAGGGGGTTGTTCTCCCCATAGCACTAAACAACTTTTGAGGAACCTCTTAAGAAATTCTCAAAAAAAAAACGATTTCCCATAAGAAGGCAAATCAGCAGATTGCACCACTTGTGTTCCTCTGGGAAACTTGTCCAGTTTTGTGGGCTGATTCACACCCTCCATTTTCTAACCAATTTGAACTCCCCGATACGTCTCATAAATACCCAATAAAAATAAAATCCAGAATTAAATTCAAAAGTGAAAAAGTCCTAATTCTCTAGTAATAATTCAGTTGCACAGTTTTGGCACCTTTCAAAGTGTTTTCAATACCATTAACGTGACATGCTTATATTTGAAAAAAAGCTGCGCAATATCTTTATTAATTTTGGATTTTCTTTTTATTGTGTAATTTACGAAACACGCCGTATGTATACAATTTTCTATTCGCTTTTCGCCTAACTATAAGTAGTCGGAAGACTAATATTACTTTTGGTTCTAGAATTTATTTGATTCTTCAGATTTCTTCGTATTATCTTGCTTTAAGTATAAGGTCCAAGGGTTTCTTCTGTGATGCTGTAACAGAAATTAAGATTTTCTTTACAAAACATAATTTCTAGTCATTCACCAAACTATTTACATTTTTTTATTGCTGAAGAAGTTTCTGTTTCAAAATTTAAATTTTTCAAAAAATGTAAAGGTCTAACTAGGTTTTTTTAATAAAAAAAACTTCTCAACAATAACAATATTAATGATGTAACATGCACCAGTAAAGGTGGTTAAACTCGTAAAAAAAAAACTAGTCTACAATCTACTTATGAATGTTGAAAACCAAAAAAGTGAAAGGGAAAACAGAAAGTTGCGGCCCACTAAACTTAAAATCACTCAAACTGTGCGGTACCCCAGTTTCATAAGTTTACTGGCAGAAAATTTCGTAATTCTTGTATGAATCCTTTACAATCCCTGGATTAGTTGTTAAGTAGTTTGTTAATAGAATGTATCAAAGTCTACTGACTGGTTGGAGGTCGCGGGGAGTGGTCATTCAGACACGAAGTCCACTTTCTCTGGCAGATCTTTGTGCAGATGTCGCTCGTGGAGAAGCAGGTTGTGTTTCTGGTAGGCGCGGTACACGCAGTACGGACACTTGAAGCTCGGCTGCTTCCTACACTCGTACTTTATATGCCGCTGCAGAGACCCCTTGTGCTTATACTTGTTGCCACAATCCACACACTCGTACAACGTCCACCCCTTAGAGCCCGCCAACCCAGCAGTACCATAACCCAAAATATAAGGAGTGTATAATTGTGCAACTGAAATGAAAGGCAAATAAAAATAAATACGTGCAGACGATACTAAGCTAATACCGCCGTGAGCCAAGCCACCTTAATGTGCTACCGTGAAAGCGTTGGATAATGCACCATGTCTCCCATTTATTTTGTTTAACTACGATAAACTATAGGACTACCTTTATAGGTAGCATGCAGCCACTAGAATGCAGAGTCCATGTAAAACTTAAACTTCGTTGTTAATAGTCCCGATATATTACATTTAGAAAGGTGTTAACAGGTTGAAATTTACAACATGCAAGAATGCAAAGACCCAACATTCATAAATACTTATCGTTAAAAGTACTTAAAAGTTAATGTGTTAGTAAAACTATTAAACAAAAGTTAATTTTTCCAAATGTGATTTTTACAACAGGTTTGAAGATTGAAACAATTACATATCAAGAATAGCAACTTTATTAAAATACAAAAAGGTTATAAAAATACAATCAAATGCATTTAATCACTGTATAAATCGTTATATGACAGATTATATCGTATGTATCTAGGACTCATATCTTCTAGGTAGTAAATGTAACTAAACTAGTAGTTGTTCTAACATCGATCACTTGATTTGATACTGATCTGGTCATACTGAGTGGTTGTTATAGACATTTGTAAACATTGTATATCGAAAATATGAATATGTTGTATGTAGTTACTCAATATCACAGCTATGTATAATTATGTAAAAAGGAAAACGTTTTGACACAGATTTTAAAGTGATGTAGGTCAAGTGACTTAACGCCGAAGATTAATTAATTAATTGTGACAATAGTCGGCTCGCCGTCACGCTACTGTCGAGACAATACGTCACAACCTAGAAATTTAGAAACGAACTTACGATTGCTGTCGATAAAATCGTTTTAGAATCGGAAACATTTTAAACTCTAATGACTAACTTTTCAAAGGCACTTAGTTTTATACTGACAAGATTGGTATGGTTGTACTACATTTTGTGAACTACATTTTGATTGTATGATGGTAACTCCAGCGGATAACCTAACGTAGCGTCAGCAAACATATACTACTGTTAAGTCAGCTACAGATTACTACGAAACATTTTGTGAGACTCGTATGGTGCTGCCGACGCTACTTTCTAAACTAAATGTAATTTCTAAATGGTAATGTGTATAAAATACTTATTAACTATGTGGAAGATTTATTTCAACTTCTCAAAACTCAACATGATTGTGTACGGGTCTCTGTCAAACAAATAATGGCAGTGTTTTTTAACATTTTTTTAGATTTAGTTTCAACAATCACTATACTAAGGCACTCGTTCCTCTAAGACAATAGTTAAATCGATTGGCCCCACATGGTACATAACAGTCAACAACACATCAGGTAGGATCAACTATTTCGCTAAATATAGGTTTTATTTTTAGCATATCGAAAATCATATAAGGCAATTTTTTTGTTTAAAAAAAATTACAATCCAGGAGATTCTTGGTTCAAGCTAAACAGAATAGTTTTAGGTCCTAATTTTGACACATCTTTTAATGTTTTGTTAACTCGATACGTTAAAATTTAGTATCTCTATGGTTATATTTGTAGGTAAGTCTGTCTCCTGGCGAATAGGGTTATTCACCCGTGAGAACCCTGTCAATTTCCTAAGGAAAAGTCGCGATCCCCTCTCAAGGAACTACTTAGTTTCAACCACTCCCTGTCACTGAAGAGTAAATCCTATTCTAAATAAAATAAATGCATTAGACATAAAGAGATCTAAAAATAATTGAAAAAAAGTTAACTTAATTGAGTATTACATTAATAATGGAACATGCATTATGGCAAAGAACTAGAGCTTGCTAACTAAGCGAAAATAGCTTCATTTTGATTAAAAACTACGATATACAAAACTTACAATAATTTAGCTTTCGATTATCGGGCACAAAGACAAATAATATCAATTTTACAGGGCTTTTATTTCCCTTACGAGTTTGTGAAAGTATTGTACTAAAATCGGCTCCCTATAAACGATTTGAGTATACAACTTTAAATTAAACCTATGAAAAAAATGTCGATTTAGAATAGTAACTGTTACTGGTAACAAACTTAACCAAACTTGCGTATAAGCATCAACCTATCGTCAGGAATGATAGTTTACAATAAATGCTGTACATAAAAAAAATATATGTATAAAAATGATTAAAATAGCGTAACTATACAATCACTTTCGTCTTAACATGCTGGATAAATGCAACAGTTTGCATATACTGCTACAAATTCATCAGCTAGTGAAATACTACAGTAAATCGTCGAGTAAATTGTTTAATGTCTACAATATAGTGAATATTGTAGATCTTAGAATGGTCTAGAAAGATGTGACGTACGGTATTAGATTCGATTTCTGTAACTCTTCTCGTCACGGTTATGTGTAGCACACATTTAGTCCGAAGGCTTTTTTCTCAAAATAAATATTTAACAGGAAGACAGCTCCCTACAAACTGTGAAAACATTACTTATTCACAATTATTAATGAAAAAAATTATGACTATTTAACAGAGAAGTCTCCGTAAGATGAAGTTCCTTTGCTGATCAGGTTGTATTAGGATTAATTTAACAAAGATTGAATAATCTTGTACTTTCTATTCACAAGCAGATCGCCTCTAGTGAACCCAAAATAGTGGCAAAAGATTAATTATTTTGATGATTCATTCTACAGATAATATTTTAATTTAAGTTATTACTGTTACATGAGGTATGATGCGGTCCAAGATCACCCGTGGTACAATTACTTAAGTTTGTGATATGAGATTCGAAATGCAATATTTTCTCTATACTATCTTACTCGAATAGATTTCGGCTTCACTCAAATTAATCCTGGAGAAATCTTCCTGCTGGACCTGAGCCTAGGTAATATGGAGTTGTAATCCGAGAAAACGGAAGGCCTTGTTGCGTTGTAATAATCACACCTTTCTAGACGTTTCTACAGCTGAGTAGGTAACGATGAAGGCACTCTGCCTCACGGAAGGCATTACATCTAACGTGACTGTCTGATGCCACTATCACAATATAGAATTCATCACATTTATCACATTCAGAATAACTTGGGAATTTATTACGCATTTTACAACTTTTGCGACTTATTTTTCTTCTAATATTAAATTCGAGCGATTCTAAACTCTAAATCATTCATAAAAAACTGGTACTTTCACATGATTTGTTCCAACATACGAATTGATATGTAAATGCTATATAAACGGCGATCAACATTATTAATTATACAACAGAGTATTGAATAGTGACTAAGATTCATCGCCGGGTGTAAAAGTATTATTTCTACTTATCTGAACAGACACGCCTTCAGCAGTACTTACAGTTCTTAATTCGTTTGAGCATTTTAATGTTCGCCTGGAGGTAGCTATTGTATGATATGTATAACCAGGATAGTAAAAACCATACCCTTTATTAAAGTAGAATTTAAGTGCATATTTTATGTCTAAAAGACTTGGCACAATGTTTTCTGAAGATCTAACGAGTTCAATTAAGATTTAATAACATTTACCCCGATTGTACATAAAATACTTTGTTTTTAGTAACAAAATCGCAGAACTTACGTACCTACTGTGGAGTTCATCTGTTGGCTACAGTGTCTGTTAGATAAGTATACGAGGTCACACTTGTCAATCTGACGTCAATATTCGTGAGACGGAAGATCGGTTGATTAATGACATAAAAAAATAAGGGCTACACAAGTCTTAAATAAAAAATAGTAATAAAAAACCTTGTGTCGTGGCTTTTGCACTTTTGTCATGGGTTTTTTGGGACACATAACTTTGCTTCGACTGGGAATCTAACCCAAGATTCAAAAACCAAATATCTTTGAATTAAAATAAATATAAGCCCGTGCCTCTTGATTAAGGACATATATGTGGGCTGCTGAAAGACGGTTATTCTTTGTTCATTAAATATTTTTTCCATTTCATCCTAGATTGACGTCAGTTTGTGCGACTGATAGACCATGACTACACGGTTCTAGTGCTATGTGCACGCATCGACGTTATCCTGTTTGAGGAAGTGCTCCGGCTTCATGTGCACTTCGCGATGCATGCGCTCCATGTGGCGCGCGATATGCATCTTCTGTTTGGCGCGGTACACACAATACGGGCACTGGAATTGAGGCTCCTTACCGCACTCCCACTTCTGGTGGTTGCGGAGAGATGACTTGAGTTTGTAGAGGCGGCCGCAGTCGGGGCAGCCGAAGCCGGGCTCGCCGGGAGCCGGCGGTTGGGGTAACGGAGCTGGCACGCGAAGATCACGCAACCCCGCCACCAGGGGTAAGGCCAACCTCGCAGACCACTGCTCCCAACTCAGCCCCCCGATCCTACTGAAAGACACGTCTTCCGCGCAGCCCCCTGCAACACGACCACTCATCAACCGACGCCACACACACACACACTCCCCTCAGTTAAAGACAGAACAAGCATACATACGATATGTTATATACATAATGGATATACATGGATACATAAAGTACATACAATACGGATATCTACTGTGAGTGTCCACCGAGTGCTGTGATGAAAGCTTTGCAAAAGGAAAAGTAAAAAAAAAGAACAAAAAGAAAATCATAACATTTATTTCTGAAAGTCGTCCGCGAGGGATCGGTTGTGACAATATTAGTTTAGAAGACGCGCGATTCGATTTCGAGTTTCACGTCTAGTTTATGAAAAGTGTAATTTACAGAAGAGTCATGGTGTTACTGGATCGGTTCTGTTTTGTTTTAGTCACCGCTTTTTGTATTTTAGAACGTTTGTTAAATAAATGTAGTCTCCCGACCCATGGGTTTTCTTGTCTACCTGAAATTATTAATTATATTAGTATGAACGAAAAGGAAAAGAAAATAAAACGTCTGCATCATGCGCCAGTTTGAAAGAAGCGGTGGGACGTACAGTTGAAACAAACGATCGTGCACATGCAGTTACCATGAACTCGTAACTAGTACGCAAACAAGACTTACCTACGACGACTGTACCATACCAACGCGACGGCGGGGAGCGGGATGGGTAAAGGCGCAAAACAAAAGAAAAAACAAATCTGATACACTATGCTATATTTGATTAAACTTTTCTACCAAATAAACCCCAATATATTCATATAAAAATCACACTAATTGATTATTTATCTATATCTCCAATAACATTAACAAACAATTTTTAAACTCGTAACATGTAGTGTAAGCGCGGTGTAGCCTTACACGGTAACAAACATGATATGATGGGAATATTGCATACCGAAACAGTTTTATTGCTTAGCAATGACTCGAATGTTTAACAACAAATCATAACATCATTTACTTATCATCACTTTAATAAACTAATACTGACTTTGGTCAAATAGCTTTGTTATCCTAGATTAACAAAAAATATCAACAGTCAATATGCTAAACAACTTCATTATTGCATGTTAATATCAATATGTATATCGATTTCATTAATTTTGAACACATTTCTATCCCAGCTCTCCGAATACAAACCGAATAACATCAGAAACATCGCATTTATAAATATTAATATTATAATAACTACAGGTAACATTGTAGGCACATTATGGATGAGCTTTAATTTACCTAATGTGGGTCGTCTCAAGCCATTGTACGAAAACGTGCAAATGTTTACCGAACAAGGAATCGAGACAACCACAGTTCAATCTTACTCAGGACAAAAGTCCCTTTTAAACTATCCTAATAAATAAACAACTTTAATAATAATAAACTTTGGGTTTTCAAAATGAAAGTTAGGAAGACGTACAAATGGTCCCTTTTCTGAGAACGTACTAGAAGTACTGACAAAGAAAAACAAACTATTAATAAATTATGAAAGTCAACAATAATTTTTGGTCACAATAACTAAATCCGACCGATTGCAAATTGCAATAATTTATAACTTAACTAAAAAGGGTTATAACCAACACATGCATATAATATGAATTACCAACTAGTCTTTATTAATATCATTGCACTATAATTATAAATTTGGAATTATTCCTTTGGGGGAATGGTCGTTCATTAAAACTAATCAAATTCGAGCTAATAACGATATGGAAATTGCAACTTCACTTCCTAAATTGGAATATCTCTACGCAAACTCGAAACAAGATAAGAAAATATCGGTGTCACTTTTACTCACGGATTGAATCCGCGGAAATACTTAGGGTCAGTCTCACCTACGTCGATAAACTCTAAAACGAAAACAACAAAATTAGTCTATAAACCGTTAGGGAATGTGCACGTTACGAACTACTCTGCGTATACTAGTCTTCAACAAAATAATAACTTAGGTATAAATAAAACGATTGCAGGACCGATTTGGTTTGGTTGAGTCTACTTTGGTTGAGTCAGGCCGGTTTTTTATTGCGGCGCTGTTTGGCGCTTGCGTACGAGTACCACTCAGTGTTGTGGTGTTTGCGTATGTGTACGCCCAAATTCCCGCGTTGTTTGGCCCGGTACGCACAGTACGGGCATTGGTGCGAGGGTGCTTTGCCCCCACACTCTACGTTCTCATGTCTCCTTAGCGTAGACTTCCAGCGGTACTTCTTCCCGCAGTGCCGACACTCGAACTGCCGGCTCGGATCGTCCGACCCGGACTCCCGCTTCGGCTGCGTATCAGACTTGCTATCGAACGAGTCGTTGGAGCTCACGTTGGTCGTCGCCATGAAGCTGCCGTTGGTGTCGTAGAAGGTGTCGTTCTCCTCAGGTAGGACGATGTCGTCGGTGTCGTCGTATTCGGCATCGGACTCGTGCTCCTCCTGCTTCGGCAGCGGCTTGAAATCGACGTGCGAGTTGTTGTTCTGGAGTAGAGCTTGTTGAAGTTGCATGGCGGCGAGCGGGTCGAGCGGTAGCTTGGATAGTGACAGCGGGGGCAGCAGGCGGGGGCCGTGCGGGGGGTGGGGCGGGTGGGGCGGCGGGGCGTGGTGCGGGGGGCGGAGCGCCGCCAGCGAGTGGCTCTGCGCCTGCAGCAGTGACAGCAGCGCCGACGGCAGCGTCGTATCCTTCAACTCTGCAATACAACACATTACCTTTGCAAATAAACAAAACAAGCGCTACTACGTACTTGTTAATACTACCAGAGGCTAAAATAAAATTAAGGAACCAAAGAAATGCGTTATAATAAAAATATTAAAAAAATAATAATCTCTGTTAGAATTATAGGAGGCGAAGCTTCTAAGTCATGCAAACATGCACAATCCAACCGGTCGATCGAGAACTAATCTTCCCATAAAGTCGGGAGCGGGGCGGGGAGGTTTCCGAAATGAAACACCGATGCGGAGCTTAAAATCCGTTTAATCGTCAAAAAATATCGAATATCATCAAGTTTCAGTACATAGTATACTAGGTTCATAATATAAATTTTAAATGTAGTAATAGTAATACCATTATAAAGGAAGATCTAAGTTTAGATAAGGCACTAGGAGTAAAGCACTAAATATCGTGTAGAGCACTCGTTTAGTTGACTGCGGCGGCGTGCAGCGGGGGGGTGGGGGTAGCTGGAGGGGGGGTTGCTGGTTGATAGTGCTCTGGATGTTTCTTCTCGACGTGTTTACGGAGCTCGTTGCGGCGGTGCTTGCTGTAGGTGCAGTAAGGGCACTTGTACTGCGGCTCTATGCCACACTCCAGAGTCACGTGACGTACGAGGTTCTTACGCGCGTTATACAAGCGCTGGCAGTTAGGACACTTGTACCCTTTCTCTGTCTTATACTGTGCGCACGGGTTCTGCCTATTGCGGCTGCGGTTACGGTTCGTCCCGAATATCTTGTTGAACCGCTCCTTCGCCTCGTCCGTCGGTATCGGCGTCGACGACGGCGTAGCCGGGGATTTAGACTGGGATTTGTTCTCTTTCTCTTTCCGATCGGCTGAAACTGGGGTCACGGGAGCTGGAGGAGTCACGGTCGGGGGAGGAACGGTCGGGGGAGGAATGGTCAGAGGAGGAATGATAGGAGGCGAAATCGTAGGTGGAGGGATCACGATCGGCTCCTTCGTCTTCTCTAGTAGTTTCGACTGCTTCACCGTTTTGAGAACGGCCAGAGTGGTCACCTTCTCCGGCAGCTCCTCGGTAGCCTTTTTACTACGAGTTACGATACTTTGCCGCGTAGTCCGCCCACCTGAAATAGAAAATTAATTCTACGTTTTCAATTATACTTTTCACACCTACATTCAATTTGTGAACGAAACATAAAGCGAAAAAATAAATAAAAACAAATTATAGGAACCAAATGGTGTATTTAAAACTAAAATTCAAAGAAAAAAAAACAAAAAGTATACCCGTATACAACTAAATAAACAAAAAAGTTTTTGATAAAGATTGTAAAAGACCACTCTAAAATATATTGAGTCTAATTTATTTGGGAATATAAATTTTATAAAAATGTAACAAATATAAATAGTGATTTAGAATGATCTTTTATACTTATAAGTTATAACTAATATAATAATGGCACTGGTTTCCAAGAGATCAAAATGGAACTACCTAAGTGTAAATAATATCAACTTCTACAACAATCAACTACAACAATTCATGTTTTAAACATATTAAAGAAAAAAAAAGTTAACGAAAATCAACTAATTTTAGAAGTAAAGAGATAAATTAACATGATTTGTTAAACAAAAAACGATAAAAAAATTAACTTAGGATTTGGAATCAGATTTGACACTTAGAAGAATAGGCATATCGGGATGTTTTAGTGCGCAATGAGACACGAGTGTTTTTTTCTGTGAATATTTTTTCCCGCAGATTTCGCATCCAAATTGCGGCCCAGTGATGCATTCGTACTTCTCGTGTCTCAGTTTATTCCTTTTATGCTTGTAATGCTTCTTCTTACAAATGGAGCAGACGTATTTGTAATTATTCGAACTGTTTGGGTCCTCTCTTTTCCTTTTCCTGTACTTTCGTTTGACTACAGTCGGCTGTTTCGCTACTTTATTGGTTTTCCTCCCTCTACGACCTTTTTTCTCCTTCTCGTCTTTAACTGCAAGGCTCTTTAGATACCCTCTTGTTATTGGGAAAGGTGTTTTGGCGTAATTCAAAGTGCTAGTTAGTTTCAATGGTGGTTCTGTAAGGGCAAAAGATGAAAGCGACAATAAGTTACATGAAAAGCAGGGGTTTAGTCACGTTTTACATGAATATGGATGAAAAGAATGAGGAAAGGTGCATGGTATTATGTAATTATGTGCTGATGCGGGGATGTTGCGTTGAAAGTGCGGTTTGCCGTTAAGGAAGAGGGATTGCGTGGCTTTATAAGGATTTAAGCGCTTGCCATGCTAACAGCTTTCACGAGGACAAGAGTTATCCCAGAGAAAGGAAAAACTTACTGAGTTATTGTATCAGCCTTATTCCTATCCTTTCTTGAAGACAGACCTAGACAAATACCTACGTGAATGGTGTATCCGTTTGGATCGCTCAATACATTTCACTTTAAAATGAACGGGTTTTATAAATGAAATGCGCTTCCTGTGGGTGATATGGATGACTTCATGCTTGAAATAATCTGAGTTGCAAATAGTAGCCTACCATCCAGTCCGGACGAAATCATAAATCTATGTTTTAAAACATGAATTGTATAGAACAAAAACATCTGCAGTGAAATCACATGTGAATGCAAAAAAAAAGAAATAATAAATAATAGATAAATAAGCCACATAACCAACTACTACAATAATGAAATAATCAGGTTTACCTTGTTTGGTTAGCGCCGGCGAAGAGACACAATCCGAACTTCTTCTATAAACAAGTGTTTCCATAAAAATCACACAAGTGCCAGAAAAAGAAATTTTAGAACGCGATAGCTCTAGCCTCTAGCCGCGGACCGGTTGATGTATATGTTTCGGCAAACGGTTTGGTTTAAACCCAAATAAATATAAAGGAGGGTGAGGTGTTGTGCACATTGAACATGATCTACTATGGAAATAGATATTACTCTATAATAAATACGTTAAACTTTACTTACCGATATGTATGAGCCATTCCACTCCGCATTGTTAGATGTTAATAAAGTAAAGTTAGCACTAAGTATCAACATTTATAGTTATTTATTGCCGTGAGATGTCTACGATACTGCGTATACTAGAGCATGCATTGACTACTCGCGCCAGACCCCATATCATATAACAAACATAAAGCAAACAATTACCACGGTACACAATCTATATGTAGTACTGTAAATATATACTTACCTTCGTAATTACATTACCTCGCCTTTTCAAATGAAAAGACTACACAAAAACAAAACCTTTACACCATTACCGTTACCTGTTGCACTGAAATTCTTAAAAATTCATATGGATATAAAAATATTAAATCGTAATAAAGATTAGTAGTTTATAATAGTAATATTAGATACTTAATTAATAATTAATACAAGGTTGAAGTTTCACATGTGAAAACACTAGCACTCTTGTATCCGCTATCGTGAGATATAATAAGGTATTTATATATAACAAGATAAATAGATTATTTTAAGCAATGACTGTTTTGTCTAATTTCAAATTATGGGAAGACATTGCGCATTTCATCCGTTCCTTGTTTGTCACGCACAATGAACTTTTTGTTGTGGATTGCGAGATTACATTATCGTATTCAAAATAAAAAGTTCATTGTACCTGAGTATCAATCTTGTGTCCCACGTTACATCCTGCGTTGAGTTGGCTTCGAGGGGATTCGATATTGAATGAAAGACGTCGATTGGTCGTACATTGCTTTGGTTTTACATATTCAGACAAGATCGTTTACTGCGGAAGCAATGTATGACAAATTTGCGAACGAAACGATTTCCCGAAATTGACGTCACTTGTTGATTCGAGTAAAGTGCGACAATAGTCAAGGCAGGATGTGGACGATTGGCACCACTGAAGGTACATGCACACAATGTATGTACATTCAATGGTGTAGTGGTATAAAAGCGCGCTTACCTTGTGAGTCTCGCACACCATCGCTCGAGTTCATAATTTCATCTTGAGATCGTTCCATGTGCCATTGGAAATCTGAAATTAAAGCAACGTGTGAACTCTACGGCTAGTTCACTTACACAACTATTTTGAGAACATGTTTTGGCAGAATCTGAGATATTGTTTGATAATGACTTATTGAAGTTGGGGTACTTTACAATAACTAATGATGAAGGACGATGGAATGATTTGCTACTATAATGAAAGAAGCTCTATATTACTGTACATTAAAATGCAATTAAATGTTAATTTACTATAATGATGTTCCATTAAGTTGTACATTTAAGAGCATCTCACAATGGACATTTTGTGCGATTTTTGCTCTTACGTGTACGGAAAAAGAACATTAAATAAGGGTCAAGCTTGATGTGCTCCAGCAGGAGTCCCCTAGGTTGATTATAAATGTGAAATGTTTGTCTCCTTCCATCAAGTCAAAATGTGGAGCTCCACGCCAAAAGGTTATATTTCTATCATAAACGATTTTTCAAAAAATGCCAAAACATAACTCGCCCAAGGTGAATTATGGTAAATATTACGTTTTGGTGCAAAACTGAAAAACTTTGTGTGTATGACTTTTTGGTGTGGTTTAATGTTGTAAAATTATAGGATTTATCATTGACTACCCATTCTCATACTCAGTTAATTTTTCACCTGAAGTGGAGATGTGACTTTTTGGTGTGGAGCTCCACAAATGGAGCAACAGATTGATGTTAATTTTTCGCATGGAGATAGTCGGAGGTAGTTAGTTACTAGCCCCCTTATTCATAAAGGTTATTCAAAGCTAAGTGAGAGTTAAGAGTTTCGCGGGAGTCACTTAATTTTAAATCAAGTTTATATCACGTTAAACCACATAGATAAGAGGTGATGATGGTGGTTTAGACAATGATGCCACTGTGTCAAATCCTGCCCGTTTGTAAAAATTGCTTTATTTTAAATAAGTGATCGTTTTAGAACGAGAATCAGACTATTTGTTTCGTTATACTGACAAATCAAATACAATAAACAATGTATTAGTAAGTAGTTCGAGTCTTCTAATGAAAAATTCGATCATTAAAGTTTTGTCAATCTAAATAAGAACACCCTATACTAGACCACGATCTAGTGGAATGCTAGTGTATCAAACACTAGCATTTCACCCGGGACTTCATTCCCGTGGGAATTCGGGAAAATTATGTAGCCTATGTCCATCGGGGATAATGTAGCTTTCTAACGGTGAAAGAATTTTGCAGATCAGTTCAGTAGGTTCGGAGACTATTCAATGCAAACAAACAATCAAATCTTTCCTCTTTATAATATTAAGGCCAGTGTTCACCAAACATTTAACCAACGATTAGTAGCTAACCAGAGATTTGACAATGTTATTTTCATACTTTTTTTTTGTCATTTTGTCTGATTAGCTTCTAACAGCGGTTTAACCGTTGGTTATATTTTTGGTGAACACGGGCCTAAGTAAAATTAAAACCGATGTACAATCGATGTACGATCGATATTTGTCACTTCCTGTCACTGTCATCTGTATAGCACAAGATAGAGGTATACTGACATCTTATTTCTAAGTCTATGTCTGACATCCGACGCTCCGAAACATCGTCGCAGATCCTGTTCAGCCATTTTTGCTTAATTTACATGAGAACATCATACATCCCTATCTATACTAATATAAAGAGGAAAGATTTGTATTTTTGTATGTAACGAATAGGCTCCGAAACTTCTGGACCGATTTCAAAAATTCTTTCACCATTCTGTCTGTAATGTCCGACAGGTGGGATTCCTTGCCGCTCCGGCACTGGATGCAACTACACACCAGTAGTAGTCGGTAATTGCATCTAGGGTCGGGCGCGAAATTTATTTTGTTTATACGTGTGTTGTGTGTATTTTTTGTTACTAACATTAGGAATACGTTTTTTGTGATTTACAACTATGGATGTATAATCCGAAATAAATGATTTTATTATTATTTTTTTATTATTTTTTTAGGATGCTACATTATCCCTGAGTAACATATGCTACATAATGTTCCCGAATTCCCACGGGAACGAAGTCCCGAGCGGGATGCTAGTTATAAATGCGAAAGTAACTGTCTTATATTACGCTTTCACGCCTAAACTACTAAACCGATTTTGATTAAATTTGGTACAGAGATAGATTAGACCTTGGGAAAGGACAGGCTACATTTTATCTCATAGCTGGGCACGATGTAACTGTAGTCCACGCGGGTGGAAAGCTAGTTTTCAATATAAAAGCAGGACACAATTACATCTTGTGTTGTGATGTAAACTTAAAAATTCAATTAACATGTTACGCCAGTCATATGTAACACGAGAAATGTCTAAACCAACAAACTAACGGCTAATTCTGATTTTAATATTAAATAAGTATGTTGTTTTGACCACCATATGATATCGTATATCCAAGTTTGCAGCTTCGAAAGACCTGTGCTAACTTTGCAGCAATCGAAAAACCGCGAAATTCTCGCACTTTTTTTAGTATTCCCCATATAAATCCTAGTTTGCGTTAAAATTAAAATTTATACGTTTTTAGAGTAGAACAAAATTGCGAGAACCAGCTCTGTACTATCAGAGCAAGTACAAAAAAAAACAAAAAAAGCTGATAAGGCCAGGTGGTGGCTGCTAAATCTCAAACGAACGATAATATGTTTCGTTTCACGCAATGTTTAACCAATAAAAGTTCAAAAATTTCGCGATTTTCCTAGTAATTTATCTAAAATCTCAGGAAATTAGCACAGGTTTTTCGAAGCTGCAAACTTGGATATATGATACTAGTAGTGGTCCTAAACACATATAAAAAAATCAGAACTAGTAGTTTGTTTTTTAGTTTGATATTCGAGGACTGGTGTATGTCATGAATCCAAAAAAGGAATAATCTTCAAAAACTTGTTCATGAATGGGTGAATAAAGTGAAATGAAAACAACCCTTGTATAGAAGATATTATACTGGAGATCTGCATTGGATACATCTTGTACAAATATTTTAATTTGTCAGCAGTGTCAGCATTCATTTCAAGTTTTGTCTCTGTTAAATACATATACACATACGCTCACGCCTGTTATCCTATACGGGGTAGGCAGAGCATCAATAGTTCAGAACCACTTGATGCCACGTTTGACAAATTCTGAAGGTTATTAGAATCTTTGAATTAGATTCTTCCTCTTTTTAATTGAATAATATAAAAAGTACGAATTAATTATTTCTACTAGTATTAAATCCGTACTTTGCCAGATAAGACGGTTCAGTGCCGTTCATTGCAAACCAGCCACAAAAAAAATTCAAGTTATTTTACTCCATTTCAGCAGTTAATTAAGTTGGAAAATAATCCAACTATTGGTATATTACTTAATTTTATTTATCTAATTTTAGGAAGACTAGTAATCTATGTCTAAAGAACATAGCAATAAAAATATTCAAAATTGCATATAAAGTTATCATAGTAAGCTAATTGTATCTCATCTCTATTACTATCTGACTGGATTAGGGTTGCCAGATGATAATTAGATAAGAGTCTAACAAGGAGGACATTCACAATTAAACGATTTTTTTATAATATCTAAATTTATTTTAATTATACTTAGTTAAGCTGCCAATTTTTGAAAGAAGTTCCTGGTTTTTCAACAAATAATTATGAAAATCTTCACATAAGTATGTCATGTTTTTGAAGTTGCATTGCGTAAGAATTTAAAAAAATTCATTAATGAACACTTTGACTCAAGAATGTGTATAATTCATTCCCTAAATTCCCTCGGGAACGAAGTCCCGTGCGGGAAGCTAGTCTATACTAAACTAATATTATAAAGAGGAAAGATTTGATTGTTTGTTTGCATTGAATAGGCTCCGAAACTACTGGACCGATTTGAAAAATTCTTTCACAGTTACAAAGTTACATTATCCCCGATGGGCATAGGCTACATAATTTTCCCGAATTGCCACGGGAACGAAGTCCCGGGCGGGAAGCTAGTCTCTTATAAGTTAATATACTCACTGCGTACGACGTCGTTGTGTGTAACTGCGGGTGGTTCATCAGTATCCTCGTCAATGGTAAGGTCCTCCACCCCTTCCCTGGGTGCCTCCTCCTTGCAATGGGGCTCATCCCCGTTCCCTTGGGGTTCGTTGGGAGTTTGGACTCCTTCTGTCGACAGACGACGCGCTTTCTTCCGGCGCCTGGTCGGGCTTACTGAACCTTCGCGACTGTCTACGCTGCCATCGCGGACCTATGAAAGAAGTTTTTGGAGGTTAATAAATAAAATGGTGGCAACGGACAGAAAGAAGTGGAAAAGGTTAGAGGAGTTCTTTGCCAATTGGCATCCAGACATACAGCAAAAAAATAAAGAAATAACGTGTTAAGTATTATATGTTACTGTCTGAATAAAGGCTTATAATAATATTATAAAGAGGAAAGATTTGTATTTTTGTATGTAACGAATAGGCTCCGAAACTACTGGACCGATTTCAAAAATTATGCTACATTATCTCTGAGTAACAGGCTACATAATTTTCCCGAATTCCCACGGGATAGAAGTCCCGAGCGGAATTTTAGTATTAAATAAAGCGGTGTTAGCCCAGTTGGTAATGAGCCAGACTTGTAACCGGAAGGTTGCGGGTTCAAATCCTGGTGTGGGCCTGTACCCCTAAATACGTATTTTGGAATTTATGTATGGATTTCTCATTAATTATCACTTGCTCAATGGTGATAAATGATGATAATAAATCTTTATTGTAGCTTAAAACATTGATACAAGGAGACAAGAAGCCCTGCAGCCTGTGCTAGCTTTGAGTAAAGCTGTGTTACAGACTGCAGTAACTTCCTCAGTGAAAAACAATTGTAAACAATAAAACCTAATTACAAACAAAGTTAAGGTAAGAAGACTGAAACCGTAGTAGACAGATACAAATATTGTAACACGTCTCTTGTCTTCTACCCCTGAACAAAATTAAAACTACATACTAAACAGCATATGTGTGTGTGTGTGTGTGTGTGTGTTTGTGCGTGCGTGTGTGTGTGTGCGCGCTTATGTGTGTGTGCGTGAATTTTTGTCACATGTGTTTTAAATAATTGTGTCAAAAAGCTTTTCTATAGTGTCATAGTCTTTTTTATCCAACCAATCTTTCACCTTCTTGGAATATGATACCTAATTAACATAGCATAAGATTCACTCTGAGACATGGAATATGATACCTAATTAACATAGCATAAATACTAGTGAATTATAGTTTTAACCAAGAGTTTCTTCCGCAATTTTTGTTTTAAATGACAAGCTGTTTAAATGTTTGAATGTTAAAGGACAAGCAATTTTGTTAAAAAGTTTAATGCTTTAAAATTTTTAAAATACCAATTGTAACTTACTTTATTTTACCTAAATTGGGTGCCAGTAAGTAGGTAGCAAAAATTAAGGATGTGAATATCCCTCTACATATATTGAACAACTTTTCCCAAAGAACATAGGTCGAAATATAAAAAAAAAAAATTGCCCCTCCATACGACTTAATCAGATCAGCTGATTGCCTTACAATGAAAAGTTTTTTTTTTTTAAATTTTGTTTATATAGATTACTAGGGGAAAGTTACATGGTTAGAATCGCCTACTGAAGTTTCACCAACTAAAGGTTCTCCACAAAAACGTTACGGCGCATTACATGGGGGAGGGCGGTCAAGTCTCCAAAAATTGCGTTACGTAAACTTGAACACTCTTTTATTCACATAATTCAAAACAATAAAAGATCTTCATTTTCACAATGACATTAAATTAATCAAAGAAGACGCATTGTTGATAAATAGTCATAGATTGTTTGTATTTGTTGTTAGAAAGCTATGCAAAGCAAAATCAGTAAAATATGTACATAGTTTTCTTCAATGTTTGTTTTGTTTATGTCTACTATGATATATGATTGTATTGGGAACAATGAGTGTCAATTACAGTTGTACATGGTTGTACATAAATTGAATTTCAAGATTTTTATAAATTTAAATATCAAATGAATTATATTGAGCCATTAAACAAACTTTCATCAATATAACAATGGTTATTTAATAATAAAAGTAAATTGTAAACTGTTTGTACACAAAAGGAATAATGTTTTGAAATTAAGTTTGAATGGAATAAAATGTTTTAGGTTGGAAAATGAAGATTGTTTTAGGTAGATAGCTTATCATGTAAAATGCAAATACATATGTAATTACACAACTGCAAAGGAACCACTTGGCTCTTTAAGTATTTAGTGTAGTCTCTAAATAGTAATAGTATATTTTACTAGGCAATTGTATTATTTGATGAATAAAACCAAATAAATACCTTACATTATTCAGTTGCAGAATAGTTAATTTATTTTTATTATGTCATCCTTATTTTCATTAAATAAATGGAAAATGACCATATGATATTTAAAGGAGCATTAAATTTAATGGATGTTTCTGCAGCTGGGTGATGGAAAGAAAGGCTTTACTGCAGAAGAAATTAAACCGAAAATCAACAGTTTGAGTTGCATTAGTAACTATTAACTTCTACCCACCCTCAGAGTGATCCTTTTTTACCAAAAAGTGAAGGATATGACACATACCATACATACACACACACACGCATACACATATCTATATATACACACACTTACACGCACACACAAGCACAAGTAGACACATACCAAAATGCATGCAGATATCTTTATTTTTCAATTCTCTTGTTTGCTATTTGCACTATATGTTTATACTACACATATTAAGTCCATGCCTACCTTTTGACAGTTGTATAGATTCCAGGGTAAGGCCTGGTGACCTATAAGGTTTAATTACCTAGTTTAGGCACCAGCCCCCACAAATAATGTGAAGTTTTTGTTAACTGCTAAATAAGGTTTAAAGAAACAATGTAACAGACTATGTTAACTGATTTAATATTTCTTGTGTAACAAAATTTTTTGTGGTGTGGAAATATTTTTTTAAATTTATATTTCTATAATGAAATAAGTATGTTATGAAAATGTCAAGCATTGACTTAAGTACTTTAGTTATTAGTTTATCCACTTAGTATAGGTAGTTATCTGCATTTTTACTGAGTAGGTATAATAACTAATAAAATTGTTTGATGCATGAGTTTATTTTATTTTTTTGGATAGAAATAGATGACAGCTGTGTATACATGTTAAACACAAAAGTAAATCTATTAAAGCTAAGCTTTACACAACCAATGACACTTTTTACAGGTTAAACTTACAAGACAAGCCTTCAATTAAATCATGTGCCTGACAAAGTGGACTTTTTCATGAAATGCACTTATAATTTCATGAATGGTAGAATTCTAATAAAATATTGTAAACAACATGAAATTAGGATAGATGGAGTTAAACAGGTAAACTACTGAAAGGATTTAAATGAAATTTTGCAGTGACATAGCTCAGACATGAGATTAACACAGGCTCCATAATTTTTCCAAATTCCTTCAGGAATGAAGTCCTGGGTACAGAGATAGACATAATGTACTAGATATACTAGATAGATTTTCATAATCTAATAACAAATTAGGTAATTATACCTAATTTTAAGTTTCTTAGTCATCCTTAAGTTTAAAATGTACTTAGTTGCAGCGCCCTTACAGGGTGTCACAATTAACTCACCCTTTTTTGTACCAACTTTTCTGATTTGTGACAAACAATAAATAAAGATAAGAATGTGAGGTAAATAAGGATCTGATTAAGTGAATTACCTGTGGTGGTGGGCTGGGCGCGCGCGGCGGGTGTGCGGGGTGTGCGGGGTGCGCGGCGTGCGGCGCGGGGCGGGACGGCGGCCGCGACGGCTTGTTGTCCGACAGCCCCTTGATCTGCAGCGACTCTGCAGCCTTCAGCAATGCGGCCAACTGGTCCTGCGAGATATTCACCTCGCCCCGATACATATAGTCCATCATAGCACGCAGCTCTGCGTACTTCACATCCTTCAGGATTATTATTGGATGCTTGTCAAACTGCTGTGACAACACGCTCTGCAACAAACATGCTTTTTACTTATTTGCATAGATTGGAATTAATCAACGACGAGAATTGCTTGTTGATGATACTGTCTTTTGTTTTGGAATGAAGTCTAATTGTGTCAAATTTTTTTTTTTAAATTATAACATTAACAGTGTTCAAGTTAGGTAACTATGAAAAGTGCTACTCAGTCAATGATTTGTAAAATTGCTAAATCATCAGAAACAATTGAATGTAACCTTGTTTAGTACCACACAGGTACAAATTATTGAGTTAGTAATTTAGTTAATCACAAGTAATGTTTAGCATTTAGCAAATTGCACATTCAAAACGGGTATTTGGAAAAGTAGTATTGCAACTTTCCGTTGCCAACTCATCTACACATTGATCTAATTGCTAGCACATGAAAGCTAGAACGAAACGACTGGAATGTTTATTAGAGCAAAACTGTGCTGCCTTGTAAGTAACTTAACGCGATAGCAATTGACCTAGATTGCGTGAGCGCGTCTAAATGGTACCAACCTCGAAATAAGGACTGCATGCGGACAGGACCACTTTGTGCGCCTTCAGAGTCTGTCCCTCGGCTGCCAAGGTGCAATCCACGTGAATGCCCTTCTCCAGGAGCGTGTCGAACACGGACACCAGCGTCGACTGGTGGTTGTTCCATCGCAGGCAAAACTGCTGGTCGTCATCCATCGTTCCGCGAGTCCTCTCACCGCTCCCGCAACCCTACGACACCAAATCACTATTAGCTCTCATAAAATAACACGCAGTAACTAGGCCATTAGGGAAACTTCACTGGGACAACACAAACAGCCCCCTTCACACGAAAATCGTTTATAGCACACGTTTATCTCACCGATTCACTTCATAAGATGAGATCACGCCCTAACTTGGCTAAATTAACTTTAGGGACCACATACGATCCGTCGTAAGCGACGCGGCACAAAGAAAATGGCCGCTTTTCCAGCGCGACAAAAAATAAAATGGCGACGAAAATTCTAAGTTTTACTATTTTCTGGGCAAACTTTTCCTTAAACAAACAAACGATCCAAGTTCACAACGTGGCCGAGGTACGGGGAACTTCGCGAAAGTTGAAGTCAACAAAGAAACTTCCGAGAAACTTTAGTTCGAAAGTTCAGAGTGGAAATTTTCAAGATGAAAACTCTGAGCCGTAAGTGAGCGCTTATCGTTGGTAATCCTCCGCCGCGAGATCACAAACCGCTTACCTTGACTATATTTTCATGAACTATCACGCTTTTTCACTATTTTAAATAAGATCAATAGTAATCGATCACTGCACCATTTATTTTAAATTTTCACTTTAGCACACCCGCCAGCTTTCTTGAATGAAAATCACAAAACTATGCTATTACAAGTTTAGAGAAAGGCACCTCTACAAAATCCAACCAAACGAAGTACAAGTTGGAAGCGACGCGACTGACCCAAAATAAGCTCTATGAATGTTGCCATAATTAAATAATGGCAAAGCTTAACAGCCACTAAATAATGACTTAAAATTTAATAAAAACAGTCGACAATCACTTTTTGTTACAATGTTAATTTAAACAAAAAATGCTTATCGTAACTTGAAATTAAATGAAAATCTTATTTTGAGCGTCAATTGTTTACCTTTAATTGGTTTGTCCTTGACCTAATTTTAGCTCTATAGAATCTCGTGATGGTAATGATTCTTCAAGGTAAGTAACACGTTTTCATGAATATTCATGTTAAAATAAGTAGTCAAAAGTCAATTTTGTAGCATCTGTAGCGTCTTATTTTGTTGAAAGCCTGATTTAATTTTAAATTCTGAAATATTTCAGTGTTGCCGTGTAAATAAAAACAGTTTGCTCGTTTGAAGTGCCATCTATTGACATTACGTTGTACTTTTTAGCAATAGGGATTATGATTGTTCATAAGGCGCCACCGTCGGTCGTTGCTTCGTCGTTGTTCGAGTAAGATTTTGAAAAAAATAAGTTTAGTATGCGCAAGATCTAAAGTGTAGTAAGTAAAAAAAATTACTATAAAAAATACGTGACTGTTTAGTAAAAGATACAACTTTCGGGGTAGTCAATAAGAGGGATTTACTAAACAAATTACGATAGTATTAGAATTATTCTAAACCTTAACAACTGTACCCATAGTTGTACCTTTCAATTTTTACAGTCTATTATTTTTCACATACCTATGTGAACGTTGTTTTTGCTAACATACTTGATTATAGTTACGCGATAAGGAACTTCTGGGAGTCAAAGAAAAACAGGCATACTGTAAATGTCAGTAAGAGGGACGCAAGGGTTTTGCTGTATTGTGGGCGAAAGGCTGATAACCTTTCACCACTCTTACATCATATTTCATCATAATATAATAATCCTTTGATTTTATGTCAAACATGCATCAAGTGGTTTATAAACTACTTGATGCTCTGCCTACCCCGATATACTATAGGCGTGAGCGTATGTAAGGAAGAGCCATAGAGATACGTCAAACTTGATCTGCACTTGACTGTAAACATATTATAAATTATTGATATTGACGAAACAGATGCCCTGGAGTTTAGTCCTGCAAAAATAATTTTGCGCTGTGGGTACTTACGACTTTGTAAAATAGTACTCAAGACTTACAATCATTTTAACTACATACCAACATAAATATCACAAAAATGAATGACAAAGTTGATACCCCATCTAGTTAAAAAAAAACTTAAAATTCTACAACTTGGTAATAAACAATGCTTAGATTGGGAAGCGAACACATGAACCGTCACTTCAGCGGCAGCGTTCTTACCGCTGAACCATATCGGCAATCGAAACTAATAACGTAAACGAATTGGCAGGCTCTTATTAATTCAACATTTTGTAAGAATGATATAAGAATATGTTATAACATTCTCGTAGATATTATCTTCAAATTTACAAAGAATACATTGAAAGAGTAGAAATTGATATCTTCCCTCCCCTTTCCTATTCTGGCGCTTCGTTAAAAAAATCAATAGCATTAGTGAGTTCGTACAAACGAATTATACGAATGTCATTGTGTGCGTTGCCAGCTTCGGTGTGCGGAAACAAAAAAAAACCACGAGCGAAATTCTTGTAATAAAAATCAATCGGAGCAGAGAGAGAAGGCGCCGCCGCTGGGGGGGCGCCGACTGGTCGGGCGCCGCGTAGAAGCCCCCTTTACCTCCCTCACTGCATATCTACGTAGGCTATAGTGCACCTACCCTCCTCCCAACGTTACTTTATTTCCAGTTTTTATGCTTTGCGCTACTTTCTAAACAAAAACTTTCGATGAACTTATACATTTAAATCTGTTCTTAAAATATTCCACTTGAGCAAAGTTATTTTAAGTAGTTCGTTTGAGTGCGGCAACGTAGAACGCGGTATGCGAGGGACCTATAATGGCAGCGCTCGGCTGGTTCCCGGCAAAAAGGCGTTTGTTTTTATTTCTTCGGCGCGGAAAAAAATCAGCACGCGCCCGCCCTGCACCTCCTAAACATGCGCCACGCAGCGACGCAGACTCGACCGGGTGTGTGCCGAATTCACTTTCATTTGCGACATCTCATCGTTTCCCGAAGGTCACCGTGCAGTGGCGGGCACTGTCCCAAGGTGGCGAAGTGCGGTGCATGTGTGGTGCCGGCGAGTGCTTGCGGCGGCCCTCGCTGACCGACTAGGTGAGTAGAGTGAATTTCGCGCCCTCGTCTTCGGTGATTTCGTTTCCCTCACGTTTATCGTCTCCGTTTTGCACCGTCCTTCGCCGTGTTTAGGAAGACGGTGAAAGTGAAATATGTTTTCGTATCTCGCGGTGTTCTGCCACGGAAACGCGCAGCCGTGCCGGGTGTCCGCTCCTCCTCGAACAGAGTAGCGAATAGAGCGACATGAGGAGTGACATGAGAGGGTTAACCGCGCAACTTTACATTTACTATTCCTTTTTACCCATGGCAGGTGATAGGTAAAAAGCAGCGTTATGCCCTTTGACTTAAAGTAGATTTTTAATAAAGCTCTTTTATTTTCTTACGACAGTAAAAGTTTTAAGTTGTAGTAAAACTTTTGTAAAACCACGTGGCTTTTAAGTTTAATAATAAGAATGTTACCTAATAGATATTTACAATACTTAACTCATTTAGCAGTTTTTATGCGGCATGCATGGCTTTTTATTAATTAGTTTAACAAACAAATATGTATTCATACTTGAATATAATTCATCGAACTATGAAGTACAATCGTTTCATACAACGTGCTTATCGACTAGCCGAAGGTTTACGTATACATAGATGCCTACAGCAGCGAGGGTGCTTGTGTACAGGCGAAAAACAAACGGAATTAAAAAGAAGGCCGGGAGACGGTTTGCCTTACGAACGATGGAAAGAGAGGGATTCAGCTTTGCACTCTTCATTTGTGCACCAATCGAGAAAAAATTCAATAAAGCTCGCTTCCTTTTGTCTAATTGCCTATGTAAACCTACTTATATTATGCCGATTGTTCGATTCTAGTGTCATTTGGAGGGAAAATGGAGCTTTGCGTTATTGTTTCTGCGTTCGATGATAGTTGTACAAGTAAATGTTTAACTTATTTCACAAGCTTAACTGAAAATCAATTATTTATTTTGTATCTTTGAGAAGGCTGACAACTTCTAATATTGCTTATATAATTTATAGGTTTTATTTTAATAACAGGAAATGCCCGGACACGGTTTGTCACTAGTAAAATGCGAACCATCATCGGAAGAAGACGACAGTAACTCGCAGTTTGCTAACAGTTACATTAATATCCGGGTGAGTTAATTTGTTCTTTAAACTTTTAAGTTCTATATATATATTAATATACTATAAACATATTGTATGTTCAAGTTTATACTTACTTGCGTCTGAAAGTAGATATATTTAATCATGTAGCGTATACGTATTACTACCATGCATTCGTAGATTTTGTATAAGTTTAGTAACTAAAAATGTTGTTATTGACAGCATCATAATTAATTGTTTCTAGTAATAGTATGTCAACCTTTTTTACTGTAACTGTAAAATACACTTATACATACAATAAGCTCACGCGTCCCATTGAGGTTGGCAGAGACTACAGATTGAAATCTGGTACATACGATGCAAACCCATCTCTCTCGCTTCTTCCACATTCATCATTCGCGTCGAACATGCCCCTCGGATACTTCTAACACGGCCTTTTCTTAGTACGTGTACCAATTTGGACTAAGTATACGTTCGCCTAAGGCGCCCTCTTCCAAATACCTACATTCGCACAGTAGGTATATTTCTTACTTCTTTTTCTTGTTTTTTCAACACATTTTTCTCGTTCGTAAATATAGAACCACAGAATAAATAATACTGGATAGAACTTAGGTACGCAATTTTTCCTTTTTTAGAGTTACATGGTTTTGATACATGGGAACGACTGTTTTAAATTTAAAAAAATCTACCACACCTTTGAACGTCAACCGCTTCTGATCTGATAGGTCAGTTTGTTTTGCAGTACCCTCATCAATCAACAAATGAGACATTTATCTTAAAAATGTCTTTATTTCGTTTCAGTTGGAATCGACCGAACTCCGTCCAGTCAAATTAGAGTGCTTCGGTCACAACAATGCACCGCCTTCGCACCTTCTGCAGCATTTGCCGGTAACTTAACGTACCCACACCTATTATTTGTTTTTTTTCTTTGGTTTCGTGCACAGATGAGTATATGTATTTACGAACTAATGTGCTTCGTGTGTATTTCAAATGTACAAACAGCACAGCAGCACGCCAGGTTGACCAAAGCCGCCGCTAATACAAATGAGATAAGGGCGACGTCAAGGTCAATATGTATAGTCTGATGTGCTGCCAGTTGTACTTTCAATATCACACGGTCTAGGGATATTGCACGATTTTTCATACAATAGAGGTCTGTTTGAGAAGCTATAATAGCATACTCGAGATACACGGAGGGCTATAATTTTCAGACGAGCAAGTGCTAAACCTGAATTTTCAATTGTAGTCAATAAATTTTGTTTTACTTGAAATTTGTGAAAACGTGATGCAAACAAAAACTTTAGTTACGCTACTGACTAGATGCACCATTGTTCATGTCCATACACAGGTTCTCCCCGTGAAACTGACCAACTTTCCCCAGGGAACCCATAATATGTTATACAGGGTGTAAAAGACAGCTTAGCAAAAACAGAAACCCTGAATTCAGACCATCTTTCTAAATGATTTTCCAGTGGAATTTTCCCTCGGAAAATTTTTGAATTTTTTTCAAGTTCTTAAATATTTTTTGCTTCAAAATTATATTATTTATTCGAATACAATCTATTCGATTAAATAAACAACAATAACAGCGTAAACGCAAAACACGAAAACCAGCAATGTACACACGGCAGCACATCAGGCTATAAATGTTGACCTTGACGTCGCCCTTATCTCGCTCGTAATAGCGGCGGCTTTCGTAGTGAAAACGGATAACCTGACGTGCTGCTGTATGTACACTCAAGAGCACGTCAAGCTTGACACTTTGGACTTTGGACCGGCCCTGCATTGTATGGCGCGCAGTATAAATCAGAGCTCAGCTTAAACTGGTAGTGTAAAGCGTGACCTCTCTCGACTGTACATACATCATATTTCGATAGCGCGGCGCGGCGCGGTTAGTGCGGTTACGACGCGGTAAGTTGCGTAGCAAGTAGATAAATAAAGAAAACTCCTGAACTTGATATTTCCGGGAAAAATAATTACTTGTAGCTGATCCTAGTCATGAGTAGTTTACACCATTTAAGTATTTGCTAAGCTGTCTTTTACACCCTGTATGAAAAAGTATTCGTCTTCCCTTACAAAGGCAAATAAATCAGCTGATCGCACAAGTTGTATAGAAACGCAAAGGGAGAGGCGAAAGTTTTTCAGATTTCAATCTAGGTATTTATATTCTTTGGGAAAGTTGTTCGGTACGTACTACACTGGGCGTCAAAAATAAGTAGTACACTTTTCAAATTGCAATTACTCCTAAACTATAGTAGTTACACTTATGAAATAAAAAGCAGTTTATAGTAAACTTAACGAAGTTTATTAAAGTTATATTTTATTTGGCATGAATAAAGTTTCAAACTTAAAATTAAGATAAATACTAAAAAGTATCAATTTTTAACGATATGTCAACCACTTAATTTTCACGTTTTGGAACTTTTTCACAATTTAATAACTTGTGTTGCCGCCTCGGGCTCTAATTACAGCTTGGATCCGGTTTGGCATGCTGAACACTAAGTTTCGGAGGCGGTGTTGGGGAATATTTTCCCATTCTTCTATCAGCGCATGTTTTAGAGCCCTGAGTGTGGCAGGAGGTGGACTGCGCCTTCTGACTAGCCTCCCAAGCTCATCCCAGGCGTGTTCAATCGGGTTGAGATCTGGGCTTCTCGATGGCCAAGCCATCAAGTTGATGCCAACCTCCTGAATGTACTCTTGTACGTGGTGAGCAGTGTGTGGCCGGGCGTTATCATGCATTAGGATGGCTCCATCACCCATATTTATTAAATATGGCCCTGCATACTCGTTGAGGATCTCCGAGGCATATCTTTCACCAGTCAAAGTCCCATTTTCTATTACCACAAGCTCTGTGCGACTCTCTGAAGAGATACCAGCCCATACGTGTACAGAGCCCCCGCCATATTGGACTCTTTCCGAGATACAAGCTTGAATGTATCGCTCACCGGGTCGTCTGTAGACTCTCCGCCGTCCATCTGAAGTGTATAAAGAGAATCGAGACTCATCTGTGAATAAAACTCTAGCCCATTCTTCTTCGCCCCATTGTACGTGTTGACGGGCGTAGCGTAGTCTTGCTACGCGATGCTCTGTCTCAAGTTTGGGGCCATTTGCTGGTCTTAGAGGCTTCAGGTTAGCTTCAGCAAGTCTTCTTCTCACTGTACTCTCACTGATGTAGTCTGTTCGGGTCCGAAGAAGCTGTTGCTGAACCTCAACTGCATTAAGGTGTCGATTTCTTAACACAGTGGAAACAATAAAGCGATCTTCTCGGGTACTTGTGCACCTGGGTCTGCCATTACCTCGTCTCCTTAGATGGTTTCCAGTCTCTTCGTACCTTTGCTTTACTCGCTGAACCGTTCTTAAAGTTACACCCACCCTCCTTGCAGTACGACGCATACTGATGCCCACTTCGAGAAAAGCTAAGATTCTTGCACATTCTTCTGGTGAAAGAGGCATGATTAGTCAAATTTACTCTCTGAAGATACCTATGCTTTTCAATTACAATTGCTTTATCAGCAGCGAATGTGTCAAACACAAAAATCCTAAGTAAGACAACACCTTTCAACAGTTTAAAAAAAGTGTTTTTATTTATTCGTTTTTTTTAAAGTCAAGCATTATAAGTTCTTATAATGCATGAAGTTTTTATTGAATAAGATTAAATTTTCTTTTTAACCTTTTTTGTTTCAAAGGTCTAAGTTTTATAGTTTGGGAGAAATCGCAATTTTAAAACTGTACTACTTATTTTTGACGCCCAGTGTATTATAATATTTTGTGGCGGTGTCGTCGTGGGCTGATTCACATCCTTAATTTTTACTAACTATGTACTTAATTGTTAATTACTTAACTTAAGTAAGTTGGTATTCTCTAAGTAATTATATTTATTGATAAGGCAAAAGTTTTGTTTTGTATTTTGTTTTGCTGATTAAAAACAAAAAATCAAGATTACCTACGTATTTATAATTCTATTCTTTAAATTTCTTAGTTGCTTAACTATGCGCCAGACGCGGACTCAGGGGTGCTCTTAAGACCCCCCCAAAATAGCACTTTAAATAAGCGACGTTTAAGTCACATTTTTGTCAAGGTCAACATATGTGAGCGATATGCATAACATTGCGTCTTGTGTAAGTACCTGTTATGACTTAAGTTTGATTATTTTTTTAATGTAAGAAGCGTACCTACTTACCTACAATGACGCGGTAATCTGGACGTGTTATGACTAAAACCTAGTTACCTATTATAGATGCCGCTTTCCGCCCGCGGCTCCGATCGCGCGGACTATAGGTTATATCGTGCCCAACTGTGAGATAAAATGTAGCATATGTCCTTACCCAGGCTCTAATCTATTTCTGTACCAGATTTCATAAAAATCGGTTCAGTAGTTTAGGCGTGAAAGACGGACAGACAGACAGACAGAGTTACTTTCGCATTTATAATATTGGTAAGGATAAGATTGACCAGAGGACTGCGGATCTATTCTATCCGATAAAGTCGATGACGATGGTTCTCGACTCGACATACATTGCTTCACTACAAAATGATTTTCACTGAAGGTTACTTGTTACAAAAGCGACGAATATGTGATCAATCGTAACCGACTTCGTCTTATAGAACAGACCTGGAGACCTGATTTGGCAAATGCCGTTTGCCAAATGGCAATAAAACATTTTTTTATTTTTGTGGCAGGGAACGGTGTTGGAGGAGCTGGCGCCGAGGGGTCCTATCGCCACGCCGGTGTCAGTCAGCGTCAAACAAGAGCCCGCTGCCGCCGCAGCCACCTTTGAGACCCTGGAGTCTGCTCGGGCTGATGCTGTATGTATTTTATTATATTCAGCTGGCGCCGAGGGGTCCTATCGCCCCGCCGGTGTCAGTCAGCGTCAAACAAGAGCCCGCTGCCGCCGCAGCCACCTTTAAGACCCTGGAGTCTGCTCGGGCTGATGCTGTATGTATTTTATTATATTCAGCTGGCGCCGAGGGGTTCTATCGCCTCGCCGGTGTCAGTCAGCGTCAAACGAGAGCCCGCTGCCGCCGCAGCGACCTTGGCGACTCTGGAGTCTGCTCGGGCTGATGCTTTTTGTATTTTATTATATTCAGCTGGCACCGAGGGGTCCTATCGCCATTCCGGTATCAGTCAGCGTCAAACAAGAGCCCGCTGCCACCTTAGAGACCCTCGAGTCTGCTCGAGCTGATGATGTATGTATTTTATTACATTCAGCTGGCGCCGAGGGGTGCCATCCGGTGTCTGTCAGTTTTGGACTCTTAACCTCTTGTAAATAATTCAAATTATCTATTGTATGGTTTTTTCCACGCTGCTTGAGTTTGAAAAATTTACTTCGATTGATATGAAATGTTTCTCCAGCTACCTATTAAATTTTCTTGAACGTGACTTACGTGACTTTAAAATTTTCTCCTGTTTTATATAATTTACCTATAGTGTACATATACACCATATTATGTACATACTTTCAATAGATACAACTTTTTAAAGCCATATCAAGGAAATATTTTAACAGCCGGAGTGATATATTTAACAGCTCTAATTAATTGAAATAAGCCAATTTTGTTTCAATTCAATAAATTTTATTTGTTTTTTTGATTTTGATAGCCTTTGTAGTTGCTAAATCTGAAAGTCAATAAGAAAGAAAGAAAGATAAGAAAACTTTATTTGCTTAAAACATGGCATAACAGGTGTAATGAGTCAGCATGTTAAAAATGTCTGCAATTAATCTCAAGTAAATAAATTTTGATATTGTTCTTATCCAGAGCTCCACCTTGATCGATCGTCACTTGGCGCTGCTAACAGCCAGCGACGTTCCTGACTCCTCAGATTTCACTCCTCTGCTTCAAGTCAAGGATGAGCCACTGTCGGAAGGAGGTAACTAGTAACTTTTTATTTGTTCAGCCGTCGTTATCTGAATCATTCACTTCAACTTTAAATAAGATTATACCTGCACTGTTATAGACTCACTTATGTTTAATTATTTTATGTAAGTTTATTAAAATTGACATTTTGTGGCATAGGTATAAACCAATTTTTTTAGTATTGCATTGAAATTATACATAATGTAAGTACAAATTTCTCAAAAAAATAAGATAGCTATATTACGTATGTGTGGCGCTAGAGTGAGATGCCTTTCCGACCGTCAATTTCGAATCAAACAGTTTACCGGCTCCGATTCTGTTAAATAAGTTGTGTGTCAATGGAATAGAGGCCATTTTATCTGTTCAGGTGGCAAAATTGAGAACTAATTAATTGTCATATTTAACTTGCTGACAACCACCCTAAAACGCAGTGATTATATGCTCAGTGAACCACCCCGACCAGCAGCTCCACCGCCAACCGAACGTAAAGTTGCAAACTTCCTAGTAACTGAAAATTCAGTTGTCGGTGGTGCCACCAGTCAAAGCAGCCGTTATTAGATGTGTGAAATTTGGATTGTTCTCAATTTTGCCACCTAAACGGATAAAATGGCGACCATTCCATCGACACACAATTGAATTTACAGAATCGGGGCCCTGGAATACGAAGGCAATTTTTTCGGATAGTGGTTGGAGATTGTTACTTGGTGGTTCTTTAGCAAACTAGTTTACAATGAGGCTCAAAAACAAGGATTTGTAATTTTCAGAACAACTCACACAGAGTGGTGATGACACGAGTGACTCTTCCACCCAGCCCGACCATGCTCCCAGAGGCAGCCCCAAGAGTTGGACGCAAAAGGACATGGACAATGCGTTGGAAGCGCTGCGGAGCCACAACATGAGCCTCACTAAGGTAAAGTCATAGGATTTTATACCCAGCTCTATCATACCTAAACAGATGCTGCGAACTGCGATGCTACCTAAGAATGGATAAGGACTATAGTTTGAACATGTTGCATTGTCCCAATCCCAATAAGAGCCTGTTTACTAAGTACGAGTAATGTGATAGGACAATTAAGTCCTACTCCATCCACCCGTGCCGAACTAGCCTTCAAAAGAATCCCGAAGAGGAAGCAGAAGAATATGGGACACTGTTAATTAAATCACATTTTTTCTGATGAATTTTTAAGCGGGGATTTAGATGCAAGATTAACTATTTTCTGAGGAAACTTTTTCCCAGTAGGGCCATTCATTGTAATCTGATCATAGAAGAGTTTTTAAATTCTATGTCTAGGCCTCAGCGACTTACGGCATCCCATCGACCACGCTGTGGCAACGTGCTCACCGCTTGGGTATTGATACTCCGAAGAAAGAAGGATCGGCCAAGTCCTGGAGTGAAGCTGACTTGAGGCGAGCGCTACACGCTTTGAGGGCTGGGGCCATTTCTGCCAACAAGGCTAGCAAAGCCTACGGTAAGATATTTTTGGTATAATTATTTTGTATACCTAATGTATATAGTATCTACATAATGTATAAGATTTTCTTTCTTTTATTTTACCAATATCTTTAAATAGTATATTGTATTGCACACCGTACAGCCTACCTATGTAAGTTCCAATGGAAGAGCGGCGCCTCCAAACACAGACTATGTTCGCTTAAATGGAGACCCCCAACCCACCAGTTTTAAGGCTCTATTGTTACAGAAATAAAACATTTTTTAACCGTGCATTATATTTCACGAAATATGATTTTCTGCTTTCAACATAACATCCGTTTTTTATACAGGGTGTAAAGGACAGCTTAGCAAAAACTGAAACCCTGGACTCAGACAATGATTATAAATAATTTTCCAATGAAATTTTTCTCCGGAATTTTAAAAATATTTTTTCATGTTTTTTGATATTTTCTGCTTACATTTTTTATTATTTAATCGAATACACTCAATTTTGCAATAAAAAACAATCATAACAACGTAAAAAACGAAAACCAGAAATGTACGTCGCACTCCGATAGCAGCGCAGCGCGGGGGGATCGCGCGCGGGGCGCTGTTTCGTGATACGTTGCGTAACGCCAAAGTAGGTAAATAATGAAAACTTCTTAACGTGATGTTCCCGTTAAAAAATCATAACTTATAGCTGATGATAGTTATGGGTAGATTCCACTATTTAAGTATTTGCTAAGCTGTCCTTTACAACAAGTAAGCCTTTTATTATCGGCTTACTTAGTAGGCTTACTTGTTTTTTTTCTTTTCAGTTTTTATTACGCAGTCGGGTTTTTTTATTTTTTAAATTAATTTTCTAAATTAACCAAATGATGTTTAACTTAAGCTCTCTTCATATTTCCCTCGAAACCTTGTGAAATATCAGCGTTGTGGCTCCAACCACCACTCTATGCAGAGTCAGGACCTCTTCCTTGACCAGCGTTTCACATCACAATTCACCTTGATGTTTTACTGTGTTTATGCATTGTGTCAAGTTGTTTTTTTATATCAAAGTTGCTGGTCATTGAATAAACGTGTTATCTGTCTACAGCTATCTAAATGTTATCTCAAAGTTTGTTAATCCGAGTTGTAAGTGGCGTCATACACTGGTATGAAATAAAAGGTTTGCATATGGTTTTCTCGCTAGGCATCCCTAGCAGTACGTTATACAAGATCGCCCGCCGCGAGGGCATCCGTCTGGCGGCGCCCTTCAACGCGGCGCCCACCGCCTGGCGCCGGCAGGACCTGGAGCGCGCGCTGGCCTCCATCCGCGGCGGACACACCAGCGTGCAGCGGGCTGCCACGCAGTTCGGCATACCTACTGGTAACTCACATGTCATACCTACTGGTTGAAAATAGATTGTAAATTCTGGTAGGTGAATAGATGTTACATAAGTATATCTGAATTTTACCAAAAAATGTGTACGGGGAAAAATCGATATGAATCTATTTTTTATGTAGCCAACCCCACCCACTGCTGGACAAAACCCTCTTTTTTCTCATTTTAGTTTTGTATTTCAGGAACCCTATACGGGCGCTGTAAGCGGGAGGGTATCGAGCTGTCCCGGTCCAACCCCACGCCCTGGTCTGAGGACGCCATGGGAGAAGCACTTGAGGCTGTCAGGTTAGAACATGTCTCTTTTAACAATAATTAAAAATATTTATTGAATTATCTATTTTCTCAGGTTTTACCCGTAGTAAACGCTTACGAGGACTAAGAAATTACAAATAGAATGAAAGGCCAGAGCCCCGATTCTGTAACTTCAGTTGTGTGTCGATGGAATGGAGGCCATTTTATCTGTTCAGCTGGCAAAATTGAGAACTGTTTAATTTTCATATACCTACTTGCTGACAACCACTCCGACCAGCAGAGCCACCACCAATTGAACGTAAAGTTGCGTAAAGTAAAGTAAAACTTTAGTTGGCGGTGGTGCCACCAGTCAAAACAATGAAATTTGGGAAATTTGGATAGAAACTGAACGGATAAAATGGCAACCATTCCATCGACACATAACTAAAGTTACAGAATCGGGGCCCAGATCAAGATTCTAATGACAAAATCATGTCACGTGCGTATGCTAGCATAGCAGTACTTACTTACGTTTAATTTTGATGAAAAGTTTTACAATGAAAAAAAAATCATAACCTTTGATGATGGCTTGGATAAATTACAACAGTTTCAAACAGAAACTACTTTTTTCGTTGTATTGTTTCAGAGTAGGTCAGATGTCTATAAACCAGGCTGCCATACATTACAACCTGCCCTATTCTTCACTATACGGTCGATTCAAACGCTGCAAGTACCAAACTCAGGTAATTTCTTCTGTCTTTGGCGGTTTTAGTTCCACCTTTTTCTGTTAGAGGCGCTGTATACCTACAGCTGACACGATAGCAATTTAAATTTATTTGAATACTAGCTTTCCGCCCCCGTATACTACATGTTATATTGTGCCCAGCTGTGGAATAAAATGTAGCCTATGTCCTTTCCCAAGGTCTAATCTATCTCTGTACCAAATTTCACCGAAATCGGTTTAGCGGTTAAGGCGTGAAAGCATAACAGACAGACAGAGTTACTTTCGCATTTATAATATTAGTAGGGATAAGTAAATAAGTACTACATACATAATTGAATGTTATCTTGGTTGTAAATACCCTACCTTTTAAAGGTACTTAAACTTTCTTAATCCTCTTTTGCTTTACAATCCAAGAGCTTATAATGTGCTAGATAGGTAGCGATTTTTCCTGTTTTTAAGTTAGTACAAAATAAAAACAATACAGTGGGTATAAAGTCTAAAGTGTTAAGCTCTCACGTAAATCCTAAAAATACTTACTTAGATATCTTTGCAATGTTCCAGGGCATGCCTCCACAACAAGAACTGCAAAAACCCCCCGAAGCGGACGCCCTGACTTCGGAGCTGTACTACCAACACACCCCCGCGCCCCACCCTCCTGTAGACCACTACCACACGTACGCAGAACACGATACAACGCCGCAGCACTACATGCACACCGACCAGGCTATGTATAACCAGCAGCCGATGTATTACAATCAATGCAATATCGTCAGTTGAGGGTACGACGCCTCGCATAGTGAGGCCCCTTGACAGAAGCCAACCCATAATGTTAACACTAATTTTAGTCAAATGAATTATTGTATTTCGTAACTATAGAAGGACTAAGTATTTTTTGGTCGTTCGTTGTTGCTATATCTTTAGCAAACTTTTGTACAAGTATGCCTCTAGGCATTGCCTAGTTTCACAATTTTTAAATCGAATAAGTTGACCGATTTTTTGAAATGTGAAAGGTATAGGTACCTATGGCATGGGTGACTATGGCCTAAACTTCGCTGTTCGAAGGGAGCCCCGTGCCCCTTGGTGGGGATGTATAGGTATTACTTAAGTGGCCAAATTGTAAGAAAGGAAATCCATAAATAAGAATTTAAAATTGGTACAAATCTTAATTTTTACTTTTCGATACGCTCAAGTAGGTAATATTGGAACGTTTAAATAAGTACCTATTTAGGTACTTACGTACTTAAGTAGTATTCTAAACTAAAAAGCAATATAATATAATAAATACGTAAATACGTAAATAAATACGTCATGCTCTGTAAGAGCTGCAATTTTCGTCCTCTAAGAACGTCTTTTTTGAGTAAGTACTTACCTACTTATAGCTATAGTTATAGGAACATAACAGAAATACGTAAGCCAAATGACTTCCCATAGTTTTAACTTTTGATCTGTAGATTTAGTGTCTGAAACTTGTCAAATAAATATTTTTATACACCATGTTTTCGAGTTTTCTCTCCTAGGCGTAGAATTATTGTAGGTATCTCTTACTTATGTATTTATCTTGTCAATTTTTGAGACATAATAAGGTACCTAGGTAGTAGTGGAAATATTTTGTAAAATCAAAGCAATAATATTAGTGCGTAAGATATTTAGAAGTTTATCATTTTGTCCGGGTTTTTGTTCCAAAAATGGGAAATCTAAAACGCGTTTTTGCTTCGAACCTAGGTGCTACAAACCTAATATGTATGTATAGAAAAATGCTGTTTCCGTAACCATTAATTATAGCTGACATACATAGGATAATCAGCGAAAAAATGCTTACGTTGTATCGAGACAAAATACCAGTTTATTTACGGTTAACGGTACGGTAACCCATGTGTTCATAGCTACATAATAAAAACATGATTATACTCGCTCCTAATTGCATCAAATAGAATTAAAACTCAAAATATCATAGACGTATGCATGGACCATGACGTAAAAAATCTATTCTATATTCAAACTACTCAAAGCAACATATGGAAAATGTTAATACCACTACTCGCCGCCAACAGCGCTTTAGGATTTTTAATTTTATAAACATGTAGTTACCTACCTACCTGTCTATACTTAAACGTAATTTTTCTTACAAAGCCAATGTTAGTGACAGGTTGTTAAATGTAGCTAAATTGGCTACAATAGCTGCCAAGTCAACCTAATGGTTTTATTAGCGTTGATTGCAAACAAATTCACTTTTTGTAGGACTAAACATAATGGTTAGTGATTTTCTTGTAACTATCTTCCATTGTTATTTTACACTCGAGTAAATAAAGTAGTTTACAGCTAGCATAATAACTGCCATTTACTTAAGCGTTATGATGATATACGTAATTTTGTTTAAGTTATTATTGTAAAAAATAATTAAAAAGTGTCCATTTGCCCAGCCAGCCTAAAAGCTCTGAGTGATTTGGCTTATGCTAAAATTAAGTAATTATCTGTCCATCTTACTACATACGTAGTGAAACTTTCATGGGATAGTGTAATAACAATTTTAAGGAATCACCAAGTAGGTACGGTCAACAACAAGACGACATTAAATTCTACTACCTACGCGCTGAGATTTGTACTTTCTTTAATGAAATAGAATCACGTTGTACCTACTTATTTTGAATTTGTATAATTATTCATCTTGTTTTCGACTGTACATAGTTAATTTAATTTCTTTTTGTTGCTCATTTTTAACGTCAAAATAATAATGCTTTATCAAGAACCTCAGAATTAATTATTACATTCAATAAAAATGTTGCCAGAATTTCAGAAAACAAAATTATGCTAAGCAGTAACTTACGTGTAAGTATTGTAAAAAGTATAAATCAAACACTGACGAATATGGATAACGTCACAGGCCAATAGTTTTTTGATCGTATAGTATAGTATTTTAATTCTTTATAATTTCTTACGATTTGCATCTTGATGTTCGTTGTGGGTCCCTACAGTTCAGCCATTTTCCGCTAGGGAGCGCTTTTACAAAATACAAGTTAAGTTTTCTATTGCAGTTATACTTATATGTACGAGTATATAGACTTTCGGCAGTGTTTGACTTGTTGTAAATCGGGTGATGTTGAATATAGCAATAATTTTAGTTAATATTGTGATTAGTGCTTCTCAATAAACTTGATAGACTGGCACTCGATTTTCTATTGTCATTAAAGTTTTGTTCCTACCCATTCAGTTTTAATGCGAAACGTTTAAGCGTGAATGAAATAATAAAACTCGTAGGTAGATAAAAAATCTTTAATTATCTACAGTTAGATATAAAATAAATTACAATAATGATTTTCGCTTGCGGTCGGCCGCAGCGTCCGTCGACACATTTATACATACTTCTCACACAACTACATAATAATAGTATACATTACATAATTGCACATAAGATTCAATTTATTTAATTTTTGAGCGCTTTACAATACAATTTTCAGTTACTGCTATTCCATCATAGATGGCGTTGTCAACATTATACGTCTACTTGCCGGTAGAGGGCGCTTACTTGAAAACCACAAAACTTTTATATTCGTAGACTACAAATTCAAAAGATGGCGCTTTTTCACAGAAGGAAGAAGGAAGACAAAACATTACATTGATTGTGAAAATGTTTTATACGAAAGAAATGTTATATAACATTAGCTCATTCTGCAGACTCATCAAAATAATAGTTTAATGTTTTATTGACATTAAATCTTTTTGGAGTTGTATGAAATCTGGGAACCTGTAATATCATGTTGAGCCTGAAGAATTTGCAAAGAAATAAATAAAGATAGCTTATTAACAAGTTATACACATCACATATCAGCAACTAGCTTTATTAATACTATTTACAGAAACAGGTAGCTATTGGAGTTAAGTCTCTATGGCAGTGTTTGGCCAAAAATAAAGCAATTTACTGATATGTATCGTCAAAAATAACAATGGCTTATTTTGGTGTTCCTATAAATAATATTTGTACATAATTTCTTTGTTTCTAGCAACATTTTATCGAGAAGTGGAAATTCGGACGCGGCGGACGCCATTTTATTTATGCTTACAACTATTTACGTATATGTTTGTGTGTCGCGCGCCTTTATACGCTAGGACTAGAGGCGGCGCGCGAAGACATTCACTCTCTCCCTCACTCACGTTATAGCACAATATTCACGTCTCACTCGGTCCAAGAGTCCGGAGCGTATCACAAATTAAAACGAGAGCTAGAAAATGCAGTCTTAATTATCAGAGAACGAGTCACACTTCACAAAAACGAGCACGAGTACTATCGAATGGCACATGCACAGTCCTACATCGGTTTCGAGAAATGGTTTATCACCACAAGAGTCGTAAGATTTCACTTCTGCCAATCTGATGGTCTGGCGAATCGATGGTAGTAACAAGCCCCAATGTAAGTACAGATCATCAAATCGACACAAGCAAAACATCGATTTTTAAGTGTCTCGGTAGAAAATACGAGTCCGTTTGTATTTAGACAGGTCCATAGTCAGAGAGCGGTTGTCCGGAGCGCGCGGAGGGGGCGGAGACGGCGGCGGGCGGCGGCGGGGGCAGGGGCGGCGGCGCGGGGGGCGGCGCGCCGGCGGCCGCGGGTCACACGCCGCCCTTGACGAGCGCGCGGTGGTGCGGGGGGGGCGCGCCCCGCCACACGCGGCGCCACGACTCCAGCGTCTTGCCCGACCAGATCCACACGCCCGACGTGATGCCCACCGCCAGCGCCATGAAGTACTTCAGCATGAGGGCGGAGTACAGCGGGCGCGGGCCGCAGCCGGGCCCGCACGCCACGCGCCGCAGCCAGCCCTCCCACCCCCCCGCCTCGTACGCCAGGCAGCCCAGCACCACCCCCGCCGGCACCGCGTAAAGTACGCTGAACACCCCGATGCGGATCATCAGCTTCTCCAGCTTGTCGGCCTTCGAGCCGGCGCCGATACCGCCCTGCCGCTTGATCACTGAGCGGATACGGAACAGAGACACGAACCCGGCCAGTAGGAAGGTCGCGCCCAGAGCGAAGTACACGATCAGCGGCGCCAGCACGTATTTCTTCAGGTTCTCGGGCGAGGAGTTGCCGACGTAGCAGATGCCGGCCACCGGGTCGCCGTCCACGGCCCCGGCCAGCAGCACGGCCACGGTCTTCGCAGCCGGGATCAGCCACGCGGCCAGGTGGTAGTACTGCGCGTGGCCGGCGATCGCCTCGTTGCCCCACTTTAATCCAGCCGCCAGGAACCACGCGAATGACAGCACCACCCACCAGATCGACGACGCCATGCCGAAGAAGTACACGAGGATGAAGACGAGCGTGCAGGCGCTGGGCCCGTTGGCGGTGGTCTTGAGGAGGTCGCCGTCACACGCCACCTCGTCGTGGCCGACCGCCAGCCGCGTCAGGTAGCCCACCGACACCATGAAGTAGCAGGCCGATAGGTACACGATCGGCCGCTCGGGGTATTTGAATCGTTGCGAGTCGATGAGGAAGGTGGTGAGCGTCATGAGCGTGGAGGCGGCGCACAGGCCGCTCCAGAGCGCCACCCAGATGGCGGCGAAGTCTTTCTCGTCGTCGGTGAAGAAGGCGCCGCGGCACGGCAGCGCGCAGGCCGGCACGCCCGCCGTGCTCACGTTGGCGGCCCCCAGCGCGCGCACGCTCAGCAGCGGCGAGCGGCACGCGCACGCGCACTCCTCGCCGCTTCCCGCCGCCGGCTCCGCGCCGGCAGCCGTGCCGCCCCCGCAGTTTTTTGGATCTTTGCACTTCTCCTTGTGGATCTTCCTGGGCGGAGGTCGCGGGGGCGGCTCGGATTCTTGAGCTCGTTCCGTCTCGTCCATGCAGAGGTGCTCGGGGTTGCCCATCTTGGGCAGTTTCTCGCAGGCCATGCGCTCGGGCCACTGGAAGCCGTACTTCTGCATGAGTGGCGCGCAGCCGGCCCGTGCGCGCTCGCACACGCTGCGGCACGCCGGCAGCGGCTTCGTGTAGTCTTCGAAGCAGATCGGGGTGTACACCGAGCACAGGAAGAACTTCAGGTCGGCGGAGCATTTGATCTCCACGAGGGGCCAGTACTGGTGCACCTGGAAAGTTGAGAACAAAAATCCTTAGTGAGATTCAACAAAACC
This sequence comes from Aproaerema taeniolella, assembly GCA_949987775.1. Classification (NCBI taxonomy): domain Eukaryota; kingdom Metazoa; phylum Arthropoda; class Insecta; order Lepidoptera; family Gelechiidae; genus Aproaerema; species Aproaerema taeniolella. Next base: position 531,224 of record OX465258.1, on the reverse strand, counting down.
ACTATTTTTCTAAACGCTTAGATCACAAAAAAAAACTAAATAAATGTTTTTGGGAAACTCCTATGAAAGAGAACAGAATCTTTTTGTGACGAGCCATTTGCCTCCCAATTTCAAGGTGTAACTCGGTAGTGTAAAGTTCTCGGACGAACAGACACACTATTAAATCTAATCATATAAAATTAAAGATCTTGACTAATCACCGTCTAGCCTAAATCCTTGGACCTAGAATGCTGAAATTTAGCCCAAAAGGTAGCTTTTACAATGTACGCAAGGAATAAGGAATACGTTTTACGAAATACGCCGCTGATCGTGTCCCGGGTGTCCTTAGCAAGAAATGAGTATGCAAGACTATTTACCTCCAATCCAGCTTCCTCCTGCGTGTCATGATCGAGCGCGTTGGGGAACGAGGTCAGGTTATACCCGATGCCGCGGCACATGGGGATCGTGATCTCCTCACATCGCGGCTGTGCGGCCTGCGTCCCAGAGGACGCAGCCACCAATGCCAACGCCACCCACCGCCACATCTTGCTCGTTATGATTGCCGCATCTGTGGACAAAGATAAGAATAGGTTAGGATTGGGAGCAGAAACCATTGTCATCTTGAAGAGACAGTTTCAGACTTCGAACGTCTTGAGCACTGGTGGCTCCCATTCGTTCCAAATTTTCCGCAAAAAACAGAAATTTTCGCGACAATTTTTCGGTGCTTGAGAGGTTAAGTTGAATACAAAAGTCTTTCATATTTCTGTAATTGCCTCCAGATGGTACAAAAGGTCTTACAGTAATTTATTCTCATTTGAAACCTTGTTTAAGGTACAGAAAACCTTTCTTTAGATTTCAATTAACCGATCTTGTCTTGGATGTTTGTAATCATGTCATTTTAGATTATAGCAATTATATCACTATGTCATTGTTTAGTGTTAAAAAAGAAACAGAGCTGCCTTATACCACAGCTGCAATTATTGTTTTCTGATCCTTATTAATCCTTACTTCATATTATAAATGCGAAAGTAACTATGTCTGTCTGTCCATCTTTCACACCTAAACTACTGAACCGATTTTGATGAAATTTGGTACAGAGATAGATTAGAGCCTGGGAAAGGACATAGGCCATTTTAGCCCACAGTTGGGGACTACCTGTACTCCACCCGAGCGGAGCCGCGGGCGGAAAGCTAGTCCTCGATAATCTCGATATATTGTCCTCTGCGGTAGCTAAACAGTAACATTATGCAAAAGCAATAAGCGATAATGATCAGTAGTTGGCAACGTAATGACCTTAGAAGTATCTCAGCTTAACAAGTAAACACGTAAAGTTCTCCTCATTTTAAAGAGCGTAGATGAAGAGGATTCTCTCTAATAAAGCGGGTCCTAATTTATGGGCCGATTAGGAACAACGAAGACAAATAGCCACATCCCTTCTCTTGATGAAGGTAAATTTCGCGCGTTTTCGCAACCTGACGCGTGACGTCGTAATTAGCTTTTGCGATGCGAAGAATTTTATACACTAAGGCCCGTATTACAGAAGGAGACTCAAGTTTTGATCTATACTTAAGTATTGGTCGTCTCTTTCACTATCAAAAGGACAAAGACATCAGAGAGTTTTTTTAAGTTTACATCAGAGTCTGAGTCGCGTTCTGTAATACGGATCTAAGATCGCGCCGCGTTCCACTTGCTTTCTATCAGGAAAAACGGTCTATGTCAGGAGACTACAGCACCCGATAAAGGCAGCACACATAGGAATAGTGCCATCTCCGTCTTTCAACAGGCCTGGACCGGCAGTGCGAACAGTGTCGATACACGAAGTTTACGGACTATGAAAGCGTGCGTGCGTAAAAACAAAGGTAACAGCTTAAATCGAAAAATGCTTTAACTACTTATCGAGAGTGTTCAATCACGAACATTTAAATAGCAAATTCAAGTTCCTGTGTGCATTTTACTATCGTTTTTACAGCTTAAAAGATACACAATATTGGTATTTGACTTTGCGAGCTTTTTCTATCGAACCAAAAGTGCTGGATCATGTTTTCAGCAAACTACTTATCTAGTTTATGTCCTGAATATCACCGTAGTATTTTTTTTTCTTCGATTTAATGCAGTGCGTCATGCTTATCTACGCATCATAAAAAGTAATTTAGGTGCTGTAGTCGCCTTAAAACAGGTAAAGGAAAAGACATAGTCAACAATTACCGTTTGCAAAATCCTTCACTAATTCATAATACGAGTCAATCACTTAAATGAATTAGTAACTTTACTAAAGTTTACTTGTCATCCTAAATTTACTCAATGATTCATGAATGCCCAAAACAATTACTTGGACCTAAAAAAAGCTGTGAGGTTATCTTTACGATGTATTTACATATGATGTATCATCTCACGGGAATTTTTAAAAATCCAGCCATATAATTCTAGTTAATAAATTCCCATATTTTCTGGTGACTCTAACCAGAACAACTTTTACAACAATTTGAACTACTCGGACATTCGTATTTGCTAATTGTATTTTAATAAATAAACACGATCGATAATACGCGAACGATATCGTGTTGTTATGTAAATAGATAACCTTTGCAAGCTTCTGTATTTATAGTCGCTAATTTATTCAGATATCAGTGTAATATAATTGCAAAATAGACTGGAATAAATATTGAATGCAGAAGTGGCCTAGAAGTAACGATTGACGATTCTAGGTCGATGGATTAGCATATACTTGAAATAGTTTTGAAAGATTTACAACTATAGCTGGCTGTTGAATGTCATCAATGTTTCTAAATTGTAGCACACGAGAGAAGCTCACGCCGGACATTGCAATTTCCCTTCTTATGCTTCAAGGAATAAGACTTGTAAAAAGTTCAAAGTGAATAAGCTTTATGAACATACACAAACATAAAGGCACACTCACTTATGTTTTGTTATCCTTCAAAACACAGGGTATCCTAGCTTGAACGTCACGGGACAAATTGTACACTAGTATAACATTAGTATTAAGTTTTTTCTTTTCTTTTGTACAATTGTTAAAATTATTGTGGTGTTTACTAAATAAATTATTATAGTTATTATTAAATGGTTATAGATCCTACTAATATTATAAATGCGAAAGATTGTGATAATGTATGGATGTTTGTTACTCTTTACCGCTCAAACGGCTAGATAAATTTTGATAAAATTTGGTATGGAGGTAACTGACACCCTGGATTAACACATAGGCTACATAATTTTCCCAAATTCCCACGGGAACGAAGTCCCGGGCGGAAAGCAAGTCGCCAATAAAATTATGGAAGAGCGAGTTTTCCCTTATACTTAGGTCTTTCAATACTAACAAGGGGAGGTCTATTCAAAAAGCAAATCAAATATTTTTCAATTGTTTGTGCTTAAAACCTAATGTGTGAACCTATAATTTTTAAGGGATCTGTGTGTCTACGACCTACATACGACCGATACATTCACTGCCTGTCACTGTCGTCTGTTAGCGCGAAACTAATACCGATGCTGCGAAGTATGTCAGTCCTAGATTTACGTAATAAATGCCATATAAACAGTATCTTTGAAAGCTATTACTTATTTATTTTATTGATTAGTCCACCAATAGAATTTACACTCGTACGTTCAAGCACTATATTACGTAAATCTTACAAAAACCAAAATAATCTTACAACATTAAGGGAGAGAGAAAAGAAGAAAGTAAGAACTTATACGAGTATCTACCTATAATTATCAGTTGCACATATTGAAGTAGTTATCTAATAATGAGAAAATATAGAAAAACTTGTCAAAATAACTGTGAATAATAACGTGGCTTAGCAAAAAGTTGTAACCCGTTGGGAGCTGTGAACGAACAACTCGGCTGTCGAGTGTCGACTCAGTTGCAGTTGGAGTGCGCTCGAGCGTAGGCCCTTCAATGCCCCTGTAGCAGCGGCCGTAGCCTAGTGGCGCACGCACATCTCAACCGATCAGTGAGGTTAAGCAACGTACACAGAGGCTGGGGACCTGATGTGGCAATTTATCACGAGCGTTTCCGTGCTTAGGAGGGCACGTTAAGCTGTCGGTCCCGGCTGTTGACTATAGTCGTTAAAACCAAGCAGTGGCTATGGAATTGAAAACTCTGACTTGTTTTTCAATCCCATAGCCACTGCTGACACCAGGGTTAGCCCACCACACACTTCACTATACTTAAGAACGCCCCTGTATATTTTATAACGTGCAAGGCCGTACGGATTCTGAATGAGCGTAGTTATCAGCGATTATGTCTGCATTATCGACAATCGAGCGTTACCGATACGCTACTGTGACCAGTGATAAGGTGATAGCAGCTGATAACGGGATGACGACTTCGGACATTTTAACGGAGTCATTAGACACCAAACAACTTGGGATTTTTATTATTGTCGGCTTGTTAATAACTAAAAACAAAACTTTAGCTACTCTTTGTCTCTTCATGTGTGCTGCTTTCAAAAACCATTTTTTTTTATTGCGGAAACTAGCTAGGAGTTTCAGAGATTTGGTGATTAGTAAGCAGTATTTTTTGCTTGTTAATATTTACATCATCCATATTGTAACTGAAATTGATAATGTGAAATAAATGAATCTAATCTACTCATACCTACTAAATATAATAAATGCGATTTAGCAACGCTTTTTTTTACACACTCAAAGACCTACACTAAGTTTTTCTCTGCCTACATCTCTACATCCATGACTCTGTCTGGTACGTTTTCATGGCTAAACTACCCAACCGATTTTAATGAAATTTATTATGGATATAGTTTAAAGTTAAAGGATGCACATAGGCTACATTTGATCCCGAAGTTTTGAGAATCGGGAACGCGATATAACTTGATTCAATGCGGGCGAAGCTAAACAATATAATGATTAAAAGTAGTTAAAACAATAAAACTACAATAATAGACTACCATTATGTTATCCTTTACGATTAGCGTAGATTCATTGTTATTAATAATAGCGTTTATTATATTCAATAACTTATTTAAATAAACTCAAGGTTTCGCGCTACATTTGCTTCCTGACATTGTTTTGTTATGAATGTCAAAACAACAAGCAACAATTTGAGTGCGACCGTATTAGTCTTACTTATTACTTAGTGCATAAGGTTGAGTTTAGGCATCGTCTGGTATAAGAGGAGAAATTAGATTATTCAATAATATGAGACACTCAAGAGGTCAAGCAAGAAATAAGAAAGACCACAATGTCAAGCATCAACAGTTTATGCGAATTTATTTCGCTGTGTAAAAGCGAGGAAATTCTCGCGCTTGTAAATCTTAAGTTTACCTAAGCTAGAGGTTCTTTGAGTCGTGTCTTATCTCTGATTGATAAATGAGTTCATTTGTATTGAATGAATAAATAATTGATAACGCTCAAAATTTGTTTTTCTCTCAAACTTCTAGGCAAAGGAGCCAAAATAAAAGTAATCCTACGCACAGTTACTTAAAACAGAATCAAAAGATAAAAAGTCGTCCAAACCAACACGACTCCCCCTATTCACAGTGGCTCTCGACAGGCAAAATATATGTGTCCCTTTGAGCGTTCTCCGAGTTTCGACATAGTTGTTGTCAGAGACGACCGCAGGGAATCCCGTCAGGGGGGGACCAAAAAACTAAGAAAAACATTATCTCTTTCTTAGAGCATTATTTGAAGCGCTTGTAGCCCAGTGCAGTGTCGTTCGCTGATCTGAAACGATCAGTGAGGCTAAGTACACACGGAGGCTGGGTGATGATACTTAGTGGCACTTTATCGCGAACGTTTCCGTGCTTTGGAAATCCATATATTATCACCTAATAATCTCTCTCAGGGCAGGTAGAGCTTTTGACGTAAGTACAGAAGCCAGCGCATCAGGTTACCACATTTTCGTAGAAAAATCGTTCTGATCGTACAGAGTGCATGCATGTTTTAACCTTGATTTGCGGCCCTGTGTACATTTTGAGTTATTAGATGAATATTTATAGTGGTGATATAGGTTGTCATTGTCAGCTTCGCCCATGCTACAGTAAACCATTTACACTTAGTTCGGTAAAAAGTAGTGGAGGCGTTTCCTCAATCTTCAGACAGGTTCGTCGAACAGGAACACAGTTTAAGTAAAATTGTTGTATTTATTTTGGTCGGAACATGCGTGTGTAAATATAGCGCGTTGATTAGCCGAATGGACAGTGATTAACGCGCAGAAGGGTAAATAACTCTGCCTCTTATCTCTTACAGCATTATAAAGTAACGTAGTCTATGTTACTTAGAGATAATGTATTATTCTAATGGTGAAAGAATTTTTCAAATGGATTCACTAGTTTCGGAGCTTATTCAATGCAAACCAACAAACAATTACATCTTTTCTCGTAGTAATATTAGTGTAAATGCAAATTTTTAAAACTTGTTTGACGAAATACAAAGGTTTATCACTAGATCATTCCTGATAATACTATAGAATTAGACAGTAGCAACTATAAACTTAAGAAAAGTATACCGATTGAATTCTAAAGAGAAATCTTTGTTTATTATTGCACTGTCTTGAAACAAATACGCAAAACTTAAGTTCAAATGCGAGGATTGTAGTGCCATTTAAACCTAATACGAACGTTTTAACAAAGCTTGGAGCCTAGAGTTTCGCCAGCTGAATAATAAATGTCCAATGAACTTGGGATAAAAATGACTGCCTGTCTAGACAACACAGCACAAGGCTGTAACAATGTAACATAATCATTTGTTACTCGACATAAAGAGAATGTAACGCAATGCGGAGAATGCGAGCTTATTTCCTCGGTATATTGTTTCTGGGCGGGTAATATTTTATTTCAAAATTGTGTTCAGTAATATAGCGAGATTAATAAAATAGCTGACATCATTTGGATAGAAACAAGGCTATGGGAAAAAGTTATGCCATTTTGAATAATTATGTATGTAAACACTTTATTGCACATAATAAAAATTACAAAACAAAAGTGATGGACACAAAGAAAACTATGTACAAAGGCGAGCTTATCCCTTAGAGAGATTTCTTCCAGCTAACCCTCGAGAGAAACGAAAGGAGACTAATCGCAGGATCGGCGTACTTGCGCAATAAGGAATTTTAACTAATAATATCTACTTTAACGCTACACTAATTATATTGATAATACATATATATAAAATATATAAATAAATATAATATATACAATATACTATATAAATATGACTACGTACCTAATGCATATATGATTCTATATATTATTATTACTGCTCAATTGTTGTGCCCAGTGTTTACCAGTGTTTATGATACCATTTTTACTGGTTGGTAGCACAACTTCTCAAAATGAGCTAACCAAAACAATTAATTACCTGTAAATTAATTAAAATAACCAATTTATGCGACTTTTTAGCACTATTATTTAAACAAAATTTCCGTGCAGTTTAGAATCCTATATCCTACGCAGTAAGATTTATAATTTGAATGATAATCCGGAACATTCCCTGCCTTTCCTGATTATTAGTTGGTAAATGTGCCTTTCTGCGGCCGTATCTAATCTATGTCGCTAGCTGGCGCGCCCCGGCGTCGCTCGCAGTCGCGGCGAGTTAATGCGCTTTTAACGACACGCGATATCGACACGTGGTCTCTGTGGCCCCACACATGTAGCTTACGGCCAGGGAAGGAGTTAGGATACGTGATAAGTCCTTTTTATAATTCCAAAACGGCACGGCAAAATTGTGTTACCATTGCCTCTTATGTACTAGAGTGATACTAGAAGCTAATTTTGCCATTTTGCCGGGTGCCGTGCCATTCGAATTATAAAAAGGTCCAACCCTTAAAAAAAGTAAGAAATCGAGTCGTCATTATACCGTCTGTTTCAGTCAAAGGCAGACACATTTTATATTTGTAAGCAAAGCCTATTCTAATTTACAATTTGATCAATTTGTAAATGGCGTTATTAATTCTGCATTTTGAAATAATTTTTGGAAATTTTAGTCCAGAGATGGAGTTAGGAAAACGGGGCCCCCAATTTGATTAGCTTTTAATAATAAAAGATATTCATATATTTATCGAAATGTGGATCCGCACTTATCTGGAAAGATAAGTGCAGAGGCGGAGTTAGAATCACGGGGCGCTATAAAATGATATCTTTTATTTATTTTATTAGTCTTAAAGGGGCGCTGATATAACTTTTGTAGTATTTACTACTTATTTATTTTTCACTTCATGTATTCTGTGAATTATTGTGACTTTTAATTTTAAAAAAAACATGATTGTGACAATGAACAAAATCATTAAAACAAATGAACTTTAAACGAAGTCCATCCCTGTACTGACGAATGTTAAAATTAAATTAGGTGTTAGCCTGTGATAGCGACGGTTGTTTGTTAATTATGGCTGGACTCTGATTGTGTAATATTTGAGTTATACGGGTCGGGAAATGGGAGTTTACATCACATAGGATTAAACATTATAGAGATATTTGAAGGACCCGTGTCCGACAAATGTGGGTTTTATGGTTAGTAAGGACTAGCTGATGCCCGCAACTTCGTTTGCGTGTTAATTTTTTTTTTTGTACAGAGTACACAGATTGAAAACATCTATCTTACGTGATTTAGATTTTTACATACAAAAGTTTTTTCCCGCTAACTCCCGTTCCCGTGGGAATTTTGCAATATCCTGTTGCAACTTAGCTTTAAGTTTACTAAGGTACCTGCATGCCAAATTTCAAGCGTCTAACTTAAGCGGTTTAGATTTTTCATACAAAAGGATTTTCCCGCTAATTCCCGTTCCCGTGGGAATTTCGGGAATTACTTTCTTAGTGCACCTCTGCGGTACCTAAGCTACGTCCCTTCCAAATTTCAAGTGCCCACGTTTAGCCGTTTAGGCTGTGCGTTGATATGTCCGTCAGTCTAGGTATAATTTCTCCCGTTTTTTACACATTTACCACTATATCTTTGCTCCTATTGGTCGTAGCGTGATGTTATATAGCCTATAGCCTTCCTCGATAACTGGACTATCCAACACAAAAAGAATTATTCAATTCGAACCAGTAGTTTCGGAGATTAGCGCGTTCAAACAAACAAACAAACAAACTCTTTAGCTTTATAATATTAGTATAGATTTGATGGTCTGTTGGCCTTGATGCCTTACATCGCAATAATCAATTGTTATAGGTCTACGGTGACGGTTAACTCAGACAAAATTTTAATCCCGTTTTACCTATTACGCTCATTTTTTTTCCTTTTCTTATCGTGCAGGTATAATCAAATGTGTTGACCAAACCTGGTGTCAGTTTTAGACTTGGTTAAACAACTGTAGTCAATCGACAACAGCCGGGACCTACAGCTTAACATGCCCTCCGGAGCACGGTAACGATCGTGATAAATTGCCACTTTGGTCACCCATCGGGTTCGTTGCCCCTGTGTACATTGCTTGACCTGACTGATGATCAGCGAGCGCTACGCTGCAATCTAATATTTTGGTAATTTCAATACATTTGAATTTCTAACTACAATACAGTTGTGCACATATTTTTACGATTGCGTCATTCCAATGGGCCTTAATTCGATCGGAAAAATTTGAATTACCATTACCCCCTATGTTCTTAGCTTCTAGTATTACTATTACATAGGAGGCAATGGTAATACAATATTCAGAGTCAGTAGGGTCAATAGAACGAATGCGTATGTATGTTTTTAAATCTTTTAATGTTTGTTTGTATGTATTTCATGTAATCTTGACTTGTTTTAAGTGGCATCCTGAATGTCCTATAAAATAAAGATTTTTTTCTATTCTATTCTATTCAATTTTGAAGTGCCGTTTTCGAATTATAAAAAGGCCCAATTATAGCGAGTTTCTCAATAAACTTTACCAAAAGTTCTACAAAACCAGTAGTTCTTAATTACCCAGGCTTAGTACACTTGTTCTTAAAATTCCAATTCCATCTATTTCTCAGTAGCATTCGCTTGAGCTTTTTCAGTCGCCAACAATAGTCCATTACAAATTTCCGTGGTACAATTTCTCCTCGGCAATCGGGTGGATGTGATGTGAACAAACGGTGTTTTATCGCAAAACCTGCGCCTGCGGTTCTCAGTACACGGGTAGGCGACCAATAGACGCACTGGAATAGGGTTGGGCATAGTTACAGCGATTTTAGGCCTGTATTAGGGTGACTCAAATCTTGATCTATAATTAAGTATTGATTGTCTCATTCTCTCACAATCAAAATAACAAAGACGACTGCTACTTAACTATAGATCAGAGTCTGAGTCGCGTTCTGTGATGCGGACCTTAGTCTTCAATATGAAGGTTCATTTTTCGATATTTTGGTGGAAGAAGAAGAAATGTCTTTATTTACACGGATAATGGTAATTACAATGATAATATATTAAAAGAAATGTGTCTCATAATCCATCAATCGTATGGCATGCAAATATTTAAACCAATAATATTTTTTATAAACCTTATAGTCATATAATTCCTTTAGGGAACGCTTTTTATAAAAAATACGTTGCATTGCAGTGATCACCAATTCACCAGAGGCTAGGGGTTAGACAGAGCGTTGAGGCTAAGGTCTGTATTATAGAACGCGACTCAGACTCTGATCTCTACTTGGGTATACAGTCGCAGTTGTATAGCAGTCGTCGTTGTCATTTTGATAGTGAGTGACAAGAGACAATTAATACTTAAGTATAGCTGCAATTGAGTCTCCTTCTGTAAACAGGCTTTAGAGTAGCTATGCCTTATGATTGTTTCGTTTATCTGCATTTCCATTATCCTGTGTGTGTATATGTACGAGTATGTATGGGGTTTTTCTTTCCTCTTCTTTCTCAAGACTTCCTTTTTTCTCTTTCTCAAAAAAAAAGACTTAAATATATCTTTTTGCATGATGCGAAAAAATTTGCACCGTTTTCTTCTCCGCTATCACTGTCGCCTGCCCACTCTAGCTAGCTATGTTCTAGTTGATTCCGGTTCAGTGGAAGCGCGTTATGGCGAAGGGCCGGCGACACATTATGATTACGACTCGAACGTGCGCCTGCGCCGATTGTGCGCACGCTCTTGTACAAATACGGTGCGCGTGCGTTAATCCCAAGATTGAGTCGTTCAGTTTATCGGTTCCGAGATCGCGTTAAGTTTGCAATGCTGGTTAATTAGAAGTAGTTTTGAGTCGAAGATGCTTGAAACCGAAATTGTAACAATAAGGCCTACTCTTGTTTATCTTTCGGTGTAATGATTTTTTTACCCGACTGCCAAAGAAGGAGGGTAATGTTTTTCGAGTGTATGTAAGTATGTATGTATGTCTGTTCCTTTGTGACCTCCTGTAGCCTAAACGGCTTGATGGATTTTGATGTATGAGGTATCGTTAGATTTGTCTTGATTACGGGAGTGTCATAGGATACATTTTATTTTAGTGTGCAGTCGGGTATTTTGTTTTTTTAATAATTAGAGTTATTAAATTATAAGATGGGTTAACTCTTTACCTCAATCTTGACCATAAGGTCAAAGATGAGGTCGACGATGGAGCGAGTTAACCCAGAAAATGCCTAGGCACTGGTACTTCCACGCACCGACGGAACACAGCAAGCTGTTTGGCGTCGGACTTCGGTAGGAGGGTGGTCGCGAACCAGACGGCCCTTTACACAGCCTACCACACCGCATGAGACCATAGGACGACACCTCAGATTCAGAAAAAAATTAAATGTCGTTGCCTGTGATGGATTACTAGGAGGCAGGTCTCATTTGTGTTTCCTTAGTCGCCTCTTACGACACCCACGGAAAGAGATGGGGTGGTGTTATTCTCAACCGATCACCACACGGCAAATACGATACGTCGCAGTGGGGAATAATATTATTCAATATTTTACTGCTCTCATAATGCAAAATGCTCTCATAGGCGCAAACTTAATATTAGTATCATATTATCATCCGGTAGGTAAGTCACGTCTATGACAGGCTAGGTTACACAGTCAAAGAGCTCAGAGCCACACACAACAGTTGAACTTAAATATGATCAGCAGGAGAAAAACCTAAAATGAGTAGTCTTCATCAGCCCATATACGTCCCCACTGCTGGGGCACGAGGTAAATGCCATACTCACCACGCTTGGCAGACGGGTTGGCGAGGGTTTTGATATAATTGCAGAGTTTTCCTTCTCTGTGTGCAGATGAACTTGCTTGCATGTTTACCTTAGTCGCCTTGTACGACACCTCGGTAAGAAAGAGGGTGGTCCTATTCTACTCTGCCGGGGACTCACACGGCTTAAATGAGTAGTAGTACTGAAAAATGTTGAGAAAGTTTTTTGCGGAATAATGGCAGAAATCCTAAATGATGAATGTCTGTACATGAATGATACGCGAGAAAAAAGCCTGATGAATCACATATCACTATGTATCTTCTTACCAGCCCATATACGTCCCCACCGAGGGGCACGGGCCTCCCTTCGAAACGCGAAGGGGATTCAGGCCATAGTCCACCACGCTGGCCCAATGCGGGTTGGTGGACCGCGCGTCTTTCGAAAATGAATTTTCTCGGATGGGCGGATTTCATCACGATGTTTTCCTTCACCGTTGAGCAAGTGTTAGAAATCCGTAATAAATTCTAAAATACGGATTTAGTGGTACAGGCCCGCACCAGGAATTGAACTCGCGACCTTCGGATTACAAGTCTAGCTCATTACCAACTGGGCTATCACCGCTTACTCAAAATACCAAATACCTCGGTCTAGCCGTTCTCGAGTTGTAAGTGTTCGAACAAACCTTATTTTGTTTTATATATCAGGACTATTTTATTTAAACTTTGTTATATGTATTGTTTGAGTGCAGTGCCCTAACAGGGTTTCATGTTGGAACTACTTTTAGACTGTAAGAACTATTGTAACACATGAAAGCATGAAATAAATAAATAAATAAATAAATACTATGTATAGCTCATGTCAATATATCATAGCCCGTGGTCACAGCTAGCTCTAGTATCTATATGTAACTAATATTTTTCTTGGCGCTGTAGTATGTGCGAACAGTCCTAACTCCAGCATTGGCACAGATTGCCGGGGGTTGACGCCCGATCGCCTGGCTACCAGCCAACTCTTTAAAAGCTATGGACTTCGAGGGTAGCTCGAGGTACGAGCGGAAGCGGATTTAAGTTAAATGGCAGGCGGACATTGAGAAATAGCTGTCGGCAATATGCCAACTGGGTTAAATAACTTAATATGAACTTAGTAGCATATCTAATGTCCGGCTATTGCTTCATAAACAAAAAATCTATACATGACATCGAAATGTTCTTTTCTACATCTACGAACCAAGATACTCGCAATCAATTAAGGTAACTGCTAAGGTATGGAATTCTCTGCCTGCCTCTGTATTTCTGTGCTCGTACATATAACCTGAGTCTCTCTAAAGTTGAAGTAAATAAGCATCTTCTGGGTGAGCTTTCTACAACCTCGTCCATATCATAGCCAACAAATTCAACTTCGATTTCAACATTTTGTACGGTAGGTGGCATGATGAATTCGACATGGGTTAAAAAGATGGATGACAAACGCACACGCGGAAAATGAGAGTATTCAGATTACAATGGTATTTAACTTTAACTTATGTACACAACAGTACGACCCTCTAACTGCTCCTCTCTTGTTCGTCGGCTGATTAGTTAGTGCACTAATGAAAACACTTTCAAATATACGCTACACGTAGGCGCATGCGCACTCAAGACGCGCGTTTTATGGCCCCACACGGCTCAACTCGTTCAGCGTTAGGACTTGCAGGAAATCCGCGCGTTTACGAAAGTTATTATAGTTTACGATGTATTGTTTGTTAAATAAACAGAGTAAATATTTGAATATTATTATATTTATATATTTAGCGATACTCGGTGTACACGAACTTTTATACTAGCTTATTGAGGTTTTAATGGACAATTAAAAGGCTGTATGCTTATTTTACTTTCACCGCCATGTATTTATATATTTCAGCTTTAATAGATATTAAGTGCTGCACTCTTTTGGTTTTAAAAAGCATAATGTTTGTGTTGCACTGTGTAATGAATAAAGTGTTTATCTAGCTTATATATCTTTCTATCTATCTTTGCACTGTTTCGCACGATCTTTAGCATAATTTCTAAGAGAGTGCAAGAAAAGAGCAAAGAGGCAGTGAACCTTTAATACTAACGCAGGGCTGTTTGATCGTGACATATAATCTTACTTCCATTTGACTACGATAGTTTTTGAAGATCAAAAATAAGAATATTTTTTTAGGGATAGGAATTTATAATTAAAGGGATATATTATATTTTTTTTTAATCTTGGTGTGGCGCTTCTTGAAAGCTCAAATTTTAGTTACCACTAAAGTGTAGAATATCATTCTATATCACCATACTTGTGTCGCGGATATAACAGTATACATTAATTTACATGACTACATAATTATCCTACATACTAACATGGAAAATGATGTATAACTGAATATATATCAGCGGCCATATTGAATATTTCCATTCATTATGCATTAGGTACTTAATTGTCTAACGGGATGTTAGACTAAAGAGAGACTCCTTTGCCTGTATAAAGTTTATAGTGGTGTTTTTGTTGTTGTAGTCAAAATGTTCATTTTTATTAAGTACTAGCATTCCGCCCGGGACTTCGTTCCCGTGAGAATTCGAGAAAATTATGTAGCCTATGTTACTCAGGGATAATGTAGCATTCTAATGTCGAAAGAATTTTTCAAATCGGTCCATTAGTTTTTAAGTTTATTCGTTAGATACAAAAATACAAATACGATATTAACAAATTGATTTATTAAAATAAACAAAATAGAGACTAAAATAAGAATAAGGTACATATTTGAATTTCGTATATCAAGTCGCTTCCGCTGTCTGTTCGCTTAGATCTCTTACTCAATGGATTTTAAAGCAGTTGATTCAAGTGGTAGGTGTATATGTATAATTATTTCCCGAAATTCCCACGGCAACGAAGTCCCGGGCGGGAAGCTAGTCTTTCATATTTAGGTGAATTTTTTGGCCATTCTCTGCAAAATGTTTCACAGTGTTGGTTGGAAGCGCTCGGGAATGACATACTCGTATGAAGTCGTATAAAAACGTATATTATATCCATATAGTAACTAGCTATGCCCGATACTTGCAAACTAGTATCCTAGTCGTTCCCAGCACCAAGACTGCTAGATCAGGCTATCAGCTAGGTTTATAAAGTGTCAACTCGTCCAACAGGTTTGCAGTACAAGTAGGTAGGATCAATTTAATTGCATATTTCAATGCATAGTCATTAGTGGTGCTAACTTGTTAATACTAACTTTACTATGGATCTTATACCTGTAGAGTGTAGAATTGTGGCTAAGAAAATATAGCGGGCTAAAAGCACAGGTTTTTTTATGGAAATGTAAATAGGGATTTCATTTTCATATTATTCTACTAGCGATTCGCCCCGGCTTCACATGAGTTGCATTAGGTAACGTTTTACCGTTACCGTTACCGTTACCGTTACAATGGCCACCCCGCCCAGCAGTTCTGCCACAAAGACTCAACGACGATAATCACCTCGGTCTGGCCACTGTGGCACGAATGCACAAATCCCACTATTCATGCTACATTTCAGAAATGTAATGGATTGAGTGATCCGACATTCGTACCAACTAGTACAGTCGATCTGTCTATCGCCGCGGTCAATGGTCGACGGGGCACCATAAGATAGAGTCTGTGACTGTATGGGGCTGATGCAGCAGGATGTGGAGTGGATAGGAAAGGTGAGTCGACAAGAATACCAGCATCGAGCCAACGTAAGGAGGATAGATTCTATACTTGGTGTGTGATATATAAATGGGCGGGAATAGAGCTGCTGTAACTGATGGTCCTGGATTGTTTCTTCTTCCGACCGACGTGTCTTCGTTTTATCTTCTATTTTACTGTTTTTATTCTTGATTATGTGGTTGGAAGTAGAATACCTAAGTCTTCGGGTTTCGTTTCAATGTCAGTCTCTGTAACATTGTATATATTCTCGGCTTCTTATTTTATTTTTTGTCGATCTGCAGCAATCGTTTTCCAATACGATTTCGGTTTAGGGGGCCTACAAGTGAAGATCGGACGTCCAACTTTTCTCCTATATTCCTTATAATTATAAGCGTAGAAGATGTGGTTTCAGGCGTCTGCTTATGTGACCGTAGTATGAAATTCTACGTACTTTTATGATTTTCGTTATTGTTTTGCTTTGTTGTATTTCGTGGAAATCTTTTGATACATTGAGCATTTCCTTAAAAAATTGTCTTTCGTATTTTCTTAATCTCGATCGGTTACACTTGGTTAGTGTTGCCACATTGAGCCCATAAGTCATTGTAGGCATCTTATAAATAAGACTGCAATTTTCGCGGGATCTCGGAGTTGGTTTCATCAGTAGTTCTTGAGCTGCTTCTTTGAGTATGTTGTAGATATCAGTCCAGCTAGCATTCCAATTGGAAACTTCTAATTTGTCTGAATGGGTGTGAGCGGAAGTATTTGATTCTTGTAAGACTTTCATCTTATTGGCTATCAGTCCTTGGAATTTGTGTTGTACGAATTCCCTTTGTAAATGTTCATATACCTAGTAGCATTTCTTATAGTTAAATGCCATATTAATTGCAGTATCTTGGTGTTTGAAGTAAGAAAGCTGGGGTTTCTATCGATCCCCAAAGTAATTTGTGATCTGTGTTTATTAGTTTTCCCTTTTCTCCTACAACGTAGTTGAAAAATACGGGTTTCTTAACACTTGTTAGAATATGATCAATTTGCGAATGTTGGTTTCCACGAAACCAAGTAGTCCAGCACGAGGGCCTTCTCCAAGTATTACTTAGTTTTTTAATTGTGCTGTTGTAAGAAGCTTAGAAGCAAATAACCGTTTAAATTGCTGTTTTGTGATAGAGGTTGTTCCCGGTCCTTTTTCATTATTTTGTAAAGTTAATGCCTATGTGTGCGTTAAAGTCTCCTAATATAATTTCATAGGCTTTTTAGGTCTCCGGCGTAGTAAAGTAGCAATCTGGAATAGACATGTGCTTGATGATGTTGGCACGTGAGAAGTGACGATAAGTTTTATTGGATTGTTAATTGTAGCATTTTGTATTTTTAGGTGAACTGCTAAAGGTGTTACATCCAAACTTGCTAAGTTTTAACTCGTGTTGTTCAACAAAACTTAAAAGTAAGTTGCCGTTAAAGTTGCTATGCTTGTGGTATAAGTTTTCTCCGGTTCTTTTAGAGGTGCATTGTTTAGAGTCATTTTTGCCTATATGTGCGTTGAAGTCACCCATTATAACCGGATATGCTTTTTTAGGTTTTTGGTGAATCAAAATTCCAATTTGAGACAAACACGAGCGTGATGATGAAGGGACGTAGGTGGTACTAATGGAAAGTTCTACTGGACTGTCGGTTGTAGCGATTTTGATCTTTAAGTGCACTGCTAGAGTGTTACATCCTTTACGATGGGTTGAAATTATTTTATATTGAGTCGTTTTTGATATAAGAATGGCGATTCCTATTTTTTCCCGTGGGCGTTTACCGCCCCCAAGAATCCAGTGGTAGTTATTTGATTCAAAAGTTCCTGATGCCATGTGTGTCTCTTGAAGTCCCGCTATTATTATCTGTCGATTCGACAGTTCTTGATCGGTATGGTGTCTATCTTTTAGCTTAGAACAGCCTCTTACATTCCATGTGCCGGTTCTTAAATTTGTACAGGGGGTAGGTACATCGTGTTGTGTTTGCGGTGATGACCTAATTAGACGCTGGCCGGTGCAATCTGTAGAAATGTGACATTGATTATCAAACGTGGCGGGTATTGTTTCATTGGATTGCAAAAAGAGTTTTCCATCGTTTTCTTTTTGCAAGTGTGATTTTGTAGCAGGACTACATTTATCATAAACATTCTCATCTTCGTAGTTGGATAAAGCTCCTTGATCGGTGGGTATCAAGCTTCTGTAATGGTTGTTTCCGAAGTGTAAATAGATGTTTCCGGTGCATCACGGGGCTTATAAATGAGTGGCTCCAATAGATTTTCGTTTTAAACATGGACGTTAGCCCTATAATATTCCGAAGCTGCTATTAATATATCTTCCCCTCCCCAGAATCCATCCTGGAATTGTTGGTTAATATATTGTTCCATGCTAAGCGTTGTGTCCGTGAGGTTATTAAGTAGTGCTAGTTATATTTGTGGGTCATGCCGGTTTTCAGACACGTAGGTTGCTAGATCCTTCCTAATCATTGCGTGGTCAAACGTTAGGTAAAACGTAATATTTATTTGGTTACATATGGATCTGTATAAGCAGTTGCCGTCTTTTTCGATGCATTTAAAAAAAAAGGTTGTATTGTTCTGGCTTGCCATAGTTTTCGGGTGGTTGCTGTCAGCCAGATGTTGACCGAATGACTGTGGAGTCTTTTGTTTAGTAGTTTTAAAAATTATAAAGTTGTCGGGCGCATCAAGTTGAAAGACAGCAGGATATAACTTTATGAGCTTTCGTTTCCCAGGCTCCGATATAGTATTATTGTTTTATTATCCTTTTCTCTATACCCTATTGTAAAACTTAGGCAAACTAATGGTTCTTCGGTCGTTTGCTTGCTTTTAGTCGGTATTATTTTAAATTAAAAAAAACGCACTTAGTAAAATAAGGTTGGTATTGTTCCCAAGTTGAGCGATTCCTATGCGATGTGTTTTACAATTGGCTAAGTGATTAGTGATTCGTATGGTATATCAATAAGATATGACAAATTTATTATGCGAATAATATATTATGTTATAAGTGTGTCAGGTGGCTTATTGTAGTAATGTCTTTGAAGCACACAATACTGCTAATGGATTCCTAGTTTTAGCGTTTCGTAAGAGACCTAAACTTGTATCGCGAGACGCAACGGGTCATTTTGTGTTACTGTGTATATTCAATTAGTTTAGGTGTCGTGCCGTCCAACGCGCGTGAAATTGCAAATGAAAGTGTATTCAAATTTTTTTCTTAAGTTCTCTATGGCGAGCTCCTTTATTTAGGCGTTAATTGAGTGAATCACTAGCTGCCGTTCTACGTATTTCCCTAGTACCCCAGATTTTCAAGCTGGAGTAAGGTGTAGATAGGGTAAGTTAAGAGGCAACCACCTATCCGGATTGTTAAGCTAGGTTTAAGAATATGGAGCGCCGGTCAGGAACACTAAACGGTATGCTGCGGGTCCTACAAGTTGCAATAATAATTATGTCGGTTAGATCGGCGCCTTGTGAGTTGGTGCTGAAAAAAAAATTATCATATCCAAAAGGCTGCTGGAACGGATCGCCTTGTGAGTTGATGCTGGAAAAAAATTATACCTTTTGGCTAGAAATGTTTTACAATGGAACGAGCTCACCAGGTTCTCCGCCTTCCTCAAGGTGTTGCGCGTGTAACGCACTGTTCTTAGCTCAAGTTTCTGTGTCTTGGTCGTCGTTAATAAGTTCCACTGTCAACTACACTGGATGTGTGGATGCGCGACGTAGGTATTACCGAGTGGAACCGGAATGCACTGATATTATTATATGGGGTACAAAAGGCACTAGTCGCGATATAGTTAAGTGAGTCACGAGTTATTCTATAGAGGCTAGATAAAACTAAGAACTTTTCAATATGATCTATCGCTTAAGTCACAGTATTAAAATGCAAACGGTAGGTACGCAGTATAACAATAGCCGACCGAACTTGGGAACAAAGGCGCGGGCGCGGGTGTCGTAAACCTCGTCAACGTTTGGAATAACAGGAGAGCACGTGCAGGGACGTCCGCCCTCGACCGCTTGCCAAACAAGACTCGAGTTGCATTAGGTAACGTTTTCTATGAAAATTCAAAATCGTCTTGATTGTTTCTTGCATCTCAAATAATTCGTGATGTTTCTACTAATTTACACAAATCAATAGTAAATTATACACAGAAACCTCTTGAGTCACTCCATCTACTTATTGGTGAAAATCGCATAAAAACTCGTTCGGTAATTTTTTTAATTTACCACATTCAGATAGACAAACGCGGCGGAGGTGGTAAAGATTTTGTTTTATAATATGTAGTGATGTATTTTTCTCTTGTGATTTGTTTTCTATAAACACTAAATATCTTTATTGAGAAGAATAGGTGAATACAATTACAATAAGTACTATCTCTTTTTTAAAATGAGTATTTTATCACCCTATCATATTGTACCGTGAAATACAAAATAACTTTTTGCCTTTTTAAAAATAGTTTCCAATCGATTTAGCGTCAACGAACCAGTGGCCGGTTTTTGCACCAAATGGCAAAAAAATGCAAAGCGACTTATAAAAGTCATGGCAGTGGAGGCAGATTTTTTTTATGGCTACTCTGTTGTCGCCCCAGAAATCTGTTGGAACACTTGTATTGTCATTTGGCGAAATTGTCGACTTTTAGGCCAAGTTTTACCGTTAGTTGTCTGTGATACTTAAATGGTAAAAATAAACCTTTCCAAGTGATGTTTTGTAAAGTTAAATAGTAAGAAGTGATTTAAAAAAATTTAAATACACTACACTTGTTAAAATTTACGAATTAGGAAAAAAAATTGGTCCATCGCGCGCTTGTTTATGCGCGTGCGATACAAATCCTGCACACACGGGTGTGCATAAATCGCACGAGGGCTTAACCTTATTCAACGCAAGGGATGTACTCAACCGTTTTTAGAGAAAGCGCCCCTTTCTGTTATTATTCTAGCGCCCCCTATTTTGAAATCTGGCTATTATTAATAAATAATAATCTATACTGATATTATAAAGAGGAAAGATTTGTATTTTAGGCTCCGAAACTACTGAACCGATTTCAAATTTTTTTTCATCGTTAGGATGTTACATTATCCCTGGGTAACATAGGCTACATATTTTTCCCGAATTCCCATGGGAACGAAGTCCCGAGCGGGATGCTAGTTATTAATAAAGCTATAGCTTACTGTAATTCCTTCCATATCTTCACAAACCAGCGAGTAAATTCAAATTGACTTTACTTATTGATTAACGAGAGAATAACTTAGTATTCAGTTCCAATTATTTGAATATTTTATTTTTATTTTAGAAGTAATTATGTTAAAGCGTAGGTTTCGAGTAATGCAATACCTACTCGAAAGAAAAATAATTTACGTAAGCCATCGATTTTTTCTGAATGAAGAACATTCGTTGCGTATGTGCAATTTATGCATAAAGCTCCATCTTACGGTAACAGTGGCCAGTGTCTGAGTCAAGGAGGCCATTGTTGACTTTATCTGTTGCACTAGTGACTCAACCTGGCTATTTTCAGTTAATTGCCGCGGTTACGTGATTAATATCGCGTACGCTAATGGTTTGTTAAGGAAGCTATATTTAGTTGTGGTATTTTATTATATTTATTTTAATATTTTAATTAGACGTTAAAATTAAATGTCATCATTTAGAATTTTGTTGCACACCGACAGACAGTCCAACACTCTGCAAATTAATTTCGATTTAGTTTATTGCCACCGAATTTTAATTTTCTAATCCAAAAAAAAAATTTAGAATCCGTTCAACTTTTTGTGTGGTAAAATCATCGACACTAAGATTATTCCTTGGAGCAGCAAATCACCGATTTAATTAACTTTGTCACGAATTATACTAATGATAAAACCTGAGATCCATGTTGAAGATAGGTATGCCTAATATGATAACAAAATGAGATGTGTTACTAATTATAGAGATTCCATTAATAATTTCCTTCTGTTTTCGGGAAAACAACTTCTGCTGATTACACTAACAAACCATAGCACATTACCGATAGTTGATTTCCAGAAACATCAAGGAAACAAAGTTATCGCGAGGTCGGGCGGCGCGTTTGAACATGGGAAGTGAGCCTGCGCACGAGTGGGTTCTGATCTAATTGGAGACGTAAAGGGAAACACCGCAACACGTGCGTGGTGTAGAATAGACAAGCACTATAGGCTGATACTATTAATGCGGGTCCAGATTTATCTACATGTAAGTGTGTATTCAGTCAGGTACGAGTAATAGTAGGGTTGATTTGATTGGGGATAAGAGAATCATGTGGTTAGATTTAGACGATGTAATGTCGTGTATAGTGTACGTTTCACTCAAACTTAGAAATGTCTTAACATTTTTTGGATTCTTATAATATAAGTTTAAACTGATTTCTGTAGTTGTTCTGTTTATTTAGGAAAAACTTTAGTATCTAATACAGTAGGAAATTCAATGACCGTAATCAATAGCATTACTCGGCAGTTCCTAAAGAAAATCCCAAGTTTCACCTTCCAGGAGAGGAAACTTCTACCGCAGGATAAATTAGTCAGCGAAAACAGAGTTTGAAACTTTGTTATATAATTTATCGCAGCAATCAAGCATAGTTTGGGGCATAACATCGAAGAAACCAGCAGTACGATATTCTCCAACTAGCAAACAAAATCATCTTAGAAAGAACAGTTTTGGCTACAAGTTGCCCGATAAAATATTACAAGAAAAATAATGTTATTTGTAAACACTCCGAGATGAAGTAGGCACCAATGAAGAATGAATTTCTGATTGCGGAGGCTATTTGATAAAGGTTCTTTACTAATCGTTTGTTTTATATGTTGAAGCGATCGGGAGCAAAATAGCCATTAATTACGAGAGTCCTGAGGGCAGAGGGTCGTAATCACGCAATTGGGTCAACGTTTTCTTGCTCCTACCAATTTTCCGCTTGACAAATCAAACTTAGGTCTCGGCTGGTATGAAATAGGAGTGTCGGCGGCAGACAAACACTTTCAATATTGATTTTACCGTAATTTCGCTTGCGAGGCTAGAGCTTTGTAAATGATAAAAAAAAACATATTTTTTCTCGAGAAAGCTAATCCGTAATTCACGCTATCTATGTGGAGACATTAGAACCCTAACAGTTGGTTAAATGTATGTATGATAGTCAATTCAGATACTTTCGTTTTCAGCAAACCCACTATTCAATTAATGAAACTTTAACGTTATTGTAAATGTGCGAAATGATCGTAGTTTGCTACATCATAAACTTTATTATGAAAACATTAATGTTTAATTAGATTATTATATTACTGCGCACAAACACTGGCTAATGGTTATTATTGTAACACTTGACTATGATGTAAGAGTTACAAGATTAATTCAACAAAACTCGGTAGAAGTATGTATTGATCAATTTATGATTCATAGTTTACACCACATTACAAGGCAAGGTAGAGCTGAGTGGATTTTACAATTCACCCCAGGCAGATGACCAGATAACTGGGTTACAAACTGTCGGAGTTACAACTATTCGAGTATTTGCTCAGCCAAACTTTGCCAGAACTGTGTGCCTATATAACTATGGGCTCTATCCATCAGTATTTAAACGGGTAAATTTACCATTATTTCATTATTTCATAGTCTCTTTTATAGGCTCCTGTTTAGTTAGGAAATTTACAATTTATGTATTTGATCGAACTTTACTATAATCATAACCTAAATTTGTACTATAATGTATTGTTGGCAATGAATAAATTATTTTCTTTCTTCTTTCTTTCAGTTATTTGCAAATTTCTTTAATTCCCTTGAAGTTTGTAGTGATTTTATTGTAATGTATTGTGTCGTTCCAAAATCGAATTATTTGGTCACGAGCGGCGATGTCAATCTCACATAGACGCTGCTGAAATCATCTGTAGAGACGTAGAGGCCTATGATGATAATATTAGGATCTACAGTTTCAATAATCTTTTTTCTGAAACAGTGGTTCTGATGACGAAAACGAAAACATGTATTTAAATAAAATTTAACAACTGATTCACTTTATTTTGATTAATACTGGTTTCATAGCATGATACAATTCATATGAGTAATTAGAGATAAATTATACATATGTACTTAGTTTTCAGACGTGTCATTTCAACACAACAGTAACATTGTAACAGTCTATTTACTTACAATAGACAGTTAAGATAATTCCCACCGAGACAAAAGATGTAGAACGGCGCAAGTAATAGATATTAAACACAACAAAGCTTTGGAACTGGACTTAAATCCAAGTGTCCATTTTGAATATACCAAGTTCCTGATTGCCTGGCGTCTGGAGATTTACGGATTTCCGGTCTGAGACGCAAGGATTACAACACGCACATCATATTATAAACACCACGCAGTACTGAAACAGAATACCGATATGCTCTTGATAGTAAGTATGCTTTGAGACACTTGCTTTAAAATTAATGGCAATTATAAGAGAAATGTCGTAGGTACTTGCCCATTAAGCTATGTAGTACCTAGACTTTGGAGGCAGTTGATATTACTCTCGTTTCCAACTGTACGACGGCTTAGAACAACATTTGGCTGTTTGAAACGCGTTCCCTTTGCCGCTTTGAAAGGAATTCCTTGTTTGAACTAGCTACGCACACGCTTATGGGCTTCTTTATGTTTGAACTCGCATAATATAGCCAGTATATTAGAATTGCTTGTCTATTTATTCCAAAACAGACGAATGATTACGCAATTAACATACCAGCAATTTGCAAATGACATTTTTTGTAGAAACGGAGAATAGAAATAATTTGTAACGAGAAAAAAGAAATGATTAGGAGTTCAGAAACCTTCTAAAAATACATTTTGTGATGCTCGAAATGGGCCTTTGCTAACTTTTTTGCGTGCTTCTTTTGTTTTTTTTTGTCCGTGGCTTTGTAGCGCGGGCGGACGGCGGTACAGCGACAATAACTAACTGGCTAACGGTTGTCTCAAAGCAAAGACAACACAATAAGACGTGGAGAATAAAGCTGGCTGTTTGCAAATTATATTATAGATCGCGCCCTTTCTCGGAACAAGATACAATCACGATTGGACCGTGATTTATGTCTACTAGTCTTGTTTGTTATATTGCGTTAGTGATTGTGTTCACAGGGACGAATTCCGTGTTCAAATCAAAGGGACCACAAATGAGGTACTGAATTTAATTTAAAATTAATTGGGCACCCATATTATTAACTCGGTGTAATAAAATGTCTAATTTAAAATCAACATTATTCCTCATGTTTATACAGTCACGGTAGGCTAATAATTATAATGTCCAATAAAGGTTTTTATTTGTAGCATCCGGCGATATCGTGTTCTAAACCGGACCGAGTGGGACACATTATACAATTTGTTAATCAATGTGATATGTCACTATCACAAAATAGTGTGGTAAATTAATTAAATTCTAATGCAAATCAGTTTTAAGACAAGAGGTATATTCTGGGAAGGGAATCAGTAACTTACAGTCTAAAGGGGATCTAATTAAACTCAACTTGCAGAATTAGCATACTGTAGTCCCTCAAACTAATTCAGGTTCCCTTTGATCACGCTGACGCTTAAATACGACGCCTCAAACATTAGAAATGTCACTCCCTTTTGTTTCAAAGGGCTTTTTTCGTATCGATCCCTTGCAGGTAAACGGGAGCGCATGATTTATTGCCCGGCTTGTTTGTTCAAATAATCGATCCATGATTCGCAGGGGCGCAAAATTGTACTTTGACTTGAAGGACCGATGAACTATATTCGAGTGCTACATTACGACGCATCTTGAGTTGATGGCGAACGCGTTGCAGCAGCGTCGGCGGGCAGAAATATTTTGACAATAGCAATACCAAGAGCGTGCTAAATCTCAATTGGAATTTATAAATTATTCCTATAAATACAAACTGAGTGTAAAAATATACACACCAACGTCTAGAATAAGTAAACACTACTCTCAAATATAAATTAATGTCATGATTCATGAAACAACAATCGAAAAGTAGCAATAAACAGTGGCTCTGTGAAACGGTAAAAGTTACCTATTAATCACTCTTAAGATTTACACACTGGAAATCTCGTCTAATTTTTGCACGAAATGTTTTTTCGATGTTTTTTTTATTACTATAAAGGGACTAGCAGTGATAAAAATAACATAAGTTTTTGGCAAAAAACGTGTCATGAACTTGTAGTGGAGTATCGCAACAAGGTATCGTGTGTATCGAGATTGCAGATAAAGTCCGATAGCAAGAAAATATCAACTCGAAATACCGTTATATCAGTAACAAGCCTACATACTCTGCAGTTACCGAAGAAAAAGTACAGATAGTAAAAAAAAAAGTAATGGTTGTAAATCAATAATCTATTTAAAACATTGAAGATACATTCGATTGTTTCGCTTTCTATTGTTTTAAATGTGTTTATAAGAAACTTAAACATTTTGAAGTACTTACTCGACTGGATGAGGGGCGCTATTGTTTATCCGTGACAAAAGTGAGTATACTTTCTTTGAGATTCAGAAATAGGAATTCACAGTATACTAAATTTCAAATTATGCAATGATTAGTTTCTCTTTTAAGCTTCCTTATTTGCACAAAACGATGATTTTCTTATCCGTACGTTACCTACAGTAGTTTATCGATGTACGACACATGTACCGATACCGACAGCCGACCAGTGATCGATCACAGGACTATGTAATTATAACTTATCGATATGATTTATTGATATTGCTTCGTACCGATACACTGATAGCGTGACACAGTTGTACCACTGTTCGGTTGAGATAATTTTATGGCTTATAAACTGTATAATGCAGACTTTATAGACCATTTGATAAATATAATACCGTTGTCGGATCGAATCAGAATGACAGCAGCGGATTTTCAGATATAAACGATTAGGTAGCATTTTTTTCAAATAATTGGAGCGAAGTATTTAAGTGGTGAAGTAATTTGGAACAGAAATTACAATTAAATCCCTAGGAATTACTGAATCAGATTGTAATCCATCAAACACGTCAGGATGTTAAACCTTATTATCTGTTTGGAGGAAAACTTGTTTTAAATGGGATTAATACTTGTAGGTAACTAGGTGACTTACATGAAAGCTCATTTCATAATAAAAATTTGGAGCAAAAGGAACATTCGCTATAATTTTATTAAACACTTGTAATGTCGATTTTAATATCTACTTATAATTATGAGATAGTAGATATAATACTGAATTTAAATAAATAGCCTCTGATATTTATTACTTCACAATAAGTAGCATTACTAGTTAAACTAGGATATTCATCTAGTTATGAACGAGTTAAATATTTAACAAACACTCATTGTAAGAGCACACGTGTTATGGTATAGCCATAGCCACTTGTCCTGTAATAACAAGTTACCCAGCATTATACACATTATTACGTTGAGATATAGGATGAATGGCGTTGATTCACTTAGTCAGTCTTCGCAACAAATAGATCTGTGCTTCTCATCAAGCGGAATTAATTTTTATGAGGCAAATCTCTATAAGATTTGGTCACGCTTATGCATCCTAACAACAACGAACTCTTGTTTAATAATGTACTTTATTTCATCATCTTTTAGTATTATACCTCTAGATGGTAAGTAGTAAGCGGACTTAGCTGAGTTAATGTAGAAACTTCAACATTCCCTCATATAAGTTCCAAGGCACGTAACATAGTACGCCTTAACCCCTACCTAATTCGCAGTTTCTGTACATAGTAGGACTGTGCAAATAGTTATCAAGTGGGCTGATCCCTAGCCAATGCTATATTGAAACTTTCAGAGCACCACCATTCAGGATTACTATTCTGGACAGGCTGAGCTCGGTTGGTGGGCAGCCAACATCTCGAAACTTTGTCTTGTTTCTCGATTACACCATCGTGTTGTCTTAACCCACACGCACTGTCAATAGCAGAACAGTTTAAATATCAAGATTTGGGTTTATCTTAGGGGCTCGTTTCCTGCCTTTAATCTAAATTAGTGGAGGTTTTATTACTCATATTTTAATGCTTTTACACGTGGCAGTTACATGAACAAAAATAATTTGAACAGGTCAGGTTCCATAGGAAAATAAATGATTCATCTCAGATACCATTAGGTAGTTAATGTTACATAAAAATAAAAGTGAATAAACTTGTATAATGTTTTAAACATTTGAATTAAAAGTACAATTTTAAAATAATATAGGTACCTAAAGAATTTAGTTTAGCACACGATTACTTAGTTTTCAACTGAAGGTAAAAGTAAATTGTATTATACCAAACTAGGAAAAAATTAGGTTTGTTTACCAGTGAGGTAGTAAGGTAAGTGAGCCGATGGGTGGGCGTGTGTATTTATAATTTGATAAACGAGGGACGGTAGCGCAGCGGGCGAGCAAGACTGGTCGTTAATATTGTTAATAGTCGCTCGCATGGCATGCAGTCGAGACTTATCTACACGGACATCGGATACCTGACGCTAAGATGGTACTGTTTTGACTGCCATTGAGCGCTGGCACCCGAGAGTTAGCTTCGAATCACCCGATATTCTATTACGCACCACCAGGGAGTTATTTATTTTGTAACGAGATAATCTGACGGTTACATGTTTCAAAATGAATGTTACCTTGAATGTAGTCCCGTTATAGTGTAGCCAAGCCACCAAGTTAATGTATTATTAACACGGTGTAATCCAACAGTAATTTATGCGCGTTCAAATTTGTAAACGGGCGCAGCGCGGAAACAAACAAGCATTGTCCGACGCGAGAATCGTGCGTGTGATCCCTCTGGCAAACACAGCCAGCACACGGCCATCGACCCATACGCTTTATATCCGTTCAAATAAGTACTAATTATATTTAATGCGTTTTACCTGTAATTAGAAGGTGTCAGACAACGTGAAACAGTGTTTAACGGTTCTCACTGTGTTTCGACAGTGTTTTTTCCATGTTTACAAAGTTACGTATACGATTAGACTGCTTTATGAGATGTTTTCACCATCGCACCCACGCTACATCGCGAATACAAACACACGGATGAGCCATGTAATGATTATTGTAAACATACTCAGATTTTCTTACGCTTCCCTTGCTTTCGGCGCGGCGCTTACACATTATGTAGTTACTGTTACGATCGATTAGAATATTTTAGATGTTGTATAATATGTTTTAATGTAGGACTGTATACGCTTTTAAACATTGTAAAATAATATGTTCTTGTTTGGTCTTGAGAGAACAATCTGATGTTGACGTAGGATACTAAGACTAAGTCTAATGTGAATTGAAAATTGAAACGCACCATTTAAACGCGGCTGCTTCACAATTTTGTGACAAAAGCAGCCGCATTTCAATTGTGTTTTAATCTACTTTTTCGACAAAAATGGTGTCACGTTAAACTGTTTGTGTCAAAAAGTTGTAAATTTTTGAACGAAAGAGAGCAGTTATTTTTATTATAAACAATTTGTATCTCTTTGTTTCAGATTTGCAAATCGGGCTGATATTTCAAATAATTAGAAGGAGTTTAAAAAAAATTCATCAATTTATTTAAAGGTTTTGACATTGCTTCGTCGACAGACGTCGTCGTCGATAAAATTTTGTAGATAGCAGTAAAACACACATTTGTTGGTCAATAAAATAAAGAAGTGCATGTGTCGACGACGATCGTATAGATTTGCGTCGTTAAAATGTAGGAAGATATGGGCGCGTCGACCTGCAGTTCGCCATCAGGTGCATTTCACAGGAGTCAAGGCGCTCATATCAATAACTTTCAAGCCAAATGTGTATTCTTAAACTGTGATGTGAAGCTTTGTGCAGTTAAGTTGCATTTCATATTTTGATTAGATTATTTAAAGTTAGGAACGCTGGCTAGTCTCAAACTGATATCAATCTAAAATGATATTAGGTTTGATTCTTCATATAAATTGTAATGTAATTATAGTTACTTAATTATTCTTAATATTCTGTTAACGTTTTTAGATAGGTATCAAGAAACACGTAAAACCTTTTAATAGTTTATTAGATATATTTTTCTTCTTCAGAGTAATTCGAGCGATAGATACAATAAAATAAATAAAAAATATAATAAGTAAGAAGTTTAATAATTAATGAATATTTATTGTGCAACAAACGTGATTTCCTGCTAACTACAAAACTTTATCGCAGAAAACAATAAATTCTTGTTCCTGAGCAAAGAGCAGTTAATTCTAATTCATAAATTTAGGGGCGCTTATAATTTCTTCCTGAATCCAGCCCTGTGATTGGAGAAAAGTACTCAGCTCGTAAATAAAGGCATGAGTCAGGCCGGTGGCGGTGTTCGAGCTATTTTCGACTTGCAAATGAGAAAGTGCATCGACAGGATGGGTTTAGGTAGCCTAGGTAGTCTGCAGGGAGCTTACACAGATATTGATACTTTTGTGAAGTGCAGATTTTACCACAAAAATTTTCAGTTAAATACCTAGTGTCGCATTGTACACTATGGCCCATATTATCGGAGACTCAAGCCTTCATCTATACTTAAGTGTTGACAAAAACGACTGCTATTGAAGTATAGATCAGAGTCTGAGTCGCTCTCTGTAAAATACGGACCTACCTATAACCTATAAAATTTTGGTGTGCAATAAAGAGTATTGTATTGTAAATACATACAAGTAGGTATTAAAGGTGTGTCGGTGGCGGTTTTATTATATTTTATTTCTATCTATATCTATACATAGGTACGAGTATATACCTACTAAATAAAGAGGAGATTTGTATTTTTGTATGTAACGAATAGGCTCCGAAACTACTGGACCGATTTCAAAAATTCTTTCACCATTAGGATGCTACATTATCCCTGAGTAACATAGGCTACATAATTTTCCCGAATTCCCACGGGAACGAAGTCCCGAGAGGGATACCAGTTATAACTAAAAGTGTTATAGGTAGGACTTGTTGAACGTAATTTTGATCATTGATTCATCAATATAACATACCTAGGTACCTAGGTAATAGTAAGTAGGATTTTTTTATTTACCTTACCTACAAATAAAGTTTACGAAAGGTATAATTATTATATAAATACAATTAATAAGTTATAATATAACACTCATAACGTAACGGAGTCAGTAGGATTTTTAGTTGTAGGTAATTTAATATTTATTTAATTTTGTGATGTTACTATTATACCTAACTAGCTTTTCACCCGGGACTTCGTTCCCGTGGGAATTTTCCCGTCAATTTTCCAATGTTTTTAATAGATATTCTGCTATTCGGGACGGAGAGAAATATAACAAATCAAAAACCATGGAAATCGGTCCAGCCGATCTTGAGTTAGGTACCTACCTAGGTATATGTGGTGTAACTAACACGACTTTGTTTTTATTTAAGATGTGATACCTACCTATGACACGATCATTTTGTTTGTTACTGTTTATTAGGAGCTCTCTTGGCTACATATTTTAGCTTTATTTTAGGTTATTCAATTTTTTTGTCTGTCTTGAGAATAAATACCTACCTACCTGCTTTTACCTACTCAATTTCATAAATTAAATTAACTTCTAAAATACCTTGGATGAGGTAGAAAATTAAGCGCGAAATTAATTCAAGAGTCGTAATTTTATATGTTGGTATTTCGCGAGTTAAACGGTGATAATGCAACTAATTCCCGCACGCTAATATCTCATCACCGAACACTTATCAACTCAAAACAAATCCCTGTTATCACTTGATACCGCGCGTAAATACATACAATCAATACCACACTTACCTTCAAATATTCCAATCACAACCACTGCTAAACACTAGTTTATTAACTATCTTGACGTCTTGAAACACCTAATTGAATCCATGTTATCATTTAAAGTATCGATCAGTCACAAGCCGGGTACGGAACAGCGACGCGTATATTTTTATACTCGAGATATTTTCGTTTCTTGTTCCTTTCCGCTAACCACGCACTAGATCACTGTTGGTTTATGATAGTATGACGGAAGATTTTGGTAGGAAACTGTTGTCACAAATCAGCTGAGCGTAGGTTTGAAACAATGATGCCGGCGAAAACGTAAAATGTGGACAAAACTCACGCGTGGTGCTAGCACGACGCGCGAAGAGTGACTGATCGAGTGAATGAACGGCGGAGCGGAGGGGAGCAGTGCAGCGGTCGCGGTGCGGTGGGCGGGGAAGAGGCGGATCGTCACGCGACTCCGCTACCCTCACCGCTAGATGTCGCTACTAGTATTTCCCGACGGCGTTTTCCGACCGCGAAAATGTACGAAATGAGAATTTCCGTGCTGAGAGCAAAATAATTGCTCGGTCCCCGTCAATCGCCTCTTTAAAATTAGGAAAACGTTTCCCAATATTATTAAGGTAAAACGTTTGCTTCGCTTCACTTTCGATGTCCGGGCGAGAATAAATTTACTCGAATCAGCGTCGATTTTAAATTTCCGTGTATTTACACGATCACGGGACAAAAATTACTGTGTACACTGCATTTTCACCAAAAAATTGGTCGTATATTTAAGGCAAGCTAAATGTGAGAATTGGATTTAATTCGTGGATTGGGGGCCGTAATCGGAACGTAAATCGATTAAAGTTTGTGGAGGCTCCGGGGCGCTATCTGAAGGGTCGATCAGTGGACGAAACTCATTTGGGAGCTTTGCCAGTGAAAATAAAATAAAGGAGCTATGGGAACGCGAACGGCTAGGTAACGATAATGCGTTTTGAATATCTGTAGCTACGTTTTCCATTTTCTTTGAATGGCGGATTCCACTCGTTTCATCCAGTGTGAAAAGCGAGCGAAGTTTTAATAGTTTGTAATTTGAATTCCACTGAAAGGAACCGAGGTGCGTCCACGGTTTCAAAGCAGCCGACTTTAGTCGTGACTTTAATTATCTACCACGGTTTACTTGAACAACTTCGTCTTACACCATTATGCCAGCATGATTAACACAAACGGTGGACAAGACTAGGGTAGCTGGTTTACCGTGAACCTGTAATTTTGTCCACCCCATGTTGTTATTTATGTAGTCTTGTCATCCTGACATATGGTAGTACTAACACTATTATATGGTAGTTTACGTTTGTTGCGACTACAGTTGCTGAAAATAGGTTAAAGTAAAATAAAAATATAAGTATGTAAGAAATTTCAGTGGCAACAAAACATTTTCTCAGGTATTGATATGAGCTATATCAAGTCTTTTGCGACCAATTCCTCAAAACCTCCTTTCTACCATTGTTATAGAGCTTATCCAGTCCAACTGCTAGACAAACTCTTAGAGCCGGTTACTAGGACAACAGAAATGTATTGAAAGTGGTCTGAGACTACTCTGTCTAGTTTTAAGTTTAGAATGGTCTACAACGAAAGGCGCTTGTGTTCAAAATCAAGTAGGTGTAACTCCTAAGGGTTCTTCTATAACTATCAGGGTAGACAGAACTCCCATGTATCCCTTGAGCGTTTTAAACGGTTTTTCGGGATCATAAATTGTCAATGTAGTGGTCTTAAATTTGCGTTATATTACGTGATGACATTTGGTGATAATTACTATATATAGTGTGAGGAAGCCTGCACAATCACATTCGGTTTATCAAACTGAATATGTATTAAAATTTAACCATGATATGATCTAATCAATGTGAAGTCAGATGGAAGACGCTCCACTTTAATTGGCCAAACACGGGTAAGTAAGCGGTGTAACTTACCATGTAAAAATAAGTTTTATTTGTTGCCAGCCTTTTACTGACAATTTCTGAATTCTGATAGCGAAGTTTTCGCACCTCTTTCCGGGGAGAAAAAAGAGCTGGTGCTTTTTGTATTATCCATACTAGGCGCAACGTAGCCTAACGTACAAAAAAACCTAAGTAAGACATTTTTACAAACGAATGTTTATGCTATTGTAGTAAATAAAACAGGTACGTCACAACCCGATTCCAATAAAATCAATTAATAATAACATTAATAACCCCAGAAGAGGCGTCGCATCGTAAACAATAGTGCAAGCGCATGACGGATGATACAGCCACACAAAAGACCAGATAGTGTGATTTATAGACCAGGCGCTGAATCAATTTACTGAGACGCACGATAAACGTCTAGATACAGCCGTAATGTATTACCATCCCATATTTATAACGTGCTTGACAATTATGTGTATTTAGGTTGTGTAATTAAAGGTGATGACTTTGAATCGAGAATATACGACAGTCAAATAAATGGACACATGTCGTATCGAAATAATTAAATTAAATTACTGCTAGATTTGCCGGAAATTGAACATGAATACAAAGTACTAGTATTTGTGTTAACAAGAAGCAGTTAAAGAAACAGCTTTCTCAATGCAGGAAGAATTGACGTGCTGACTTACGCTGTCTCAGAAATTAAACTGTTGGGGTGTCATAACATCAGTCATACATAACATCTTAGTGCTCCAAAAACGTCATCCTCACCTGCCGCTGCACGATTGTCAACGTTAGTGGACGCCATTTTTAACCCCCGACGCAAAAAGAGAGGGGTGTAAGTATAAGTTTAACGTGTCTGTGTATGTATCTGTCTGTGGTATCGTATCCCCAAACCGATGAACCGATTTTCGTTTAGTTTTTTTATGTCATAAATAATTTTATCACGAGTAGCCATGTTGCAAGAAAATCTGTTCAGCCGTTTAAAAGTTATAAGCAATCGAATGTTGGGGGTGGTTTAGTGTTATTCAAAGAATTGAATTGAATAAGATTATACGATTTGATACATCTTTTATTAAAAAGAACACGGATAGGGTAGCATACTCTTACCGTTATCAGAACTAAAGAGCTAAGGTGGAAACAAACTACAACTAGTCATTTATAGCATTGCCATTTGAAAGTAGGCCTAGGTATCAAGTGCAATGGTCGATAACTGGCGGCTTGCCTTATCTCGTCATCCGTAGACTTTGATTTATGTCCGAAGTTTCCAACAACACGATGTTTATGACGGATCTTGGGGTTTCCCGGCTTGTTTTTTAAAAGATATCATCATCAGCCTGTATCAGTCCACCGCTGGACATAGGCCTCTCCTATGGCACGCCACTGAGCTCGGTCTTCAGCTCTCCTCCTCCAACCACTGCCCGCTACTTTACGAATATCGTCACCCCACCTAGTAACAGGGCGCCCTACGCTACGTTTGCCGATTCGTGGTCTCCATTCTAGAACTTTTCTGCCCCAACGGCCATCGGTTCTACGACAGATATGACCAGCCCACTGCCACTTAAGCTTGCTAATTCGCCGGGCTATGTCGGTAACTTTGGTTTTCTGACGGATTATTTCGTTTCGAATCCGATCCCTCAAAGAAATACCGAGCATAGCCCTTTCGAGCGAGCATAGCAAAGCTCGCTGAGCGACCTTAAATTGGTGGACTAGTCTCACTGTGAGTGGCCACACAGTGAGACTACTCACTGTGAGTGAGTGGCCTTAAAAAGATATGGTGCTGGTTTTTAAAAGAACTACTCCAATTCCTTTCTTCGTTTGTGAAACTCGAACTTTGATGGAGCGACTGGGAAATTACAACAGAGGATGTTATTAAGTTTAACACATTAATAATTTTAGACTCACAATATACATAGAATTGTTTTTGTTTAACATTTTTCATAATTGTAAAGAAATATTGTATGCTGTACACATTTGTCGGCAGAATTCAGCGATACTACAATGGACCAGAGTAACATGTTTTTCACCTGAATTTAACCATAAATGCATATGGACTTTGAACTTTTGCATGCATTGGACAGTAACTACTTTCTCACTATTAGTTATGTTATTTCTGACTATGACCGGGAACGGTTGTTCTTAGTTATGTAAGCATAATTATGTCATCATTAAGTAAATATTAAATATTTATTTTTTACAAATAGCAACATTAGAACATGAGTTTACTTGCCTTAGGAAATAACTTCAAAGACCATTATGTGTTTACTTTCGCAGAATAAAGTCCAGTAACGTATTTTCATTACCTTCATAATATTATTATAAGTATTTATTATTTTGATAAGATGACAAAGACTCGTTGAAATACTTGCCACATCCTCGACCACATCTCCGCCTCTGGGCTAGATTGTGGTCAAGAGCAAACACATTATCTATAAAAAAAATGCTCGTAGTTACATTGCGTTTTACATTAACTGACTTGTTTCTGACATTAATTAAATGTAGATTATTCCGAGATCATGTAACCTGAATGTCTTTACAAAGTTTGAGTGAATAGGAATCTTCTGGATGAGCTCGGTACAACCTCGATTTGTCTCCGCCCCGAATAGCAGAATATACTATTAAAAACATTGGAAAATTTACGAAAAATCGGGCGAAAAGCTAATTTACGAAAAACCCACGAGAAAGAAGTACCGGGCGAAAAGCTAGCCGTACTATAAACGTGCTCTCCGTCCCGTATCGAGCAAAACTAGTCGATATCCTAGACAAACTCCTAGATCGAAGTACCAGGCTGGCAGAAACGCGCGGAGGTATCGCCGCGAGAGCAGCACACACCGGCACCGGCTAGGCGAGTGCACTCGGTGCGGTGGCAAGACGACGCGAACGCCGCTGTTATTATTATTGCAACCAGGGACGGAGCTAGGTGATTGCGGGCCGTGGTTAGCGTTCAATAAAATGCCAAGCTTCTTCTTCTTTATAACACAGAGGCACAGGCATTCTCATGCCTAAAAGGAGGCCTCCGCCTCGTTAGACATAAGAAATTGTGAGAAAGAATTTATTTTATTTTATTTTGATAATAAACTACCTTTCCTTCTCCGACTTCGAACAACGCGAAAGAAGGACCCACGTTAACTTAAATTCTCAAATAACAAATCAATACTGAGTATTATAATAATTTAAACTTTTGTCAATGTTAAACTGAACAGTAAATCAGTTCATAACTGAAAACTACATAAATAAATGTTAACTAGGTATTTATAAGCAAATTCGAGAATGCTTTTGGCTCACCTTATCTCCTAGTACTATAACTACGGCCCTGTACTCGCATTGCACATGCGCGAGGACAACACAACACGAGGTGGGCGCAGGCGCAACTTGTTTATACTTATACATATACACTGACTGGCAAATTCAAGGGGACACTTTTTTGCATATGTATAGACTTTGGTATAACTTAGCAATACATTTTGTCCAAAAATAAATGATTCGTTTCACGAAATCCAATGAAAATAAGTAATTCTCTTGTTTCGTTTCAAAACGTGATCAATGATCACGTCTCAAAACTAGAATGTGATCATTGTATGTAATTTAATTTGGGCTAAACTCTAAAGAAAGAAAATCACTATTAACTCTAGGGTTCCTTATTCTACCGACATCGGCAGGGAGTTCTTTCCAATTTTCAAATATTTTTTTAAATGTGAAAATAGTACCTATTAAAAAATTGTACATTGTTACTTAAGGGATAAAAATAAGTCTATCACCTGA
This sequence comes from Aproaerema taeniolella, assembly GCA_949987775.1. Lineage (NCBI taxonomy): Eukaryota > Metazoa > Arthropoda > Insecta > Lepidoptera > Gelechiidae > Aproaerema > Aproaerema taeniolella. The sequence continues at coordinate 494,135 of OX465258.1, read as the reverse complement.
GGTGAACACTGTGCTTTTCATTACGAATACAAGGAAAATAACAACATCAATAAGCTGAACTCATTGCATTCATACAAATCTCTGCAATCCAGAAGTATGGACAAAACTTTACAACTCGAAAAAACAAATGAAGATCGAAATGCCACTTTCCCGCCTATTAAGTATGTTTTTTTTTCTGTGGCTGGCTAGCTATTCAGTCATTTTTTTCATTTTCATCATTGAAAAAAATTGAAAATATTTTTCCAAAATCTGTTATTTTAAAAAAATACCTAAAAGTATATTATTATAAAGTCATTAAAAAAATATTATTCAATGAATACTTCACTTTTGTTATTTCAATTTTACATCGCGCTGTAATAGAGTGGCTGTATAGGATGTCGAAACATGTTTTTTTTAATACTTAATTTGACAGCTGTCAGTTGAAAGCGATTCTCCCTAGCCTGAAAAGTATTACTTTCAAGCCCCTCCTTAGGCAACTTCAGACCTACTTTCAGAGTATGAGTAATGAAAAAAACATTTTTATAATGCGATAAAATCACAAAAATCCAAAACTTCAAATCCACTAAGATTCTTCCAATATCACCAAAACAGATTTCTGAGAAAATATAACGTTAAGTAAATAACTCAAGGTCTGTATATCTCCATGCGATAACCTAATGGATGCTATTATCATCTTAATATAACCCGAAGACCCCAGATATAGAGCGTCTATCAACTACTAAAATATGCATAATGATGTCTTCAAGAAATAAAGAATTGATAACAACTCGATCGTAAAAGAATAATTTTTATTTTATGAACTGAAACGTCTCGAAATTTGCCAGAGAGCTATTTTATTTATGCAAACTACGTTTCTTTAGCTTACTCTCTGGAAAAAACTATACGATAAATATATTTAATACCTAGTTAAATATAAAAATTTTCATATGCAAAATTTCACTGCTAGCCTGTACATTCCTCAACAGACGAGACAGAGCTGCAAGTGTTTTTGGAGTTATTGAGATATCAATTACGTCAACTGTGGCAGTGAAGTTAAAATTATGATTAATACTTATACTCGTCCGTGCCCCTCGGTGGGGACGAATACGGGCTGATTAACCCTTTTAGCGCCAAGAGTTTTCGCCAAAAACGCCCACCACACGCCACGATATCAAAAAAAAAATTAATGTCGTGGCGTATGGCGAACGCTTGGTGAACGATATTAAAGTAAAAAAATATATTTTTTGTCTGATATATCAGACTTTGGCGGCGAGGGCACGAATCTTAAACGTCTGATATATCAGACTTTGGCGGTTTAAAGGTTAAAGAAAGAAGAATACTTACTTAAAAAAATATGTATATTTAAACCATATTTTACTTTCATTTAAGAACTCGAAGTTTGATACATGCCAAGTACTTGATAACGTATCTAAAACATTTCAAAGAAAGGCATGTTTGTGACGTCAAACAAAAAGAACAAAAGAAACAAAGGATAAAACTTGAAGCTTGGAGATAAAAAAAAACAGCTTCATCTTCATGTCACATTACAATATAACTGACAGTGACATGTCACAGTGTCACAGATGACAGCTGACGTCACGTTTTTGTGCTTAAATTAAATAGGGGTCGAGACAAAGCCCTTTGTAATGCACTGCAGTATAAACGCACCTCATGTATCCTAATAAGTCGAGTCAAAAAAAGGACCATCACTCAGTTGCAGAAACGTCCATTAAAGTTAAAGCTTCTTTAAATGTAATGCCGTCCGTCCTTGTTTACGTCAGTAAGACGGAAAGTGACAAAATGATATTAAAAGTAGTATTAACTTGGACGTTTCTACAGGCTAGACTTGATTTTTAATCAGAAACAACGAATTTTTGTATAGACAACGACGATCACAACTATTGAGCAAAAGCTTCAAAAGATGTGGAAAGGGTTCACTTATTGATAAGATTGGCTTTTGGATTTGCCATAGGTGGTTGATGAACTCTGAATGCTGTTGTAAAATAACTCAGCTAATTGAAGTTACTGTAGAGAAAATCGTCAACATACGTGTTCTTTTCCAAAAAAGAATGTTGAAATGTGAAAAAAGCAACGACGGTAACGGACCCAGAAACGCATTAGTTAGGAACTTTCTCTACAAAAGGTCAGCAACTTCTTCTTCTTATCGTGTGGGCCTTTTTATAATTCAAAAACGGCACGGCAAAAATTATTACCATTGCCTCCCATGTAATAGTAATACTAGAAGCTGAGAACATGGGGGCAATTAGTCAAGTGTGTTGCGAACTTGGCAACTATATCTTGGATACTCTGTAATCTCTCTCAATTTTTCGTTCTTCAAACACATAGACTAGACATAATATTTAATTTGATAATAACTTTCGTTAGAAGTCGTCATGTTTTCAAGGAAAATGTTGTTTAAAGTTTTAATTATTTATTTCTGTAACAATGTCCTAATAATTCATTAAAACGAAAATAAAGTGCTCAATTGCGTCCCAGCGCGGCAAGCACAAATCAAACTAACGACATCACCCTGTGAACGGGTTATTGGAAGCAGATTGCGCTTCCCCTGTATATACTGCATACAGGGGGTTCGTTTAAAGCCCGCTTAACATAACAATGTGCTTAGTCTGCGGCTCAGATCCATAAAACATATGTTTGGTTAATCTATGGACGGTGTTGAAAGTGTTCAAATGTGATTCTTTGTTTAAATAATGGACATCATGACGATAGGAAGGAACAACGAGTCCGTATTTGCTGATTCAATTAGGGAAAATACTGATATTTCATTTTACATTGCTTGCATACCTTGGCTCTATAGGTATAAAGCTACATATAACTCACGCTGAATACTGACCACAAAGATTTAATCTAGGTCGACACGATAACAAAAAGACTGCTTGCTTGCGAATAACCTAAAAAAGATTTGGCTGTATGGCTCCATCCCTTGCCTATCCTGATGGATAAAAGAAAACTATTTCTGCCTATGGATAAAATGTGGATTTCCTAGAGAAGTTTTAGGTACTGAAGTTGTTTCTCTGCGGGTCACGTTTTGTAATTCTAATGAATCAGTCCCGTCCCGTATCTAACCCAGAAAGGGATTTGTGAAAAACAAGACTTGACGACAAACAGATTTGGTGTTTTTGCATTTGGTTTGTGTGGTAATGAAATGATAACTGATAACTGATAACGTAAAATGCTATAGTTATAGCGACGGTTAAGTTGGCATCAAAACACGATCGGTTTACTATCTCTATTTTCAAACAACATTTTTTTATTTTTTTAATGTCCACAATAAGGTTTTCCCTTGTGTCCTGGGTCCCTTGGAACGCACATAAAGACAGACATGAACACCCATGACCCGAGAACAAACATCTGCTTTTTACACTAATATTTATCCTGACTGGGACTCGAACCCAGGACCCGCCGATCAAGAGGCAGCGTCACTTGACCCAACCGGCCGTCATTAATATTTTACCAGAAAGGAAATCCCCGGAAGGTTTTTCTGTTTAAGCTTATAATTCCTTTGCCTAGAATTCAAAAATACAAAAAAACACTAAAAAAATAGGCCATCAAAAAATCGAAATGAAGAAAAGATTTTAATCACTAATTTAATGCCGAAAAAGGAACAATAGTTGAGAACCAAAACAAAAGCTGCGTCTTCAAGACTTCCGGAATAGTGTCTGTCTCCAAGGGTCTACCTGCATAATCCTTAAAGATCCTAACACCGCGCGATAACCATTTGTGACGGCTCGGTGTGACTGTGCCCTTAATCTCAGGGGATTACGACCCGAGACTGGCCTTCAAGGGTTTTAATATTAAAGGGGTTTACAGTAATGACTGATGTGGAGCTATGCGGTGGTTTTTATGGGATCTGTGGCTGCGTAGATACCGCAAGAAGGGATGGGACAATAGAAATAACTAGGAAAAGAAATCACATTTTCTATGGTTGGAACTTACATGTAAAATAACAGAAGAGTAAGCAAAATTTCAAAAACTTAAAGAGTTCACTGGTTTCAATTACATTTTTTTTTAGAAAAAATGTATTCTACATGTTGGAGCGATTGGTATTCTGCTAGTCTAAGGTACGTATTACAGAACGCGACACAGACTCTGATCTATACTTGAGTAGCAGTCGTCTTTGTCATTTTGATAGGGAGAGAAAGAGACAATCGATTCTTAAGTATAGATCAAGACTTGAGTTTAATCTGTAATACGAGCCTTAGGCACAAAAACTAGTGATTAGATCTGTTATCCGTAGGCGGGTAGGGTGAAGTGGTGACGCTTACACATGTGGGTGATATTATTGCCTGAATCTTCTTTGCCTTCCAAGAAGGTTAGTAAATGTCTCAGATACGACGCCAAAACGATAAACGATAATTTAACTTTTTTAAACATGTTTAAATATTGAGTTATAAAGTCTTACTTGATTAGGTGATTATAAATTAGCGAAAATTAAGGATGTGAGTCAACCCACTAAACTGAACCGCTTTCCCTATGGAACTTAGTTCAAAACAAAAAAAATTTCGGCTCTCCACACAAATTGAGCGATCAGCTGGTTGCCTTTAGAGAATTTCATATGGGTTCCTGATAGCCCAGTTGGTAAGAGCCAGACTTGTGATCGGAAGGTCGTGGGTTCAAAACCTGGTGCGGGCCTGTACCACTAAATTCGTCTTTTCGAATTTATGTACGGATTTCTAATTACCACTTGCTTAACGGTGAAGGAAAACATCGTGATGAAACCCGCCCGTCCAAGAAAATTCATTTTCGAAGTCGAGCGGTCCACCAACCCGCATTGGGCCAGCGTGGTGGACTATGGCCCAAATCCCCTTAGAGTTTCGAAGGGAGGCCCGTGCCCCTCGGTGGGGACGTATATGGGCTGATGAGGATATGGGTTCCTTGAGAAAACTGGTTCAGTTTCAAGGGGAGGTATTTTTTGACACAAAAGCTATCTATTTTTACCGACTTCAAAAAAGGAGGAGGTACTGTGTTCGTCTGTATTTTTTTAAATGTATGTTTACCGATTTCTCCGCCAATTATGGACCGATTTTCAAAATTCGTTTTTTGTTCGAAAGAGTATACTCCAGAGGTAGTCCCATATACATTTTATCGAAAATGATTTAGCGCTTTTAAAAAATCAACAAAAACAAAAAAAATACTACAAACCACAATATCATCTAAATAAATTAGTGACATTTGCGAACCGTTGTTGGGATTGAAGTCGGTGACTCATACGTTTTTATAACGTGGAAAATTATTACACAACAAGCTTTGAGTATCACATTACCATCAACATCCAAGAATATCAAACAAAACTCAGTCTGCGTCAAAATTTTACAGCTTTTAGGGAAGCAATAAAACACTCAGGGTGATTATGACAGTAGTCACCGGAGCCTCATTGTGAGCACGTCTTCGGGCTCATAAGTCTTATGATTTATGATAAGGTGGAGTTTTTAGGGTTACCAACTGGGGTTATATTGTGTAGTAAATGCCTCAGCGCAGTCAGGCAACCGGCAAATTGTGGTCAAACCATTCCGATATACGGTAGAAGTACTTTGAATTCTCCTGTGGTAGATACACTTTATTTCTGTAGCTTTTGTTTCACAGTGGTAAAAGTTTGACAATTAGTAAAAGTACCTCATGTTTTTCAGCGTAGCTAGCACGGACCGTGACAAACTGATGAAGATGAATCTTCACTTTGATTGCACAAGGGTATCGCGCAGACTTGTTTGCTCTCTGACGTTTGATTTTGACAGTTTTACAACATTTGACTGCGTTGTTTTCACGTTGTGCTCGAGCTGTTGAGAGCCGCGCATTTCAGGTTGCGTGCGTGCATGTAATGCACTCTGTCCCGTTACGATAAGAACAATTTTGCAATAAAAATAAGGTGACTTGATGCGTTGACAAAAAGGCCAGTGTACTGGTATGAGCATACATTCATTAGAATTAAAACTCTCTTAATGATTCATCTCTATGCTAGAAACCCTCCGATAAACTTTTCCCGCGTATCTTGGCCCAGACAACCCTAAGTGAGTCTACCTGAGGCCCGTATAACTGTTCATATTATTTATTCCAATCCTTACTTTTGAGACTTATTTTCTTCTGTGGCAAATCTGAATGCGGGTGTACGAGTTTAGTTTTGAGATTAGGAGATTGATATATTTGCGGTTTTGTGGTAAAAGGTGGCATCCAGTTAAAGGGTTGGTTGGGAATATCTTTAAATGTCTCATTGTCGTTTTGTATTTTACAGAAACAAGGACTGAATAGATCTCTTGGAGCTTTTCGTTCATGACTTCTTCCAACGCGACTAGTATATCGCTATGGATGTGTTTATTTTTCTAATCCCGCTTTTAAAACCTAATTTTCGTTCTGAAACGGGGAAAAGAAAAATTGGGTTCTGTTTAAAATGTCCTGCTCAAAAATGTATCTTTGAGTTGTATGGATGACTCCTTGTACAAAAAAATTGTGAACTCTTGTAAATTATGTATATTGAGAGTTTTTAACGATTCGTATAAATATTCCAAGTGAATAAACATTTCCCAAGTGCCGCGTGAATCAATACGTTGTCAATTCAGTTATTTTATTTTACATCCTCGAACACTTGAATAAATAAAACTAACTTGTAACTGATACTTTAAAAAAACATGTAACCGATCGAACCACGGGATGGTGTTAAACAAAAAAGACAGTTAAAAAACGACAGTATCATATGATTGTAACAAAATATCCGTGAGTGTTGAGCTAGGAGTTGAACCTGTAACAATACGGGTTTTAGAATAAATAGCGGAGGTGCAGAAATTAATCCAATGTTAACGAATTTCAAATAATTTGTTACTTGCTTTACTGCCCGTGACTTCGCGGAAAAGTTCCTTATTAGGTCACTCTTACCTATTGACGTCTTGGCCACCACGCCGTGCTCTTCGGATTGGTTTTACTTTTAAGTGTCATTGTTTTTGAGTTCTATTCGCTTTTCTGTTCTGCTGTTTAGTCTGGTGTCTTAATTTTGGTTTATATTTGATTATTATAACCCAGTTTATCCTATATACAATCTATTTATTATTATTTCTCCACTATTTCCTCCCTTTACTTTATATTCACTCTCGCGGACTCCACAATACAACTCTTCATACAACATACAACTAATTTGTCTTTGTATGACGACATTTTTTTGTGAATTTCATAATGGTTTCTTGTGAAAAGTTTAATTTTACGGTCGGTTTTGTCGAGTGGTAGTGGCGCCGCCTCTTGATCGACGGTTCCTGGGTTCGATTCCTAGTCGGGGAAAACGTTTGTGTAAAAAGCAGATTGTTTGTTTTCGGGTCATGGGTGTTTGTTTGTGTCTGTCTTTGTGTATGTTCCGAGGGACTCACGACACAAGGGAAAACCTTATTGTGGGCCATTAAGTGTATGGCGTTTTATTTTTTATTTTATTCATAGTGTAACAAGTTCACTATAGCGTAACAAGTCGAGTTTATTTGGGTCACACTCTGCTTTAGAAACTTCACCGATCGAGACAAAGCGGCATGCAGTGTGGCCACTCGAATAACCGCAGCTAACTCAAAGCGACGGGTCACTGAGTGCTTGTTGCAGATTCGAGACACAAACTGTGTGGTTGGTTGAGAATAACACCACCCCATCTCTTTCCGTTGGTGTCGTAAAAGGTGACTAAGGAAACACATATTAATGAGACTTGTCCCCTATCAATCCATCCTAGGCAACGACACCTCGATTTGTTCCGAATCTGAGGTGTCGTCCTATAGTCTCATGCGGTAGGCTCTGTAAACGGCCGTCTGGTTCGCGACCACCCTCCTACCGAAGTCCGACGCCAAATAGCTTGCTGTGTTCCGTCGTCGGTGTGTAGGAGTACCCGGCCCTTAATAGGAATTTTCTGGGTTAACTCGCTCCATCGTCTACCTCATGTATGACCTTGGTCAATATTGAAGTCAATAGTTAACCTATTACAGAAGGAGACACAAGTCTTCATCTATACTTAAGTATTGATTGTCTTTCTCTCACTATCAAAATGACAAAGACGATTGCTACTTGAGTATAGATCAGAGTCTGAGTCACGTTCTGTAATACGGACCTTAAAGTAACCAAGCAAGAATGCTGCTAAAACAAATTTTGAGTAAAAAATTATAGAGCTATGGTTCTACGTTATGCACGCTATAAAAATGGAATGTAATTTACATAGATATAAGACTGAATGTTTGGAATCTAAATATCTCTTATCGAATCATTCACGCTGTGAATCGCCAATAAAACCAACAGCGTATAATTTATAACCTAGCATCCATTTTAACAAGTATCAAGTTATGCTAATTCGCGACTTTACACCTTCTGTGGCAGCCTTGCCTCGCCGCGCCGCTCCGCCGCAGCCTACTCGAATTCCACTATATAAGGTAACGCTAGCTATGTAGTACATAGTATGTACTGATATGGATATACCTGACCACAGTGGAATCAAGGTGCAAGATGCAGAACTCTGCAAGATCAATCATCAGACATCGGAAACGACTTGAAACCAGCTGGGCTAGGAAAATTAGCTAAACATGGAAATATTTCGATAACTGTAAACTTCTTTCTCGATGACATAAAATATTGTTAGTTATAACTAAAATAAACAAAATTAAGCAAATTAAATTTCCGCATCATTATAAAAAAACTGAAAAATTTAATTTTCTACTCATTTTGATTTCAGTAAAGCGGCATAATATTTAACTTCGTAAAAGTGCCTCTATTATAATATAATGCTTGCATTCCAGTCTAAGAAATTAAAATTAAACTAATTAATCATTCAGAATTATCATTTATAAAGAATGTTCAGTAAGTTACGGATTTTTTGGCTTATCTGATCAGAAATTATAGATAACTACATTTAAACAGTTTATTCTGAATAGTATATTGTGTATGTTAATAAACTAATAAAAATTAAGCAGATTCTCTTTGCAGAATTCAACAGTTACGAATATTTGTAGTTATAAGAAAACCAAAATTCATAACTACTCTAAAAGTTTTTAATTTATGCCTTAAAAATATAATTAGTACTATAAGAGACAAATTAAGCAAAAAATGTCTACGATTATTCATCAATTGATATTTTTTCTTAGTTTTGTTTCAATATAAACGGTATCCTATGCAGAATAAGGTCGTGATTTCATTGTGCCCCAACTCCCAACCGTACGTCTATTATACTGTCACGAGACGCGCGCTGTTTTATAAAATTTGTTTCTAATGTATGGATGGCTACTAAACGTAAAGAGAAAAATATTGTTTAGCATTTGGGTGCTTATATACAGTAAAGTAGTCAAAATGAAAACGTTTTGTTCTTTTTGCTTCCCAAGAATATTGAAAGATATAAAGAATATTAAATATTCTTGATATTGAAGAATATTTATTATTACCTATTTATTAGTGGGCAGATCTACACTGGGCGTCAAAAATAAGTAGTACACTTTTCAAATTGCAATTACTCCTAAACTATAGTAGTTACACTTATGAAATAAAAAGCAGTTTATAGTAAACTTAACGAAGTTTATTAAAGTTATATTTTATTTGGCATGAATAAAGTTTCAAACTTAAAATTAAGATAAATACTAAAAAGTATCAATTTTTAACGATATGTCAACCACTTAATTTTCACGTTTTGGAACTTTTTCACAATTTAATAACTTGTGTTGCCGTCTCGGGCTCTAATTACAGCTTGGATCCGGTTTGGCATGCTGAACACTAAGTTTCGGAGGCGGTGTTGGGGAATATTTTCCCATTCTTCTATCAGCGCATGTTTTAGAGCCCTGAGTGTGGCAGGAGGTGGACTGCGCCTTCTGACTAGCCTCCCAAGCTCATCCCAGGCGTGTTCAATCGGGTTGAGATCTGGGCTTCTCGATGGCCAAGCCATCAAGTTGATGCCAACCTCCTGAATGTACTCTTGTACGTGGTGAGCAGTGTGTGGCCGGGCGTTATCATGCATTAGGATGGCTCCATCACCCATATTTATTAAATATGGCCCTGCATACTCGTTGAGGATCTCCGAGGCATATCTTTCACCAGTCAAAGTCCCATTTTCTATTACCACAAGCTCTGTGCGACTCTCTGAAGAGATACCAGCCCATACGTGTACAGAGCCCCCGCCATATTGGACTCTTTCCGAGATACAAGCTTGAATGTATCGCTCACCGGGTCGTCTGTAGACTCTCCGCCGTCCATCTGAAGTGTATAAAGAGAATCGAGACTCATCTGTGAATAAAACTCTAGCCCATTCTTCTTCGCCCCATTGTACGTGTTGACGGGCGTAGCGTAGTCTTGCTACGCGATGCTCTGTCTCAAGTTTGGGGCCATTTGCTGGTCTTAGAGGCTTCAGGTTAGCTTCAGCAAGTCTTCTTCTCACTGTACTCTCACTGATGTAGTCTGTTCGGGTCCGAAGAAGCTGTTGCTGAACCTCAACTGCATTAAGGTGTCGATTTCTTAACACAGTGGAAACAATAAAGCGATCTTCTCGGGTACTTGTGCACCTGGGTCTGCCATTACCTCGTCTCCTTAGATGGTTTCCAGTCTCTTCGTACCTTTGCTTTACTCGCTGAACCGTTCTTAAAGTTACACCCACCCTCCTTGCAGTACGACGCATACTGATGCCCACTTCGAGAAAAGCTAAGATTCTTGCACATTCTTCTGGTGAAAGAGGCATGATTAGTCAAATTTACTCTCTGAAGATACCTATGCTTTTCAATTACAATTGCTTTATCAGCAGCGAATGTGTCAAACACAAAAATCCTAAGTAAGACAACACCTTTCAACAGTTTAAAAAAAGTGTTTTTATTTATTCGTTTTTTTTAAAGTCAAGCATTATAAGTTCTTATAATGCATGAAGTTTTTATTGAATAAGATTAAATTTTCTTTTTAACCTTTTTTGTTTCAAAGGTCTAAGTTTTATAGTTTGGGAGAAATCGCAATTTTAAAACTGTACTACTTATTTTTGACGCCCAGTGTAGTTAGGTAGTTAATTATATTCGTAAATGAGACCTGACCGGAGTTTCGCCGTTACAGATTTATTTTATGTATAATGTCAATGACCTTAGATATCGTTCAGTGTAAAAAGACCTACCAGTAAAGTGATTGCCTACCAATACAAGCTTAGCATTATGTTGGTAATTATTTAAACACTTATGATTTAGTGCAGAGGTTCCCAAACTTATTTCGTCTAACGCCCACTTTGAAAATCTGTTATTTTGTAGCGCCCCCCATTTTTTTTCACCATAAAACCTCATTAACAAATTAGACTCATTTAACGAAATTGGATTTAAAACAACATTGAAAGATAATTTAAAAAATATATTTATAAAGACAAGAAATGCGGGTTTTATTTCAGGCAGACTTTTTACACTGAACGATATGTAAGGTCATTGACGTTAAACGTAAAATAAATATTGTCCATCACATTGGACACACTCTTCAAATCTGGCCTCAGTATTCCGTGCCACTCGCTGAAGCAAAGGTGCTAGGATGGCATTAATCTCGCGAACGATATTTTCTTTAAGCGCTATGATGGTCGTCGGGTTGGTGCGCAGTAAAGACGAGATGGTATTCTAATATTGGCAGAAAATAATCGTTCAGCTCATCGCATTTAACAACATCTGCGCCCCCTAATTTTTCTGGGCCCCTTATTGCCCCCCTCCAGGCCTCCAGTTCCCACTAAGGGGCGTTATCGCCCACTTTGGGAAACACCGGTCTAAAATTACAAAATAAGTTAATAGCATCTAGTAAAAGGCGTGAGGATGAAAAGTTTTTATCAGTTTCTGAAGATAAGCTACAACACCACAGCAGGTGCAGAGTTGTCTACACCAATGTACGATGTATCAAAAGTGCGGAAAAAACAAACCGACGACGAAGCTGAGTTCTGTTCAAATGGTAGCTACATTTGATTACCAAAAAGAGTGTCTGTTGTGCAAGGAAGATGCTTCGGAGGATTTTATTCGAAGCCAGATTAAAAAGCACCAAGAAGATAGGATTGTGATTTGCAGAGTATCAAAACAAGGAACCGGTGAAACGATTATTAGTTGTTGTTGTATGATAAATAGACATTATATAAGTTTTTGTATGCTTTACGGATAATATCAATGTCCAAAAGTCTAAATGTTGTAGTGAAACAACATGTTCAATTCTCAAAATGAAACATTAAGACAGTTGATTGCATAAAAACATACTAGTAATTGTTAATAATTCTTATACAGGGTAATTTTTTTCATCATCATCATCATCAGCCTGTATCAGTCCACTGCCGGACATAGGCCTCTCCTATGGCACGCCACTGAGCTCGGTCTTCAGCTCTCCTCCTCCAACCACTGCCCGCTACTTTACGAATATCGTCACCCCACCTAGTAACAGGGCGCCCTACGCTACGTTCGCCGATTCGTGGTCTCCATTCTAGAACTTTTCTGCCCCAACGGCCATCGGTTCTACGACAGATATGACCAGCCCACTGCCACTTAAGCTTGCTAATTCGCCGGGCTATGTCGGTAACTTTGGTTTTCTGACGGATTATTTCGTTTCGAGTCCGATCCCTAAAAGAAATACCGAGCATAGCCCTTTCCATAGCTCGCTGAGCGACCTTAAATTGGTGGACTAGTCTCACTGTGAGTGGCCACGTCTCGGCTCCGTATGTCATCACGGGTAGGACGCACTTATTGAAAACTTTCGTTTTCAGGCTTTGAGGTATGGGTGACGTGAAGACTCGGCGGAGTTTCCCAAACGCTGCCCAGTCCAGCTGTATCCGTCTCTTAGCTTCCCCATCGAAGTTGTTTTTACCTACTCGGAGCATCTGTCCCAGGTACACATATTCAGAAACAACCTCGAGGAGGACTCCGTTTACTGCGACCGGCCCCGGGTCAACATGTTTGTTGAACATGACTTTGGTTTTATCCAAGTTCATCCGGAGCTTTTGCTTTTAAGACCTACAAACCTTATATGTTGTCTGCTTATCACAATTAACATAATAATATTTTTATTTTTATAATTCCATACAGAAAACTGAGAGCTTACAAGCAAATATAATCAAAGAAAGAACACTACCTTCCCAAATTATGTTTCTCATATTATAAGAAAAAAATTAACACAATATTTTAACAAAAGCCTTTTGACCTTGAGAGCGCCTTCGCAAATAGAGGCGGCTTTCGTATTGCAAGTGTCCAGCCGCACGTGCTGGCTTCTGTACATTGGACAGCAGGTTAAGCTATACACAGGGGTATCTTGCGCGTTAGTAATAACGTCTAGTTTTCAACTAAAATGTGAAACTTGATGTACTGTCCACTGTACATGTGAAAGTATAATGTAATAATATAAACAAAACTTCCGCTAGCACAAAGTTGACGATTTATTAAAATAAAATGAATTCACGGTGCTTTCGCTGCCTCCTTATCATCTACTCCTTATTTTACCCGATTGAAAACGTTTTGGGTGTTTTAAAAAATGACGTTGCTAGCCGCAATATCATATAAAATAATACTTAAATTATGCCCATTTTAAATCAAGCTTTTGATCGAATATACATGTAAAGATGTCTGGTCCATTACCTGTCAGGATGTGGAAAAAATTGAAGACGAATACATGGGATACTGTGACCTTTATTTCAGTTTTAAAATGTTGGTCATGGTCATACATCAGACTCCGAATCAGATATTTCTGAAACGAGTGATTGATGACAATTTAAAATATTGTGATTTCTAAATAAGTTATGTATAACTTTTCCACGTAGGTATTTCATTAATTACTATAATTACACCCTATTATAAAAATACTAATATAATAGTTTAGTACCTAACCGAACCTAAAAATAAAAAAAATATAAAAATGAAGTAGAGCATATTTTCCTTTGACTTTTACGCTCTCTACTGATTAGTCTATCTATATTGTAGTGTGCGCGAGCACTTATATGTAATTATATGTAATTAGCACTTATATGTTTTAAGTAGAAACAAGACATTGTCTATCTTTATTTATTTATTTATTTTTTTATTTAAAAAAAAATATTTTTTATTATTTTATTAAAAGTAGTATTTATTAAATAAATTTTTTTGCAATAAAATTTTTTTTAATTATTATTTTTTTCAATTTAGTAGGTAAGTTAAGGCCAATTAATGCATTTATGACCTCAAACTAATTTATACTTATTTTTTGTAAGTAAAAGAACATCTTAGTTAGGATTTCATGTTTGATGAATTAGCGCCGTTTTTTCGGAAAATGGCAACAACTTTGAGAAATTAATGCCCAGGCAAACGTTTTATACCTCGTTAGAAAGCAGATTAAGTGTGAAACTTTTCAAAATAATGGTCTAGTGTAGTGTCATACGTTTTTTTTACAGGAGAATTTTTCAAAGTTTTGGTTTTTCCGAACAAAAAACAGAAACTTGGGAATCTTTATTTTTTCTAAAATTTCTGAAAGTTTCTAGGTACAAATAATGCATTTAATAACATTGGTAAACTATTCAGCTTTAATATACAGAAATCAGATCTTGAAAATGTTATCATTTGTAGACACAACATCAAAAAGACTGACTCAAAGTAGAAAAAAGACAAAAAAAACACAAAAAAATTGTTTTTTTTAGACCCGGGGGGATTTTGGAAAACTAGCCAAATCAGTTGTTGGAAATTATCTCAGCTATCATCCCCTTGACGTTGATCCATTAATTCCGTAACACCCTGTATATATAGATGTATGTTATACTTATTTTATATATTTATTTATATATTGTTAAACTAAAACACCTTTTACTTCTTAAACATTCCTTTTAATTCGATATTATACAAATTATAATGCGAGAACACATAAACACCGATCTACGCGCGAAAACGATCTGTCAAAAGTGCCGTGTAGTGTTGCGCCACACCGCGTGGACTAGTAGTGTTGTACCAATTGTCTCGTTGATCGATTTTTTCTTAACAATATGTATACTTATATATTTGTTTATTTGTATTATTTACTAGCTTTCCGCCCGGGACTTCGTTCCCGTGGCACTTTTTTAGTTTTTTCTTTCATAAGAACCTTCTCCTGACAATAAGGAACACAACAAAAAAGAATCATCCAAATCGGTTCAGCCGTTCTCGAGTTTTGCGCTTACCAACAGATTTAGTGATTCATTTTTATATATAAGATTTATATTATATTTATATATATTTAATTTTATGCACCACCAACTACTTCTTACCTTACTGCTGTCCTACCCTAAGGTTGCCTGGAAGAAAGTGCTACCTAGCAATAAGGCCGCCTTGTTGTACACTATGTTTTATGTTCTGTTAATTGTATTGTATATCTTTGTGTGCAAATAAAGTATATTGTATTGTAGAAATTTTTTCAAGATAAAATATTCCAGGATTACGTGATGCTTCAAAATATCGCTCGCGAGATTAATGCCATCCTAGCACCTTTGCTTCAGCGAGTGGCACGGAATACTGAGGCCAGGTTTGAAGAGTGTGTTCAACGTGATGGACAACATTTGGATGAAATATTTTTTAAGAATTATAACCCGCATTTCTTGTCTTTATAAATATTATTTAACAAAAAATTATCTTTCAATTTTGTTTTAAATCCGAATTCTGACACCGGACACATTAATTAAACTCCAGGCGAGACTAATATGTTATTGAGGTTTTAAGGTGAAAAAAAATTGGGTGTGCTACAAAATAACTGATTTTCAAAGTGGGCGTTAGACGAAATAAGTTTGGGAACCTCTGCTTTTGATCTACAGTCACCACATCAAAAAATGCACAATTACATATCCTGCAATTAGGAAATTCAAATTTTAACGCATTTGTACAGTCAAGAGCAGATCACGCTTTACACTACCAGTTTAAGCTGAGCTCTGATTTATACTGCGCGCCATACAATGCAGGGCCGGTCCAAAGTGCTCTTTAGTGTACAGGGTCAACAGCACATCATGCTATCCAAAACTGTCAAGTTTCTTCAATCGATTTTCAATTTTATGTCCAAGCCTTAGAGTTTACTATTCATTGGGGAAATTTGACAGTTTGTGGTAACCTGATGTGCTGTTGACTGTACAATGTACAATACAAACAAAGCGCGCAATTGAAATAAACTCGTTCTTTTCGCACGCCGCCGCGCCCTCCCCCCACCGCGCCCCGCACCCACCGCTACATCCCGCTTCACTACTTGCTCACGCGTGTTATTATTTATATTTTCATTTTCTTAATCGTGATATTTACATGTTTAATTATGATGAAAACATGATTTTAGTACACTAAAACCTATTATTAAATAAAAAAAATACAGTTACACTTTTTAACTACCTGAAAAATACATTATTCTAAAAACGTTAAAAACTAATATTTAATTTTTGTCTCAGATGTCTAAAAAGACGCAAAATAGCTTAACTAGATGCAAACACCATAGTTACCATTTTGGGTTAGTTAGATATTGAGATCAGATGGTTTCTGGAAAAAAAAAATATGCATGTGAATTTGATTTCTGTTTAATTTTGCTATTGGGTGATAGCATTCGAATACCTCTCAAAATTATACTAACAAGGTATTTGGTTACCTATTTTACTTTTAGAAAAAAGTTCTCTCGTACTATTAATTACTTAATTTTTATAAGAAACAGTTTCCACTGCGAATTGTTTACTTCATATATCTAATTCATATTTGATACTTAATAACAAAAACCAACAAAGTATTAAAAAAAGCGAGTTTATGAATTAAGTCCAGGGTAACCTAATTTTACTAGCCTAAGCGTTTTTATATTAAGCGCCTTATTCATTATCCATCTTCCTGTGGACCATCAGAGAGAGACAGATCTATACTAGGAAACGGGAGATTGGCAGTCTAGCTCGTTTCTTAGTATAGATCCGTCACTGTAGGATAGATCAGCATGATGGATAGTGTTTTACGAAGACAATCGCGCAAAATTCAGAATTTAACAAGAGCTAGGTTATTTTAGCCTACTAGATTAGAATAAGCCATTATCCCTAATCTGCTTAAGGTGTGGCGGTACTCAGAGCACGATTCGTGTCCAATGCGCCTGCGCGTCGGTAACGTTTACGTCACGTTACGACACAAACCACACCGTGTACGGCGGCGCTGAACTAAACTGGCGACCATGTTACTGCCGGTGTAGGGACCATAAGTTAAAAGGACTTTTTGGGACTTTGTTTAGACATTGAGTCCCTTAACTTATGCACTAAACAAAAATAAAAAATATCGTTCTCCAGACGTGTAGTACTGGGCGTATATGTTTTTCTACTTCGTGGAGGCACAGGCACTTCTTAAGTTCTACGATTATTTTTTTAGGCCCATTGTCGAACATATAAGTACCTTACAGATCAATATAGATACAATATATTTAATTAAAATTTGACTTAAAATTACGGACGAAACCGGAAAGATCAGAAATTGGTGGATCTGCTGGACTTCAAGGAAATGATCTCAACACCAAAACTAGATGTTGTTCGTTCGGCCTTCATTCATTTTCGGTGTTTCAGAAAATACTACTTCATCTTTATAGGGTATCGGAAAAATTACGCGTGTTTTTCTCAATATTTTGATTCCTTACTCGAGTGTACTATTATTTATTATGTGCTCTAGTGTCCCACTATATGGTCTTTATTATGGTATCCCTGTGGTCAATTGGCGTGCGCGCGCGCCGGCAACTGGTTCAAGGTTGCACAACGCGAGCGCGGACCGTTTTCGCTGATTTGCCTACATTATCTAATGATCTCTAATTGAACTGAACAGCCAATCTAAAACACGTTCTGGAGAAAATTTATTGCGGTACAAGGCAAAGAGATTCTTATTCCCATGGATACTAGATTCATTCTCGCTATTTAGTTTGATCGTAGTAGGTTTTCCCGCGAAGAAAAATTTCCTACAAATCATGGCGATACAAACATATGATTATTGTTAATTATGTGCAATCGAATAAACATCGAGAGAAATTGAGAGCATTCGGATATCAATAGCTAAATAAATAAAAAAAACGATGTAATAGAATAGTATAATTTTTGCTATCGTGACAGTTCTTTAAGTTCTTTGAGGCTACGTCAAAGCTCTTCTCGTTTTCTGAATTGGGTAGATTGTGGCTCTTCTCTTGTGTTTTCCTTATAAAAAGATAGAGTGTAAAGGCGAGTGAAGGGAAGGGAAGATACTGAAATTATGTCTAGAGAAATAAAGTACGCTAAGACCTACCCAACTTTGGCCTGTCCTTAAAAATTTTCCACAGCACTTTTTAAGAATTTTCCTAAAACAACTAAGTGACTAAGCTATGTCCAATATGATTTACAACTTCAGATAATCCACATTATAAAATAGTTTATATTTATTTTGTTATCATATCAAAGTAGAGTGGCCGAGGATTTGTTGAGATTTGATTTCATTGGGAGAGATATCGAGAGGATCAAATACACATTAAGAACGAATTCTAATTGATAATGTGAGTGTGAAGTCAATTTCTTTGTCGTTCGTGTGTTAATTAAATTAGTAATTTAAAAGAAAATGCGCTGTAAGATATCATGGATTTGATAAAATATGTTTCTTGCGAAATATAACAAAATAAAATAATATGTTTTTTTGTTGTTGTAAATCCAATAAAACAAAATAAGTACATGGACTATTTCACGCAGATTGCTACTGTACTAATCTAACCAGTGTCTGTACTTTCTTATTACATTATTTTACGCTTAATGAGTTAAATGACATTGAGCATGAGCAATGGCGAGTTGTAATTTTAAATTAACATTGTTGCTTGAGTAATCATTAACATTATTACAGCTCTTGCTTGAGTACACTCTGTTGGTGCCCTAACAAATAAATAGATGACACAAATCATAATAGAAAGTGAGGCAGACGTAGCCCAGCGGTGGGATAGTACAGCTAGATAAGATAGGCAGGTGTTCAGGTATGAAAACTCCAGCTAGTGGTTTAGTTATTTATCCCAGACCCAGTTTATTTGTTATACGAGATTTATGGTAACCATTAGCTACACGCTTAGAATATCGAATCGTTGTTACTCTGTTGTAACAAAGTACCACTTAAATTTAATGAAACAGAATTAAACAGCCCTGTTTCTAGGTTCTAACCATATTTACAAGCAAATCACTAAGATTACTCACACCTAAGTATAGCCTACATCCCTTCTAATTCCAGTTGAGGCCATAAATGTAAAGGCTAAGTCAAACTAATTATGTAATTTCAATAAAGCTTAACGATAATGTTTATTGCATTATTAAATTGTCTAGGTCGACAACTAGCTGTGCTAAAATGGACTGTGTAAGAGATGTTGCGCCAAATTACTGTCGCAGTTAGCTGTGATTTTTTATTTTTTTTTATTAATGAAGGGTTCGCTCTTGACCACAAAATTTAAAGAATTGTAAAGGCTAGATAAAAAAAAAGTTGTAGATTATACGCGCAAAAGATATTACAGCTAACTTTTAACCTCTTGGGTGGTTAATCAGTCCACTTTTCCATGGAAAATAGGTCATAATACGAAAAAAAATAATTTGAGTTCCCATAGTGAGACCAACATTTTTTTTTCGTATTTTGACCTATGTTCCTTGGGGAAGTCGTTCAGTTTCGTGGACTGATTAACCATCCGAGAGGTTGAAAGAGAGATACCTTAAGCCCTGTATACTTAAGTAGCAGTCGTCTTTGTCATTTTGATACCGAGAGAAAGTATAATCAAGAGTTGTGTCTCCTTCTGCAATAAGGGTCTTTTAGGCTTTAAACTCGCGACTATGTTGTGTTACTTGCGACGTTTAGTATCCAAGGTCTAATATTTACTTTTGTCCTTTCTTCCCTTCCTAGATATATTGTAACAATTATTAACAGGATTCAAATGCTTTGAATTACCGAAAACGGGGCGAAAGACTAATAGAGAGATCTAGGGTTCATAAACAGGGCTACATGAATATAAATTAGATAGCTGATGCCCGCAACTTCGTTTGCGTGTTAATTTTTTTTTGTACAGAGTACACAGATTGAAAACATCTATCTTACGTGATTTAGATTTTTACATACAAAAGTTTTTTCCCGCTAACTCCCGTTCCCGTGGGAATTTTGCAATATCCTGTTGCAACTTAGCTTTAAGTTTACTAAGGTACCTGCATGCCAAATTTCAAGCGTCTAACTTAAGCGGTTTAGATTTTTCATACAAAAGGATTTTCCCGCTAATTCCCGTTCCCGTGGGAATTTCGTGAATTCCTTCTTAGTGCACCTCTGCGGTACCTAAGCTACGTTCCTTCCAAATTTCAAGTGCCTACGTTTAGCCGTTTAGGCTGTGCGTTGATATGTCCGTCAGTCAGTTTCTCCTTTTATATAGGTACAATTTCTCCCGTTTTTTACACATTTACCACTATATCTTTGCTCCTATTGATCGTAGCGTGATGTTATATAGCCTATAGCCTTCCTCGATAACTGGACTATCCAACACAAAAAGAATTATTCAATTCGAACCAGTAGTTTCGGAGATTAGCGCGTTCAAACAAACAAACAAACAAACAAACAAACAAACAAACAAACTCTTCAGCTTTATAATATTATAAGTATAAGTATATAAGTATAGATTACTGTGTAAAATACACATTAAGACGACGACAGTTAATAGAATGTGAATGACAGAAAGACTAACTGCAGTGACCTCAGATAATAGAATGGCAGTGGGTCGATGACTTGAAGACGATCATTCAATAATTATTGATTTAGATGCAAATTATTATAAACAACATACATTGATCATTACTTAAATGTGTTTTTCTTAAGTTCGTAATTACAAGTAGCTTCTTTGTTTTTAAACTGAAGAAAATAAATAAATCAACAGGAAAAGAAAAATATAGACAATGATCTTATTTGGGAGTCTAACAGACGCGCTTTATGAATGTAGAGGAAGCGAAAGAGGTATGTTTGGATCGTAGCAAGTGGCAATCTGTGGTCTCTGCCTACCACAATGGGACAAAAGCGTGAGCTTATGTATGTATGTAACAGATGCGCTACCCTGTCAAACGTCCAAAATAACGCTGGAAAGAGAAAATCATTTATGCTCTTTTTTTTTCCAGCCTATATATATACGTCCCCACCGCGGGCCTCCCTTCGAAACACAAAGGGGATATAGGCCATAGTCCACGACGCTGGCCCAAGGCGGGTTGGTGGACCGCTCGTCTTTTGAAAATGAATTTTCTTGGACGGGCGGGTTTCGTCACGATGTTTTCCTTCACCGTTAAGCTAGTGATAATTTGTAATCCGTACATAAATCCGAAAAGACGAATTTTAGTGGTACAGGCCTGCACCAGGATTTGAACCTGCGACCTTCGGATTACAAGTCTGGCTCATGACCAACATGATCTAAAAGAGATAAAAGACAAAGAAGGTATCAGTGCCCAACTGCCCAAAGACACAAGATTGGGAATAAGTAAGTAGTTGCGAATTTTAATGTCGGAGGCCAGGAATCACTTCGGGTTGCTAAGTCAGTGAAGTGAGTAAGCATTCCAAAATTAGCTACATTTTACAAAGACTTAGGCCCGTATTACAGAAGGAGACTCAAGTCTTGATCTATACTTAAGTATTGATTGTCTCTTTCTCTCACTATTGTAACGACATGCCCCTGACGGATTGAAATATTAAGTTGGGGACTTATATTTCAATCTTAATATTGTTGGAAGATCAATATTGTTTTGGGAATATGATAGGACTTGTTCTTAAGCTGAGCTCTATCTAATTCCATCAAAATAAAATTTTATATCGTTCCTGTATTAAGATTTTCTTTTTTTTGTATGAAAACGCGGACGATCATTTAAACTCGTTCATATATGTATAGGCGGGGACACGGACCCGCCGAGACGTGAGTAAATGTTGTCAGAGAGGAGATATCAAGTGGATATCGTAATAGCCTCAATGATGAAATACAATATTACTAAAACATGTCGGGTAGGGACTTGGCTCTACTTAGACATGTGTGAATGATACCGGAGAGGAGATACCTAGGAGATGTCGTAACAGCCTCAGTGAAGAGATACAATTCACATATCATGTCATGTACAAAATCCAAAATCCAAAATCCAAAATCCAAAATCCAAAATCCAAAATCCAAAATCCAAAATCCAAAATCCAAAATCCAAAATCCAAAATCCAAAATCCAAAATCCAAAATCCAAAATCCAAAATCCAAAATCCAAAATCGGAAATCCAAAATCCAAAATCGGAAATCCAAAATCCAAAATCGGAAATCCGATTTTTGGAAATTGTGCTGGGAGCTTGGTCTGGTTTCAGATAATGAGAAAGACACATGAAAAGGTACGGAATGAGGTTTGCAGACGTGATTACGACACTTTTAAGAATAAAAAAAGGCGTGCACGCCGACAAAGGGACGATACATTAAAACTTGAAAGTACGAATCTGTTGTAAACTAGCATAGACGACCGGATCAGTGTGAAAAAACTCCACAAAACGATAGATATCGATTATCAATGTTCCTTAAGGTTCACATATGAGATTCGTATCGTCATAGCCTTCGAAATGGATTAAGGATTCAGCGCAAAAGTTTGGAATTATTGTACATAGTCGAGATCAGGACTATAAACAATCACAGGTAGTAGTAACTTCGGTGAACAGCCTTCGAACGCATTACGGTTGGGTCACCAACCTTAAAAATATGTAAACATAGACAGTAGTAGCTACGGCGAACAGTCTTCAGATAAAGACGTATGGCTCTAGCGTCTGTAGTTTGCAGTCCTTACCTACTGTAAACTACGTTAACCATCTATAAGATGGAATATCAAGTTGGGGTACCAACTATAAATAAATATAGGTAAGCTTTTACCGTCCTTTTAGAGGATGAGACACAGGCAGTAGTAACTCCGGTGAACAGCCTTCGAACGCATTATGGTTGGGTCACCAACCTAAAAATCATGTAAACACAGACAATAGTAGCTACGGCGAACAGTCTTAAAATAAAGACGTTGTACTTGACGTCTGTAGTTTACGGTCCTTACCTACTGTAACCTACGTTAACCATCTATAAGATGGAATATTATGTTGGGGCACCAACTATAAATATATGTAGGTAAGCTTTTACCGTTCTTTTAGAGAGCGAGACACAGGCAGTAGTAGCATTAGCGAACAGCCTTAGAACGTAGTTAGGTTTGTTAGGTAAATTTGATAGGTTCGATTTGATAGGTTCGATTTGATAGAATAGATTAGGATAGATTAAGGTAGACTAGGATGGGTAACCAACGCTAAATAAAAACATCCACAGGCAATAGTAACTTCGGTGAACAGCCTTTATAGCTAGTCGAGATAACGACGATAAATAATCATAGGCAGTAGTAGCATTAGCGAACAGCCTTAAATGGATATAAAATCCACGAATGAAAATAAGCTTTGGTATTTTATATCTTAGCAAATCTCACATCAAATATAAGAGACGTTAGTAGTCACAAGCGAAAGCGTTTCATATAAAGACGTTTGGGTAGCGTCTGTAGTTTACAGTCCTTACCTACTGTAAACTACGTTAACCACCTATAAGGTGGAATATTAAGTTGGGGCACCAACTATAAATATATGTAGGTAAGTTTTACCGTTCTTTTAGAGAACGAGAAACAGACAATAGTAACTACGGTGAACAGTCTTCGAAAGCATTACGGTTGGGGCACCAACTATAAAGAAATGTAACTTCAGGCGGTAGTAGCTTCGGCGAACAGCCTTTCGGTATTGGTTTACTGGAAAACATACAATAACGGTTGGGTCACCAACCTTAAAGAAATGTAACCTCAGGCGGTAGTAGCTTCGGCGAACAGCCTTTCGGTATTGATTTACTGAAAACACACACACTAAACACTGGAGTTACGACTCGAGCTCTTGAAGAGCCGGAAGGCGGTCTTCAACATGGGCGTCGGGAAGCCGACTTAAAATAAACTTGTCGGGCAGCCGACATAAAATACACTAATTAGAGTCGGGGAGCTGACTATAAACGATACTGCATGACGTAAGACCTTGCCGAAGGATCGTAGCGCAGGCAGTCCGGGCTACGACCCAACCAAGGGAGCTGCCAATTGCTTTGGAGTTCTCGGGCAAGACCCACCCGATCGGTTTCAGCCACAGAAGTGGTTGTGCCGATCCCTCAAACAGTCTTCGGACTGCAACGTTCCTCAAACAGTTTTCGGACTGCAACGATACTGAAGGGACCAATTGTTGTCGGTGGGGGTCGCCTCACAATCCGCATAGTAGAAGATAGGATGTCGACCATAGAAGGGAGCGGTGGCCGGAGCTCCCTTCCTCTTCACCCCCATAAACTATATGCTTGTCTAACCAAAATTGCTTATTCAGGGGTGTTGAAGAGACTGGTAACGAATAAGCAAAGATTGAGATACCAAAGTACTTAAAAAGGCTCTGGGTACTATATGACAAAAATAAACACAACGTAGGGATCCTTGGGAAAGACCATTGCCATTGCCAATGACTACGGTCATTGGCTATTTTATAAAGAGATTAAATAGTCTCTAGAGAGATCTAATTAAGACATTAATCCTTGAGGAAGATCATTGTCAGAGCCAGCGACTACGGTCGTTGGCTAATTTTTGCTAAAGATTAAATAATCTTTAGAGAGAGAGAAACTTGAAAGGTTGGTGGACTTTCAAGTTAACAATTATTATATTGTGGAGAAAGGAATTAGTCACATTTGGTGCCGTGACCAGGATGAGTCCGCACGGCCAGTGATGGTTATAAACCATCACATTTGTTGCTTGTGAAAAATGGAATAAGTTTTAAAACTTTGGAATCTCAATCATTGGTTATTCGGAAATACAACCTGAAGTTTATGCTGGGGGTTGTATGGAATGGGGGTTGTATTACTCTCATTAGTTGTAAGATGAGAAGTTTTAAAACTTGTAAATAAATGGAGTTTCCATTGTTGCAGGTACTAATCATCTAAGTTGCTGAAGGGTGATTTCAAGTAAGGTTTGCCGCAGAACCAAGCCAAATTACAGTCGAGTACAGGGAGCTCGAACTGCTTATGAGTCATTTTATATGAACTCCATTAGTTAAGTGTAATCAGTGATCTGTGATTTGACAGACATAAGGACAAATCTAAGATTTGTGAATATGAGTGATTACGAAGAGGAGCATCTGGCTGAGGAGCCGCAGCCAGTAAAGGAGCCAAAGAAGAAGAGACAGGCGAGAGGAAGAAAACGCAAGCACGAAGAAGAAGAAGGAGTTGAAGGCGCTCCGCAATTCCAATCAAAGGAAATTGGAATGTTGTATAAACTGTTTAAGAAAACAACGGACTCCATAGAGGGTCGACTGATAAGTCTGGGAGATGAAGTAAAGCGTGTGCAAGAAGGGAATCAGACTGTAAGAGTGTTAACCCCTGAGAGGGGTTCAACATCTTCTCCAACCACATCGGGTACTATTCAGCAACATGAACGACCCTATTACAACATTAATTGGAATGTGGAGAAACCGAAATTTGAAGGGAACGGTAAGGTTCACCCAGTGGATTTTGTAGAGGAACTGGCGGGGTATTTAAGGAAGGTACCGACTGGCAATGGAACAAATGACATTGACATTATAGTCGAATGTCTAAAAGGAGAAGCCAGAAGTTGGGCCAGAATATACAAATCCCGATGGGAAACATTTGTGGATTTTAAGAAGGATTTCCTAGATGTTTACTGGGGCGAATCTGCCCAAGCCAAAGTTAGGAGGAGTATTACCCATAATAATTGGGATCGAAGCAAGACTCCGTCGATGTTATCGCATTTTATTAGCCTGACAGGGCAGGTTAAAATGCTTAACTATGAAGTACCAGAAAAGCAGCTGGTAGATGATATTATGAGACATTATCCGAAAACAGTACAGAGTTTATGGATTATTTCCCAAGGGAAAACGATTCTCGAAGCGACGGAATTCTTGAACAAGGTGGATGATGTTCATAAATTTGATACAGACAATAATAAACCACCTTTAAGAGAAAAGAGAGATGAAAATAGTGGTCAGAGCAAAAGCTCAAATTATAAACCGAACCTTAATTATAAATCGGTAAGAAAACCACAAGAAGGCCTAAAGGACTATAGGGATGGCCAGAAGAATGACAAACCAAAGGCTCAGGCCGCAGTAATAGAGGCAGAACCTCTTACTGTTGATACGAATAATTTAAATTGATAAATACTCGCCCGGAAGGTTCCGCCGAGGCGAGTAGAAGCAATATCAAAGGGAATATTGGGTACAATATTATGGTAAAGCAAGGGTGGAAACCAGGTGAAACCTTAGGAAATCCATTAAACCCAAGAGCATTGAAAGAACCCATTACAGCCGTGGGCCAAACAGATAAGAGAGGATTTGGATATGTTCCTCAAAAAGATAACTTGATACAAAAGGTAGTTGGAGTATTGGCGAAACGAAGCGATCGACCTGCGGAAGACTCGGTCACCTTTCAAGAGATAAATACGGTATTTGAAGAACAACCGGAAGAGATGGAGTTAAATGAGATGAAGGCCGAGTTAAAGATCATTTATATGAATTTGGAGATAACTGTATTGTTTGATACGGGCAGTGATATAACATGCATATCTGAGAGTTTATTCTTACAGATTAAAGAGGTCGACAAAACACTGCCAGTCATGCCCGTTAGGGCATTCCAAATAAGAGGCGCTATTGGACAAAAGAGCGCTAAGATACAACAAGCAGTTGTTCTCCCCATTCATATTGGATCTTTGGAATTGCCAACTCCATTTCTAATAGTGCCTAATTTACTTAGGCCTATGATATTTGGGTTCGACTTTATGAGGAGACATCAGGTGACCATGGAGTTAACCAAAGAGAAATCAGGCTTCATAATTGGACAAAACGATAAATACTACTTTGTAAAGTTTGAGAGTAGCAATATTAATGAGGAACAAACTGATTCGAATCTAATCAAATCTGTAAATACAGTCAATGCGGACCCAATTAAAGTTGGGAAAGAGTTAAAGTTGGAAGATAGAGAGAAGCTATTCTCCATATTAAATAAGTACCCAAACTTATTTTCGGAACAGTTAGGAAGAGCCAACTGTTACGAGCATGAAATTGAAATGTTGGATGATATTCCAATAGTCAATAGGTCTTATCCTATACCATATGCATACAAAGCTAAGATGGAAGCTAAGTTGGCCGAGATGGAGGAACAGGGTATCATAACGAGGTGCGCCACACCATATTCTAGCCCACTTACATTCGTATTGAAGAAGGATGGTTCAATTAGAGTCTTGTTAGATGCCAGAGGCATTAATAAAAAGATGGTCGCTGAAACGGAGAAGCCACCATTACAATTGGATGTAATGAACTCGTTTCATGGAGCTATGCATATAACGACCATAGACCTAAACAATGCCTACTTCCAAATACCGATTAATAAAGATGGGCGAAAATATACCGGGTTTACCTTTGAAGGTAAATCCTATGTTTACAATGTTCTACCTCAAGGTCTTAAGACATCTGTTGGGAGCTTTAGTAGGGCTATGGATAGGATACTTGGCCCAGACGTCCGAGAATTTTGTGTAAATTATCTGGACGATCTTGCGATTATGACAAAAGGCTCTTTGGATCTGCACTTGGAACATGTAGACAGAGTATTGAGTAAGTTGAATGAAGCTGGACTTACTTGCAACTTATCAAAGTGCGAATTTATATGTACAGAAGTAAAGATGTTGGGCTTTATAATTTCGACAAACGGGATAAGCGCAGACCCAGATAAAATCAAAGCAATTAGGGAGTTCCCCTCCCCTAAGAAAGCAAAGCAGATGAGAGCTTTCTTGGGTCTTTGTAATTTTTATAGACGCTTTATCCCTAACTATAGTACAATTACTATACCATTATGCGAACTGCTAAAGAAGGATAAACGCTGGAAATGGAGTGAAAGAGAACAAAAAGCATTTGATGAGATTAGGGACGAGTTCCTTAACACGATTAAGTTGCATCATCCAGATTTTATGAAACCGTTTTATTTGCAAACAGACAGTTCAGGTATCGGCTTAGCCGGCGTTCTTTACCAAAAGGATGATGAAAACTCTATGAAAATATTGGGATTTCATAGCAAAGCTCTCAAAGGAGCGGAACTGAACTGGACTGTTACTGAACAAGAGTTCTATGCAGTTATAGCTTGTCTAAAGAAGTTTGAAACTTACCTAAGAGGAAGTAAGCTATACATATTAACTGATCATAAAGCATTACAGTTTGTAAATAATTGGAGATTATATAATAGCAAGATAACGAGGTGGATAATCTATTTGGAGCAATTTGATTATGAGGTGCAACATATTAATGGGAAAGACAATATAGTACCAGATGTACTATCAAGGTATCCACCCAATAGTGACATTGTACAAGAAACAAAGATTTATTGCCCAGAGATTCTGTACATAGAAAAGCATTGTAATAAGCAATTGAATGCAAATTTAAGAAAAATTGAGATGTTACAAGAACAAGACGAAGATATTAAGTCAATAAGAAAGGAGCTGGAAAACCAACAGAGTTGGTCGAATGAAAAAAGAGCATTTTTGGAGCGATGCTCTATAAAGGATAATATATTATATTTTAAGCCTGGGGTTAACGATAAGGAAGTAGTATATATGCCAAAATGTATTACTCAAGATTTGATAAAACAAGCTCACCTGGAGATGGGACACCAGGGTGCTTATAAGATTGTAAAATATGTAAAATTGAGATGCTTTTGGAAAGGTATGGGAAAGGAGATCCTACAGGAGCTAAGGACTTGCCATATTTGTCAACTTTCCAAAAGTAATAATATCAAACATGTAGGACCGATGCAGCCGGTCCTACGGGAAGATGTCGGTGACTTAGTCATGGCGGACATATATGGACCTTTGCCTGCTGGGGTTTTTGGCTATACCCATATACTAGTCATACAAGACACATTCAGTAAGTTTGTGAAGTTGTATCCATTAAAAAGGGCAACCGCTAGTGCGGTTGTAGCGAAACTGAGTAATTTCGTACAGATAATCAAGCCCAAGGCGATTATGACCGATAATGGAAAACAATTCATAAGTAAAGTATGGAAAAAGTTTTGTGGAGATAACAAAATTAAGGTACTATACACAACAGTAAGGAACCCGAGACCTAACTCCACAGAAAGAGTGAACAAGGAGATGGGTAGAATGTTCAGGACTTATTGTAATGGTAATCATAAGAGCTGGGCCACATTGTTGCCAGAAGTGGAAAAATTGTATAATAATACATATCATGACAGTACTGGATTTACTCCAAATGAGGTACTACATGGGGAATCAAATAGAATGTCGTTTGATCGATATCTTTTCTTAAAGAAAGGACGCTTGGATGTAAATGTTATTAGAGAAAAGGTCAGAGAGAACCTTAAGAAAGCAAGTGAGGATAGAACTCATAAGTACAATAAGTACCATAGGTTGATCCAATATAAGATTGGAGATTATGTTAAATTAAAGAGATGTAATATGTCGAGTGCTGAGAAAAAGATCATAAGCAAATTCGATTTATTGTATGAAGGCCCATATATTGTCGCAGAAGTGCCAAGACCCAATGTATACACTTTGGTGGACCCTGAGACTAATGTAGTCCGGGGTAATTTTAATACAATAAATATTTCAAGGTACTATAAATAAAGATAAGGTGTTGTAGCGTAATAAGGAATGTGATACCAATTACTCTTAAGAGTAATGCATAAATTGGCTTTGTGGCGAAAAGCAATTTTGAAGATTGAGATTAAAACAAAGACTTGGCTTTGTGGTGAAATAATCGTAATAAGAATAATTGGTAATTAATTAAGAAATAATTATGTTGGGGTTTTTGGTGGATTGGGAGTGGCCCAATCTATTCTATTCTTAGTCTTCTCAACATAATAATGAGATTGCCAGAAGTTGAGAAGTCAAGCATTAAAGTGAGTTTAAGAAAATTGTGTTGAGAGGTTGGGGTAGGATAGATTGGTGGGGTGTAGGGCGGCCACTCTTCGGGGAGGGTAGTTTTTTTTTTTAAGAAAAATTAAAGATATGAATTATTGGAAAAGTTATGAAAACAAAGGTGGTTGTTATATTGGTAATATGGTGTTGGAAAAAGGTAAAAACAAAGGTGGTTGTTTCAGTAAGGTAAAAGGACTTGGAGGTTCAGATGTGGTGATACTGCATTATGCAGGGGAATTAAATATGAGTTATTAACTTATATTTAATTCAAATATATTTGTGATACAATGTCGGCCTACTTGGTGATATATGCAATGTCCAAGTGGTATTGTATTATATCGTGAAGCTGGGTTAATAGGTTGTTTAAATTTGCTATATTGGGTTGAAAACAGAGTAATTTCTATTACTCTACATCTGATATAGCGGAATTTTGCATTACTAAGTGTTGGAACTTAGTTAACTGTTATAATCATTTTAGAGTAATCTCTCTAAGTCCGAGTTGAGTGACGATGTTATGAAAATGAACTGAAACATATACGAAAATCGCATGAAGATAAGATATGGCGTTAGCACGCGTTGGGTATGTTATTCTTCCCCAAACTGTAGAAGGGGAGGTGTGTTGGGTAACATGCGATAGGTTTGTGCCGATCCTAGAAGGAGGTGGTCTTGAACAAACATTGCTCATACAACGTTTTAATCAAGAAGATATGAGAATGTAAAATATGCAATAAGAGTGAAAGTTTTATTTTATTTGGGGAGATAAAATAACAAACAGATGGAAGAATAGGAGTTGAACACATAAGTGTTCAAAAATAAGTTGGTCATTTGTAAGATTCCTTCTGATGGCTATAATAATAATGCGATAGTAATAATAATGAACAATTATTATTAAATACCAGCCTTAGAAGACTGGCTCTTGAGTCATGTCTATCTTTGGTAAATTCCACTATAGCGAAGCTATAATAAGGAATTTAGGGGGTTGTATGTAACGACATGCCCCTGACGGATTGAAATATTAAGTTGGGGACTTATATTTCAATCTTAATATTGTTGGAAGATCAATATTGTTTTGGGAATATGATAGGACTTGTTCTTAAGCTGAGCTCTATCTAATTCCATCAAAATAAAATTTTATATCGTTCCTGTATTAAGATTTTCTTTTTTTTGTATGAAAACGCGGACGATCATTTAAACTCGTTCATATATGTATAGGCGGGGACACGGACCCGCCGAGACGTGAGTAAATGTTGTCAGAGAGGAGATATCAAGTGGATATCGTAATAGCCTCAATGATGAAATACAATATTACTAAAACATGTCGGGTAGGGACTTGGCTCTACTTAGACATGTGTGAATGATACCGGAGAGGAGATACCTAGGAGATGTCGTAACAGCCTCAGTGAAGAGATACAATTCACATATCATGTCATGTACAAAATCCAAAATCCAAAATCCAAAATCCAAAATCCAAAATCCAAAATCCAAAATCCAAAATCCAAAATCGGAAATCCAAAATCCAAAATCGGAAATCCAAAATCCAAAATCGGAAATCCGATTTTTGGAAATTGTGCTGGGAGCTTGGTCTGGTTTCAGATAATGAGAAAGACACATGAAAAGGTACGGAATGAGGTTTGCAGACGTGATTACGACACTTTTAAGAATAAAAAAAGGCGTGCACGCCGACAAAGGGACGATACATTAAAACTTGAAAGTACGAATCTGTTGTAAACTAGCATAGACGACCGGATCAGTGTGAAAAAACTCCACAAAACGATAGATATCGATTATCAATGTTCCTTAAGGTTCACATATGAGATTCGTATCGTCATAGCCTTCGAAATGGATTAAGGATTCAGCGCAAAAGTTTGGAATTATTGTACATAGTCGAGATCAGGACTATAAACAATCACAGGTAGTAGTAACTTCGGTGAACAGCCTTCGAACGCATTACGGTTGGGTCACCAACCTTAAAAATATGTAAACATAGACAGTAGTAGCTACGGCGAACAGTCTTCAGATAAAGACGTATGGCTCTAGCGTCTGTAGTTTGCAGTCCTTACCTACTGTAAACTACGTTAACCATCTATAAGATGGAATATCAAGTTGGGGTACCAACTATAAATAAATATAGGTAAGCTTTTACCGTCCTTTTAGAGGATGAGACACAGGCAGTAGTAACTCCGGTGAACAGCCTTCGAACGCATTACGGTTGGGTCACCAACCTTAAAAATATGTAAACATAGACAGTAGTAGCTACGGCGAACAGTCTTCAGATAAAGACGTATGGCTCTAGCGTCTGTAGTTTGCAGTCCTTACCTACTGTAAACTACGTTAACCATCTATAAGATGGAATATCAAGTTGGGGTACCAACTATAAATAAATATAGGTAAGCTTTTACCGTCCTTTTAGAGGATGAGACACAGGCAGTAGTAACTCCGGTGAACAGCCTTCGAACGCATTATGGTTGGGTCACCAACCTAAAAATCATGTAAACACAGACAATAGTAGCTACGGCGAACAGTCTTAAAATAAAGACGTTGTACTTGACGTCTGTAGTTTACGGTCCTTACCTACTGTAACCTACGTTAACCATCTATAAGATGGAATATTATGTTGGGGCACCAACTATAAATATATGTAGGTAAGCTTTTACCGTTCTTTTAGAGAGCGAGACACAGGCAGTAGTAGCATTAGCGAACAGCCTTAGAACGTAGTTAGGTTTGTTAGGTAAATTTGATAGGTTCGATTTGATAGGTTCGATTTGATAGAATAGATTAGGATAGATTAAGGTAGACTAGGATGGGTAACCAACGCTAAATAAAAACATCCACAGGCAATAGTAACTTCGGTGAACAGCCTTTATAGCTAGTCGAGATAACGACGATAAATAATCATAGGCAGTAGTAGCATTAGCGAACAGCCTTAAATGGATATAAAATCCACGAATGAAAATAAGCTTTGGTATTTTATATCTTAGCAAATCTCACATCAAATATAAGAGACGTTAGTAGTCACAAGCGAAAGCGTTTCATATAAAGACGTTTGGGTAGCGTCTGTAGTTTACAGTCCTTACCTACTGTAAACTACGTTAACCACCTATAAGGTGGAATATTAAGTTGGGGCACCAACTATAAATATATGTAGGTAAGTTTTACCGTTCTTTTAGAGAACGAGAAACAGACAATAGTAACTACGGTGAACAGTCTTCGAAAGCATTACGGTTGGGGCACCAACTATAAAGAAATGTAACTTCAGGCGGTAGTAGCTTCGGCGAACAGCCTTTCGGTATTGGTTTACTGGAAAACATACAATAACGGTTGGGTCACCAACCTTAAAGAAATGTAACCTCAGGCGGTAGTAGCTTCGGCGAACAGCCTTTCGGTATTGATTTACTGAAAACACACACACTAAACACTGGAGTTACGACTCGAGCTCTTGAAGAGCCGGAAGGCGGTCTTCAACATGGGCGTCGGGAAGCCGACTTAAAATAAACTTGTCGGGCAGCCGACATAAAATACACTAATTAGAGTCGGGGAGCTGACTATAAACGATACTGCATGACGTAAGACCTTGCCGAAGGATCGTAGCGCAGGCAGTCCGGGCTACGACCCAACCAAGGGAGCTGCCAATTGCTTTGGAGTTCTCGGGCAAGACCCACCCGATCGGTTTCAGCCACAGAAGTGGTTGTGCCGATCCCTCAAACAGTCTTCGGACTGCAACGTTCCTCAAACAGTTTTCGGACTGCAACGATACTGAAGGGACCAATTGTTGTCGGTGGGGGTCGCCTCACAATCCGCATAGTAGAAGATAGGATGTCGACCATAGAAGGGAGCGGTGGCCGGAGCTCCCTTCCTCTTCACCCCCATAAACTATATGCTTGTCTAACCAAAATTGCTTATTCAGGGGTGTTGAAGAGACTGGCAACGAATAAGCAAAGATTGAGATACCAAAGTACTTAAAAAGGCTCTGGGTACTATATGACAAAAATAAACACAACGTAGGGATCCTTGGGAAAGACCATTGCCATTGCCAATGACTACGGTCATTGGCTATTTTATAAAGAGATTAAATAGTCTCTAGAGAGATCTAATTAAGACATTAATCCTTGAGGAAGATCATTGTCAGAGCCAGCGACTACGGTCGTTGGCTAATTTTTGCTAAAGATTAAATAATCTTTAGAGAGAGAGAAACTTGAAAGGTTGGTGGACTTTCAAGTTAACAATTATTATATTGTGGAGAAAGGAATTAGTCACACTATCAAAATGATAAAGACAACTGCTACTCAAGTATAGGTTAGAGTCTGAGTGCGTTCTGTAATACGGACCTAAGTTATTTTGGTAGATAAGATACTTTTAGCTTGCTCGTATAACCTACAACATTTTTTTATCTAGCCTTTAAAATTATAAATCACGGCTAACTGCGGACAGTGAGCTATTGTAGTTGAAGATACCGAAGGACCCAAGGGAACAAGCGTTCCAAGGGACCCACAACACAATGGAACCTTACTGGGGAAACCTTAGTGGGCCTTTGAGTGTGTAGCGTTATTTTATTATAGTTAAAGATATTATACCTACGCATAATTCAAGCATTAGTCCGGTTTAGCTGAGTAATACATGGCGTTTGCAAAACCTGTGGCGCCTACATAGATCGCAATGTTGTCTGACGCCGTGGATTTATTATCTGAATAAATATACTGCCCACTTGGAGCTAGGATAGGACAGGACACGCGACGCGTGCGCATAGCGTGTTCACACCTACATGGGTGTCAACTATCGGTTATTGCTTGGTTTAAATCTCTATAGTAATATCATGTTAGCTAGAAGCTTTCCGATCGCGACTTTGTTCACATGGAAGAGAAAAAAAAATACAAATGTAATAGCATGTACACCAGACAGTGTATGTTCTATATTTGACAGATGGACGAAATTGAAGAACACTTATACAGATACATAGTTCTGCAGCTCGAGTGCGATGGTGATAGCGCGCGTAATGCGTTGACAACGCCAGAGGGCGAGCAAGCCTTTGCGCGGGGCCCGCGCGCAATCAAAGTGAAGTTTCAGCGTCAGCCGAGTGGCGCGCCGCGCGAGTTTGTCGCCTTGATAACGTGACTTTTCAATTCCATACATTTTAAAACTTTCGATTTTTTTTATCGCTAAAAGAATGTGACATTGTCTAGAAGACTAAATCAGGCTAGCGGAATGGAACCTACCTGTTTTCCTGCGGTGACTCATGATGTGGAATTAAGCTTCGATGATCATCAGTCCCATTTTTAAGTACCTTAAATATAAAAAAAACATAGTAATTATTATTTATCATGTAATTAAAATAATGTTTCAACTATATTATTGCAAAAGCTTCATCAAAATCCGTTCATATAGTTCTTACATGAAAGATTGACTAACACCAATCAACCTCACAAATTTAATTTTTTCAGCTCGCTACATCCTCGACCTCATCTTCGCCCCTGAGCTAGATTGTGGTCAAGAGCGACCCCATTCGTTATAACATATACAGGGCTTTAGGTAAATCTCTTTCAATCTCTCGGGTGGTTAATCAGTCTATGAAACTGAACAACTTTCCCAGGGAACATATTTTATGTCAAAATACAAAAAAAATTGAGTTCCCATACAAACTTCATTAGCATATAGAGCATTTTGTATGGGAGATCAACGTTTTTTTTTCGTATTTTGACCTATGTTCCTAACGGAAAGTTGTTCAGTTTCATGGACTGATTTAGCACCCGAAAGGTTGAAAGAGATTTACCTAAAGCCCTGTATATATATTTGTAGGATTTCTTAAAACCAGTTTTGTTTAATCCAGTTTCATCCTCATTGCATACGACACTTATTGCATGGAAGCGATTCCTACTAATGTGACAGGTGCATTCCAGTAAGAAACGAGATGAAGCTATCACCTTACTAGAATGACACTGCAGCGCATTCCGAGTGCATCTGATGCCGTTATATGAAGCACAGCTTCCGTTTAAAGTGTTAAGTTGTTTTGGTTGAGCTGACCTAGGTATTTTATCTGTGAGGGTCATCTAAGTATACATATGAGGTGATTTTAAAGTTAGCGAAAATTGTGGACTTCCACGCTGGACTGGGAGTAAAAGAAAAACTTAGAATGTGCCAGCTACCTACTCTCCCCAGGTATACAGTAAAAGTCTGTAAGAGGGATGCGAGGGTTTTGCTGTATAATGGGCGAAAGGCTGACCACCTCTCACCATTATGCAACTTGTTCCATATGATAGCACTCTCAAATTTGTATGTCAAAGTGGTATCTAGTGGTTCTAGAACCACTTATGCTCTGCCTACTCCATTAGGGATTATAGGCGTGAGCGAGCGTATGTATGTATGTATTGTTACACTAAAACACCTTTTACACACTAAACAGTTTTTAATTCGATATTTTACAAATTACAATGCAAGAACAGGCAAGAACACATAAACACCGATCTACGCGCGAAACCGATCTGTCAAAGTGCCGTGTAGCGTTGCGCCACACCGCGTGGACTGGTAGTGTTGTACCAATTGTTTCGTTGATCGATTTTCTCTTAACAGTATGAAAATTGTGGATGTGAATCAACCCACCAATCTGAACAACTTTCTCCGAGGAACAAGGTCGAAAAATGTTTTCCTATCTCATACAAATCGAACGATCAGCTAATTGACGTAGTTGTAAGAGGTTGCATTTTTTTTGACAATGTGATATTGATTCCTTGAGGAAAGTGATTCAGATTTATGGGAAGAATCACCTCCTAAAGTTTCGCAAACTCATTTAAATCAAATCAAATCAAAAAACTTTATTTTCATAGAACATACAGTGTTTCTTGAAAACGTCATAAAAATACATTAGCAATCATTGAGCAAAATAGTGAATCACATTAGCATTTTTGACTTGGCGCCTATTCGCAGAGGTGCAGTCTTCCTCAGGAGAAGGATATGCAAGAAACTCCGAGGGTGTCACTCTTTTTAAGTCAATCATATAAATTTTCTTACTTCTAATTCACATAACTCTGGAGCTGAGCAATTTATTCTCATGGTAGCTTGTCTAACAGATAATCAGAAATTCTGTAATAGCCCTTTTTACAAAGTTTTAAAGTCACCCCATGTAGAAGTTATGCTAATGGCATGTTCAATCATTTTATTAGACGTTTATACATGTATATCTGCTTGTGTGTATGTCGTGAAATTGAATAACACCTATATATACAAGTAGTGAAGCATGTAACAGAGTACTAGGCTGGCATAGCTCAGCGGGAGCCTACATACTGCAGCGAGGCGTCGCGCGCGCCGATAACATCGATACTCGATAACGAAATGCCTCCGTACGTGTGACAATTTACTATCTCTGTACGAGGTGTGGTTCTTAAGTTCTGTTTGTATAACTTGGCTTAATTTTTCGTAGGTATACTGACTGATGATGGACTGATTTTGTACGTGTATAGCAGCTCAAGCACAACGTGCTCGCGGTGAAATGCACCAAAGTCAATGGACAAATGTCAAAAAACGTGTCGAAATGACATTGCCAGAGGGCCAGCAAACCTTTGCGCCGTGCCCTCGCGCAATCAAAAGTGAAGTTCCACCGTCATCTGAGTGGTTGTGGGCCGTTCTAGCCATGCTGACTTTGCAGTTGAAAACATGGGGCCATCCGAAGTTGAATTTAGGCTCTGATTCTCGATCTTTCAACTCTCATCAGGATGCAAAACTTTACTCCCCATGAAACTAGAGTTTAATTTAGACATATCCTTAAAGAATTCGTGAGAACTGTAAGAAAATAAAAACAACTTACAACATCTGATTAGTGATGAATCTTTTGACTCAGTCATCAATTAAGCATTTCAATTATTTTTTTAAGAATAAAATAAAACTCACATGTGAACGAAACTACTTTTCTTAAAATTACATAATCAAATCTTACAAAATAAAATAAAAAATATTTTAATAGCGCAAGGCAAAGACATTACATAGATATTGCCTTATTTTCACCACAGGTACTAATCGAATTTAATAATATAATCAGCCAACGCTACGCTATTTTGTAAACTGTATATAGGGTGTTGGATAGCTTAGCAAATACTTATGTTGGTGGAATCTACCCATAATAGAGATCCCATCACAAGTACAAGTGCTTCTATTTTCTTGTCTTTTGGCAAACAGTGTCTGTCTCGTTTTTGTCTTTTGAAAATCAACTAACTTATTCAGAATACGAAATACGAACCACGATAAGAAAGCATAAGCACTGTAATTTATTTTTCTTGGAAAACGTCGTCTTGTCGCTATCAAATGTGATGTCACGCTGTTATTATTGTTTTGCTATTGCATAGTAGCAAAGCGTCAGAAAGAATTAGAAAAAGGCGTACGGCTATTGAGATTTTTTCTGAGGAAAATTCCAATAGAAAGTCATTCAGAGTAATGGCTTTCAGTTTTTACACCATGTATAGAACTATACCAAGAAACGATAGGTTATGCTTTATGGATTCCCATAAATAACCTCTCGATGGAGAAAATTAAAATCAAGCATTTCTTTGAAGTTGCACGGTTGTCGCACGAGAAAATTATTCATAGATCTCTATTTCTGGACGCTCAGTTATAGAAGTTTTAAGATATCGTTACACGTGTTACTAAGTTTACAGTTCAAAATAAAGGTTTGGAGAGATGTATGTATAATTAATAAATACATTTAAGTACTAATACTTATGCCAAAACTCGGTAATAGGGTTGTGTCATGAACGTGAAACGCGCGACCCGCAACAGTTCCCACATAACGTAGAATTCTTTGATATTTTAGGAACACAAACCTGTATCCCCCGATTTTGTTTTCATCAAACAAATAAGAAAAAAGTAGAAAAATAAATTTATGCACCATATTAAGCTAGAAGTCAAACAACACTCAACTAATAACAAAGTGAAAAGGTGCTGCCCCAGCCAAGCTGTTTTTCAGTCAACTATATTTTTGGGGGAAAGTTGCTCAGCTTAGTGTGGTTCACATTGTTTATTTTCGCAATATAATTTAAATTCACCCAATTAAATTAAAGTTTTAAGACATCACGATAGTGGCTGTCGTTATAAAAACTACGGCGCCTGTTTGTAGATATTTCCTCGTATTATGTGTCCGTTAGCTTTATCAAGCTATAAAATAAATGTGACAGCAAATGTCTGATCGTGGCCGTCCACTAACGATCACTATACCTATGTGGAAGGTCAACGTCCTTCTAGGGGTGGCGCAGATTCGTTTTGATATATTTTTATATTTCATACTAGCTTTTCGCACGGGACTTCGTTCCCATGAGAATTCGGGAAAATTACATAGTCTATGTGTTATTCTGATTATTTCTGATGTCTAAGCTACATTACTGCAAAGTTTCATCAAAATCTGTCGAGTATTTTTCCGTGAAACAGTAACAAACATCCATACATCCATAAAAACTTTCGCGTTTATAATATTAGTAAGAATAAGTTATATTTTTGTAGCTTGATATATTTTTGTATATTTTTTAACCCCCGACGCAAAAAGAGGGGTGTTATAAGTTTGACCGCTATGTGTGTGTGTCTGTGTGTCTGTGTGTCTGTGTGTCTGTCTGTGGCACCGTAGCTCTCAAACGGGTGAACCGATTTGGATGCGGTTTTTTTTATTTACAAGCAGGGTTTTTGGCGATGGTTCTTAGATACGTTTTATCAAAATCGGTTCAGCCGTTTCAAGGTCATCAGCTCTTTTGTTAGCTGCGGTAGGGTTCTTAGACTCTTAATGTGTATTTACTTTACTTTCAAACATACATGTGACCTAAAACTTGAAATACTCATGTATGCTTAATAACTATGCAGGGTTATGGAACTCTTGGTCTGATGCTGCAGCCAGGATATCCAGAACACTAGCACACTCTTAAAAAAATAATAGCAGATATGTCGTGTTTGGACTCGTTTTGTTCAGTATTTGATTCTACATACAATGCAATGGTGGCAACACGGTGAGCTGATGCTGCGGCCAGGATATCCAGAACACTAGCACATCCTTGAAAAAATAATAGCAGATATGTCGTGTTTGGACTCGTTTTGATCAGTATTTGATTCTGCATACAATGCAATGGTGGCAACACTGTGAGCTGATGCTGCGGCCAGGATATCCAGCACACTAGTACACTCTTAATTATTTTGAAAATAAGTTAAAAATTTTGAAATAAAAATTAAATTAAAAATTTAAAAAACCCCCCCCGCAAAAAAGTAAAGCGGACATTTAAAAAGTAAAAAATAATACCTTTCGTTGAGCCATCAAATTCATTTCAGAAATACCTATATATATATTTTAATTATCGAAATCGATGGATGGCACGATAGGGTTTGCTCATTAAAATGGCGCTATAATGTCGCGTCGGGGTACCGCTTTAGTGAATCAGTGAATAGTCAATCAAATGAAGGGTCTGATTCACTAAAGCGGTACCCCGACGCGACATTATAGCGCCATTTTAATGAGCAAACCCTATCGTGCCATCCATCGATTTCGATAATTAAAATATATATATAGGTATTTCTGAAATGAATTTGATGGCTCAACGAAAGGTATTATTTTTTACTTTTTAAATGTCCGCTTTACTTTTTTGCGGGGGGGGTTTTTTAAATTTTTATTGGTAGTATTATTAAATGAAAAATTCGACGGCTGCTCTTGTTCTTCTATAACTATATCATTAGTAGACACTAACACCTCAGATTTGAGTACAAAACTCCTGCTTTAAAATGTTTTCCCCGACCGGCTAAGGTGACTTTCAGTAATGTGAAACAAATCATTTATTCAGAAAAATGTAGAACTTCTAAAAGCATAGAATCCAATGAAAAAGTTAGAACCATGCAATATTCAAACGCCTTTTGTCATACTTTAACCACTTTACGTTTATAATTTTATATACTTGACGATATAAATATTGTGCGGTTTGAAAACTCGGACACTAGGGTTAGCCAAGTTCGCCATACACTTGACTGTACCTACATGATAAGAAATGATATAAATATATTGAAAAGTGCAAAGAGGCAACCCTAAACCATGTTTACATTAAAAATGCAGAAACGTAGTAAACATTCACACCTCGGTACTGACCGATCGAATGGCGATCCTATCTCTATCTAGATACATACAGAAATTATCCTGTCCATCTGTCCATGCGGTTTTATGGCTGTGGAAATGAATAGAAAATGAGAGGGTCAGGTGACGATTAGGGATAGAGTTCCTTTACTACCTGTTTCTGTGTTTATTTCTATTGCTGCACGTTTTATTATCTTTATTTTACAAGTATTACAGTTTATAGTTTTATATTTGCATAAAACATGGCTTTTTATAAAATAGGCCTTCCCACAAAAAATAAGACTAAGAGTCGCATTACAGAACGCGACTCAGACTCCGATCTATACTTAAGTAATAGTCGTCTGTGTCATTTTGATAGTGAGAGAAAGAGACAATAACTACTTAAGGATAAGACAAGACTTGAGTCCATTATTTATTCTGTACTTGAGTCTCCTTCCGTAATACGGGCGTAAAACTTAGACAAGGTCTGAAAAAAGTAGTATTTTAAATTTTTGTGGGATGCAGGATATGTCGTTGGTCTTTCTCTCCCCCTTTAAATAATCATTCCACGTTCAAATGCACTTTGTACGTAACGCAAACATTTTATTTTCTCAATAATGTCAATATTTGTACACCTGCTTGCAGGTTGAATTTTATCTGTGTGACAGATGTATTCATACAAATAAATATTTTCTGTTTCTGTTTCTATGATTTTCTTACAAATTAATAATTAATTTATGTCCAGGGTATTTTTTAATATTTCACATTTCTTTATTTGCCTTCAAATGGTACAGGAACAACGGCACATCATGCTATTCAAAACTGACAAATTTCTTCAATAGATTTTCAATTTTATCTCCAAGAATCAGAGTTTACTATCCACTAGCTGATGCCCGCAACTTCGTCTGCGTGTTGTATGTATTTTTATAGACCGAGTTTGTACTTTGACACAACTACAGATACATGAATTGCCGTTTTTTATTGAAGCAACTATTTCGTTCATATTTTCGTTATATGAACGAATAGCAACTATTTCGTTTTTGATTTTTTGATACTGAGAGAGATAGACAATCAACACTTAACATGAGTCAGTGGTGCCTCTAAAACATCTTGTTGTCTTAACAATCCCACAAAAAGTGGTTAATTAATATTGTATTTTGCGTTTCTGTGAAAAACGTAAGGATTTTGTACTTATAAAAAATCAATTTTGATAAAATAAAAATATGTGGAGTAAAAAATTTACGAAAATTGTATGTTGAAAGACCTATTACTTAGGTAAGTACAATAAATGGCACACGAATTCCTTAGTGCTAATTACGGACTTATTTTTGATTTTCAGTGGAATAGAAGTTTCTGAAACAGGTCACCTATGTCAGTATCTAAGACAACCCCCGTGCATTTGAGATTTCAGCTAGCACGCTGCTTTTATTGTGCTTTGCGATAATTGTGTAAAAATGATTCAATAAAAAATTACATTTAAGATAGAAATGACTAAGCTTTTCCCTTCAATGGACATTTTTAGAAATAAGCAAAGGTGTCAGTGCTTGATCCAAACTAAGAAACTTATTAGAATAGTAATATTATAATATTTATCCATGGCTTATATACGCAATGCTACGCTTGATGTAAACTAAAATCAAAAAATCAATAAATAGCCTTTATTTCATGTGATAACATCAAAGCCATAGATCAAACCTATATAGACCATATTCATAGTGGTTTTAATAAAACAAATGTCAATTGTCAGTTTCTATTGAGTTTCCCGCCTTTAAAAATAAGAAATGCATTGAAAACACGGCCATAGATTCCTTTGCTTAAAAATAAAAATAAGTCGTTTTATTGTTTTCAAAAAGTGATATCCTGAAGATTGAATAATGTCATTTAGTTAGGGCCGAATTAAGATTTGAAGACTAAATACTTAATCAACTTCGTTCTTATTAACACTGTATTAAGTATTTAGTTTTGGTTCGTTAAAAAAGAATAGCCGAACTATTTATGGGGAAGCTGACAAAAGTTTCGATATTTTAGATATTATACGCCTATAATCCTCGTTGGGGTAACATAAGTCACATAACTTTACAAGTCATGAAAATTTAAAAAATGGCATATTGTTTATGAGTATATAATACGTTGTCTAAATTTTGCAATGCACGGACGGCCCCAACTCAGGTTACCACACGCCTGCACTCTGTGCTGTTGTGATAAGAGCGGTTTTGCAATTAAAATGGAGTAACCTGATGCGCTGGCCTCTGTACCAACAATGCAATGTATTTGGTTGGCAGCTGGCACATTCCAAATTTTTTGTTCAGTGCCAGTTCAGCACAGAAGTTTTTGTTTTATTTTTGGATATTTGTGGGTCAGTTACAATAATTTTAATTTCTTCCGACTCACTTATATTCGACGATAGCTCTTAAAAATAACATATATCTAATTATAGAGCAGCACCCTCAGATTTTCCTTATAAAGTACTTTTTTAAAGGTGAATTTATGAAGTTAGAAAAAGGTTATTATTACCTACAAAGAAAACTCAATAAGTAGCATCATGGCAGAATACCAGCGCTGCAGTCTGGTACTGCAGCAATATGCTGAGTCAGCGCCAATTTGATTGGCATGATACAGATAACACGGTGTAAAATAGTTTTATAAAATTATTTGTTTCTGTTTCTTACTCTGTTTACTTCATTGTTTGCTTGCTGATTCATGTTTACTTGTATGTTTGTTATTTGTCTATTACTGTGTTGTGCTGTTTTATGTCAATTGAATAAAGTGTCAATCTATCTATCTATCTATCTATCATAAAATCAATTAATTAGCACTTCACACTGTAACTTTCTGCACTAAAGTTTCCCTCGTATGGTTTGTTTGCCCAAACCGGAAATCGAACCCAGAAACCGTCGATTCACAGGCTGTGTAACCCTACTACTCAACCAAACTTTCGACAAAAAATTAAGAAAGGCCCTTTATACAAAATATCTCATAAATCTCAATCCGGTCCTTTTATCAAATGCTACGTACTCATAGACATAGAAAAAATAAGTTAAATATCAACACTGTCTAGGGATATTGCTTAATTTTTCATACAAAAAGGTGTGTTTGAGAAGCTATAAAAGCATACTCGAGACACATGGAG
Source organism: Aproaerema taeniolella (assembly GCA_949987775.1). Taxonomy (NCBI): domain Eukaryota; kingdom Metazoa; phylum Arthropoda; class Insecta; order Lepidoptera; family Gelechiidae; genus Aproaerema; species Aproaerema taeniolella. The sequence goes on along the minus strand of OX465258.1, from coordinate 450,066 downwards.
GGATATAATTTTAAGAAGTGTTAAACCTGAATTTTCAATTCTCGTCAATGAATTTTGTTTAAATTGTTTTTTTTAAACGTGACGTAAACGAAAACAAAAATGCACTTTTTTCTGCTTTTTGTATGAAAATGGTGGAATTAGCGCAATTTTTTTTTTCATTTTAGTCATGTTTTCACAAATTTCAAGAAAAATTAAATTCATTGATAAAAATTGAAAATTCATGTTTAGCACTTGCTCATCTGAAAATTATATCACTCCATGTATCTCGAGTATGGTATTATAGCTTCTCAAACAGACCTCTTTTGTATGAAAAATCATGCAATATCCCTAGACAGTGTTGATGTGTATATTTTTCTATGTTTGGCGTAAATAATAGAAAGAACTTGAGAAACATTGTAAGTGCCTATTCCATTCAAGGGTTGCCCTTGATTTTGATGGGATTCCATCAGATCCTGACTTGGTGACAATAAGACCACTTCTGGAGTACACTCTTTCGAACAAAAAAAAAGAATTTTGAAAATCGGTCCAAATGGCGGAGAAATCGGTGAATCGGAGAAATACATAAAATAAAGATATACAATGGTTTAAGATTTCGTAGTCTTCCTTTCATTTAATTTACCAAGTTTGTTAGAAAGATTTCATCCTTATAATTGACCCTAACGATCGACGCAATAAAAGTACAGGGTATTCTTACAGATTTTAGTCGGTTCGATTCCCGGTTGGGGCAAGCGAATTTTCGAAAATTCTTGAATGCAGTTTTCTTTCTTTTCAAAAATAAAGGAATGTTTTATTTGAGTACCATTTTCTATCTACAGTATTAAGAGTACTTTCCCTTCAGGTGGCATTACAAAATTCCACCCTGTATACAGTCGAACATAAAACCTCCTCCTTTTTGGAAGTCGGTTAAAAAGTAATTCAAGTGATACAGTGTATCTGCTCCGATCCAGCGGCAGTGCTTCTCGCCGCCATAGTTCTTCGTAAACAAAACACTATCGGCTTACGGAGAATGAGAGAAGTAAAGAAATATACATTGAAGACATAGTTAAGAAATACATACATTGAAGACCTGACTGTATGAATGCAGATTCCTTTGCCTTTCTCGAAAGAGATAAATTTAAAAAACAACATGTCCTTGCTTTTAGCCCATGTATATGTCAAAAATACGTTGATCTCTATGGTATGAGTAAAATGTTCTGAAAAACACCTAGCTTTGAATTTTTTCAGGGGTTTTTGTTGTTGGTTTTATATTTACTGGCTAAATTTTGAGATTTTATGTAGCCTAAATGTTGACCGGGGATATAAGGTACCCCTATGCAAAATTTCATTTAAATCGGTCCAACAGTTACGGAGATTAGCCCGTGCAAACAGACAAACAGACAAACAGACAAACAGACAAACAGACAAACAGAGAAACAAAAAAATCTAAAAAAATCGGGATTTGTTTTATTTCTCTTCTTACATCCCCCTGACTCGGTTTTTAGCATTTTTTTTCTATGTACAGAAATTCGACCTCTACAGTTTTATTATATGTATAGATTAGGGAAATTTGACAGTTTGTTGTACGATATGTCTTTCAGCAATAAATAATGATTTCACACAGCAGCAGGTCCAACGAACTCACCGATTAAAACTACTTAGCAGCATTAGAACCCGAATAGGAAACACCCACAAAAAGTATACTATCATAATCATAACGTTAACATAATAATGTCGTAAAATATTTGTTTGTACGGACGACAGCTTACACCTTGCACTACAAAAGTAGTTGCAATTACAAGTGTGGTAAAGGCGATGTCAAAATCCATATGTGTAGTCTAACGTTTTGTTGTTTGTACTACAAGAATAGCTGTTTGGTATTCCGTCTGGGCTAGCGTAATGTGCGTATGGACATCCGTTAGACGTATATTTGCAAATTGCCTACCGGTCTCGTCAACTTGACTATTGGAATATAAAATTACAGAAGGACTAGGTGGCTATCTGACTTTTCGAGGGGTTAAGGGCTCAATCGTCTTTAGAGGTCCTTGACTGCTAAACTTGTGTGATGATTGCAGTAGGTATAACGAGCCACTCTTAATCATAAAAGTTGACTGTCCCTCCCACCACTCATGGACCGAATTTTGGAGACGCCTGCGCCGCTTGCTCGGGGCTCTTTCACGTGTGCACTTTTTTGAGCTCCAAACAAATTTAGATCTTTCCTCACTGCTTGCATGTCCTCTCTGTTATACGATATTCCCTTTCTGGGGCTCTGTTCACACATTGCAGCTAATTCACCTTGTTCCCTTTTCTTCTACTGATAACCTACATAAAAGTACCTGCATCCTCATGGTGACTCGACATCCTGAGATGGGCAGCTCGTTCCAATTCTTTTCAAACGGCTGTGTCAAGTCCCAAATATACGCGCGCCAAACATTCTAAATACTTGTACAAAGTATATCAATTATTCCGATTACAATTAGTATCCATAAAATAACTATCATTCCGTTCACGACATATGAGATGTTAAAGTTGGAAAACAATTTACTTTTGCGTTCATAATAATTTATACTTCTAAACTAAAATGCCAGAATGACGGTTCAGGCAAGCTCTTCTGCGTGTTTGATTCTATGGTCTAAGCCTAAGGATGCTATAAAATAAAAATCACATGCTAATACGGCTAAGGATAATGTATGACTAGAACTGGCTGGAGTTTCCGAGAACTGTTCCGTACGGGCGAAGAAATGGTGACTGGACGTCGAAGTATGGCCTTAGGTACTAGATTAATTGATACTTTGTTTTTGCACTTAACAATCTCTAAATATGTGATGGCCATTCTATATTGTTTAAGGATTATCGCTATAATTTTCAAAAGTTTCAAAAACAATAACATATGTTATATACATATATTCGAAATATAATATATCGGAAACCCAAGAATATATATTTGTAGGTTTCCTATATATTCTAGCGCTGTTGCAAGCACCATGACCACAGATGAACATCGAATATCGACGTATGGTTGCTTGTGCCTGGTTCAAGTACATATCTCTGTAGACTTATTCGTACCTGATTATTTGTGTATTTGTCTCACTTTACACCAAAAACCTGGACACGCTCATTTTTAATGCTTAATATAATCGCTAGAACAATTAATTAAACTCGAAATATAGAGCAACAAAGCTTCCCCAAGGACAGTGACAGGGACGTATTCCATATTTCTCTCGCAATGATAAATGCGTGGTTTTAATTCTAGTAATACCAAAGGGGGGCTATTCCCGCTCGGTGTTCCCTCGGAGCCGCTCGCTTTCCACCGAGCGCTCGTGACAAATCGTACCTGCTCGCGCCACCAGCGAAATGGCTCTGCGATAATTTATACCGTAATTAAGCTGCTACACCGAATGTGCTTTTGGGAACAAAGGGTGATTTTAATTTAATACACGTTTTAAAATATTCATAGTTTAATGTCGTATCGATGCGAGCTGGCTAGATTCGGCGTTCTGCTCTTGTTGTTGGTCAAAATCTTTGGTAAGGATCGATAGGAGTATCATTTGAAAACACTGCACTGCAACGAATTTAGTATTGACCACTCGAAACCTAACAAAAAGAAACAAGAAAGAACGCCCGAATGACCCGGTTATACTGAAATGTTCTACAATACAATACAGTATATTAGGTACTTTATTTGTGCACAGAGACATACAGTACAATTAACAGACATAAAACATGTATTACAAGGCGACCTTATTGCTAGGTAGCAGTTTTGTTCCTTAGGGTAGGACATAATAAGGTACTTTCATAAAATATTGTGAAAAACAATATCTATCTAATATATATAAAATTCTCGTGTCACGGTGTTTGTTGCCAAACTCATCCGAAACGGCTGGACCGATTTTTATAAAATTTTGTTTGCATATCGGGTAGGTCTGAGAATCGGCCAACATCTATTTTTCATATTAAAAAAAAAAAATCCACCGGGACAATTCCCATGGGAATGAAGTCGCGGGCGGACAGCTAGTTATTTTATAATATTAAAGGGCTTCTCAGGGTAATCTAGGCTCTTTAGAGACGAAGAAAGTAAAAAGTTACTTGCAACAGTTCAATGCGTTTCAAAACAGAAAAAACCTGGAAATTGGATCTTGCCAGGTAATTAAAAGCATACAAACTCCCATTAACAGAATCAGTTCAGGTGACCATACAAATTGATTCTTCACAAGTAATCGAGCTGGCAATTAGAGAATTGATCTCTAGCGCCAACCTGCCAATGACGGCGCGGCTGTTGCGTACCTCGTTAGCTAATTGGCGGACGATTAGCCAATAATCGCATCGGACAGTACAGAACGGGATTTGAAAAATAAAGTACGAAGTCTAAAAACGACCTAACGGATTGTGGAGTCAGTAATTATGTCTAAAAATATGTGTTTCATTTCATTTATTTCATGCTTTCATGTGTTACATTACAATAGTTCTTACTGTCTAAAAGTAATTCCAACATGAAACCCTGTTAGTGCACTCAAACAATACATATAACAATGTATAAAATAATCTGCACTATATAATCTATACTACCTATACTAATATTATAAAGAGGAAAGATTTGATTGTTTGTTTGTTTGCATTGAATAGGCTCCGAAACTACTGGACCGATTTGAAAAATTCTTTCACCATTATAATCCTACATTATCCGTGATGGACATAGGGTACATGATTTTCTCGAATTCCCACAGGAACGAAGTCCCGGGCGGAAAGTTATTTAATAATAAAAACAATATCTGATTTGACATGCAATTAAATACCTTATTGAATTATTTGTTGTTCTATCTGAACCAAGTGACTTTATTGTTTATTTGAAAAAACTTCTCCATCGTATAAAAACATTTTTCTACTAGTTATTGTTTTAGTGACGAATACTTTTAGATCATCTTCCGTTTTTATTTCTTGGGTATGTTAGTATAAACTTTAACAGCCATCACAAAGGCACTGCTGTTGTACATTTCTAGTTTTATAAATGCAAACGTAGGTAGATAATATCATCTGCAGTAAGTATCATCTCATCAACAATATTCTTTCTCAAGCGTCTAGTTTACCCCGCCAGCGGCTCTTCGGAAATCTTCAGCCTCGTAGAACGTTAAAATGTTACTTCTTTCGTTTGCTCCACATTCATGATTCACGTCATACTTATATGTTCTTCGGATTGGGGAGGTACTCTAAACGCGGCCTTTCGTCAGCATGTCACCAATTTGGTCTAAGTTTGAGGCGCTTTTGAAGCGGTACATGGAAGGCGCCATGCCTAAAGCACCGTTCCGACCGTTCCAACGTATATCGTATATCTAACCCCCAACGCGAAAAGAGGATTGTTATAAGTTTGACAGCTATGTGTGTCTGTATCTGTCTGTGGCACCGTTGCTCTTAAACGGGTGAACTGATTTGGATGCGGTTTTTATTTTAAAAGCAGTTTTTCTAGCAGTAGTTTCATCAAAAGTGTAGGGGGCTTTTCTACTTTTCAAGTTGTTCGTTGGTTTTCTTTTGTCAATAACTCATTAAACACTCTTACTGGATATTCCATATCCCGCGTCGGGGTCAGGTGCTACTGCCAATCGCTACCGATCTTTCTCCGTAATTAGCCGATTGAGACCCGTCGGCCGCTAATTTCAGCTATCAGCGGTAATGGCGCGAGAGCCTTAATTACCTAATTAAATTCAATTAATCTTGTTCTAAAAATTGTGTGTAGTTGGTCGGAGAACTCTATATTCAACAATAAAAGTATGATAGGTATAAAGGTAAGGTATGGTATATCTATACTAATATTATAAAGAGGAAATAATTATATTTTTGTAAGTAACGAATGAACTTAAAAACTACTGGACCGATTTCAAAAATTCTTTCACCATTAGGATGCTACATTATCCTTAAGTAACATAGGCTATATAATTTTCCAGAATACCCACGGGAACGAAGTCCCGAGCGGAATGCTAGTTCAACAATAAAGCGATACTTTAGGGTGATTCGCCTCATGAAACTGAATTTTTTTCCCAAGGAACCTATATCTAATTTTCCAAAAAAATATCGACTACCTCTACAAAGTGATTACATGCACAAGTTGTATAGAGAAGCGAATTAAAAAAATATATATTTCTACCTATAAGCTACAATTATTGAACTACAATTATTTTAATTGAGGAATTTCAATTAAAAAGTCATCTAATATTTATAATCTTTGCGAATGTAGTATCTCCCCTCGGATACACCTCCTGTATTGACCCTGTAAGATCAACCTAACCCTAACATTAGGAAAAAAAAAGAGAAAACTGGATTTATGTAGCTATAGGCACTATAGAGGAACTCAAGGAAAATCCATGTTTAAAAATAAATAAATGTATATTTTAAAAATCAAGTAGACACACGACATTCGGTATAGTGTATCATAGCTTTCCCAGAAGAGGTTCCAAGTCCAAAACGCCTTCATTGAATTAAGATTCAAAAAATGTAGTCGACACGATTAACAACTATCGATTCTCAAGTGCTACAGTCGTTTGATTCAAGGTCCCAAAACCACAAGGCTGAGGTTTGTCTTACGAATATCTAATTCCGTTGTCACCAATACCCACAATACCACAGAATAAGTAATAGCTTAGAATCCTATTCATCTGTCGTTGAATTGCCACATTTGCCATTGCCACAAGTAATTATTTATAAATAGGAATCGGCTCATGAATTATTTCGAATTCGAACGTGTAAGAACGTTCATGCTTCAAATATAAATTTAATGAGTAGGTAAGTCTCTTAGGTTTAAATTTCATTTTGATAAAAGTTTATAAACTAAGCTTTAATGCAAATAAAACAGCACCAAATGCGGTGTACTGGCTGCCTATTTGTATATCTTTTTAAATCATAATTGTATGTTTCATTGTATCTACCTGTAGTGCAAATAAAGAATATTGTATGTCAGAACCAATTGTCTTTTTCATCTTAGCGTGTCGTGTAGGTCAGATAAGCAAGTAGATCTTTGATTAACCAATCTGCCGGCAGAAGAGACGGCCGGTTTGGTCGAGTGGCAGTGGCGCTGCGTCTTGATCGACGGGCCCTGGGTTCGATCCCCAGTCAGGGCAAATATAAAAAGCAGATGTTTGTTCTCGGGTCATGGGTGTGTTCGTTTCTGTCTTTATATGTGCTCCGAGGGACCCATGACACAAGGGAAAACCTTAGTGTGGGCCTTTGAGTGTGTAGCGTTTACACTAAATGTTTCTACTCTCGTCTGAGCAAGTCTCATCTGTCATAATATAGCTGTTGATGTCAGTTTTCAATTCACCAACGGTCTCTTACTAAGATGACGTTTTTATAAACCTTTAAGTAATTGTCCCGCCAACAAAGTATTGCTAGAAATTAGAAATCGTTTGGAGATTTGTTTAAATTTGTAACTTTTCTAACTGCGACAAAACACTGGAGAGCACGTTCTCGTGATCTCGTCGATAGTTTGAACAGTTACCGATCAATTATTTATTTAAGTGCCTACCCTTCTATTGATATGAGATCTACACTAAATCTATCATACGTTTATTAAGCGAGAAAATAAACTGCCTTACCCACGAAACATAAGTGTGAGTTGCAGTCAAACAACAGTCACAGATTAAATAAATGTAGTGGCGAATGTCAATAGTATCCGGAGGCAGTAATGAGAGAGCAGGCGCACACCACATATTTGTTTGATCAGTTGATACCATGATGTTCGAGCTTACATTCAGTGAAGGAGCACACATTGAAAATATCTTGGATGACTTTAAATTAGTAAGAGAATTAATCGCTGATCTCAACCGATCAGTGAGGTTAAGCAACGTACACAGAGGCAGGGAACCTGATGGGTGACCAAAGTGGCAATTTATTACGAGCGTTTCCATGCTTCGGAGGGCACGTTAAGCTGTCGGTCCCGGCAGTTGTCCATTGACTACAGTCGTTAAAACCAAGTCAGAGGCCATTGTGCGTTAGCCAAGTTCGCCACATACTTGACTATACCTACACGATAAGAAGAAGAAGAAGAAGTAAGAGAAACATAAGGATACTAATCAGCCCACTCAACTAACCTAATAACTTTTCCCAAAGAAGGTAGAGATAAGAAAAAAAGGACTGCCAAAACCAGCTGATTCAGTTGTTGTTATGAAACCTCGTTTTTTTGACAATTTCATACATTCCTTGGGGAAAGTTATTTAGTTTCATGGGGATAATCAGCCAGTAAAGTGTAGCTAGTATAAAGTCACCCCATAAGAACTTTAATGGGGTTACAGGCTATTATTAAAGAAATGTGGTTTAGGATGTAGCAAGCTCACCCAGAAGATGCCTATTCACTCGAACTTTAAAGAGATCCGGGTTACATTTCGGGGATATTGATTAGCCAACCGTGCTTACACTAGCTTCATCCCTGTTTTAGGGACTAGTGACACACAAACAGACACAGAGACACAGTAAATACAGTAACTGCCACGGTAGAGTTACGTTTGTACAATGCATACCTTTAACCTTCTGTTTAGCTACAAAAATAATTATTTAAGAAAGTATGATGTGGAATATGTGGATAGATATTGTATATCCTTTCGGTAGGGTTGCCAACTTTTATTACTTACATGAAATAAAGTTCGAGATATCTTGTCGAGAGCCCTCGGATACACGCCTGACCGCTTTTCTTCATCTTTGGTATTGCGCACTGCCAAGTAGTGGAATTCTCTGCTGGCGTCTGTATTTCCGAGCTCATACAACCCGAATATCTTTAAAGTACGAGTGAATAGGCTTCTTCTGGGTGAGCTCGCTACATCCTCGACCGCATCTTTGCCCTGAGCTAGATTGTGGTCAAGAGTGGTCAAGGGTAACCCATTATTAATAAATAAAAAAGTATACGAAGGTAAAACAAACAGTATTTGACAAAAATGAACAGTATTTTATTTTTTGTGGCTGTACACCCACCGCATGTCAGCACACCATAAACGTTTACTTGCTTTCTATGGATTAAGTACCATTGGTTCTGAAAACTGTACTTTTGTATACTTTAGTTTTGTTCAACAGTAAAAAGTATAAAGTACTTAGTCCAAAACAGTTTTAACAGTTTTACTGTTTTTAACAGTACAGTTGGGAACTCTATACCTTTCGGTCCTATCTTTGCTCATTAGTTTATTAGATACAGACAGCAGCACGTCAGGTTTCCCATTTGCACTACGAAAGCCAGTGCTATTACAAGCGAGTTAAGGGCGATGTCACGGTCAACACGTATAGCTTGATGTGCTGCCGTGTGTACCTCAAAGGCAAAAAATCCAATTAAATAAATCAATATGTATAAATAACCTTGTAGTTTAAATATTAAACGTTACAAAAGCGTCAAGTTGTTTAAATATCGTAGGTATATATTGTGTCATAAAATGTGAAATTTATTGTCGAGTAATAGATACAAATTTTAATTAGACAATGAATTATAATATGAATTACTAATTCGACTGTAGACGCCGATATTCAATAAATTAAGATGTAGGTGTCGTGACATCTTATTATACAAATTATATTGGCATTAGTTTCGACATGGTAAGTAGGTATCTAATATTTCGTACTAAAGCTGTGCTATTATGGGCATAATTTATGCAATGTTTTTCCATTAGAGTAAAATATATTTAGATAAGAAAAATATATATTTCTAGAGATCGCGTTTACATCTGTCTGCATTATTATATATATAGTGCTAACTTGACACTAGATTATTTGAATTGGTAACTTGGTAAGATGTGTGCCGCAGAAACCGTGTCTTATTAAAGATTTTTAAGCTTGAACACAAAATACATAACAGAACAGCCTTAAATAAGTCTGAGTTTTAAAGTATACTCTAAAACACCATTTGGCACAGCACACTTTTGGCACATTTAGCACTCTCGTACATTATCTAATGCGTTCAACATTGGGTCAAGTATAGTAACGACGGTACTAACTCGCCCGCATCCGATGATAACCGACATAAACAGTTTAGTTCGCTGCTTGAGTAAAGTTTAAGAAAATGCTACATAAGTAATACAATACCTCGCAAGTGGTATGTGTTAGGTACTTATGTAGCCTACTTAAGCCCTGGTTCCCTGTGTTTTTATTTTATTTCCGCATACTTTTTAGTGGAGCATATTCTTGCCATTCTTTTTACTGAATTTTTCCCCTGAAAATTTTAAAATGAGTTATTTGCTATATGTTTGTGCAATTTTGTTTCACTTAGACCTTAAATAAAATAGAAAATTTATTACGAAAAGGCATAGTGCAAGATTAGTGCAATATGTATGTATAATAGTGGTCTCTGCACTAATTCTCTCCTATTTCTAGTTGCATATATGCATTGATTATATAGGGAAACCTGTCATTGGCATATGTGTTAGTTTTTATATCAAAGCTATGTAAAACAAATATGTATTGCTGTCGGTTTTCTTAATAAAATAAAATATATGTGACCGTGGTTGCTAAAAGGCACAACTTTCGGGGCAGCCATTTCAAGCGATTTACTATCTCCAAAGTTGTATCTTTCCATTTTGACAGACAAAGACAGACAGACAAAGAATTTATTCATTGATTTAAAACAGACACACAACATTCACAGTCAGAAGTTCAAATACACATTAAAGGCTACAGAGTTATTCTAGTGTTGTGTGATGCAACAAAAAGGCCAAAGCTCAGCATAAGCTTTGTCCAAAGGACAAAACACTGGTATTCTGCTATAACCTCAACCTCCTATAACCTCTTTATCTTTCCATTTTCACCGGCACATATACATAATAAGCAATGACATCTATCAAGAGAAATATACAGGAGGGCAGAAGCTGCAGGATATTGCCTCCAAGGAATTGTTTACATGTATTCTATAAGTACACTTATTTACTTATGTAAACTACCTACTTAGAGATTTTCCTGTTCATTTCTCCGGTAGCGCAGCGGTAGTTAATGCGACATAGACGATTACGTTCACAATGATTCACGCTCATTTGTTTCACTAGTTACTGTATGGAATGCCATTTATGTCCGTTACTGTTTTCTTTGAACTGGAGCTTTGAAATATGCTGTTTTAGCTGCTCTTTGATTTCATTGATTTATCGCCCGAATCATGGCCGAAAATTCTCCAAAGTTCAAATGTTAGATGTGAGGTTCTATTTGATAGTTTAATTTAAACATACTTAATTTATTTGTATGCCTGTGACTATGAATGATCTGTTTTCAATTCCATTTTATTGCAATTCATATGTAAGTAGGTCTAGTGGAATAGATCTAACTAAAATAGGGATGTTGACTAATTTTTGTTTATTGTTTATCTTAAAAAGAAACTGAATCCAAAACCCAATGCTTAAATAATTTTTGAAAACGATTGAGAAATAAAAAAGTTACAAGTTATTACATTTCAGTAGAGGGGGAAACTGTCAAACAACGAAAAAGAGATGCACTTACAGGCATGTGATGTCACCGCCATTTGTTTGCGTAGGTAAAAACGCGATAGCTAGCTCTCCCCACAAAACGAGATAGCTAGTCCTTACGATAATATAAATGCTAATAACTTGTTTATTTATAAACCAATTTTAATACTGTTTTCAGTTATTAATATATTTCTAGCATTATTTTTTGTTTCACATACAATAATTCGTCAAATCAAACACTGTCAACATCCCTATTAAGAATTTCGCTTTGGTAAACTTATTCTGCAAATAGGGACTTATTAAATGATAGATTCCTGGTAATAAACTAGAGATCTCTGTTCTCCCAAAGATCTTTGAAAACTCCTGATTTACTCATTCTGACATTTTCTTTGCCTGTAATTAGGCCTATTAGTACATATTAATAACCTTCCACGATCTGTGAGTACTTACCTACTAACTCTTAAGATTAGGTGGGGGCCGGTTGCGCCTATCTTACAACTTTCGGTTACTCAATAAACTTGCAGGGATATAAAGTTATAAAACAAAGATATAACAATAAAATACTAAACATATTGAATTAATGTCTATTAGCGGAACTTTGTCCGGGTTTCATAACAACATTAATTTTAACACCATCCGATGCATTCAGTGACAAGTGTTCACACTTTACGACACGATCAAAACGTTGTTAAAACGAAATCTCAAAACAAAGCGTAGGCAGAACACATTTTCAATTCGGAATCTAAATTCAAATATGGAGAGAGCGTTTATAATGCAAACAATATTATTTGGAAGAGAATGAGCAGTTTGCATCACGTTACGAGTGGCCAGTAACGTTATTCTTTTTACTTTTAAAATTATACCACCCAGACATGTATAATGTATACAGCCATAAAATAAAAATCTCACGCCATAATCTTTGCGAAAACAGAACTTTATTGATGCGTTTTACGAGCAATTTTAATTTAAAATACGAGCAGGATGTACTGGGTGATGTTTTATTTTAATAATATCGTCGACGGTGGCAGAGCGTGGTGGAGGTCTTTTTCTGTATCTGTTCTGCTTTGGACAATAGTGTGACAACAAAAGCACAGTGAGATATGTTGACTTAGGGAGCCCGCGGTCCGGAGATGGGACCACCTACGCTCAGCGACACAAAATGAGGTGGCGCGCTGTCAAAAACGAGAAAGTACTCGAGTCTAGTGTAGATAAGGTGTAGCGACGATTGTTGCTTCCTTTTAAAAGTTATTGTATGTTTTACAGAACTCCAGAATGTTCACATTTCCAACATCAAGTGCGAACTCAAACAATGTTTGACAGAAACGTTTTCCCAAAGTACATTTTAATGCACGAAGTGAGCGAGCAAAAGTTTCTTTGAGCGTGAATTCTTGTCTTTCTTTTTCCTTTTTTCCGCTTTTGTATTTGCATTTCCACGTTTATAATTAGCACTTTAAACAAGCCCGGGAGCCGTTGAATACCATTAATAACCATAATTATTAAAAAAACAAAATACCCGACTGCACACTAAAATAAAATGTATCCTATGACACTCCCGTAATCAAGACAAATCTAACGATACCTCATACATCAAAATCCATCAAGCCGTTTAGGCTACAGGAGGTCACAAAGGAACAGACATACATACATACTTACATACACTCGAAAAACATTACCCTCCTTCTTTGGCAGTCGGGTAAAAAGGAATACTGGTATCGATTTCTCATATTTAAAAGTGAATCGTGTCGCGAGCTCGTGACAGATTGAGTCGATTGCGCTCTCGTGAGCTCTCGATTCTGTCTGTAATTGGAACGAATGCATTCATCGCACAATATCTTGATTCCGGAGGGCGCGTCCCAATGCCAACTCCAGCCCAACTCTTAACTCTCTTTTGGTTCCTTTGTGCCAATTACTAGTTTAAAAGTCGTGATTTAGAATTAGATTTTTTTCTGCACGATTCGTTACGCAAGATAACTTTTACTGGAATGTTGGACACTGATATGATAATATAACAAAACTCTTGAATTAGTAATTAATGCAACTTTGTGGAAAAACGTATGAAAAACGTCGTGGAATATCTACAATAAGTCCAAAATATTAACTTAATCCTTACTAATATTATAAACATGAAAGTTTGTATTGAAGCACGCTAAAACGGCTGGACCAATTTTGATAAAATTTGGTATGGAGGTAGCTGACATCTTGGATTAACACATAGGCTACATAATTTTCCCAAATTCCCATGGAAACGAAGTCCCAGACGGAAAGCTAGTTAATGTATACATTTCTTTTTTCTATACTGATTCAATGGTGAGGACGTTTGGGCTAAAGACGGCGATAATTATTCTAATAATTTGGTTTTATTTATTGTTCGAATGCACTCGTTCCATTCTTAAACGCGCCCATTTGCGATTCGTGTAAACTTTTTTATTATTAGTTTTTATTTTTTTGCGCGGGCCACGGCTCGTTAGCCGCGCGGCCGTCAGGCGCCTGCCAGTATCAGCCGGCAGCCATCGGCTCATTATGGCAGATTGATGGAGACACCAACACGTTGGATTGTTCTGAGGTAGCACTATATCTGTGAAGGGACTTGATATGTTTCTAGCGGAGAAGTGAACATTGTGAGATTTTTTTAGGTGAGGATGTTAGGTTAGGTCAAATCAAAAATAATTTTTTGGAAAAGTCTTCCTAGCCTCATTAAAAATTCGATTGCTACGATCTTCCCTTGTTTTTTTTGTTTTGCTGATAGACAAAGATTTATTTTTTGATAAATTATTGCTTACTAGCTTTCCGCCCGCGGCTCCGTCCGCGTGGATTACAGGTTATATCGTGCCCAGCTGTGAGATAAAATGTAGCCCTATGTCCTTTCCTAAGGTAGATAGGTAGGTAGAATCTATCTTTGTACCAAATTTTATTAAAATCGGTTCAGGCGTGAAAGACGGACAGGCAGACAGACAGAGTTACTTTCGCATTTATAATATTAGTAAGGATTTTATGTTACTTCAGAGAATTTGAGGTTTTTTTTAAATAGGTATATATTTGACATTAAAATATATTTTTTAATTTTTTGATGTCGTGGCGTGTGGTGGGCGTTTTTGACGAAAACTCTTGGCGTTAAAATGCTAAAGCTTTCGTGAAGCGTTTTCTAGGCCCTTAGAATACTCTAAGCCTAGGCCTCTTTTATCCTTTTTACAAGTCTATACTTCGACTATCTAAAGTCAGACATCGCGATACATTCCAATTACCAGAGGATCACTTCATCTACACGTCGTTGGGTACGTGCCACACATTGCAATGAGTATTGTAGGTAGGAAGGTAGGTAGGTAGTGTAGCGTAGCTCAGAGGGAGCTACCGGGGGTCGAGCTGACGGAGCTGGTCTCCAAGACAAAGAATCCTTTTATAGCATTTATTGAGGAACCCTAACTTGCGCGGCCAAAGCCACGGAAGAGAAAAAGTCAAATCTTCTAAATATATAAAAGGAGAAACTGACTGACTGACTAACTAAAATATCAACGCACAGCCTAAACGGCTAAACGTAGGCACTTGAAATTTGGAAGGGACGTAGCTTAGGTACCGTAGAGGTGCATTAAGAATGGAATTACCGAAATTCCCACGGGAACGGGAATTAGCGGGAAAATCCTTTTGTATGAAAAATCTAAACCGCTTAAGTTAGACGCTTGAAATTTGGCATGCAGGTACCTTAGTAAACTTAAACCCTAGTTGCAACAGGATATTGCAAAATTCCCACGGGAACGGGAGTTAGCGGGAAAAAACTTTTGTATGTAAAAATCTAAATCTTAAACTAAATAAAATATTTAATAAACTAAATGAAGGTCCATTAATGGACCGTCTATAAAGTGTAATCTGTTCAAAAGAAAAAATTAACACGCAAAAGAAGTTGCGGGCATCAGCTAGTATATATTTATACAGCAAATTACGCGAATCAGTTTGAATATAGAACCTATTGCTAAAGTCGTTCGAAGTAGCTCGATTATTATCATGGAGGTAGAGAACCTCCTCAGTAGATAGGTAGGTAGAATACAGTGGAACTTCAGTGGGACCATCTTCTGTATCAGTAATTAATATGTCCTCGGGAGAGCTTCACGGAAACTGGGGGCTGCAGTGATGTCGCATGAGAAAAGGGGGGATAGAGCCTTTGGTTTTTCATCAATGCTTCTCATAAACTTAATTTAGCATTTAAATAATATTATATTTAATTATATGTTTATTCTATTGGTCCAGGTAGTTGTTCAATATGATAGAACCTGTTAAGTTTTTTTTACTGAAAGTTTATTTTAAGTTTATTCACTTTATTGAGTGTTTTCTTTGGCTGAGGCCTCAATGTGTTCATTACCGATAAAGTATCCATAAACATTGTAATAAGTTAAAAAATTTAAGTATTGGTAAACGGGTCTCCCTCAATAACATGAGGGGTAAATGCCATACTCACCACGCTTGGCAGACGGGTTGGCGAGGGTTTTGATATAATTGCAGAGTTTTCCTTCTCTGTGTGCAGATGAACTTGCTTGCATATTTATCTTAGTCGCCTTGTACGACACCTTGTAAGAAAGAGGGTGGTTCTATTCTACTCTGCCGGGGACTCACACGGCTTATTGAGGGAGGCCCGTGCCCCAGCAGTGGGGACGTATATGGGCTGATGAAGAAGAAGATTGGTAAACATTTAGTAACACTGTATCCAATATGAATGTGTCGGACCTACGCACAAAAATACATCTATCACATTATGAGTTATCTACTCTTCTTAACTTACAAAAACCAAGATCTATGTTGAGCTAATATTATCTATAGACAAATATCTCACGTCGGCGCAGGCGCAGCTTCCCCGAAACGTTCCTTTTTCGTTTTTGTCGCAACCCTACTGTCATTTTTACTAGAAACTGCATTTCTCAAATCCCTCGACCGCGGACCGCGGGGTTGGGTTACATAACGCACCTGTTTCGAATGAAGAGTTTGAAGATATATTATTAGATGAAGATCAGAGATGCTATTTTTAAGTCGCTGTTCATGTGTCGAGTGATTAATTAAGTTTGTGGCCAACTAAAATTATCAAAGTTTCTAAGGTGGAGTGATAATAATTCTAAAATTTTAAAAATGTATCGCCCTAGCCATTTACCGCCTAAAATGTTTCGACGGCTAAAACAATTTTGATTAAATATAGCTAAGAACCAACTCGATTACGTCACCTATCATACAAAAAAAATAACGCATCAAAAACAGTATATCCGTTTAGGAGTTACGATGCCACAAACAGAGACACAAATATACAGAAACACTCGTCAAATTCATAACACGCCTTTTTTGTCGAGGGTTAAAAAGGTCGAAAAACACGAAATCCACCAAAATAAATAAAATTCAAAAATATTATACGATTCAAAAATAGTGCCTTTAGCTTGAGATGGAGTATAATGATTATGATGTATGAGAGAGCGGATGCTATTTTAATACGAAAGTTAAAACTGAAATAAGATGAGGAGATACCAATAGCGAGGTAATTTGATATTGTTGGTAGTTAAATCTTAATAGGCGCCCAAAAAATAATAAAAATAAAGAAAATTTGCATTAAGTACTAAGTCATTGTCGCTTTTTGCTTTTTTTCGCTCGTCGTATACCACACTTGATACTTAGAAAATACTAGTTTTAATAATATACCATTAGGGTATTGTTTAAGTTTAAATTTTGCACCCGCTCTTGGTTTCACTTAACGAATTTTTCATGCCCAAAGGTTACCTAAAAAATCGCTTGAAGCGATAAGGTCACCTATATTGTCCCTTTGTGTTATGTTATGTTAAGCCTTGTATCATTATTTTTTTAATTGTGCAGTCTTCTTCTTATCGTTTAAGTAATATAGTCAAGTGTGTGGCGAACTTGACTAACCCTGGTGTCAGAGTAATGTATATTGTGCTGTGCAGTAATGTAAATTGTATTGCATTACGGCGGAATTGCCATGACGTAAGGGTCAGATTCAGATCCTTAACTCAATATTTCTCGCGTAGTTTGCAGTATAGCTCTAGCTATAGCTATAGCTCTCCAGTAGTCGTCTATAAGTTAGTCAGTGGCCACATCGCTTGAGGCGTGCGACGCGGTCAGAATTTCATATTTTCTTGTCTTTTTCTGCTTGACATTCAACACCCTCGCGCCGCCGTAAAATTCCGCACGCAATGGAAAAACATCATCCTATGAATTACCAATAAAATTCTCGATACATGTTTCTGCGTTTTTGAACTGCCTTTGAATACAATTTAATTAAAAATGACTCGAGGTTGAGAAGAAAAATAATCGATATATCTATACTAATCTATACTAATATTATAAAGAGGAAAGATGTGTAAGTAATTTTGTATGTTTGTATTTTAGTATGTAACGAATAGGCTCCGAAAGTACTGAACCGATTTAAAAAATTCTTTCACCATTAGGATGCTACATTATCCCTGAGTAACATAGGCTACATAATTTTTTCGAATTCCCACGGGAACGAAGTCCCGAGCGGGATGCCAGTATAAAATAAACCGATTCATAATTCAAAACAGTTACAGTGTTTAAATTTTATTATATCAAAATACGAAATTTGCCGAACCACATAAAGAAAATAGTAGAGTACTTACTTACAACAAATGTAGGTTCCTTAAAATGCCAAAACGTCCCAAATCACCTCAAAAATCAAAGCTTTTCTGGGAAATTGAATTGTCGCAGTGGACAATCGCTGGGAGACATGCATCACTGGTGGCAGGTAAAATGTTTACTTAGGGACAATTTGAGATAAAAGCCCATAGCGAATTCCATCATGAAGCCATTGGGCTGCCTCAGAGCGGGAGGAAAGATGACAGGATTCTGTATCATTAAATGTTAGAGACAAACGTAGTTTGCTATCTCTCTTCTTCGCATTGTAAGTGTGACATAGAACTAAATAATTATTTCTTTACAAGTACCTTAAAAATGAGCCTGCTTGTAGTAGATACCTACAGGTTTAGTGTGTAATCTTGTGTTTTGTATTATTTTTCATGTTGAACAATACCTAATTATATTTGTCTTGTTTATTCGCTCGATGTGTTTTGTGTTTTTTTTTAATTACTTAAATATCATAGGTTTCTCTATTGTTGTTGTGTTATTTGTGTGTGTAAGTAAAGTGTGTTGTATTGTAATGTCTCCTTCTAATCAAGTAGGTACTTCTAATCTTTGTGCTTTAAGGCCGTATCGCGTCCCATGAAATTGACTTTGTCACTGCTCATAAATCTTCTAGCAAGAAAAAAATGTTTAATGGCATCCCTAGAATGTGTCCCAGCGAATTAGACAGACGGTAGAGACTATAGACGCCAACTATCATAAGGAATTACAACAAAAAAACCTCAGTGGTATAATCTATATTTATAAAACTTGACTTCTTTGGTGCCCAGCCCAAACCCTTGGACTTAGAAAGCTGAAAGGGCCACATGCTTCTTTTGTAACTTAGGCAAGGAATAGGGAAGAATTTTACGATATTTCCAAGGGAACGAAGTCCTGGACATCCTCTACAGTACAGATATTTTAACACAAATGATATTGTATCTCACTAGCGACCCGCCCCTGGCTTCACACGGTTTTACTTAGGATTACATCCGTGCTTCTTTATGGTGTTCTATGTTATTATAGTAGATAATACTACACCATTAGTGTATAGTGTCGATAGGTGTTATGTAGTCTGTGTACTGGCGTCCTGTCCGTCCGTCCGTTCGGATGTTTACACAACAGCCGAGGCTGAACGAACCGTTTTTTGCTAATTTCCGAAGAAGGGACGTCTTTAGATTCGCGCGCTTTTGTTTGGCTCTGTTTTGTTGCGAAATGTTTTGATGAAGCTGTCAAAATTTGGCGTTTCATTTGTTAATTCATAACAATAAATTATGTTCGAAATTTGAATTTGATACCTGGCGTTTTTGTTTCCTTGCCTTATTGCTGTTTAAATAAAACTTAACAGAAGCATGACGATCGTAGCTTTTTGCTAAAGAAAAAAACCACGGCCAGCAATAAACCAAGAACATTATACTACTCGGTTGTGTATTTTGCATAAAAAGATTTACGATCGACTCTGGCAGCGACATATGCCATTATCGGAAAAATATGATGTTTTTCAGCTGAGCAATGAATGAATTAATATTGCCGGGAGAAGGTCCGTATCGGTTTACTGCTGGAGTGTTGCCAATAAAATAGTTTTAAGGCAAGTTTCTGCGAGTGTAGGCCATAACTCGTGCCCCCGGATTGCCCGGACGGCAATAAATGTCTCCGAGGAGGCACTGCCTAGCACTATCAATCCGGTTTGCATCCTATCGACCGTCTCCATCTCACCAGTGCCATTTCGTACGCGCCAAAAAGACTGTGTTGCCACTACAAAAAAATGTGAAGGGATGTCGGGAGAAAATAAAAAAATGTGTGCCGTATGGTGGCGGGCGCTTGCGGTTTGGCTGTTTGATGAATGTTTGCGTTATTAATAGCTTTACCACGTTTTCGAAACGGAGATAATTATAGCGATCATTAACTTGTAAATTATGGAGTATAAATCGGAGGGACAACAACGATAGCTACTCTTTTATGGGTGCTTGTAAAGACAAAGTCGGGTTTAGTTCAAGGGCCTGACACGTAAATCATAATTATCACCTGCGTAGTGCTTGAAGGCTGTAAAAGAGACTTTCTACTTCGTACTTGGCATGCTAAACTCTAGGTAGCCTGCCAGGACAATAGTTTTCTCTAGTTTCTCTAGAGAATATAACTTCCACGTTCCTCTTATGTCAAGAGAATATGACCGTCCATTTCCTTCCTTTTTTTATCAACACACAATAAAAATAAATAAACCCATATTAACACAATAAAACTTAACTGCATTGACTAATTCTGACTGACCATTTATCACATTAACACATCCAATTAACATTTAAGGAGCTTCGAGCAATTAGTTTCAACAAGATAACCAGCCTCGTGTGACACGATTAAAACGACGTCGGGTTTTTTACTTCATATATTTTGACTTTCAAATGAGATGAAATAGATATCTTTAAATTTAAAAATGCAGTGTTTGGTTCATCAACGTCCACCCGAAACCCTTAGACCTAGAATTTAGGAACAGGGGTTCTTTTATAAAGGTAAAGAGTAAGGAAGGATTTTACTAATGTTAAATAATAACAAGGTGGTGGAACAGGTAGTTTTCGTCAATAAAACTCTGTTTTTATTTAGAATAATTCACTTACTTAACGATCAGAGTTTTTGGTCGTAGTCTCTATGAAATATTATTGATTTATTTTCACGTCAAGTCAAAACACTAAGGAACAACACTCGAACCACACAATAGTTTTAAATCAGCCGTAAGAAAACAACAGTTAAAAATCGAAAGCTAAAACATACGTCAGGACGTGTCCCCTATGATTTATTTTAGGTATGCCATGTTTATGTTCGGTCGTGTATGGTGTCTGGTTTAGTTTACATTGTGGTTCCACTTCCCATTAAATAAAATAACGTCCTTATTTACTAAACAGCAGAGTTGAAACCAATTAACTTGGAAGGTAAAATAAAGCTTGGTTACTTCTTGTATATCTCGACCAATTATTCGGTCGCTGTAGCTTTAATAGCTTTCTAATAAGGTTGGAAATTGTTTTTTGTGTTTGAACGATAAGTTTGTGTTGTAAGTGTAGGTGTACAATAGGCGCGCGTGGGCCTGCGCGGGCGCAAGGCTCGCCTCCGTGCCGCATTATGCATGCAGATTCTAATAAAGATTGATTCTCGTACTGAATGTGAAGGTTCAAATAAATATGTGCATCAATTGGTTTTATTTCTTTCCATACGTTTAGGACTACGACACAGCACAGGCAATACGGGAATAGTTCCGAATTGCTGTGAGTTAATTATGCAAGCTCTGTAATAGCTAAATTACAGCTGTAAGAGTGTTTATGGTTTATATAAGATTACTAAAGCTGCAATATTGAATTACTAGTATGAAGCTGTGCTTAATAATAATAAGTCTAGTACTTATTAGCATTTATTTATAGTTTTTTTAAAATCTCACTTTTACACCAAGGAGGCCTCTCATGAATGAATTAAAGTTTATTTAGGAGACACAGTAATTTTTCTAAAATCTGCAGATACATACATACGCTCATGCCTGTAATCCCTAACAGGGTAGGCAGAGCATCACAGTGGTTCTATAAAACCACTTAATGCCACGTTTGACACAAATTGTGAGGGTTATTAGATGGAACATGTTGTGTAATGGTGAGAGGTGGTGGTCTAAAATCTAACTTAACATTAAATACAAAAGTTTTAACAGTGTAGGAAACCCAAAAAGGCGCTGGCTCAGCATTTGCTATTGCGTCAAGGCTGTAGAAATAAAATTACTATTCCTATTCTACAGAAGAATTACACGAGTCCCATGAGGGTTGTCGTGGGTGGTACCTGAGTGGTACAGTGCTGTCCGAGTCAGTACATGTTGTGACAATCAGCAGTGTTATTTGTAGAATACAAACACCGAGTTGTGGTCGAGCCCCACCCCTTGAAAATCTCTTGTCACTGTCAACTTAAAGGTGTTACTATTGGAAACTGTGATTTGTACATTCAAATTATTATAGTGAGTTTTTTTCATAACGAATGGGTTCGCTCTTGACTTAATAAATCCATGCTCGAGGCGAAGATGCATTTTCTCTAGTTGCAACTAAGCATTTTCTAAAAGCAATTTGTAATTAAAATGTCTCATTTTCTTACATTACATTAAGTATTTTTTAAGGGAGTGAAGGTTGATAGAACTCAGCAGTTAATAGAAATACAGATTTAAAAAAAAAATGCTAATTGACCTACAAAGCTCCACAGTCCACATGTCGATAAAATTCTTTGCGACTCTATTATACTTAAAAAAAAATAACACGCAGCGATGCGATAACAAGTTAACCAATCGAAAACCCACAGTACCACAGCGAGCGTTAAAATTGTATTGCTGCCATTCGAAAGCCCGCATCCTCGAGAAACTGTCGTTCAAAAAAAAACAAGTAAAAAAACATGGCCGCGACCACAACGGTCTCTGTTTGTTTTTCCTGTCCAAAAATGCATTCGTCACGCCTCTAGTGAATAACAAACTACCCTCCTAGTTGATTCAAATGATGGTTTACGTATAGGAAATAATATATATTGTATGCATTGATTTTTAATTTGAAAAGAGTTCTATTTCGCATGAATAAAGCAGAATGATGTCGACGAGGAAGGAGTGATTTTTACACTTTAATACAAAGGGAACTACTCATAACAGCATAATCATTAAACGATTTAACAAACTACGTCTCAAATAGAATGCATAGCCAATTGTAAAAAGATTTGACCCCAAAAATACATTTTAAGAACACAAGTTAAACGTATTTCAAAACTTATACCCCAGACCATAAAATTAAGATAAGAAAATATTGCCTTCTGCAATTTATATTATCTTTTTTTTTCAAAATGCTCTTTCAAAACTTAAAGTAGCAAGAAATAAAGCTATTGCAGAAATCTAGATATGTTTCCTGTCTTTTAAATCATCTTTACTTACATTCTACAACCCACGTTCTTTGAGGATACTTACCCATCATTTCATAAATGCAGATTTAATAACCAAGCCAATTTAGAAGCTCGAGTGCCATCAAGATACCCCGACACTATCAACCGACCATTGTATGCTAAATACGGGAATTGGTTTGTAATGTAATGTGTTATTGTACAGACTCAGGAGCCAAGGATTGGGATAATCGACCGTACACAATCCGATTGACTCCCCATTGTACGTCGTTGAAGATGTCTTATCGGGTTATGAAGTCTTTTGTGCCAGTTCTGAAGATTTTATCTAAAAATTTTGCCATTCGTCACCTAATCGCCTTTTGTTAAAAAAAGTCGATGGTTTAAATTTGTTATTTTTTTAAATCGTCTTTGTGTATACGTAGTTTGTGATACAAGAGTGGGAAGTAGGTTATTGCAAATGCGTTGACGCATGCACTGACAGTCCAGTATTAAATTGAATTAATTAGAAACTAAATAGGTGTCCGCTTTCATAGTAAAGAATAAATTTAACGCTCGTCAAATCTACTTTAATTTATACACATACCTCAATGAACATAAAATTTTCATAAATAAATAAAATTGACGCCAATCGAAACCAATTTAAGAATAGTTTTTTCAACTAAAATAAATCTAATCAAAAACTGTCAAAAACATAATAACGGTATCTTTTCGAAGCTTGTGAACTATGGCATGTTTTGATAAATATTTGTTTACAGCTAGTAAGACATTTAAATTCTTACAAGTTTAAAGGTTGCTTTGACCCGTTTGAATAAATGCGCCGGCGCCGCCGCGATATTAACTTAGTCATCTTTCTATCTCTGAGGTATTAGGGTAAACCTTAGGGTGGGTTTTTGATTTTGTGACATTCGTCATTTACTAGCTTCTCGCACGCGGCTTTGCCCACGTAGAATTCAAAATTCCGAGTACATCTTGATTTTCTAATCGAATTTTAGAGAAGATATATCTTAAAGGCTTTGAGGAAGGCCCGTGAGAAAATAATTTGTTCCTAGCAGACACAGAGACTACCACCGGTTCTCATACCGATCTCATTTCTGGGCATTGTGTTACAGAGAACTCTATTCAAGTAGGTAGTCAGATTACGTCATAACTATAACTGCATTGTGTGGTCTGACTGCCACTGTACACGAGCAATATGCTGCGTATATGCATGCAATATTGTTAGACTTGTTTCGTTTTTTTTTAATATGTACATCATTGTTGCTAATTTAATGTTACTTGATCAATGATCGATCAATATTACACGGGCATTTATAACTCTTAAACGACCAAATCAATTTTGTTCAAATATATATAGCTAAAAACAACGCATCAATATCGGTCCATTCGTTTAGGAACTACGATGCCACAGACCGACACACAGATACACATGTCAAACTTATAATATCTCTTTTTTCGTCAGGGGTTAAAAAGGTTTGAGCAATGTAGAATTATCCATTGAAGATAAGTTTTCACTTTGTGATTTTTTTTTAAATGGCTGACTGTCCTGTCTCCATATTTGAAGTTTTATAAAATAGGTGACTATATATAATACCATGAAAATACCTGTAATTCCAATAGCTTTTCAAATCCGTACTAATATTATAAACGCAAAAGTTTATGTATGTATGGATGTTTGTTTCTCTTTCACGCTCAAACGGCTAAACTGATTTTGATAAAATTTGGTATGGAGGAAGCTGACACCCTGGATTAACACTTAGGCTACATAATTTTGCCCAAATTCCCACAGGAACGAAGTCCCAGGCGAAAAGCTAGTCAAATAGTAAAGTGTATAAATAAAGTGCATATTTTGAATACACTCTTGTATTTCAAAATTGCTTCTATCTAATTTATTAAAAAATATATATTGATTTAATATATTTTTATGTACACAGTGTCGTAAGGCTGTTGTAAATAGTGTTTGTCAAAAATCACAAACACAAGAAGTAGGGGCAACATCTATTAGTTTTGCGAGAATTAATTTGTATGCAAATGTAAGTGTTCCATCGTTACGTTACAGCCGACGACGGGATGTTATTAATTTGTGCACCAATCTGGTTGTCTTGTGAGTTGTGAATCATGTCTTGTTGTTATCGCAACACTCGCACTAACTATTTTAAAGGAATTTTGAACGAGGAGGTTATTTTTGAAATTGTTTATATTTTGAAAATGGAAGATATAAACGCATTTTAGCAAAATAGAATCTCTTTGCTAAGGAATATCGTTGAGGCATTCTTTAATGATAAATAAATGTCATGTTGAATACGAATTTTATTTTACACTAGCTTTCCACCCGCGGCTCCTCCCGCGTGGTCTATAGGTTATATCGTGGCTAGCTGAAGGATAAAATGTAGCCTATATCCTTTTCAAAGGTCTAATCTATCTCTGTACCAAATTTTATAAAAATCGGTTCAGTAGTATAAGCGCGAAAGCGTAACAGATAGACAGAGTTACTTACCGCGTGGACTAATATCGTGCCTTTCCCAAGGTCTAATCTATCTCTGTATCAAATTTAATCAAAATTGGTTCAGTAGTTTAGGCGTGAAAGTGTAACAGACAGACGGAGTTACCGCGTGGATTACACGTTATATCGTGCTCAGCTGTGGGATAAAATGTAGCCTATGCCCTTTCTCAAGGTCTAATATGCCAAATTTCATTAAAATTGGTTCATTAGTTTATGCGTGAAAGCATAACCAACAGACAGAGTTACTTTTTCATTATAATTTTAGCAGGGATAAGTGAGGGGGCTTTAGTTAGACGAAAATACGTTAAGGTACTTACTCTATTCCAAACAAGCGATGCAAAGTCCAGACCGTTTCAAATCTGTAAACAACGAAATAATTACTTCTCAATTAAACAGACAATAATTAACGGCGCGATAAAGACTGACGTTAAAGTGTTCATTATAAACATAAATAAAGATGAATCAGAACTCTATTGCAGCGGAGAATCGTTGAATAATTTGATGGTTCCGAGCAGAAACAATAAGCCCATAATAAAAATAAATCCATTACCAACGCTCACTTCTCATGCCCGACTGGCGGAGTCAAAACTTTTAAGGGTCCACATTTTTTTCACCGAGGCAGCTGTCCCACCGCGGGATGTCGTTTTTTCGACCATAAATATCAATTCTCACAAGCCAACAAAACGCATTTGTATTTATTTAACGTTTCGACCCGCGCCACTTTTGGAGGGAACGCCCCCCGCACCCCGCGGTGCTCTCCCCTCTCGGGATACTTCCTTTCACGCGCGCAAATTATTTTCGAGATTATTGTGACAGCAATAAACGAGATTTACAAACCGACTCACGGAATTTAAGAACTTGAAAGATGCGATCGCCAGGGATTTAAACCGATATCAGACGAATTCCGGATAAGCCACGAATGCGTTAACTTAATTCTGTTTGCTTAGATTTCAATCGATTCAAAGCTCGGCAAATTATTTGTAAACAGAGAGTTGAGGAAATTCTCGATTTACCGCACACGTGCGCCGTGTTTTGGCGCGAGCAGCCGCCATCTTGTTCATATCGGGATTGCAAGGAAATGCGAAATGGCCACCCGTGACCAATGTTTCATGGAATTTCTCGATTAATGACTTAATAGTTAAAGTTTAACTGTTAAACGGATAAGTTGGCGCAGGCGACCGTTGAGTGGAAAATAATGGCTTGAATAATAGCCGATTTGGAGCACTTTGAGGTATAACGACTTCTTGGACTACGCGCTGCACCGGTTGAAAGACGATTGCGATTGTGTGTTGATTAGGAAATGCAGTATTTACCCGGCGAAGTTACTTTAAACTTTTTTTTAGATGTTTTGGATTATAATTCAACATAGATAAGCTTAGATTCGCCAAGGACTTCAGCCGGTAGCAAAAGCCAGAAAGTTTTGCAAACAAGGAAATTAACATACCTTATATTTTATTAATTTTTTGATTTGATATTGATAGTCCGACTGAAAGATAATGAAGGTAAAGATGACAGTGACAGGACAGGTTCGAATATCGAAGTATAATCATAAGAATAAGGTATAATCATGGAAGTAATAAGTACTACGTACAGGTATAATCGAAAGATTCGACATAAAAGGGACAGCTGTCAAGACATTTCAATACGTGAATAGGCGAATATGTTAAACTGTATTCCGTATAAAAATGATACGTCTGTACTTAGTCTATTAATACAGAACTAGTCTTTAGATACACTTATGTCTAAACTAGGGCTATTGTTCGAACAGCTGACCTCTCGACCTGGTTCCCTATCACGAGAGCACTAGGCATCGTACATATGTGTTGTATCTATATTGTGGCGTGACGTCACAGATTACTGGACTTTTACTAGGGTAATCAGAGGCCAGCGCCGCAGTAGAGTTGTTTCCTATTGCCAGGATACTGATTGGTGAATGGTCTGGGGATATAAGATACCATCCTATCTCTTCCTGTAGGTGTCGTCAAAACCACTTAGGAAATACAAAAGCAGAATCAAAAGGAATACCATAGTAAGATATTTTACAAAGCATTACCGCAGATTCCATAAATCCACATAAGAGTATAGAGGGCCGTCCATCAGGTTATCATACGCGTGCACTATGTGCTGTTTGCAATAAGAACGGTTTTACAATGAAAATTCGAAGACTTGATGCTCTTGATGCGCTCGGCAAAATTTTGCCAAATAGTTTTTGTTTGCTCTAGGTGACGAACTTTCTTTATATAATAGAATTATAGGTCAATTGGATGGTATACAAACCGTAATAGAAAGTTTCTATAAAAAGTTAACACGTTAATACAACGTCTAAATAAACAATATCACTGTTGTAGTAACTTCTCTATTTCGAAACATTCAAAAGCAAAATAATGTATGCGTAGGCCGGTGCATTCGTCGGATAACATAACAAACATACATTTACGACATGAAAAATAATCTCCCAAGACAAACGCAGAATAAATTTAAAAAATTATATCCACTAACGTTCAGAAACCTGTAACAAACGATCGAATCTCGATTTTATCATAAGATCGATGCGCAAGCTCCTACACGACATTTGAGGTTCATATTTCGAACGTTCCTCGGCGTTTGAATTTTGAATTATTCTTTTGAAATTTTGAGTTTGGTGACCATCCATTCCTGTTTTGTTTCTGTTTAGCGGTTGAAACTAGTCTTACAAAACATCAATGGATGATCAGTTTTACTTTTGAGTTCTGTGATTAATTTTTAATAGTAGAAGGGTTAATGTCTTTGATGCTTCCAGAAACATTAGTCAGAAAACTGTCACAATATATCACCGATAGCATCGCAGGGACAGTGTTAGCTTATTAATATTTTTTTGGCCGACCAATGACATTTTGTTAAAGGTGAAATAATGCTCGTTAATATTTTTTATTGATTATGTTTCAATGGAGACTACTTTGCGACTTGTTTGTGATTTTATAGCCGTTTGATGGAGTTAGCGTGTGACTCTTAGACATAGAGGTAGGTAGTATTAGGAGGTACTATGTAGTAAGGAGTTTTTAATTCATGCTCTTAGTTAATCTCCTGTTTGCGTTCATGTGAACTATTGTGGAATCGTGTCGAGCGATATTTTATTTAGATTACTGTGGATTATTGAATTTTTTAACTACTAACTTTTTTTAATGTAAGGGAATGTATCATCGCTTGACTTGAAGGCACTCAGTTGGTTAGAGTACCAGGAGATCTAATCCTGGGGTCGCGGGTTCAAGTCCGAAAATTTTTATTTCCCAAAAATTACTCTTTCACTGAAGTGTAGCGATTCTAAAATCCGGAAATTAATAGAATCCAGATCTCTTTATAACTATTTACTTACAGTTTTTTTTTATCAGCCCATATACGTCCCCACCGAGGGGCACGGGCCCTCCTTCGAAACACGAAGGGGATTTAGGCCACAGTCCACCACGCTGGCCCAATGCGGGTTGGTGGACCGCTCGTCTTTCGAAAATGAATTTTCTTGGACGGGCGGGTTCCATCACGATGTTTTCCTTCACCGTTGAGCAAGTGATAATTAGAAATCTGTACATAAATCCGAAAAGACGAATTTAGTGGTACAGGCCCGCACCAGGATTTGAACCCGCGACTTTCGGATTACAAGTCTCATTACCAACAGGACTATCACCATAGTTTCTTTATGACTCGGCAACGATTCATAAAACTACTTCATAATTCAGCAGTAAACGCACTAAGTACATTTTTAAAACACGAGCCTTACGTATTAGCTCTAGCACACGTGGGATTCTTAATTAAAGGTGACTTAGGTAGCCTAGGTCTCGGCCTAGGTCTCAATTAGAGTATTAATGAGCAATAAGCTCTGCGCTCATTACTCTACCCCTCGAAATGGCTGCCAGCTCTCTTTCCATTTAAGTAGTTATGTTTAACTAATTCTTGAGCCTGCGTTGGTATTTGCGAGTAAATGCGGGGTTTTAAGAAAAAACAGACAAGTGAATGTTATATTTCAAATATAATAGAACATGCGGTGATGATTCTTAATTAGCCAGCATAATGAGCCAGCATTGTAACCGGAAGATTGCGGGGCGTTCTTTTCCTGGTGCGGGCCTGTACCACTGATTTCG
Organism: Aproaerema taeniolella; assembly: GCA_949987775.1. Lineage (NCBI taxonomy): Eukaryota > Metazoa > Arthropoda > Insecta > Lepidoptera > Gelechiidae > Aproaerema > Aproaerema taeniolella. Next base: position 420,556 of record OX465258.1, on the reverse strand, counting down.
TCTTTTCGGATTTATGTACGGATTTCTAATTAATTATCACTTGTTCAACGTTGCAGGAAAACATCGTTTCATCACCCGCAAGTCTAAGAAAATTCATTTTCGAAAGGCGAACGGTCCACCAAACCGCATTGGGATCAGTGTGGTGGACTATGACCTAAATCCCATTCGTATTTTCGAAAAGAGGCCCGTGCTCCTGCACACAGTGTGCAAGAATCGTGCGACAGTTTAACGGGGATACGGAGGTCAGGAGGTTTACCATGATCGCTTAGCGCGATCCAATTTAGGATCTAAACAAGTCTGCAACGCTTATTCGTACCATGATGGCTTATAAGCGTTTCAATCGACGCTGTTGCGATTCAAAGGCAGACCAGCGACAATTTATTTAGACATTTAAAATGGACCATAGACAACCGAGCAGTTCAAAAGCAGTGCCATCATGGTACAATTTTAAAAAACATTCGATTGCGAAGCTGTTCAAAGTTGGATCCTAAACAGAACATGCAATGCAACGCAATTCTGGGGCGACTTTCAATTCGATAGATAAAATTTATGGGGTGTTTTTTCACCGAACGAAACATCCCTATGAACTATGAAATTCTCAATCCACTTCTCATACAAACGCAATCAACTGATTTCGCAAGTTGTACTTAATTTAAAGTCATTCAATATACTCTGTGGTTATAAAACAACCTAAGAAATGAACAGTAGAAAACAGTTCAGGAATTTCTTACAAATAGCCTTAGGTTTTATTTTATTTTATTTAGAATGGGTTCGCTCTTGACCACAATCTAGCTCAGGGCAAAGATGCGATCGAGGATGTAGCGAGCTTACCCAGAAGAATCCTATTCAATCGTACTTTAAAGATATTCGGGTTGTATGAACTCGGAAATACAGACGCCGGCAGAGAATTCCACTCCTTGGCAGTGCGCAATATAAAAGATGAAGAAAAGCGCTCAGTACGTATCCGAGGGATCTCGACAAGATAAGGGTGATACCCCGCAGTGCGTCTGGACGTCCGATGGAAGAAAGGGGCAGGCGGAATGAGCTCATGCAGCTCCTGAGCACACTCCCCGAAGTACATCTTATAAAAAACACATAGGCAAGCTACTTTGCGTCTGTTCCGTTCATTAGGCTTTTTATCTCAAAGTTTTAAAGAAATTTCAAGGGTCTCGACGGATCTAGCAAAAAAGAATCTACTACTTTTAATAATCATCCAAGGTAGACGGTTACTAAGGAAGTGGTGAACTTTAACCTTCTCCTTGAGCAAAATAATACTTTTCTGCTTTTAATTGGGTTTTGTTTCGCGGAATCCGGCTAAGGATTGACCTTGTATTGATCTACAGAATTCTTTGAAGCTTATATCTAATGGCGATACTCACATAATTTTATTTTTAACAATGCTTTAAGTAAAAGTAGAATTACTACAGCATATTAAAGTACTCTACTACAACTTGCTATGCCTGAACGGAGTGTCACATGAGAACTGCATTTATATTCAAGACCTATGAAAAACTATGGATTGCAATAAATTCATTGGAATTGATATAGAGAAATAGAGGTTTCATCCTAATTATTAGACTTCCACAACTCTATTTATTTAAGCATCATGATATATCTACTGTTTAAGATTTTCGCGGTAATTTTCACAAGCTTGAACAAAATGGGGTTTTACGGAATTAGAATGAAAATTGTGTCTAGAACCTGTTAAATACATAACTGAAAGATACTAAAGTTTCTTAAATTACTGATTAATTAATAAAGTTACTAATTCATTTAAGTGATTGACTCGTATTATAAATAAGTGAAGGATTTTGCAAACGGTAATTGTTGACTCTGTCTTTTTCTTTAACTGTTTTAAAGTAAATTTTATTTTGATTTTGAAACTATCGCAACTATTGTTATTCCGATTAAAAGTTGGTATCTTTTTACTGACTTCAAAAAAGGAGGAGGTTCTATGTTCGACTGTATGTTTTTTTCTTTTTTTTATGTATGTTCATTGTTCACCGATTTCTCCGCCAATTTTTTGTTCGAAAGAGTATTCTCCAGAGGCGGTCCCATGTAAATTTTATAGAAAATGATTCAGCGTTTTTAAAAAAATTAACAAAAATAAAAAAATACTACAAACTAGAACATCATCTACATAAATGAGTGAATTTTCGTTTGTGGTTATCTGCTAATAGGCATTCTAGTCTACAAAAAATACTAGTTATCTACTTAGTGCGAACTGTTGTTGGGATTGAAGTCGGTGACTCATACGTTTTTATAACGTGGAAAATTATTCTCTATAATTTTACTAAGGTAGCAATACTCTGAGTTAATCATAAATTTAGTGTACTGTATTATATAGCTGCCTTGAATTCCTTCAATGGGCTTCTCTCCCCTCCTGCCCCTTCGAGGGTAGTCAGAGTTCATCACGCGATATCACCATGAATCACCTTATTACTTGTTTTTATTACATTCCACAATGTAATACAAAGTTCGCAGGCAGTTCCAACTTTAGTTTTATTGGATAGATAGTTTATTAAAGTAGAGAAGATTTTGCAAGGAATATTATAGTAAATTCTAGTAATGAAGCAAAACCAAACTGTGTCAATTGAAAAACACAAGTACAGGTTTCCGACGACCAGTTTGGTCCAGTAGCTGCCTCTGAATGATCGGTTCCTAGGTTCGATTCCCGGTCAGAGGGTTCATGTTTCTCTTTGTATGAGTCCTAGGGAAAACCTTGTTAGGGCTTTCGATGGTGCGTAGCGCACACGACTACATTACGCTAGTCTCATGATGTCATCGTCTCTATAGAAACCAAGTGTGAAATTATTTTTCTTCCTACGTCACACGAGCGATTTAGTAATGGGAAACGTTTCCATTCTCTCGTCACACTTTATTTGTGTAGTTTTTACAGCTCAAAATGCCTAATTGTGCATTTTTTTTTGTTTTCGATCGAGAACGTTCGAGCGCGGACTGAATGGAACCGTGCTAAAGAAAGCAAATGCTCTCTTTTTACAAGCAAAGTACATACACTTGCGTCGCCTAGTTGGGTACGTATATGTCTGTAGTGTATCGTTTTTTCTTACTATTATTATGTTTTATTGAGAGTTGGTAACCCAGAAAGAAATCCATTAAGCTCCGCGCCGCCTGACCGACCAACAGACACGGAATCAATTACATCTAGTCACGTTCCAAATTAGATCAAAACTCTATTAGCTTTTCATTAAGCTCATCTGGCATCTTTCTCTTACTTCCCACAGAGTCGTATTTCGCCTCTCCCTCGCACTAAGCGGTTGTAGCGAAGCAGTGATTGAGTTATTCCGTCTGTCGGTCCGTGTGTTATTGTTATTAATTATATATTTATTGAATGAGCTTATAGTTCAAATAGAATGGTTTAGCAAGGGTGTGGTGAGAGAGATGAATAAGCGGATTACTTAAGCGAACAAAATAGAACTTAATTTTGAAAAATACGACTTTCATTTGGAAGATTAAAGGTTTAGGTTCGTATTACAGAAAGAGAGTCAAGTCTTGATTTATACTTAAGTGTTGATTGTCTCTTTCTCTCACTATCAAAATGAGAAAGACGACTGCTACTTCAGTATAGATCAGAGTCTGAGTCGTGTTCTGTAATACCTTAGGTAGGCAGAAATAAATTACCTTGTGTTGTGCTAGAGCCACTTGAGACTAAAAGTCCCTGTCTATCCCTTTAGGGAAACGTAGAGATGAAAAATAGTTCACATTCTTGCAGGTTTTTTAACGCGATCGATTGTTCTTTGTTCATCTTAGGTTCAAGCATTGTGTATTTAAACCTACGAACTCCAGACGAAGATGATAAAAGGTATCCACGGTTACCTTTTATCATCTTCGGAATAGCAAGAGCATTATGTGGTTTTAGAAACACTGTGAAAGTTGTTAGATGGAAAATAAGTAATGCGCATTGATCGTGAGATATCAGCGTTTGATCCACCTATTACTCACTAGCTTCTGCGGTACGTCTGGAAAGAAATGGCAGCTGGCACATTCCAAATTTTTCTTTTACTCGTAATCCAGTATTTCTAGTAGTCGTTTGTAGTTCTCTACAATAAACGTTGTTATGTTTAAAAATCGCTCTTACCTAAGAAGACCCTCACTAATCGCTAACAAGAAGTTGATACACAAGTTTTCTATCCAATTTCAAATCGCTCCGCTTGTCCACATATTTCAGCCCTTATGCTACAATTGATATAAATAACAGTTTGTCAGGGTGCGTGAGTGTCAGGTTTGGTGTCCGGTGATAAAGTAGTGGCGGCATGACGCTGCGTGGACATTTTCTATTAAAAGCTATATTTCTGAAAATTATTTTTTCATTTATAGGTATAATATGTTCCGGCGTATTATTATATACATAGTCAGCACTCTACCAAACACGTAGGTACAGTTTTCTAATATAATTTAAGTGCACTTTGAACTAAATAAACCCATTATTAAAGTATTTATTTTTAATTTTATTCGGTTTCCGGTTGTCGGGAAGAATTTGCTCTAGGTATACCTAGCAATAAGGCCGTCATATTGTATGTACAGTATTAGATAATTAAGTGGTATGTTTACTATAATGGTTAAGTTTTTTTGGTGTGCAATAAAGAACACCAAAAAATCTTACCCCTGAAGGAAGTTTAGTTTGACTTATGGGACTGGACTAATGCTTACCTGAAGACTCTTCAATGAATAAGATTTCTCAGTTCTTGTGTGACTATTAAAATAAGTTCAATAAACAATTCCCACTCCTCCGATCACTCTACTATTCCTCATTACACGAGTCCCCGAGCCCCGATCCCTGCATGACATCGGGGTTCGCTCTAAGCCTGGGCTTCTACTACGTAACAGGAATGTACGGCGCCTCTCGCATATAAATCAGGCTTTACTCCACACTACCCGCGTCTTGCAAGCCATTTCAGTGGAAGCACTTTTAACTATTCATACCTTCGCACACATCAGCCATCTTACAGACAGTGCCTTTTAGTAAACGAGTTCAAAATTAGGTGAAAAATCGAAATGTTGTTCCGAAGCACATTCAAACTTCAAAAACTGACTCTGATTCCAAAGTTGATATTTTTAAAATGTGTATGTTTAATTAAGTTTATGATATAGGTTAAAATTAGATTGTTCACATGATTAAGGATTTAATCAACAGCGGGCGGAACATACCCCATATCTCACAGACGTGTAATTCTAGAACCGATCGAATTAAACCATCACCGAGTCACAAATATACACTCGCGAAGGCGGAAATAAATAAGGTGTCGTTTACACGACGCGGTCGAGAAATAAGGGATCGTTTACACGAGCGGCTAATGGACGCGAGTTAACAATGCCATCGGCTCGAATTACTAGTTAGTAAACACCGTCTGTCTAATTTCACCTTTAATTGGTTTTATCTTAGCTTAATTATTGAGTTCTATGTTGACAAAGAGTCAGAAAGTCAGAAGGTAGATCACGAAATATTTTGTTCCAGAAAATGTCAAGCATTCTTTTTAAGCGAACATATTTTAAAGATAACGAAAGATTATCAAGTCTTTTATTCTCAAAGAAGAGTGTGCAATGTATAAATTATTGTGAAATAGCGATTAAATATTAATTAGATACTTATTTACTTTTTCACGGCCAGCTGTAAAATCAGTTGCGTATCATACAGTCCATTAAGCCTTTATAGATCCACTTCAATAAATTCGAGTAATTTCAAAAGTCTCACCTCTCCACAAAAAAAGAAAAGCACGTGCCACATTCATTCCCACAGTTCACACTAGGACAAAGCAGTGGTCTCCAAGCAAACAACGCGTCGCAAGATGGCGGAGCGCATTGTTCCCAAAATGGCCGCCCACAATGGCGCTGGCGGCAGGCCAACTGGCAGGACTGGAGCCCTACTTTTGGAGAATAGGACACTGGTTTTGGGTGTCTTAGTCTACATAGATTTAGATATTTTACGCCAAGACGACATTAAAGTGTATAAAATATAGTAAATCAGAAGATGGCTTCGAAATAAAATAAAAACAAATTGTTCCATGTGACTATGATCTCCAACTTCTGCAGTCCTTTATCATTTCAGCAATGGAAATAAGCATAAACTAGATGTGTGGTTTTAGCTATTCTGAAAATAGGCAGAATATCTATTTTCATAATATTATATATCAAGGCCTTGCTTGGGAGGAGATGTCGGAATCCATCTACATATTCTACTGAAAATAGAAAAAAATCTTTATTTTATAGGACATTCAGGATGTCACTTAACTCCAGCGAATTTGTCTCAGTAAGTATTATGAATGAATAATCCATTTATTTTTAGGGGATTCAAAAATTTATCTTGAATCTAATTTACAATTGAATAAATACTAGAGTTAAAATAGTGTCATCCAAAAAGGCACTGCACCGCTGAATATCCAGCCAGTACCATTTCAGAAAACAAAAAGAAACACTTTGGAAACAATATTTTTTTTCGTTTTCAGTTCGCCTACATTACATTGGTAATAAATAAGATATGTTGCAGAGATTGTACGTCAGAATCACCACAGTCAAAATACTCATATGCCAGAGACAAAACGCCCAGATATGTGTTTTGGGAATGAGTACTTGGTGTTTATGAGGCAGTTTGTCGCATGAACGGCTGGAAATGGACTTTAATTAGGTTGTAAAGAACACGATAATGTTAAACACTTGTGTATGTTAAACTGTATTTAGTGTGCTCTATTACAGTATGCTCGCAAACTAGATTTTCATGTAAGTTAAGTATAATTCAGTAGATTTTTGGTGATTACCCGTAGAAAGTTCGCCGAATTTTTCCAATATGTATTCCAGTTGTATTTCTCTTACAATTTTCATAATTTCTAACAAAAATGTTAAGAAGTTATCTTACAATACTACTGAAAAAATTCATAAATTGTATAAGATTTGAAATTAAGTATACATTTTTGTTATCTACAGTCTGATGCGCCATTCTGCATCATAATCATTTTATTTTATATCAATTTTCATTGATTTAGTTAACAAACGAACATTCAATAAATTCCGACAGATACCATAAAAAACGATGTATTATGGATAAAGTTTTCTCAGTTAAGTTTTTAAAACATTTTCTTTTGCATTCAAGCCGGAGAACTCAGCTTGTTGGCAGAATTACCAGAGTTGTGGCTTCAATGCCACTTGATATCTTTACTTTCTTTTGTGGATGTTGTTGTGGTACTTGTCAAGTCTTCGTTTAAGTTTCCTTATTTATAATGTTACGTGTACTGTAAATTAATGTTTTATTTCTATCTAGCGAACCTACTTATTAACATTTCAGAGACACCGTACGCTACAGTCGTTTCTTGCTGACAGCTTAGCATAACATTAATGTCAAAATAATGATCAAGATTGATATTATTACTTTGATCGAGTTTTCTATCTTAAAAAGCAATAACAAGAACGATCAAAACAATTAACGTGACCTTTGTAAGTAATTGTACAAAGGTTACTCGTATATGTGACATTACAAATTGAACTGATGTCCTCACAGGAATGTAGAGATCTGTAGATGAGATCGAAGATAGCGAGACACATGAGGACTTCGTTATCGGATCGATTCCATTTCATTGCGACGGCTTGTCGTGACATGACTACCATTTGTTGCGTATTTCTAGAGAAGATTGTCAATAACATCAGAAAATATGGTTCGTTTGGAACCTACATTATTGCCGTTGTACTTGTTTTTTATGTAAGCCAAGCTATTTTTAAAGGGAGCGAAAATTATTAATAATAAAAACTATTTGTATACATATAGTTCAATTACTCTATGCTGTTAGAAGTCGATCAGTGGTCGACCGTGGTGGATGAAAAATACTTGTGTATATTATTTGCTTTGCAGAGCAGGCTCCATTCCAACTTTTGTAGAGTAAGTGACTACTATACCTACTGCTGAATAATTAAGTCTGATAAAGGGCATTCAAAGATTGGAATCTCAACAGCTCGAGTACGATGGTGACAGCGCGCATAATGCGCCGCGGTCCTATGTAAAAATGTCAACATTTACAACGCCAGAGGGCGAGCCTTTGCGCGGGGCCCTCATGCAATCAAAGTGAAGTTTCAGTGTCAGCCGAGATGGCGCGCCGCGCGAGTTTGTCGCCATCGTGCTCGAGCTGCCTAAGGTTCAAAGCCTCTATGCCGTTTTGTTTTGAGTATACGTTATAGTTAAACCTCGAAGCTCCGGCGCTCTTATATAGGTTTGCCTAGTCAATCCTCAGGCTAACTTAACCAAGGATAAACCAGCCGTTCCGGGAAGGGACTTTATATATCGACCTTTGACTATGACATATTGAGCTTTCCGCCTGGGGCTTCGTTCCCGTAGGAATTTTGGGAAATTATGTAGCCTATTTGTTAATCCAAGGTATCAGCTGCCTCCATACCGAATTTTATCAAAGTTGGTTCAGCCGTTTAAGCTTGAAAGAGTAACAAACATCCTATATCCATTCATCCAGACATACCCTCACAAACTTTCGCATTTATAATATTAGTAGGAAGTAGGATAGTAAGGATACGCATTACACAATTGCCAACAGTTCCAACTTTACAATGATTATTTCCATCCCCACATATCTAAAGTATTTAATCTAATAACACGTCCTCGAAATATCACAAGTCACAGAGATTCAATCTGCGGATTACGCGACGCATGTCGAAGGCCAATTATATGGAAATTTGAGGAAGATAATCGGATTGATGTCAATAAGGCTCACGACTAGAATGAGTGAGCTTATGTTCAGATGGAGACAATGTTGTCATGTAGGCAGGTTTGTAGAAGTCAGTCGGTTTATGCTTGACTAGCATTCCGCTCGGGACTTCGTTCCCGAGGGACTTCGGGAAAATTATGTAGCCTATGTCACTCAGGGTAATGTAGCATCCTAATGGTGAAAGAATTATTGAAATCGGTTCAGTAGTTTTTAAGTTTATTCGTTACATATAATAATTTTCCACGTCAAAAACGTAAGAGTCACCGACTTCAATCCCAAAAATACAATTTTTTCGAGAGTTTCCCTCAATTTCTTCAGAATTCCACCATCAGATCCTGGTTTCCTTACCATGGGACCACCCTTGGGATACTCCCTTTCCAACAAAAAAAGAATAATCAAAATCGGTTCATAAACGACGAAGTTATCCGCGGAAATATATAAAAAAATATATATACGGTCGAATTGAGAAACCTCCTCCTTTTTTGAAGTCGGTTAAAAATACAAATCTTTCCTCTTTATAATATTAGTGTAGATGTAGATTTGGTTGAAGTCGTGTTTAACTTAGACACAAACTTTAACGGTGTTTAGGTCCGTATTACAGAACGCAAGTCTGATCTATACTTAAGTAGCAGTCGTCTTTGTCATTTTGATAGTGATAGAAAGAGACAATCAATACTTAAATATAGATCCAGACTTGAGTCTCCTTCTGTAATACGGGCCTATAAGACCCGAACGAGTGAGCTTACGTTTGGATGGAGTCACCGATGACAGTGATGTCATGAAGGTTTGTCGGATTCAGTCGGTTTATGCATGATTTGGCTGAAGGTGTTCAACTTTGATACAAAGAGTACTTTACATCACACAGTTCACAGCCGATACATTAATTTAGGCACACTTATTTACACTAACAGGAATATTTAAGCAGTACCTAGGTCGTAGCGGCAATGGAATTAGTTAATGGAATGGAATAAACCCATTTGTTTTCTATACGAACTCTTTTGAATTTGTTTTTGCAACAGATTCTCAGACTTAAAAAAAGTTACCACAGTATTTATTAGTATTATTTTAGTCTCATTTTTGTATGTTTACTTCTATTTTTTATACCTAGTGTTTTCCTGTGCCAGGGACCTAGGGTCCACTATATCTAATACTTCAAGAAAAAGTCTATAATTTATTTACCTATCCTTGTCTTTCTTATTCTTTAGTCATAAAAAAAAGATCGTGTAAGGAAAAATTTGTTTAACAAGATTTTTTGTATCATTTACATCACAACATTCGTTATAGTATTATGAATGTATTAAACCCAAACGAGCAATAAAGTTATACACTCTACGACTCCCACTGAGATTTCCCTGGGTTCCCATCCTAAAGCGTTATCAAAAAGGTCCCACGCAATGTCAAAAAGTAAAACATTCCTCTAAAGTCCTACTAAATTCTCGCTATGCAAACCCATGGTATCAAGTGGGTCAGTGAGGTTTCGCTTATCGCATCGGAGCCCGTGACCTGATGCTCCCTGATTAGGAGCCGAGGGTCCGCAGACTATGCAGGAGCAGATGGGTCGATGGTTGGTAAATGGTACCAAACATGGCGTGGTTCATGTCATGATGGCGAGTTTTATCATTGATCTGCCTTGCTTAGAGGGGTCGGCGCAATATGTTATGTTAACCTCTTCTAATTCCAGTTGAAGGGGCGAGTATTAGGTAAGGGTCGCTAATTATTAAATTTTATATATTTTCAAAAGAACAAGATGGATTGTAAGTGCTTTGCTGTAGTTGAATTTTGAATGCGGAGGGGTGGCCGCCGCTGGCCGCACGCTCCCTTCGCGCCCCGCCTCCACCTCTCTCATGCGTGTACACCAGTTGTCATCTCAACTTTTACTTCTTTCTCAAATCATCTTCCACACACTTCATCCATATTTTCTTAGGTCTTCCTCTTCTTTTAAATCCTTCCATATTAACATTAGGGTTTTATGTCTTTGTGAAATTCATGTGAGTAATGACATATTATTTTGATCTTATCTTCTGAGTATATTTTGATGTGTGTGCTTGAGTATAAATAAAAGACGTATGTAATTTATGTTATATAAAAAATATAGCAATAGTCTCCTGAATAGGAGACCGACATATAATAAATAAGGATTTTTGTCGCTTCAAACAATAATAGGTAAAATATAAATGTTATACCTTCCTTACCCTACAGAAGCAGCGTTATTCTATGTCTCACCAAAACGCATTGAGGCTATCAATGGCTGTCGTCGTATTGTTCTCGTGTCTGCTTTCACCGGGCTCCTCTTACTGCCCTGACTAAGATAATAAGTGTTGGTTGACATAGGTTAGTAATGTAATGACACATAACGCTATTGTAGAGTGTAAGATGATTTGTTTACGTATGTCGTAAAGCAAGGTGCCAGTTTGGAGCAGTCTTAAAGGTTAAGAATAAACAGAAACGTTCTTCTACTCTGATTAACCCATCATTTTCTCAACCTGAGGGACGCAATCTGATCAAGATCTTTATTCAAGGGATTAGATTAATTAATGAAACTTTAATATAGAAGAGCAGTAAATGTATAAATACAGGTTATGCAAATATCACTTTAATATTCAAAAATTTCATACTAATTATTTTTTATTTGAAAAAATATAACATTCTGAGCGCGGTGTGTTTAAATCATACCAGATGGTAAACAATTGTGTTCTCTGCCTACCCCAGCGGGAAAAGGCGTAAGCTTAATGTATGTAAGTGTACCTATAAGCTATATAGATGAAAAATCCTGTATCCTGTAAGAAAAAAAGCTAGGTTTTTTACTATAAAGCTTTTTTAAGGGTCGATACATCATAACATAAAATAATTTGAGAAACAAGAGTCTATATGTACAGAGGCCAGCGTATCAGATTACTCCATTTTCATTGCAAACCCACTTTTATCACAACAGAACAGAGTGCACGCGTGTGGTGCCCTGAGTTGCGGCCGTCCGATTATTTGACGATCGCTTTTGATTCAGTGATAGTGACTCTAATATCCTACTGTTCCGGATATGATTTTCGGTATGAGAAAACAATTAATTACTTACTAAATTGTGTTAAGTTTTTTTGTGTTAAATGTAATTTCTGTAAAAGATCGCGCGTGTATCCTGATTTGTCCAGTTACACAATATGTAACATTATTTTTACTGGGGGTCCATAAATCAAGTAAAAGGAGCCGGGTGCGATTCAATAACCGGTCGATAATGTGGGTGATTACAGAGTCGCTCGAGTTCCGACACGCCCGTCTGAGCAGCAGCTATCGACCGACTTAATAATGGGGCACTCGGTAAATGACCACCTATTATGTTATTTGTTTATATGGTTATGGGGGCGAAAATTGGTTATTATTGTTTTATTATGACCATAAAATAATTTAGTGCTTAGTAGTCGTTTATCTTTATAGGTCAGCTTTTGTTTTTTTTAGTCTATGGGATTTTATGTATGAATGCAGGAGAAAAGTTAATTTTGGTAACTAACCATAAAATTGGCTTAGCAACAAAAACAATATTTTCTAACGGTAAAGTAATTATAAAATGAGAAAATATTCAATTAAATTCAATTCTTTATTCAAAAACAATATTTTTACACTTTGTGCGAATGTGACCTACATATTACAGAAAATAAAATAAATTAAAAAATATACATTTCTTACCTTCCACCTGGTCTTATGGAGGCATAGACCACGAATTGCCAGTACCTTACCGAACTTTACTTCAGTTTTTTTAGCCTTAATTAGATGTGTAGGTGTAGACCACAGGATTACATTAATTGACTTAGATAATAGGTAAGTTAATAGCTAAAATATTGTATTCTTTGCATGTTAACTTATACCTGCCTAGTGCCTAATAAATAGCAATATTGTTATGGCTTATAACACAGCATTATTTCGAGACTAGTCTATACTAATATTATAAAGAGGAAAGATTTGATTGTTTGTTTGTTTGCATCGAATAGGCTCCGAAAGTACTGGACCGATTTGAAAAATTCTTTCACCATTAGGAAGCTACATTATCCCCGATGGACATAGGCTATATTATATTTTCAAAAAAATTTGAAATCCTTACTGAAACTCAAATAATGTAACCCAAGGTGTAAAAAAATTACCTAAAATATTCTTTACATTGCGTGCGCTGCGTAAACTATTGATGATAGAATAAAATAATGTACTACAACTTTGCAGAACACATAAATATTAACAAAAAGTGTCGCGACAGCATATGTCTAGCTATTGTAGCTATGCCACAATATGTGTTCTTTTATTTTAAAAATTTAATTGAAATGCCGCCCGCTATAACATGCTCTTTATTTGTATCTTGGTATTAATCATTATCAAAAATAAAGTACTTCATATTCAAGACTGCTTCAATACCTTTATACAACTTTTTGAATTATGCAATTCGGACATTCCATTCAAAAGATATCACGAGTTTAAAAATGTAAGTATTAGAAAAAAGTTTCGTGGTCGCCGCTCATCCTGCTCAGCTAGCTAGCTAGGCAGCACCTTATGCGATGGAGGCGTCACTGGGGTACGGGCCGTACGGGCGGGGAGTCAATGTCAAGAAATGAAAAAAAAAACTTCAGAAAGTTTAATAATATGTTATAAAATCAATCAATATCTATAGTTGTTTATGCTGTATGACAGCAATGCAGACTGCTTTTCCAGTCTCGGTGGACATTCCCTCTACTGGTAATTTAGGTCCGTATTACCTAAATTACCAAGCTTGATATATACTTAAGTATTGATTGTCTCTTTTTTTCACTATCAAAATGACAAAGACGACTGCTGCTTAAGTATAGATCAGTCTGAGTCGCGTTCTATAATACGGACCTTAGATGCACATTGCATAAGTGCTCAGAGCATTTCAAGCAATTAGAATACCCTCTTCGTATATGATAAATACTTCAATAAGGCTACCTATATGCTATTTTAGGTTTCAAACATTTATTTATTCATAACTTAATTGAAAGACTTAAACTTAATATCTTAGTTGATAAGCATAGCCAAATACAGGTTACCCTGGATTAGTAAACATTCGTCTGTTTAAAGGTGTTTTTATCTATGTAACATACATGATTATTCTATTCAGCTTACGTCTTTAGTAAGTAAGTAATTCAAATCAAAAAGTTGTATTTTTATAGCACTATTGTATTCTATGTATACCTTTCTGCAGCTTTCTATGTAATACCTATCAATGTCAAGTGTATAAGATCTCAACTTTTATTTGTTTAGTTAAGAATCATCAAAATAGCGATGAACTTTACAGCACTAAGAAAGAATTTTTCTAAATTCTACCCCTAAGGGGGGTTCAAAGTTTGTATGGAGAAAACAATTTTTTTTGCACATTTTGACTTAAAACTTCGTCAAGATATCTATACCCCGAAGCAAATAAACGGACACGTGTTTCGCTATTTTTCAAAAATCATCCCCAAAAGGGTCAAGAATGAAATGGGTGACTAAAAGAGTTCTTTGCGCGAGCGAAGCCGCGGGGAAAAGCTAGTTAACAATAAAGCTCAAACGTTTTTTCTGCAACTGTCAAATGGCTGTCACAATAAAGATGACGACAAAAAAATATAATCCTCGTTAGGAGATAATCGCTTCAATGGCAACGAAATGTCACGGCTTTTGTCGCGGCGTTCCGAGTAAATCTGCTGGAAATGTCACAACAGATGACAAGTCGATTATTATGCTGCGCGGGAGTGGGATGTAAGATCTTTATGTATGTAACCTCTCTTTCTTCATGTATATAACTACCTCTGTCTGGGTGTATTTTATTTATTAACTTTACTTCTTATTTGGATTAGCTTTTTTGCAATTTTTATCAATTTTTTAACTAAGGAAACACAAATGAGACCTGCCTCCTAGTAATCCACCCCAGGCAACGACATCTCAATTTGTTCTGAATCTGAGGTGTCGTCCTATGGTCCCATGCGGTGTGGTAGGCTTTGTGATGGGCCTTCTGGTTCGCGACCATCCTTCTACCGAAGTCCGACACCAAACAACTTGCTGTGTTCCATCGGTGCGTAGAAGTACCAGTGCCCTACAGGCATTTTCTGGGTTAACTCGCTCCATCGTCGACCTCATCTATGACCTTGGTCAACAGTTAACCCATCTTATGATAAATTAAAAATAGCTTCATGTTTGTTATGCTTTCGCTAATGGCTGCTAACGGTTTTTGCTGTTTCCATGACCATGGTCCAGGAATTGGCAAAGTTTTATCGAGCAGTTGACTTTATAAGACCTTTGTTTTAAATTGATCTTTTTTATGCAGTAATGGAGTATTGAAGTATTTCTATCGGTCTGTATTTATATGACGAAGTTTCATAAAGCCTTATTACTAGAAAGATTAGGTTTAAGTTGTGCAATATTTCTATGTTGTTTAAGATTCTCAAGGTTATTTTCACTAGCAAGAACCCGTAAAACCCATAAAAGCGTGGTAAGAACCCGTTATAATATGTTTAAAACGAATCTAATATATAAAAGGAGAAACTGACTGACTGACTGACTGACATATCAACGCACAGTAGGCACTTGAAATTTGGAAGGGACGTAGCTTAGGTACCGTAGAGGTGCACTAAGAAAGGAATTCCCGAAATTCCCACGGGAACGGGAATTAGCGGAAAAATCCTTTTGTGTGAAAAATCTAAACCGCTTAAGTTAGACGCTTGAAATTTGGCATGCAGGTACCTTAGTAAACTTATATAGTTGCAACAGGATATTGCAAAATTCTCACGGGAACGGGAGTTAGCGGGAAAAAACTTTTGTAATCTGTTCATAAGAAAAAATTAACACGCAAACGAAGTTGCGGGCATCAGCTAGTATTTCCATAATTGAGAAAACACTCGAACCCCTTTTTCAACCGATTGTGGCAAAAGAAAGAGGCTCAGAAAACCCGAAAGTACTTACGAATACGTATTTCAGGAAACCGATATTTGAATGAAAAAATAGTTCCAACCTACCTAACTGTTATTTACGGAATACTAAGAAAGGATTTTATGAGAAAGAAACTTCGCTGATTTGTCGAAAAAAGTCTCCTATCTTATAATCTAATCGACAAAAAAAAAGGTTTGCAATCCCCGCATGGGTCGCGTCAGTTGTCACAAACATTTTTTTGTCGCGTCCTGTTTTATCGCATCCGAAGATTATCGTACATTTATCGTTGGGTCCCAAAATTGTTGACTTTTGCACGCAGACGATTTATATTCACCTTTTAGTGTTTTTTCTAGCATCCGGATTGTGTCGATGATAAAGAGAGGTAGATAACACATTGAATGTTAAGTACATAATGGTTTTTGCAATCCGGTCTTTCTTAGTCATTCATTGTATAGGTATGCGGTGTGCCATCAATCAATGTGGTCCTAAACAGCGTGTGATTTGAATTTGTTAAGCAGTTTTTTCGTGCTTCGTAGTAATGCTTAGCACTTTACTTTCCCATTGTTTTAGATAGTTGGTTTTTAAAAGTCTATCTAATCATTGATTAAGTACCCATTTATTACGAGATAGAAGACACTATTTTTTTCCCTGTGTCGTACCTTGAAACATCACAAAGACAGACACAAACACTCTTGACCTAAGAAAAAAGATCTATAGAGGGCTCCGTCACTGAAATAAGAGGAAAATAATCACAATTAATTAATTAATTCAGTGTTTATTTTATTATTTTCAGAATTGGAAAAACAAATAAAATTGTTATTTCCTATACAGGGCTTTAGGTAAATCTCTTTCAACCTCTCGGGTGGTTAATCAGTCCATGAAACTAAAGAACTTCCCCAAGAAACATAGGTCAAAATACGAAAAAATATTTTTTAGTTTCCATACAAACTTCATCAGCATGTAACACATTTTGTATGGGAGATCAAACATTTTTTTCGTATTTTGACCTATGTTCCTTGGGGAAGTTGTTCAGTTTCATGGACTGATTAACCACCCGAGAGGTTGAAAGAGATTTACCTAAAGCCCTTTATCTTTATATTTATCATGTATAGATGAATTCCAAAACAAGAAAAAATATGATTTCTTTAGATATAGAGCAGAGCGGTTCGGCACTATGTCCGATTCGAACCCGTGAAAATATGGTCCGAAGAAGCCGTAGAACTATTTCTATGGTAATTTACGCACTAGATCCGATCTGCGTCATCCGATACTATTAGATACATTTCTCCGTATCCATATTTTCATGGGTTCGGATCGGATTCGGATCGGACATAGTGCGAAACCGTTCCGACTGCTCAAATCGCAATGGAAAGCGATTGTCTTTGTAAGGTCTTGACTGTACATACCTGGGATTCCTTGTGTACGATAACAACAACCTAGTCCCGGTCTAGACGTCCAGTTATGCCGCAATATCTTCGGACATAAATCATAGGAACAGCTCTCAGCCATCCAGGTATTATTGCCAGGCTAATAACTCATTTTATCGCCTCATTTTGTCCTAGACTCGTAGACAGATATCTTAGGATGCATTATTGTGTAGTGATTTGCTCCTTTTCGGTAATTATAGCTTGTAGATTTCTACGATAAAATGAGCAAAAGACATGAAGCCAGACAGTCATAACAGAAAGTAATAATAATGAAACCTTAAATAAGCTATGTTTTATTATTTATTAACCTTTTTATGAGCGCTTATATGATATTTTCTTAAAAAGTATAAATATATGAGAAACTGAAGTATCACCAAGTATCTAATTTAAATCTAATTCTTAAATCTAATTATATCTAATACTGATTATAATTCCAACACATGGTTAATAGGTTTAGCGCATCTGGCATTACGTTTCGAATTTTGATGCTATTACATATAGTCGCGCGATGCTTTACAAATTATTGTGCTAAGGCTGCAGGGTTGCTATTGCTTGCCTAGGCGACTATAGTGCAAAAATTAAAAAAAAAGATATCCTTCCAGGCTTATAAAATGTGCATTCAACTTATAGTTACAGTAAACATCTGACACAGTAACAGACAATTCAACAATTCAGCAGAGTAAGTGAAGTGACATTCCTCCAAATGGTCTCAAGTTGGTCACGTGCAGTGGGTGGACGATGACGACGACCCTATTAGGATGCTCTCCAGTGTACGCTTGTTGAGCGGATGGGTGGTCCCGCGTAGAAGTGGAAGATGGGAGGGGCAGGATGATAAGCGTTTAGGGGATTATGGAATCAAATGTTTTTCTTCCTTCTTTATCGTATACCTATTCAAGTATGTGGCGACTAATAGAAATAAGATGTTCCGTTAAACATAGCTTCATTTTTGGATCGGTATTCATCTATTAAAATTTCAAGTTTAGAGATTTTACTTAAGGCGACTACAGCACCCGATAAAGGCAGCCCACATAGGAATAGTGCCATCTCCGTCTCTCAACAGGCCTGGGCCGGCAGTGCGAACAGTGTCGATACACGAAGTTTACGGACTATGAAAGCGTGCGTGCGTAAAAACATGTTCGAAAGTTAGAAAAATGAGATTTATGGAAAGGTAACAGCTTGAATCGAAAAATGCGTTAACTACTTATAGAACGGGACCCA
Organism: Aproaerema taeniolella; assembly: GCA_949987775.1. Classification (NCBI taxonomy): domain Eukaryota; kingdom Metazoa; phylum Arthropoda; class Insecta; order Lepidoptera; family Gelechiidae; genus Aproaerema; species Aproaerema taeniolella. The sequence goes on along the minus strand of OX465258.1, from coordinate 402,297 downwards.
AGGAGAATGACTTCATTTCCGTGGGACTTACCTCTGCCATACCAACTACTGGTATGTACTTATTCGGCATATGTTCCTGAACACAAAAAGTGCGGTAGTCACTTTCTGAGGGTATGGAGGGGGTGGCTATGACGTAACAAAGATGGCGGCCAGGCCTATTTTATTTACGCTATATTTATATAACTACTGGGCAGATTTACTAAAATAGGGTCTCAAATGAAAGATAATTTAATATACATTGTTTTATTCTAAAGATGCATTAGTTTAAACCTAGTAACAAAATAAATATATTCAAAAAACCACATTTTTTTAAATTAAATTTTTTTTACTGTGTGAAAAGAACAGAAACGTTAGGATTACGGTAATTTAGCTTATTATAAAAAAATTGCTACACTTATCAGCATTCTAATGAACCTAAAAACGTTTAAATCGAGCTATAGACAACAGAACTGCAGTCGTCTAAGTGAGCGTGGGTAGCGCCGAACTGACTACGGTACTTAGATTTTGGTACGAATAATCTTAAAAATAACGTGACAAAACGGCAAAATGAAAAAGTATTACGAACAAGCATCATTCAAAATGAAAAAGTATTATGAACAAGCATCATTTTTTTTTAACAGGCATCATTTTTTTAGTCAAAAAATTTTTCTTAATTTTTTTACGAACTATTTTTAAAAATTCTCGTAACAAAAATAACGCTTCGTATCATATCGAAATAAAACTCTTCATACTTGCACGTACTTGCATTATATTTCAAAACAAAGGACTCAATGGTACTGGTCTGTACTGATGGACATGAGAGTGTAAACGTACGCACTCGAGACAGAGGCAGGTCGCTGACGTGCGAGAGTGTACAGCTGCCGTTATATTTTTTACATCGGCAACACTGAGATTCATTCCGAGGAATCCCTGCACCGTGCTGCGCACTTGTCGCACTTGTGAACTTTGGCACTTGTCGCTTCATTCATTTGAAATCATTTGATCAGGCCTATGACACTGTTAGAACCAATAACTGCGAAATGGCGCTGCTATTGCCTTTTAAAACTAAAAAAATAGTTGATGTTTGATATGGGTTCCTTTAAAAAAAGTTCTTTAGCTTCATAAGGAGCCCTAAATTTTGCTAGTTTAAAAGCATGAATAAAGCTTTTTTTATTTGAATATTTGACCCATTTTAATAAATCATACATGAGTTGAAACAGACTCTTGAGTAGCTGTTGCCTTTATGTTGTTGCTACGTAACAGCTACTAGGTTGGTGCCCTCTAAGTTTAATTTTTTGTCTGTTCTTGGAGGATGATTGCACTTTAAAAAGACATAGATAAAAATTCAAATGTAATCTAAATAAAAATGCAAAGCATCTCCTTTTCAGATAACTAGATTATGTAATATGAAATGCTATGGTTAAAGTTACATTACACGAATCAAATGTTTTTGACCCTGATTGATTTTTTAGATACATAGTTTCATTAAATAATAAATATACGTACCAGCCCTTCCAATCACCAAAGTCATTTCTGGGGTATCATCCTCATTTTGCTCTCGAAAATAATTATAAATAAACAAATAAATAAACGCTACACACTCAAAGGCCCACACTAAGGTTTTCCCTTGTGTCGTGGGTCCGTTAAAACACACATAAAGAAAAATACAAACACCCATGACCCGAGAACAAACAAATAGGTAAATCTTTGACATGCTGCTGGGTAGTAATAACTAACATTACTTAAATACTTAAAAGCAGTAGGTACAGTTTTAAAGTACAGTGTGTAATAAATATGCCTATTGGGTTTCTTCATGGGACAGACTGTCAGCCGACTCACCCTGCACTAGGAATAAATCTGTATTGAAGTGGTAAGACATCTAGTCAGTTCACGAGAGGCTAGGTTATGGTACTTATAGTTGAGCTATTGTACAACTGAATAGGTACTTCGCTAAAGGCTTAACCAATTTCCAGAACTAGTAAATAAAAGTGAATAGATAGATTCTCAAATATAGACCCATATGTGTTGCCACAATTCCGTCAATATCATGTAGCGCAGAACACTTCACTTTATAATAAATGGCAATCAGCCATTTTGTGAAAAAAATGTGGATAAGAACTTTTTTGAGTGACACCCAGGTGACACCTTTAACACTCATGTTTTCAAAATGGTTCAATGATAATCAATGGAAAAGTAAAAAAGTAAATAAAAATTTTCAATGACTATCAACGTCTGACCTTTTTGGCGGGAGCTGTCAGGCAACTTGAAAGACTACTGTAATTATTGAATTGTTATCTTTTTTGGTTACCCCAGTGTCATTAGTTCATTACACGGTTACACATTACTCTCTCTGCTCTTTGTAGCTGACCCACGTGATAGAAAGTTTTGAATTTGAAAATTAAAATAATAGATATAGTGTGTCCAATTAAGAATAATACGTAACAGATTTTATGGGCTTACCTACTTTACTCAGTGGTTCACCCAGAGCAATTCCGTTTTCAGTGAAGAGACATGTGTAAGAAAAGCGAATTCTCTTGCCTTCTTCATCGAATTGCGTTTTGTCAAAATGTTTTTGACGAACGCATTGTTTCAACAATTGCTCTTCAGAGAGTTCAAGGAGTATAGGATTTGTTGGCGCGAGAAAAGACATCCACAAACTTCTTAGATAACTGTTTCTCGGGAAACAAAAAAACCGTAGCGTTTCACCTGTTGCAGCGCAACCACCAACACAACACTTAAGCGTTTCCATTTTAAAGCAGGTTGCAAAAATAACCTAAGATGAAAAAATCGTCGACGGAGGAGGATTTGTGACAAGAATCTCAACTTCAAACTCAACATAAAATACACAAGCACTCAACTCGAGCTCGCAAGGGTTCATAGAATTACTCTTGAACGATAAAATTGTATATAAAAATCACTGTTCGCCGACCATCGGCTGAAAGAAAAAATCTTTAGCCGATACCTTGTTGTGCCGACAGCTCAATTCGTCGAAAGGACATTCTAAATAATTTTTTTTTGCCGATGGCACGATTTGCAGATAAGCCGGTTCACTGAAAGCTCGACTGAGCGAATTAGCTATTTATCGATAGAAAGAATTGCAGAAAGCACTGTTCATATTTTCATTTACTAATACTTACTACGCCATTTGTTGGAACATAAGGTTTAGTTTTTTTAGAATAAAAAGTAGCTTATTTATTAATCTAGAGCAGCACATTCCATCAAAATCAGTCCGTTAGTTTTAGGCATAGAATAAATAAGGTGTAATTCACATTTGTTTGTTTAGATTTATTATAAAGTAGTCATACAAAAACTTATATCATTTGCAAAACAAATGTATTTATTTTAGATATAAAATTGTTACCAAATGTTGTTGATAGTTTTGACACTCGAAAATATTTTTTTTCACGTACCTATAAAATAAATAACAAAATTTTATATGGAATCAAAGCTAAATGGTAATAATACGGGTTACACATGGCAAAAGATGCTTATGACAATCATAAAATAAAATAAATATAAATGCATTTTAGTCATTTCCGCGACGAAAACTGATAATAAGTACTGCATTTATTTAGCAATGCACTTCAGTAAACGCCTGTGCGAACCATGAGAGCAATCATACATAATACCGTACTTGTACTTGCTCAGTGACAAGACGCCATCATGGAAGTTTGAGTTTATCTTGACATACAGCATGACGTCACAAAATGGCGAATTAAAGGCGATAGCAGCGCCATTTCTCAGCTATTAGTACTAACAGTGTCATAGGCCTGACCAAATGATTTCAAATGAATGAAGCGACAAGTGCCAAAGTTCACGGCGCAGCACGGTGCAGGGATTCCTCGGAATGAATCTCAGTGTGGCCGATGTAAAAAATATAACGGCGGCTGTAAACTCTCGCATGTCAGTGACCTTCCTCTGCCTCGAGTGCGTACGTTTACACTCTTATGTCCATCAGTACAGACCAGTACCATTGAGTCCTTTGTTTTGAAATATAACGCAAGAACGTGCAAGTATGAAGAGTTTTATTTCGATATGATACGAAACGTTATTTTGGTTACGAGAACTTTTGAAAATAGTTCGTAAATTTTTACGAACGAATTTTTTCGTTTTTTTTACGAATTTTTTTAATCATTATTTAATGAAGAAAATTTTTTGACAAAAAAAATGATGCCTGTTAAAAAAAAATATGCCTGTTCATAATACTTTTTCATTTTGCTGTGATTCTACTCGTTTTATCACGTTATTTTCAAGATTATTCGTACCAAAATCTAAGTACCGTAGTCAGTTCGGCGCTACCCACGCTCACTTAGACGACTGCAGTTCCGTTGTTTACAGCTCGATTTAAACGTTTTTAGATTCATTAGAATGCTGATAAGTGCAGCTATTTTTTATAATAAGCTAAATTACTGTAACCATAATGGTTTCTGTTCTTTTCACACAGTAAAAAAAGTTTAATTTTACAAAATGTCGTTTTTTGCAAATATTTATTTTGATATTAGCTTTACACTAATGCATCCTCAAAATAAAACAATGTATATTAAATTATCTTTCATTTGAGACCCTATTTAAGTAAATCTGCCCAATAGTTATCTAAATATAGCGTAAATAAAATAGGACACGCCGCCATCTTTGATACGTCATAGCTACCCCCTCCATACCCTCAGAAAGTGACTACCGCACTTTTTGAGTTCAGGAAAACATGCCAAATAAGTACATACCAGTACTTCGTATGGCGGAGGTGAGTCCCACGAAAATCGTTATTTGAAGACTTTCTTACGAATGGGTCCCGCTCTATTATCGAGAGTGTTCAATCACGAACATTTTGATAGTAAATTCAAGTTCCTGTGTGCATTTTACTATCGTTTTTACAGCTTAAAAGATACACAATATTGGTATTTAGAGGTGACTTTGTGAGCTTTTTCTGTCGAACCAAAAGTGCTGAATCATGTTTTCAGCAAACTACTTATCTAGTTTATGTCCTGAATATTACCATAGTATTTTTTTCTTCGATTTAATGCAGTGCGTCATGCTTATCTACGCATCATAAAATCGTAATTTAGGTACTGTAGTCGCCTTAATGCGCTATGGATATTTTGATGTAGTATGCGTGAATAAGTTTTAATAGTATTTCTTTCGAAATAAAGTTGGAATTGACTCTAACATTAGTGTCAGAGTTCCAAGTTACCTCTGACTTATACCTAGATTCTGCCCAGTGCCTACATGAATTCTATTTTCTTGATGAACAACATCGCTCAAAAAATGTCACTCTGGACGTTTTAAAGAGCGATTTTGTTAATACATATACCGAGCGAAATTAGAAGAGGGCATTAATTCTGCTAAGTTAGACTACGATCGATACTTCGTAGCATCGGATGTCACAATACATCCCTCTCTTGCACTTTGCATATGACAGTGACAGTTAATGACAATAATCGGTCATATGTCAGTCGCAGACTTACAGAATTGAAACCTAGAAGCTCAAGTTGGCCTTGAGTGGCGTACGCCTTAGCTTCATGTTCTATATGCTGAGGCATCTTGCCGTTTTATTCTGAGGTCATCACCATCACTATGCAACTTTGGGCAGTCATTCCCATCCATTTGCAACGTTACACTTTGGACAATTGGACGCGAGTAACTTGACACTGAGATTTGGCGAGTACGGGCAGTGTATAATGTTATTTATTATGTGCTGCTATGTTTTCAAGCGTGGGAATATTCTTTTGAATGTAGACCAGGACTTAAAGGCGTTAATCATTTGCGACAGAGGTTCACTTGAAAGAAGTTTGTAAATTTTTCAGTCAGTAGCACCACAACAAAAATTTTATCGAAGTGGTTTTTTTCCTTGCCTTTTAATTTAATGAAAGGCACTTTACAAAAATCATAATTTTAATTTAAAAAATTGCCAGCCTTGGTGGCACAATAATCCGTCGGTCCTACTCTATCTTACCTTCTGTTAATATTATAAACGTGAATGTTTGTGCGTATGGATGTATGGATGAATGGATGGATGTCTGTTACTCCGTCGTAAAAATCGCTGACGGATTTTGAATGAATGAATGAATGAAAACGTTTATTTCGGATAACAGGGATCCATAGACAATGTTAGTATAATATTAGTAACAATGTTTGTCTTATAGCTGAGTTAGTAGGTTAGTATTTCTTAAAGCTAATTGAAATTTTATTAAATTAATAACTAACACCTTGCAACACTTACTCGTAGTTTAGGTAGTGACTCCAATCACCCGCCTCACAAGATGCCAGGTGATCGATGAGTCACACCTACTAGCAAGTACTTCTAGAATGCTGTTGGTGCTGCCCCGAGCCCTGCTAAGCAGGGATGCAGTCCTCTTGCCTATTACTGCATAAAAATCAGCTGTTGTATTCAACGCAAACATTCCCGAGGCACTGCAATAGCGGGGCAGCCTCAGCAGCATTCTGAAGCCATTATTATATTGGACGCGTAGAGCACCTAGCGACCTTTGCGTATAGCGAGTCCACAGACTTCCGGTGTATAGGTTTTGGCAATAGGCTTTAAAGAGTGTAATCTTCACCTGATTGCTGCACCTGGAGAACCTGCGAGCCAGCATGTTACACCTGATCGCCAGCGCTCTACGCTCCCTGTCTATGTCTACATTGTTTTGGATAAACTTTGCCGTATAGCTTAATTATCACACATAGGCTTCATAGTTTCCCCAAATTTCCAAAGGAATGAAATCCCAGGTGGAAGGTTAGTGATACATAAAAAAACGGAATACAAAGTCTACTAAGTACATTAAAGTAATCTATGATGCTCCCAGCTCCCACACAATGACTTCTTTATGCAGCGGTGAATGCGCTTAAATGCAAAGCTGACAACGAGTAATGCTATGAATGCAGTTTTATTTAAAACTATACATTTTAGCAAACTTTTACTGCCTTGACATGGTGTTAAGTACAGACAGCAGCAAGTCTGGTTACCCATTAGCACTACGAAAGACGACGCTATTACGAGCGAGATAAGGGCGACTTCTAAGTCAATGTGTACAGCCTGATATGCTGTCCTGGTACTTCGTGTGTACTTTGTTCCTGGAAATAACATAAGATTGGTATTAAAAATACTAAGCTACTATTTAAAATTTGGGCTGCGACGTCCTTCCTTGGGTGATAGTTTTTGTCAAAGTGCCAGAAACTTTGAGGGATTTTTAACCGACTTCAAAAAACAGGAGGTTCTCAGTTTGACCTGTATGTATGATGTATGTTTGTATGTATGTTTGTCCGCGATTATCTCGCGTTTGGCTGAACAGATTTTGATGCGGTTTTCAGAAAAGTATTTGTTACATTTAGGAGAAGGTTTTAGTATTTTAACCGACTTCAAAAAAGGGGGGTTATCAGTTTAAACTGTATGTATGTAAAATAAAAATCAATAAATCAAAAATTCGCTTAAACTTTTCAAAGCTAACACTGCGTTTTATTAACCGACTTCAAAAAACGAAGAGGTTGTAATTTGCACAAAAATGGAAAAATAAAAACTTTAAAAAAATAAATAACCAACTTCAAAAAAGCGAAAAATAAATACAATATCATTTGATGTGCTATGTAGTACCTACCTACTACCTACTGAGCTTGGTATTCAGGATCTTGGTGAACCGATGATGTTAAAAGACTATACAAACGGTGTTGTGCGAATATTTTCGTACTTGTTTAATTGACTGGGTAACACTTATATATTGCTGTGGGACTTTATATTGACTTGACTTCTTTATTTTAATGGCAATCCATCTTCTGATGACAATGATTCTGCCAGTATCAAAGTACCAAAGAAAAAACGAAATGACTTTAGTACGGTAATTCTGACTTTATTTTTTTTATTTTCGAAGCTTTCTATGAGGCTGTCATGAACGTAATTAGACGCACCAAGCCTCGACAAAATAAAGATAAAAAATAGACTCTTTTCTTAATAAATTACTCAGTTATAAATATTAATTTCTAGCTCAATTGTGCGTTTGCAGAAACAAACATGTTATCAAAACATCCATTGATGAACCACTCTCATGTTACAATAACCTTGCCTATACCCGTTTCTCCTAATAACCTTGGTGTAGACAAACAATCCAATATTTATTTCCATACATACAACCCTGTGCTTCTCTCGAATACAAATAATTTATTCCAGCGTCTGCACATTACGACCACCGTACCGATTTTCATAGAAATCACTGAGATAGGCAGTCACTGGTGCGGTATAAACGGGTACGTATAAATCTCAATAGATACAGGACCTGACTAGTTTTTCCAATAGCCTAAATAGGCTCTGGTTATTAATAGGCCTAAAAAGACTAAATGGGTTTCCACGAAAAAGGCCTTACCATCATTTGGCCATACGGATCTGTTGTTATATAATCTACAATCCATACTAATATTATAAATGCAAAAGTAACTCTGTCTTTCTGTCCGTCTTTCACGCCTAAACTAGAAACCGATGAAATTTAGTACAGAGGTAGATTAGAGCCTGGGAAAGGACATAGGCTACATTTTATCTCACAGTTGGGCAAAATATAACCTGTAGTCCACGCGGGCGGAAAGCTAGTAATATTATAAAAGGAAAGTATTTGGACCGATTTCAAAAATTTACCATTAGAATGTAACATTATCCCTAAGTAACATGGCTATATAATTTTCCCATACAAATCTTAAAATCTTGTTTAAGGGCAAAGATGTGGTCGAGGATGTAGGAAGCTCTTTCACTTTTTGAATTGATAGAGGCGCTATACTGCTTTGGTTTTGTCATTTGAGAAGTTAAAATTACTGCAACTTTGCGAATAGGCGTAGAGTCAGTAGAACGAATAGTTTGTATGTATTTATTAAAATTCCTTTAATTTATGTAACTTTGCCTTATTTTTAGTAATTTCCTGAATCCTTACTAATATTATAAACGCGAAAGTTTGTAAGTATGGATGTATGGATGTATGGATGTATGGATGTTTGTTACTCTTTCACACTCAAACGGCTGGACCAATTTTGATACAATTTGGTATGGAGGTAGCTGAAACTCTGGATTAACACATAGGCTACATAATTTTCCCAAATTCCCACGGGAACGAAGTCCCGGGCAGAAAGCTAGTATTCTATAAAATAAAGCTATTTTTTGACTTTGACTTTGCAAAAATATTCTCCACGAGTTCTTTATTTCCGATTCTGAGCTATCTAAAGTAGAACTTGCAGTAAAACTTCTACCATAAACAATAGAAAGTTAAAACACAAATACTGTAGTGCACCAAATACTGCTTTGTCCTTCTGCATAAATATTTTTAATCTGGTTCATTTTGTACGTAACTTGCAACCAACGGTCTGGGCGATTTACAAGAAGCAATAACCACTTCATTTTCACTTGATCTTTTGAATAGTAAGCCTTAAGACAAGCGAATAAAGACAAAATCGTCAAATATTACATGAACTGCAACGTAGTTAATGAATCAGCATGGCCATATTGGATTTTAACAGCAAGAAATAAAACCGTCAGCTGTCAAAATATTTAAGGATATCTGCTAGTGCATTTATAACTAATAGAATTGGCATAACAGAGTTAACAATTGTGAAGATTGGTTCAACTAGACTATCTTAAAATATGTATGTTTTTAAGGTTCAGCTGCATTCGTTTCTTAATTGATGTAAAGTTATTCTGCTCTTACTCAATATACGATTTGGTGAGAACTTTGGTTCTGCTTACGTCGATAGCTCCTGGGTTTGACATATTTCTACACTAATAGGTATCTACACTAATATTATAATTTTATTCAATTAATCAAGGTGAAACTTATCAGTTTCATAAGGCTGAACGCAGCCTTCGTTGAACATTTTTAATAGCGTTACAAAACTAGCTAAATATCGCAAATGTCAGAAGTTTTTTTTTCATTAAAATATTTTCATTTTTAAGGCCCGGTCTATATCACCTTAGTCTACAAAGCTGGCAATATTTATCAGCAAACAATTCTAAGAATAACAATCGTAAAAAGTACGTCTTGTTAATATGTGCAATAAAAACTTTTGTATCTTTTATATCATATTTAATTTAATGTTTTTGCAACCCAAGAAGCAATGATTTATGTGTTTTTTTGTTGTATTAGCAAGGTCAGGACGGAGGTTATGAGTTTTGTTCATTGTTAGGGTACCGCAACAATTTATTTTCTCCAATAATTAAGTTTTTTGTAGTCAGCTGCCTTATTGTTTCATTTATTTATATAGCGTTCATTTATTTTTACAGAAATACTTATCCTTAGTCAATAAATATACTTGTCAGTTATAAATATTCACATAAAAAAGCACAACTTGTACAAAACTAAATAAGCAATGTCCACAATATATTACCTAAAACTGAAATGTGAAAATGTGTTTGTTTAGCCTTTCTTCAGGTCAAAACCGAGCAACGGATCAATCTAATTTTTTGCACAGGGATAGATGGGAGCTCCGAAAGAGATTTAAGCTTAATTTCCATGCAGAAGAAGTTCCGGGCAGAAAGCTAATTTTTAATAATAAACAATCAATTACGAAAATTTCAAATAGTAGAACAAGTTGGTCATACGATGTGCCGAAAAAATGAAATTGATTAGATAACATAAGAATTAGGTAATGTTTTAGTAGAAACTTCTTCAGCAAGAAATATTTTTTATCAAGAACGTGTCAATTTGAGAAACAGAACCACCAAACCTTCCTCATTAAGAAAGGATTCGCACTTGACCAGTTTATTCTAATTAATGCAGTCGGCTATGATCAATCCGTGTTTGTTTTTAAAATGAGCTTAAAAAGAGCATGAAATTAATTTTTGTTATGACCGCTTACGATGTTGGTTTAAAATTATTGTAATTAGGGTTTTTATAAAAATTAAGGTTGACGTTAAAAGATATATTTTATCTTTGGGGCATACGATCAAAATAATATCAGATAAATGCTAGATTTTCTCTATAATATAGAGCCTTTAGAAGGGTAGAAAATACATAAAGACTGACATTTGATAATTAATCTTTGATAATTGATGGTTCATTGTTGATAAAATTAATCTTTTGAGATAAGTAATGAAAAACAAGTTCCCGTGGGAGTTCGGGAAAATTATATAGCCTATTTCCATCGGGGATAATGTAGCTTTCTAATGGTGAAAGAATTTTTCAAATCGGTCCAGTAGTTTCGGAGCCTATTCAATGCAAACAAACAAACAGTCAAATCTTTCCTCTTTATAATATTACTAGCTTCCTGAGCGCGACTTCGTTCCCGTGGGAATTCGGGAAAATCATGTACCCTATGTCCATCACGGATAATGTAGGATTCTAATGGTGAAATAATTTTTCAAATCGGTCCAGTAGTTTCGGAGCCTATTCAATGCAAACAAACAAACAAACAATCAAATCTTTCCTCTTTATAGTATGTATAGATAGATAGATATAGATTTCTTATTGTCAACCCAATAAGTATTGGTTTGGTCGGTTTGGTTAGATAAGTAACTACGAGTATGTTCTTTTAAATAAGCATACGAAGGAGGTTGCAATGAAATACATAATTATAATAACTCTAAGCTATGTGCCGCCAATGCCTCAAGTAAAAGGGGCAAGTTCATTTTAATTTAAACCTGATAGTCCTTACGAGTATCTAAATTAGCCGCCAAGAAACTTGGGTGGATACTTAATTGAAGAAACAGACTGCGATAAACTTGCCGACGATGTAACTGACCAAAATATATATGTAGAGTAGAATAATATAAAATGCCTGTTGCAGGCTTCTAATTCGAATTGAATACTACACCAGGCACTCCAGAAGATACATGCGCGCGCATCCCACGCTAAATATGTCGTCGCGCACATTACGCGTGCGCGGCAATTGATGCGCGTGCGTTCAATGTGTTCAACTCACGGGAAACAGATTAAAAAGAGTGAAATCTTAATGTTATCCGTTTGTTCCTGTGAATGCGATTAAATACGGACACCATTAAAATAAGAGTTGTTGAAAGAATGTCATTCGAATTGTGTTTTTTTACAAGATGTATACTTTGAATTCGGAGAGTGTGCTCAGGAGCTGTATAAGCTCATTCCGCCTGCTTCTTTCTTCTATCAGACGTCTAGACGCACTGCGGGGTACCTAACACCCTTACATATTTTTTTAAATAATTTTATATTGCACATTGCCGAGGAATGACTTATTTCCGAGCTCATCTAAATAGGCTTCTTCTAGGCAAAAAAATCAGTCTGATATTTCTCTATGTTTTCTGAGGGAAGATAATATTTTGTTACACTCAGTAAGTACCCCAAATGTCTTAGACTTTGAAATGTCGATACCATAGTTGCAAATATTTGAAAATAAAGAAGTCAACATCGCATATCGGTGACGCGAATAAGTTTAGCACTGAGTTTTCACTTCAAAAACTGTGCAATGAATAGCTTTGCTCCTAACCACCATCTTGGCTCTCATCCCCAATCAACCTCAGGGGTGAAGATGTTCTCGAGGAAGTTCACCCAGCAAGTTCACCCAGAAGATGACTATTCTATATTCACTCGAACTATAAAGAGACTCGAGTTATATGAGCCCGGAAAAACAAACGTAGGTAGGGAATAGGGAATACATGATTTTTTTGATTTAAAAAATTAATCCTCATTCATGTAATAAACACTTTAGTAAAACTATTTTTCAAATAACTATGAAATTAAAAAAGCTATAAACCATCGAAGATTTATTTCCATCACTTCCTAGCAAAACGAAATTTAACACGGAGTTTGTATGGACGTAGTGATATGTGACGTCACAGTCCATGTCGGATCTCCGAATAATCGGTGCGTAATTAATAGTTTTAAATGCGTATATCGGCCGTATTTCTTGGCCAATTTTAATTTCACATTTTGTCATCTCAACTACGGTATTTTCATATTTTGTTAATAATGCGATAAAAAAATCACACATATTCCCTATTCCATTCTCTGGCGGTGCGCAAAGTAGTCTTAAAACTGCTTGCTAGCCTACCCTACTCACTTATCAAGTAACATGAACGTACGACACATAGTACACATCGCCAATAGCGGTTGTCAGTCAGCTGAGCAAACTGCAAGTCGGCTAATATCGCCTAATGCACGCTATCGTCTTACAGGGTACACAACTACACAGGCACACGCAGGCCGCCATCACTTGATCAACTGCACTTACTACTGATTGACAGTTTGCAAGTATACGGTGTTTTGTTTCTTAATAGCTATTAATATTGATCGTTTAGTGGAATATTCCACGATGGACTGGGAAGTGAAAGAAAATTCAGTAAAAATTATTGTTATGTTTAATTAATAAAAGATGAGATTACTTAGATGAACGTTCTTTATTTTATCATGTGACCCATAGACACTCTCTAGATGGACATAGAGCAAACTCCTTTATTTTTAAATGTTTCGGATACACATACAACATCCTTCTCTTCATAACAATATGTTATAATAAAAAACTAAAAATAATTCTAAAAATTAAAGAACTGAAAACAAATACTAGGTACCTCTAATTCTTAAGTCATAATATAACATTATCATATTCATTATTGTAGCTCTTCAACTATACTAATTAACTTAAATACTAAATACAAATTTTACTTTTGTGAAACCTTAACTATTTCTTAAAACATGTAAAATAACAAAGAATCCTAATAAACATAATCTTTTAAGTAATTAGGTTTTTTAATTAGTCTCCCTGATCTAGTACTGTACCCATTCTCGTTTGCATCTGTTACAATTTCTTTATAATTATCTCTATCTAATGGTACATTGGTTTCTCGCTGGGTAGTATTATTACTTGTCCCTTCATAATCAACATTCAAATCGTCATAATTAACAATATTTTCTTTATATTTTTATAAACCGTATTTCTTGGCCGATTTTAATTTAAATTTCACATTTTGTCATCTCAACTACGGTATTTTCATATTTTGTTAATAATGCGATAAAAAAAAATCATGCATATTCCCTATTCAATTCTCTGGCGGTGCGCAAAGTAGCCCTCCTTTGATTAACATTTTTCTATTTCTTATTATTATTTCTCCTTTGTCATTCTTAATCTTATAAGCTCTAGGCCCTTCTCCTTTCCCTACTATTACACCGCTACTATGAGGTTTCATACTGTTTTCTCCCTGAATCTTTACAACATCACCATTATTTAATTCTGGTAGATCTCTAGTGGTTTTATTATAATAATATTTTTGCCTTAGTTGTTTTTTATTCAATTCTTCCAAATATTCATAATTTCTATTTTGTATGTCTAATGTAGGTAATATACTCCTAACTGTTCTGTTGAATAATAATTCACTTGGTGTTTTACCACTATTTGAGACTGGTATGTTTCTATAAATAAGAAGTCCTAAATAAATGTCTTTGTTGTCATAAACAAGTTTTTTTAAAGTCCTTTTTATAGTTTGTATATGTCTCTCTGCTAATCTATTGCTTTGATGATGCTTTGGGCTTACTACTTTATGTTCAAAATTCCAAGTTTTTATAAAATCTTTAAATTCCTGACCCGTGAATTGAGAACCTGCATCTGAATAAAGTATTTCTGGTATTCCATGCCTTGCAAAAATTTGTTTTAAACTTTCAATAGTATCATAAGCAGTCAAAGATTTTAATTCCTGTATTTCAACATATTTACTATATGAATCTACTACAAGTAAGTGAGGCACTCTATGAAGAAAAAAAATATCAGTAGCTAATATTTTCCAAGGTTTTTCTGGTATTTCCTTATCAATCATAGACTCTTTTTTATTATTATTCTGAAAACTTTTACATGTGTCACAATTTTGTATCATATCCTCAATTTCTTTACTCATGTTAGGCCAAAACACTGACTTTCTAGCTAATCTCTTACATTTTTCTATACCCATATGTGCATAGTGTATTTTATTTAGTATTTCTTTTCTTTTACTCTGCGGTATAACTATCTGGTTTCCTTTCATTAACAATCCTTCACACTCTCCTAACTCATCTCTATAGTTGTAGTATATTTTTGCTTCACTTTCTACATCACATTTATTCTCTGGCCATCCTTCTCTCACATACTTACATACTTTTATTAACTCATTGTCTTTAGCAGTTTCATCTATTAAATTTTTTAATTTTGTGTCTGTGATTTTCAATATCAATATCATATGTTTTTGTTGTGTCATTTAGATAAGATCTGCTTAAATGGTCAGCTACTAAAAGTTCTCTTCCTGGTTTATACTTTAACTCAAATGTATAGGGTTGTAAAGCTATTCTAATTCTTTGTAATCTTGCTGGACTTTTGTTAAGCGGTTTTGAAAAAATAGACACCAAAGGCTTATGGTCCGTCTCTACTTTAAATTGTTGTCCATATAAGTACTGATTAAATTTGGTACATCCAAATAAAATAGCTAAACTTTCTTTCTCTATTTGACTAAAATTTTTTTCCGTGTTAGTCATAGACCTTGAACCGTAAGCAATTGGTTTCCCCTCTTGCAATAACACTGCACCAAGACCTTCTTTTGATGCATCTACACTCAGAACTAAAGATTTGTCAATGTCAAAATAAGTTAATACAGGTGGTTCTGTTAAAATTGTTTTCAACTCATTATATGCTTTTTGATGCGATTCCGCCCACAAGAAAGGAACATTCTTTTTGATTAATTGTCTCAATGGAGAAGTTATTTCGGACACATTAGGAATAAACCTACCTACATAATTAATCATTCCTAGAAATCTTAGTAATTCTTTTTGATTATTGGGCTCTTTCATTTCTACAATTGCTCTCACTCTCTCTTTATCCACTTTCATGCCATCTGTCGTTAAAATATGACCTAAATATTTAACTTCAGTTTGTTTAAATTTGCATTTTGATTTATTAAACTTTATTCCTGTTTCGTGAGCTCTTTGTAAAACTTTTTCCAAAATACTGTCATGTTCTTTTTCATTTTTTGCATGTATTAAGAGATCGTCGATATAAATCTCAACTCCTTCTATATCATTGAAAATATTTTCATAAACTCTATGAAACACTTCTGGACTAGATGATAAACCAAAAGGCAATCTATTATAATTATACCTACCAAACGGTGTATTAAATGTTGTGAGTTCCTTGCTATCATCAGACAATTTTAACATAAAAAACGCTTTACTTGCATCTAAAGTACTAAATATTTTATCACCACTTAATTTTGATGTGATTTCATCAACAGTAGGTATCTGAATTTGCTCTCTTTTTATTTGAGTATTGAGATACTGGGGATCTAAACATACTCTAATACCTGCGCTAGGCTTTGAAACCACCACCAAACTGCTAACAAAATCTGTAGGTTTTTCAATTTTTGAAATAACTCCAAGTTTATCTAAATTATCTAACTCTGTTTTTAATTCAATTTCAATTTCAATTCAGTTCAATTTTTCCAGCCCAGTCCTTTTTTAATACTATTTTATACTCAAAACCTTTGATTTCACCCAAACCTTGAAACACATCGTTATATTTTGTAAGTAAGTCACTGTTACCTGTCAAAATTGTTAATATTTCTTTTTCTGTTGCTGGTACTCTTCTAATCAAATTAAAACTGGTACATGTTTTTAAACCCAATATTGGAACACATCTTTCCCCTTCACAAATCTGAAAATTAACAAATTTTATTGTATTCCTTACCGAACATTTTAAGGTTACTTGTCCAATAGTATTTATACTTTTCCCATCATAGTTTACTAATTTTATTTTAGATTTTTGAATTTTATTTAGTCCTAATTTGACACAGTTCTTCACTGGCAAAACACTACACTGTGCCCCTGTGTCTAGTTTAAAAGTGATTTTTTCATTTTGTTCGACAAATAAAACGTCCTCAGTCCATTCTGTTTCCTCACCTTCTGTATGCACAGCTCCTAAAAACAGTTCGTCCTGTTCCTCTTCTTGATTAATTTCCTGGTTTACTGTCTTTATAATTTTCATACTTTCTGATTTACATTTTCTGGCGAAATGCCCTGTTTTATTACATTTTAAGCATGTTTTTCCAAATGCTGGGCAACTCCCCTGATAATGTTTATAGCCACATCTCGAACAATCTATTATTTTTTTATTATTATAATATCCAGAAGTAGTGGGCTTCGAGCTTGTTGAGACCATCGTGTTTGGTTTTCTCGTTTGATCATATTGAAAAAAATTATTTTTTTCTGTCACTTTATCAATAGGAACACTTTTTTCTTCAATTTCTTTAACTTGCTCACATGCTAACTCCGCTGCCTTGCATAATTTTATTGCCTTTTCTAAAGTTAAATCAGTTTCCCTCAATAATCTGTCCTTCAACTTACTGTCCAAAATTTCAGCCACTATTCTGTCTCTAATTAATCTTTCTCGTATGGGTCCAAAATCACAATCTTGACTCAGTTTTTTAAGTTCCGTTAAGTATGTATCAAAATTTTCACCAGGTTTCTGATTTCTAGTGAAGAAAATATGTGCTGCTACACTTTCATTTTTTAATGGAATGAAGTGTTGATCGAAACGTTGGACAACTTTCTTGTAGTCTTTCTTGTCCTCCTCTTTTAATTGAAAAGTCTCAAAAATTTCTAAACTCTCTTCACCCATACAGTGAAGAAAAAGTGCAACTTGTACTTGATCATTTTGCTTCGCCGCTCCCGATGCTATTCGGTAAACCTCAAACCTTTGTTTGAATTTTTTATATTCTTCAGCATTATGCTGTCTGAGCTTTTCTGGGGGTTTTAATTCCATAATTCCTTCATTGGAAGCCATTTTTGTTTCTGCGTTTTCGCGTACCTGTTTCTTTTTGCTTCACCAACCTTATATTTTAATCTTTTTTTACACACATGTTATTTCGTTTTCACCTTAATTGTCTTATAAATATCCTTTTTGCAGCGCCATGTTATGTTTTAATTAATAAAAGATGAGATTACTTAGATGAACGTTCTTTATTTTATCATGTGACCCATAGACACTCTCTAGATGGACATAGAGCAAACTCCTTTATTTTTAAATGTTTCGGATACACATGTATTATTTATTTTTAGCTGAGGTATACCCTAAGTTTTCATATAATATTGTAAGTTTTCCTTACTAAATAAAAAAAAATATCGCTACCTACACACTTGATGGCCCACACAAATTTTTTTTCTTTGAGTCGTGAATCTATTGGAACATACGCAAAGACAGACACAAACACTCACGATCCGAAAACAAACATCTGCTGTTATTACAAAATATATTTGCCCCAACCAGGAATCGAACCCGTCGATCAAGAGGCAGTGTCACTACCACTCAACCAAACCGATCGTATAAATAAGATATGTCAGAACCTCATAAACGCATATCCACTTTTCACCAAAATGCCTCAAATTGAAGATGTCACAGATAATAAGTAACGATGTGTGTAGGAGACAACAGGTGCTGATACCCGATACATTCACGCTGGGGGTGAACGAGTGACGTCACAGTAATCGCTGTTGACTCCTTGAGTGGTGGAATTGAGGTCTACTACAGTCAAGTGTTATGCGATATTTGTAAATAAAGATACAGCAGTAAGGGATGCAGGAATACGCGATCTGATATGACAGGAGCGTCAAATGGTAAGAGCTAATGGGAGAGTAAATACATTTATAATGTCACTCAAATGTCAAACCTAAACATTTGGCGGAAACTTGTATACATGGAAGCTTTACGTGTTGATTTGATCTTGACGACGAAATTATCTCGCTCGTGATAGTGCTTTATTTATTTTTGAAGTGAAAACTTCTACAGCGGCGTTGTGCAGTTTGAAGTATGGGTAAAAAATTCAAACTCGCGTCAGGGTCACGAAAATCTGTAAGGCGGAGGGGTGTTTAATAAATATAGGAAATTGAAACTGCAAAAGTCAAGATGTCACGGAGGGGTGTTCGATAAATATAGGAAATTAAAACTGAAAAAGTCAAGATGTCATCCGGTGTCAGCATACAAAAAATTAAATTAAATATTAATGCACAACGTTAATGTTCAAGTTTTCACTTCTACCGGCACTCCCGCAGTGCAACCCGTTGTTTTTTTTATATTTTAAAACACATAAATATTAAAAACATAAAATTTTGATAAATATGTATATTGGTTAGGGAGCCGAAGAGGGAATTTTTGGATTTACTCGAGCGCGTCAGATTAATATATATTGATAAGTACCTCGAGCCAGTATGAGGCCTCAATATGGGTGGGTACACCCAGGGGAACCTGTCAGATTAGTAAAAAAAATCGATCATCTGAAATACTCGAGCGCGTCAGATTAAGGTAAGGGGGGTTACTAGCTAACAAGTACCTATCAATTTTGCTAATGTGATGATTTGAGCGTAAGCGTAACCTAAGGGGGTGGGAGGGTAACAAAGTTGCAAAAAAAAAAACGCTGTGTGGATTTACTCGAGCGTGGTTTTTTATTTTTTATTTTAGAGGTATACCAGAATAACAGAAAAAATATAATCTGACGATTTCCGCAAGCTGAACGAACGTAATAAAAATCCAAATATTTAAAATTTGTGGTCCTGATTCGCAGACTTATTAACGCCCAGCCAAAACTCTTAGACCTACAAAGCTACAATTTGGCAAAAAGGTGTTTTTATAAAGTAAGAAAGCACTGAGAAAAGATTTTTTGATATTCAACTCCTGAGGGGGTGAAATGGGGGTTCAAAGTTTGTATGCAGAAAAAAGTTTTTTTGGACATCTTGACTTGAAACTTCGTCAAGATAGACCATAAAGCAAATAAACGGACACGTGTTTTGCGATTTTTTGAAAATTATCCCCTAAAGGGTCTAAATGTGTTAACAAAAAAAAAAGTTTATAATTTTTTTTTTCAAGTCGTCATATTAACAATACCCATCAAGATAATCGTCAGATTTTTGGACGCGCTCGAGTATTTCAAGATGGCGATTTTTTTTTACATTTTCAAAAATTCGTTGCGAGCTTGCGTCACTTCCAAATCATCAGATTAAGAAATTGGAGCATCAGTAGGGTTCACTTAACACCCCTTATGAAAATCTGACGCACTCGAGTAAATGTTTTATTTTTTCAAATTTCACTCCTCCCGCATAGCCAACCCCCACCGCGCAAATCGTCAGATTAACATATAATACGTATCAGAGACATGTTGGAGCATGAAAAATATTATAATCTGACACGCTTCTGTATTTCCATGTCACTGTTTTTTTTTACAATTTTTAAAATCTGTAGACCCTCCCCCCACCGCTAAAAGTGGAAACATCCTAAACCATTTATACTTCCTATAATCTAATCTACCAATTCTAATAGGTTTCCACGACGCTCGAGTAAATCCACATTTAGCATCAATGCCTCCTATACCATATAAACAGATCTGGAGGTTCATAATAATCATTTATACTTCCTATAATCTAATCTACCAATTCTAATAGGTTTCCACGACGCTCGAGTAAATCCACATTTAGCATCAATGCCTCCTATACCATATAAACAGATCTGGAGGTTCATAATTTAACGGAAAACATCTATAAATTACACAAAATCGAACAGTTTATGACGGTAGAGTGTAAATGGGTAACATTGACTTGATTCTGATTGAAGGAACTGATTGCACTCCGGTCGTCGAATCATGACTGACTAATATCGAATCCGAGAAAAGATTCGAAAGTATCTCAGGTAAACTCTAATCAAAGTAAGAATAAAGTAGCATTTCTTGCGACAAACATCGAAAGTTGAACACGGAAACACAAGAGCCGAGTCATTGTGGGATGTGAACTAAAGGGAGAGAAGGTAAGCGTGTAGTGCAGCGGGACTGGGTATTCACAAAACAAATTGAGAGGTTATTACACATTTTTAGTACTTCGTGTTTAGACTACAAAATAAATCGTGTATTATGCGTGAAAGGTCAATAAAAATGCGGAACTTTTTTGTTGTAATTACTGCAGTTTACTTTTTTATAGCGAATGTGATCGCTCAGGGGCGAAGATGTAGTCGAGGATGTAGCAAGCTCACTACAACCATGCTACACGAATTTGAAGTTGCAGCATGCTTCACGAATTTGATGATATTGCAATGCGGTACTTCGAGTGTAATGTAGTGACGCTCGCAATTGTATTCAAATTAATTTCGAACTTAAGGCGAACTTAAGCGATTTTTAAATAATTATCATCATGTCAGCCGCAAGATACTGGCATGTCATAAAATTGCACTGTCATTGATTGTCGCACATCGCACACTTTGGGGTGGCTCTTTAGTAATGAACCCTGGACATAAACCGCTCCCAAGGATCTCCACATTGGTCTATCATATCTCCATCTATTTTCTAAGTCTGTGGTAAACCCAAGCTCTATTGTTGACTCCAGTGCGACTGTTTGTGCGACCAGTTAGCAATGTGATGCAGAAAATTGAAGCCCCACTCTCCAAACAGAGAGATTTGCTTGCTTCAACAGATTTTCTTTGAAATCCCGATTACGACAACTTGTTACTGAATCTTATTTGCATTCTAGGTTGCATGAATTCGTGATGAATTGCTTGTAAGTTGGAAATGCTGTTGTGAAATCTGGTATTTCATTATAGCGCGCTTCTATTTGGTTTATAGCGTTTATGTTGTTGTTTTATGTTATTATTTCACAGTTTTGTTTTAAGAATAAGCGTAATATCAAATGTTTATAATATTATACCGTAATATAATATTATCTTATTATACCTAAGTATTATTTATTAAAATATGCACTTTTGTCCCGCGTTATTCAAAACAATATCTCTTACTGCACCAGGCTAGCTGGAAGAGATCACTATTAGTGATAAGTCCACCTTCGTTCTGTTCCTTTTGTTATGTCGATACTGAAAACAGTCCTACTTAACTACTCATAATTTGCAATTATTCGCTAGAACTGCGATTGACTGCGGACACAGATATGTATACTGAGGAACCCATCAAATTGGAGATTATTGTAAAGGCATATCCTCCTTTTATCGGTGTAGAAAACATATACTAACTTATTAGGGAAATATTATTTTTCTACCAACTGTCACTTGTCAAATATAACACGCCACGGCCGGCGTTTACCACGCGACATGTGTTTGATAAAAACGGCCAGATATATCATGTGTTACACAATCGGGCCTCTTACAGCTAATATCATGACGTTATTAAGCTATTAGTTTACCCCCTCCCACCAAATTCAAATTTAAAATAGCTTTATTTCATAGAAGATTAAGGATATTACTTAAAATTAAGATGTTACATTAAAGTTCTTTTGACCCTACTGACTCTACGCCTATTCATAAAGGTGCAGTCTTTAAAACACATCGTTAAAATGCAATTCTTTTGGCGATAGGACAGCTATAGTAACCTCCAGAAAACCGGAGGTCAAACGCCCACGACTCAAAAGCACGATGTCTTATTAGCATCACTTGTAAGCATGCCTACTTGGAGAAGAGTTTAAACTCTTAAGCTCATTAACAGTTGGATTAGTAGTGGAAACTCTGAGCTGGTTAATGAGTACACATGTACACACGGAAGCTAGCGTCGAGTGTGTCGAATGAGGCGGGCAAACTGTTTACACAACTTAAAGCATTCTAAAGGCGTGTGAGTAATTCGGATCCTTACATATTTTGTTTCTTCTAAGGTATTTTTATTATAATTTTTACGTGCCATTAAAAAAAATCCAATAACGTGCATTTCGTAGGTATGTTAATAATGACAACGCATTCTTGGGCAGGTTCTCTACTTTTGTCTTCTACTTCACCAATCTAATGTTTTTTTTAATTATATAGCCATAGGCATAGCTTTATTCACTGTAACAATACATGAATTAAACAAGGTTACTTTTTATTACCAATGTGCAGTGAGCGATACCTTCTACAAATTTGAATACCAAAGATCTGCTAATAAAACTTACAAGATTTTTTTCTAACAACTAAGGAAAAATAGTGTTTGCGCATTTTATCCGCAGAGTATAATGTATCATTACTAAGATTCATTCTGTTACAATGCATTGTTTTAGATTTCCGCAGTAATTTTCACAAGCGTGGTAGGAACCCGTTTAACCTATTTCGTTATTCCTAGAATGTTACTAAGCTAACCTCTGGAAAATTTATTCAGTTTTAGGTGATATTTAGAAACTTGTGACCTACCCACGCCTAAAATATCCTTCCTGCTCGAGCGAAAGTAGCAACCTCCCGTTTGGCGACACACCTGCGCCTACGCAATTCGAGACAATAGGCCATGCGCATAAACATGCGTTAATATTGGCTTTACAGTTCTGCATTACACGCCGGAACAGTTTGGTTGAAGTGGAAATAGGATCTAGAAAATGCAAAGAATCTCAATTTATTAAATTAATTACAGAAATTGCCCTAGATGCTCGTAGTTCTATTTAGCTCAATGGCGGCAGTAAGTTAGTATTTCAAGCACATGCAAAAAGGTGACTCTCAGTTAATTGGCCAGAATATGACTTAAAAATCTTTAAGAGAATCTGTCCCTATAAGGCTATGTGCGTAAACCACACGATAATACACACACTGTTAGATCAACATGCTATGAAAGGCCTCTCCTTAATGATCTTTCCGAATGATTTCGAACAATGACTATCACAGGGGAAGCCTACTCTATATTCTTGATACTGTTTGCCTCACAGATAGTGTGCCAAACAGTTTTACTGCACTGCTGTGTTGACATAAGTAGGGTCACCATAACTACTTGAAGTTACCATGGAAAAGTATAATAAGGCGTTTATTTAAACAGCCGTGTAGTGTTTAGCTTAGCCAGGAACAATGCAATAAATTCTATGGATTCAAAATAAATTTACTGTAGTAGGTACCTTTTGTATTCATTTTAGAATCGCTTTTATTTAGGACGTGAACATAGCTGAGACGATATAGTGTTTACTTGCAAAAAATTAAAGGAAACAGTGTTGCTCTGTGCTTTATAACAGTTTTCAGTCATCGTCAATTCCTTATGCAATATAAGCTGTCAAGATACTGGCTTCTACATTTATTTACAGCGTCCATAAAACAGACTTCGCGACCGCAGCTACTTTATAGACGAATAAATCTTATATCTAGTTACTGTAACATTCTATTCTCGTGCATAAAGTTGGAGTCACACCCACGCTTACTGTAACGGAAGGTAAACTTAAAACAGCATTGATATTTCGCGTTAGAAATTCACAAGATACGTGAAGCAGTTTCAGTCTCGTTAAATGTCATATTAAGTAAGTATCATGAATCGTAACTAATGTCATTATCACTGTCTCAGAAGTTAACTCTTTCATACTGAGAATGGAATTCGAGGGTGTTGCTGTACCTAATGTGGGCGGAATGCTGACTATATGTCTCCATATTTCATGTAGCAACCCTCAAAATTAAATTAGTTAAATTTCTGTTAACTGATTTTAGGACTCTTCGAACTGAATGTCACTCTGCATAATATTCCTGTGGCGAATATAGGTTTGCGAGTATGGATATCAGTTGTCTTCTATATCTTCTATATCTATACATATTATAAAGAGGAAAAATTTGATTGTTTGTTTGCATTGAATAGGCTCCGAAACTACTGGACCGATTTGAAAAATTCTTTCACCGTTAGAAGCTACATTATCCCCGATGGACATAGGCTACATAATTTTCCCGAATTCCTACGGGAACGAAGTCCCGGGCGGAATGCTAGTTACAGATAAAAAGATGTTGGAGAGACGGAGACTATGGACGAGAAGCTAAGAGCAAAATCATAGATGTGAATCGCCCTAAACATTGTACATACTGTCCTAGGACTACATCATAGTGTTACACACAACATTGTAACTGATGTAATAACCTGTCTGATTTATCGTAAGCCCCATGTTGACGACTTGCGGTTTTTGCGGAAATTACTGAATCGCGACGGCTACGGCTGTGTGTATTTTGCTAACTAGGAATGTTGCGCAAGTTTCTTCGGGGCTTGATGAAATTCCTGAGCGTTAACTTTTGTTGTATGACGTGTGGTTAGGTGCGGTATGTCAGGGTGGTTTTTCCACTAACCAATCGCGTTTCAATGGCGATATAATGACAATGGTGATTGGTGACCATTTCATCTGCACTGGCAACATTTAGAACTATCTAAACCTCATACATTTGATGATAGCTACCTTGACTGGGGGCGCTATAGCCAATTAAATGTTAAGTTGCTAGGTTGTGCTGCTGTTCGGGGCGTTTGTCATCTGCTTCTATGATCTTAAGTCAGTCTTTTTATGGAATTTCAGTTGGAGCTCTTTATATAAAAAGCATCTGTTTGTGTGTCCCTCAGGAAACAGACTGTCTGAAAGTTTGCCACTTGTATAGAACTTTCTATACTGATATCATTTTATCGTCTCTTTTTTAATCCGCGACAAAAAGAAGGTTGCTGTAAAGTTAGACGTGTGTATCTGTAAATCTGTGTGTCTGTGTAAATGTTTGTTTGTTTGTGGTATTGTAGCTAAAAAACGAAGGGACCGATTTTTTTTTGTTTGAATGCCAACGAAATCGAGATATTACTTAGCTTCAATCAAAATTTATGCAGCCGCTTAAAAGTTATAAACGACGAATAGATTAACTGAAACTTTTTGGTAAAACATCTGTGAGTGGAGACTCCGGAGTTTACTTCTACGAAATCGAACTTTGAAGCTGTTTTTATACTATACTGATGTTTACAATGTTTTTCTCAGAGACATTGTTTCCCTTGCTCCTGACTCCCGTGACGTCACTTGGAATTAGTATTCTTACAGTCGGAGGTCCCTTTCCGTAATTAATTAAGAACGTTCGCTCTTACGGTCAGCGTACCGCCCGGCTGCTTGCGGGCTATGTAATTTTGCTGGATTTTTCTTAGGGGTTGCGATAGGTTGGCGGTTTTATAACTGGAATAAGCCTTCTTCACTTCATCCTAAAAGTTAAAAGCGTTTCTCTCAGTACTTCAGAGTACTATAAACTCAAAGGCCCACACTAAGGTTTTCCTTAGTGTCGGGTCCCTTTGAACATACACAATGACAGATACGAACACCCATGATCCGAGAAGATCTGCTTTTTTCACAAATATTCGTCTTGATTGAAAAACGAACCCAACCCTGTCGATCAAGTGGCAGCGCAGCTACCACTCGACCAAACCAGCCGTCTATATTTACTTGAACTTTATGAAGAGATTCGGGTTAAAAGAACTCGATAGTGCAGATGCAAGCCCTTCAAACCTAAACGGGTTTCCAAAGCTACCGGGGATGTTGAAACTGATTACGACCGATCCAAATTCTTCATGAATTGCTTTTGTCATTCTTCATTAAAATCGCTTGGCCAGTGGAAACGAGAGGAGGACGACGAACCAGCCTTAAATATATAAAAGCCGAGCCACGTAAAGGGCAGAACGTATAGCAGAGGAGACTATAGAACAGAGAGGTTGATCTAAATTTGTGGGGAGCTCAAGAAAGTAGCGCGCGCATCTCTCAAGATTCGGTCCGGTCCGTATGATCGAAAGGTCGGTAGGACCTGTAGGACCAATGAGTGGTAGTGGAGAGAAAATAAAGATGATTTTCACTAGAGGTTAATGAAGCTGTAAACTAAATGGAGTAATGTACGAAAAATCCACAAGGCTATCAGCACCATCAGCTGTTGGTAGCCCCTCTGGACCATTCAACTGTTTTTTTACCATATATTTTTTACTTTTGCTGCGACACAATTTTCATAGCCACAACGCTCCTGCAAGTATTCGAAAAGCTTTGTAGGGTCTCACGTCTATCAATCAGCGCTAACTGATTGTTTTCCTGATTCAGGGGCCGCTCGTTTCCTCGGCCCGGGAATTTGT
Source organism: Aproaerema taeniolella (assembly GCA_949987775.1). NCBI lineage: Eukaryota > Metazoa > Arthropoda > Insecta > Lepidoptera > Gelechiidae > Aproaerema > Aproaerema taeniolella. The sequence continues at coordinate 375,569 of OX465258.1, read as the reverse complement.
CGCCCGGCCCAGTCCTTGTTTTTTTTGCCTACGCAGTTTGCATGCTAAGAAGTTTGGGCCACTACTATTGTTGGAAAACACACTTTTATTTCACGAAGTCTTGATAGCGATTTTTCGAAATGCTTATTTTGAGATCTCATCTCGTTCTATTTCTAGGAAGATACGACACTTTTGGTAAATCATACTGCAAGAGTCAGTAATTAGGATGCGAATTAAATTGTGTTATACAGGTTACTAAAAAGTAAGTAAGTAAGTACAAAAAAAATCATGGAGTAAAAGAATCATGTTTAATGCTTATAATTATAGGCTTTTTATCTGGTTATTCTATTCTGTGGTGAGAGTGTTGCTGCAATGTATACGAAAGGCTAACAACCTATCACAAATAACACGTGTTTTAAGAACCTCCTGGCTTCCTGCCTATCCATATAGGGATATGACTTCAGTAAATAAAAGTTTCAAACCAAAGGTACGGCTTCGAGTTATCGTCTGCATTAACAGTCAGCCGGCGTGGAGATCCGTCGATTGTCCCACGATCAATTTCATTTTAAACGACGAATAACATTCACACGCATATACCTAGCACACACATCGATACGTATTTTCGAAATAAAAATATAAGCTTATAAGGATACTCAACCCAACTCTCTTCAGTCTTCACGTTGTTGATTGGGATGCAGGAATTTAATGCTTATTAGATAAATAATAAGCATTAAATTCCTAATCTAATTATTTATCTAATAAGCATTAAATTCCTGCATCTCAATCAACAAACGTGAAGACTGAAGAGAGTTGCCGTAATAACACGCTTTGTTTTTATGTTGTCTATGATTTAACATTATATGTTGATGTTACGTTTACCATTATTCATCTTATTTTAAATGATTTTATTAATTTCTCTTTTTGTATCCAGCTTAAACTACTTTGCCGGATTAAAATGCTCGCTGAGTGTAGTTTCAACATTCACGACAGAATATGCATAACTAGACGAGTATCTACTTTTAGCAGATTATTCGGCTAGAAAAAATGAATTAATTCAGTATTTTGTTTTACCACTTTGTCAGCAAAATTTACATATACACTTATGGGCAAAGTGCGAGTATTTGAGCTAACTGCGCAGCGGATAGACAGACAGCTGGACATGGCAAAATAACAAGAGTTGCCAAGGAATCCTTAAAAGGGTATTTATAAATAACGTATAAATAAGCTTTATTCCTTTTAATTGTGTTCTCTACATTCCTACCAATTTTCACCTCAATGTAGATTATTGTAACCTTAATTTTCTTCAGCCTCTAGGCAGCCCCTACAAAGAGGGCTGTCGGTGGCGTTTAAAACGAAAGTGCTTGTTTAAAGCGCAGAGGCCCGTGAAAGCCTCTACCATTATTCGGGGTAACCTACCATTATTCGTAGGTTACTTCACTGAGCAGTCTTCATTTGACCGATTATTAGTTGACGCACTTTTTCGTTAGATACGGTGTTGCATTAGTAAAAATATTCTAAAATAACTCGCTCTATACATTGACATTACATAAAATACACAGTAACTTTGAGTTACTCCGTCGTATGTAAACTGCGGAGTAAATCAGCATACCAATGTCATCGTAAAGTTCCCGAGCCTAAGTTCCAGAAACATGTTCCAAGTACAGCCGATAGCACATCAAGACAACGGCAACCTTATTCCGTTTCTGTAAAACAAGTGTAAGAGTTAGTGTAAGTATAATTTTACATGCATTAATCAGAATAATATATTTTTGTATTTATCAATTTTGTAAGTGCTAAAGTGAATAAGATTTAAAGAGTAAGTCAATTGACGCACGTACATACAAACTACTTGCTGATTGGCTAATATTAAAACGCACCTCTGTTAACTTATTGCTAACTTCACACCAAAGGGGTTTTCGATAAAACTGACAGTTGGTTGTATGTGCGCGCGTGACAGATCGTTTTTGAATTTTGAAGTATAAAGAGTGTTAAAGTGCTGTACAAGTGAATAAGAATTAAAGATAATAGTGATTATCAAAATCTACGCTGTTTACTTTCTTCACCCTGCTTCAGTTCATCCTGCATTCACCCTGTTTCACTAGACTGTTAAGCGTGACGTACACCTGTCTGTACAAGCGTCTCATGAATGTAATGACTACTTATTGCCGGGTGTAAAGCTTTACGAGCGCCGTCTGTTTAGACAGCAAACTACAATTACTGTAGTTACTCTATAGTTCGTAGAAAAGAGTTTAAGTAACCCATTTAACAATATAGGTACAAGTTGAATTAAATCGTTTGTTTGCTTACCAAAGGTTTGCTGAGATAGAGTTGAGAGACTTGAAAACAAATAAACAAAATTTTAACATTTTCGAATTGCCCAGCCTTCACGTAAGTTTTCAGCTTAATTATCACTTTGAAATCGAAACCGAATTATTCAGACTTTCATTGACGGAATAGTTTATTTAATTGCACCAGTTAAATCGATTTTAGATTTGAAGACTGTAAGATTTAAAAATGTCTAACTGAGGGTGAATTTATACCTAACCTAACCTAAAAGTAATCTATTTCGTGCAAATACCGATAGCTAATTTATTAAATTTTACTTTAATAAAGAACATAGAATTTAATCAGAAATTAAAATAAAAACAAAGTAGGTTGTTGGATTTCAGTTACATAATTTTACGTTACATGCGTTTTCTAATGAAGAATGATGGTTAAATTCGTAGTAAATTAAATCTTTCTTAAGGCGCGAAAAGTCTAACGTGAGCCAAACCTGTTTCAGTTTTTTATGAAAAAACTACACGAATCCGTTGTTCCTTTACAAATAACATAACAGTAGAATGACCAACAAACTACAACCCGTTCGCGCTAAGTTTGCCGGTCCGTGGAATGCGCGTCCCCTCCCCTAACCTGATTAAACGCAATTAATGTGTCTAATTTTATTTTACCCAAATACACAATTTTTATTAATAAAAAAAAATAAAAAGATAAATAAATATAGGTTCTTTTTTTTTACGCTTTTTTTTCGAGTGCCGTCATATCGCTAACGGCAAACTTAGCGCGAACTGGTAGTAATAGGTATACCCCTTCTTCTTCTTCTTATCGTGTAGGTATAGACAAGTATGTGGCATACCTCTAATAGAGTTTCTTTGAACATACTCGTACAGCACTAATAGACACAACCCGAAAGTATGACAAAGCACAAAGGTGAAAACGCGCCCTCGCTCTACGTCACGCATCCTCTCAAAAGTATAACTTCATTATCCCTCCTTCACCCCTTCCCCTACCCCCCTTCAACCCCCTGGCCCCACTTAACAGCAATTAGCGTCAGCGCACAAAATTATCGAGTGACATGGCCGGCCGGTGCAGCCGGCGGCGGAAGGGTTAAGTAATGTCGTTACATCATACTTTTGATTTCTGACAGTTGTGTGAGATGGAGTTGAAATAAAACGGGCAAGTGCGAGTCGGACTCGCGCACGAAGGATTCCGTACCATTACCTATAAAACCGGCCAAGTGCGAGTCGGACTCTATAAAAACCATTATCTCTATAAAAAAACATTATCTCTATAAAAACGGCAAAAAAATCACGTTTGTTGTATGGGAGCCCGTTTAATTTATTCTATTTTTTAGTGTTTGTTGTTATACCAGAAACCAAAATACATCATCTGTGAAAATTTCAACTGTCTAACTATCACGGTTCATGAAATACAGCCTCGGACAGACTTATCTATAAAAACGAGCAAAAAAAACACGTTTTTTGTATGGGAGCCCCTTAAATATTTATTTTATTCTAGTTTTTAGTATTTGTTGTTATAGTGCACATAGAAATACATAATCTGCGAAAATTTAAACTGTTTAACTATCATGGTTAATGAGATACAGCTTGGTGACAAACGGACGGACGGACGGACGGACGGACGGACGGACAGCGGAGCCTTAGTAATAGGGTCCCGTTTTTTCCCTTTGGGAACGGAACCCTAAAAAGAGCTTTTAATGAAATCAGTGTTACTGGTTTTCTACGACTTTATAAACAAAAGGAGGATTTTAACAACATGTTGTGTTTAATATTATTGTAAATGGGTCTTTTTATAATACGAACACGGCACGGCAAAATTGTATTACCTATGCACTAGTGATACTAGAAGCTGCGAACATAGAAGGCAATGGTAATACAAATTCTGTCGTGCCGTTCGAATTATAAAAAGGCCCAATGAAATGTATGACATGTATGTATTTAATATTACTGATTTCTGCCTCGTATGCAGTATGCAGGAAAAAATTACACAGGCAATTAGTAAGAGCCTGCAAAGACTCTTGCTGTAATTCATCGTATATAATTTATAGATTAGAAAAGATGTCGTATAATCGATTTTTGAACATTTTAACACGAAACTTCGTCAAGATATACCTTGAAGCAAATAAAAGACACGTGTTTCGCGATTTTTCGAAAATCATCCCCTAAGGGGCCAAGCATGAAATGGGTAACTGAAAGAGTTCTTTGCGCGAGCAAAGCCACGGAGAAAAGCTAGTTATATAGAAAATTAATCAATCAAGTCTGACAACCGATCACCATTAGGTACTACTCAGGTTTTTTGTATAGAGTATGATGGGTTCGCTCTTTGCCAGAATCTAGCTCTGGGGCAAAGATGTGGTTGAGGACGTAGCAAGCTCGCCCAGATAGTGCCTATTTACTCAGACTTTAAAGAGGTTCGGGTAACCTGAGCTCGGAAATATACAGACGCAGGCAGAGAATTCCATCGCTTAGAAGTTGCAATTTAACAGATGAAGAGAAGCGCTCAGTACGGATCAGTAGGTGAGGGTGGTAACCTCGATGCTTTTAGACGTTCGATGGAAGAAATTTTTAACTAAAAACCTGCAGAATGTTTGTTAACTGTTCTACCTATACCTATGTAGTGCATAGTGTTCAAAGTCGGTGGTCCATATCTGTAGAGCGAGTTACGACGCACGTCCGCCATCTCATCTGTTCCGTTGTTCATTGTGTTTATATTTACGGCAATATGCCTAGTCCGTTTATAGAACACTCGTAAAGTATTACTTGTGTTTATATTGTGGTATTAGTTGCCACTAAAACTGGCAATTAGATGTGTTGCGAGTGTTCGGATTCACGGGCTCTGAGACACACTGCCGTTTTAATCTGAAACTTGAAGATTGCGGTAAATAAATGACGCTTAGGTTTCCGTATTACAGAACGCGACTCTGACTCTGATCTATACTTGAGTAGCAGTGGTCTTTGTCATTCGGATAGTTATGTATAGATATTGGATTCATTGCACTACTAATTCATTATCAAAACATACTATTTTTGTTAGGCATCTTAAATGAAATGAAGTACTTATTGTCAAACATGCAAGTTGTAATAACTTTAGGGCTCTTAAAAATACTCTTTTCAAATCAAATCCAAATAATTTATTTGTGAATACGGGTAGGGTACAGTGATCTTATCATGAATCAAGTATAACTCCGAATTCTGCTTGCAGGAGAGCGTACAAATATTTTTTTTAGGTAGGTACCTAAGTACTATAGAAAACAAAAGGAAATTAAATACCTCTTTAAATTACTAGGAAAAGATTCTACGCACTCGTTTACTTGATTAGATATGTATTTTAAATACAAATCTATCGTCTCTGTGGGCTTTTCAGTTGGTTATATCCTCATGTGCAGAAGTATAAGCTGATGATCGAACGCGTCCAAAGAAAAAAGAAAATTTTATAAAGTTGTATGGCTATTACCCATTTCTTTATCCGTCCCTCTACGTTACAGGATTGGTAGGTCTGTTCACACTGAAAACGAGACGTAAATGCTCACTTCTTAAACATTACTATCTCCTGCTAAACGGAAAAATCGACCACTCTGGCGCCCTTGCTCGTTGCTCGCTATCGCGCCGCACCGCGCGGTCAATTTAAAGAAAAGTTAATTGAATGTTTTTGTAGCGTTTTTTTTTATTGAATTTTACTGAAATAAATAAATACCTATAAACAAGTATCAAGGAGTTTTTTTAAACACTTGAAGTTTTCACTCGAATCTGAATGATCCCGTGCGTTAACCCGCTAGCCCGTGAGTCTCCTCCCATAAACCACGTTACGACACAAGTTGACGCCGGCGCGGGCGCAGGCCGTAAACGATACTACGTCGCTGTCTTCCCGGTTCATCGCCGGATCATCTGCCCTCACCTCAACTGCAGCCCGGTGGGACTGCTCTATAAAACATTAATTTATGGCAATAGATATTATGTTCAATGAACAACTATAAAACAAATGACGCCACACATATCAAAACCCCACACTAAAGAGGTTTCTTGTATCATGGTGGGTCTTTTAAAACATACAAAAACAACTGTTTTTAACGCGAGTGTTTGTTTGGTTCTAAAAATTCTTATTTATATAGCATAATTATTATTTTTGTGATTTACAAATCAGTTTAGGAATCAATTTTATTGTACATTTTTTGTTTCTTTTTTTTGTGAAATACGCGTTAACTGAAAAAAAAATTCGAAGGAGTATACTTCTGAGGTAGTCCTATGTAAATTTTATTGAAAGTGATTTAACGGTTTTTAATAAAAACAACAAAGACAAATAATACTTACACATGATGCCATTATATTTCTCGTAGATGACGTTTTGGTTTGCGGTTACCATCTGCTGATAGGTGTTGTTGGGATTAAAGTCGGTGGATTCATACATTTTTAACGTGGACTATATCCATATTTACAATAAGAAATATCCTTTTTTCCAATAAACAAATGAATCCGTGTCATCTCCCAACAGTCATCACATCTCCATTTGTCATACTTAAATTCTGTTTCGGTTAATGAATTTAATGCGAATTTCCGCGGCACTTAGCTGCGTCGAGTGGAGCGGATTAATTCGGTTAAAATGTTAAAATCTCGTGCCATAAGTAGGTCGCGCGATTTCCCAGGGGTTAACATATGAGTTGTGTAAACCTGTGCGCTTGATGTGTCTTGATGTTTTTTTATCAAAAGAAATCAAGCGCACTCGCGTTGGTTCATTGGTTTCAGCAAATAAGATTAAGAACATTCATGCTATGCTAGCTTGCGCACGTGACAAAATTTTGACAAAATTTATCTCGTTCCGACCTCTCGATCTAAGTACAGAACAGTTGGAATATTTTACGCACATATGTACGTTGCCTAAGATAAAATACTTCATTTTGTATCAAAAAGATCACATTGAATCACTAATAGTTTTGTGATAAAGGGAAGGCCTGAGCCTGAAAGAAAATCATTAAATGTGTCTGTTACCGTCCTTCTAGGCATAGTCTCGATGGTTTTATAATCTCGAATGGCTAACCTATTATTATTTTTTGGTTATATTCGACTAGAAGATGCCCGGGAAAATCCTTCTTTGTTCCTCGCCTACATTATAAAAGGAACCTTTATGGTAGATTTCAGCTTTCTATAGGTCCAAGGGATTGGACTGGGCGTTGATGAATCAGTGAGTGAGTTAAGACATCAGAAGTCAGGACCCTGTATTTTTATACCAAGATGTTGAAACGTTTCATGTCCTGGAAACTTTACACATCAACACGGTCTAGGGATATTGCAAGATTTTTCATACAAAAGAGGTCTGTTTGAGATGCTACAAAAGCATACTCGAGATACATGGAGCACTATAATTTTCAGACGAGCAAGTGCTAAACCTAAATTTTCAATTCTAATCAATAAACTTTGTTTTACTTGAAATTTGTGAATACGTGACGAAATTTAAAAAAATATTTGCGTAAATTCGACTATTTACATACAAAAAGCAGACAAAAAGTGCATTTTCGTTTTCGTTTCCCTCACGTTTTCACAAATTTCAAGTAAAACAAAATTTATTGACTAGAATCAATAACCACTTGAATTCAGGTTTAGCACTTGTTCGTCTGAAAATTATAGCCCTACATGTATCTGGAGTATGCTTTTATAGCGTCTCAAACAAACCTCTTTTGTATGAAAAATCGTGCAATATCCTTAGACCGTGTTGATGTGTGTAAATACAAAACTTTGTTGGTATAAAAAACTTTTTTATTCATTATTTATTACAGAAACACGGTTACGAGTACCTATATTATTTAGCATTAAGCCCCCTCTCTTAATTCAAAAAAGCTGTCTTCATACATTTTCTATGCACATACTCTATTCATAAGAGAACCAAACACCAATACTCACTTTATACTGATTTCATATTTCACACAGCTTTGGCTACACGAGTTGTTACTCGCAGTTTAAAATATCTTTTGAATTTCTTTTGTCAAACTGTCGAAGGCTTTTCACCTTAAATTGAGCCATTATGATGTTATTTTGAGAATTATTCACAGATAACAGGAAATAGACTTACGGAGAGATATGTTATAAGATTGAAGTGTTATTTCTAGGTGATTTAGAACTACAGTCACAAATCGATCCATGCAGATTTTTTTTTATGGTTTTAATAATAATGGATGGTGTACGATAAAGCACGGGCTCTTATTGCTTTTGAAAACTGTTTTTTCAGAAAAAAACAAAAAAAACTATAAATAAGTTGGTGTTAATAATTTTGTGACTGAAATATGACTGACGAAAAGAAACGTAGACGTAAAAACGTGGTCCTGGAACGTGTTTATAATTTTTTTAAAGTGAAAACTTCTTTAGCGGCGTTGTGCACTTTGAAGTATGGGTAAAAAATGTTAAATTCGCGTCGAAAATCCGTAAGGCGGAGGGGTGTTTAATACATATAGGAAATTAAAACTGCAAAAGTCAAGATGTCATCCGGTGTCAGCATAGAAAAAAATAAATTAAATATTAATGCACAACGTTAATGTTCAAGTTTTCACTTCTGCCGGCACTCCCGGAGTGCGACCCGTATTTTTTTTAGATTTAGGTTCGATTTAATCCATAGTAAATGGATCTGTGGATTGTGATTTGCGCGTCATTTCGGCCGGAAGCCGATGAATTGACGATCGAAGTGAATCGCTCCTTTATTCCTTCACACTCAATTAAATGCACAAATTCTGTACGCACTGTAAAGGTTAGGGCTGGCAAATTGACTTTTCAATCGAACTCCTTCGGGTTTGTAAGAAGCACCTGTTTTAGAGAAGGAATTGTTTTAAAAGTTGTGTTACAGTTGTGTTGTATTGTATTAATATATACCTATACGCGAATTTAAACCCAGTAACAAAAATTACATTATGACAAAAATTAGGGTTGAAAGAAGTCAGTAACAAAAATTATTATGGGAACATACAGCTACAGCTAAATACACGCTTATCTTCGGAGAGAACATAATGTAAATTTTCTTTCATTATAATAGAAATTTTTCAAATCACCTTTTAAAAATGTGGTAACCTTACGTTTTACAAGCTTATAGAGTGTATGTTATTATTCGATGCTCTTCTAACTTTGTGCCAACCCTGCATTAATGGCGTCACAATAGGGCTGTGCGATGCTACAATAGCATTCGTCACATCACAATATTGTGATCAACGCGAACAATGGCGCATTAGTACTGTGCGCCCGCGTCTGCGCCTCCCTAAGAAGTCTTTTGTTAAACGGTGCGCGTTCGCTTACATACCCGAAGGACGTGATCTTAGGTATCAAAATAGGGGTGTACTGGGGTTTGTCATAAAAATTTATACTTTTCTGTGTTGCAATGCTATTTATTGAGACTCGTTTGAATTAAGATGTACTTGCACGGCCATTCTGTTTTTAATGGCAGTGGATGGCACTATGTTATGTAGTTTGCAACTTAAAGTTCAGTTGGCAGTTGCGCTACTAATCAAGGCAGCTGTCATTACATTTATGAAACTTCGTTAGTTCTGAATTTCGCAACCTGTACGGAAAACGGTTGAGTTTATCAACAGTTATCGTTATCAGTTATTGTATGTATCTGATGTGCTTTTCTGTACCTATATCAAATAAAGGTACTTTTTTTCAGGTACTTATTTTCAGAACTCTGTAACAAATTTCCACACGGTCGGTGTTGGTATGTAGTTCCTACTTACACAAATATTCTTAGAAGTTACGTATAAATACAAAACACAGTACCTACACGTCGAGTGTGTTTCCAAAAAAAAATCCCAAAACTTTTGTTTTTATGTGCCAACAAAATAAAGCGAATGTAGGAGAAAGATTAACTTTATGCGTCTCCCGGGCCCCGTAACGTTTAAAGTGCTTTGCGTGTGCGAGCGGGATAGATGACAGATATTATGAGACGAAGCATTTTTTTTGCCTAAAAAGAAAATCACTTTGCTGAAATTCAGTAGAAAAAACCAACTTTTTGCCCGTTTTGTGTGTTGTGTTGTGACGCTTGAATACAAAGTTGTTTCTGTTCTATTATATTAAAATTTTGTTTAACCAACTTCAAATTACTAAAAATAAGACGTTTGTCAATATGGAGGTTATTTTGTTAACTGGTTGTGTGTTATTAATAAGGAATTTCAAAATATACGACACAATTCATCACCATTCGTCAGAGAGACTGTTTATTATTAGTATCTAACAGAAATACTCTTACTCATTCATTTGCTTACTTATGACGTGTCTATGACTATGCTAGCCAAAAAAATACAAGTCCCAAGAGTACGGACGGCCGCACATCAGTTTACCTCGAGCGTGCACTCTGTGCTGTTGCGATAAGAGCGGTTTCGCAACGAAAATAGAGTAACCTAATGCGCTGGCCTCTGTACATAAATTGAGGTTAAAATTAAAAAGATCGATAAAATTCAATGGAAACAAACTCTAAGATGCATCTGCTGAGATCTTTTATTTGATTTCAACATAAGGATATTCGAATACCTATCAAGCTGCATTCACTGCTCGATGCGGGACAGCCCACTTGCAGTTGTCACTTAATACGTCAACTAAATCTTGTGATGGGATGCAGGATAGTAATTTTACAAGCAAACTGTCACAGGTTTAAAGAATGTATCATTTCATGGTAAAGCTCGTCGATAAAATGTCGATCGTAGCGAAAATTAAGACACGTTGAAACGATGACAGATTGGCAAATTGTAAGAAACGAGAGCGACTTCTCGTGTATTGTGTTCGTTTTTCTGTCTGTCGAGTAAGAAATTGAAGTTCTGAGAGATTTCAACTAACTAGAGGAGAGTTGTTGGTTTCATTTTAATTTCACAATTTTAAGCGGCCAACATTTTCGTCATGGAGTAAGCTTTTTTTTACTCTAAGTATAAGAGAGATTACAGCGGGACAATGCAATTTGTTTCTCGAAATATATGTTTTGGTGATGTCCTCTCTTATATGGATGGTATTTAGCTATAGTATCTTATATATTACACATGGCAGATTGTCAGCCAAGTTCGTAAAGCAACATCGCTCGTTGGTATATTTCGGGCCGCTTTTAACCCTCCCAAAACTTAAATGTACTTATATGAAAGTTTCACTCTGCTTGTTGAATCTTTCTATTTAAGACTTACCTACTCCTAAGAACGTTATACAGAATAATAAAGTACAATGCAATATGAACTGAGTAGGTGTGGTTTCCTTTACATTACCAGTTTCTTTTTGAAATAAACGTGTTCGTGTTCTTTTATTTGTGTTGTATTTCTGCCTTGCAGAGAATTGGTGTTGATTTTACTTGTATATCTTTTTTTTGTATAATTTTACTGTTGTGGTAAGGTTCTCAGTGAGTTTGTGATTCAGGCTTGTAACTTATATTTCTGAAATTTGCTTCCTATCTTGATTGACTTTCAAATAATTTATAGTCAATAACAATTATCTTAGGGATCCTAAAAGTAGGTAAAACTTTTCAAGACACCCTGCAAGAGTAATGGAATTTATAAGGACAGTACTAGATTTATAACAAAAAATTAACAGTATTTTTTTGCAAATAACGGTTTGATTCATTTGGGATATTAATTTTTCTAAGGAACTGCTACTAAAATTGCTGCGCTTCTGTTCACAAATTGAGTACTTAACCTTGGCCTAGTTAACAGTGTTCAAAGGTAACGAGACTGTTTTTAAGCAAAGAAGATGCTGTGTAACACTTCTTTTCCAGGTTATAGTGCTTATTAGTTATGCTAATCTACCACTTTGTCAGCCCTGATTCACTCTCTGACCTTGTCCTTTTTTGTGTCACCCCCTGTCACCTTGCTCGCGTCATCTTTTGTCAGCAGGCATGTTAAAGCTGTTAGTGGACGATTAGTATAAGTCAGGGCGATATTTACGGAGGCGCCGGGTGGATTTATATGCGGATTTAAACGGAACGATTTGCTTGGAATGTGTGATTCAGACGGAGACAAGCAAAGATAGATTCGGGACTAATAGTGGGGTAACCACTAAGGAATTTTGTAAAAATAGTAGGTACCACTCTAAAAATCTAATCATCTACGCCGATTTGAAACGTAGAGGATAGTTAAACGACTTAAGGGACGCTGATGACAGTAATGTCGTAGTTTAAAATGACAATCGGAATTTTGACTTTATTTTAGGTCTACAGTTTTCCGCACTTGGCCTCTCAAATGGGCCATTGTGCGTGATGTTGTTTGGACTCGCTACTCCAGCCAGCTAATGTTCTCTCAGAAGCACGGAAGACTTCTTACGTTCCTGCATGCCTCTGATAGGGATCCCGGGTTATGCACGATCTGTGCCCGTTGTGCTTCCATGCTGTGGCATTCCATCATAACATGCGCTGGAGTCTCTTCTGTCTCCATGCAGCCGCGGCATAGGGGACTGTCTGTGATGCCCATGTTAAATATGTGCCTGTTTAGCGGACAGTGGCCTGTCATTATTCCTACCACTCTTCTTATGTTTTTTTCTGGGCGGGTGCAACAAACTTCGTGTTAAGCGTTTGTTTAGTGTTGGCACGGCTTCCTTGGATTGCCGGCATCCTTTTACCACTGTCCATTCCTGATTATGTCGTCTCCTGGTTCTATCTCTCAGCCCGGATGTAAATTGTTTGTAAGGTAGAGGCATGATTGGTTCTGGTCTAGCTAGTAATGTGCTGGAGCCTCTCCTTGAAAGTTTGTCAGCAGCATCACTACCTAGGGAACCACTTTGAACCTTTATCCATTGCAGGGTAATGTTGTTTTCCGCTGCGATGTCCTCAAATAGATTGCGGCATTCCAGGATTAGACCCGAGTTGATGCTGTTGCTCTTTAGTGCCTGAAGTATTGAGGCACTGTCGGATATGACACGTATTTTTGGCCATGTATGTTCGTTAACTTTATCGCATCAGCAGCTCTGGTTATGCTCATACATTCCGCTTGGAATATTGTATTGTGTGCACCCAGGGTGGTTGCAATGTTAATGTGTAGTTCTTGTGAGAAGGCTCCTGCTCCTGTACCGGTTTCCGTCTTTGAGCCATCTGTGTATATTCTGACCTCGTTTATGTCCGAATAGTCGTTTTCTTCTGCTAGAAGTTCTATGCTATAGTGTCGTTCAAAGACATACATAGTGATTAGTAGTGTCTTAATCTTAAACACCTTCTTCTTCCAAGCGCTGAGTCCCGTTTCTTAATCAGGATACGTTTAACTATGATCCAGGATTTCGCAGGTCTAGTCATTACAGTGGACCGACTGCTATCTGATCTCCTTGACCCTGCCAACAAGGAAACCTGACCAGACTAGATCATGGTTACACATTTAGTCTCTTGCATGTACAGGTTTCCTCACGATGTTTTCTCTCACCGTAAGAGCATCGGTTAGTGTGTGACTAATGTACATAACTCAGAAAACACATTGGTACACACAGCAGCACATCAGGGTATACGTGTTGGCAATGACGTCGCCCTTATCTCTTTGGTAATAGCACTGGCTATTAATTAATAATATAATATAATATTAATAATATTAATTAATAATATTTTTAAACACTACATTGTATTGTACACCATACAGCCTACCTATGTAAGTTTCAATGGAAGAGCGGGGCCTCCAAACACAGGCTATATTCGCTTAAATGGAGACCCCAACCCACCAATTTTAAGGCTTTAGTGTTAAGAAATAAACATTTTCATTTTCATTTTCACTGGCTTTCATAGTTCAATTGGGTAACCTGACGTGTTTGTACATGGCGGCACTGGGATTAGAACTGGGTACCTCTCGCGTACGAGTCTGCCTGACTAGCTGATACACCATATGGTTAAATAAAATAAAAATTCTTCACGACTATATTCATAACATAAAGTAATTAAAAACCAAACTGACCAGCAATCACATGTAATCAAGCTTGATTACAAATACCTCGCGCACGTGTCTCGCTTCCGGCATGGACCCCGCACCCCGCACCGCACCGCATTCCCGCAATGACTAAATATACCAGTCCAGCATGTAGTCATCAGTGGGGCACATTAAGCTGTTATCGCACCCGTTTCTGTGAGATATTGCTATCAACTATTTCACATAGAAGTGTATTATTGAAGATGTGATGCTAGTGGACGGCCGGCCGGTTTGGTTGAGTGGTAGGTGGCGATGCCTCTTGATCAACGGGTTCCCAATCGGGGCAAATATTTTTGTAAAAAGAAGGTGTTTATTCTCGGGTCATGGGTTTTCATGTCAGTCATTCTAAGCGACCCATGACACAAGGGAAAACCTAAGTACGGACCTTTGACTGTGTAGCATTTATTTTGTATTTATTTTATTCAGAAAACATTTTGCAAAAGCGATGATAAAGATTTTCGGACTCAATAATTAATCGATATCCGCTTTAGAAAGTGCCAATTTTCATTAAGCAATTTTCAATAAGATCAAGACTTGGAAGATTAGGTAGATAATTAAATTACAGTGGAACGACTGTTATAATATGATTTACTAAAGAGGAACCTACTGGACTGAATTATGGCTAAGAATTTTCGTACATACAGAACATTAATGCAATTGAACTGTATAAAAATGTCCATGTTGTTTATATATTCAGTGATTTGGCGCGGGTTTCAGATGGTCAATCATAAAAAGGTGACGCTTTACGAAATACCTATGATAGGATCACCTGTTTAGGTGGAGATTAGTCTTGCCTTTAAAAGAAAGGCCAAGAAACTTGGCATCCGACCCTCTATCTCGGCGACGCTCTATGGTCGGTCCACATGCTGACTTTATTTGACGGATCACTTCCTAGCCGCAGTTTATAGAAGCTCAAACCCAATTGTGTGTAAGACAGGAATTACTGAATTTAAGGAACGTCCACAAAAGAGGAACGACATTAAGTTGTTATCGCGACGCTTTTGCTGTCGTTCCCTGTGACCGATGGACGGAGTTATGTTTCCAAATGATTGATCATTTCCTTCGACGAATTTCGTGAAATTTGGAAGGGTTATATTTTAGTTGTTTCTCAAAGCAGAAGACAGGACGTTTTAGATTTAAATCAAGCGTTTTACCGTTTTGCTTTTGGGAGAATTCGTAAGTGCTTTACAGGTGGTAAATTCATTGGTTATATTATTTTGTTTGGTTAGTAAACAAAGTCTCTACTTTTCATCCTATGTTACTCTTAGCAAAGAAATTGAAGTAAAACGGTTTGAAAATACCAGCGCAATTTAATAGATTTAACATTCTGACATTATTTATCCTCGACATTTTAACTATTCCTATTGATATTAGAATAATCTTGAGTTTTTGAAAAATGTCTAGTATTAATTTTATTTAAAATATTGCAAATGCTTTATGGCAGATCATGGAGCTCTTAAAATGTATTGTCACCTGTAATACCTGTGAATCACAATAAATAATTTGAATTTAAACTCTAAGCCAAAGTCAATTTAAGTGAATACATTTAGTTTTAAGTTGGAGTGACTATTAAATAGTTTGCGAAACTTTAGAGGCTGATTCTCCTCATGAAACTGAACAACTTTCCCAAAGGAATCTATATGAAATTCTCGAAAAAAAGCAACTCCCCATGCAAAGGCAAGTCAACATACAAGTTGTATGAAGGAAGACCCGTTTTTTTCATATTTCGAACTATGTTCCTTGGGGTTTGTTCAGCTTCGTGGGCTGATTCACGCCCTTAATTTTCACTAATCTAAAGTCACCTGAAATTCGTGACTTTTTGTCCCTTACTTCAATAACTTCATCTGAAACATAATTTCCCAGTAGACTAGACGGACGTTGTGCAAGCGCCTCCTGACATCTCATTCAAGGATATATCTGTAATATCAGTACCAGTAATAAGTAGTGAAACAATCGTATTAAACTGTCATCCATCACCTCCAATTGCTGTCAGCTTTCTGAGAACAACGCGGGTGCCACAGGGAGGCAGTTATAGGCCCACAACTGTGAAACTTAAAAAAAATGCGTTAATCGTGAAACGAAATACGAATTTGGGACACACATTTGCTTATCTGCTTTTCATCAATTTTCAAAAATGTTTGTTTAACAAAAAAGAACAAAATATTAAAAGATTCAACGTTTTTCCGTTTTCAAGTATAAAATCTAGGTTAAGTACTTTTTTGTTATTTGTTTAGTGAATTGTTTGGGTTTGTCATTATAACTTAGTGAAAATGTTAACTGGCTTTAGCTACTACAGCGGTTTAAAAGATATACAGCCCTGTAAATGTTGTATGGAAAGATAAATTGACAAACAGATAGGACGGACAGAAGACTCCATTAGAATATAATAGAATAGAAAACCTATTTTTAGTACCTAAAAAGAACAAAGTTGTGTAGTACTCGTAATACGATATTAAAATTGACTCCTAAGACATATTTAAAGAGATCTTTTTCCTCAATATTATTTGACTGTCAACTTTGCCAAGACCTTTCTCCCCTGAATCCGTGCCTGTATAGGCGCAGCAGCGCGGGCGCACGATCCATCCATCAGTTAGCACTGTCCTGTCCCGGCGCGTTGATTGTCGCGCAACTCTTTCCATCACTTCCTAATTTATTGCCTCAATGAATCCAATTTAACAATACCAATAGTTTTTAAACGTTATTAGTTTGTTTGAATGTCTACAATGACAGCACTCGTAGCCCAGTGGCGCTCGCTGATCTCAACCGATCAGTAAGGTTAAGCAACGTACACAGAGGCAGAGAACCTGATGGGTGATCAAAAGTGGTAAATTATCACGAGCGTTTACGTGCTTCAGTAGAGGGCACGTTAAGCTGTCGGTCCCGGCTGTTGTCGATTGACTTAAGTCGTTAAAACCAAGTCAGAGGCCATTATGCGGTTTAAAAGCTCTGACACCAGGGGTAGCCAAGTTCGTCACACACTTGATTATACCTACACGATAAGAAGAAGAATGTCAACAATGTCAATGAAGCACCGAGGATTATTGAGGTACAATCTACTAGAGCGATCAATTTCTCAAAAACACCTCAGTGATTTTCCAGGTACAAACAGCAGCACGTCAGTTTACAAATTTGCACTACGAAAGTCGGCGCTATTACGAGCGAGATAAGGGCGACTTCAAGGTCAACATGTATAGTCTGAAGTGCTGTTATCTGTTCTTACTTACGAAGTCGTCAGTATAAGGTCCTATAGCTTTATTTGTAGTCATGCGGGCGTGGATGACTGACTGTTTGCGCTTCCTTGCTAGAAACATTACATGGCTTGTTTATCAGCCTACAACGCTCGTACCACAACTGCATAGTTTCAAAAACATTACAACAGGTTCTTACTACGGGTTCTCACAATATGTCTGGTCTTTATTAATAATTTTCACTAATATTATAAATAGGAAAGATTTGATTGTTTTTTTGTTTGCTTTTTTGTTTGCATTGAATAAGCTCCGAAACTACTGGACCGATTCGATAAATTGTTTCATCATTAGAATCTTAAATTATCCGTGATGATCATAGAAAGAAAGAAAGAAAGACAAATTTATTATATCGGACATCACAACACATATACCTACTCGTAAGAGGCAAGATTAAACAGTAAAGCACGATACACTACATAAAGACAATAACATAGGGTACACGATTTTTCCAAATTCTCAGGGGAACGAAGTCCCGGGTCGACTCACTGTCCAGTCCAAACCCTTGGACCTAGAAAGCTGAAATTTGGGCTAAAGATTCCTTTATGACGTAAGCAAGGAATTAGGAAGGACTTTGTGAATTTTCTTCTAGTACTAATATAACACTCTGCTACAAAGATAACTTGACGAAGCTGGCGTCTATATATGTATGTATATAGAATACAGCTTGCCACCCGGGATTTCGTTTCCATGGGAATTCGAAAAAGTATGTAGCTTATATCACTCGTTGATAAGATAGCTTTCTATTGGTGAAAAATCTTTTTTTTACAGTAGATGTCAAAGCTGAAAACTCGTATGATGATTAACATTGACTTTGTAACTCCAACAGTTACAAAGTGGTTAACTCTCAAATCCGATTTTAAGCACAGAAGTACCGTATTAAATTAAATGAGCACTTAATTTAGCGCGGTACTAGGGATTTCATCGCGCGTATCGAACAAAACGACAAGTCCCTTGAAAATAAAGGCCCGCGCACACCGGCGCGCATCCGGGCTATATTTATGCGCGTGCGCCGCGCCGCCGGGCCGCATCCGCTGCGCGCTAACAAAACACCACCGCAAGCAAGTAAACTAACACCCGATATGGCAACATCGTTGGGAAACAACCACAACGTAAAATAACAAATTAACGGTTTTTAATTTTTTTGTAAATACTCGCTCTCCGCTTGCGACTTCGTTTGCGTGGTAAAATAGCCTATGTCAATCTCCACAGCTCTACAACAATCCATGTGTAAAAAACACGTCAAAGGAAGGCTTTTGATAATCTACACCAATATTGTAAAGAGGAAAGATTGTATTTTTGTATGTAACGAATAAACTTAAAAACTACTGAACCGATTTCAATAATTCTTTCACCATTAGGATGCTACATTATCCTTGAGTTATATTACTTAGTTATGGCTACATAATTTTCCCGAATTCCCACGGGAACGAAATCCCGAGCGGAATGCTAGTATTTAATAGTTTAGATTATTATGAGGTAAGTTTAGCTAGGTCATAGAGGATGGTAGTCTTTTCACCAGACCTGGCTTTTGTTAAAAGGTACCCCGATTCAGAAACAGCATCCCCGTATACAAATAAAACTGCACGCAGGACGAACATTAGGTTTT
Source organism: Aproaerema taeniolella (assembly GCA_949987775.1). Classification (NCBI taxonomy): domain Eukaryota; kingdom Metazoa; phylum Arthropoda; class Insecta; order Lepidoptera; family Gelechiidae; genus Aproaerema; species Aproaerema taeniolella. Next base: position 356,563 of record OX465258.1, on the reverse strand, counting down.
AATGAGGTAGTTTTTCCTCCCTGAGGTTCCGGTGGTATCGGTCCATGGCAGATGACAAGTTTTTGGGCCGTGTGGTGATCGGTTAAGAATAACACCACCCCATCTCTTTCCGTGGGTGTCGTAAGAGGCGACTAAGGAAACTCAAATGAGACCTGCTTCCTAGTAATCCATCCCAGGCAACGACACTTCATTTTTTTCTGAATCTGAGGTGTCGTCCTATGGTCTCATGCGGTGTGGTAGGCTCTGTAAAGGGCCGTCTGGTTCGCGACCACCCTCCTACCGAAGTCCGACGCCAAACAGCTTGCTGTGTTCCGTCGGTGCGTGGGAGTACCAGTGCTTTTATAGGCATTTTCTGGGTTAACTCGCTCCATCGTCGACCTCGTCTTTGACCTTTATGGTCAATATTGAGGTCAAGAGTTAACCCATCTTATAATAATTTAAAAAAAAAAGTTTGCTAGCCGTGCACATTTTTTTAAACACTACATTACATGCGCTCACGCTTTAAGCCTTCGCGTGCTTTTTGAACACATGGTGTACGAGATTTGGATCGCACGCGGCGTACACAAACACGCGATACGGGGTATCATCATCAGTGTGGTCCAGAACCACTCGATGCCACATTTGACATACATTCTGAGGGTTATTTGATCGAACAAGTTGTGTTCCTGTATGCCTGAGAATACTGTAAAACTGTAATACTGTAAAACACATTTCCACATTGTCACATTTTCGTAATTTGTTTTATTACTTATTCCATTGACAAATAGTCATCCAGAGCGTTGAATAATTGTGTAAGCCAATAAACGTTAAAACATGCGAAATAAATAAATGACTGTCATCCGTCCTCATGTGAGTAAATCTGTTGGCCATGCTGCGCAAGCGCAAGCGACGCCCATAAGTTTAATTTTACGCGCGCACTGACAGTGTCATTCGTATCCCTTTATCATTGTAAGAGAGTTATTCTGTACTTCATTAAACAGTAATAAAATGTTGGTTTTGCGACTTACAAACTACAAACGAAAACGTCATCTCGGTGGTTCCTTTCGGCATAGACATTGTTACGATTGAAGTCAATTGTTTTTTTATCTTTTTAACGTGGACAATTATTAATCACAATAATTATCAATAATTATTTATTGGACTCTACAGTCATTGTCACAGCTGAATGTAGTAAATAAAGTATATCTATATTATCTATTGAGTAACTCTTCCATCACAGGTTCAGCAGGCAAGTCACAGTCCTTCAGACTCATCACCACAAGCCTTTAGTCTTGTGTTAGTGGAAAATGTAGTCTCGTGAACTAATAACATAAAACAGTACCTAATCCTCTGGCGTGTTCGTAATAAAACAGACTCAATCTACGTTTTGATGGCTTTTTCAACAAACTGTGGGTACTTGGAGTTTTAGAAGCAGCAAACAAAACAATACGAACAGTGCGGGCCTAACTCACATCGATAAACCTGTCAAATATAGACCACGGCTTGATTAAACATTGGATTTACTTTCACATGAATGTCACCTTTGTTACAAAGAACATTGAGGTGAAAATCTGATGTGGTAGATGTGGTGTTTGTGATGTTTCAGTAGTGGATGGAGCCGTAGGTGTGGAAACAACAGCGAGTTGGTGTTGAATGTAAACTGTGGACTCAATCAAATCGTGGCTTCTGAATGCCTATGTAGAGTTAAGCAACCGTTAGAGCTGAGCATATCATAGGCGATTTATTTATATTTACAATGCAGTTGCTCGGAAATGGCCCCGTAACATGGCCGCGGAGTGTACGTTTACGTACCCCATAAAACACATGTCATGTTATGTAATTTTGAAATGAGAAGAAGATTTTGAAAAGAAAAAGAAAATTTTGAACTAATGAGCAAATAGACCATTTTTCATATACCAAAATTCAACTTCAGTGGCTGTTCTGTGATCCAGTAAAGTTATTTTTTTTATTAAATCATGCATAAAAAGTAAGCAAAAAGTGAATAAAATACTGACAAAAATGTATGACGCAATTAAGAGTAGCTGATTTGATAATTCAGTAACCCTTTTGACAAGTGAGAGTATTACCTTTTTCATAAAGCTTCATACTGGCTTCATAAAATAACAGCAAAGAGTTTTTATGCCTGACAAAATAATTATTTCTGACGAAAATCTTGATTTTTCAGTGAAATAAAATATAAAAGTAAATTATTTGTTTTACTTTTTCAATAAAACAAATCTGATTTTTGACAAATAATTGAACTATTTAATAATTTCTGTAGGCGCAATTGGCATTTTATTAACTTAGCCTTTGCCTCATAATTGTGGAAAAATATTTTGCTCGCCATTTGAAATTATTTGTTCAACAAAATCAATTTTAAGTTATAAAAATGTTTATTCCTAAATGTTTTGTGTTTAATCGTAAAGTATTAGTGCACATTCTTCAATTGTAACACGTTTTCAGTGAATGTTGCATGGAAATACTATATTTTAAGAACTTTGGATATACCTATACGATTTAAGTTTTTGACAACATTTTTTTTAGTTTCGTTTCCTCGGCTACTGCATTGTAAAACGTTGAACAATATACGTGCCTTAGGTAATGTGTAACTGGAGCCCTATAAAACACTCGCTTCGCTCGTGTTTCAAATGGGCTCACGTTACACATTACCTACGACACTAGTATCGTTAATAACTATTACGTTGCTCGGAAATGGCCCCGTAACATGGCCACAGAGTGTACGTTTACGTACCTCATAAAACACATGTCATGTTATGGAATTTTGAAATGAGAAGACGATTTTGAAAAGAAATAATTTTTTTTAACTAATCAGCAAATAAACCATTTTTCATATACCAAAATTCAACTTCAGTGACTATTTTGTGATCCAGTAAAGTAACTTTTTTAATTGAATTTTGCATAAAAAGTAAGCAAAAAGTGAATACAATACTGACAAAAATGTATGACGCAATAAAGAGTAGCGGGTTTGATAATTCAGTGCTCTTTTGACAAGTGAGAGTAATTTTATAGAATGACAGCAAAGAGTTTTTATGCCTGACAAAATAATTATTTCTGACGAAAATCTTGATTTTCAGTGAAATAAAATATAAAATTTAATTATTTATTTTACTTTTTCAATAAAACAAATCTGATTTTTAACAAATAATTGAACTATTTAATAATTTCTGTAGGCGCGATTGGCATTTTATTTACTTAGCCTTTGCCTCATAATTGTGGAAAAATATTTTGCCCGCCATTTGAAATTATTTGTTCAAAAAAATCATTTTTGTGTTATAAAATGTTAATTCCATAATTTTTGTGTTTAATCGTAAAATATTAGTGCACATTGTTCAATTGTAACACGTTTTCAGTGAACGTTAATTTGAAATACTACATATCTTTTAAGAACTTTGGATGTACCTATACGATGTAAGTTTTTGACAACATTTTTTTTAGTTTCGTTTCCTCGGCTACTGCATTGTAAAACGTTGAACAATATACGTGCCTTAGGTAATGTGTAACTGCCTTAGGTATGTGTACGATGTAAGTTTTTGACAACATTTTTTTTAGTTTCGTTTCCTCGGCTACTGCATTGTAAAACGTTGAACAATATACGTGCCTTAGGTAATGTGTAACTGAAGCCCTATAAAACACTCGCTTCGCTCGTGTTTCAAATGGGCTCACGTTACACATTACCTACGACACTAGTATCGTTAATAACTATAACAAGAGATGGATATTTAGTGAATTCGGTTGTCTTTCTGTCGTGTTTTTTTAATGAAAAGTGCATTTGGTTTTAGTGAAAACGTAAACACGAAAGCCGATAAGAAAGAAGGAGAATCTTGAATCTTGTTTTTTAAACAAAGTAGACAGAAAACTGAGAAGTTAATGAATAACATGTTATTAGATTATAGAGCCTTTTCATAGTTTTCCCATATTTCGACCTATTCCTTTCAGAGAACAACCTTCCCGTGGGCTGAATTATATCCTTAATTTTCGATAACTAATTGAAAATCATAATTTTTGTCAATTAGTTATCGAACACTAATATAAAAAGGAAAGATTTGTATTTTTGTATGTAACGAATAAACTTAAAAACTACTGGACCGAATTAAAAAATTATTTCACCATTAGAATGCTACATTATCCCTGAGTAATATAGGCTACATAATTTTCCCGCATTCCCACGGGAACGAAGTCCCGAGCGGAATTCTAGTCCAATATAAAGTTGAAGGTCACTGACTGGCTGACTCATCAATGCCAGCCCAAACTCTTGTAGCTAGAAAGCTGAATTTTGACCCAAAGGTTCCTTTTACAACGTCGGCAAGGAGTAAAAAGGATCTTACGAAATTTTCATGGACACGAGGCACAAAGGCATGAAGCTAGTAAATAAAAAAAAGTGAATACAAGCCCTGTCTATTCCATTTGTAAGTAACTCTACATCGAGAAGTAGACGTTCAATATAGCGGCGATCTATTCCTAGCTGCAGTGTACAAATAAATAACAGAGCTGCAGTCGCATGTGCATGCTGCAACTGCATATAAAAGTGTAATGCACCGCGGCCGTGGCCGACCGCATTCGGGCTTAGGAGTAATCAAGGATTTAGTGGTGCGACTTTATGACCAATCTGGGAGCAAACTTCTTGAACAATTTCGTATACTGAAGAAACTTTGGATGGATTTTTAACCCACGACAAAATAAGAGGGTAGATAGATAGATAGATAGATCGATAAACTTTATTGCTTCTTAACAATTTGTAACATTGTACAATGTTCTTATACAATTAAAAAAAAGGTTAGCGAAATGTGTGACGTAGATTGTAGAAGCAAATAGGACACAGAACTCAGCATACTTGCTGTCTATGACAGACAAAATTTTCAGCTGTGCCTAGAGTTTTTTTTTTCGCGCGTACCTGGGTTAAAAAAAAAAATATAATGAAGTAACTTATCAGAAATGTGTACCAGTATGTATTCAAGTGAGATAGTGTAAGTGCGTGTGAAAGTGCGTTTAAGTACGTGTAAGTGTTAGCTGTAGCAATAAATGTATAAATAACTCACTGAGAATTTGTCACTTAGGACAAATTCTTAGGAGGGTGTTATAAGATGGCTTCGTCAAGGTGCAGAAGAAGCGCAAGCGATCGGGTAACAAGAATCGCTGCGGGACGGCGGCGACGGACCCAGAAGTGAGTCTGCGGGCTGAAGCTCCGAGCACGCCTGTGTACTTGTCGCGACTGCACTACAGCACTGAGGTGCAAGACGTCGTCGAGTACATACGGCGGAAGACAAAAGTTCCCTTAGGTCTCCAGAGAGTGAAACCGTTAGAATCGCATCACCATGCTTGTTTCAAAGCATTTGTGGTGCGGTTCCCGACGTTCATGCTGGAGACCGTCATGAAAGAGAGCTTTTGGCCGGAGGGCGTGGTGTTCCACCGTTTCCGAGGGAGATTCCCGGTTGCAGACACCCCCGGAAAAACACCCGGGAAATAGTGTTAGTTAGTTTTATTTTATTTTATTTAATTATAATTCATATGTATGTTAGTCTGTAAGGTATTTATCTATGGGCCTTAGATGCCTGATAATAAATGATTTTATTATTATTATTATTATAAGTTTGACTTGTGTATCTAGCTGTGGCATCGTAGCTTCTAAACGAATTCGCCGATTTTGATCAAATTTTTTCGTTTGGAACGCTGACGTAATCGAGATGGTTCTTAGCTATATTTAATCAAAATTGGTTCAGCCGTTTAAAGAGTAATAAGCGATTGAATGTAGGGGGTGATATTTTTATTTTTATTTTAGAGTTATAAAGGTAATGTTTTGGTCAGGTTTTGAATCCAGATAAGTTTAAAGTTGGCACATTTAATGTTTTTTCGCAAGCTGACTAGCATCGAAGAATATAAAGGGGTGACTTTAAAAGTATATGTTAGCGAGAAAGTGAATTTGTTTATTAAACTGAACAAGACTCCATATGAAATGGTAAAAAAAAACATGCAGTCGAACTGAGAACATCCTCCTTTTTTAAAAGTCGATTTAAAAAAACCCTCTCAGGCTTTCAGTCAGTTACCGTTAGTTGATCGCACAAGTTCCACAAAATGGAGAAATGAAAATTATTGTTCATATTCGACCTATGTTTTTCGGGGAAAGTTATTCAGTTTAATGGGCTGCTTCAGATCCTTAATTTTCGATAGTTTGAAGTGACTCAATATAGGTAGGTATTATATGTAAACAAATTAGTGTAATCCGTCCATCGGTCCATTATTACCGGCCCTACAATAGCGCGGGGCCCCTCGGAAGTCCAGGCCATCCATCACGGCCGATTAGGGATTCCAGACACAGCCGACACAGGAACAAAGGTCGATCACAGCGAGTTATGTTGGGTAATGTGTTTGCTCAGTCGTTTGTATAGGTATGGTCATATACATACACATACATACAATACTATTCTCTCTTATCTCTCTTCTCTTACCAGCCCATATACGTCCCCACCGAGGGGCACGGGAAGGAGATTTAGGCCATAGTCCACCACGCTGGCCTAATGCGGGTTGGTGGACCACTCGTCTTTCGACGATGAATTTTCTTGAACGGGGGCGGGTTTCATCACGATATTTTCCTTCACCGTTGAGCAAGTGATAATAAGAAATCTGTACATAAATTTAGAGGTACAGACCAGGATTTGAACCCGCGACCTTCGGATTACAAGTCCTTCGGTTTATAAAACATACTATTAATTGAATTATTTGTAAATTTTGAATATTTGCATGCCATACGATTGGTGGATTATGAGACGCATTTCTTTTAATATATTATCATTGTAATTACCATTATCCGTGCAAATAAAGACATTTCATTTCATTTCATTTCATTTCATTTCATTTCATTTCTGGCTCATTACCAACTGGGCTATCACCGCAATACTATTCTACCCTTGTACATTTAAGGCCCGTATTACAGAAGGAGACTCAAGTCTTGATCTATACTTAAGTATTGATTGTCTCTTTCTCTCACTATCAAAATGACAAAGACGACTGCTACTTAAGTATAATAAGTAGATCAGTTTGAGGCGCGTTCTATAATATGGACCTAAGGCTAACTCCCGACTATTCCTTCCTCTCACACACTCAGTGGGTTGACTGGAAGAAATCCCCTTGTAGGATGAGTCCGCTTTTGTACTGTTTTTCTTATAATGTATCTTGTGTAACTTATGCTCATGTACAATAAAAAATAATACCAACATTCATACATACGCTCACGCCTATAATCCCTGACGGGGTGGGCAGAGCATCAGTGGTTCTAGCGACCTACTTGATGCCAACATGTATTCCGAAAGTATTGTGTTCATAATGCAGACAAGTCAAGTTTGAGTTATTTTACCTTTAGCGGAAAAGTTAAAATTCTTCCGCTAAAGGTAATTTTTATCTCATTGGTATCACCTAAAACCCTAGTATAAGCCGGCTCCGAACTGTAATCAGATGACCATAACACTTATTTTTAAAAGGCTTTCGAGTTCAATCATACTTCATATCATATCATACTGTATTATAAAACAAAATTCCACGCCGTTTGTCTGATCGCAATAAACTCAAAAACTACTGACCGGATTTTTATACAGTTTTCATCAATGGAGTGATTCAAGGATGGTTTATTATGTATAATTCGAAGTTCCGGGCGGGAAGCTAGTAAAAAATAAATCTCGGCCTCTGTAACTACGTACCCAGACAGTGAGATGAAGGTGTGCGGCTGAATCAATATAAATATAACACAAACTGTTTGTTCAGATGACAGTCGAGGCGCGGTGGACGGCCACTCGAACGACTTGCTCCACTACACTTGCTCCATACACTTGCTAGCCAGTTTAATGTGAGCTGTGAACCAGCTCGCGAGCACGATGGCGACAAACTCGCGCGGGACGCCACTCGGCAAAGGCTTGCTCGCCCTCTGGCGTTGTCAATGTTGACATTTTAACATAGGACCGTGGCGCATTACGCGCATGATAACGTCATGCTCGATGAGCTGTTGGATATGTTACAAACAGATTAAATTAGTTTGCGAAACATAAGAGGGTAATTCTCCCTAATCAAACAGACCAACTTTTCCCAAGGAAACCATATAAAATTCTCAGAAATTGAGATGTGTTTACTTCTACGTCTAATGGACGGTTATAAATACGTTTATTTATTGTTGATTTAGCACCAATCTTAAAGAGTTAAATTGAACTCTGTCCAAAAAGTTTGTATGTTAATGAAGGAGGTCTACTACGAATTGACATTTCCGAACATTCGGAGCCGACCGATAGTCGACCGAAGTTTCGATTGTGACCCTACTCTGAACTAATATCGGATTCGATTCAAGTCGTTCGTTCGGCAACCATAGACAATGTTCGGACGTATTGTAGTGTTGACCCAAACTATCGATAGTTTTACAAAATATAAGTTTTTGTTTCGATATAACATTATTTACAAAAAACTGGCTAATATTGTATTTTAACAAAGGAAAATACAATTTTACCTTTAGTTTATCAATTCTTTTTAAGATACGTGTAAAATTTCCTCAGAAATCGTCAATGAAATTATTGGCTGAATGAAATATATGTTTTTGCCAGAGCGCCTATAAAATTAAAAAAAATAAGTTACAGAAGCAACAACAACATTTGTTTGTAAACAATCCTTATCTTTTCCCTAATTTTTATCTTATTTGAATCTAATCATAACTTCATACATAAGTTTATAGTTACAATTTCAAGAAGCTAAAAAAGCTTTGACACAATAATTTTTTGTTCGACTGCGGTTTTATGCGATAACAATATACTTACTTGAGTTGTGCGATAAATAAACATTTTAGCCATAAGTTATGGCCTTTAAACCAAGTTAAGTGGTGAAGTGTTAAGTGGATACATTAATTATGGGATTTATGGCTGAGGCCCTTGAATTGCACCATGCTTTGGCTGGGAATTTGTTTAGAACACTCGTTAACATGACTTCGCCGACAGCGGAACAAATTGAAACTCTCCTCAACTTCCTCGACGAACATCGAGACCTTGCGCGAGGACTGTTGAGGAATGTGGATAGTCGCGCCCGGTCCCGTAGGCTATGGGAGGATATCACAAATACCCTGAATGCTATGGGCGGGTGCACTAAAACCACCAAGCAGTGGCAAAAGGTAAGTATGTTTTATATTTTTTAAATATAATGTAGATGTAATTTATTTGATTTGCTTAGATATTGTGACTAATATTTTAAATATTTAAGGTGTGGACCGACAAAAAACACTTGGCCAAAAAGGCTGCAGCTGCGGCAAGAAGGTCGGCATCAGCCACTGGAGGTGGACCAGCTTCAGCCCCCGATCTCTCCCAATCAGAATTAAAAATCATATCTATTATGGGAGATGGATTCGGGGAGCCGCAGACAGCAGCAAGAGTGCCGATTTTCCCCGAGGTAATTATATCAGCAATACTTTTAATTTACATAAATTATATATGTATAGTATATTAAAAAACATTCGTATATATCAGTGTTTTCCAGTTAGTGGTATGCGTACCTTCAGGGGTTACGCGAGGTTGCATCAAGGGGTATGCACACTAAGATAAATCGTCAAAAATCAAAATATTTTTTTTTATTGTATTTCATAGGATATGTCATATCTCTTGAAACGCGTTAAAACTTTAAATTTAAATGAAGCTGCCTCTTGGTTCGGAATGCTGTAAAAATAATTATGCAAATAACACTTGCCAAAATTAATTTTTAAATAATCAGAAAGTAAGTTAACTGTAGATGCATAGAGTGCTTCCTCCCGCCCTTCCAACATCCGATTTAATCCTATTAACTTTATTTTATAGCTTAAACCAGTGTTACCTACTTTTCAGCAAAATGTACCAGGGCCATCTGCTGCTTTGCCACCTCAGGATGACGGAGAAAGTCTTCATGGTATGTAAATATACCTATAATATGTGTATTAAGTTGTGACAAATCCATATACTGATATAATTGCCAACATCAAGAAACAGCCGGTTGTATTTTATGAAATGGTCAGTCGCTTCATGATGTGGCCAAGAATACAAATGTTACACTTGACACAAAATAAAATCTATTGTCTGTTTTAAATTGCTGACAAAAATGAAATTAGCCTATTACTAATCATATGAGCCACACCTACCTACTTGTTTCTCATATATTATTTAAAATTTAATTTTATAAAAATCTAAGATTTAAACTGCTAATATTTGCTTTGTAGGCCCATTAAATGTAGAAGAGGGACAAGCGGAAGAACCGACAGAGCAGGGAGTTCTTGGTCAGCCAGCCCCAAATCAAGGACCTTCCCGTGATATTGGTATTTTTTTTTCTTTTTTTTCTTTTAAAATAACTGCTGGATTATAATTATTCATCATCATCATCACATGCACCCTGAGATATTTACTCAGAAATGTGCAAGTTTCCTCACAATGTTTTCCTTCACCAAATAGCCAGTGGTATGATGAAAATCAACCTGCTTAAGAAAAATCTCATTGGCACCTGCTGGATTCTAACCATAGTCTCCTGTTTGAGAGGCAGACATACGAACCGTTGGGCTATTAAGGCTTCATATTATTCGTATAGTTTTTTATTATCAATAAATTCGAAGTGTTCGCTTCTATCCCTCAAAAAATTCAAGAAAATTACACAATATAATGAATAGAAGCTTAAACAGAGTTTCAAAAAAACCAAAATGAAAACTACAAAATAAGTACTTTAGAAATTGTTTTTTTCATTTACAGCTACACGTCGCCGGCAAAGACTTCGGCGGCAGTCTCTTCCTCGAGCTGATAACTCAGTACGGGAGAGACTGTTCCGTATAGATCAACGTGTGCGAAATGAACGGGAACGGAACGAGGAACTGGCTGGCATAAGGAGAGCTCTAGAGGAAAATTCGCAATTTATGCGAGACATCCGGGACCTAATGAGAGAGGTCTTAGAGCGACTGGTAGCAAGAGAAAATTAATATCTAGTTGCCAGTTGTTTTAAGACCGGGTCCCATATAAGTAAGTATTGACGAACAGACAGACAGACTTTCAGATTTATAATATTTAAATATAACTAAGGATTGTGTTTTATTATTGTTTATTTTATTGTTTTATAATGTATTAATTTTTTAATTTTAATGTTTAAATTCTAATATAATTCTTTAATATGTTATCTTTAAATAAATTGTCTATTTGTTTAGCATCTTAGACTACTTTGGAACCCACTAGCATGTCGTGGTTGTATTTAAGTAAGACAACACAGTCCTAAAACATAAACAAAATTCATAAATAAATAAAATTCTCATTTTTATCTTGACTGTTTTATTTCATTAAAGAACTTAATTTATTATAAAGTTATACAACAAGTTTAGTAGAATAGCACTTCATTTTGTCAAGTCATTTAATCCAGATACAAAAAATTTACAAAATTTTAAACAATAAAAAGTCAAATTAAAACTTTAAAAAATAAAAATAATAATTAAACAATAAAAAGTTAGCTTAAAACTATAAATATTATATATACTTTATTTTTGTCATATGTAATAAATTACTCTTACACTCTTATACATTTACTTTATCTTGACAACTTAACTCCTATTTCAACTTTTTAGAATAACAATATTTATGAACTAAGATCAATTTAATTTCGCCTATCTGATAACTGAACTACTCTAGCCCTTACCACAGAATAAATAATAGTACTAACGTACAGAAGTCTCACTCCCTAACAAAAGTCAACTTTAGGCATAAAAATTTGCCTACTATTGCAAGCGGCACAGGCTTGCAAGAGAAATTGAAACTTATAGTCGGCCGCTAGCGTTTATATTCTATTGCGCACCGCCGACTCGATGCCGCGTTCGCGACGAGAGCTCAGGGTTAACACTCACCGCCGATTTAGAGGTAAAATTATTATTGAAATTAATTAAGTAAGATAACACTGCTTATAAAATCATGAGTAACTTTAGTTAGGAAGAGTAATAAGTAAAAATACAAGTTAACATAACCAACCATGTTATTTGATACCTAGCCTACATACCTACTAACTACAGATACCTACAGACTATTGTGATGGCAAAACGTGTTTCTGCCTGGTTTTAATACTGCTAATAAGTAGGTACACTTATTGTTTTGTTCAACTAGCGGCTCACGCGCGCGCGGCGAGTAACAACCCGCGCTCGCTGGCATACTCAGTATCCCCGCCGCCGGGCGAACATGCCTAAACTGCGGAGTGACACCCCCCTGCCCTTACCCTTTCTCCTCTCCTCAAAGCCTCGGTAGCGGACATGGCAGGCTGATATGGGACTTGCCGAGAGTGTTCCACATGGAGATCGTCTTGAGACAGCTCAGGAATTGAATTGAATTGAATTGGAGCACTTAATCCAGCTGCCATACACATGTTGTGCAGAACACAACAGGCTAGGATTATTTTACCTGCGGTGTCTGGATCATAGTGCAATTTCCGAGCTGTCAAAAGACATCTCCATCGCCCCTTCAATATCCCAAATGTGCGTTCAATGGTGGAGCGGGTACGTTTATGCACAACATTGTACCTGCTTTCAGGAGAGTCCTCTACACTGTAGAGTCTACAGCATTATCTATAGGTGTCATTAGATACTCACGAAGTGGGTATCCTGAATCACCTACAAAAAAATAATTTAGTTAATAGTCATAATGTAATTGTAATCGCCTAATTTATAAGAGCCCATCTAATACCTACCTAACATATATGTTGATTCCATATGGAGATCCTCCAAATAGCTCCTGACTTCACTCTGATCCCAAATGAAGGCATCGTGAGTTGCTCCACCATATGTAGCATCCACATTCAGGACATTGCAATCTGCGTCACATATCAGAAAGATAATTTTATTCATGTGTGTTACAATAACACCTATTTATTTACTAAGCCTATATTTTAAGTCATTTTACACAATGACTTACATTGTTAGCTCATTTAGGTCAACGGGAGATGGACTGTATCATACATAAACTCCTAAACCTAATACCTCTGTCAATTTAAGAGAATGCAAATTGCAGCAATATTACTTAGCACCTGAGTGTTAATAGAATGGAAATGTTTCCTATTAAAAAACCGCTCCTCTTGTTCACTGGGCCTCACAATGGCTATATGAGTGCAATCAATACACCCAATTACTCCAGGTAAGTCGTATTTCTCAAAAAAGCTGTAAGCCAAAATTCAAACTCATAAATAATAAATCCATTTTCTAAATCATTTACATAAATAAAGAAAAGATAAAAACATATAATAGTGATAACATTACCCTCAGTAATATTGAACTACTTCACTGATTACAATTATTCCTATTTGCTAAAAGTTTGCCAGTACTGGCTGTTATTTCTCACCCTGGTCGAGGAAGTGCAAGTCGAGGTAACGGCAAACTCGTAGCAGATATTTAGTACACCATACAAAATTACTTGTTAGTCTATCATCTATTTATAATATGTTACCAACTCACTTTCTTTTAATGGCATTCATTTCCATTCCATTTTGAGGAAATTTAATGTATTTCCGGAGTATAGACGGCGTATTGATTGCCGCTGAGACCTCACGTAAGCATCGGGAGACGGTCTGCTGTGCCATCGGCGCATCACTGTTTAACCCCACAGAGCCTTGATAACTGCCCCGAGCATAAAAATTCAGGGTAATGAGTATCTAAAATCATATCAAAATTGTATGCCAATTACATACAGGGATACATGTTATTATTAAGTATACCTTAGAACAAAATAATATATTTCTACAGTTACCTTGGTTGCGGGGTCAATTGCACGACGAGTGCGCTTCCGAGGTAGAAGAGGCACTATCTCCTGGCAGAGCGTCTCGTACAATTCCCGACTGAGTCTGTAATCTGCCACAAACTCAAAGTCGGGTATTGTATTGACGTCCAAAGAATCACGAAGCCGTCTGCGATCCCTCCTGCGCTCCAAACGCTCTCCCAGGAGAGCCTCTTATAATAGGAACATACGTGCCATTGTTCTTTATTGCACAAACATAGTTATTAAATCAATTGGAAAAACCAAGTATACAAAGGCGAGCTTATCTCTAAAAGAGATCTCTTCCAGCCAACCTAACTAGTGAGAAATAGTATATAAGTAGAAGGGGTAGAGAGATTTGCGCACAGAGTTTACAGAAGGAAAAATAATAATAATAATAATACCAAATAAATACAACAATAATAAAATTATACTTATTACAATAAAATAAATACACAAATTAAAACATTGTTCTACAAATTTAATGTACACTTTAACATTTTTACAAAAAATAAACATATTTCATAATGATTTCAAACTGAGTTTTGTAATATTCCACTGTTTTTATCACATATTTAATACTTACGATATGTAATCAAAAGATATATATTTTGTTGTCGTGAATTTTGACGTATAATGACAGCGAAACTGCTTGTCAAATTCGAATTTTCGGCTCGACGTTTAGCGTTCATGGTAGGGTTTCCGACGCAACTCAAACGCAACTAATGTCAAATAAATTTCGGTCGGAACGAATGATAAATCCGATCCGACCGAACGAACGACACAACTTCATAGTAAGAAATGACCGAATTATCGGCCGAATTATCGTTTTCGGCATTTCGTAGGTCGCGTTCTGTAATACGGACCTTAGTATCATAAGTCCTAGAGATACACTTACACTACATTCAACTAGAACACCTGTTGATTAACCTGCTAAACCAGAAAAGCCTGGAAAGATACGCAAAGAAAAATAAATCAATTTATCAAGTGATTTTAATCTTTCTCAAAACAAAGAGGCCAAGTTAATACTGAACACTTGACGCGCGGCCACTTGAATAAATTTTATATTTGAAAGTTCGAGACCTGACTCAGATGCGGTATTTGGAATCCACTTGTTGTGTCAAAGCTACAGTTTCTTTTAAGATTGAATATTGACTTTTATGATTTTTTTAGATTTTACTCAAATACTTTCTTAGATTTGTTTAAGCCCACCAAAATACAGCTTCCACGCTGGACTGGGAGAGAAAGAAAATCTTAGAATGTTCCAGCTGCCAACTCTTCCCAGGCATACTGTAAAAGTCAGTAAGTGGGACGCGAGGGTTTTGCTGTATTGTGGGCAAAATGCTGACCACCCCTTACTATTATACGTTATGTTTCATCTAATAACCCTCAGAATTTATGTTTCTAAAGTCACTGATGCTCTGCCTATCCCGACAGGCATTATCAGCGTGTGCATATGTATGTGTAAAATACCAAAGTTAATAAATTATAGTTTCCTTAAATGATTTGATTTTGATTCATGACGATGCCTATTACAATCAATTAGAACTTAGTATCAAATTAATTACCCGATTGACAAGCAATCTGGAAACAGTTGCCAGTCAGCAAAGCGACCTAACAGCTGCGGTGCTAGGCTGAATACCTAGAAATGTAGAGATACAGTAACAGGGTCGGTTGGCATATGCAAGTGCATGGCAGTTGCAGCCGCATATCCTGATTGCTGATTGCATTAGCCGCTCGTTATCTGCCGTCATGTTGTAACCGCACTGCAGCTAGTTCATGTGGAGATGCAGATTCGAATGCACTGCTCTATTATCTAGGTTATATTTAGCGACAGTTTAGCACGTGAAATAGATTTTCTGCTGGCAACTTAATAAAAATAAAAATTGTTTATTGGGTACTTAGTCTAGTTAAAAATGTTTAGCGGTAAGGAAACTCCTGTTATGCAAAAAAAAACCGTCCAAGTGCGAGTCGGAGTCACGCACGAAGGTTTCCGTAACATTATCTATAAAAACGAGCAAAAAAATCACGTTTGGTGTATGGGGTCTTAAATATTTAAGAGGGCTCTTTAATATTTATTTTATTCTATTTTTTATTTGTTGTTATAGCGGCAACAGAAATACATCACCTGTGAAAATTTCAACTGTCTTACTATCACTGTTCACCAGATACAGCCTGGTGACAGAAGAACGGACGGACGGACGGACGGTCTTAGAATAGTTTTTACTCTTTGGGTACGGAACCCTAAAAAAGATGCTTGTGCCAGGCAGAATACGCTCTTCTAGTACGATTAATTTTAGACAAAATTACTACTAATATTCGGGGTTGTCGTAACTGACAGGTACGTATAATTGATGATTAAACGAACTTACCTAAAGTGAAGTTCTATCACAATTATACGAGTGCTTCTTCCAGTCACTTATGCGTAACTACATTGTGTGAAGAATAAGATCTATTTATTTTAGGTTACTAATCCTGAGGAAGAAGGACGAAGTATAATAGTTTTATGTAAAGGGGTATTTTTGTAAACAGCCCCTGTGTACGTTGCTGAACCTTACTCAGATACGCGAGCCCCACTGAGCTTCGAGCGCTGTACCTTCCTTAGATACATGATAACTGAAGATTCTTGGCGCCACCGCGAACGTGAAAATGTTCTACCATTACCTACATTAATAATGTAACGTTTACGATATTATTGTATGTAGGGTAAGTCAAGTCAAAATAGCTTTATTATAGAACATTCAGGATGCTACTCAAAGAAGTGAGTACATGAGAGGATTAAAATTACATATTCGTTCTTTTGACTCTACAGACTACGCATATTCGCAAAGGTGCAGTGCAGTCTAAGGTCCGTATTACAAAACGCGACCCAAACTCTGATCTATATTAAGTAGCAGTCGTCTTTGTCATTTTGATAGTGAGAGAAAGAGACAATCAATAATAAAGTATAGATCAAGACTTAAGTCTCTTTCTGTTAATACGGGCCTTAGAACATCTTTATTAGGGCAGATAGAAACACAACAGGGCACAATTACTGAAATATAAATCCTTGCCAGCTCGGGTCATCTAAAGCTCATGTCTCATATCATCCAAGACGTCGTATGAGCTGTAACTATGAAATTCGGTGAGAAATTGATCTGACAGCGTCACCGGGTGTCGGTAATAGATCCGGACGCTAGCGGGAATTGAATTCTGACGCATCACGCGACGCTCTGACGCTCTGACGGGTTGACGGCTGACGCGGGTAGTCTGCGGTATATTGTGATTATAGTGCGCGAAAGCGATTGCTGGCAGCCCTGTGGAAAGCGAGTTATAGCCCTGGAGATCAAGACAAATACTTTTATTCAAAAGAAAATTGAATGTAACAATCCCAGACTGACTTTTGCCAACAAACCATATTTTCAGTAACAATACTTATATTCTACAAGCTTTTTTCCCGTGGCTTCGCTCGCGCAAAAAACTCTTTTAAGCACCCATTTAATTTTTGACCCTTAAGGGAATGATTTTCAAAAAATCGCGAAACACGTGTCCGTTTATTTGCTTCAAGGTATATCTTGAAAACGTTTTGAGTCAAAATGTTGAAAAAAATTGTTTTCTCCATACCAGATAACTTTCTTTCAACTTCTTCGTATCCGAATTGAATAATAAGACCATCTTTTGTGCCTGTTGAGTCATTTTTAATGTGAGCTTGTACAGTTTTCAGCATGTTAAGTAAAATGAAATATGTTATATAGCTAAATATTGCGATTTCAAGAAGAAATCCTGAGATAAAAGTCAGTAGCGTCTTCAGGAATTTATATGAAGATAAACTACTGTTCTAGTCATATATATTTGTCTCAGGAGAGATATCAGGACCCCGGGTCGTGCTCCAGATACATCCCAACTGAGCCGGGATATTCTGATCGAATTTGATTTCTATTAGCGGGAAAAAATGCCCGTTTTTTTTAATGGAACGGAGACGGTACGAAAAGAGCATTTTGTACGGAATTTTATTACAAGTCGATAATATTACGTGATGTACGACATGTTTCGTTTTTATTGTCTTGTTTTCTTATGGGGGAGGTTATGGGGAGGGTAAACTGGATCACATATTAAGAAACATAAATAAGTAGGTAATTTTTTACAGAAACGTTTTAAATAGCAGAATACCAGAGTTTTGTCCTTTGGTCAAAGCTTAGCTATGAATAGAATAGAATAGAAAAAATCTTTATTTTATAGGACATTCTGGATGCCACTTAAAACAAGTCAAGATTACATGAAATACATAAAAACAAACATTAAAGGATTTAAATACATACATACGCATTCGTTCTATTCACCCTACTGACTCTTCGCCTATTCGCAAAAAGGTGCAGTCTTCCCCAGAGAAGAACAGGCAAGAAACTCTGAGGGTGCTCCTTTTTAATAGCATTACAAATTTTCTTATTTTAACTAATTCTGAAATAACTCTAGAGCTGAGCAGTTAATTCCCATGGTTGCTTGTCAGTTAGGTAATCAGAAATTTTATAATAGCCCTTTTTGCAAAGTTTTGTTTAATTACTGTCTTAAATTTGTCTAAAAGTAAATTTTGAATGCACATGGGAATCTTATAATAGAAACGTATACATTGACCCATAAAAGAGTTCGTGGCCTTGTGGAGACGACTGTCTAGTACATCCAGTATGGCCTTTATGTTGCACTCTGACACACACACAACACTCCAAGAATAACTTTGTAACCTTTTGTTTATTTATTATGTGTATTTGTACTTGTAGCTGTTTTTAACGTTGTGTGTATGTTTTAAAGCAATAAACAAATTCTTTGTCTGTTTTTATCTGACAAATAGAAACAGAGAAAACTGACGAAAAAGATACATTCGTCAATTTCGGCTTACAATAATTATCGTAGAGTCCGGGCCCTGGGAGGCGAAAGACTTAAACGTTTTTTTATATGAAAAATACAAGAATTCTTGGGCTTTAAACTAGTATAGTTCTATTTAAGCAACCTGGTTTCGTAATCTATATGCAAGGCAAGTAGGTCACGCGACATGTAGTCCGGACCTCAATAGAAACAAAGAAGGGCGACAGTTACGCGAATTAGATGGTTGTTTATGACACTATGGTCATTGGGCCCGGACCTTGCGACATTTGGGGGCTTCTGTAAAGGCGAAATGTTATTTACAACTACATACGAAGATATACACTTGTACTTATATTACCTAATAAATACACCTCAAACTAATGAAAGAGAATTATTGTGACTATAATATATAGCACTGTGTACCTATCTGTAAGAATTCTTTTGTTTTGTTATGTTCTGTTTTAGCAAATAAATGAGTAAATAAATAAAAATAAATAAATAAATAGGATCGACAGTTTCCATATTAAACACCAAAATTACAAATTCACGAAATTTTTTAAGGTCTTATTACGTGAAATTTGGATTTTAGGCTTTTTTAGGTTCCTTTAGGTTATGTTAGGTCACATTAATATTATAAGAAAGTCCATCAAGTTTTAATCTTACTAAGTTAAATTACAATATCACGGGTTTGACAAAGTAACGGTGACAAATAACAATTTTAGTTAGAACGTAAGGCGTTCCTTACGATCACAAGTATGGCGGTCGTCGTTTAGACGTTGAATAGTCTCAACAAATCACACAACCGTTTTCAGACAATATAAAATACATACACACATTTCCCTATTGGGATAGGCAGAGCATCAAGTGTGAATCATCACTTGATATCACCGGTAAATGTGTCAACGCCAAATACTCAAAGGGTCAAAAGATAGAATTATGGGTCCCTTGGGACACTGCAAAGAAAGACCTACAACCCAGAATTTTAGTATTCTTTGTGTTTAAAAAAAGACCTAATTCAAGTAGCTTTATTTGAATAACTGTAAGCAAACCGGATTTAAAAATAAAATAACACGAAAAAAAAACTAATAAGCATATCACTGTCTCATGTCGGACAGACAGACAGAGCACACTTCTAATTAGTGAGGAGACGTGACACCTTTTCGGACTGTTTTTTTTTTCGTGATTTGTTTAATTTGTTTTTTATCGCCTTTAATTTGTTTTGATCTTTGTGATGTTTTTTATTAGCTATTTGTGACTTCTGTGTAGCATTTACGTACCTACCTTTACAATTTTGTTTTCTTTACGTTATAGGAACTATTTTGGAGTAAAATTATTATTATCTGACTTAAAAAAATACCATCTTAACCAAAAATTAGGTTAAGAAAGTGCGAGAAAAGATAGACGTTAAATTAAATACAATTTATTAGTTACAATTTTATGTCCATCAACCCGCATTGGGCCAGCGTGATGGACTATGGCCTAAATCTCCTTCGTGTTTCGAAGGGAGGCCCGTGCCCCTCGGTGGGGACGTATCTAGGCTGGTAAAAATAAATAAATATGAAACTGTAATTGAATTAATAAATTTATGAAACTAACAGCGCAACTGCTGATTTGCTAGAATTGCGATTATTTCACATTTAAATTTAGTATTTATTGGATTTTCTATTTTTTTTTGTTTTTTTTTAAACACCACGTATAAATATTAAAACTTTTACACCAACCTTCGTATCGTATCGTGTAAGTATAGTCAAGTGTGTGGCGAACTTGGCTAACCCTGGTGTCAGAGTTTTCAAACCACACAATGGCCTCTGACTTGGTTTTAACGACTGTGGTCAATCGACAACAGCCGGGATCGACAGCTAAACGTGCCCTCCGAAGCGCAGAAACACGCTCGTGGTAAGTTGCCACTTTGGTCACCCATCAGGTTCCCTGCCTCTGCGTACGTTGCTTAACCTCACTGATCGGTTGAGATCAGCGAGAGCCACTGGGCTACGAGCGCTGTGTTTATACTACACTAGTATTACTAAATATAATAAATAGCTTAAAGCTGTAATAAAAACTTTATTATCCCGTTCCTAAGTAAATCTTACGATCTAAGCACCGTCTTCATGCAACATGATACCTACTGTCGTTAATATCCTAGGAATTGCTAGTCCGACGACTGGTCCGGGGTATCTTTGCTGTAATTTTAATGACTGTCGTAGTAATTCAAGGTACAGACAGCAGGACGTCAGCTTAACCATTTGCACTACGAAAACCGCCGCTATTACGAGTGAGGTAAGGGCTTCGTAAAGGTCAACATGTTATAGCTTGATGTTCTGCCGTGTGTACATGTTTACTAAGGTTATTAAAATCAATTAAAGTTACTTTGAAACAGAAGCTTATGTTCTGAGTGTTTATTTTGTTTGGTTAGTTGTGGCAATTGTTTTTTTTTCCAATAAAATAAAATAAAAGAATTTGACAATAATAAACATGAATTTGTGACACCACAAACAATGACATGAATCATGATAAAACCAAAAAAGAAAAACTGTTAAGACTTAATAAAAGTACGACTAGTACGTATTTAATAACACTAAAATTTGATTGCTTTATAACTTTTAAACGGCTGAACAGATTTTCATGAAACATGACACTCGGGATAAAATTATATAGACACAAAAAAAACTAAACGAAAATCGATTCATCAGTTTGGGAGCTACGATACCACAGACAGATACACAGATACGTTAAACTTGTAACAGCCCTCTCTTTTTGCGTCGGGGGTTAAAAATAAAATAACAAGCTTTCGTTTCAATTCTCAAACATTTTCAGCAAAATAATAAAACTAAAGAAGCGTTTTACAAAACCCTGTGACTGAGATTTGGGAGACATTTAAAGGCATCCATCAAGAAACGAGCGGATCAGCGTTTGTCATCGCTACATCGCCTTTTTCAGGACCCCGTATGTCATTGCTGGATGGCTAGGAAACCAGCGGATTTAGACAGGACTTTGAAAGTAGGAGAAAAGTAAAATATTGTAGGAAACCACTAAGAGAGGAAGTTGAGGTTATGTTGGGAAACTTGGCAGAAAGAAAGGGAGGTGGTACCACCTCACAGTTCACATCAGCAAGCGTATGATGATCGCCACGATATATTATCACACACACGCGTTATTTCATGGTCACGTGACACTTTCTCGTAATCTCATTGGTGAAAACAGTCACGTGACCATGAGATAGCGTGTGAGGTAATATGTCATGGCGATCATCAGGCAGGCAGGCTAGTTAAAGAAGCTTCGAATCCGTTACAGAGAGCAAGGATAATAAAAAAAGAGTTGAAACCTCAAATCTAAAATTAGTTCATGGAAAATACATTTTTTGGAATCTCAGTGTTCCATTCCTTTTCTTGTAGGTATTATAACTTATTTTGAAAAAAATTGTTAAGTTTCATTGGGAGAATAACCACCTAAGTTGCGCCAACTACCGAACCACTGTCTCTGCCTGCCCCGTTAGGGATAACAGGCGTAAGCGTATATATGTATGTATATACCCAGAGGTGCTAGTTTAAATTCTTGTGTTTCAATTTTAAGAAGGTTATATTTCCACTAGTTTTGATTGTTGTTTCTGGCAGCTGTTGTTTTTGTTTCCCAGTTGTTTTTAAGTAGATTTATTTTTTGTTTCGATGAATTGGGCTATCTCTCTATCCTGTGGTTATTTTGTCTCAATCCGCTTTCAACAGTTTTCATGTCGTGAGGTCTTAAGCCGATGTTCAGTCATTGTGTCTCCAAAACACATAAAATCGACGCGCGTCGCTCCGTCGGTTCCCATGTAGACCCATCGTTTCCCCATAGACTCTTGGGTTGCCGTCGCTCCGTCAGATTACGACTGACATTATCTGGGTTGACCTTAAATCTGGATTGTTTATAGTTTACATTGACTTTCTTTGATTGTGATTATTTTCTAATTAGAATCGAAATTAGAAAATTTGTTCACAGGCGTTACAATAAATTATAAGATATGAATACACAAATAAATGTTTGATGCGATGGGTGAGACTCGTTTTGAATTTTTTTCAAAGATTTATTGAATGTTTTCTGCCATCGAAGGGCAGCTTTGCTTTTAAGGCGCGGAAATTCTTGTAATATTGTTCCTACGTGAACGATTATCTGTCGCACTAACGATTACTTTATCATTGACATATGCCTGTATCTATCCATATTCTGGCGTAATTTAGGCTAGAGGTCTAAGCAGGCGAAGTCGCGATCGGTAAGTTAGTTTACTTCAATAAAATAATAGTTTTTCACTCATTTTCACATTGTATATGGGTTGCCGAAAACAGACCATTACGCGGTTATAGCTTTAACCGGGTGTATATCCACATATCCGGCCGGCGCGTGCCGATGTCTTTATTACGACCCGGGTAAATATAACTCAACTACCCAGATACCCCGATACATTTAATGCCCACCTGTAAGGGAACATTTATTGATTGAAATGCGATCGTTTGAGTGGTTGTAAAGAGCTGTATTATATGTTCATATAAAATTTAGGGGAATGTTTGTTTTAGAAACCTAAATAAAAAGTAGGTCACAGAGTGTCACATGATCGGTGAATTCTTTGTCTAGCGACTGCATTTCCGAACTCATATAACCCGAATCTCTTAAATATCCAAGTAAATAAGCTTCTTCTATGTGAGCTTGCTATATCTTCGCCCCTGAGCTAGATTATGGTCAAGAGCGAACCCATTATTAATAAAATAAAACTAAACGCCTTCACCGAACTCAACATATACCAGTGTAAGTATAGGCACGTGCAACAAAAATACGATTTTCTATGCATATGCAAGTAACTCAGTCTAAAAGAAAAACAGAACAGACCCTGTCCCTCTCCACTTTTGGCGCTAAAAAATGCACAAACACTCGGCAGAGTGGCGGCGCATCGCCATTAATGTTCACCCGGCCCATGCCCGGCCCGGTTACAGGTGGGCTGTAAATTCCGATACAACCCGGATACCACCGGGCAAAGGACTTTGAAAGTGCGGGTGACTTAAATATTTGCAGAGAAATCGAAATAACAGCGAGATTTTTAGTAGTTTTCAAGGTTTTAGGCTTTTTTTTTAAATAACAAATGGATTCGCTCTTGACCACAATCTAGCCCAGGGGCGAACAAATATGACTTCAAATTATCAGAAAATGAAAGTTAAAGATATTACTTCGTACCAGTGCATGTCACTGAATGTCGAGAGGGTCAAGTACTCCTGATGATGCTTTTCGTGGACATAACAATTTCCCTGAGCGATTTCCGACCTTTTTTACGACGTCACATGTCATGTAGTCTGATGATGAAGGGTTTACACGCAAAGGTTTAATATTACGAATAGTGAAAATAACCGCGAGAATCTTAAACAATATATTACGAATTATCCCTAGAAATTCGTAATATCTAACAATAATTAGAAATATTTCCCGGGGTTGTAAAAAGTTTACGATCGTTCATTTATAATTTTCTGTTTAAATTGTAGTATAGCTACGTTAATTTAATATTTTTAAAACGATTCACAGATGGAATATTCACAGATGGCGCTGATCTACACACACGACGTAATGTGCGCTTAGTAAAAGAATTGCTTGAAGGCACGATAGCTGAGTTGGTTAAAGCACCAGCAGGGCAATCGCGCTAAAAAAAGTGGATTGAATCGCAATTGAGACGCAGCTGGGGGGCTACCACCTAAGCGAATCTGATGCTGGGTAAACGAATGGAACGTAGTCGATTGCTTCTTTATAAGGAGACCTTGATTAACGATATGAACCAAACACAGCAATGTACATCATTCCATTCGTTCAATCAGCATCAGCTTCGCTTAGGTGGTAGCCCCCCAGCTGCGTTTCAATTGCGATTCAGTCCACTTTTTTTAGCGCGATTGCCCTGCTGGAGATCCAATCCTAGGGTCGTGTTCAAGGCGAATTTTTTTTAGCTAAAATTTTTTGAAGCTGCGTTAATATCCCAAACTTCGAAGAATGAACACTGGCGAGACAATGGATGGAGCGATTCAAGATTAATTAATTAATTAAACGCTATACACTCAAAGGTCCACACTAAGGTTTTCCCTTGTGTCGTGGACCACACATAAAGACCGACACAAACACCCATGACCCGAGAACAAACATCTGCTTTTTCAAGAGGATGGTTTATGTGTATAACTTATAATTCATTCATAAAATTCCTACAGGAATGAAGTCCCGAGCGGAAAGCTAGTTTGTATTATTTGTCTGTGTTGCTAATTGCTATATTCTGCCAACAAATGCGTTTGATTTAAAAAATATTCCAAGTCAGTTTCCAGTAGATGCCCAATTACAGATCTTTATCTTTAATCTATTGACGAAGTTTTTACTTTTCAATCGAAGTTCGTGTAGTGTTATCTTAAAATCTTAGCATAAAATTAAAAGTTGGGATATTGTTCTGTCTGGGATCCATCACTGCCCGAGTTGGAGGAAGTTTCCTAATGCCCGTAATCAGGGAGATTAGCGGCCGGGCAGGAGACGGGGTCGTTCACCCTCAACCCTTTATGTATGTGCCTTTATTAGGTACCGACATATTATATCCATGATGGACTGGAGTAATAGAAAAACATGGAATGTGTCAGATGCCAACTCTTCCTAAGCATACTGTAAAAGTGAGTGAGACCGACGCGTGGGTTTTGCTGTATTGTGAGCAAAAGGCTGACAAACTCTCGCCACTTATATCATACTTCATCTTATAACACTCTGAATTAATGTCAAACGTGGCATCAAGTGGTTTTAAAACCACTGACGCTCTGCCTACCCCGACAGGGATTTTAGGCGTGAGCGTAAGTATGTATATTATTGAAATTAACTACTAAGGAAACACTTATACTGCTTCAACTTAATCGATTTTAGTTTATGTATACACGTTTTTACTCCTCAGCAAGTTAATTACCGGGTTCGTATTTCTTGAATTTGGTTGAAAAAAATAAGGACGTATCCACTTGTTCCTAAGCTTATCTAAAGATAAGCATAATTTTCTATAAAAAGAAAAAATCATGCTAAAAATCTTAAACAATTAGAAATTTTAATAAAGAATTACCTAAAGCTACATTCAGAAGTCCTTAAGGATAACGTCCAGTCACTTAAATTGTTTACGATAAGCTCAAAATTTCATAAGCTGAAGATTTTTTTTTCAGTACAAATAAAATTAAACTCCCAGGATCTCCGAAAGTATAATGAAAAAATCCGATAGTATGACGAAAAATCCTGAACAAGCACTCCGTTACCTCCTAAAAAATTAAAGTAAATAAACTTCATTATTGTAAAAATAAACACTTCAAAAGAAACAAAGGAGCCTTATTTGCTTAAGCCATATTGGCAGGAGTGTGTGCGGAAAGCATTAAAAACTCCATAAACGAGTTTTTGCACTTACAACCCACAGAGCAAATAATACTGCCAAAGTACTTAAGGCGACCTCTTAGCGACTCCTAGTCTTCTAGTCACCTGAGGAAAGGCTCAGTCACAAGGGAAGGCAATATTGGTGAGCCTCATAAATAGGTGCTTCAATTTTATGATTATGCGATAAGATTATCTCAGATATGGAATGAAGATCCGCTTACCTACTGCACGTAGAAGGGCCCAGTGTAGACTGGATTTATTGCGTTAAATAATACATTTCAACTGCCGTGTATGATTTTCCGATAGTTGATAAATTACCTCGAAAATTTACCAACTTACGATTCTTATTATTTTCCGGCGACATATACACGCTTCTTCTTACCGTGTAGGTAAAGAAAAGTGTGTGGTGAACTTGGCTAACCCTGGTGTCAGAGCACACTGGCAGGTCAAGTTATATTTGAATATCATTCCGCCAGGGATGTCGTTCCCATGGGAATTCGGTAAAATGTTGTAGGCTGTGTTACTAAGAGATAATGTAGCATTTTAATGGTGAAAGAATATTTCAACTCTGTCCAGTAATTTCGAAGCCTATTCAATGCAAACAAACAATCAAATTTCTTTATAATATTGTGTAGTGTAGAAGAGTATTATTTTAACCAGTTTTCTTATGGATCCACTGATTTTAGGACCTTAGTAGAAAATACGTTCTTTTTTGAGGGTTTCATGGGGAGAATAACCCCCACAATTTCGCTAACTCATTCGAAATCACCGCATAGAATTTGAACTTGTTAATATAAACGTCGCTTTCAAAGATACCACTTCACTGAATGTAAATAGAAATATAATCAAAAATTCAAATTGGAAATACGCGCGGGTTGAATCCCTTGATTAACGTGTGGCTACCCGCGTTATTTATGGTGCAATAGGAGAAAACACTCCGGGGTGAAGTAGGGGCGGGCAGAGGGGGGAGAGGAAACCCGAAAAGAGTCCTGAAGCGCACGAGAAGGTATTACAGGTGTTACACAAAGAGTAACTTTTCTGTAAGATGTGTAAAACTGCAACTCAATTGAAGTCTACCTATGTCGTCGAAGATGGGGTCAGATGAAATCTCATCTTGAAAACCAGGAGGTTAATGATTAATATGACATTTACATGATGGCAGGGCTGAAAAAAAACCGCAGTTTTATACTTACATTCGGACCTTTGTCAACCTTTTTTTGTATGACTTGTGCTGTTTATTTTTACATGAAAATTTAAAAAAATTGTATTAGTTCCACACGAATTTATCGTATTATTATTTTTTTCGACAAAAAATTAACATTTCGTCGGTCATCACATCATTTATCAAAAAAAATTCTGATAAAAAAAAGTTTACCACAGGAAAATAATGTAAATAACAGTGCACCAGGTGCTTTCTGGTCACCTTACACAATAGATACAGTTTTCGTAATTGAAACGTACGAGTATAACCTAATGTACTTTTTTACGTACCTTTGTCAGTTCTGACAACCTTACTTTACGTAGAGTATTACATTCGTTGGTAGAAATAAATCAAGATCGGCGGGTCGCGACCGGCAGCCGGCGCCAGCTCGATCCCACTTCTAAGCTGGGACCTGTTGTAATTACAGGTGTGTTGGGGTAAATGATTAAAGAAATATCGCCACACACTTAAAAGACCGCACTGAAGTTTTCGCTTATGCAGAGTCTCTTTGGACAAACCAATAGATCAAAACCCGAGAGAAAACATGATTACCATGAATGCCTGGTCTAGAATCAAATCCGGAAATATCAGAAAAAAAGCCACTATTTTACCGAAACCATTGGCAATAACAAAGGTAAGATATGGAAAACCTGATATAGTCAATTACATGTAACCTACAGAATCCAGAAATTTACGAGTAAATTAAAAGCAAACAGACTGTCTTTAATTATTATTTTTTTCAAAAATACAACAGCATACTTCTATGTTTATGGCAACTTTTATAGCAACGTCGGTTTCTGTCATGTTTTAGGCTTTATTCACTAAGACTAACTTTGAAGTAAATTTAAAGTGATTTGTGTTTTCTATAGTACGCTCGTTCACAAGTTCACTTTTATCTAAAACCAAAATTCCGCATTGAAAACTGCAACTTTTGACTGAAACCGGCGCGTTCGCATCACTCAGGATCGAGACGCCATTCCTCACTCCATCCCTTTACATTTTTCACCCTACCCTCACTGTAACCTCGCCTATATTCTACACATAAGTAAATGTGTCTCTAGACACACTTACCAGTTCTAATGTATGGATATGGAATCACTGAAACACCAAAAGATGTACTTGAAATTTTCGATCAATACACGGAATTCTTTTACCTTTATAACAATTTTCAACAACGGAGGATGTATTCAATTCGACTATATGTTTTTTTTGTATTTTTGTCAAGCCATAATTATTATTTTTCGAAAGAGTATACTCTTGAAGTTGTCTTATATACATTTTATTGAAATTGCTTCAACGCTTTTAAAAAAATCAACAATAATAAAATACTTACACTTTATTTTAAATAACATTTTGGTTTGTGGTTATCTGGTAATAGGCAATGTTGGGATTGAAGTCGGTTGACTCATACATTTCTAACGTGAAAAATGATTAACTTCCTACTAAGAAAGCAATAATTTTAAAAGACAACCTTTTTACCGGGAAATGTGTCGGTCGGTTCTTCTATGGATACCACAGATTAAATCGTAGTCAACAGGCTGTAACATACCTATTTTTTCTATTTTTATCAGCCCATATACCTCCATAGAATATACCAATATAATTTACTAGCTTGTCGCCCAGGACTTCGTCGGAATTTTTGAAAATTACGGAGCCTATGTGTTACTCTGATGTTTAAACTATATTATTGTAAAGTTTCATTAAAATCCATTCAGTAGTTTTTGCATGAAAGAGTAACATCCATAGATACGGATTGACACAAGAAATTGTCGTTCGGCATCACCTATTATATAGATATGCGGATTTACCTGAAAATAATACGTGTGAAAAAATTAAGGCTTTTTCTCTCAGCCTTTTTTTCATTCGTTCAACGATGTAACTAATACAGAAAGGAAGGTAATAAATTGTGGAAGTCGATACAAATTGGGCCACTCGCTCTCGTTAATGTTTCACGAGGTACCCTCAGATGTTTCACTCTGTACAGGACTGATTTGCATATAGACAAATTGGGATGAAGACTGTGGTGTGATCTTGACATTACAATGCGCTGGTCCGTGATTGGTGACTTATCTTGCATTGCTTCTATCTCAGTCTTCTTCTTTCTGTTAATAGTTTGAGAATGGTTTTAAGAAAGTTTGAGAATGGTTTTAAAAGTTTGAGAAGATTTTCTAAGGAATAAGAAATTAAAATTTGAAAAGGAATGAGTTTTACCGCTTGACTTGAAGGCACGATAGCTCAGTCCCATTAGCGCCGAACATTTTTGTTTTCCTAAAAAATATTTGTGAATATCCCTCACGCCGCGCCGGTAAGCGTTTTAGAAATACTAAATTATACATTTTCTATTAAAAAGTAAAAAGTTTTAAAGCTAATTGTTTTACCAGAACCTTTGTGATGTTTTCAGCAGCTCTTGCACGATAACGACAAACTCGCGCATGGCTAACTCTGAAACTTCACTTTGATTGCGCGAGGGTCCCGCACAAAGGCTTGCTCGCCCTATGGCGTTGTCAATGTTGACATTTTGACATAGGACCGCGGTATTGCTTTTTAGCAATAAGGCCGCCCTTCTGTACACTTTCTTGTTTTTGTTTGTTTTTGTCAGTTTATATTTATGTGTGTGCAAATAAAGAGTTAAATAATAATAATAATATTGTCACGGCACTGTCACTATCGTACTCGGCCTGCAGAAGTTTAACATCGCAGTTCATATAGGTGATTTTTGAATCGCATTAAGACTGTAGAGCTCCGTTGTTATTGCTTAGGGCAGTTTGTTTGATATCCAATGAACTATTACTATAAGACGAATAGACGATCAATTGTTCTTAAACATGAATGAATCTATGGACGGGTGGCTACTTGTATTAGCAAAATCTTTAATCGAATTTTCTTCTTTGTCTAAAATTTATATCGATAAACACATGAACACTTCTAAAAACAAAAAAAAAACACTTTTTCTATAAGTTGCTTCTTATGGAATCTTTTATCCTCTGTAATAACATTATCTTCATAAAACAGTTTGGTGGGATGAGTAATGTGGCAGCTAAGCGACGGCCGTGAGCCGGATGTGGCGGAAGCTCCGGCAACCGGAAGCAGGCCTCATTTCCGGTGCTCTAGCGACCATCACTCGCCGCGAATAGGGCCTGGGGAGTTACGTGTGCGCTTTTGCACGAGTTAATTTAAATTACCTTAGAAATTACGGATTTCTTAAGCTTTAAACATGTTGTCACGGGTTCTTTCTTACCGCGATTTTTGTTTCTTTAGATTAGAGTAAGTAACTATCCGATATAAATCCGATACTAGAGTCATGGTAACCCGTCACGTTAAAAATAACCGAAATTAACCAGTCGGTTTGCTGGCAATCCCGTTTTTAAAACCTAAACGAAACAGCTTCAAGCAACTGTATCTATTGTTTGTACTTATTGATGTACATATATAAGGTATCATAAGTTTTCTCTTGTATTTGTTTGGTACATACAATAAATATTATCGCATTGTGTCAGATAATTTTCGAAAATTATAGTAAGGACTGTTATATAAATTAACAAGTAAACACACATTAAAATCACAGCAGAATAAATAAAAATATTAATTTAAAAACATATCATAATGTCTGCATGCTGAACGGTTAAGTGATATTTTATCTCTACGCGTACAAAATAGAAAAGGCCATGTTTTATGTGTCAAGTTATATGTGCACTTAACTGTACTTTCACCGCGCGCAAAACTGTACAATAAAAGCTTTGGTTACTAAAAACTTTTAAAGATATCATTGTTTTTACTCATCAACCGACTCTATAACCATTGAATGCCACTTTTTGCGTAAAAACAACTTTTAAATAAAACTCGTTTCCTCGCCACGCACAAAAAACAAATATCAAATTACTTACAATAAATTTATTAACAAATAAACTGAAGACATAAAGGCTAAAATTCAATAATACAGGTTCATTTCACACTGGCAAAAACAACCTCTTCACCTCATTTGGAAAAATTGGTTTGTTCTGTATTTCTTGTTACAAAAGGTTGACAATGCAGTGTTTTTCTCGATTGTAAGTGGTAAATATGTGGTGTCGTTTGGGTTCGAGTAGTATTTTGTCTTGAATTTTACGAGTCAATATACAGTGTTACGCAAAAAGAGTAAAAAAGGTGACAATATTTTATGTGTCAACTCTCTCACGAAAGGGAGTAAGTTATGGAAGACAACGGATAAGAGTTGAGACGAATTCTATAACAATAAAACAGTAACTGTGGCACATCGAGATGTCTGATACAAAATAACATCTATATTGTACTCTGGATAAACAATACAGATATTTTATCTAATGTAATTAGTTATTTGTATATAATAGTTATGGTAACATTTGTATCGCATAGGGAGAAGGTCAAATCTTGTTTTACGGTTCTATAAGTATAAGTTATAAATTTATATATTAGGTTCATAATTCGTAACTATAACGCCAGAGATACTACTTAAGTTTATAACAGTGATTTGGCCGAAGATAATTGTGAAAAATAAGAAGTGTTCAGCGTAATATTAATAAGTTAATGCTTGAGAAATACAATAAAGCTTACATTCCTTTCAAGGACTCATCTCTGCTTGGGAAATTAGCTCGTTTTTTTTACCAGTCCATATACACGTCCCCACCGAGGGACACGGGCTTCCCTTCGAAACACGAAACACGAAGGGGATCATAGTCCACCACGCTAGCCCAATGCGGGTTGGTGGATATCAGGTCGTTGCTGGACTCAAAATTAGCACTGTCCATTATGATACTCTTGCTCAGTTGCAGAAACGTTCATTAAAGTTAAAGCTTGTTTAAATGTAATGCCGTCCTGGTTTACGTTAACACGACGAAAAGTGACCGTATGATATTTAAAGTACCAAATTTACAAACGTTTTTGCAATGGGTGTCGCTGAACTCTCTCCACGCAAAAAAAAACAAAATAAAGTCAATTTATTTCTTTATTGTGGTTTAAAACCTAGGATAAGGAAGATGTCGTCAAATCGTGTAACTTAGTCCACAGACTAGAGTGCAATCGAAATCGGCAGAGGTTTCGGAGTAACAAAATAAAATATAAATGTAACTTGATATTAGAGGCCTTTACATCGCGTCAATAAAATATTTACACTCCGATATTGCACACGATACAGATGCATCGAATTTTATGAGAGCAAAAGTGTATAGTGTAATAAATATAGAAATGGACACTAAAATCAGTAAAACTAGCACCTAGAGATTAAAAAGGCTAGTAAATAAATTTACTAAGCGAAAGGCTAACATTCTAATCTCTCACATAACTGATGAATTGAAAATTTGGCTATATTTGGAATATAAAGAGAAGAGCAGGCGGCAAATCTAGGTAGTTAAGTTTTATGGCGACGGTTGTCACAATTTTACAGTACGTAGATACCTTTAATTTAGCATATTCTACGCAAAGAACAAAAATAAAAACTATATTTTATTGCGACGGTGGTATTGGTGCAGTATAAGATGACATGCTAAGGGCTAGACTACATCGTTTGCGTGGGCGCAACAACTACAGTATTCTACATAATAATAACTTCATTTCTACATTCAAGGTGTTTCAATATCAGGTTTTCGTATTTCTTATACATATTGGGTGACGTTAAATTAGTTAGAAAAAGTTGATAATGTGAATAAGCTCACTAAACTGACCAATTTTCCCCAAGGAACATAGGTCCTGTTTGAAAAAAAATATCGCACTCTTTAAAACAGTGGAAAAAATATCGCAAAGGAGTGGGCACAGTATTTGCCTTGTCGGATGTTGTAGATAATATACTTGCGGAACAGGATGCTGGAAGAGGCACAGTGTTGACACTTTTAGATTTCAGTCACGCATTCGATTGTATTAATATCTCATTGTTGGTAAACAAGCTTTCTTATTATGGAATTCATCAAGAATCACTACAGTGGTTCTGTAGTTATTTATTTAATCGGTCTCAGAGTGTGAAACTGGTAAAGTTTGACGGTAATATCTTGCTTTCTGAACCCAAACCTGTGAATCGAGGAGTCCCACAGGGTTCAATACTTGGGCCGTTGCTCTTCATAATATATTGCGCGGACATCACTAAAGTTATCAAATCCTGCAAGTACCATCTGTATGCAGATGATGTACAGATTTATGTTTCCGTGCCTTCACATGAGGTTAGTAATTGCATTGACAAGATGAATGATGACCTTGCGAATGTTGCTAATTGGGCAGAGAGAAATGCTCTTGTCTTGAACCCTACTAAAACGAAGTATTTGATCTTTGGTTCTGAAAAGCAAAGGTCAAATATTTTGAGCATTAATCCAGAGGTAAAAATAAATGGACATGACATTGAGAGAGTTTGTGAGGCGAAAAATTTGGGTTTATTGATGGACAGTAAATTGCGTTTCGAAAACCATATTTTAAATTTAGTCAGATCTTGTTTTTATAGACTTAAGATACTCTACAATATAAGGAATCTTATAACTGAAGAAGTCCGCGTTGCACTCTGTGAATCGTTGGTTTTATCAAAACTAAATTATGGGGATGTCGTATTTGGCCCTCGTCTACTGGCAAAAACACAGCGTTTAATGCAACGCGTACAAAACGCTTGCTGCCGGTTTTGCTTTGATGTGCCGCCACGATCCCACATTACTCCACTCTTGAATAAGGCATCTATGCTTAATATGTCTTCTCGGAGACATTTACATATTGCTTGTATGTTGTTTGATATTTTGAAAATGGGAAAACCTGCGTACCTCTTTTCAAAACTTAAATTTTCCCCGTTTCATGATAGATATGGGACAAGGTCCACTCGCTTTTTGTTGGCAATTTATAAGCATAAAACTACTGCGTTTACTGGGAGTTTTCGTTATCAAGCTTCAAAGGTATGGAATACTATACCGCCACCTCTTAGACTATTGAAAACTAAAGTCACATTTAAAAAATATATGAAACTTTTTCTAATGGAAAAACAGATACTTGGCATACCTCGAGGCTACACGGAAGCTCCCTTCGTTTCCTAGAACTGCTTTGTTGATTTGTGTTTTATTATTATTATTATTATTTTATTGGAGAAAAATATTATTATTATTATTTTTTTTTTTTATTCTGTGTCATGACTGTTTTATGTTATATAATAATTTGATAATGTTACGTGATGTCATTGTACTACTTTGTTTTGGCTCTTGTTCCTGTGAATCTTCTTGTTTTATTTTGTAATTATTTTTCTTTAAATCAGTACACTTTTAAATAACCTGTAAATTTATTTATTTTTTTGCCTTTAATATTTATGCTAGCTATGTACTTACCCACTTTATTTTATTATTAATTGTCTAGTTTTTGAGTACCTACATAGCTTCATTTTGACGATCCACAGGTCACGGCAGAATATCAGTGTTTTACTTCTTATAAGAAGTAAAACGTTAACGCTGAGTCATGGCCTTTTTTAAATTGCTGCAGCACACAATTTCTTTTTAGTAGTAGGTAATTGGTTTTGTTTTTTGTAAGTATGTACTTTTGTTCTATTAATCTTAATTTTTGTTGTTTTTTTTATATGTGCGTTTATTGATTTGTTATTGTGGTTTGTGTTTTCTATAATTGTGTGGTGCAGGATTCTTAAAATAAAACATTATTCTATTCTATTCTATTCTAAAACTTTTGCGGTAAGCTGATTTCTTTTGTATGGGAAGTCGAAAATTGGGGAAGGTTGTTCAGTTTCAAATGGGAGGATCAGAATCATGGGGATGGATTTGATCCCATGTAATAATTTTGCAGAGTCTTATTTATCTACCTGAAAACATAATAGCCAGCCAGTGCTTCTGTTATTTTTACTTTTTCCCCTTCCAACTTCAATAAATTGCAACTCATAAAAATAATGCCTCTGTTTCGGTATGTAGGTACGTATTATGTGGAAATTTTTTGTGGTACATTTCGGCGAGTGAATGGCGTCAGACAATGCCCAAAATTTGGAGTGCACCGACACCTACAGTAGTGCATATTGAAAGTCTAGAAGAGGAGAGAGTGCGGGGAAAGGATTAGGTGTCTGTAAAACATACGACAAATATTGAAGAAGTTTTCGAAGCGTCGGTGGCATGGTAACCATTTGGAATCTGTGCCAAAGAGACAAAGATACTGTAATGTGAACCAATGACTTTTCCTGCGTTACAAAACAACAGATGAACTTAATAGTGGGAAAACCTGCACATTCGGACTTGTTTTACAATGATCTAGTCCACTGTTCTCTTGTTATTCTGGGTTTAGGAGTCTAGAGGCATCGCGTCGCCCACTCTATAAATAACCTGGCAAATCTAAATTCAAATTCAAAAAAGGTCTTATTTCATAGAAAATACAATACAAATATTTGTTCTTTTAACTCTATGACTGTTCGCAAAGGTGTAGTTTTCTCCATTATTATGGTCAATCTTGCCATATGAAACGAGACAGCGCTATAGGAGAAAGAGATGAGAGTTTAACGGTACCAATTTAAATAAAACAGGTTAGGTACGTCCAAGGAAATAAAATACGAAAGCTCGTGAAATTTGAAGCAGTCTGAAATGTTTGCAGAGTAAGTAACGAGGGTAGTTGGAGATTAACGATCAATCAAGCAGGCTGAGAGCCTGCTCCTGATTCGGCTACATCTCCAAAGGCTCGGCCGGCCGCTTCACGGCTCATTAATCAAAAACCTTACCTACTGAAAGTGATTTTGGTACTTGTATGGTTATTTGGGAACTTTGGAAATTATTTTCATGTGCTTAGTTGATGGATTTCCTAAACTATTTAACTCTACTCGTAAACTAGTACAAACACAAAAAAAACCCATTAACATTAAAAACGCTCATCAATATGATTTCTAATCGATTACGACAGTTAAGCTACGTTCGCAAAGTTTATCAGATAATGTAGAACTAACGTTGAAACTTCAATGTAACCTATTCTTCATTTAAATGAATAATCGTAACTTTAACATTTGACTTTTTGTACACTTTTTAAGTAGGTAATGTACTCGTAGATTATATTCTAGCAGAGCAGAAGGACTAAGTGTAGGCAAACTGAATGTAATGTAGAGAAGGAAATAATTAGATGTCCTAAACCGGAAATTTCGAAGAGAGTTTATAGATACTTTTTGCAGTACGACTGTAGTATTTATTTTCACATAATTTGGATTTAGCTTTACATAGGTAAATGCCATAACGCCAACACGCTGTTCAAAAGATTTAAAGTCTTCTCGACCGCGAGAAAACAATAATATCTCCAAATCAGCAACATTATGCATCATCCGCCATATTTGGTTCTTCACCGATCCGTATTCATCAGTATTCATAAAAACAAAGGATCGCTCCTCAGTTTGTCGCGCAAACAAAAATATTTACCACCCCACGCCACTCTGCTTGACTCAACGCGCGAAAAAACAAATGAACAAAAACAAATGACTGACGAATTGAACTGCACTTGCAACAGTTTCTTTATTGGTTTTAAAATAGCGTTTTCGTCGATTGTTTTTGATTACCTAACCGGGATTCTTGATTAGACTACTAAAACGTAGTCGAATTGAGAACCTCCTCTTTTTTTTAAGTCCGTTAAAAATATATGCAAGCATGGAATTATGCACGTTTCTATAAAATTCTTTGGAAAAGATTCTCTCCAGAACCAATCCACTGTAAATTCTCGTTTTGAAGAATTGTATACTCAAGAGACACAGGTATGTATGTATATACAACACACCGTCCTAGAAATATGGTAAGGTAAATAAATATTATAAATTACGATAGTAATTTCTCTAAAGTTGTTGATGTATTAATACTCCTGAAATTGCTTCTAGATTTTGATGACACATTTCGAATGAATCATCATTCCCAAAAAGTTCTTAAAAAAAACTTTCTCAAGAACACTCAAGCAATGACCAATTTGCCTGTCCGCTTTTTGGGCTCAGTTTTTTTTTGTAACAGTGATAAAAGTGATTAAAGTTGGTTCGTCAAGTGGTTTCGCATGCTCGCGATAAGTTTCTACGAATTACGGATATATGAGAATGTCTGGAGGAAGCTTTTAGGATGAAATGTGTAAAAAATGTAGACAGGCGACATTCCGCGACATACGGAGTTTTTTGTGGTTGTGATAAGATGCAAGTATGTAGTTATAGTTAGCAGGAATTTACAAGTTGTTTAATCTAAAATGTTTACTGTCTTATCCCATGTCTCATCTGCCCATATACAATCAAACAGTGAAGGGGTAGTAGGCATAGTCCACCCCCCTGGATATCAATAGGTTAAAGAGATCCTTTGTTGAAATTATGATCTTTCGCGTGCCGCGATGCAACAGGTTAACTTCTTCCAACTCTCTTTGTCAGCTGTATTCTAAATTTTCATTTCTCTTTCTTGTCCAAATCATCTTTCACTCAATTTCCTTAGGTCTTCTCTTCGTATAAAATTACAAAGCCTTCCACTTTAATACTCTCGATGGCAAAATTATATTTAAAATAAGGTTATTTATATTTAAAATAAGGTAAAGGTTATTTATATGTATAGGTTATGAATAAGATTAGCAAAATTATGGATGTCGCGAATAAAGTTTTTAATATTATCAAGATTATTAAAGTTATTGGTCTAAAAGTATTCATCTGTCTATAAACTGTTTATTTTGCTTTATGTTTCTATTCGCAGAAACGCTCCACTGCAACACATCACCATCTAAATTGTCAAGTGGCAGCATATTTCATTCATCGAACCAATTACTCTTTAAAATGGCTTTTTATTTTTTACTGTCTCTTTTTCAGCCAGTCAAGTGCGCGACATTTGCGAGCGCCGCTCTGACGCCTGCGTCCGCGCCCGAGACGTGCGTGTGTGGTGCGCTCGCGCAGGTAGCTTATTTTATCTGATCTAGATAGGGCTGGGATACTTATCGATATTTTGCTTGAAGTCGATAATATTTTTACTATTTATGGAAATACCTCTACATTTTTATTGCAATTAATTATTGTTTAACACTTTATTAACTGACCTACGACAAGACAGCACAACTTAGCAACTAGTAATAAAAAACAAGTAGAAATTAATCAGTTATTTCGTACCGTGCGATCGTTGCTTTTCTTAAATGGATCGACTAAAGGCAATTTTAATTCAAAAAAACCGTGATTTTGAAGGAAAACCTTTAAGTATGAATAACAGAACTCATGAACGTTTCTGTCGATATTTAATGGAGACTAAGCGATTGCAAAATAATATTAACTGGCGTACTCAGAGACGTCAATTAAAGTTAAGAAGTAATTAAATGTCATGCTGTCCTTGTTTACACCCACAATAGTGAAAGAGACAACATCAGAGTTTAACAGTACTTAACTTTAATTGACGTCTCTGAGTACGGCAGTAAGCGCTTTTAAATAGTTTTTTATTTCTTTACATGTGGTCGAAAATCAAAATCAAGCTACGAACAAAATACGATCAAAATTGTTCCAGACTAAATCGATATCCGTCGCATCGCATGTTCCCAACCTTATATCTGTCGTATTTAATTTATCAACGTTCGTCATTTTTTTTTAGCGGAGGAGAGAGGGACATCTTATTTGTAGTAAAAAGGTCTGGCTGGCCCGCCTCGGCGGTGCAATGGTTAAATAAACATCAGCTGCACTTTCGAGAACATTTTACATTTGGAGTATCTACTTCAAAGTTTCAAGCACTCTTTAAGGAAAAGGTTTTATTGTATTTTTTTTAAACTGGAGATGGTGTTGCTAGGTTAGAATTTAACATTTAATTTCTTTAAAAGTTTGTGTTAAGTGTACAATAGAATTACAGATACCTACAGAATTTTTTTGCATACATACATACGCTCACGCCTATAACCCCTAACGGGGTAGGCAGAGCATCAGTAGTTCAGATGCCACGTTTGAAACAAATTGTAAAGGTTATCAGATGGAACAAGTTGTATAATGGTGAGAGGTGGTCGGTCAGCCTTTCGCCTATTATACAGCAAAACCCTCGCATCCCTCTTACAGACTTTTACTGTATACCTGGGAAAAGTAGGATCTTTCACTTCCAGTTCAGCATGGAAGGAATTTTTATTTCACACACAAATAATACATAGGTATTATCAATACAATCATTACGATACAACATTACATGAAATATTGTAATATGTAATATATCTAAAGATGGGATTTATTTTATTTTATTATAAGATGGGTTAACTCTTGACCTCAATCTTGACCATAAAGGTCAAAGATGAGGTCGACGATGGAGCGAGTTAACCCAGAAAATGCCTATAAAGGCACTGGTACTCCAACGCACCGACGGACACAGCAAGCTGTTTGGCGTCGGACTTCGGTAGGAGGGGTAGTCGCGAACCAGAAGGCCCTTTACAGAGCCTACCACACCGCATGAGACCATAGGACGCCACCTCAGCTTCAAATCAAATTGAGGTGTCGTTGCCTAAGATGGATTGACAGGAGGCAGGTCTCATTTATGTTTCCTTAGTCGCCTCTTACGACAGCCACGGATAGAGATGGGGTGGTGTTATTCTTAACCGACCACCACACGGTCGAAATTATCAATTAATTATTAACTATTAGAATATTATCAATACAATCATTACGATACAACATTACATGAATTATTGTAATATATCTAAAGGTGGGATGGAAAAGGTGTGGGCACAGCAGGCTGATTTTAAGCCCATATGTGATCCCATCGTAATTGTTTGTTCTCGGGTATTTCTATGATAATAACATATTATTTGTCATACCGTTTTAAAGTCCTCACGGAAACAAAGTCATAGGCGTTCAGCGGGTCAATTCAACTAAATAGCTACAGCTGCACTATTACGCGACGTGTGTCAAGTTGGGCAATCGTTGACATTTATTTTTTAAACTCAACTCAACTCATTTTTTAAAGGCTCGGAATAACGTGGTTACTCAACTCATTTTCCAAAGGCTCGGAATAACGTGGTTACTCAACTCATTTTCCAAAGGCTCGGAATAACGTGGTTACTCAACTTATTTTCCAAAGGCTCGGAATAACGTGGTCACTCAACTCATTTTCCAAAGGCTCGGAATAACGTGGTTACTCAACTCATTTTCCAAAGGCTCAGAATAACGTGGTTACTCAACTCATTTTCCAAAGGCTCGGAATAACGTGGTTACTCAACTCATTTTCCAAAGGCTCGGAATAACGTGGTTACTCTTCGTCTTATCGTGTAAATTAATCAAGAGTGTGGCGAACTTGATGTGGTTTATCTAAGGAGTAAATGGCTAAATCGCGTTTATTAAATAGAAGCTTTAAATTTTTTTGAACGCTACACCTACACACTCAAAAGCCCACACTAAGGGTTTTCCTTGTGTTGTGGGTACCTTGTAACTTTCACAAAGACAGACACGAACACCCATGATTCCATGACCCAATAATAAACATCTGCTTTTCACACAAATATTTGCCCCGACCGGGAATCGAACCCAGGACCTGCCGATCCACTACCACTAGACCAAACAATGTAATATGAATCACAGCCGCTTTCTGCAGTTTTTTTAAATGGAATTGGCCTGCAGGTGTAGTACAGACCAGTATTTTTTTTGCATTTGTCTTTAAGGCGGTTGCTGTGAAACCAAAATTGAAAAAGTCCCACTAGATGGCGCTGTTTTTAGAATTGGTAATTTCGTCATGATTTTGTCGATTATTTCATAACTAAGACAAGTTTTGCATAATGTTTTGAAATTGCCGAAAGCCTGTATCTATCTTTGACTGTTATAGTAAGGATTCAGTTTATTTTAATGTTTTATTTTCCCATGTATTGCGAAAACGTGCAATAAAAGTTTATTACGCACACATAGACGTTCGAATTGAGAGTTTCATTCATAAATTCTCGCGTATTTATCTGTCAATTTACTGGTAGGAGGCGTTTTATCTGTCAGATTATTAGGAATCTAAATACAAATCAAAATTTTGAGTTCGTAACTTCTCTAGCATATTGGTCACTTATCACTATCATTTTCAGCGTGTTTTTACGCTCAGTTCTCAAAAGCCGCTTTTCGATTCTTAAGCACACAAAATTCAGTTCATTGACAATCTGAATGCGGTCAATGAGGTTAGGCAACCTTTTGAAGAATTAAAGCGTGATGGGTGACCGTTTTTGTGCTTCAAAACACTCAAAAATAAATGCAATCATATTTGAAAGCAGTATTTAATGTTAGGTACCCCATTCTAAAAGTTGACTGTGATAGGTGACTGTTTTTGTGCTTCACTTAGCAATACATACCTTTTCGAAGCCGAAGCGGATTGTTAGTAGGCACCTATATATATCTAGGTAGGAAATCTGGATTGCGTCATGGTGTTGAAAATTTAAAAAGTCCAAGCTCATATTGTACATTTCGCAAAATGTTATATTCGTAAAATGTATTTTTGTTAAAAATGACTCGCATATTATTTTGAACTGAATTACGTCTAGGCGGGGTCTCACGGGAATTACGTCTCACGGGGAGGTGAGGCCACAGGCTAAGTCAAGCTGCCTATAAAGCGAGAACAAAGGTCGAGCTTTACATAGGGCCCCAAAAATGCAAGGTAGCCGAATTTTTTCAAGTTTTTTTTTTAAATATTGATATGGGACATCCACTTTGAAACCCAGATTGACGGATATACGTTTTCACATAAATGTTGCTATAGGTAAATTACAATTCAAAATGACGTGTTTGTAAAAGAAAATACTGTCAAGTTTATGCCTCCCTGAAAGCATATCAACTGCGACCAGCTTAAGCATAAAATATTTATTTCAAAACGTTTCGTGTTAAGGGATGGCTTTGCAAAAATTGAAACCCTGATTCAGACTATCATTCTGAAGTTTTCACTGGAATTTTCCACTCATTTCACGTTATATTGATTGTTACATCAGATTTCACTCGTTTTTTTGTTATCCTGGCTGTTATACGAGTGTAACCACGTCGAAGACCCTTTCCCCGTTAGTATCAACTATCGAGTATCGATGTAACACATTAGAATGTGGTTTCGTATTAATAAGTAAAATATTCAAAGTTGTGCTTTTCTGACTATGCTATTTCATAACGGTATTATCTGAACTGGTAGCGAAATAGAGTATCTATTTTTCGGTTTGAATGAGTCAGGGTATTTTAACAATTGTCGACTAATAACTCTCTTAAATTTGAAGTCTATAAGTTCGTTAAAGTCCCATAAAATCCACTTGATGAAATTAAGGGCAGAAATTTTACAGCCAATGGATATACATCGTAACAGTTACAAATAATTCTTAATTTGTGGTTTTACTTTATTAGTCAGGTCAAAAAAAATTGCAAAGAAATGTAGTTACTTTTTTCAGAATAAATGAGAGATAATATTTTTTGTCAGAATAAACAGACAACATACAGCCTGTCCACCATATTTGGTGGAACACCAATCAAAGCGACATACTACGTTACGTCGGCAAGTGTTTCAAAATAACCCAATAAAAAGAAATCCAAAATTAAATTCAAAAGTAAGATGGTCGCAAATCTAGGAATCAGTTGCGCGGTTAGTCATCCATTAATGTCATAGATTCATATACTTGACATTAGTAAACATGACAGCCTTGCGCTTAAATTTAAAATATTAAAATTATTTACATTGCTTTTAAATAAAATTTAGCCCAGGAACTTAAAAATTGTATCAGTTGACTTAGGACATTCTTCAGAACTTTTTTTTCTGAAAAAGGGTATTTTTAATAGGTACACATTGTTACGTACAGACACCGTTTTGATATTTCATTTGTATCTTTCGAACATCTACACGAGGAAGGAAGGATTACACTATTTCTCTGTTATTTCGTTTTATAGAACAACGAGCTCCTTAAATTGATTTTCTTCACAGAAATAATTTGAAAATTTGTTTTTTAAATCACAATGAAGTTTGTTTTCTTTAATAATTAATGTTACAACAGAGTATATTTTTCGCAAAGGTTTATTATTCCAAAAGAAAGCAAATATCAGCACCAGCCAAATATCAAAACGGAAGAACTTAACTACACGGATCTTAATGTCGTAATCCTCTTGAAATTTTTTGCTAG
Organism: Aproaerema taeniolella; assembly: GCA_949987775.1. Classification (NCBI taxonomy): domain Eukaryota; kingdom Metazoa; phylum Arthropoda; class Insecta; order Lepidoptera; family Gelechiidae; genus Aproaerema; species Aproaerema taeniolella. Next base: position 313,375 of record OX465258.1, on the reverse strand, counting down.
TAGTTCACTACTGGAAACGAAGTTACATACTAGTTTGACTTTGAATATTTAGCTTATCATTACGAAAAAAAATGAGTGAAATATTTGTTAAGTTAAACGATTTTGGTGAAAATAAATATTAAAATGATGTAGAAAATGTATTCAAAGCTAAAAAATAATTCGGTGTGTGCTAGGTACCTGTCATTACACCACTCTCCTCATCAATCTATGGAATTAATAAATAAATAAAATTGTTGGCAGCCATATTGGTTTACAATGATACCGAATGTATTAAACTATATAATCATGCAAACTAAAGGTGCGTACCTACAAAATCAAATTTCAATTACTAGATAACAAGGCAAGCTAAATAAAATCGTTTAAAAACATTCTGATGTGTTTTATCGATAATCGATGCGATGTCTAGTGTGGTGTTACCTATGGGAAAAGTTATCTTTGTGTAAAAACCAGTGTTGCCACAAGGAACGAGTGAAATTTGGTGTCACAATCAGTGTAACCACGAGAAACGCGTGGAAAATTCCGCTATAAAATTGTTCAGAATGACAGCTTGAATCAGGGTTTCAGTTTGTGCGAAGCCATCCCATACATTTTCATGAATCGTTTTGGAAGACATATTTAATGCTAAAGCAGGTCTCAGTCAGTGTGATTTCAGGAAGGCATAAAACTTTCCAGCGTTTCACATAAAAATTACCCACGACCCAAGTCAATGACCCAAGTTTTTGCCTCGTTCCGTTCCTTTTGAAATACTTATTTTAAAGGTTGCCTGTTTTAAAATTAAATTATTTATTGAATTATAGTCTATTTTATATTAAAAAATTATAATAATAACGTAAATCATAAACATCCAAAAAACCTATATCGCATTCTGTACATTGCGTAGCGCTAAAGAAGATAACAATACCTTCTTTAAGTTTCCGGGAAAAATGGTTATTTGGAGCCGATCATGATCTATGGTTTAAAAAAATTATTTCTCAAAAGAAATTGCATAGTTCACTTACTGAGAAATACAATGCGGATACTTGTTTACAAAACAGTTATGTACAGATATTATTTAATATACCCATATGTGATCATATATTACACTTATACTTTGTATAAGCTCTACAGTGTATGTCTATAAAAAACTTATTAATAAAAATATTATGGATTCCAAGTTGAAAAAACAATCAAAAATTAAAATAACCTAGTAAGCCAAAGCTTGTACATAAGTAAGTTTTTTTGAAAAGGACATTTTGCGAAAATAACGTTTTGAGAAAAAGACATAATTAGCCTGACCACTTTTTGAAAATGTCCTTTTTTGAAAAGGACATTACGCGAAAAGAACATTTTGAGAAAGGACATTTTAAGAAAAATGTCATAATGAGCCTGAAAACTTGAGGATATATCGTATTAAATTATAAATAACTAGCTTTCCGCCCACGGCTCCGCGCGCATGGTCTACAGGTTGCCCAGCTATGGTATAAATCGTAGCTTATGTCCTTTCCCAAGGTCTAATCTATCTCTGTAATCGGTTTAGTAGTTTAGGCGTGAAAGCATACTTAACTGAGAAACAAACAGACACACAGAGTTGCTTTCGCATTTGTAATATTAGTCGGGAATTAGGGATTTGAATTCTTCTTCTTATCGTGTAGGTAAAGTCAAGTGTGTGGCAAACTTTGCTGGTGTTTCTAGGGATTTGAATTAATAACTAATCATACCAGGTTGTAAAAAAAAATGAGAGACTCGTTTAGAAGTTTATTAAATCAACATTTTATTTTCCAAAACTATGATGGGCTGATATTAATTTTTTCTCGTTTTGTACTTGTTGGGCCCTTTATAAGACGGTGGATCTCTGCATTAGAGATTGGAAGGCATTCTTTTGGCAGCATGCATGTTTTATAAAAATTAGTCTTGTCCCAATGCCCCCTTCCCGATGTTCTGAGTTGACCCTGTATCTGGAATGAAATTATTTCTTACTTAGGTACTTACTCTAGAAAAAGGCAATGAATGAGCCTGTCCAATGCTCATTGATTGCAAAAATGAAGTTTTTAAATTGATGAGCATATTAAAAACACTCAAAAGCGGGGGGCTTGTTTCTCTTTATAAGGCGTTTCTTTTTATAAGTCGACTTTGATAAGTAAACGAACCTTTAGAGTTTAGAGGCTAATTTTCTTTAAAACTGAAAACTTTCCTCAAAAAGCCTATTTGAAATTCTCAAAATAAATTCGACTTCTTAAATTTTCATACCTACTTAATTGGTAAATCAGCTGATAACTCGAGTTGAATGGAGAGGCAAACTATTGTTTTCACATTTTGACCTGATCCCTGGGGAAAGCTTTTCAGTTTAGAGGGAAAACAGAACGGGACCCTTTCTACGGCTACAATAAAACAAAATGAAAACTTGTTGTAGATTACTGTTACTACAATTTTCACTTATTATACCTACCTACGGCTTACATATACTTACGACGCATTTTTTGGTTCATGTTTTAGGAAAAATATAGTTCGAGACAGCTTGGGATTCGGCCTCGGTCACGCGTAAGCTGTTAGGTGATTTGCTTATTTCAATTTAATGGCAATCGGACGTTCTTATGAACAACCATTTGTACCATTCTCAAATTAGAGGAAATACAAAATCTACAAAAATTATAATCATAACAAACAAATCAATGACAACTTGACACATTTCATAATCTGTGACATTAATCAAAATGCGTTTGAAAACTATACATTTCGGATAAAGCCTTGTAAAAAATTAAAATAAATAAGTATAAGCGTTTTTAAGTAGTTTTTGTTATATATAATTATGTTACCTTAAATTTAAATTTAATTAAAATTACGCGATATTTAACTCATTTTACATTAATTTTTATGAAACAAGTTAAACAGTATCACGTCTCAGAACGGCCAGTTTATGTATGGCGGGAAACATTTTCTATCTATGTATCTGTCAATTTGTGTAAATGTAACGCACACAAACAGAAGCTAGGCAAAAATTTAAATAATTTCGAAGACTTATAATTTAAAAATGGTTTGATTTATTAATAATTTTATTCGGTTGCCGAAAACTAGATTTTTTAAACAATTTTTCAAAGTAGTTTGGAGAATCTGATATACTTTCAGTCCGGCGTGTATTGGTGAAACGTGTTGTATGAAAATGACACCTCAGCAACCGCCTTAAAACCTTAAGTGACAAGTGATGTGTAATAACTAATTAAGCAAAACGCGCTAAAACCATGCTAAAACACTAAACTTACCAACAGACACTTAGCAGGGACAGTAAACGCTAATGAACATGGTAAACTAGCTGACACAATGTTGCATAGGTACTGGTTGTAGAACTAGGTTCAGCTGGCTAAGGAGTGGAATAAACAGTAAGGCTTTCCTTTAAAGTTCAGTTGAATTTTATTACCTTTGATATCTCGTTAACAATTAATTATCAACTAGCTTTCCGCCCGCGTGGACTACAGGTTATATCATGCCCAGCTGTGGGATAACATGTCGTCTATGGTCCTTTTCCAACGTCTAATCTATCTCTGTGCTAATTCATAAAAATTGGTTAATTAGTTTAGACGTGAAAGCGTAACAGACAGACAGAGTTACTTTCGCATTTATAATATTAGTATGAATTTTAACATTTTGCAGTTTATAATTTTAAAACTTCAAAGATACGGTGACGCTTGTTAGCTTTCCGTCCGGGACTTCGTTCCCGTGGGAATTAGAGAAAAAAATGTAGTTTTTGTATTATTTTTATGCCTCAGCTATATGACAGCAAAGTTTCATCAAAATCTATCCAGCCGTTTTTTCATGAAGGAGTAACAAACATCATCCATCCTTCACAAACTTTTGCATTCACATTATAAATAGGATTCTTATGATTTTTTTCAGCCGTGGGAATATAATGGTTTATTTAGAAAAAAAAAGTTGCGATGGTGAAGATGGCTCCTACTCCTAGCAAACAAACCTTTGGAGAATCTTATCTCAGCAACCGTTTTATTCTACGCTAGCAAAGAGGTTTTATTTCAATCACAATTTCGCAGAAACTCTACAAGAGGTACCTACGTAAGACTGCATTTGTGTCAACTTAGTTCAAAACATAGACCACCCACAGTGAAAGTATGTGGCTGTGCTTATTGCTTAGGCGCGCTATCCAAGATGGCTGTCGCGTGGTTTATGGAGGGCGCACGACGTCTTGTGTTGGAAGACAGCTGCACGTATGGTGACCACAAGGTTTTTAATAATAAAATTTTAATAAATTAGCGCAATACACTTAAAGGCCCACACTAAGGTTTGCCCTTATGTCGCGACATAAACAATGACAATCAGACAATCAGTGGATTCAAGTGGACGGAAAGGATTTGAATACCCATAACCCGAGAACATCTGCTTTTTAAACAAATATTTGCCCCGACTGGGAATCGAACCCAGGACCCGTCAATTAAGAGGTAGTGACGACCGAACGGGCCGTTGTATTTTCAAACCGGGTTGCGAAATAAGATAACCAAATCTTACTCGAAGATTAGAATTACATTTGTACAGTAATAACCAAAAATTAAGTATCCAAGTTCGTTCTGACTTTAACATTAAAACATGAAAGTGGATAATAAATAGTGGAGTGAGGTGTTCGATGCTCAGTATGTAATTCTAAGCTGTCACAAAAAAATAAAATTGTATGTACGCTGACCTATTACTTTTTATCAGTGGAAACTGTTTTGGCATATGAATTATTCTTATGTTTTTATTTATATGTATGATTATGTGCCTCGTAAAGGGAGTCTTCCCGACTGCACTAAAACCATCAATCGTAACCCCTGTTCATAAGAATGGCAAAAAAGAACTGGTATATAATTACAGACCTACATCTGTTCTACCAACGCTCTCCAAGATTCTGGAAAAACTGATAAACATAAGGCTTCTTGCTTTTCTGGATAATTTTAATCTATTATCACATAACCAGTTTGATTTTCGACATGGTAAATCCACCGAGGATGCTGTGTCTGCACTGAGTTCACTGATTATAGAAAGCCTGGATAGTCATAAAAAATGCATATCGGTTTTTCTAGATTTAAAGAAGGCGTTCGACACCGTATCACACCCCATTCTTATACACAAATTAAATAAGATAGGAATCAGAGGAACACAACTACCGCTCTTATATGATTATCTATCTAACAGGAAGCAAAAGGTCAAGCTTGACAACTATGCCAGCACATACGAGGATGTGTCTTATGGAGTACCGCAAGGAATCATTATGGGCCCTACCCTGTTTCTTATATATATGAACGACCTGTGCGACCTACAGGTCCAGAATGCCAAAATATTCTCCTACGCGGACGACACCGCCATAGTATTTGTCGGTGAATCTTGGGCCAATGTTAAGTTTAACGTGGAAAGAGGTCTTACTAAAATTGATAGTTGGCTGAAAAATAATCTTCTTACACAATACAGATAAGGCCAACTATATATGCCATACTATATGCAATGACACACAACCTGACAGAAACTTTGCAGTACAAATTCATAGCTGAAATGGAAGCAGCTATGACGCAATGTGCAATTGTAGCTGCCCCACACTCCTGAAAGTTGCACAAACAAAATATCTTGGTGTCTTGCTTGACCAGCGACTGTCCTGGCATCCACACCTGGAATATGTAATAGCAACAATGAGAAAACTTACGTGGATTTTTAGAACTCTAAGGTATGTGATGCCAGCGACAGTGGCTGGTCAGAATCAAGAAAGTGCCCCTAATAACAATAAAAATCTTCTAAAGCAAATCTATATAGCGCTGGTCCAATCTATTTTGATGTACTGTATCTCTGTCTGGAGTGGGGCTGCAAAAACTAAGTTCCTTGAGTCAGAACGAGTGCAACGTGGCCTTATTAAAATAATGTATTTCAAAAGGCGCCGATTTTCCACAGAACTCTTATATCAAGAAAGGAAATTGATGTCTATTAGGAAACTGTACGTCCTAAGTATTGTCTTAAAAAAACATAAAAGTCTCGAATATGATACTAATATTATCCGCAAAAGAAGGAATGACATTGTTGCCACTGTTCTTAAAACTAACACGACGTTTGCTAGTAGGCAATACAATAAGCGTTCAGCAAATGTATACAACATTGTTAACAAAGATTTGAACATTTACCCAAAACTAGTGTTTGAAAATAAAAAACTTAAATCCAAATGGCTAGAGTCTAAGTTATACGGAGAGATTGAGGACATGCTAGACGTGTAGTGGAACATTGCATGGTTACCGATCCCAAGACACAGTCGTAAGGCTGCGCACCTGGGGTTTCCTCATTCAACCAGGACTTTGGGCATGACACACTTTATCCATTCACACACATGTAGTATTAAACCAACTTACTTATAAGCACTGACTCACAAAACTACTCTACTCATACCTATTCTTATACTCACCTAAGTAATTATATACCCTCGCACCGCACATAACCGCGCATACCCACAGACAAACACACACACACACACACACACACACACACACACACACACATATACATATACACGCTTGGTATACTGTGAAAACATCTTATTCCTGGTACTGTATTGTAAAATGTAGTTGCACTTTGTTATTTCTTTAATTTAATTAAGAACGTTAAAACATTTTTTCTTTTTACTTACCTTTGTTTTACAGTTGGCGTACCTACCTACAATGTATGTAATTTAATTATAAGAAGAGTGGTGTTACCCGACACAGGCGATGAGCTTAATAGGTGGCACCTGTTACTAGTTTTTAAGAACCCATTGTAGAGGAAATAAAGATTATTTATTATTATTATTATATGTGCTGTATGTTTCCTTTATTAAATAAATAAATAAATAATAAACATACAAGGCAGCTATTCCGCGAAAGGTGTTTCAATGGTAGTGGAATAACGATGGTGACTATGTTATTTGTGCAGGTGGTGAAATTGAGAACTGTAGAAATGTCATACTTTTGATGACAGCTGCGCCAGAGCCATTAAAACCTTTTGATTAGCGGAATTGCCGTGATCACTACCATGCTGGACTCCCAGGAAAGAAATGCTTAGAATATGTCAACTTTACCCAGGCATTTTTTTTTTTTTTACCAGCCCATATACGTCCCCACCGAGGGGCACAGGCCTCCATTTGAAACACAAATATGCTGAATTTTATAAGGAGGCATAACTAATAACTAACTTATTATAAAACTCAGTAAGTGGCATGAGGCTTTTGTTGTATCGTGGGCGAAAAGCTGACAACTCATCATCGCACATAGATATTTCATCTAATAACTCCCAGAAAGTAAGTCAAATGTGGTGCCAAGTGGTTCTAAGCCACATGATGCTCTACTTCCCCCGAAGGCATAAAGGCGTGAGTATACGGATGTATGGAAACCATGGTCACCGTACACAAGTGCGCGGAAGGTGCGATGACGGCGAAATGCGCGCGCTGAGCGATTTACGCGCACGCGCACCACAAAGTACGGTCGTGTACACAAATGTTAGAGCACTAGTTCGGAAAACATTTTTTATCTCATTTCCGTTGAAACATTTCCGGTATGTGTTGTATAAATTATCTAGTTCAACTTACAGTAAGTCTGGCTAGTTTGGCAGTTTTGCTACTTGTAGGCACCTCCTGGAACAAATTAACAATACTTTGATGAGATTATTGAAAATCTTAAAACCGGCACATCTGATATAGACGCGTTATACATATATTTTTTTTATGTCGATGTCTTTCTTTCTACGTACGAGGCATTACAAATGACATAATTTTCCACGTTAAAAACGTATGAGTCACTGACTTCAATCCCAACAATAATTCACACAAAGTAGATGACTAGTATTTTTTGCAGATTATGTACAATGCATATAAGCAGATAACAGTATTTTTTTGTTTTTTTTTATTTTTTTTAAAGCGCTGAATCATTTTCGATACAATTTATATGGGACCACCTCTGGAGTATACTCTTTCGAACAAAAAAAGAATTTTGAAAATAGGTCCATAAAATTGGCGGAGAAATCAGTGGACATACATTAAAAAAAATACATAGTCGAAAATAGAACCTCCTCCTTTTTTGAAGTCGATTAAAAATTATCAGACGTGTTAACTATGCATGCACAGAACTCATTAATTTTGTCCACAGCGTAAGTATTATTTAAGCATCCATGAACTTATAGTAGCAAAGTTTAAATTTTTATAAACCGATACTTTATAAAGTAAAAAAAAACTATCCAATCAATTTAAAACGAAGCTCAGAAAATGTCACGCCACTCAGATATGGTAAAACTTCAATTCGATTGCGCGAGGGCAGTGTAAAGGCTGGCTCGCCCTCCGGCATTGTCATTTCGACAACTTTTTCACATTCGACTGCGTTGTTTTCACGTTGTGCTTGAGCTGCAGAAAATATTATTGTACTTAATGTATAATCTAATGTATAATCTAGCTCTAGAAAGTTGTAATCTGATTTCTATAAATATGCAAGACCATAAAAGCTATAGGTTGTTTATTATTTACATCATTTATTATTATAAAAGACGTCGTAACGGCTGCTTAATTATTTGTACCAGTCGGTTGTAATCGCTGCGAAAATGCTTCAACACCAGCATAGTGAGACCTATGAATGACTGAATTTTTGATTATGTGTAAGTCATCGTTTGCTATAACCGAGGACTCTATATTTTTAAAAAACGAAAAAAAGACGGGGGAGGCTCTCAAGTCGACGCGTATGTATTTTTTTAAATGTAAATAAATTTGGAAAATCGACAACAGCCGGAGCCGGCGGCTTAAAAATGGCTACTATGTTCACTCATCAGGTTCCCTGCCTCCATGTATATTGCTTACCTACGCTACGGTATTATATATGTCAGAGCTCTAGCTACACTGGCGAGACAGAGGAGCGAGGCGCGAGTTCACCAAATTGCCTAATTTGTGATATTTATGGCCGTAAGCTGGACTGCAACTCCTGAAAAATGGATCTATAACTTCACTCCAAGATTAAATCATTCGCCGGCAGATGCTGTAAATAACGTCTGTGTTAAGACTTGCAAACGTTACTCAAATAATTTTATGAGAATTGAGTTGTTAAAGTTACTAAATAATAAAGATACAGAAGCATTACAGCAGAGGTATACAGTCTGTTCCCTTAATTTAGTATCCACCCAAGTTTCTTATCTAACGGTAATAAGTTTCAAATTAGAAAGAACTTGGCCCTTCAATTTGGGGCACTGAGTGTACGTACAGCGGTTTTGATAACCGGCTGCCTTTAGGCAGTGGTTAAACTGGTCAATTACATCATTTAATGCTAAAACGCATTGTGTAGGTGCACTTTTGCGAATAGGCTTTAGAAGAACAAATGTTTTCAATAATTGATGTATTATAAGCAACACTATGGTTTAGCGAAATAAAGGCTTTTTTTAATTTTAAATGTAGGTGTTGGTACACGGTACGAGCACCTTGAGCATGTTGAGATACTTTCACAGGTTATACTTGCATCGTGTTAGCGACGGAGCAAAGAAGTACACGTACCCTTCGAACCACAAATTAACAAAAAATAGGCAAAATTTCCACCCGTAGCTGAACATCATTGATCGATTCTGAAAGTCGAGCGCCGTGTATGTAAATATGAGGTATCATTTATCTGGATTATCAATATCATTTTCGTTGCAGTATGCACTCCGGTGCATTGTTATTTGAAATTGAACCCGGAAGGCTGCAGTATTATGCTAACATGGATGCTGTTTTCACGTATTTGTTGGGAATAAAGGATTTCCTCTATTCTGCAGAAATTTCCAGTTATGAAAGGATGGATATCGAATTTTCGTGAACAACACTACTCGTACGACAAAAGTTATTGTAAAAATTTATATGCATCATATTAAATGTATTTATTGTATAACAAAGCCATAAAAGCAATAAATAAGCAAATAACAATTCGAACAGAATCATTTAAAAAACCAAATAGTTTTTCTTTGCACATCTTTTTTTGTAATTTTTGGGGATTTTTCTGATAGGTGTCGTATATTCCGTGAACACGTCTTTAAAGAGTGGAAAGCTATTTAATAAAATATAATAATAAAAAGTGATGAAAACAAAATTTATCTAAAATTTAACTACACCATTCGATAACTTAAAATAATTTGATTGAATTAAATTATTATCATTCCTATGTCTATATTGCTGGCCTATATCCAGCAGTGGACGTCTTGCGGCTGACATGATTGTCATTATTATTAAGTAATAGTATAAATTTAAGTTTTGGACTATTTTACTAACAAATGAACCATATGATGCTTGAATAAAAACATTTATCATTATTATTAAAATAATTCGTTACGATGTTTGAGGATATGTGACGCATTTCGTGTACGTGTAAATCCCCTTTAATTGACAATTTTTATTGTCAACGTCTTATCATATTACTAGCATTGCGAGGATTAGATAACACAGCAAACAGCTGGAATTTTCTGTAGCTGTAGTGTTTATGTATAGTTCACAGACTGCCCGCCCGCCCAATGGACTCGATTCTGTAACTTCAGTTGTGTGTCTATGGAATGGTTGCAATTATCTGATCAGGTGGCGAAATTGAGAACTATCAAAATTTCATACATCTAATGACGGCTGCTTTGACTGTTGGCGCCACTGCCAACTGGATTTTCAGTTGCTAGGTAGTTTGAAACTTCACGTTCGGTTAGCGGTGCCGCTGCTGGTTGTCAGCAAGTAAATAAAAATTAAATAGTTCTCTATTTCATCATCTGAATAGATAAAAATGCCCTCCATTTCATCGACACACAACTTAAGTTACAGAATCGGGGCCCTCGTTGCTATTGTAATAGCCGAGAGCCGATACCCGCTGCAAACTTTCATAATAATGATATTAAATCAGTTTCCACTCCCTCGGACACGCTGGAAGTTTTCTTTATTAAGTGATATTGGAGTCTCGAGACTTAAGTATCTACTTTTAGGAAAAAGAAAAAATCTGTTTTCCTATTCAGTAAAATCTCTTTGATTTATTTCGTTGAGAAGTAACTTTTCATAAGCGTCTACAACTGTGAAAACGTATCTTTTCAGAATTTATAGGTAATCCTCTTTAAAATATTTCAACGGTTTAGCCGCGAACAATCCTCTGAGTCCGTAACTCGGAAAACCATTTTCTACTGTATCCGTAATCTAGCGTCATGATTTTAATTTATGGCAACTATGGCTACCACTAGCAGTTATGTGAATATTGAAAAAAAAACACGCCTAAAATATACTTACTGGGCACTTAGAATTCTTGGTTGTTTATTTTTTGCTCCTTACGCACAATAAAGTGATGAATTAATTTATAAATCCTTGTTTTCCTAATAAAAAAACAAGATTTCAGTTTCCACTCCCTACAAACTATTAATGAAAATCACACTAATAAAGGTTGATACGTAACTATAAAGAAAACTAGCTTTCCGCCTGGGACTTTGTTTCCGTGGTAATTTCGGGGATAAATTATACACATAAACCTTCCTCTAGAATCATTCTGTCCATTGCTGAAAACCGGACCAAAATCCGTTCAATAGTTTTAGAGTTCACATAGAGACAGATGCGGCGGGGCACTTTTTTATAATATAGTCTGATATGATATTGAAGAAACAACACAACTCTAGCACCTTCACGTTGCATCATAAATATAAACGAAATTCTCTAGGAAACTAGGCAACAAAATTACGTTTTCCATTCCGTAGACTGCTGCAGATAACGAAACGTTTCCCAAACACGCGAAGAAAACATATACAATATATTACAACACGTTTTCAGAAGGCTGTTATAGAATTTCTGACTAATCTATTAGACAAGCAACCATGGGAATAAACTCAGCTCCAGAGTTACTTAGATACTAAGTCATTTAAGATTGGAAAAGTTTGAATTTAAAAGAGCAACCTCGGAGTTTCTTGGCTATTATTCTCTGGGGAAGACTGCACCTTTACGAATAGCGTATATAGATTTAAAATAACTAATGTTACTCACTACTTTTTGGGTATGGAGGTAGTTGACATTCTAGATTAACATGTAGGCTACATAATTTTATCAAATTTCCACGGGAACAAAGTCCCGAGCGGAGAGCTAGTTTTAATGAATGATCTTTGAAATAAAGCACTACGGATCTTTTTGCAATAACTTAAGAACAAAAGTTTTTAAAGAGACCGATTTTTAACAAAATTTTTTATTTAACATAAATTCTAATCCATTTTTATAAGCGGCTTTGAAGACTTAACTCGCATTAAAATTCTGAGTCAGTATTTCAGGGCCATTCGTAATAAAGTTTCAAGGGCGGTTCTTGAATTATGTAACCTTTACAGAAATACCTTTTATTTTAAACATCATTTTCGTTCTTTCCATACTGAAGTGGGAGTGAAAGAAAAACTTAGAATGTGCCAGCTACCTACTCTTCCCAGATATCCAGTAAAAGTCTGTAAGTAGGGTGCGAGAATTTTGCTGTATAATGGGCGAAAGGCTGACCACCTCTCACCGTTATGCAACTTGTTCCATCTCATAACCCTCATAATTTGTGTCAAATGTGGCATCTAATAGTTCTCTGGCACCACTGATGCTCTGCCGCCCATGGCTACCTTATTGGCGTGAGCATATGTATGTATGTATGTATGTGTCTTCGTAATCCTTTCCTATCGTGTAGGCATAATCAAGAATGTGACAAACTTAGTGAAAGCAGATTATTGCCAAGAGTACATTCATGTTTGTATTTGTCCTTGACCTTTGTATACCTGAGTCGTAAACAGCTGACGATCAAAGGTCACTGACACTGCTATCAAAAGACGTAAATAAGCGACCGGCCGGCTCACAGATTGTTTTCGATCGGGTCGTAAATCTAACCGACGGCGGTTGGTGAAAGGTCATCTTATTTTTACAGATTATATTTATCTAGCCAAAAAGTAACGCTCCCAAAATTCTGATAGCTACTCGCCGACGTGAAAGAAAAATATTTAAAGTGCTAGCTGACTTTCTGCTACTTTGTAAATCCTCCGTTTTATAAATACTTTCTCTATGCTTCTCAATCAAAGATCACAGAAACTAATTCTCAATATTTACCGCAAAACAAACAGCGAACAGACGTGAATTTTGGCCACGCCGGATATCTAGTCGCGTCATCGTCCGGTTTGGTCAAGTGGTAAAAAGTGGTGCTTCCGCTTGATTGACGGGTACTGGGTTTGAATCAGATGTTTGTTGTCGGGCCATGGGTGTTTGTGTCTGTCTTGATGTGTGTTCCGAGGGACCCACGACACAAGGGAAAACCTTAGTGTAGGCCTTTGAGTGTATGGCGTTTTATTTATTTTATTTATCGTCATGGCCAAGGGGCCCGAGCCGCACTTCGAAGCAAGGCGGTACTTAAAATAAATAAGTAATGTAGGTAAGGATGGCTTGGATGGGTCATCAACTTTGGGCACATTCCCGCTGCCGAGTCGGAGGCGCATTGTGATGCCGGCGGTCGCTCCAGAATCTCACTCGCAATCAATCAGCGGCACTCCGCACGAATATCTAATTTTGTTTGTTATGGCAACCCCGGCCGAGGGCTACGGACCCTACTCTTTTACATTCCGTGGTGTTGCCAGGATGGGCTTTGTGGATTACCTTTCACGGGATCTTTAGATTAGTTAGAATTGGTAAATTAATTTAAGATAGTTAATTTTCAATTTGAGCTCTTACTTATATTTTGTTACCGTGTTACATAAAACTTTATGTCAATTTTAATGAATAAATTCGAAGAATATGTAAGATGACCCTTCAAAGTCATAAGATGTGGTTTTCCTGAATAGTGTGTTGAAGTGTTGTAGACTGGCAACCATCACTACAATATGGGGTGACTTCAAAATAGTTAGCCAAACTTTAGACAGTAGTTCTCGTCATAAAACTGAATGACTTTCACCAAAGAATCTATGTGATGTTTTCAAATAATATGTATTTTCGACTTCCAGGCAAATCAGCTGATCGTACAAGTTGTATGGAGATGCGAATTTCGGCCTATATTTCTAAGGGAAAGTTGTTAAGTTTTTTAAGGCTGATTCAGATTCGCTTTACAATTAAAATTCAGCCAATAAAAAAACTGAAAGAATATCCATAAATTTAATTGAATCCGTATAATAAAACTCGTTGCATGGTTTAGAATAAGTTAGCACACCAGACACAATTCAGAATTTATTTTCATTTTGAAATTTACTTTCGTTTCGTTTCAATTCCGAACAGGATTCCAGAAGAAGTGAAGCAGTTAGCAACACTGGAGTCCCCTCGAGCGGTGTTGCAGGGCGCAGGCGCGGGGGCTCCCCAAAATCCAGGCGGACATTTTGATGGATCACCCTTAATGACAGCTACTGAATGCTAGAGCCGCCGCTACGCCGCGCGCCGGCTCTATTGATGTCGATAGTTGAAAAGGACGATATAACTTTCCGGATTAAAGTATAATAAAAGACAAGTTTTAACTATTTCATTAAATCAGAGGATTAATAAAAATAACTACTGTTATTTGAAACTATGAAGTTCTAAATTTCATAGAAAATTCTCATTATTTATTTCAGTGTCTTTTATCTGAGATGTTAACATGAAGAAGACATGTCCCATTTTTATGCAAAAATTGTTTCTACACCTACACTAAACATACATTTTCTTTTTATCAAACTTATACTAAAAACATCTTGTTTAGCTTTTTAAAATAAATTATGAGATTCAAATTAATTTTCCAACACCATTAAATTAAAAACAAAAACCAACCAAGATTAGTAGAATTAAATACAAAGTTCTAATCACTTAAACCACCATTAAAGTAATATTTCGGTCATTACAAAGCAATTATTTAGTAATTCTCGATCGCAGTTTTCATTTCCTTTCGAGGGGAGCCAATGGAAGATGTTATCGAACTAATTTCCTGGCAGAGTGCGGTTTGCTGATGTCTGATATGTAGTGGATGTAGCAGGGTAACCGCAGGGGTGGTTTTAATACAGTGTCAATGCAAAATTTCAGATTTTTTCATTTTCTATCTTATGTTACTTTTTCTTTTAATATTGTCTGGTAAAACAAGGTGGGATTTAGAGGAATTTTTGTGTTAGTATTTTTAGTGCAGTAAGCATAATTATAGGACAGAGGGGAGGCCTCTGTCTAGCAGTAGAACTCGACATGGGCTATATAAAAAAATATAATCGAACCTTATTACTTTATTCATTTAATAAAAAAACAGAAACAACACGCAAGATACAATAAGGCAAATAATTTGGAAAATCTCAGTGCAGATTTGTGACAAAAAAGATACCTGATAGATTATATTAGTTATGAACTTTGAGCTTGAAAGATCAAAACCACTAGTTGCACCATAAGTAATTTCAACTACCTAAAGTATATTAAAAGCGTCACAATATTTTTTTTGGTCTTTTCAATTATCGATAAATGCTTATCACCTCTCTACGTGCGTTGTGCACCCCTATGGGTGAACAGCACCGGCTACAATTGTATTAGACGCCTGTCGACTGTGGAGCCGACGCCGGCGGCTTTTTGTAGCAACCAAACACTTATACAACCACTTCTAACATATAAGGATTGTTGGTAAAAGTATAAATACCATACGAATTACTTTATCAAAACGAAAGTCAGAGTAAACCATAAATACTCGCATATTGGATAAACTATTTTAGATAAAACGTTGCATTAACTACGAAAGATTAAATTTTTAATTAGAGGACTTAAGCATCTCACAGATTCATTAAAGCGTTGATAATTTAACGGCTAGCGGGTCGGACTTGTATTGTTTCCAACTGGCGTTTGGCCCGGGACTTCTTTCCTGAAGGAGTTTAGGAAAATTATGTAACCTATGTGTTGTTTTGATGTCTAAGATAACTGACTGACAAAGTTTTATCAAAATCCTGGTTTGAATCCGAGTTCAAATCTAAACCCCAGTGCCGCCTGTACCAATGACTCTTGTATTCTAAGTTATGTACATTAGTTGCACACTAGTTGCTTCATTCAGAAGATTGAATGTGTAACCATGAGCCAATCTGGTCAGGTTCATGGTAAAACTAATAACAAAAACTATAAGATGGATTTTGATAAAACTTTGTCAGTCAGTTATCTTAGACATCAAAACTACACATAAGTTACATAATTTTCCTAAACTCCTTCAGGAAAGAAGTCCCGGGCCAAACGCCAGTTGGAACCATATTTCTTAACATTATATTGCTCATATCTATAAAATATACATTGATATTAATGTTAAAGTTCCTTACAGATCACTATTGACCAAAAAAACCTTTTAATAAATAAATGAATGATTTCTTAGTTTTTAAAAAGAGTATGTATGAAGTTAATTATGAATGTAGAGGAAGCGAAAGAAGTGTGTTTGGATCGTAGCAAGTGACAATCTGTGGTCTCTGCCTAACCCAATGGGTCAAAGGCGTGAGCTTACGTATATATGTAATATGTATGTTCTTAGTTTTTATAAGTGATCGTCTACTCTAATGATAGTTCTCTTTATCCCCCATTCGTTCGTTTGTTCATCAAACATTCAAACAATAAGTGCATAGAATCTAGTAATGCTTTGAGTCACGGAAATATTGCATCAATAGTCGAAGTACAATTAACACAATAAGTTGCTAGCTGTGTATTCTGTGTCGGTGGAATAAGAGCGCCTTTGCAACAATGATAAGTTGATTTTCTTTTGTCTGTACAGTACTGATGCGTTGCTTTGTTGAATATAAGTTGATGGCACTTGAATACGTAATAGCGGACAAATGACATGCTATACGCATGGGGGTAGACAGAGGAGCTCGAGAGTCGAGAGTTGACTGTCCTATTCAATGAACTGGTTGTACTGCTAGAGCATAGGTTCCCAAACTTTTTTTTCTTATAGACCACTTTCAAAATTTTGCTGGTTTCGGTGGACCCCCTCCCTGCAGCTACATTTCTAACATATTCCCAAAACTCGACATAAAATGTGAAGATTAGATCTAATTAAGAGAATTTGAGTTGCGGCTGAGTTTCAACCACGAATTAACAGTTTTCGAAAAAAAAGCGAGAATTGTTTGGTTTATAAATTAATTGATTGTGTTGGGAGTGGATGTCAAAAAAGTAAAGGTTGCCAATCAAAAAAGTTATTCCATCCAACTTTACATTTTTGACTCCTTACTCACACCACAAGGAGCATTTTAGTTTTTAACTATCGAAAACAGATAAATTTTTGTGGACCCCCGCTTATACGAATTGTGAACCCCCATTTTTTTGTCACACCAACGTAGAACCCCTTCGAGTCTCCCGTGGACCCCTGGGGGTCCACCTGGACCACTTTGGGAATCAATGTGCTAGAGTATGAGCGGTGTATTCGTTAACGGTTTGGACTTGTAAGCCAGGGGTACTCAGTTCCATCTCCTGTAAAAGGCTTTTTCTGAGTTACGTACTTCAGTAACCGACGCTCTAAGGCTCATCATAAACCTTCAAAAGACTTAGCCATGTGCTACGGAGGTCAGATGACCTATTAATTACCAATTTGATCGTTGTCAAGATTGTAAAACAGGATAATGTGCTGATTTGTTTGTAGAAATTATACCAACCATTTTGTCATAATTTGGCCCAGTGAGGTGACTATGGCCTAAATCCCCCTCGTGTTTCGAAAAGAGGCCCTTACCCCTGGGTGTGGATGTTTATGGGCTGATGAACAAATAAATATCGAAAATAGTATTCTACATATTTAGTTGCTGGTGTCAAATTTTTTTGCCGTGTGGTGATCGGTTGAGAATAACACCACCCCATCTCTTTCCGTGGGTGTCGTAAGAGGCGACTAAGGAAACACAAATGAGATCTGCCTCCTAGTAATCCATCCCTGGCAACGACACTTAATTTTTTTTTCAGAATCTGAGGTGTCGTCCTATGGTCTCATGCGGTGTGGTAGGCTCTGTAAAGGGCCGTCTGGTTCGCGACCACCCTCCTACCGAAGTCCGACGCCAAACAGCTTGCTGTGTTCCGTCGGTGCGTGGGAGTACCAGTGCCCGTATAGGCATTTTCTGGGTTAACTCGCTCCATCGTCGACCTCATCTTTGATATTTATGGTCAAGATTGAGGTCAAGAGTTAACCCATCTTATAATATAAAAAATAAGAAGAGCAAAGCCATATCGAGTTACAGCGTACGACCTATGAATGAATAAATACATGTATGAAATATGATCTATTTGTTACTCCTGCTATGGAGCAAATAAATCAGATTGAATAAAAAGAACTCTATTCCTGGTCGTGTGGGAGTCAATGGACTTGGTATATTGTCTTCGCTAAGCTTTTTTCCTAATGCTTCCCTTCGTTGTCGTATATATTTAAGGTACCAGCTGACCCAACAGACGTTGTAAAGGAGAATGGGTAACAGCGTACCCAAATACAAAGTTGATTGTAGCATTATGACCTATATTGGTAATCGTTGCTCTTGTGGAGTAGTTCAATTTATTCTAAGGCGGCACATCTGAATTCCATTAGAAAAAAAAATTTTTGCCAAAAAAAATTTTTTTCTCCAATAATAATTAAGTATAATAAATAATTATTATTATTGTAAATATATTCTGTTGCTATCACTTTCAGTAATCATAATTATTTTTATTACTAAAAATCAATATTCAGTGATTAACAGCCAATATAATGATAAAATAACGCGCTATGTACCTTAGATAAAATAATTTGTATCTTTTTTCTCCAATGGAATTGAAACCTGCTTATTAGAATAATTAAACTAGTACACTAGGGCAATAAAAAACAACACGGACCATTATGCTACAGCCAAATTTTTGTTTTTGGGTCCAGTGTCTATACAAAATTACCCATTCTCCTTTTCTAATGTTTCGCTCAATTTTCTTATTTTTTTATTTTTTAAGAACCTTTTCTTCACAATAATAAATACAACAAAAAATAATATATGAATGTATATATAGATGTGACGAACTTAAACCCTGAAGCTGAAGCTCAACCCAAACCTTCGGAGGGTGCGCTCTCACGCAAAGTGAAGTTTCTCCGTCATCTGAGTGGCGTGCTGGTGTCAAAGTTTTCAATAGTTTTCAAAAATGGCCTCCGACTTGGTTTAACAACTGTAGTCAATCGGCGACGGTCAGGAAACGCAAGTGATAAATTGTCACTACAGTCGGTTACCCCATCTGGCTCCTCACCCCCGTGTACGTTGCTTGACCTCATTGATTGATTCCAAAGGTAATGAATGATGAGAACGGTAAACGAATTTATAGGAAAGTAAATATGCATTATATTCCTGTACAGTGCTCATAGCACCGCAAAACAGAGATTTGTGGGATTAACCGAAACTCAAAAATATAAGTATAGATTTCTTGGTCATTTAATGTATTTGCTTAGTCTAAATAAACATCTGATCACATAAGGCTCGTTTTTAAAGACTCGTTAGCTTCTGGAGATTTAACTCAGCTAAGTTATATTTAAGAGATTGTTTTCAAACAGGTTCTGTCCCTTCCTTTTGTTAAACTTTTTAATTTTATTAAAATATATTATCCTTACTAACATCAGAGGTATAAACGCGAAAGTTTGTATGTATGTATGGATGTTTGTTACCCTTTAACGCTCAAACGGCTGGACTAATTTTGATAAAATTTAGTATGGATGCAGCTGATACCCTAGATTAACACATAGGCTACATAATTTTATCAAATTCCCACGGGAACGAAGTCCAGGGCAGAAAGCTAGTTAGGAAATACTTCTTGAAGTAATAACAATGAGCTAAACATAAGAAGCCAATGCCAACGTTCCACCATTTGGTATAATATGTTATATTTTGTAATATTTAACTGTTGCATATTATCAAAAATACAATTTTCTTCACCAACGAACTTGATACCAAAGAGTTTTATTTGTTTCCAGAATTCCACACTAGAACAAAAGACCGAGTATGAACATTCACTCCCGTCCAATACATTATCTGAAACCGAACGCGCTCCCGTGGGAATACTGCTTCTATCTCTATTACCACTGGGTATGGAGCCCGCAACGCTACGGCTACGGCATTGTGCTACGGCTACGAGCGTAGAGCGCTACGAACGAAAATTGTTTGTTTGCTATTTCCATTGTTCAGGCGCTTCGGTAGTAATACCTGAGTACAGTTGAAATGCACCCGAAACAAGCGAATTTCGACTTTAACGCTTTCTATTAAGAGCCAAAACTACGTGAGTTTGAGAAATAAAACAGCTATAGCAACGTTTTGCTATGACCTATTACTTGGAAACTCGGTTTGTTAAGTTTTACGGTTTAGAGGATTTATGTGGTTGAAATTTAAAAGGAAAGGAAATTGATGTGTTGTCAGTTTTTATAGTTGGCGCGTAATTTGCAAGTTATGTATTTTTCAGTTTATTGTTCGAGTTTATTGTTTGTATCATACACTGCCGTGATTCAGGTTTATCTACTGTTGAATGCATACGTGTTTAAATTTTAATTGCCCATGTAAATACATTTTAACTAACGTTTGAAAAACCAAACTCACACTGATATTTCCGATTCATTTTAAAGTGGCAAACAAGCAATAGTGATTAAATTAAACATTTCTTTCCTTCATCTAAATCTAAATTTCATAAATTCAATAAATTTAAAGTCAAATAAATTATATCACCACCGATATTCATAACTTACAGATTTTAAACGAATTCACTAATTTTGATAAAATATAGATAGATAGATAAAACATTTATTCACGTAATCACAGTACACGAACAATCAACATAAACCCTTTCCACCCTGCCTTTCTAAAGCTTGCTATATTATGTATGTGTTTATATTGTGTGTGGAATAAAGAAATTTGTATTTGTATTTGTATCAACATAAATTATTACAACACAAAAAAACCCAATCGAACAAGGAACACAACACAAGGATCATCTCTAACAAAATGATGACTAACAAAAAAATCGCATTGAAGTCGGTCTATTCGTTTAAGAGCTACGATGCCACAGACAAACACACAGATATTCAATACACAGACACATAGATACATAAGTCAAATTGATAACACCCCTCTTTTTATTTCGAAGGTTGAAAAGGGTTTCATAAAATGTTTTTTTTTCTACAAGACTTTAGACTTAGCAAGTAATAAATTCCTGTTCCACTGAAATTGACCGTATGCCTATATCCCAAGTAAATTGTACACTGCAAAACCAATACAATGTAATACCAATCCGATACCATGTGATACAAAACCCACCTGTAATCCCGTGGGAGCGCGCCGGGAATCGATCGCGGGACCGAGCCATCGCCTGCTGCGTCGCGGTCAGTTGCACATGTTACATTGATGGAGTTACTATGTGTTTCGAGTGGTGATTTGTAAAATACGCAATTGTTAGAAATTTCCTTTCAGCCATGTATATACTTTAGTCCTATATCCCGCATTCGACATACATTCTGAGACTCATTAGATGAAACATAAGTTTCAGTGGTGACGACATTTGCCTAAGACATCCTAAAAAACCCTAGCGACCCAGTACTGGCTTCTGAACTATACCTGGGAAGAGTTGGCAGGTAGAACATTCTGAAACTAAATAAACAAAAATTAGTGGTTAATACGTGTCTATATTAGGACCGCTTAAAAAATATTCTAACGCCTCCAAAATTAACAGAGTCCACAATGGTGACTTTGTGTATGTCTGAGTACATATTTTAATTAAAATTAAAATACAGATCGGCAAATTCACTAATATTTAATAGATAAACCCTTTATGGATTGTAATACTTGAAGGGTGCACCGCTAGCAAGTGACGATGACAATTTTGGAGAACTAAGACGTATTTAAGGGCTATATGGGGTACTTAAGCCTTTAAATCAACAAAAATGCTTCAAGGCGTTTGTCGAATGTCACTATATCAGATGACAGTGACGGTTATCAGTCATAAATCGATCGTAAACTTAAAGAACTATGCCCAGTTTTACAATATACTGACTTTTTTGCAGTAAAACTTTTATGTGGCACCTAAGACGTTGAAATTACTTAATTTTATGCAGCAAAACTTTCAACACGGTCCTAAGCAAAGACTAATTAGAGCAAATACACAAAAACCGTTTAGTTCGCGTGTCGCTAATCGCTGAAGGTGGAGGTAAAAGCCTTTGAGGAGGTAATTCTTGAACTCTCGTTATCGGCACCGGCTGCAATTAAACGCGCTGATTGCACCACTGTGCACTGCTATACACTGGGAACGTTGCGGGAAATATTGTGGTTTTGTGAAATGGAGGTTTTGATCAGGTTTTTAGTACGGCAGAAGTGCGATTAAAAACATAAAAAATTTATTAAAATTGCGATTAAAAAGATTAAACATGAAAAGTACTCTTCTTCCTCCTAGCTTATCTGTTACGTTTCTCATTTAGTATATACCTTAAAATATAGGTTGCAGAGTGCGGAGTGACAGTCATGTAAATATGTAGTTAGATAAATAGATTGTCATTTTATTCCATTTACACAAAAAAAATAGCGAATGGAATTACTGTGGACCTTTGAGTATTCTGTGGACCGAACTCGGGTACCTCTCGCTTATGAATTCGATCCGCTAACAGTTACGCCACCGACGCGACGACGCTCTCTAAAACTAAACATAAAATTAAAAAAATATTTTATCACTATTTATAGTTATCTGCCTGTGTCTGTATTTTTAGTTCAATAAATTAATCCTTTAAAAGTTCAAGTTTTTGAAGTGAAAACTTCTTTAGCGGCGTTGAGCACTTTTAGTATGGGGAAAAAATGTTAAACTCGCGTCAGATCGTCAGATGTCACGTGACCGTGATCGAAAATGCGTAGGATAGGGTTGCCCTTTTTTGAAGTGAAAACTTCTTTAGCAGCGTTTCGCACTTTGAAGTATGGGTGGAAACCCGAATGGATGGCAGCCCTATGGTAAAATTATCTCTGTGACAGATGTCAGCGATTATTCGCACATAGTGCGCAAATACCGATAGACTATTATACTGAATTGAAAGTAGACAGTTTGGTCGAGTGGAAAAGTTGCCAGATTGTAAGCAACAGGTCGAGTGTTCGAATCCTGAGAGAACAATAGAGATAACTTTATCTTCCTAAAATTCAAGCTATAGTAGCGTATATGGCAAAATGGTTAGAACCTATTAAACTAAAGACAATCGATTCATTTCTCGGCACACCGAGCACCGTGCAGGTGAAACCGGTGCTAAATCACGAAAAGGAATAATTTCCACGAGCCGCAGTAAATCAAGACGCCACTCCCTTCAGCGGGGCAGGGTAGCAGGGGGAGGGGACGGACGTAGGTGTATGTACCACTGAATAAATAATTATAGGTTAGGTGAGAATTAATTTCAAGTGGGGACTGCGGTGGGAGTTATGTAGATCTATGACACACGCAACTGTCAAAAATTGTTTGAGGTTGGAATTTTATTTCAGTACAAAATTCACGCCCTTATTCGCTGACAGGGCAGGAAAAGTCAGACAGAAAATGACTTTTTGAAACCATAGCTAACAAATATTTTAAGTAAAATAAAGATGTGCGCAGAATAGACGGTAATGAAATCCACTGCAGGCTAAAATTGTGTTTCGTTTAATTTTTTTATACTTTGTTTACATACTCAATAAGAGCATCTCACGCTTTGACAAAATGCGATTCCCTCTCTTAGTGTTGCGGAATAAAAACAAACATTACAAAATCCAAACAGTGCTTCAAAATTTCGGTCAAGCTCACTTACATACATAATGTACTCGTCGCCCCTACTATGATGCGCTAGGCAGAGCATCGTGTAGTTCTAGAACAGAGGTTCCCAAACTTTTTTTTCTCATAGACAACTTTCAAAATTTTGTTGGTTTCGGTGGACCCCCGCCCTGCAGCTACATTTCTACCATATTCTCAAAACTCGACAAAAAATGTGAACATTAGATCTTTAAGAGAATTTGCGTTGCGGCTGAGTTTCAACCACGAATTAACAGTTTTCGAAAAAAAGCGAGAATTGATTGGTTTATTAATTAATTGATTGTGCTGTGAGTGGATGTCAAAAAAGTAAAGGTGGCCAATCAAAAAAGTTATTCCATCCAACTTTACATTTTTGACATCTCACTCACAGCACAAGGAGCATTTTAGTTTTTCACTATTGAAAACAGATAATTTTTTGTGGACCCCCGCTTATACGAATTGTGAACCTCCATTTTTTTGTCACACAAACGTAGACCCCCTTCGAGTCTCCCGTGGACCCCTGGGGGTCCACCTGGACCACTTTGGGAATCAATGTTCTAGAACCTCTTGACGCTACGTTTGAGATACATTATGAGATGAAACATGAGTATAGGTTGTCGGCCTTTCACCCCGATACAGCAAAACTCTCGTTTCCCACTTACAATTTGCCTGGGAAGAGTTGGTAGCTGCCTTATTCTAAGAATTCTTTCACTCCTGGTCCAGCGTGGAAGTAAGTCTTTAAGTATCTAATTATGTATTTCAAAGATAAGAGTGATTATATATTTAAAATATTAGAACCTTCTGAAAAATGTAGAGCACCTCAAAAGCGGGTACCCACATCCTTTCATAAATTGTTTAACCGCGGCGTCCGTGTTGTTTTTTATCCGTGCACGCAGCCGCGGGACCCAGCCGTCCATTTTTTAAGCCGTCGGTTTAAATTATTCACACGAACCCGAGGAAGGAAACCGACTCTGGGAAAAGTGAAAACGAGGCATATTCTTTTAAGTGCCGCAGTAGATATGGAACAGTTTGTCATCTAGTTAATAACTCCAAAATTGAAAAAAAAATACTAAAACTGTTTTATTTTTTACCTTTTATGTGTTCAAACTGCGAAAGTTAAAAATGTTGTATCACCTCCAATGTTCAGTTGCTTATAATTATAAGTTTTATACGGTTGAACCAATTTTAATTTATAAAACTACGAACCATCTCGATTACTTCAGCTTTCAAACAAAAAACCGCATCCAAATCGGTCCATTTGTTTAAGAGCTACGATGTCACAGACAAACACACAGATACACACGTCAAACTTATAACACCCCTCTCTTTTTGTGGATTAAAAATAAATACTTACGTTGTTGAAAAAATTTACCCATATCCTTTGGTAGGCATCGTGCACAGATTTGATACTTTCCTTCAGAACTGCTGAGCATATTCAATTAGTTATTGGAGAAATCAGAGTTTTGATAGAAGTTAAAATAGAGAAGGTAGAATTCACCAATATCAATAAAAGAAACCCTTTAAGGCGACTACAGCACCCGATATAGGCAGCACACATAGGAATAGTGCCATCTCCGTCTCTCAACAGTTCTGGGCCGGCAGTGCGAACAGTGTCGATACACGAAGTTTACGGACTATGAAAGCGTGCGTGCGTAAAAACGTGTTCGAAAGTTAGAAAAATGAGGTTTATGGCAAGGTAACAGCTTAAATCGAAAAATGCGTTAACTACTTATCGAGAGTGTTCAATCACGAACATTTTGATAGCAAATTCAAGTTCCTGTGTGCATTTTACTATCGTTTTTACAGCTTAAGATACACAATATTGGGTATTTAGAGGTGACTTTGTGAGCTTTTTCTATCGAACCAAAAGTGCTGAATCATGTTTTCAGCAAACTACTTATCTAGTTTATGTCCTGAATATTACCGTAGTATTTTCTTTCTTCGATTTAATGCAGTGCGTCATGCTTATCTACGCATCATAAAATCGTAATGTAGGTGCTGTAGTCGCCTTAGGGGTTAACGTTAGAGTCTGTCTCGTCCGTTGATTAGGAGAGTGCACCGCCAGCAGGTAAGGTTGGGGCAATAAGATGTTATGACCCAACATCTCCACAGATGACAGTGACAGAACGACATTACAAATATCGGGCGTATGACGTTGTTATACTTAGAACATAGGTAACGGACGTACTGGGGGGCCACCATCTAAGCGAAGCTGACGCTGGGTGAACGAATGGAATGTTGACGATTGCTTCTTTATAAGGAGACCTTGATTAATGATATGAACCAAACACAGCAATGTACATCATTCCATTCGTTCAATCAGCATCAACTTCGCTTAGGTAGTAGCCCCCCAGCTTAAAACAAAACATCACATTCATATTAAAAATATGAATAAGTATTTGACATTAAGTTGTCAGACTCATTTAAGGAAAACAGCGAAAAAAATCGAAATCGGAAGTATTCGGTGTTCGTAGTAAGATTTTTTTAATCATCGACGCAAAAAGAGAGGCGTATTATAAGTTTCACGTGTCTGTCTGTGTATCTGTCTGTGGTATCGTAGCTTCCAAAACGATGAAACGATTTTCGTTTAGTTTTTTTTTGTGTCATAGATAATTTTATCCCGAGTGTTCTAAGCTATGTTTCATGGAAATAAGCAATCAATTGTCGGGGGTGATTTAAAATTTTTAATTTTAGTGTTATATTTTATTAACGTTTGATTTTCATGTGGACATTAATTCAGGAAGACGTGATAAATGGCCTTTCGGTAAGCAAAGACGTTAATATACATGGTGACAAAAGATAATATACCGTACAGTCTAGCCCAGGCTTCCTCGCCGTCATCCCTGCTCCCCCGCAAGATGACAAACGACGCTGCCTACCCGGCCTGACCTCGCGGTGGTGTCGGGATTATTTTTTAGGAATTCTCTCGCGAGTCAACAGCACCCTTATGTTTGTTTTGATCGCACCAAGCCACTTCAGGCGTGAGTGGAAAATTGAGAAGCAATGGAACTAAGAGGAAACATTTCGTAAAAAAAATTGTTTTATCTGCCGCCAGGTACGTAGCTTGCATGTTACTGAACCGTTCATATAAGGTTGTAAGGTAGCTACCTAAATGCACCACGGCTCATTCTACATGAAGGTAGTAGCGATTGCGAGCCATAAAAGCAGCAATAAACGTTCATTGATTTAACAGCGCTTGCGAGTTTCTCTTCTCCACCCCTACTCGACCCTACGACTGTCCAATGCTGGGACATCAACAAGACAAAAAGTGACAGTATGATATTGAAAGTAGCATTCATTGTACTTATAGTAGTCAAAATCAAAAAAAAATAATTAAAAAACACTTTATTTTCATAGAACATACAAAAAAGTGCTTCTTGAAAATGTCAAAAAAATATATTAACAACTTAGGTTAAGTCGATTCTGCAACTGAGTTTTAACCTTACTGATCGATTCTTAAATTGGCTATGAGCGCTTCCACGGCGACGATAACGAAGCTTTATCGAAGAAGTTACAATAATAAAATCACCAATCACCGTAACATGAAAACTTCACAGGCACTTTAAGATGTGCCTTACTTTTGAAGTATTTGGCAATCCCAACGAGATATTCATTTTTGTCGGTACGATCGCTCACGAAACATTTCAATCTTCAAAAAACTTCAGTTCTTCTTTTAGGTACCTCATAAAGACACAAGGTGTGCTTTACACGATGCTCTGTACTCATCGGCTGACGAGGTCCGTGTTTTGCCTAGATTTTGATTTAAAAAAAAAACATTACAGACCAAAGTAGTATCGACTGTATTTACTTTTTAATTTGTTCGCGTTTCTATCTTGTTCCTTGTATAACAAAATAAAAACTACTCGGCACTTAAAGCACTTAGTTCGAATTAAGCAGCGGATTTGGTACAATCGCGTAACTTCAAATAAAAGAATAACGGCGGTCTCCTAATTGCATTTTCTTACAAAAATCCCAATTCGTGTAATAAAAAGGGCTCCAGAACGGGCGGAAAATGCATCGCTACTGCCCGCTCAGTGGTGGGCTTTATAGAACTCTTTCCAGGAATATAGGGTGTTTTGAAAGAACGAGAGGTAGCCTCAATGCAATTCTTCTGACATATCCACATAGGTAAGCCCAGGGCTTTATCCCACTGGGGTATGCAGAGACCACAAATGCATGTCAAATGTTGACCTACTTTATCTCTTGTCTCATACATATTAAAACGCAAGCTGATAAAACGCGAGTATTTCTCGTTTCGGACCACTCATTAATTCGGACCGTGGTTCGAATCGCTGTTTTGTGTTTTGAATCGGTATATTTGGATTAGTTGAAGGTTTTTATGTATATAAAGGTATTAAATGTTTTGTACATGTGTTAAATGGAGGACTATAGTACTCTTCAACGGTTAAAAATACCTACTGATTATTCATCTCACAAGTTGTAAACATATTATCACTCAGTTGCAGAAACTAAAAAAGTTTAAGCTTCTCTAAATGTAATGCCGTGTGTTATGTTTCTACGTCAACCACACATAAAGTGACAGCATTACATTTAAATTTGTATTAACTTTAATTGACGTTTCTACAACTCAGTCTATGATGGATTTCTTAAGAGCTCCATACATATACACTGTCAACTCACATAGCAAACGCCCGTCTCCTAGCCCCGCCCGTAAGCCGGGGCTCTATTCTCAAATCGCACGGCGTACAAAGCCACTCGGGTTATTAATGACGGTCCCACGCTAAGTGAAATCCGATGGACCACGAATGATTCCACCTTTTTCCACTCTCTACCTACTCCCCGCGACAAAAGAACCGGGTTTTTTCGGGATCGTGACTAGATAAAATATTTTTTTCGCGTATTTCTAAGATTTTCTTTCAGTGTTGAGAGGTATTTCAGAATCTTGAGTTGAGAACATTTATTACGTTTTGATGCTTAGTTCATTTCATGTTCTATGTTCTGTAGCACATTTATTATCTTATTGATAAATTCGACCTGCAAATAAAAAGTTTAAACCTCATGCTCCTAAAAAACACCCGTTTTTTAAGTCGCGTAGATAACCCATCTTTCGTTAAGATTTTAATAATCGGTTTTGCGAGATTTTGATAGGAAAAATTACATTTAATTTTATCTCTTTAATATCGCACAGATGGTTCCTTAATCGGATATAGAGCTGTCAATTTTGTAAAAAACAACAAAAATGGAAACAACGAATAAACTTATTAAAAACATATTTCAGAGACAAAACAAATCGAACTTTGAGGGAATGACATCAGAAATGTATTCACAATATTTCTTTTGCCAAATGTCACAATTTCCTGCGTCGAAGGAAAGCGGAATGAAAGTGAATTGAACAATTATTCCCCTGCCCCCCTTTACCCTCTCAGGCTCCTGTAGAAGCCTTTTACAGTACTCTTTTATATACCCATTGGGAAAAACAGGATTTAATTTTGTCTCCTGACTTTTTTAGTTGAAAGTTAGCTTAAGTTTTGATTTCAGAACGATCTTAAGCTAAACACGTTTCAAAAATACTATTTGAGGTAAATCATTGTAGCTCACCTAGAACTCTTCAACTACTTTAGTGTAATAGTGTAATATCTCGCCCTAAGCCCTAACTACACGTACACATATAATTCCTTGAGCCAGCTCTTCTATATATCATGTAAAAGGACTTTTAAAACCTGATTTGCAAGGCACACTAGACCGTACCATCGCGACAACTTCAACCCGAACTCAACATACTGGAATCGCTATCGCCGAAGACATACTCGTATATTAAAAAAACGAGATAATGGCAACTTCAAGGTCACAGTTATGAGCTTTATGTGCTGCTATATGTAAAATAAATTGTACTTACATTAAGCTTAAGAATTTCTTATATTATTCTTTACTAGCAGAGAAAATTCACTTCAAGTCTTAGTAAGTAAGTGTACCTTATACAAACAATGGTAAACCTTTTAAAAATTCACCAATTATTTAACGAGAACGTGTACCCGAGACCAATTTGACATTTTATTACCTTAACTGACGGTTTTGGCTGTGGACTTGACTACGGTCATTAAATTAAATTAGAGGCCATTTTGCTATTTGAAAACTCTAAGGTTCGTATTAAAGAACGCGATAAAGACTCTGATCTATACTTAAGTAGCAGTGGTCTTTGTCATTTTGATAGTGAGAGAAAGAGATAATTAATACTTAAGTATAGATCAAGACTTGAGTCTTCTTCTGTAATACGGGCCTAAGTTTTCCAGTTACTTGATGATATGTGGTATGCATCTCTTCCATAGTGACACTGCATCTACGACCGTCACTGGCCATTCCGCCAAATGCGAGTTCCTGCCATCGAATACTTCATCGAACGATTTGAATTTGAATTCAAATGGTAGAATCCTTGACAAATGATGGAGATGAAGCTCAACAGCTCGAGCACCATGGCGACAAAGCGCATTACGCGCGCTATCACCATCGTACTCGAGCAGTAGAGCATACGATAGTCTTATAATAATAAAAAAATAATAATAAAAAAAGTGTGAAGTCATCAGGCGCGGACCTTAAATGTGGAATGTGGACTACAATAAGTCATCAGTTTGGGAATCTTTTGAAGTGTAATAATCTAATATAATATAACTAAATAATCCAAGTTATTCGATAGTTTCTCCTAAACGTCTAATTGTGGAAAAGTTCACATTAAGAGCATTAGCCCCTAAATTAAGTAGCTGTACCCTACGGAAACAATTGGTAGCAACATTGATGTATAATGTATAACGCTAAAATATATCGAAGTTGCTAAAAAAATTAGTCCTTCCTCATCCATCCGCGATCCATCTTTGCATGCCACCATCCGGTCGTAAATAAACAATTTTCTCTGGCAAACAGCCGCTAGCGATGAATATCACTTCAGACGCCGGATTTTTGGCTCGTAAGCAAACAATGTTGTTGTTTCAGGAAAATACTTGCTTACATTATGTATTGGAAAGAATAATTCCTATACTATTAAAGGGACTTGAGGATTTTGCTGCAATGTGTGGAATGGGCCGGCAATAAACTATCACCATATACCCATATTTTAGCATACCTAATAGCCCTCAGGATGTTCGGCTTCAATTGTGGCGTCCAGAGGTACCTACTACGACCACTGAACTCTCTTAATCCTATAACATTGGAAGTCTTAAATGAAATAAAATTAAGAAAAAGAATCAGCATGCTGAATCTCAACAACATTCATTAAGAAATATAGGATGAAATGAAAAAAAAAAACACCTCTCGATACAACATGTGCCGAGAGGTTTGGTCAAGGGTAGTAACGCTGCCTCTGATTGACGTGTCCTGGGTTCGATTCTCAGTCGAGTCAAATATTTGTTCAAAAAGCAGATGCTCTCGGGTCATGGAAGTTCGTGTCTGTCTTTGTCTATGTTCCAAGAGACCCACGACACAAGGGAAAACCTTAGTGTGGGCTTTTGAGTGTGTGTGTGTATGCGATTAGCTGATTGCTTTAGAGTCCAAAAACATTTTTTTTGAGAATTTTATCTATATTAAGTTGTAACATGCAAGAGCCGATTCAGCTCATTAGTTCGCAATGTACCATTACTGAATACACCTTCTGCTAATAGTTCAGGAAGCGGTAATCCTCGGGGCGGGAGTTCGATGGACCGTGGCGGGGAATATTGCTTCATTTGCGAACAAACTGCGATGTTTTCGCAATCTTACCACCCCTCCATCACACCGAGCGTCTGAGGCGGGATTACACCTTTATACCTCCTATATTGCTGAGGAATTTGGTTTTTATTCGGATTTTGCAACTTGCAACGTCAGCGTGAAAAATGTTATCAAGACATTTTCAAAACGTGATACAATCACAGTGTGCAATTCCTTTTTGTTTTATCCTTGATTTTAACCTTCAGTTATCTTGTTAGAGTTGCTAGATATAATAACGACTCCTTATTTTATCCTTTCTGTGACGCTGCATTTTACTGCATTTCGTTCAAAAAACGACCTTTACATTTTATAACTTTTCCATAAGTTTCTTTACGTCTTATAGCTCTAAGCAACAGCGTTTTAACTTAGTGAACCTAAAAATTTAATAAATATATAAACTCATGATTCAAGTTCCTTCCACGCTGGACTGGGAGTGAAAGAAAAACTTAGAATGTGCCAGCTGCCTACTCTTCCCAGGCATACTGTAAAAATTAATAAGTGGAACGTGAGGGTCTTGCTGTATAATGGGCGAAAGGCGGACCACCTCTCACCATTACACAACATGTTCCATCTAATAACCCTCACCATTTGTGTCAAACGTGTCATTGAGTGGTTTTCTGGAGCCACTGATGCTCTGTCTACCCCGTTAGGGATTGCAAGCGTGAGCGTATGTATGTATGTATGTATGTATGATTCAAGTTTCCGTCGGGCTATCTGTTTAAAATATCAATTTTAATAATCCCTGAACCAATTATCCGTATCGTTCGCAGAAAATGGCAAACAATTCCGCTGTGAACCGGTTATCGGCAGCTATTGCTAATAATAATAGTGTCCGTGTAATCCGGTGATGGATGACAGTCCCTCTCCTCCCCCTTCACCCTCACACCCCTTTTAATTGCCTCCTGTCAGTCAGAGCATTTCCAATTTATATTATAATAAGTCGATTCGGTCGCGTCCGCCCCAATGCCGTTCAATAAAACTTGTGCATTCGGGATGACAAAATCTTGCACTAAAATAAGGGCGCAGCGGGTGTGATATTAAAAGGATGGTTTCCAGATCTGTGCATGACAAGGGTAGAGGAAAAAGTGCTGAAAATGAAATGTCTTATCTTGTTGAAGTAAAAGACAGATGACAATAGAAATAAACTAGTGAAACAATTTTGAGTGTGTGCTAACAAAAAGAAAGTAAACTCACTTTAGACATTTCTCACTCGTGCGTTTACTACACCCTTGGCTGGAATTGAATATAGCCTAACCGTAACTATGTAAGTTGTCAAAATTGGAAAACTCTGTTAAATTAATGAAAAGTTTCATTTTTTTTGACACGGATTCCAATTAAATATGATGATAATAGTAAATTTAAATAAATGCAAATTAGGATTTTACTTACAAATATTTTAGGAAAGAAAAATGTTCAGCGCGAATGGGACATAAACCCACGACCCCAGAATCACACGGGTGAGCGTTTTAAAAATACCACGACATTAAGATTTTACTTTACACAAGCACATATTTACTACCAAACTCATTTCGGTTTTAATATAAATAGCTGAAATTGTACAAATTGTTAGAGTATCATCGCAGCACACGTCATCAATCACTCGGCGTAGATCCATCATACTCTCGATCGGTGTCGTTGACGAGTATCTACAGAATTGCCCTGCTGCGGCTGCGCTCGGGGGAGGAGTAATTATGTAAAAACACGAGTTCGTTGTTCAACAGCAAATATTGGGAGCGAATTTTTTAGCGTGACTCGAGAATTTTTATTTTGTGATTTGTAAATGAATATTTTCTACGATCTTGTTTCAAATTCTGTCTGATGGAACGGTTATAGAACTTCTTCTTCTTAGCAGCCCCACCGAGGGGCACGGGCCTCCCTTCGAAACACGAAGGGGATTTAGGCCACAGTCCACCACGCTGGCCCAATGCGGGTTGGTGGACCGCTCGTCTTTCGAAAACGAATAGAGCTTCTTATTTTATTAAAATGCCTGTCGGAAAAAAAATCTTTTCTATGGTCTTTAATAGTTACGATGCGGCGGTTAGCAAGGAAAGAGGAAAATACCAGTATGATGCGACGCGGATCTGCGCTTTAGCGAAGCAAAGGTTAACATAAGGTTTCTGAAAAGTAACTGTCGATGCCATTTTTGCTAAAATTTAGCAGTTTTATTCGCTTTAAGATTTTGAAGTTTTAAATAATTAAAAATGCACTAGTATCTTCAGTACCGCTGTTATATGAATTTTTGTTTTGAAATGAGAATGAGTCGAAATTTTGAGAATATCTACGTCACGGTAATTCTCCACTTTGCGAATTGACACAATGACGCGTGCGCAGATGTGTCAACACGGCACATTGTGCTGAGAACACGTGACAAATGGCCCCGCGGTGACAAGCGGTTATTGATACTAGTTATAAGCCAGCTGTATAGCCGTCGTATAAGCTGCTTTAGGTAATATCCATTCGAAACCAACCGTTCAATAAATACAAGCCTATTTGCAGTCTCAAAACTAGTTCTAAATAAATTTTAACATTGAATTTACAGTTTGCTTGCAGTTAACATGAATGGCTCTCTATAGCAAGAAAATGGTAAACAAGTTTTTTCCACAACATTGTTGTTGGTTTGTATTTTTGTATAAATTAACAACGGGTGCGCTCTTGATCACAATGTAGCATAAAAGCGAAGATGCGGTCGCAAACTCACCCAGAAAAAGCCTATTCACTCGAACTTATAGAGATTTGGCAAAAAACTGGCAACACTGGCCGGGATGTAAACAACTCTCCGTAATTAATATTTTGTTAAACATCAAATGCTTGTTAATATAAAGTAAAATCGGTGATATTGTATAGACAGACTAGTGATAATTGTGTATAAATGTTGGTAAAAGTGACGGACATGGATTATCCAGGATAATAAGGATTGTGTGAATGTTTGGTTTTCTGTGATAAAACTGCTAAATAACAAACTGTGGACTAATTGTTAAACATGGACAAACATTTGTAAGTACAAGACTGTTTCTCAATCGAAAATTTGGGACTAAACTCGCAAATTGCATTGAAAAACGCTAATATTATGGTGACAGTGCGGTTTACAATTTAAATTTCATCCAGTGACTCATTTATTGATAACAATAAAAAATTGCCATAATAAAATAATGCGAAGCTACATTACACCACCTACAGTTCTAACACAATTTGAGAGCTGAGCAGTGACATCTAGCGGCGTCTAGCGATATCAAATAAAAAATTGCCATACTAAAATAATGCGAAGTTACATTACACCACCTACAGTTCTAACTGATATTAAATGATGAGCAACGACATCTAGCGGCGAGTAAGAGAAACTTTACTAGCGACATCTATTTAATCGGAGCGGAACTACGACGAAGTTCTCAATCGATTCGGATAGTAGTCCTGTGGTCAGACCGCAAGATGGCGCCACAATGTACGAAGTGTGGAAACAATATTAAAAATACACAATTTTTGTGTTGTAAAATTTGTAGTGGAGTATTTCATGTAACATGCACTAGAATATCAGAAAAGCTATACAATGCCTACTATGTTGGCAACCCGGGAAAAAAGAAGAACTGGGACTGTGGTTTATGTCACTCCACAGGGGTTGGTAGAGCCCGGAATCAAGAAAGTACACACACTACACCGGTAAATTATATCACAAAAAGAAAAAAAATGGTTATAAACGTCTCACCGAGTAAATCATTCCAATCTACGAGAAAAACTTCAGAAAATCGCCTGAAAAAGTCTCCCCAAAATGATTCAGAAACGTATCCAATAACAGAATTTAGCGAAAACATTACTCAGCGAAAAATGGTAGATAAGGTGAATATTCCGACAGAAAACTCATTTGAAGCTCTTTCCGAGGACGACGAATACATACCCGTAGAATGCGGTACGCCGGGATCTACTTTCAAGACCCTAAATCGGAGTTGTCCTGATTTGCATGGCGAAACATCCTACTGCATAGAAGAAATGAAGGATACGATACGTCAGCTACAAGAAAAACTTAAGAAAGTGGACGACTACAATACAACTTTATTAATAGAAAATGACACACTATCTAAGAAGTTGCGTGAGTATGAAATAAAGATAAATAATCTAACAAAAATCTGCAAAACTCCGAGCCTGCATAGAACTAAAAGAAGTAGTCTACATAATGCGTTGACTAGCTCTTCTCCGATGGCTGATATTTTATCGCCTAGCCCTCGTACCATCGAATCTCCATTATTATTTGCAACGCCACCTGAAGAAGTTATAATATGCGACAAAACTCTAGACGACCAACAAGAAATCAATGAATGTCAAAATGCTAAGAACTCCGAGATGAATCCCTCTCAAAACATCTTTATAATTGGTGACGAGTCGCTACGAGGTCTAGCAGCTGCTATTCAAGATAGAAGAAGGGGGAAATGGAACGACGTATACAAGCCAACGGCATTTATTTTTTCCGAAGCCACTAGTACCCAAATGCTATCCCAAGTTGTAAACATATCAAAGAATTTAAAAGACAATGATATCGTAATATTAGGTATGGGTAGTCATGATAGCAATGTACAGTTACTTCATTCTAATTTATGTGTTAGCGTTAAAAACTTGGAAAACGCTCAAGTAATTTTGTGTCCCATTAACTTCAATGCTCATCTCAATGAATCAAAGTTAAACTCTAGTATGAAACTCTGGACTAATCATTTTCCCAATTGTACCTTATTGACTCCTAGTCAAAAGTATTTGTTCTCGTCAGAATACGTAAGCTACATATGTAACAAAATTAATCTTCATATCGACTTTGCACAATATGAGAAGGAATTTCTGTCACTAAAAAATGTTCTAAGGAAAAGAGAGAAATACTTTACGATTCAATGTAATGTATCTAAATGTACACATGCGGAAAAGGAACCTAGTCCTACACCTAAAAGGGGAACTATTCCCTATTACTTTCCTCCTTATCAGAAACTAAAAACTCTTACGAATACACCGTCTTCCCGATTACCTCAAAAAAACAATGACAAACATAAATCCCCACAGCAAAGTAGTGGTGAGCCCTTTTTTCGTCTTTAATAAACTGAATGTAATGCATCAAAATATTAATGGTTTAATTAGTAAATCGAATTTATGTGCTGTTTATTTGGAAGAGTTACAGGAGCAAAATACAAGTATTGATGTTTTATGTTTTACAGAACATAATATGGCCCAAGACGATTGCATTTTTTTACGTATCCCTAATTTTAAACTAGCCACTTCCTTTTTTAGAACCTATAGAAAGGGGGGTTCATGCATACTAGTAAGAAATTTTATTAAATATTAAATTTTATATAATAATAATATTAAATTTTTATTAAATTTTATTAAATTAAATATAAATATATCGACTAGAGTCGATATTAAAACATAATGTGCCTGAGTTTATTGAAACCTGCGCCATTGAGTTAACAGAACACAATATTATTATATTATGTATCTATAGAGTTCCCACAAATAATAATACTGTAGCAGCATTTCGTAAATTTTTTAAAATATTTTGTGACATTATGAATACTTTGACATTAAATTGTAAGAAAAAAATTATTGTTTGTGGTGATTTTAACATTGACATATTAAATAAGAACTCTCAGATATCATTAGAATTCAAGCATATTGTGGCAAGCTTTAATCTTCGTTTCTCAGTAAATAAACCTACTCGTCCTAGTAGTAAAACATGTATCGATAATATAATTCACAATATAAGAGGAGGAAAAGCAGAAATAATCGAATTAGCTGTCTCTGACCATTCAGCACAGATATATTCTTGCCCCACAAATAAAGTATGTACTTTAGATTTTTGGTACTGCTTACGACGTGATTATAGCATCGAAAATATTAACATATTTAAAAAGCATATATCTAGTATTTGTTTCTGTGACGTATATAAATGTGATAATGCCAATGAATCTTTCAACTTATTTTTCGACGAATTCAAATTACTATATGATTTATGTTTTCCTATTAAAAGAGTAAAAATTTCAACGAAAACAAAACCAAAATGGATATCGCGTGGTATAAAAATATGTAGTAAACGAAAACGGTATCTGCTTTGGAAGTATCGCGTGTCTAAAAATCCTTTGGATAGACAAATTTTTAAAGATTATTCCAGAAAGTTTAGGAGAATCATTACTCAAACCCAAAAGTCTCAGAATAACTATCGAATACTTACTTCAAAGAATAAGTCTAAAACTACATGGGACATCATAAATAAATCAAAATTTCAAATTCCAAAAGACAATGTATCACAACTAAGCGTAAATAATAAAATAATTTCAAGTCCAAAACAAATTGCTCAATACTTCAATAACTATTTCATTGACGAAGTAAAATCGCCACTTAGGACTTTGTCCCCTCGTAACTATTTCACAAACAGTAATTATAAATCATTTTTCATGAAACCTACAGACCCGATGTCAGTTGCTAATGTTATTAAAAATTTAAAAAATAGTTTAAGCACAGGTTATGATAATATATGCACAATGGTATTAAAGTCTGTATCTGACATAATTTCTTTTCCATTGTGTCATGTAATCAATCACTGCTTAGAGACTGGTGTGTTTCCAGATCGTCTAAAAGTCACAATTATCAAACCCATACACAAAAATGAGTAACTATAGACCCATTGCATTAATACCAATTTTTTCCAAAATTTTTGAAAAAATTATATATGAAAACCTCTACGGTTATTTCGAGAGTAACCATCTACTTTGTCATGAACAAAATGGGTTTCGGAGAAACAAATGTATTGACATAGCGATTTATGATTTTTTAAATATGGTTTATGACAAATTAGATAAAAAACAGACTGTTATGGCAATGTACATGGACATGACTCAAGCGTTTGACTGCGTACATTATGACACTCTTTTGTTTAAGCTTGAAACGTACGGAATCAGGGGAAATACCCTTAACCTATTAAAATCTTACTTAGATAACAGAGTCCAAATCACCTCTATAAGCAGTATATGTCCACAGTCTAAAACTGAAATTGTATATCAGTCTGCCCCTAAACGTGTTCGCTATGGTGTCCCTCAGGGCAGTATTTTAGGGCCACTACTCTTTCTTATTTATATTAATGACATGCCCAATTCAATAATGGACCCAATTATATTATATGCAGATGACAGTACAATAATTTATGACGAACAAAGTGACATTAATGATAGTATTATAAAAATAATTGACTGGTTGGAAAATAACAACCTTAAAATTAATTTAGATAAGACAAAAATTATGGAATTTTCAATAAGATCAGGACAAGCAGTATCAACAAATGTAACTTATAATAATGTAGAGATAGGAAAAACTAACACTACTAAATTCCTTGGACTTCATATTGATAAAGACATGCGCTGGCAAACTCATCTTAATTTTATTTGCAACAAACTAAGCCAATTTTCATTCTCTCTGTACAATTTAAATAAAATTGTAAATCGGAAAGCTGTTTTGACATCTTATCACGGATACGTAGCTTCTACTCTCAGATATGGTATCATTTTTTGGGGCAATGCTCCTTATATCATAACTGTATTCAGGGCTCAAAAGAGATGCGTAAGATCTATGTGTGGTCTTAGACGTAGAGATAGTTGCAGAAATTTATTCAAAGAATTAAACATTTTGACATTAACTTCCATTTATATATATGAAACAGCCCTTTTTATTCGTCGGAATCCTGACTTATTTCCTAAAGTAGCGAGCGTGCGCCGTAATATCAATCTAACTCATAGGGTGTTCAAGACGGCTCTTTACCAAAACAGTTTCTTTGTTATGGCACCCAGGATTTACAATAAATTGCCAATCAGTCTGCGCCAGTGCACAGAAATGACAACTTTTAAAAGAAAACTGTATAACTTTTTAGTATGCAAGGCTTATTACTCATTAACTGAATACCAAAACGATAATAATGTAAATAATGAATAGCTACTACTGTATTATATAGATTATATTAGACATTGCGATTTTTTATGTTCTGTGCAACTCACACATATATTTGTAAGCCACAGCATGCGGGCGAGGTATGGTGGCACTAATATGTTTAGAATTAAGTTCTTTGTATACCCATATCTACAAATAAACAATTTGAATTTGAATTTGAATTTGAATTTGGGTTGTATGAGTTCGGAAATACAGTTATGGTTAGTAATCCTAAGATTACTTGCTTGAAATGGATATTATACTGTGCTTAACAAATTTTGATGAGCGATTTTTATTCATATACCTACGCACGAAATAATCTGAGCAGAACTAAAAATGTTAAGCTTGGGATAAAAACACAATACAAAATATGATCCATTCAGAAAGTTCATAAGCTTGATTTCAATTTCTGAATTGCTAGAAATCGGCTCATATTTAAGATTGCGTCCTTAATGCTTCATAAAATCCATAAATCTAAGACGCTAGGACATATAAAGTATTTTCATAGCTTCGCGAAAGAAGTGATTAAAAATTTTAACAAATAATTTTACTTCTCCGTTGTAAAATAAAATAAAAAACTTTGATTCAATTAAGTACTAAAACACTGCCTCCAATAATGGCGTAAATAAGTAGGATATAACCATGTCAGGGAAGTGCCGGGTGTCCTTTTATTTATAGTATATTTTGTACCATTAATCTCTTAACACCTCCTCAACAAAACTATCTGTGTTCCTTTCACAGACATACACACATACGCGCACGCCCATAATCCCTAACGGGGTAAGCAGAGCAGCAGTGGTTGTAGAACCATTAGATGCCATGTTTGACACAAATTGTGAGGGTTATCAGATGGAACAAGTTGCATATTGGTGAGAGGTGGTCAGCCTTTCGCCCATTATACAGCAAAACCCTTGTATCCCACTTACAGACTTTTACTGTATACCTGAGAAGAGTAGGTAGCTGGCACATTCTAAGTTATTCTTTCAATCCCAGTCGAGCATGTGTTCCGTTCAATTTAATGTTAAATCCTTTTTTCTATATTGCCGCGGTTACATCTCGCGGCAACTGTTGCTCAATGGATGATTGGTAACTCTAGTAACCGCTACAGCTGTACACGAGCTGTCCAATGGTGTCCAGAGCGCTGTGAAGTACTCTCGTTACGAGAGCTCTCCTCGCGAGAGCTAACTGCTTCTCACTGGCTGAATTTAACTCGATTTTTGGCTGCTCTACTGTAGCCAATATTGCTAGGTATTTATTATGATATAGTTCTATTTTGCAACATATTACATGATGATTAATGATTATATAACATACATATATGCGGTATGCTTTTGAAGCACGATTTTAACAGCGATTTTGGATTGAGGAAGATTTACTTTATGGCTAATTTTATTGTGTTTTTTATGAAAGACAATCAATATCTAGTAAAATTGATTGGAAAAGTCTGTTATTTTCCAATATTTGTTACAAACAGATATAACACTTATCTAAAAAAATCCAAACAGACTCTCCGTCAATTAAATAAATTGCCACGGATTTAAAATATAGTTTCCGCGATACCTATATTTAAAATATCAACAAATGCTGAAGACCAAGATTATATTTTGTTTTGAGTGTTTCACTACTCTAGGCTCACTTGTCCCGTCCTTGGAAACTTCGTTCATCTTTTTAACACAATTTAAATAAACTTTTTTAACGTTACTGATCCATGGTTAAACTTTGCTGCAAACCCACCGAAATTTTAGATGTTTTAACTCAATTCTTTTCTATCAAGATATAACGAAGTTTATCATGACGTCTACTAATTTTACGGAAGATCACCTTACAGTGGATTCTCCTGTTACGGTATAGCCCGTAGATGTACGTGTACGTGCAGAGTGACCGACGCACGTCCGGCCGCTTGTTAGCAGGCCACAACCCTCGAATACCAAGCAGGGACTGAAGGTAGGGCTGGATTTAGGGAGGCGCCAGAGCGGAATTTTTGAAGTGAAAACTTCTTTAGCGGCGTTGAGCACTTTTAGTATGAGGAAAATATGTTAAACTCGCGATGAACTCGCGTCAGATGTCACGTGACCGTGATCGTTAGATGTGATCGAAAATGCGTAGGATAGGGTTGCCACCTTTTTTGAAGTGAAAACTTCTTTAGCAGCGTTTTCAAGTATGGGTGGAAACCCGGATGGATGGCAGCCCTACAAAATTATCTCTGTGACAGATGTCAACGATTATTCGCACATAGGGCGCAAATACCGATAGACTATTTGATTGAATCGAAAGTTGACAGTTTGGTCGAGTGGAAAAGTTGCCAGATTGTAAGCAACAGATCGAGGGTTCGAATCTTGATAGAATAACGGACTCTTTTTGTGTATTTCGTTTTATTTCCATATTAAGGCGACTACAGCACCTAAATTACGATTTTATGATGCGTAGATAAGCATGACGCACTGAATTACATCGAAGAAAAAAAATACTACGGTAATATTTAGGACATAAACTAGATAAGTAGTTTGCTGACAACATGATTCAGCACTTCTGGTTCGATAGAAAAACCTCACAAAGTCACCTCTAAATATCAATATTGTGTATCTTTTAAGCTGTAAAAACGATAGTAAAATGCACACAAGAAGTTGAATTTGCTATCAAAATGTTCGTGATTGAACACTCTCGATAAGTAGTTAACGCATTTTTCGTTTAAGCTGTTACCTTTCCATAAATCTCATTTTTCTAACTTTCGTACATGTTTTTACGCACGCACGCTTCCATAGTCCGTAAACTTCGTGTATCGACACTGTTCGCACTGCCGGCCCAGGCATGTTGAGAGAAGGAGATGGCACTATTCCTATGTGTGCTGCCTTTATCGGGTGCTGTAGTCGCCTTAATGTACAACGTTAATGTTCAAGTTTTCACTTCTGCCGGAACTCCCGGAGTGCAACCCGTTGTTTTTGTTTTTGTTTAGGTTAGGTATTTTTTGACGCGGTAATACGTTTAATTTAACCACTATATAGACAAGATATTGTTTTTCTACGGTCATCATCTTACTGTTCATTTAATGCTGACAACCAGTAATGCTAATTTAATACTTTTTTTATTTTTTAAGGCTGACAACCACTAACCACTATACATCAAGTCTCATCTAATAACCCTTGGAATTTATGTTAAACGTGGCATCAAATCGTTTTGGTCTACTGATGCTCTGCCTACCCTGTACAGGATTACAGGCGTGAGAGTATATATGTATGTAATTTCACTTAAAATCGTCTACTGCTGAATATTGGACCACAGAAATAGGAATGAAAAGAAAATTATCAAAAGTACCATAAACGTGGTGAAAGGATGAGTTTGAGTTGGCGGAGCGTTTTTTTTGTTACCTTTGAAAGAACGTTTGGACATTTGTTAATCCTATTTGAACATTAGTCGACTCAATCACATGGCCTGTATACATTGAATGGGTACCTAAATATCTTTCAATCCATTTTTTTCCAAGCCTGTCAGATCCCACGCTAGACAAAGGCCTCCCCTGCTTAACTCAATTAATTGCGGTCCTGCGCTAACTCCAACGAGTTCTAAATATAATGGGCTTCCAAATCGTCACGCCATCGTTTTTGAGATATGCCTCGACATTTTGCCCATCCTGATAATCTGTAATAATATGCGTGGACTGTAACACTGGAATCCTTGGAAATGGTGGTTGATTGATAGTTTTACAATTTAATTTAGCACAGTAAATTAAATTGTAAAACTGTCCAAAGATCAAAGATCGGACTAGTGTTTGGCATAATTCACATCAACGGCATCCAATGTGTTACTTAAAATCCATAAACCGACCCTGTGCTCCAATGTGGCGTTCCACAGGTACATTTTGAATTTAATTTAGTGCAGCCAAGCTCTGGGACTGTGGCCACTTGCAGCGGCCCTGCTGTACTTGATAAGCTCTAGGAACGTCTTGTAATTTAGTTTAGTATGGCTGCATAATATGCAGGCACCGTTAGGTAATATCGTCGCGTAATAGTCAGTGAGACCGAACCTTTACCGAAAGTACGAACAGCAGCACGTCAAGTTACACATTAGCACTACAAAAGCCGACGCTGTTACGATCGAGATAAGGGCGACGTCACGGTCAACATGTATGTATGTATTCCCTGTATGTATCGTCAGCAGGCCGAGTACGATAGTGACAGCGCCGCGACAACACCGCGGTCCTATGTCAAAATGTCAACATTGACAACGCCATAGGCGAGCAAGCCTTTGCGCGGGACCCTCGCGCAATCAAAGTGAAGTTTCAGCGTGAGCCGAGAGCGAGTTTATCGTTATCGTGCTAGAGCTGCAGGTAATTGTATAATATGTTGTTAATAATGTAATTGGTCAATTACCCTAACCAGAATGATAATGACTTTATTTATAGAAGCAATAAAGTA
The DNA here is from genome assembly GCA_949987775.1 of Aproaerema taeniolella. NCBI lineage: Eukaryota > Metazoa > Arthropoda > Insecta > Lepidoptera > Gelechiidae > Aproaerema > Aproaerema taeniolella. The sequence continues at coordinate 269,674 of OX465258.1, read as the reverse complement.
CATAACACTAAAAACATACGTATTATAACAATGGTCGTTTACTCATGTATTTATGTTAAGAAGTCACCGACCGCCATGCTAGGAAAAATGTATCACAACACGGTCACTTATATGGTGTAATTTCATCTTCTCCATACCCAAAGGTTGCCGATAAGATATTGCTTCTTAGCAATGGGGCCGCCTTTTGTACCCTAACTTTATTACTGTTCATAATGTAACTTTTACTCTGTCTCATGTTCTGTAATGTTGGTGTGCAATAAAGTATATTTGTATTGTATTGTATTGTTTGTCAGTTTCCGTGTTCGATTCTCTGTAGTCAGGTATTTGTTACTTTTTCCTGATTTATGTGAGACCGTTTGCTCACTCAATGTTCTAAAATATAGTTATAGAGGGAAAACATCGTAAGAAAATCGAGAAAGATATTGAACGTGTAGCTCTGACTCAATAGTTCGTGTACAGCGGCCAGCGTATCAGGTTTCTCCATTTTCATTACAAAACCGCTCTTATCCCAACAGCATAGAGTGCACGCGTGTGGTACTATCATGGTTCACGAAGGTCAAAGTGGTCTATTGTAATTACCAGAACTTTAAAATCCTAGACTCCTTTATAATAATTTACAGCACCAACGAGAAGAAGTAGAGTGGTGTTATTTATGATCGCTACGATACGAGCACAGAACGGCACAAAAAATACCTAATTTTACTTTTTACTGAAATTCAAAGCATGAATTACGCAGGGGAGTCCCATCAATACATTATTACCATGTGGTCTCCACAGGGTATTTCATTAACATTCACACTGCATCGCTCTGCCAGCCCCTGTGGACGCTAATCAACCTATTCACGCATTTCATGTACATAGGTCGTCATGTTACATAATATATTATGTGGGAACTCTGAACGTTACTTGTATCCTAAAGATGTTCTCGATTGAAATTGCGACTAGTAAAATAGGTACCCTACTTCCGATTTAGATTTAAAGAGTTATATACAAAAATAAATCAAATTGCACTTTAAATTACTGTTTTAATTGTAAGTCCAATTTATTGTTATAAACTGTTGGTTTCCCAAATAAAAAAATATTTTCAAAAAAATATTTATTTAACATTTTAAGGGTGAACTAAAACTAAATCAAAGATATGTATTTTAATTTTAGCTCAAATTCAGTAATGGGTAATGACTTGATGCTTAACTTTAAAACAAACATATTTCAAAAACAATTTCTGTATCCCTATTATATTGTACAAACATCGTTATAGATACAGGAAGATATTTCAGCAGTCAAACCCAGTAGTTCTAAGAGACATAATCTTCGGACGAATACATCTAAATGATCTGAAACTAAACACAAATAGAAACGACTTACCTGCGTCGCGCGTCCGAGAATCCGGCACAAAACACTACAGTATATTCCTAAATATTTACCGAATACACCTCTAAACAGCAACGTTAGAAAAAACACCTTTATTCTTCAATGATAGAGTCTCATTTTGAAAAGCAGCATGCGAGTCCATAAGTCCGTCAGCCGGTGTTTTGGTCATGTAAACAATTTGCTGAAACGCTTGTGTTTTGTTTTTACAGCGTTATTTTTACGCGTATTTTATGATTATTATTATGGACTTCGAGTGTAGTTTGTAGTTTATTTAATAGTTTTTAGAGTTTGAATAGATTGTTTTACTAAATTGCGTTACGCATTAGATAATCTCACTAATCTATTTCTACTTATTAGAATTTAATGTAAATTATCTTAAGTTAAGTAAGAATTATTATTTTGAAGCTAAATAGTTATAATAATGAAAAAACTTGAAAAGTGTACCTACAACTACTGTAATAATACTTCTATTTCCACTTAGTTTATTAAACTTAACTCCTAAAACGAAAGCTCTACTAAGTTTTTGAAATCGAAATTTAATGTTAGCGTTCACTCTACATCTAAGTAACTTTCAAAGTTCCTATCACTTAACACAGCTAGGTCCTTATAGTTTGTTTTAAATTAAAATCATTCGTCAATTGATAATGAAATAATTTTCTATGAGTCGTATGAATCGTCGCGTGAATCGTAGTACGCGTGGGCGGGCGGGCGGCCGCCGCGACAACCTGTGAGCGAGTGAAGGCGGGCGGCGAACACGCGCCTTAAAACCTCCGCCCTGAGTACAAAGTACTAAGTTCTATCGTGGCTGAGTGTCAAGTTATGCCCGCTTTGTTAAACCTTCTAAAGTTCTAACTTGGAGTTCCAGGCACTTACACAGGTACCGGGTTATTTGCTGCTTGTTTCGGCGTGATTTAAATGTGCTTTAAACCGTATACATCGATTTTTTCTAGTTTCAAAATGTCCTTACTTATATTCCATTATAACATCCTTATTTATAGTGCACTTGTGTGTTCGTTGAGCTATCCTTCCTTCATATCAAAATGGAGCAATGAATCGATGTCTTTTTTTAAATGTTTAAAAAGAGGCTGAAAAGAAACGAAGTCGTGGATGGAAAGCTACCTAATTTTTAGAGAATCGATGGCAAGTAGTTACATTATAATGTTGTGGCCCAGAACGTAGCCACTTGGACGGCGAATTGATTAACGACTACTAGATCTTGTATTCAATAAATTCTTAATTAAAAGCATTAGAGAAATTCAAGAAGTTTCGTTACATAATCAAACCATTTCACTTTTACAGTTTTATAATTCTGTTCTCGCACTATTATGACTCCATTTGGTTTTTATTGACCCATACAAATGCTATTAGAGCAGGTTCGCCCTTTTATTGCTATATAAGTGCCGGTGAACTAGTTGCGCCCCCCGGCCGCGCTCTGACGGCCGATGGTATTTTTATGGCGTGTCACCGTCACAGGTTGGTGAAGCTATAATGTAGGAGGGTGTGACGTAACATTCAATAATAGTGGAGTTAAAGGCGGTTCATAAAAAGCTAAACTTTTTAGTCCCTCTTACTTACTACTTTCTTATCGTGTAGTCAAGTGTGTGGCGAACTTGGCTAACCCTGGTGTCTGAGTTTTCAAACCGCCAAATGGCCTTAACGACAACAGCCGGGACCCACAGCTTAACGTGCCCTCCGAAGCACGGAAATGCTTATGATAAATTGCCACTTTTGGTCACCCATCTGGTTCCCTACCTTTGTGTGCGTACAATTCCCTCTACAATTCATATACTTATTTTTACGTATAGTGTAATTAAATACATGAATATCAGAAGCTGTGATACTCAAACTAGGATATTCTGTATATTGGGTGACTTCAAATTATTTAGGGAAAAAAAATGCGAATCAGCCCACTAAACTGAACAACTTTCCCCAAAGAACATAGGTCGATTCGTTTCGCAGTACGACTCGTGCGATCACCTGATTTGTCTTTGTATGGGAAGTCAACATTTTTTTTTAATAATTTCATATAGGTTCCTTTTGGAAAGTTGTTCAGTTTCATAGGGAGAGTCACCTTAAATTTCGCTAACTAATAGAGGGTAAATTCTATAGAATCTACGCAAATCAATAAAATATAATTGTCGCGACACGAGGCGAGCTATTTGATTAATAGTTTATCTCTGATTCTCCCTTTTTTTCTATTTATTATTAATTATTTTATTTTATTTGGAAGATTTACAGCCAATAATAAACTATAGATATACACGGTTATTTGTTCTAAACCAATTACAAATCTTCTTGTTATACGTATGGCAAAGTTTTTTTATTTTTTTGTTAGGTTTTATGTTCCCTGTTTAGTATGAGATAGTTTGTTTAATCTACACAGTGTGAGAGTTTCAATTTCAAATTAATAAAAAAGTACCTTCAAATTCAAGATGGTGCCAAAAGTGATTAAAACATACTTATATCTTTCTACATTGTAACGCTTATAACTAGAAAACACATACGCAATAACTTAAAACACATTACTATAAGTGCAAAACGTTTCCATTAGCGAAGAACAAAGTTGTAGCGGTGCCGGTGTCGGTGGCCATCCTTTATCCATTACAGGCCGTGTGTTGTTATACCATATTGTATATTGTACAACAATATGGCGGTGCGCTGCAGCCGCTTTACTTACGCTGTCACAGCACTGTGGTTAATATAACAGTCACTGGATGGGGTAAATGGAGAAGTCCTGTAGCTCGAGCACTCGGCTGACGGCGAAACTTAACTTTGGTTGCGCGAGGGCCCCGCGCAAAGGCTTGCTCGCCCTCTGGCGTTGTCAATGTTGACATTTTGACATAGGACCGCGGCGCATTTTACGCGCGCTATCACCATCGTACTCGAGCTGCTGATTCACGGACTCATCAACGTTCAGCCGAAACCCTTTGACCTAAAAAGGAGTTGATACAAAGATGCCTTTTATAGCGTAATAGGCAAAGAATAGGAAGGACTACGAAATTCCCGCGGGAACAAAGTCCCGGGCATCTTTTAGTCACTAACAAAGAGAATTGTCACGGATATTATCCGAATAATACGGAGGTTCCATCCAGTCTATATAGCTCCAGGGTCTGGCACGCTGGCTCCCGCAGGATATCCTGTCCCGGTCAGTTAGCCCGCCATGTATAATACTACTGTATATACTACCTATATACTTGTGGGTAGTACTTGTTCTCTCAAGTGATCAGTTACGCTGCCAACTTATAATTAATTTCGTCTAGCTAGTTTCAGGCCGGCAGTTTTAAACTAGCACATGTGTTATTTATGTGGCGGCCATCTTTGTATTTTGTTGTTGTTATGTGAGTACTCGTTTCGGCTTGGATTTGTCCTTTTATTATATGTATTTTGGCTCTATAAAAGAATTTTTTCTTTCCCGGCACCAGTTGGCTGCGTTTCTTATAGCGAAGAGCATATAATAAGGTTATGTATATAAGGTTGTCTATATTAATATTTATAATGTAATAATGCTATCGACTCGAATTTTAAATGAATCAATAAATGAAATGAAATATTTCGCAACTACGATCTCATGTTTTAAGTAATTTAATTACCAAGTCTACAACTCTATTTATACTAATATCATAAAGAGGAAAGATTTGATTGTTTGTTTGTTTGCATTGAATAGGCTCCGGAACTACTGGACCGATTTGAAAAATTATTTCGCCATTAGAAAGCTAAATTATCCCCGATGGACATAGGTTACATAATTTTTCCGAATTCCCACGGGAACGATGTCCAGCGCGGAATGCTAGTATAAAATGAAAAATTAACTTCGGCGTAAAATAATGTGTTTTTTGTAAAATAACAACGCAATTGTTATAATAATTGTAGTTAGCAATTGATCGGTACAGTCCTCTTCAACAGCTGTTAACATATTATGTCCACACTTGAATCTACATCGATATTACAAAGAGTAAAAAGGTTTTTCGTAAGGTTGTTTGTTATGAATTGACTCCGAAACTACAGGACTGATTTTTTTTAATTTTCCTCAACGGGATACTTACGTTGTAGGGAGTAACCGGGCTAGTATTTTCCCAGGGTAACGTTGGTGGGGTAACGGCTAGTGCAATATGCATACATCTTTTCTACAGTTATCATAATATGTATAACTTATAACTATTTTTTTTTAAGGAAAATTATTTTTTTTGTTTCATCTGATAACCCTCACAATTTGTGTCAAAGTGGTATCTAGTGGTTCTAGAACCACTGATGCTCTGCCTACCCGTTAGGGATTATGGGCGTGAGCGAGCGTATGTATGTATGTTTTGTAAACAAAAATAATATGTATATTATTTTCTAAAATTAAAAATTATATTTTTATAAAATTGCATCTTGATAAAAATAAAAACTTACATTTTTCCTAATAAAAAAATAATAAAAAATAAGAGAATCGCTTATCATTTTGGTTTGCGGCACGGTCAACTAGCACGTTTCGATGATTACTTATTTACAGAGAACGGTTGCTATAAAATATTACACTATTACGTACATTACATAATTAAGCTGATGTAGTACGTTGGGGTCGGGACCCGTTCGACAGGTAAGTTTCGGCCGGTGGTGTCGTTTCGACAGGTACGCGATTTCATATCCAGTTCGACAGGTATAATTGTTTTAGTTCTTAGTACAGTCACACGCAAATGTAATAAAAGCAAATAAAAATGCAAATAAAAGCTCAATATACAAATTTAAGTTTTTTATTTAAAAAGAAACTTTAAACTAAAGGTATATTTATAAAAAAAAAAAAAACATCAACGGTGCCAGTGCTAGAAGACGCTTGGTCCATTATTTTGCTGTAATAAAATAAATTAGCTATCCACTATATAAAACAAAAATATTAAGGATTTCACTATCCACTGACCATTGCTCTCGAGTACTCTCGACTAACATACAATTTTATATTAAAAATAAAAAAAGATTTAAAGTTAGATATTTAGAATTTTCTTATTATAATTATTTTAAATTTCTTAATATAACATCTTTATTATCTGAAGTTGTTTACTTACATTTTTCCGGCTCTATCTCCTGTAGTGCACAAAATTATTAATACACACTTGCTTGCTGCACTTAATCTTTTTTGCTTTCTCCATCTGTAACCCTTTCCAATAGATACGCAATATAAAAAAACAATATGCAAGCAAAATCTCATTGCCAACAACCAATCACAACACTTTCATTTGTAACTTATTACTTACACCTATTGTCCTTCCTTATCTCTGCTCGTCCCTCAAACTTGATTTTACTACCTGGCCATTTCAAGGTCACCCGAGAACGCTATTTAAGTAAACAAGGGTAAATTTTATTTAATATAAAGCTTATAACTCATAGAACTGCTTAATATCAAATGTTGATAATATGTAAAACTTTTTCAACTTTCGAGCTTAACTGTACCGCCAGTACTTAAATTTTGCATATAAAAAAAACACCGGCCGAAACGCCACTTCAAATTAATTAAAATAATACCAGTGCCCGTTCGCCACTTGAAAAAAAATGCACACCTGTCGAAACGACACCAAAATACAGGTCGAACCATATCATTTTTTGTGACCGGCCGAACTTTACCTGTCGAACGGGCCCCGACCCGTACGTTGGAACATTAACAAATATTGCGCAAACGACTTTTCTAATCTTCGCGAGTTCATACGCATCTTGCACAAGAATACGATTCTAAATTTGAACACTCTAGTCATGAGCATCGGTGGTTCAGTGGTAGAATGCTCGCCTGCCACGCGGGCGGCCCGGGTTCGATTCCCGGCCGATGCATTTCTTTTTGTATTTTTTTTTCAATTAATATTTTCAGTTTCAATGAGTTACCAAGAAGGTTAAATAAAAAATAACTTTTTAATGTTAAACCTATGGTTTTCCTTCATAACTTCATATTATCAAACCTCTTACTCAACTATACGCTCTCTAAACTCGAAATAGCTCCTCCAACGCCACTAAACAATTCAATCGAAATAATCCAATCTTTTGTACAGCAAACCCCTTTGTTATTGTAAAGGCAGCCCCCACACTTGGCGTAAGTGGCGTTTAATTAAAAATATGTCATGGCAAGCGACCGACAGCGCTTGCTTCGGGATTAGTTCCTCTGGACCGACCAACACGAGCGAGGAGAGGAGATTGGCGGTTATTGCGAGATTGCTTCGCGAGAATTACTCGAGATTTATTTTGTGGTGCGAGCAGAAATCTTAAGAAACATAAAGAAGTTTAAGTGAGCACTGTTATCTTGAATTCGATATCTTTTGAAACCAAGTTCTACGAGTGATTTAAATGACGTTACATTAGGGCTATGACGTGACAGTTAGATAGTCTGTTACTTTGCTTCGTTTCAGTCGCAATTGCAGTACGGGCTCAAATTCTGGAAGCGGTTCTTTGTGCTGCAAAAGCGCGCGGTTCGAGCAGTGGCACGCGTCCCTACTGATGAGTCAGCAAGACCACACTTTGCGTTCCTCGGGATACTTACTCTGCCTTGCCTACTCATACTGCAAGTCGCTATGTTTGCTCGCGAAAACCTAAGCGATTTCCGGAAGAGAGGTGACAAGTGAAAGGTACAATCTCCGTTACGGAAGTCGCCTGCTCACTCTCCCGCATCGTCTGGAGAATTTTGGAGAAGAATATTTTGATTTTAAAACATGGACATAGAAAAAACTTATTGTATATTGTAATAATGAATCTAAACTGTGACAAATATTTGCATGCCTATTAGGTTAGGTAGAATATGTGACTCACTGTAAACATTTTTAATTGACATCTAATGTAAAACATATTCTTGTAAATAAAATAATTTGAATTTGAATTTGAAAGTGACGCGCACCATACCTACGCGCTATGAGTCCCGCCGTCTATAATAAACTCCCGGAGGAGATAACGGCAGCTCCAAGCACTACCACTTTCAAAGTAAAATTAAAAAATTGGTTGATCGAACAATCGTTTTACAGCTTTGAGGAATTTTTAAATCATAAAATCCCAAATTGTCATTTGTACTATTATTAAATTGTTTTTATAATATTAATCTATTATTTATTACAAAATTGTATTAATTTTTTTTTTTTAAATTGACGTGTAATGAATATTTTGGATAAATGAATTGAATTGAATTAAAATAGATAGTTCTTTAAACTCAAAATTATTTTGTTCTCCTAATTTTGAATTTTATGTCTACCGAGACAAAAATTGAACCCTTTGGAACCATCCTTATTCTTTGAAAATACTTCTAGATTATCTTAATAAAACGAAGCAGAAGATAAACTCTGACACAGTGTTAGATGAAGCGCACGCGCCGGTAATCCGCAAGCTGCGGCGCTTCACACGAGCGGAGCGGAGACACTTGCGACTACCGACAAATTGGAGGGAGCCATTCTCGTATCGAACGCTAAAGAATAGATTAGAGATAAATCGTTGTACATTGCGGACTAAGTTTTGAATCCCTGCTCTGTGTATCTGTCTGTTAAGTTTTCACGCCTTAACTGGTAAAGAGATAGATTAGACCTTGGGAAAGGACGTAGGCTACATTTATCCCACAGCTGGGCACGATATAACCTGTAGTCCACGAAGGCGGAACCGCGGGCGGAAAGCTAGTTCTCAAGATAATAATGTTAATCGATACAAAGACTTAGTTAGAATTATGTAGTATCAAATGGCCGCGAACGTATGTGTCACTACGTATTTGAATGAAATTAATGGCATGGCATTGCATAATTTTGGCATAATTTGTTTTAACTTCGGCGGCAACAATAATGGCAAAAAATGTGTATTAGGTTGAGGAATTAGTGTTTTATTTAATAAACTAGCCCATGACACTCCTCAGCAAAGAACAAAAAGCAAGAGAACTCTAAACAGCAATGTATTACCTACGTACAATTATAGCAGACTGCAGAATGAAACTGGCAAACAAACAAACGTGTTGCAGCTGCGCTCTCGCACGATCCCGGGATTACCAGGGGAACGCGGGGAACGAAGGGACCGGGGCAGGGGAGGGACTGGATTAAACTATATTAATAGTTGATGAGCGATAGAATATTTTTAAGACCTAAGCTGCGTTGGATTAAAGGGGTCTGGCAAAGATAAATTTTATGTCGTCTGAGACAAAATATAATTTGTGTACAGTCAACAGCACATCAGGTTACCACAAACTGTCAAATTTCCCCAATGGATAGTAAACTCTAATGCTTGGAGATAAAATTGAAAATCGATTGAAGAAATTTGACTGTTTTGGATAGCATGATGTGCCGTTGTCCCTGTACTTACCTACTTTTCCTTACCTACTACTTATGTGGAAGTTTTTTAGTAGCTCTTAGTTATTTACTTAATTTCCTGTGTTGTAAATATGACTGTAAGCTCCCAAATAAAATAAAACAAATGAAAATAAATTTTTCACCTGTCGTTTTATGGTTTAAGAAATTTATTTCTCAAAAGAACTTTAGCTAACTTTATCCAATAGGTAAACTATATTAAACTTCATTTAATGTACTCGTAATATTGCCCTTTTGCCCTAAAGTCAGGTATAGAAGAACATTTTTGTAGTGTAGGTTGAGTTAACTCAGGCTGTAGTTAACTCAGTTGCCTGAAAGGTATTGCTAATAAGATAAGTAATAAGGTCGCCGCCGCCGCCGGCGCCGTAAGGAGTTTAAGGTATTGCAGAACGCGACTAAGACTCTGATGTAATACTTGAGCAGCAGTTGTCTTTGTCATTTTGATAGCGAGACAAAGAGACAATCAATACTTAAGTATAGATCAAGACTTGAGTTCCCTTCTGTAAAACGGGCCTTAGCGTGCGACGTTCTATTCATATTAAAATGTAGTGAGGGCCACCAAAACACCAAAAGAATTTGACTTCCCGTATATGTTTGACTACATGCGTTGTGATTATTATCAGTGTCATTAAAGTTTTTATGACATCAAATTATCCAAAGCTTAAAAGACTCGTTACCCCACGGGGTCGTAAAGTTACAGCAATAAACTGGCATGAAAACTGTATGGGAACATGGCACAAGCCAATCGAAGATACACAGGGTTAAAAAGGTGTATAAAAAAGAAGGAGGTTCTAATGTATTCTAATGTAGATTTGTGACATTGGAAACGTCTTCTCGTTCGCTCCAGTATAAGCTCCTATCTAACGAAAAAGTGCGATCCCCTTGTATCTCGGAGAGTTGTGAAGATATGATATTCAAAAAAGGCTCAAAAGACGCGTATTCACAAGAGCTGTAAGGTGCTAAAAGTATTATTCGAGAAAGTGAAAAACGAAATAAGTTGGGGCCGAAATAGTGAAAAAAAAATCAATTTTTGCTATCAAAAATTTATGAAAAATTTATCTGGACAATTTACGATTTGAGCTTAAAACAAAGACGATCGGATTAAGGGTTTGTCCTGTAATTCCTTTTTGAAAAAAGTCAGAACGACATTTTTTCGAATTCCGTAGATTCATTTCCAATGTGCCCGATAGTCGTGTGTGTGAGGCACGAAATCTGTAAAACTTTTTTGTTCGTGACGTGATAACTTTGCCAATTTTCGAACGATTTTTTTACATGACTATACTCCTGAGGAGGGCGCTAAATTAATTTAACAAAATTAACTTAGCGCTTATTAAAAAAAAACATACACATTATTGTTAAATATAAGTCTTACTAAGCTACCTAATTAACAAAATCGTGACGCCATATCGTCTATCTTGACGTTATATCGTTTAAAAGGTCTATATTGACGTCATCGTTTCTAATCTTATAACCCTTTTTCAGATATCAGTTTTAATTTGAAAACAAATTGAGAAAGCTGGCAGAGTGATCAGGGTCGCAGCTTTCTGTGTCATTATGCCTTTTCACTGTCAAACACAATACAAGACCACATAAAATTCCTGGAAAATTCCTACAACATGCTTCTCAATTTTAAATAGGGACTACACATAGGTATAAGGTCCTACTTTACTAGTGAGTTTCCTTTTGACGCGTTATAAATATGTCATACGGTTTTATGTGATAGTAAACCATTCCTTTTTTTTAAATTGTTATTTAGTTTTTATTTTAAGACTTTATTTCAACATCATTTACATATATGTTATTTTTATAAATAATTTTGACTTACAGAAAAACGTCTTAAAGGGAAAGTCACTCATAAATTAGGATCTTATAAAACTTTAGTAAAAAGTTATTAATTTAGTAGTTTTGGCATTATATCCCGTTTCAAATCACATGGGCTGTGCTTGACCATGACCAAGAATTTGGCAGTTCGGTTAAATACATTTGAGCGACTACACATATTAGTATAGTATTAGTATATATTAGTATACCAACTGTTAGCATGTTCACGGGTATTAGTATACCCGTAAACATTTTGCTAACAGTTTTTTTTATTAGGTTATTGCTCATTGGGCCAATTCATTATATGTAACATAACCCATAGCTGTCATTTAATGAACAGCCTAGCCATCTATTCACAATAAAGATATGTTTAACTAATCATAGGACGGTAAATCAACACACACACGGTTGGACCGGTTCCCTTACACCCTATATTGTACAAAAATATATAACAAATTCAGTATAAACATGGTATAAAGGGAGAATTTTACGAGGTGTCGCGTCGCATGGCGGACGATAATAAATTAACGCTATACGTTTTGTGGGGTAGCAGGGCGCTCGGGGATGTAGGGATTTGGTTACCAGTGACCTGATATGTCATTACGTGTAACTGAGTAAAGATACACACACGTCCTAGGTATACATACATATAGTTATATTTTATACAAGCTTTCCGCCCGGGACTTCGTTTCCGTGGGAATTAAGTAAAATGAGTTTATGTTTTAATCCAGGGTGTCAGCTACCTCCACACCAAATTTTATCAAAATTGGTCCAGCCGTTTGAGCGTGAAACATTAAAAAACATCCATACATCCTCACAAACGTTCACATCTTAATGTTATTAAGATATACGTATGAAACTAAAAGTCGGGTTTGTTCGAACACTTATACCTCGAGAACGGGTGGACTAATGTTCATAGTTTATGATTTATTGTATGGTATTTGTATTATATTCAAAAGAACTATCTTAGCCAACCTAAAGGCATTGAAATATTTTTTTCATCCCTTCTATTCGAAAAATGTCGCTTTGTTCCTCTATAGCAGGGGTTCCCAACCTTTTTTTGTCTACTGCCCACTTTAAGAATAAATTATTTTTTAACGCCCCCCTTTTTAAACATACTTAAAAACCGCTAAGTACTTATAACTGATTATTGAAACGCAACTTTATAGTATTCGGACAGAGTATCTTTTATTGAAAATAAAACAAACATAATCAATTCTTATATAAAAACTAATGTGAAGGTTGAATCTGATGCTGTTCAATAAGTTTGTTGATATCAGGTTCCAATTTACTCAAAAACAGCCGCAAGTCGCCACGTTCGGTAACACGCAAACGATTTCTCTTTTTAGTAAGCAGCGTTGCCACAGCACTAAATCCACGTTCACACAAATATGACGATGGGAATGCTATCAAGAATCGTTGAACAATTGACCACAATCCAGGTTCCAATTGCAGGATCGGTTTTTGTAGCCAAAATTCTTGATATCCATTTTTGAACTTGATTTTTATTTCTTCGTTTGTTGTCAATTCTATAAGTTCTTCTTCCAGCTGAGGTGACATTGCTATGTTGACATTTGAAAATGGATCCAACACCCAGTCTGGTATTTCCAAGTTTAAAATGTCCTGGTATCGTTCGGTGAAGTCAATGTGGAGGTTTTCCAAATGTTGGCAGTAGGCAAACAAGTCGTCGTTACTGCAGGATACTGATAAATTCGGAAAATTGTGAAACTCACGTCTGCCCATATTTTTTTTGTGCAGAAGCAGTTTGGCTGCGAAAGCAGCAACGACATTTTTTGTTTTAATTTAATTTAGTTCATCGCCTTGCAGTTGGAGGTTCACGTCGTTGAACAATTTATACAGGTCTGTCATGTAAGCTATATCATTCTTTGATGTTATGAGCTTGTTGCGCAGTTCTGTATCTTTAGTTTCCAAGAACTCTATCACAGAGTCAAACAGGTTATAAAATCGAATCAGACAATTGCCTCTTGACAGCCAACGAACTTCAGTATGAAGCAACAAACGGTTGAAATCTTCGTCATTAGTAACACAAAGCTGATGAAATAATCTATCATTCAAAGAGCTGCTACGGATTTTATTGAATGCTTTGATGACATATTGCAGTGATTGAAATAGTCGTTCACTTAAGTTTCTAGCAACCAAATGTTGTCTATGAATAACGCAATGTATAGCAAGGACATCTGGAATTTTATTTTTTAGGTACGCTATGAAGCCTTTATGGCGCCCTGTCATAGCCGGAGCGCCATCCGTAGCAACTTGTATAATATTTTTCAAAGGAATCTCTTTCTCTTCACAAAACTTTTCCAATGTATTGAATATGGTTTCGCCTTTTGTATCTGTCTCCAAATTTCTGGCAAACAATAGTTCTTCACGTATTTTCTCATCTTTAATAAACCTCACGTAAGATAGCAACAACGCTTCATTAGTTGGTAAAGTGGACTCATCGAGCTGAATTGAGAATTGACTAGTCCTCAGATGATTGCACAATGATTCTTCAATGTTTTCAGCCATTTCATCAATTCGTCTTTGCACAGAATTATTACTCAAAGGAATTTTTTGGATAATATCTGCGGCCGGTTTATGAAGCACAGTAGTTATTACTTCCTTTATTGCTGGCAAAATTAACTCTTCTCCGATGTTGTGTGGTTTGCCTTTTTGAGCAATTAACAAAGGGATATTGTACGAAGCTCGAAGTCCGTCGTCATCTTGCTTAGCAGCCGCCGAAAATAGTTTTGATACACTTGGCTGAGTATTATGCTTCTTCTCTAGGTCTTGAAAATATGCTACATTCTTGTCTTTCTTATCTGGATGCATTTTATTCAAATGACCTTGCAGTCTTGAAGGCTTCATTGCTTCGTTCGAAAATGTTTTTAGACATAGAAGACACAAAGGCGACGACGGGTTTGTGGGATTTTCAATAAATCCGAATTTAATATATTCCGCAGAGTATTGCCGTCTCTTCTTTTTTACTTCCGACATTGTTTTGTTTTGAGAAATACGTAAGTGGTATAATGAAGTACTGCTTATCTATTATGCGCGAAACCGCAAATGAAAATAAAATAAATTTACGTCGTTTATATAGGATTGCATAAGCAGCACGCACCAACAGGAATAAGACAAACGTGCATAAACTCGTTTATCTCATTCGACGCCCAATCGTACTCGACAAGCAAGAACAAGTATTATAGAACCAGCCGATTGATACAGGAATGTACAAATCGGATTATTTAACAAAAACTTGTTAAAACATGATTGCCCACGGTCTATTATATCGAACCGAGTTTGAGCTATATCTTAACTAATATTAGTTGATGTTCACAAGATGTAGTCGAGAGTCGAGAGCTCAGTCGGTATCTAAGAGTCTTCCTAGCTAGGTAGATGAAATTATAAATCGACCCCAAAGCCCTACACAACGCCCCCTTTTTTTTTCTGGGTCTCTTACCGCCCCCCTTTAGGCCTGCAGCGCCCACAAGGGGGCGTTATCGCCCACGTTGGGAAAGACTGCTCTATAGGTAAGGGGGAGTAAAAGAGCTCTTTTCTGTTGTACCAGCCAGAGTTGGCTGCATCGAAAAAAAACGCGCGAATTAAGTCTCTGTTCTTGTAATTAAAACCTAATTTGTTTATTTTCTTGTTTTATATTGAGTATATGACTCGAGAGCAAATTATTTTTACCTCGGACGCCCTCGCCGTTAAAATACTACTTTGCTCCCTTGTCATACTATCTACTAAGAAAGTTTATTTATTTATTTAATTAACTTGTGATAAAATAATTTATTCATTACTATTTTAACAAATTTAACGCATTTATAAATGCGACATGAATAAAATAATTTGAATTTTAGAATTTAAGACGGAACTTAAATGGATATTTAATAAATTATATTTTGATATTTTATCTTTAACCATTTGGAAAATATAAAGGATTTAATAGATTTACCGGACATAGAATAGCTTAATTATCACAGAAGCGAACATGGTTCCCATCATCTTAAAATACACTTAAATGTATTTTTATAAATTATGTTATTGTTGTAGTTTCTATGCTATCTTCTCGTTAAGAGAGAAGAGAGAACACCAGTAAAATTTTCGGTTCGTTTAGAAATTACTATTGAAGCGACCTACTTCTCTAACATTATGGACTCAATTTCCGATCTCAACTCGATTTGCAGGCGATCCGACAGACTGCAAACTCGGAAGTTTCTCGCTGTGGACGACATGACTTGCTATTTACAAGCAATGGAGTAACTTCCGAAACACTTGCCATAAACTAATTAATAGTGAAGTGGAGTAACTTCAGATAACATTATAAGAGTGTTAGTAGTAGTCGACTTTGAGACTGTAGCCATCAACAAAAGTATTCGGCATGTATGGGATTTGAACCCACGACCCTGCGATTAGATCTTCTGGTGGTCTAACCAACTGAGCTACCGTGCCTTCAAGTCAAGCGGAGGTTCTACTCAAAACCTGTCTGTCCTGTGAAATGTTTAAATGTTAATGTAGAACCTCTGTTGGTGCACCCTTTTAATGAAATAAAAAAATAATTAAAATAAGCGGCCGAGATGGTTTAACTAACATGCAAACCGAAGAACGAAAATAGTGGAAAAATACATCTAAATTGTATCACTCACGACATTCGATTGCTTAACAACAAATAATTTTCCACGTTAAAAACGTATGAGTCACCGACTTCAATCCTAACAGTTCGCACAAAGTAGATATCTAGTATTTTTTGTGGACTACAATGCTTATTAGCAGATAACTACAAGCAGAAATGTCATTCCTTTATTTAGATGATGTTCTAGTTTGTAGTATTTTTTGTTTTTGTTGTTTTTTTTTAAAGCGCTGAATCATTTTTGATAAAATTTATATGGGACCTCTTCAGGAGTATACTCTTTCGAACAAATAAAGAATTATTCAAATCGGTTTATAATTGCCGGAGTAATCGCGTAACAAATATACAAAAAAAAATTGAATTGAGAACCTCCTCCTTTTTTGAAGTCGGTTGATAAAATACAAAGACCGGAAAAATGCGAAATAGGTATTTTTGAGAAAATTTTCTAGCCAAATTATCTACTGTCCCCTCTATAAATCAAAGCGCAGCAGAATGTAAAGGCGTGTCCATAGTACACGGAGAGCGGGAAATCAAATTACAACCGTGTTTGACAGACAGGACCGACCGACCAAGACACTAAACCGGGAATCGAACAGCGGACAAACAGGGGCTGTTTGCTATACTGATTCACTTTGCACTTTGGGTTGTATTGGGAATTTCAAATAGGGTAAGTTACGTTAAAAGTTAGATAAAAAGTAATGTCAATTCAAAATAAAAAAGCCTATGCGTCATTTAGTGAAATAACCAATAATTTTTCGTGCTAATAAATGTTAGAGACAAGAAGGATAAAACAAGTTATTCCATACATTTTAAAAACAATATTTTATACACATTGTACTCTGCATTGAAAGATTAGCCAGTGGATTTTTGTAAACGAGTCTGAAAAGCAAATTTTTGATTTATTGATTTGTGCATAGGGACAGAATCTGTAAAAAATGCGCCAAAAATATCCACTATAATTGATATAAAATATCCACTAATTGCTACAGGTGACCATTTACTAACTTCTTCAACTTGCTGTATTTTTGTTTTATTTACACAGCCGAACTGAACAAAACAATTTGTAAAACGTTTCGTGTTTCGAAACTAAAGCGGACTTTACACCCTACAGAACATTTCATAGTACCTGCAGCCCGTAATTCCATTCCAACTGTACACAATCACGAGGGGACAGGCTTTCAGGAAAAAAGGCGACCGCGGCGGCATACCGTGGCCCATTCTGTGGCCCCTTTTGTTGGCACTGTGGCCTCTGTGGCACCTGCATCGCGCCACTTTGCGCTACAAATTCAAGTGGGACTAAAAAATAAAAACAGGAGACGAGCGGGCACAATGTACGAACTAGGAAACTGCGAGAATCTCATTTGGGCGTGATTTGACGTGCATAGAGAGCCGCCGCCGCCGCCGCCGGGTAATGATCACTTGTCGTGGTTGTGTTGTCGTCTGCAAGCCAGTTGGCCGCTACAAGGTGAAATTGTTGCATTTTTAAGCAGATTTATTTCTTTTTGAGGGAAATGTTATTATAGAGTTTCGTTTCAGGGCTGTGAAAGGAATCAGATACTCGTAAAGATTAGATTAGATAAATTTATTTCATAACAAAGCATACAATGTCAAATTAAATTAATTAGTCAGTTCAGCTTAAGTTATGATATATTACTTGGCAATAACATTTGTACACAAGCTTGAAGAATATCAAAGTGTGTATTAAACTTAAAAGGAGACTCCAGCCCCCGTATCAATAATGTAAACTGTTTTTTGGTGAAAATAAAGATTTTATTTATTTTTTATTTATTTATTTATTAATAGTCATTGGTCCATTGTAACCAGAAAATTTCGTTATCAAAATACGTACCATATAAATGCAACTCCTTTTTGCTATGTAAATTTTAATTACAATATTTTAACTGGTAAATATATTTTAAAATGAATCAGTACTAAGAATATTATATTATAACAGAATATGACTATTATATTGTCTACGTGGTCTAATTTAATTTATTTTGTTTTTATTAACGTTTACCTAAAACTTTTATTCTCCTTCTTTTATCGTGTATAGGTATAGTCAAGTGTGTGGCGAACTTGGCTAACCCTGATGTCTGAGTTTTCAAACCGCACAATGGCAAAACTTGTATTTTTATAACGTTGGTACTTATTAACTACTCGTATTTCTTGATTCTTCTTAACTTTTAATATTATTATGATATTTCTTAACTTTTAATATTATTGTTAAAGAGATCAGAACTCTTAGTGATAAGTGTCTGGAAGAGATCACTCTCAGTGATAAGACTGCCTTTGCACTTGTGTTATTATTTTTTGTTTTGTTTACGTGTGCAATAAAGAATTTATTCATTCTAAACTCAACATTCAAAAAAAAAGTTTAAATTTCCGTTGATTTTACTAGCACTTCTAAGAATAGTTGGCGTGCAACTATTTTTTTGTCATTTTTGTTACAGTGGTTTTTGACATCAAGGCGGGTATTTCGGCTGAGTTGGCCGATGAAATTAAAGGTACCGAGCCGGGAGCGATCCCATGGGAACGTCTACACACCCGTGATTGAAGGGGAGCCGGGAATAGGGATCTGTTCCATTGTACAGAGGCAGATGCAGTGTTTACATTGCACTTAGAGGTTACAGAGAAATTCGACATTGGAAGCCGTTTGATTGAGTCATGTCAGCCTAGCAAGATAAAGTTTTCATTGTATGGACATGGCAAAAGTTTCAATGCATTTAAGTTTATTTGGTATTAAGTTTTTTGTGCGCCACACGCTTTAATCGCTCCATGGATATTCCCTGCTTGGATGCGTTTTCCCCTGATAAAAACTTTCATTTTATTTTACTTATATACACATCAGTTCATATACATCCCCACTAACAAGGGACACAGGATGACAGGACTTCATTCGAAACATTTTAGGCCGTTGTACCCCTTTTTAATTTATAAAGGCTTAAAATATTTACTCGTACTTTGATACTCGTCACAAATAGAAGACAACATAATAGACAAAAAAATATATTTGAAAAGTAGAGCGCCATATTCAGGATAGTTTTACCAAACCGCATAGTCGTATGATAATTCCATTCATCTATGGTGTATTTCAGGTGATCCGTAAACTAACTTCACACCAAGTCGGCACCTAATTTGTTCTCATTTTTCGACCCAAAATATTGACACAAGATAAAGATTACAGCGGCGTGTCACCGCTGGAGGTGATACAGTAATGCGATTAACATCCCCCCCTCCTCCTCGGTCCCGTCCCGCGGCCCCCGTACCCCCTGATTGATTACTGCCTGCGGGCGGATCAGCCCTATCTTACCCGTACGCCATACGCCTCCGATACCGACCTGTGATGCGGGATGGACCAGTGGGTAATTCCACACGTTTATTTGATTTGAGATTAGTACTATAGGGAGGAATTACAGAATCCTTATGTCTTTATTTACAGGGCCTCATTGAATTATAGTTAAAGTCGGCCAACATACTCATAAACATCTACCAGAGACTAGTTAAATAAAATGGGCAAGTGCGAGTTGGACTCGCGCACGAAGGGTTTCGTACAATTACCTATAAAACTGGTCAAGTGCGAGTCGGACTCTATAAAAACCACTATCTCTATAAAAACAGCAAAAAAATCTCGTTTTTTTATATGGGAGCCCCCTTAAATATTTATTTTATTCTGGTTTTTAGTATTTGTTGTTATAGGGCACAAAGAAATACATCATCTGCAAAAATTTCAACTTTCTAACTATCACGGTTCATGAGATACAACCTGGCAACAGACGGACGGACGGACTGACGGAGGGACGGACGGACAGCGGAGCCTTAGTAATAGGGTCCCGTTTTTTCCCTTTGGGTGTGGAACCCTAGAAAAGAGAATTTAAACACTAGCGTTTTACCATCTGCAGTGCTTCTAATTTCTTATTTGTGGTTCGGCAAATATCGTATTTTCCATCAGTAATTATTTATCGTGTTGACAAATGCTGCTTTGGAGGATTTACATCACTTTATATCAGTCTTTCCCAACGTGGGCGATAACGCCCCCTTGTGGGCGCTGCAGGCCTAAAGGGGGGCGGTAAGAGACCCAGAAAAAAAAGGGGGCGTTGTGTAGGGCTTTGGGGTCGATTTATAATTTCATCTACCTAGCTAGGAAGACTCTTAGACACCGACTGAGCTCTCGACTCTCGACTACATCTTGTGAACATCAACTAATATTAATTAAGATATAGCTCAAACTCGGTTCGATATAATAGACCGCGGGCAATCATGTTTTAACAAGTTTTTGTTAAATAATCCGATTTGTACATTCCTGTATCAATCGGCTGGTTCTATAATACTTGTTCTTGCTTGTCGAGTACGATTGGGCGTCGAATGAGATAAACGAGTTTATGCACGTTGGTTGGTGCGTGCTGCTTATGCAATCCTATATAAACGACGTAAATTTATTTTATTTTCATTTGCGGTTTCGCGCATAATAGATAAGCAGTACTTCATTATAACACTTACGTATTTCTCAAAACAAAACAATGTCGGAAGTAAAAAAGAAGAGACGGCAATACTCTGCGGAATATATTAAATTCGGATTTATTGAAAATCCCACAAACCCGTCGTCGCCTTTGTGTCTTCTATGTCTAAAAACATTTTCGAACGAAGCAATGAAGCCTTCAAGACTGCAAGATCATTTGAATAAAATGCATCCAGATAAGAAAGACAAGAATGTAGCATATTTTCAAGACCTAGAGAAGAAGCATAATATTCAGCCAAGTGTATCAAAACTATTTTCGGCGGCTGCTAAGCAAGATGACGACGGACTTCGAGCTTCGTACAATATCTCTTTGTTAATTGCTCAAAAAGGCAAACCACACAACATCGGAGAAGAGTTAATTTTGCCAGCAATAAAGGAAGTAATAACTAATGTGCTTCATAAACCGGCCGCAGATATTATCCGAAAAATTCCTTTGAGTAATAATTCTGTGCAAAGACGAATTGATGAAATGGCTGAAAACATTGAAGAATCATTGTGCAATCATCTGAGGACTAGTCAATTCTCAATTCAGCTCGATGAGTCCACTTTACCAACTAATGAAGCGTTGTTGCTATCTTACGTGAGGTTTATTAAAGATGAGAAAATACGTGAAGAACTATTGTTTGCCAGAAATTTGGAGACAGATACAAAAGGCGAAACCATATTCAATACATTGGAAAAGTTTTGTGAAGAGAAAGAGATTCCTTTGAAAAATATTATATCAGTTGCTACGGATGGCGCTCCGGCTATGACAGGGCGCCATAAAGGCTTCATAGCGTACTTAAAAAATAAAATTCCAGATGTCCTTGCTATACATTGCGTTATTCATAGACAACATTTGGTTGCTAGAAACTTAAGTGAACTACTATTTCAATCACTGCAATATGTCATCAAAGCAGTCAATAAAATCCGTAGCAGCTCTTTGAATGATAGATTATTTCATCAGCTTTGTGTTACTAATGACGAAGATTTCAACCGTTTATTGCTTCATACTGAAGTTCGTTGGCTGTCAAGAGGCAATTGTCTGATTCGATTTTACAACCTGTTTGACTCTGTGATAGAGTTCTTGGAAACTAAAGATACAGAACTGCGCAACAAGCTCATAACATCAAAGAATGATATAGCTTACATGACAGACCTGTATAAATTGTTCAACGACATGAACCTCCAACTGCAAGGCGATGAACTAAATTTAATTAAAACAAAAAATGTCGTTGCTGCTTTCGCAGCCAAACTGCTTCTGCACAAAAAGAATATGGGCAGACGTGAGTTTCACAATTTTCCGAATTTATCAGTATCCTGCAGTAACGACGACTTGTTTGCCTACTGCCAACATTTGGAAAACCTCCACATTGACTTCACCGAACGATACCAGGACATTTTAAACTTGGAAATACCAGACTGGGTGTTGGATCCGTTTTCAAATGTCAACATAGCAATGTCACCTCAGCTGGAAGAAGAACTTATAGAATTGACAACAAACGAAGAAATAAAAATCAAGTTCAAAAATGGATATCAAGAATTTTGGCTTCAAACACCGATCCTGCAATTGTACCCTGGATTGTGGTCAATTGTTCAACGATTCTTGATAGCATTCCCATCGTCATATTTGTGTGAACGTGGTTTTAGTGCTGTGGCAACGCTGCTTACTAAAAAGAGAAATCGTTTGCGTGTTACCGAACGTGGCGACTTGCGGCTGTTTTTGAGTAAATTGGAACCTGATATCAACAAACTTATTGAACAGCATCAGATTCAACCTTCACATTAGTTTTTATATAAGAATTGATTATGTTTGTTTTATTTTCAATAAAAGATACTCTGTCCGAATACTATAAAGTTGCGTTTCAATAATCAGTTATAAGTACTTAGCGGTTTTTAAGTATGTTTAAAAAGGGGGGCGTTAAAAAATAATTTATTCTTAAAGTGGGCAGTAGACAAAAAAAGGTTGGGAACCCCTGCTTTATATGGAAGCATACGAGTAAGGAGAGCGGACGTCTGCGAAATAATTTTATGGAAACTTTTGCCTACTCAATGGTGTGATCAACTTGCAAAATCCTCTAATGAAGTTGGGATAGTCGCCCAGGGCGACTAAAACTTAGTTTGAATTTTTTAATATTAGATTTACAGAAAATGTACCAAGGAAATAAGTTTACTAACGAACACTTCTGCTTATATAGGCAGAAACAATCCCATAAATCTTAAATTATCTTAATTTTAGACAAGGAAAGCATTAAATCATCTGGGTTGTATATCGGCACTGATCGGAAATTCGGAAAACATCGAGCGCCTCACGGATGCGTATTTGCGCATGCGATCGCCTTACGCGCGATTTTCCTTTATATCTCTTTTTGTTTTCGGCTGTTCACACCACGTTTACTGAAAGCAAAGCATTTTCTATTTTTATTTCAGAAAGAGTGGACTAATTTTCCACACAGATTATAACACTTTTTAATTAAAATGTAAATACAATTCAAACAGACATCTTGCGCTTTTTCTACATAGATTTTTAGTGTCATAATCATAATGCATAATCATAGGCCTTTTTTCAGCATTGGGACGAAATAGACAAGACAAAAAAAATTCAGCTACTCCTGATTTAGGACCCTAATACGGCCTTACCTTAGTTAGTGTATAGAAAGAAAGATACATATATGTTTATCACCATTTCAATCATCTAGGGCGCCATCTTTTGACTCTTCTAATCCTAAAGAACCATATCTATCTAAACTGTATCGTTATGCAAAAACAGTCATCAAACATAGTTTTAAAAATCCCCTTTTCGCATATTTGTTTCGTGATTAATTCCATCACAAACTGCATCAGTTTTTAACCACGGATTTCCACGGTGGAAATGTGAAAATGAAAACCACTGGCCGGCCGGCGTGGCACGATAAAAATAAAAGTAAATCTGCATCGATGAGTTTTGTATTTGAGTTGATTCGAGCGAATTTTTCGTCGCCCGTTTTTACATTCCATCTGCTCTCGAGAGCTTACTTATTTAATTACTTTTGTGATATGTTGGCGTTCTTTTAAGTGGATTAATTTGAGCGTTTCGAAAGCTGGGTGTAATAAAAAAACATGTAAATGCAGTTTCAAAATATTATTCAAACAGTGTTCCTTTTTCCTTTGGGTAATCTTTGTATTTGATCAAAGTTCTGTCCGATTTTAAAGGACTGCTCAAATTTAGTGACTACCAATCAAACCCATCTATGAGTATGGTCACATATAACAACTACAAGCAAGAAGGTAACTTACCTATCTCGTTCTAAAATCTAGCACTGACTTTCGTGTAAATTCGTTTTTAGTCAGAAATTATCATCAACTCCGACTGAAATCTACTATTACAAAAGTATATTTTTACCTGCAAAGTTTAAAATAAAACAAACTCACAAAAACTGTCTATAAAGCGAAGCAAATAGTTCAATCGAAAAACTTTTAAATGTTATGTTCCGCGTGAATAGTTTTATCGAGGAAATCAGATTTGGCAAGAGACCAGACGACCGGTGCTAAGTGCATAAAGACTACTTTCAAATAGTATCTCATAAGAAAAGTGACTCATACTATCGTACAGTTAATAATACATTAACATTGACAGTTCAGATTTAGCTCTTATCTTAAAGGGACAAGGTGCTCCACTGTCAAGCTTGATAAGATCTCAATCGTACCTCGAATGAGAAACGGATAAACCGCTATGAGGGAGATCCAATAAGTGCGCCATACATTCAGAGCCAACCAATAACTTGGACAAAAGGTATGGCAGCACAATGGGGGAAAACTTACCAACTTTTGTTGAAGGATGTGGTGATACCTGGAAAGAAAAATCAAGTTTTAACAGGTAGAAGTTTACATTAAATGATATTTGCTTATACGGTGTTTGATACGTAGATTTTATTGTCGAAGGGTTGCATTGCACGAAATGATGTCGTCTACGTATTTATTATTAAGTTTTTCTAATTGTTTAAATCATTGCGTTACGTCGGCCGCTAAATTATAAGAAAAATTAAAATAGGTATGACAGTCTTTGTGATATGCATAATATTATTTCACTATAGGTATATGAAATGAAAATATAAACGACTAAAATATATTCAAATGACAGCGACAATACAAAGCCATAAGTTAACAATTTCCATATATTTATATTTAAATCAGCAAGGATTTGCAGTTGCATCGTCTTTCTTCGACAGTGTGCCTTAAGATGCAGCTCATCTGCATAATCTGCAGAACAGAGCGACACCCTCCGAGGGTGATAGGATTACGCAGGAGAATGCATCTTTATGCTGTTTTCGTATAAAGAAATATTAGGGTTTGTGACTTAGTTTATAAAAAACATAGAGAAATCTCACACTCGCACATATCATCTAAAGTTCTCAAGTAGAGAACATACTTTTATGACTTGTATGTTCAATGAAAACCATGTCAAGTTTGCAGCTTTGATCTTTTATTGTAACAAGGCCTATTTGAGTGCATAGGCATCTTCTGGGTGAGCTTGCTACATCTTCGCGCCTGTTCTAGATTGTGGTCAAGAGCAAACCCAATGTCTATGAGAAAAAGGTTGCTGTAAGTTCATTCTTGATGTTTTCTTGACTCTTAATTAGGGTTTGGGTATGATAGAGATCTCTTTCTAGTTTCTAATTTATTTGGATTTTTAATAACTTCTGATATACTCGTACCTATAAACACTCACAAGTCCACTACTTAAAAAGTAATAAACTCCTTGCTATATTTTTCACTAATAAATTCAAACGCAGCCCTGCAGTAGGTAATAAGATGCCAGTAAGTTATGCTAAGCCGGGAGTCGAACCGGCAGCCAGCCCCGACTTAATCCTTCCTACAGAATGTAAAACGCTCCACTAACTTCTTGCTCGCACTTTAAATTTCTTTCCGAAGCTTTCACCGTCTCGAATAGTTCCTGATTTCGTCCCAAACTTCGGTTTGAGATGTGAAATTAATATCAAAGGAATTCCAGTCTCCAGACTTACTTTACATTCGCTTTAGGATATTATACCGAAGATTTAAAAGACGTTTTCACGGTGTTAATAGTTTGGAGGGCCTTTAAATGGTACAATGAAATATTCCAATGTGGATTGGTTTGCAATTTAAATTATTATAGTCTTGTATGATCCAATCAACGAAAACCAAAAACTGCCAAATAGGGGAAATAATTCGTGTATAAGCGAATTTTGGCATAGTTGTAGGGAATGGTGTCTGAAGCAACATACTAATGGATGGGGGTGGAGGTGGAGCTAACGTGTAGGGGGCGGTATAAAGGTCCCTTTTTAAAGTTTTTCTTAAACAACTTATAAACGGTGGCTCTTAGCAAAAAAATATTTTTTACTCAAGTAATCTACATAAAATTCTCTACAAAAAGGTTCTGCAAACTTTTCTGCTGGGATCAATGTTTAATGAGATATGAAGGAAAGAAGAATTTCCTGGAAATTGTAGTTTTTCCACTTGGAGGTGTAGGGACTTTCCCATGTGTCATTCTGGAAGGTGTCCGAAATTTCCAAAAGGTCCTTTTTTTTCACCAGCCCATATACATCCCCACCGAGGGGCACGGGCCTCCCTTCGAATCACGAAGGTCCTGCTCAGTAATAATTATCAATATAGGTCAAAACCTAATTTTACCTTATAAACTTCTTTCCTTCATATGTCTTTAAATATTGATCCTAGCGAAAAAGTGTACCAAACCTTTTTGTAGAGAATTTTATGTAGATTACTTGAGTAAAAGATTTTTTTGCTATGAGCCACCTTTTACGAGTTGTTTAATAAAAACTTAAAAAAGGAACCTTTAAATCGCCCCTTACACGTTAGCTCCACCCCCATCCATCAGTACTTTCAGTAAGTTGTTTCAGACACCAGTCCCTACAACTATGCCAAAAATCGCTTATACACGTATTATTTCCCCTATTTTTCCTTCGTTTAATGGGCTAGTAGCCCAGTTGATAGTTTTATAGTCCAGTTGGTAAAGAGTCAGACTTGCAGGAATTGCGCAAGATTGTGGGTTCAAAACCTAGTGCGGGCCTGTACCAACAAATTCAGCTTGTCGGATTTAAGTACGAACTTTTCATTGATTATCACTTGCTCAACGGTGAAAAAAAACATCGTGATGAAACCCGCACGTCTACGAAAATTCGTTTTCGAAAGGCGCGCGGTCCATCAACCCATATTGGGCCACCTTGGTGCTATGGCCTAAATCCCTTTCATGTTTCAAAGGGATAACCGTACCCCTCGGTGGGGAAGTATATGGGCTGATAAAAAAATAGCCTTGGTGCAAGATGCTAAGACCAGTTGGTGTCATGTAGAATGAAAATGTCAAAGAAATTGCTCATAATAAAGGACACTAGCACAGATCACTCCAGCTGCAAAAGTTTAGCTATTTTTTGAATGAATGAGGTTTTTTGCTAAGATCTTAAGATAGCCATGCAAGGTAGAAAGGCAATTAAACAATCCAAACAATTGCAAAAGCTAAAATCTTTTTACTAAAAGTAGAAATACTGAGACGAGAATTCTACGTAAACAAAGAATTCATCTTAATAAGACTCCCTGCTTCACCAATGAATAATTCACAAACTATCCCTAATTCAATAAAAACAATCTAATAAAGATGACATCATCGAACTCCAAGGTCGCTGATAACAACACATTATTTGTCTAAAACGTTATGAGCACTCATAAAATGTATTTACTGCTACGATTACTTACCCCTCTCATTCCGACCCCTGCACTTTATCATGGGGTAGATAAGGTTGAATATAGTTCGGTCGGTTCCCCTTTTATTGTGTTTTATGTGTGTTCGATGGAGTGCGGGAAGTTTTATGGCATGTTCTTGTAGTTTGTTTGCAATCTACTACAATCGGCTGCATGTTATACTAGTGTTTCCTCTGCTGTAGTAGTTTTGTTTACTGCTTGTTCCTTGTTCTATTCGCTTGGGGATATTATAAAGAGGCTGTGAAAGTAGGTTGGATAAATGAGAAGGAATGTTTTTCATCAAACGCTGCCGTTGTCTCGCTTTACCCTTCCTCGGCTACCTTACGCCAAAACTATGAAGATATTTTTAAAAAATTGCTCAGAACGTGCTCTTTATTTCATCTACTAAATATTTTAATTCTCTTTTTTATTGAGGGCTTTATGGAATGCCACCTCATCATGACACTCATAAAAAACGTTGCCTAAAACTTGCTTATAAATTAATCTCTATCCTTTAAATAGTTGTAATATATATACAGATAAGCATCTTGGGCAAAACTGACTCTGGAAGGGTCAAGATACTATTCATCACGCCGATGCAAAGCTGCGACCTCATCGCTTTATTACTTCGACCACACTCCATTGTAACATGATATACATCTTCAACTCTGTCACACAAACTTCTATATGTTAAAATCGATACAGCAGGTCGAGTACGATAGTGACAGCGCCGCGCCAACACCGCGGTCCTATGTCAAAATGTCAACATTGACAACGCCACAGGGCGAGCAAGCCTTGGCGCGGGACCCTCGCGCAATCAAAGTGAAGTTTCAGCGTGAGCCGAGTTTGTCGTTATCGTGCTAAAGCTGCAGGTCCATAAAAATACAAATTCAAATCCGAAAATATGTTTATTACAGATAATGTTAAAATATGTTGCTTCAAATATGTCAAACAATTTTTTTAAAATCTGTATCACCACTCCCGCCACCATGATAGTCAAATCTACATTAATGCCAAAAATATGTACCTAAATCTGAATTGGAAAGATAACCCCTGTAGTGCAGGTGGGCCTTATTCGATTATTCTTTATTAGTTAATTATGTTCTATTCACTAAAAGCAAATAAACTTTGGACATGCTATATAAATATACAATGTATCGTATTCGTGTTGATATTCCCAAAGGTTACGGATGTACTGTGGTGCGTTAGAGTACTTTAGTCAAAAAGACAAGTCATTGTAGTCATTTGCTTCGTAGCTACTGTTTGCTAACGATGGGGCAGTGACTTTAGTTTTACTAATGTTTGTTGTTTCAGTTTCACCTTAGTAAGTTTCATCTTACGGGTTGAGGTACAACATATGCAAGCCCAAGCGTGAAACGGGATAAAATCATAGTGCAGATAAACAAATGTAAGCTCTGTTAACCTATGTATTTCTCACCCAATTAATTTATTTGGTCCAAATACTTTTAATACATTTTTGCCATTTATCTCATGAATCTTAAGAGATTTGAAGAAAGAAATAACACCACATCAAATTACAGATAATACTTATTAATCTATTATTTATTTCACACAAATATTATGTGTAGCGTATCAAAATTAATTTAGACTAATTAGGTGTGGGAGCGTGTCACTCACAGCTACAGAAAATAACAAAAAAATGCGAGTACACGTTAGCAAATATAAGTATGTAACACGGTATACAAAGTTGGTAAATAAATTCAAAGGTATACGAGTATTTCAATACTTCCCAATATCTTCCACAGTGCAGCGGCGAGAAGCGACAAATGCACTCCACAACTTGCACACTTTAACTTCCAACTTTATACAAATTTCCGGACTTTTCCTACGGGAACTCGGCACTAAGTTCTCAGTTTCTTATTTACAGTAAACGTAGTTGACTAAGGAGCGTATAGACAGACGAAAAACACGAGTTTTGCTACAATTTATAAGTGAAGTAGTCATTATTTATTGGACAAGTTTTCCAAAAGCATGAAAAGTTTGCCAAACTTTCTCTTCTTTGCCATCCGTTGTACTGAATAACATTAATAATTTTATTGATAAGCTAGCTGCGGATGAAACTCGCGATACTCATTCGTGTGGAAAATACGCCGTGTCATTTTACGCAATGTCACCTATTCCACTAATGATTGGCGTCTCAATGGCGGATGAATAACAAAGGGGTACATTTTATCCGTGGAAAATTCAAATCTAAAGAAGATAGATCTGGGCGATTAGTGGAATAAACACCCAGAACATATCTTCTTTTCATGACTAATTCAGTAACAGATAGGGGCTCAAGAAAAAAATAACATATTCCACAATATTTAGGTATGCTTTTTTATCGTGTAGGTATAATCAAGTACGTGAGTGAACTTAACTGACCCTGGCGTCATAGTTTCCAAACCGCCTTTGACTTTGTCTAATAATTGTAATCAATCGACAACAGTTGGAACCGACGGGTTATCGTGCCCTCCGAAGCACGCAAACGCTCGTTATAAATTGCCGTTTTGGTCACCACCTCAGTGATATGATTCAGATTAGCGGCTAGGAGCGCTTCTGAAGGAATGAAGAAAGGAATAGAATTGAAGGACTAATTCTTTGTTCGTCTATAAAGCTAATGAAAAAAAAACTAAATCTATGGCATGTCTATGTGAACACCAAGTTCAGATCTTCGCGAGATTACATTTTGTTTACCAAGTCTGCTCTGTTATGACGCCATTTTTGTTTAGACGTTCCTTCGTTGTATTTCAAGGTAATTTGTTGAGTAAATTGAGCTAATAAGAGCCCTGAGAAAATTGAGCTGAATATTTTTAGCGAACATTTCTTTTGGAAATTATTTTTCACACGACTTACAAACGAGATGCCCGGGTTAGTTTATTTTTGAACAACTCTTGTATAGCCAAGATTATTTTATCTTGGCTATACATATTGCATGTATGTAAGTAGATCCTATCACATTTGGATGGTAGTATGTCCCACTAGGCTACGTATGTGCTACGCTGACGTAGCAATCAGCTACGACAAGGCTTGCTAATGCGACAACCATGCTGACTAACGGTTTTTACCACCCACATACAAAAACATGACCCCTCACGTATGTTACCTACACCTAAAGCCAAATTTTTCCGCATTCACGCGTCAATAGATTACAATTTCAAGTGAAGGGTGTCCGTTGGTGACCTTGTTTGCGAACACCTCTATTGCAATGTGATAGGGATCATTTTCTAACGCTTCCAGATCAGTAGCCGTGTGTAGCCAGGGGCACAAATGTCCAATATCACGGTACAGTCACCATCAATATTGACCGTTCCGCACAGTGCCTTTATATCCAGATTGTTTGTATTTACATTCACGTCTTCTTTTGAATCTCATGTCAGATATTGAGGGAGTACATTATAAAGGCAGTGTACACAAAACTGTAGAAAACTACTTACTTTATTTTAGAAACAAGTATTCAAAGCTTAATACTCGTATATAAAACACGGTCGGGTTTGTTCAAACACTTATAACTAGAGAACGGCTGGACCCATTTTGATAAAATTTGGTATTGAGGTAGCTGATAGCCTGGCTTAACATACAGGTTACATAATTTTCCCAAGTTCTCACGGGAACGAAGTCCCGGGCGGAAAGCTAGTATCATAATCGTAATAAATATTATATTTAGGGTTTTAAATACATAATATAATGTTGTTAAAACAAGAAGAAAACACAAATGTTAAAGCAAAGCGAGTGCCCTTTTAAAGTAATCCTTAATAAACTGAAATTAACAAAATTGCATTAGCCACGAGCGCGAGCGCGAGCGGATCGAGCGACACAAGCGCTATTTTGTCCCGCCCCGGCCTCGGCCGCTCAAAGAGACAAAGGCCACGCTAAAAGGGTTAAGTATACAATTAATTACATAGCATCATAGGTAGGCTGTACATTGCATAGATAGCTGAGTGTAGATACGGAAGTAGGTAGAGGTAAATAATATGTTTATTTGCGCACGTTATTTTTGGTTTTTTCAATTAAATAAGAGTTCAAGATACTTACATACGGGATGCTCAAAAATTTTTTCGAAACTTTACGATGCGAATTCGCCCATAGAATAAAACAACTTTTGCAATGGAAAATAGGTCGAAATGTGAAAAACAAATCGCCTCCCAATATAACTTACGCGATTAGCTGATTACTCCAGCATATACATCTTTAATTTTCGCAAATTTAAAGGCACCCTATACAGGGCTTTAGGTATCTCTCTTTCAACCTCTCGGGTGATTAATCAGTCCATCAAACTGAATAACTTCTCCAAGAACCCAATTCAAAATGCGAAAAAAAAATTTGATCTCCCATACAAAATGCGCTATATGCTGATGAAGTTTGTATGGAAACTCAAATGTTTTTTTTCGTATTTTGACCTATATTCGTTGGGGAAGTTGTTCAGTTTCATGGACTGATTAACCACCCGAGAGGTTGAAAGAGAGATACCTAAAGCCCTGTATACAGAGTTATTAGAGTTAGAGTTGTTTAAGCTATTCACAAACTATAGTTCTGTGTATTACTCCCATGCAAAGGATGCCTACTATAATAAGGCCTATTAATAATGCTAGCATATGAGCGAAGGAGATAGTTGTAAATCTTTACAAGGCAGAGCGAGACGGCACGACAGGGGACGACTGATGTTTTTTTAGGATGAGCGGGATTTTGACATTGGTTAATTAAAGGCTGGTGAAGGGATTAACTGCCCTCGTCATTTGCAGAGGTCATTGTTTGTACAATGAGAAGCACGTCAAGCTACCACATAAGGATTTACGTTGTTGCGATTTTCTCCGTATCTATAGTTAAGACTCTTTCAAGACGACACACTGTAGAAGCCATTAACTAGAAAGCAATGATTTTGGTGTATCGTGGGCGAAAGGCGCGTATTACAGAAGAAGACTAGTCTTGATCTATACTTAAGTGTTGATTGTCTTTCTCTCTCATTATCAAAATGACAAAAACGGCGTCCATAAATTACGTGAGGCGTTTTGGGGGCGGAGGGGGTCGGGCCGGATCTCACTCAATCTCACGTGGGAGAGAGGGGGGTTCTCTACAAATATCACGTAATATTTTCTCCCAAAGAAATAGTGTTAAATTGTGGGAAAGCTAAGTTAAATCAACTAAACCATGTTGTTCCAGTAGCCACTCTGAGTTCTTGTGGACTGAATTAGAACTAACTTTTTTTTTTCTTTAAGTTGGTAAATTATAGCTGTTCTTCATTGTTCGATTATTAAAAGTTTAAAAATAATTAGGAAAATTATGTAAGTTTTCTAAATAAATTACCAATTAACGTATTTACATTAAAACTAAGCATTTTCATAAAACTCACGTGAGATAAAAGGGGGAGGGAGGGTGTCGAGCCAAATCTCACGACATCTCACCAAAGGGGGCGGGAAAAATCGCCAAAACACCTCACGTAATTAATGGACGCCCCCTTAAGTATAGAACAAAGTCCGAGTCGCATTCTGTAACACGGACCTTAGAGTTATTAGATGAAACATGATTATAGTAAAAATGTGTGTCAAAAATGAAACATGAGTATAGTAAAAATGTGTGTCAAATATGAAACATGAGTATAGTAAAAATGTGTGTCAAATATGAAACATGAGTATAGTAAAAATGTGTGTCAAATATGAAACATGAGTATAGTAAAAATGTGTGTCAAATATGAAACATGATTATAGTAAAATGTGTGTCAAATATGAAACATGAGTATAGTAAAAATGTGTGTCAAATATGAAACATGAGTATAGTAAAAATGTGTGTCAAATATGAAACATGAGTATAGTAAAAATGTGTGTCAAATATGCGTTTGGTTCTTGAACTACAGCTGCTCTATTTTCCCTGACAGGCGTTAGTGTATGAATGGATAAATTGTTTTTTATTGAAGATGCAAACATCCATACACTTTTGCTTATTCTATCGGAGTAGGCAGAGCATCACACAGTTCTACTAAATACATTAAATCGACTAGAAAACACATTAAAACCACACAATTTATACGTTTCATCTTAATATCAAGTGATTGTAATACCACTGATGCTCTACCTACCCCAACAAGGAGTATAGGGATTATAGGGTGGTGTTATGTAATTAATATGCCATCCATTCCATTGTTGCATGCATTAGATCTCACAGGCGAACGTGAAGTAGACATTAAAACAACACTATTAATTATGAGGAGCGTCTCAGTTTGGACTAGCGTCTCAGTTTTTTTTCATGCTGTCTCGATGTCGACCACCCGCCTCAGACTTGTGAAAGGGACATATTGCAGCTTTCCGGCGAAATGCCGAGTTTTATTTACAAAATTATGAGTTTAGGCGTCAATGAATTCTTACCCTAAAAACTTAATAAAATCGAACAAGGTTCGTATGTTTTGTTTTTTCTAAAATTGTTCTTAGTTTTTCAACAGTCACCTCTTAAATGTTGACTTTTTTTTTTGCGAAAAGTGCTGACTTTTAGTCTCAAATATGTTTTTTTCTACTAAAAAATATTTAAAAAATCAAAACGTACGGACCTTGTTTTTGGTGTTCCTGACAGTATACCAAAATTTCCCAGGGATCCGTTGACGTTTAGGGGATGGAATCCATTGACGCCGTTTGTATGGGAAAAAACACTGAGACGATCCTCTTAAGTTTCATCTAACATCCTTCCGAATTTACGTCAAATATTGCATCAAATAGTTTTATTACAACTTAATACCACTTAAAATAAGTCAAGATTGCATATTTATAGATTACAGGCGTATTCGTATGTATGTAATTAATACGCCATCCATTCCAATGCATGCATTCGATCTCACAGGCGAACGCGAAGTAGACGACAGGGGAGCGGGGGGCGGGGGCTTCTAACTCAGTTACTGCACTCGCTCCGTTCAACTGATTCGATTCCTCCATTTTATTGAGTGAAAATTGCATCAGACTGCCGACTGTCCCTGCAAAAGCAGTGCATCGCCAGATGGGATGCACTTCTGTAAGGCTATACTCTATGAAGCCTACTCTATTACACTATAGCTTTTAGACAGAGGACAAGCTGATTGGTTCTTAGTGCTGAGGTTTTATTGAAGTGAAAACATCTTTAGCGGCATTGTGCACTTTTTGGATGGGTAAAAAATGTTAAACTCTCGTCAGGGTCACGTGAAAATTCGTAAGACGGAGGGTGAAGTGAAAACTTCTTAGACCGCAAGGAATGTAATGGGCCTTTTAAATTCGAAAACGGCACGGCAAAAAGGTATTACTATTGCCTCCTACTTAATAGTAATACTAGAAGCTAAGAACATAGGGGGTAATAGTAATTCAAATTTCGAATTGCCGTGCCGTGCCGTTCGAATTATAAAAAGGCCCATTGTATGTTCAAGTTTTCACTTCTGCCGGCACTCACGGAGTGCAACCCGTTTTTTTATGCTGAAATAAAGAGGAAAGATTAATCATTTTGTTTAAAAATGTTTACCCAAAAGTAAAAATGTTAAAATGTCGCTGAACAGGAAAACTATGGCGTCCTGGTATCAATATGGAAATTCCAAAAATCCGATGAAAAAATATCATTACAATGAAATGGTCGCTACAAAAACATTGATGGATATAAAAATATTGAAAGGCTTATTTTTGTAGGCAAACACGAAGTAATGGAACATTTCCATCTGGAACTACCAATGGACAATCAACAAACAGATAGCAAATAGTCACTCCAATTTAGTGAATGGGAGATGAAAAGGTGCCATTTTGACACAATGAACGCTCGTTGATAAAAAATCGCCAATCAGTCCAAATGGCTTTAATCAATAGCCAGAAATGGGACGAAATGCTTCAAAGTACTAAGATCTGTCTTTTTTATTTATTTCGTAACATACCTTCCAGTGTATTTTTTAGAGAAATAACTTATTGATGATTGAATGGTATGCACGTTTAATTCAAAAGCCGCGTATAATCATTTGTTTGCCTATTTAGGGGCCTTCTACTAGAATTCTGTGTGAATGTACGTATCGTTCAAGTTGAAGGTGTTAAATGAAGTATGCAGTCGCAATGTGATAACCTGAATGTGAAGCGCGTATTTCATCATTAGTAGCCCAGAGCACAAGATGTATCCATTTTACGAGGAACTAAAAAACACACAATGTTTAAGGTAAGTATTGTAGTACGTTTTAGATCCGACAACCCAAAAAAAAACAAGTCGCTCCATACCTTCCACCACATTAGCTCTTTGAAGTCCCACGTTTTCCTGTAAACACTGTACTAACCACGCGACTTGGCCCGTCAAGAAATGGGATTCATATTTGTCGTGAGCACGGCGAGCGGTCTATCTCGCGATGCAGTGAGCCGATCTACCAAGTTTGTGCTCGGGAGAGCGCGAATACGACCGACTTGAAGAACAGTGTTGTCAGCTGAAAGAATGTTTGCATCGATAATATCGTTTGTTTCCTGTGGTACTACCATAAGTAACACAGGTAAATTTCTCTTCCCGACGGTCGTCGTACTACTGAGCGCCTCAGTTGGAGAACTTCAATTATTTATCAATAGTTTTTCTATCAATTAATGATTGTTAAATTATTTTAGTAAAAATGTCTACCTACAAAACATACATAGACTTAGTTTTGATATTATTTTATTTAAAAAAATCTACAGATTGCTCTGGAAGACATAACAACTGGACAAACGTCTTTTCCAAAGATCTCTACGCTAATTTGTTTAATCACCCGTTCACCTTGAGCTTGATGGCTTTTGGTACATGGTCGCCACTCCAAAACTGTCCTGCCCTGACTACGTTGCATGGTGTTCCTGACTGCTACTTCATTTTACGTTTTTCTCATTTATCGTAAGTCAATAGACATCACTAGTCTGAGAAAAGCAAAAATTTAAGAATTTGTGCGGAAGGTTTGATACCGAGAGCCGTCAAGTGTGAGTTACACCCGTGTTTGGAGTAAATCGATTGTGGAGACCAGATAACGACGACATGTTCTCTTTTTGTTTCACTAAGTATTCGAATCTTGAATAAGTTTGTTCATTCGCGCGGTTAGAGATGCGAGTGCTTTCCCGAATAAGAATTTTTCTGGATTTTCGAATACTCAGTGGAGCGAAAGTCGTGAAAAAATGTGAAACATGTATTTTGTTGACTATGGAAATATTTCATGAC
This sequence comes from Aproaerema taeniolella, assembly GCA_949987775.1. Taxonomy (NCBI): domain Eukaryota; kingdom Metazoa; phylum Arthropoda; class Insecta; order Lepidoptera; family Gelechiidae; genus Aproaerema; species Aproaerema taeniolella. The sequence continues at coordinate 233,208 of OX465258.1, read as the reverse complement.
TGACGGTGCAGAATAGTCCTTGAATAGCGATCTCGAGCAGCTGTCTGAATACATTAAATTTTTTTAAATTAGTTATTTAGGCATTTTCTGGGTGAGCTTGCTTTATCCTCGACCGGATCTTCGCCCTTGTGCTAGATTGTGGTCAAGAGAAAACCCATACTCATAAAATAAAAACATCCACAGTCTGAATGTCCGTGCCCTTGTCTGACTGTTATTACAATGATTTCCATAGGAGTTTAATATTACTTCTGACAGCAGTAATATTTCAGGCTAGAGTCATTTTCAATGCGACTCAATTAAATATACAATTCGTTTCTTCAGTAAAAATAATTTCCTTTTAAAGTTACAACTTCCGACATTTTAATTACTTCAATCACTAAGTTATACAAAAATACATTAAAAAGAGAGCAAGTCCTTATTGACACTATCTAGGTAATTCATTTTTCTGCCAGCACTCAGCTCGAACCTAGTTAACGCCTGCGAGAACTTAACATCTGGAGCCTGATTCAAGGAATTAAAGTTTTTAGTAAATGTATATTGTATTATTGACACGTTGGTTGATCTTTGTTTTCGATTTTCTATGTAAGTATTTATGTAAATATTTACCATTTAATTTAAATACTCCCAATTAGCTAGGCTATAGTTACATAAATAATAATAATAAAGAAGTTTATTCAAATTTGATACAGAATCTTAAAACTAATGATCTTAGGTATATGAACTTAGGTGAACATATGCCATAGTTATTCACCCAAAAAATTAAGAAAGAAAATGTTTTTTTAGTGAGGATTAATTAAATAAAAACATTAACAAACAATTTAAGAGTAATAGTGAGGTGAAGATATCTTGACAAATGACTAATCATGATCTGATTGTAGTATTTATTGCGTTTACATAACTTCTTTTAAAACGGAAATGAAGAAATGAAGGTAGAAATGTACAGAAGACCAATTCTATGGAATTTGTTTATTCATTGTTTATTTTCAAAGAGGAGATTTACATTCTAATACTCCTTTAACTAATTCAGGACTTAACCATATCTAAAGCTGGTTAACTTCGTTCATTTTTACTAATTTATTCAAACGCGATAAAAACTACATTGTAATCTTAATAAGTCGCTCATCAAGAGTGCTTGTCCCCACTATTTTAAACACATGGTATGACATTAGTATTAATAATAGCAAATGCTATCCAGAATAAGGCTGCGCCGGGTGCATGATTCGATTAGCCGGGCAGTCGACGTTCCGCTCCGCAAGCACCTTCACGATCGAATGCATCGCATCGCATTTTGTTAATCACATTCACCGGGAAATCTGATCATTTCATGTGGATGTTAATAATATCACTAAATGTTTAATGTACTTAGTTAATCGTCATAATGTAGGTATCTCATAACTTAATTTTAAGCTTGCCGTAAGTTAATTGTAATTGGATTGGCATTTAGTTTTTTTTTATACTTAATGGTACGTTGTGCTTGAATGTAGTAGTTTACACTCTGTTAGTAACCTAATAAATAAATGAATTAAAAAACCCTTGTATCCACCGAAATGAGAGCGAACTTGTATACCTATAATGCAAGGCACTGATTGTATAGGTACATGTGTGTGGCGTGCCAAACCTCATTTTATTTTAAAGTAAGTACATATAATAGTACATTCTTGTGCTGTGTCTATAAATCGTTAATGTAATTAAATTTAAAATGCCTAATTTCGACGGACGTGTTTAAAAATCCAGACATAAAACATGAGAAAAACTGCAGCTTTACATGCAAAGCGTTATTTTTTACTCACAAAACGAACCTACTCGCTAATTTCACTGAAAAGGCTTTGGGTTGAAAAAATGTGCGAGTGCCTTCATAATAAGCTGCATTATCCTAATCAAAATTTCAGGCGGTTGACCGAAAGTCAGACCGGAAGTGGGCTCGGCAGATGGCATCGTTTCCGTTTACTCTTATTGGACGGTGAGTCCAAGCATAAAGCGTTGACTCTACAAACGAAGGGTTAAAATTACTGTAAAATAAGCTTTATATGAATGAAATAAGGTCTAAGTCAGTAGTGAAGGGAAAGACATGAGTTTTTAAAATATGCAACTAGTTTACCATGCAAATTCATCTCAGTTAAAATGCTATAAAACTCTTGCTGCTGGTGCAACTTTGCTCTGTCGTGTATGTTAATGTGTGTGTCGATTTGCTTGTGAATACCGCCTTTTAGTCTTTGACGTGCTTCGTTGATATGCAGAAAATTCAACATAAAAGGCCCCGTCGCAGTAATCTACTTAAATGTGTCTCTAATTCTAGGTATTACTCTGTGCGTCTACAACACTGACGTAGCCCCATTCTGTAGCCTATAACAACATGAATTTAAATTCTATGCGAATGTGTTTTATGAAATAAACTCAGCAATTTCATGAACGCAACCTATAATTAATTGTCTGACATTATTTCTTCGATTGTTCATCAAACGCTTCAATTATTTTCCATGTTTCCTATTTACCACTAAATATAACAGTTTTCCACTATTCTGTTCTAGTCTACTTTTCATAAAAAAGTACCAAATAAAAGAAATTATGATTGACCAAATTCAATCATAATTTCTTTTGTTACGTTAGTGTGCCTGTTTTCGGTGTGTATCCAAAAAAAAACTTTCTTACAAACTTTTTCGTGACAATTACAAACACAAAAAGTTGTCACATATTTTCCCATTCCATTACTTTAGAAGTCTGTATTGTAGTATACTTTCCAAGTCTACCAAAAGAGCCAAATAAGTCCAATTCATCTTTCTAGTACAAAGCCCTACATTGTTCGTTCCACAAGTTCCTTCCATAAAAGATGTTATCTTTCAATTGCGTTGTAATGCTATGTAGGTAACAGAATAAGTCTGCCCATAGAGTTGCGAACAAAATGAATAAATCGCGGCCGATGAGTAATGGCGCACAGTTTGTACGCAACCCCCCTTCCACTACTTAGAGGTGGTGGTGAGGAGATTTGGTACTTTGTACATAGTTCTTCTTCTTATCGTGTAGGTATAGTCAAGTGTGTGGCAAACTTGGCTAACCCAGGTGTAAGAGTTTTCAAACCGCACAATGGCCTCTGAATTGGTTTTAACGACTGTAGTCAATCGGCAGCAGCCGGCACCGACAACTTAACGTGCCTTCCGAAGCACGAAAACGCTCGTGATAAATTCCCACATACCATCTGGTTCTAAAACGTCAAATAGGTGAGACCAAATCCCTCCGTTTATGAGCAACGACAAATATGTCCAAGTTGTGGTTATTAGTGTAATTTATTGGCGGACCCAAAGCTGTTGGATAAATAATAAATATAAATAATAAAGAACGCACATTGCTGTGTAAACTGTTCCTTCAAAGATAAGTGAGGCAAATTTAATTTTATGTATACTTACTCATTTATAGAAAGTGTTTTTAAGTGTTTTGATTTAGAATGTTTTACAGTCACAAATATGTTAGTAGTGTAGTTTGGTTTTATAAAGTATTTTGATTTAGAAAGTTTTTACTGAGACTAATAATACAGTAGTTATTTTAGATAATACGAACTATTAAACGACTGTAGTTTAATATAAGTTTGTAACGCTTTTCCTTACCGTTACGCCTAGTTCAATGGGACAACTTAAAGGCTGAAAGCCTGCCTAGTCTCGTCGATATACAGTTTCGAACCAGTACGGGCTTATAACTAGTCTTAATTCGTGATGATGATTCTTTCTTTTTTCCTCCTCCTTGTCTTACCAGAATGATGTATGTATAACGTACGATCCGAACAACCTTGACGGCAAATAATATCGATCTCTATTCCAATCACGGCGAAGGAATCCAGGGAATCCTAATCAAATACAAGGTATCGATACAAAGCGAGTGTGTTGTCATTTTCCATCGCCGTGGATCAAAGACGCCGCCCCGCCCTAAGCCGGTTGAAGACGACGAGATAAGGCACGCTCGGAGACTAACAGCTAATATTGTGAACACTAAGGGTGAACACACGTCGCCTTGGTATAATACATACATTAAGCAAGATACGGAACCCTCTTAAAGGTTTTCATCTTGCAAAATTTGATGAAAGGATTTGGTATCATTTTTACTCAGTAAAATTATCAAAAGTTTTCAAGGGAGGCCCGTGCCTCTCCGTGAGGCATATATGGGCTATAAAAATTATCAAATACAAAACACTTAAATCTCAATTCCCAGCAGCAGATGTCCTACTGGGTCTGGTTGTGAATCTAAACCATCCAGGGACCCACTCAAACGCACAATAACATTCAATCGGTCCAACCGTTTAGAATTTAGAATGAGTTCCATGACATACAGAAACACAAACAGATATGAGAATAAAGGTTGAAAAATGGGTTACAAAGTGAACAAAGTGCAAAGTTCTTATAACAGCTTTGCTCAATGTGCAAAAAAGGTGTGGTTCACGAAGAATACTTACATCGTCACCATCAGCCCACGCACGTCCATACCAAGGGGCACTGGTCTTCTTTCGAAGTAGTAAAGAACACATTTACAAAGGATAAACATGTTTCTTTTAAATTTACAAAAATATCTCAATGTGTCTTTGCCCTAACATCCATAAGATCATTTAAGAAGATTAAGGTGTAGAATATGGAGCTTCGAGATCAAGTAATATATTAAGATGGGTTGAAAAAAAAAGTGGTTTGTTTCCAATTAATGTACCTACTGAAGGACGTTTTGAATTTTTATGGTCTTTATCTAGAAAATTACACCATTCGAGAAAACCGATACGAAATATGCTTATGTGGACAAAAATCACATGCCTACAAACCTTTAACATGATATCCACATTTCAGAACATATCCAATAAATAAACTAAAATAAACCGCCTTTAGGGCGCCATGCTTTATACTTCATAAGCGGTATTTTATGCATACGTGTGAAATATAAGCATTTCAAAGTAGGCACATAGTCCCTGAGGTGGCGTAGCTGCTACGCGCGTAGGCTTCTACGTAGACACGTGCTACGGGGCCATGGTACTACGAACGTTTACGATGAGATGCGGTTTCATTTTCGGTGAGGTAAGTGTTATTTTACGTAGGACGAAACAAAAAAGCAAAGGGTGTATTAGACATTAAAAAATAATTATGTGTTGAACTAGCTAAGCATATCACTAATTGACCGTGAAAGACTATGTGGGAAAATGAGACACCATAATATATATGCAATGCAGTATTTCTAATTTCTTGTTGTGTCATCTCGGCAATAATAAAAAAATTAATGATTAGATTTATCGCCTCTCAGAATGTATAACAAAAGTGGTGTCAATGGTTCTAGAATCACTTAATGCTCTGCCTAACCCAACTGGCGTTATAGGTGTGAGTTTATGGATGGACTAGCTTTCCACCCGGCTCCGCCCGCGTGGACTACAGGTTATATCGTGCCCAGTTGTTGAGTAAAATGTAGCCTGTCCTTTCCCAAGGTCTAATTTAATCTATCTCTGTACCAAATTTCATCACAATTAGTTCAGTAGTTTAGGCGCGAAAGCGTAACAGACAGAGTTACTTTTGCATTTGTAATATTAGTAGGGATGAAAAATGAAAAAGTGAGGATAGATTGCCGTATCCTGCAGTCCTTCAGCTTTGTACATCCGCGGCTGCTCAGCTGATGGGTGATGGGGCAGGTCGCGGCGCGCCAATATCTGTGATGGAGTACTTGTTACTCGTACAGTCGCGGACACAAGCTACTGATACTTTAAAATGTTCGGCAAGCATCAAATTTGAGGCTGCAGATCTTAGTATTTATGTAGAATAGTGACAATAACAAGTCATTCCAATTGGGTGTATCGTACTTAACTATATCACCTTTGTAATGAAAGGAATCGCTTTCATAAATCACCCCATTTTAAAATTAGGTTGCAAAAATTTAAAGAGTCATTCTCTCTATGAAACTAAACAACTTTTTCTAAGAAACACATGTAATTCTAAAAAAATTGTTGAGATCTCATAGTAAGGTAATCAGCTATGATTGCTTAGATTGTATGGAGAAGCAAAATTTTTATTTAATTATTTAGTCACATCCTCAACTTTGTTTGACTGATTTAAAACACTTTAGCAGAAAGTTATATTTTACATTAAACAAATGTGACAAAATTATTTAAAATATTGACGAAACTTAAGAGGATTTTCAATTTTTATTTCTGTATACATTATACAGGGCTTTAGGTAAATCTCTATCAACCTCTCGGGTGGTTAATCAGTCCATGAAACTGAACAACTTCCCCAAGGAACATAGATAGGTCAAAATACGAAAAAAAAATTTTGATCTCCCATATAAACTTCATCAGCATATATATATATATATAGCATATATAGCGCATTTTGTATGGGAGATCAAAAATTTTTTTCGCACCCGAGAGGTTTAAAGAGAGATACCTAAAGCCCTTTATATATAATTTGCCTTAGCCTAAGCTTTATTCTGAAATAATCATGTGTAACACTCACAAATTGTGTATTAGTAAAATTATCAATTAAAAACACTATTTTCTAAAGCTGTTTCTCGCCGAGTGTACCTGCGTAAAAGTTCGCAAGCTCGCACTTTACACCGAGGTGTCAGGGCGATGCAAGGGCCCTCCATACATTACGCGAGGGGGGCGTATCAACGGGGGAGGGAATTTGCCGAAGCACGAGAATGTGGTTGTGTGAGCGATAGACCGGGTCTGTAGGCAGGTTTTTTTCAGAAGGGTAGTCTTTGGACGCCTTTAAGAGTAAATTATGTACAACATGTCTTTGTTACTTTTTTAACCGACTTTAAAAAGGAGGAGGTTCTATGTTCGACTGTATGTCGTAATTTTTTTTTAAGTGAAAACTTCTTTAGGCGTTGAGCACTTTTAGTATGGGAAAAAATGTTAAACTCGCGATGAACTCGCGTCAGATCGTCAGATGTCACGTGACCCTGATCGAAAATGCGTAGGATAGGGTTGCCACCTTTTTTGAAGTGAAAACTTCTTTAGCAGCGTTCGTTGTGCACTTTGAAGTATGGGTGGAAACCCGGACGGATGGCAGCCTTATGGTAAAATTATCTCTGTGACAGATGTCAACGCTGTCAACGATTATTCGCACATAGCGCGCAAATACCGATAGACTATTTTACTGAATTAAAAATAGACAGTTTGGTCGAGTGGAAAAGTTGCCAAATTGTAAGCAACAGATCGAGGGTTCGAATCCTGATTTTTGTGTATTTTGTTTTATTTCAATATTAATGCACAACGTTAATGTTCAAGTTTTCACTTCTGCCGACACTCCCGCAGTGCAACTCGTTGTTTTTTTTATGTATGTTCACCGATTTCTCCGCCGATTATGGACCGATTTTCAAATATTTTTTTTTAGTTTGAAAGAGTATACTTCATAGGTAGTTCCATAAAAACTTTATTAAAAATGATTCGGGACTTTTAAAAAAATCAAAGAAAAACAAAAAATATTACAAACCAGAACATCATCTAAATAAATGAATGACATTTTCATTTGTAGTTATCTGCTAATAGCCATTGTAGTCTGCAAAAAATACTAGTTATCTAAGTCGGTGACTCATAAGTTTTTTTAACGTGGAAAATTATGTACAAATAAAATGTATTGTATTGTATGAGGTAATGAGAACTCAAGCGAACTCTTTAGTTAAAGAAAATGAATTATTATTTACAACGCTCTACGCTATTTATTTACACGACACTCGCTCAGTTGCAGTAACGTCCCTTAAAGCTAATTCCACTTTAAATATCATACGTCACTTTCCGTCTTGTTGACGTAAATAACGTAGAAGATATTCTGCAACAGCAGCTCGAGGACGATGGCGATAAACTCGCGCGGCGCGCCACTCGGCTGACGCTGAAACTTCACTTTGATTGCGCGAGGGGCCCGCGCAAGGCTTGCTCGCCATCTGGCGTTGTCAATGTTGACATTTTGACATAGGACCGCAGCGCATTACGCGCGTTATCACCATCGTACTCGAGGTGCTGAGCGACTTAGCAATTATTTTGAGTAGACAGTGAAAAGAAAAGATTTCTATTTAACTTTGTCATTTTGAATTTTTTAGTACAAATTAAGTTTTTAACCATTCTTATTACTTTCATCTTATGAGATTGGAATGTAACCCTTTTTCTTCTAGGTTCAATTTTTAAATCCATAAAAATGTTATTCATATAAAGCACGGCGACTAAATCGTCTGTTATACCGTCCCGACCTCTTATGAATGGGAGATTGATGGCACTTCCTTCCTCGGGATACGCTCGTATAACTCGTATTCTCTGCTTAAGTTGCTCTCGTTTACCTTTATTGCTGGCGCGGAGATTGTGTGAAATATTCTCACAAGGTTTTGTTTATTTATTTATTGTTCAAAAGAATACTTAACAGACTTTACAAATTGTTCTATAGAATTATAATATTGTGATTTTGCAACTGTGGTGGTTTTTTCTTCAAATAAGTAATATCTAGAAGAGCAGATTTTCCAAAAACAAGCATCTTATTTGCTTAAAAGGAGTCCCTTATTATTATCACTGTATACTGTAAATTAGACTAAAGTGAAAGGAAGCGAGAGATGTGTTTGGTCTTTTGTCGGTCGTAGGTCGTAGATAAAGCTTACAGAATAATTTCCCAGTTTGTAAAGTGATAAGTAGGACCTTTTTATAATTCGAACGTAATTTCTGGACACGACATTACCACCTGTGTTCCTAATGCCACTAGGAAAATAGGGGACAATAGTAATACAAAACCATGCAGTTCTATTCCGTTTGAACTATAAAAAGGCAACGATTCCAGATTTGATTACTGGTTGGTATAAATATCTTTACAAAAATGTCTAATCCGTTTTCTGAATTGTGTTTGTGTTTGTTTCCTATAAAAAGCAAGAATACGTATTCTATTGACATTTAATGAAAACGGTTGATTGTGTGTGGCATTATTTAAAATAGAAAACAAAATAAACTCTTCCCACTCAAAGGCCTACACTAAGGTTTCGTTGGCCCCTTGGAACAATTATACACAAAGACAAGAACACCCATGACCCAAGAAAAAACATCTGCTTTTAACACAACCCAGGGCCCGTCGATAAAGAGCCATTACCATCTCGACTAAATAAACCGACAAAAATATACACATTTCCACTTTTAGGATTGTCCCCAGTTAACCAAGCCCAAAGTTTTACAACTCAGGTAGTTCTCCTTCCTTCCAGTTTTAAATTATTTAGGAAATTGAAATTCTTCGCAAGTTAGAGTCCAACTTTAGTCCGAACCAGTCCGTTTAAGAATAAAGCGAGCCGTGACCTTATTCCAAGTCCAACTTGTCCTGGGTTTACTTTACGCGAGTTAACAAAAGGCACAACTCGAGGACTTCTTTTTTGTATTGTCCTACTTCATTATAACACCACTGCACTTTTGTACACAATATAGGTTAACTCGGTACCAACTGTTTAGTTTATTTTTAAACCCCTGACAAAAAAGAAAGGTGTTATAAGTTTGATGTGTATCCGAGTATCTTGGTGTCTGGCTGTTTGTGGCATCGTAGCTCCTAAACGAATGGACCGATATCGAAACGGTTTTTTTTTGTTTGAAGGCTGACGTCATCGAGATGGTTCTTAGCTATATTTGATCAAAATCTGTTTAGCCGTTTAAAAGTCACAAGCCATCAAAGGTCGGGGGTGATAAAACATTTTTAATTTTAGTGTTATGTATTTATGCTGTGGCCAATAATGACGTAAAGACCACCAATAATTATCAATTTTCAGTCACACGATTACATTTGACTTCTGTATAGGAGTATCGTAATTATTACAGTGAACAAATTGCCAATTTATTTTATTTCACGTGTCTCGATGGACGGTCAGTGACGTACTCGATTTGATAAGTTTAATATTGAATATTTTGCGGCTGCAGTATGTAATTATGCATGTACGGTGAACGAACCGTACAGTATGTGTGTATTCATTATCCGCCTTGTACATATTTACGTATGTCAATAGTACAGTAATTATAACCATTTTTCGCAAAGCCACAAAAGTGTTGTTGTATTGTGTAAGCAGCTCTTGGTAAAAGATTCTAGCAATAAGACAAATCAAACAAATCAATTTCTAACGACTCCCTCACAAAAGGAGAAAATCCAGTACTTACAACCCTTATACGGCAAGCCTGTTGTCCCGAACAAAGATGCCGCGAACACAGCCAGATAAAGGAATACTAAGAAATATAAAGAAGTCCGAATAAAAATGCAGACATTATGCAAATAGACGAACAAGCGGAGTTTTTGCTTGGAGCTGGAGAATATTGCTCATCGGCACTTTTTGTTCCGGAATTTCAAGTACAATTTCGCTCGTTCGCGTTTATTGAAGTCCAGAGAAACGCCGTGTTTTTATACTTTTTAGGATTCCTTAGGTGTAAGAAAAAGTATATGATTTCTACGATAATGACGCAAGTAACAAGAACCAGTGCTATCGATTGAACAGTATTAAAAGAAAAAAAACAAAGATAAAACAAAGGCCTGTGGAGCAATGTCAATCAATTAAACATTTTCATAATTTACAAAGCAACTGTCTTGTAACCTTAAATAAATTGAGCAACGTTTACACTAAAATAAACACTGGTTTTGTTACAAGTAGGTATACGAATGTTACATTTTCTTTGTTTCAAAAACAAGAAATATCATAGAGTCAGATTGTACGTACATTGCAGCCCAAAAAATTCGTTTCATAAGTCTTTATATCAGAGCTTTGTCTCAAACAGTCTGAATAAAAGAACAGAGACTTTATTGCCTCCGCGTAAATATTTCGCAGATTTATGACGACTGCCCGCATTTCTAGAAAACTGAGAACTAGGCATTGGATATTAAATTTTGAGATATGTGTTGGAACTTTGGTACTTATGAATGTAGCTTAATTGAGATGCATTATTGATACAACAAAAAACGACATCATGACGCTCACTAACAACTGATTTAGAACTTCTCGTAAAAAATTCTTTCTATTTGCAGTTCCCTGAGCAAAATAATGCGTAAGCTCTAACATATGATCCAGTTTTTGACCATTGCTATATTGCGTGAAAGCAACGCATTTCTAAATTTACTGTGAAAGTAAAAACATGTGTCAAAACATCCATCTTCAATAAGATTTATTAATCGTGAATTAAATTTTCTTCTAATTTAGGCGAAAGTCCAAAAACAAGAGCACTTGAAACAAGCGCTTGTTACTTCTCAACTGCGATAATAATAAAAATAAGAATCATACCTTTTCTCCCAAGGGTAAGAAGCGAGCAGGGCGGGATAAATAGTGTTGCCAATTCAAAAACTTTCAAAGTCGCACAGATCTTAGAGAATATTTAAGCAAAATATGTATATCAACACTAGCTTTCCGCCCGGGGTTCCCGTGGGAATTTGGGAAAATTATGTAGCCTATGTGTTAACCCAGGATGTCAGTTACTTACCTCCAAACCAAATTTTATCAAAATTGGTCCATCCGTTTGAGCGTGAAAGACTAATTTAAATGTCACAAACTTTCGCATTTATAATATTAGTAGGATTATTATTATTATTATTTTTATTCATGTCAGATTACAAAGATCCATTAAGTATTACAAATAAAATAAAACAAAAATTAAAAATTACACAAAACATTCTCATATACGTACATAATCCGACCCCCGACCAGATGTTTGTCCCGCCCGGGAATCGACGTCACAACTTTTTATTATTTTTCTTAGCCAACACCTCGGCCCAGTGACACATGTTCCGAGAGTCGTACCGCTCAGAGACAGTCTTCAAGATGGAGTTAGAACTGGCCCGCACCCTTCATAGCAACGAGTTTGTTTTATTGCGCATTATCGCGAAAAAATCATCCGTTCGCGCCTCAAACATACCCGACGCGCTGTACGAGCGGGACAGTCCCAACAACATCCTGAAGCCTTATTATGCATGGAATTTGACTGATTTCACAAAACGTTAAGTTGATACGTTAGTATCATTCGGGAAGATTTGAAAATTTAGTTTATTTATTTTTTAAATATTCGAACATAGCTATTCGAAAATATTTAATATAGTTTAGTTACACACTCGAGCATTTTCCAACAAGCAGCAACACAGAAAACAAAGAGCCAGGAGCGCTGCGAAACAAATCGTCTTCCCGATTATTTTTAATTACTCCGCGAATTTATATTATTACGAACACTTCAAAGGTAAAAAGAAAGACAGGGCCCACTAATTACACTAGAGGATTTTTTCCAACAAGGTTATTACAAATTACGCGAGCCGGTCTTCTGCGAGTTTCTGGTAAAACTTATTACGCAATAAAAAGTTGACCTCGGCATCAAAAGGAAACTTTGTTCTGATTAGGCGGAGTCTTTTTTCGGAAATCTTTAAATTAGTTTTGGGGAGTGAATAGCCGAGGATCAGCAGGGCGGCATTTATCTTCAAAAGGCAGGATTTCGAACTGTCTGTACTTGGTTCTGCTGACCTAATCATTTCGTATTTTGAGTTCTTTAGGAATTTGTTATCCTATCATAAACTAATTTAAATAAATGTAATGGGCACCTTTGCGTCTGGTCCGGCACAGGGCGGGTTATTTGCTTTATAATTAACTAGCTTTTCACCCGGGACTTCGTTCCCGTGGGAATTTTATCGTCAATTTTCCAATGTTTTTATAGTTATTCTGCTATTCGGGACGGAGAGAAATACAACAAATCAAAAACCATGGAAATCGGTTCAGCCGATCTTGAGTTATAAGTGGTGTAACTAACACGACTTTGTTTTATATATTTAGATATATGACGTATAAGGCGAAACTTTTGTGGATTTTTAATTGTTATTTTTTGATATTTTTTAAAATTTTAATAAATCTTTAAAAAAAGACATTTATAGATTTAAAATAAATCGGTCTCTCAAAATGTCAATTAATTATTCTTCAACTTCTGAAAAATCGCAATTTTATCCATATCTCGTCAAAAAAAGGAAATAATTATTTCTTCGAAATGATGCAAAATGGCGGCTTCTTACGTCACACACAAGAGCGAAGCATAATCCAGATAGTAAATATTAGTATAATAAGATTATTTAAATGCAAAGAAGACAAAAGACATTTTTAATAACTAAGGTTCTCAGATTAGGGAGATTCCTAATCTACTACTATCTTTAAAAGAGCACCCTCGGAGTTTCATGCTTGTTCTCTGGGGAAGACTGCACTTGTGAATAGGCGTAGAGTCAGTAGGGTCAATAGAACGAATGTATTTAATCCTTTAATGTATGTTTGTATGTATTTCATGTTATCTTGAATCATTTTAAGTTGCATCCTGATGTCCTATAAAATAAAGATTTTTCTATTCTATTCTACTCTTTACGAATAGGTGTAGTCAGTAGGCTCAAAAGAACTAATATGAATGACATTTATGTATGTATTTAAATCCTTTAATGTAACAGTAACATTCTGAATGAACGAATATGCTGGTATATATTTAATGTAGCTTTAAATTATTTTAAATAGAAATAAAGCATTTTTGACTTTGAATATCGTAGGAGTCCCAACATGGTAACTCGAATATAGGCGTAAGTATTTGAAACAATGAATACAATAATCAGTCAGTTGTGAAACCAACAATTTAGTGTAGCAATTGGCAAAATAATATGCAGTAAGTCACAAAGCGGTGGGAGTTAACTTAGTTAGCGGCCAATCATGCACCAGGAAGGATATTAAATTACCTTTGGTTTTGATTAAAGATATACATATAAAATAAATTAATTTAATGATACAGTGAATTTTTGGTTTACAAGTGAATTCCCAGTTATAAAAAGCAAAAGTATAGTATAAAAAGGCAAAAGTCTGGCTATCGATTCACGCTTTGTAAATAGCAATTCAGTATTCCGACTTTAAAATAACCAGACTAATATCAAATTCGAAAGTAACTCTGTCTGTCTTTCATAAATAATAAATAAATAATAAGTTTATTTGACACTACAAAGATAGCCAGCACATTAAAATATTTAACAACAAGGTTTGTCCACTGAGCTATATTATTAGGGACAGCAGCCACTTAAAATAGGTTTAATAAAAACCTGTGCTATAAGTGTCTGCTTTACAACTTAAGTCACAATTTCGACACAGTACAGACATTTCATGGCTTAAGGCTACAGGCATTGATTTTAAGTTGGGCTATAAAATCGCAGTTGCACATGTCGGTGTTGGAGTACATGTGTGTGTATGAGTATATGTGTGTGTGTGTGTGTGTGTGTGTGTGTGTGTGTGTGTGTGTGTGTGTGTGAGTGTGTATGTGTGTCATGTTTTACACCTAGACCTACCTGACCGATTTTTAATGTAATTTTGTATTTTGATGAAAAGCGAGGATGGACATAGGCTACATTTTATCCTGACATTTTTTAAAGTTCCTTCGGGAGCTCCATAAAACGGAAATCCACTCGGGCGATGTCTCAAGCGGAAAGCTAATTAATTGGCAGATTTGATAACACAATTTCGGAAATTAGGAGCTGCGATTCCACAGACAGACACACAAGTACATATATACACGTCAATATTAAAACACCCCTCTTTTTTGTTGGAGGTTAAAAATAGAAGTAGAACACAGCATTGAAAAATGCTGTATTGAAAATTATTAAAAGTTTCACTTTAAATTATGAAGACGAATTTCAAAAAATCCTGATCAATTCGCATCACATCCCACAACTCCCCAGACGCAATGATGCCATGATTGATTTCCTCCGAGGCTTACCGCAGCATGCGTCCCCTAAACCAAAAGCGGCTCTGAATTAAACTGGCATTTCTCCTTCAGGGCCCCGATTCTGAAGCTTAAGTTGTGTGTCGATGGAGTAGAGGCCATTTTATCCGTTCAGGTGGTGAAATTGGGAACTATTTAATTTTCATATACTTGCTGACAACCACCCCGACCAGCAGCGCCACCACCAACCGAACGTAAAGTAGCAAACTACCTGGCAACTGAAAATTCAGTCGGTGATGGCACCATCAGTCAAAGCAGCCGTCATTAGATGTATGAAATTTGAATAGTTCTCAATTTCGCCACCTGAACAGATAATTGTGACCATTCCATCGATACACAAGTTACAAAATAGGGGCCCAGGTGCTGGGGTATATGAGGAATTATTTTTAAGGTGTTGGAAGGGGTGTGGTGTCATACAAGGGTTGTAATATAACAATTTACATATTTATTATTTGGTTATGGTGTAGATTTCTTAGAGAAGATTTTTGTTATGAATATCATCGAGTAGGTGTCTCACTATCCTGCATTTTATTATTTATTTTATTTCATTCAAGTATCTACTACACATGGAATATTCCAGAAACTCAAATGGCTAAGTATTTTTTACACGAAAGATTTTGACATACACATACTTAGAATTTCAAATCCAAGGAAAAACCTATGCCTACTTCTTCTATTCTTATCGTGTAGATGTAGTCAAGTGAGTGGCAAACTTGACTTACCCTGGTGTCAGCCTAATGAGAACAATGACTATTAAATACCTACATAAGTAATTTAAAAATACAGCATAAGCATTCGAAAGTATCTTAAATAATTTTTTTTTTGGTCTGAACACACAGGGGTGTCAAACCTCAGAGGAAATCAACCCTGTCGCATCACGTGACTGCGTTCGCCTGATGTTTCTTATGGGAAGTTGACTACCCCTGCCCATTTCGGGGAAACTTTGATGGGAAATCTATGAGATGATCTGTGAATTGTTAGGGTAATAATACTTTCTTATGAGTTCTTCAAACTTATGGGTATATTAATGTAAAGAGAAAAGGATTAGGAATCATCAATATGAATAATTTGACGGGGCAATGTCTGGCAGAAATCATCAAGATAACATTTCTTTATGCTTCTATCTGTTTACATTGCCTTTCAAAGAAAAATACTTACTTCGTTTTAAGACAGCAACGCCAATTAATTTCCTCAGAGAAGAATTTCATGATTAACATGAAGACTATTAACCTAGCTCCAGTATTAGATTCCACAGATATTAGCTCACTGAGAAGACTGCACGCGCCACTTTTACTTCTTTTTTATAATTCCACAAAAACCGTCCGTCTGATGTTTGTACGTCACAGCGTATGCACTTGTTGTTTTTGCAGAAAGCTCTAACGAAATCCGTCCTTTAGATGATGGAAAAATCTATAAAATGTTCATGTTGTCAATTATTCCCAGGCGTACTGTAAGAATCTGTGAGGGATTCGAGGGTTTTAGTGTGTTGTGGAGGGAAAACGCTGACTGGCTATTACCACCACTACACTCATAAAACACAAACAGTTTTTAGAATACCATGTTGTCTGTGAGGTCAAACGTCCCCGATGGGGAACATTAGCAGCATTTGATTAGTACGGTATTTACTTATGTGTAATAAAATAATCGTGTTATCGGAAAAATACTTGTATATGTTTGTGGTTTAGATTGTGGTCAAGAGCGAACCCATTCGTTAAAAAAAACAACGGGTTGCACTCCGGGAGTGCCGGCAGAAGTGAACACTTAAACATTAACGTTGTGCATTAATATGGAAATAAAACAAAATACACAAAAAGAGTCCGTTGTTCTCTCAGGATTCGAACTCTCGACCTGTTGCTTACAATCTGGCAACTTTTCCACTAGACCAAACTGTCTACTTTCGATTCAGTAAAAAAGTCTATCGGTATTATGTGTGAATAATCGTTGACATCTGTCACAGAGATAATTTTACCATAGGGCTGCCATCCGTCCGGGTTTCCACCCATACTTCAAAGTACACAATGCTGCTAAAGAAGTTTTCACTTCAAAAAAGGTGGCAACCCTAACCTACGCATTTTCGACCACATCTGACGGTCACGTGACATCTGACGCGAGTTCATCGCGAGTTTAACATTTTTCCCCATACTAATAGTGCTCAACGCCGCTAAAGAAGTTTTCACTTTAAAAAAAGAGTTTCAGAACATTAAATGTTATAGGCTGTACATAAAATATCTATTCAATATCTATAATGTGTTTTTCCTAAGCTGAGTCACGAAACCATTACGTGTTGTAATTATTTTCCCGTAGATACACGGTGGCGACCAGTTTTGGTGTAATTTTGATAATTTCGCGTGTGACTGTCAACTGCACGCGGCTCCGTCTTATGTAGGGGACCAGCCGAGATAGAGCTTTGGGTGGATATTGCAAAATAGGCGGAAAGTAAGTGCACTGATCTCTAATAAACCAATACCTACCAAAATAGAGACATTGATAGAGATTTCAAAAGTGAAATGCGATTGTTGTGATGAATGCTGAGTTGACCCTAATTCTGTACGTCTTGGTATGTTAACTGTTAAATAATGTACCTATGTATGAATGTGACATTACATGTATTGCTTGAATGGTATTTCTTAAACAATTTTTAAATTTTTATTTTATATTCGATGCAAACTAAGTAAATTTTTATTTCGTTTCTTTTAGAGGCTTCAAACGATCCTAAAGCAATGTGTTGCTCTGCCGGGTAGGCACAGGAACTATAAGCGTTAGTTTATGGATGTAGGTATGCATATCTTTCAGACAAGCTAATTAATGAAGACAGCACATTTGCGAATATACACAGAGTTAAAAGAACTTTGACTTATTTTAAGTAAAATCCTAAATGTTCTATAAAATAAAGCAATTTTGATTTCGAATTGTGATATCTTAAACAAATAGCACTATTAAACAACTTTCGCTTTTCAGCGAACAATATCAAATTACACAGGCTTTTAATGCTTCAAACAAAATAGCCTAGAGCGGGTCCAATTAGTAACAATCACACTCAAATGACAAAACGCTTCATTAATTGCTTGGCGAATTAAAAAAGACAAAGGACGAACATAAAAGTAACCACCTCGATTTATCTTGAGGCTTCCGCAGAAGTTGATTAAGAAAAATAACGTGTCTTAACAATAATGAAGATGCAGGGCGGGTCAAGTTGCGGTGGTTGACGGAGGCAGGGGTGCCAACCTGCGCTGGTTGACGGCAGGGGTGACCAACCGTGTTGTGCACGCAGCACACGTGCGCTGCAATTCGGAGGGACCGTAATGAAGTGGGGTTGCGCACCCCTGCCTGGGTTAGGATCGTGCTGCATAGCCAGCGATGCTGGTTTCAGACTAATATTATAAACGTTGAATATATTCAATGCTGTTTGGGGTTTCCAAAAAAGCAAAAATTTAAGTTAGGAGGATCGTCTCAGTGTTTTTTTCACATGCAAACGGCGTCAATGGATTCCATCCCCTAAACGTCAACGGATCCCTGTGAAATTTTAGTATGGTATCAAAAATACCAGAAACTAGGTCCGTACGTTTTGATTTTTGTGATATTTTTGAGTAAACGAAAAGATATTTGAGACTAAAAGTCAGCATTTTTCGCCAAAAAAATTCTCAACATTTAAGAGGTGACTGTTGAAAAATTCGGAACAATTTTGGAAAAAACAAAACGTACAAACCTCGTTTATACGCTTACGAATCGATTTCATTAAGTTTTTGGGATAGGAATTCATTGACGCCTAAACTCATAATTTTGAAATAAAACTCGGCATTTCCCCTTTTCAATGCCGAGGCAAAAAACTGCAATTGTCCCTTTCGCACAAGGCGGGTGGTCGATATCGAGACAGCATAAAAAACAACTGAGACGCTAGTCCAAACTGAGACGCTCCTCTTAAACAGATGTTTTTGTTTGTCTGAAAAGGTTTTCTCAGACCAGCACCGATACAGCTCAACGGACTAAAACTTCTGAACAAAGAAAGTACTTTAGGTAAAATTATCTTTTAATGTTGGAATATATTAACAAAGTTGCGGGATGGTTTTTAACTACTAACTTTTACGTGATTTCTCCTTTAAGAATAAGAATAAGAACAATTTATTTGCATGAACACAGTAAATGATTACAAGATCTAGATGGAGTTGATAATATTTCGACTCATGTATCCAACCTGCAGGCAGGTGTGCAAATGTCATAAATTAAGTAACTACGAGTATCTACATTTTTATTTATATTCTAAAAATTCTTTAATACTATAAAAACATTTCTCTTGCAGCCAACTAGTTATTTTCCTTTTAAAAATCTTACTATCTAAAGTTTTAAATTCGTCAGGAATATTATTATACAATAAAATACACATGTTATATACGTTCTTCTGGTACATGTAGGAGCGGCTCGGGGGCTGATATAACTTATGTTTGTACATAGACCTAACTTGCCGGTTACTTACTTCTGTGACTTTTTTAAAATATTCAGGATGCAACTTTACGAAGCAACACAGATCCCGTATGTATAAGCAAGGTAGAGGAAGAATTCTCAGGTTCATAAAAAGTGGCTTACAACTATCTAGGTACCAGGAATTACTTATAGCCCGTATACATTTCTTCTGCATAACGAATGCCCTATTGAATTCAACTGAATTACCCCATAATATTAGTCCATAAGTCAGGACAGATGTAACATATCCGTGATAAGCTGTCAGTGCTGCCTGTTTAGAAACTGTCTGTCAGACGCGTTTTAAGGCAAACACGAATCGATCCAACCTACTGCAAACAGAATCTATGTGACCTTTCCAGTTCAGATGTTTGTCGATGTGTATTCCCAAAAATTTAAATTTATCCGATTGATGTATCAAGTTATTATTATATTGGACTTGTAATTGGAAAGCATTTGAGTTGTATGATAAGTATTGCATAATTTTAGTTTTTCTTTCTTATCGTGTCGGTTTTTCAAGTAGGTATATTGCGAATTTGACTAAATGTCAGACAGAGTTTTCAAACTGCCAAATGGCCTCTGACATAGTTTGAATGACTGTAGTCAATCGGCAACAGCTTGGGCCGCCGCTTAACGTGCCCTCTGAAGCACGGAAACGCTCGTGATAAATTGTTACTTTGGTTACCCGTCAGGTTCCTTGCCCCTGTGTTCGTTGCTTAACATCACTGACCGGTTCAGATCAAAAGAGTGCCACTGGGACTCGAGCGTGGCTACTTATCCTTGACCTATAGATAGCTGTAGTCCTGAGATGTAAGTCTTTGCTCACATATATCACTGCAAATTCATTTTCCTTCTGATCGTGTAGGTGTAGTCAAGTGCGAGGCAAACTTGACTAGCCCGGTGTCAGAGTTTTCAAGCCGCAAAATGGCCTTCGACTTGGTCTTAACGACTGTAGTCAAGCGACAACAGCCGGGACCGACCGACAGCTTAACGTGCCCTCCGATGCACAGAAAAGCTTGTGATAAATTGCCACTTTGGTCACCCATAATTTTGCTGACTCATTTATGGACGCCCAATATAATACTTAAATTCAACGATGAAGACAAAACGGCTTAGGAAGCAAGTCGCCCGCCCAATATCCGGTCTGCGGACGAGTCTACACCCCCTGAAAATTCTTGCAGCACTAAAACATTATAGCTTCCAGTGGACTACTAGCTTCAGAATTTGCGATAAAAGTGCAATTTACAAGTACGTGTCATTTTGTCCAAAATAATCGCGTGACTTGCCACTGTCACTCATCTACCATTCGCGTTCACAATCGGGAGATAAATTGGGATAAAGATTTGTTTTATAATTCAGAATTTATATGCACCGCACAGGATTTCCATTATTTCTGTATGTTTTTTATTTATTTTTTGACCACAATCTAGCCCAGGAATTACCCAGAAGGCTTATATTACCCAGAAGATGCATATTCAATCGCACTTTAAGGAGATTTAGGTTTATATAAGTCCAGAAAGACAGACGCAGGCAGAGAATTCCATTCCTTAGCGACCTTAGCAGTATAAAAGTACGGATTCGAGTAATCTCGACAAGGCAAAGATGCGTCTGGATGTTCGGTAGAAGAAAGAGGCAGGTGGAATGAGCTCGTGCAGCTCATGATGTTTTATTTTGGAGTCCTTGGGAAAATGAAATTCCTGTCGTTTTCTACTAAATATTGGGCGTTTTTAAATTAACGAATATTTGGGATGTGAATCAGCCCACAAAACTGAATATGATTCGGAATTTTAAAGAAAAGACTAAGTGAGGCGACTAAGGAAACACAAATGAGACCTGCCTCCTAGTAATCCATCCCAGGCAACGACACTTCATTTTTTCTGAATCTGAAGTGTCGTCCTACGGTCTAGGCTATGTAAAGGGTCGTCTGGTTCGCGACCACCCTCCTACCGAAGTCCGACGCCAAACAGCTTGCTGTGTTCCGTCGGTGCGTGGGAATACCAGTGCCATTTTCTGGGTTAACTTGCTCCATCGTCGACCTTATGGTCATGATTGAGGTCAAGAGTTAACCCATCTTATATAAAAAAAGGCTTTAAATTGCTGTAGATTGAAATCAAACTCCGTGTTTCTAAGAAAAATCAAAATTATTTTATTTAAAAACTTAATCAAATCATGATGTAACAAAGCCAACGAAGATTCCAACGAAATGGTTGTTTACTCGGCCGGCGCGCGACGGTCCTGGCAACTCGTAAACCAGGCTCCGACTCTAACAAGCTGTAAAACGATTCCGCTTGTTTACCCGACGATTGTCTCAAATAACTACAGCTATCTGCGGGATTGAACGTAGATACGCAGTTTATGATCCCGGCCTCAATCGCTGAGTGACCTTTGACTTTCATGAAAACAACGCTGTAAAAACTGAGTTGAGTTGGTTGTGAAAATTGTGAGGAAATACTGCGCGACAATTACATGGCTTTGTGGGTTTACTAGCTTGCCACGCGATTTTGATCTTGTGGAAAAGTAGATTATGTTAATATCCAATCCAGTCCACCACTCTTTCTTATTCTCCGTGCCTCTTCCAATATCACTTAGGGTCGGATCTCTGAATATGTTTCCGCCAATCGGCTCTGTCATCGCAATAGGGTAGTATATTTGCGGCTAGCTTTTCTAGGTATCTCCACCAAGAGCTTATGGGCGTCCTCGGATTCTCCACCAAGAGCTTATGCCTATATCATTTTTTTAAGCAACTTTGACCAGGTGATCGTCTTCGCGGCGCATTACATGTCCAGACCATATCGGAGTTGGGCTTCACGAAGTTTACTTACCAGGGTTAGACGCTAAACTGCATTAATGAATCCATATACAAGGCTTTAGGTATCTCTCTTTCAACCTCTCGGGTGGTTAATCAGTCCATGAAACTGAACAACTTCCGCAAGGAACAAAGGTCAAAATACGAAAAAAAAAATTGATCTCCCATACAAAATGCGCTAATATATGCTGATGATGATGAAGTTTGTATGGGAACTCAAACTTTTTTTTCGTATTTTGACCTATATTCCTTGCGGAAGTTGTTCAGTTTCATGGACTGATTAACCACCCGAGAGGTTGAAAGAGAGATGCCTAAAGCCCTGTATACTTCCATACTTAATATTATAAATGAGAAAATACCTCAGCCTGTTTCGTTTTTACACCTAATTTACTCGACTGTGTATGGGTGTAGTTTAACGTATGTACGAGAATCTTAAGAGAATGGACACAGGCTACACTTTTATCCTTTCTTGAAGAGTTCCTTCGGGATAGCAATATAATCCAATTCTAAGCGTGCGAAGCCGCGAGCGGAAAACTATAGTCAAAATCATCCTCATTGTTTACAGGTGTAGACAGGGGGAACAAGTGAGAATTACTTTTCGAACCTGAATTAAGAAAAGCAAACGCTTAACTGCACTTCACTTAAGTATTAGTTGTCTCTTTCTCTCACTATCAAAATTACAAAGACGACTCCTATTTAAGTATCGATCAGAGTCTGAGTCGCGTTCTGCAATACGGATGAAAAAATAAGCCCATTTTGTCAAAAAAAAACATAGGTTAGCCCGCGGCAGGTTAGTCCCCGCCGTGGCTTATTGTCGCCCTCATTAAAACAATTATTTGTTTAATTAAGAAGCGACCACACAAAAGACCCCAGCCTCTCTAAATAAAGAAAAATGTTCGGTTGTTGTACCCTTTAATTAATGCAAGAAAATCGCCAGCAAAATTGAGTTAAGGAAAGAACGAGATTTTTGTATGAAATAAACTATTCATTTCCAGGAGACGAATTTCTTAATTAAAACAGATTTTTCGCTAACGACACCTAACAGCTAGTTTACGTCGGTAAGGTGAGGCGCGCAGAATGTTAAGATAGATGAATCTGTCTGTATCTTACACAACATATTTTTGTACTGCTGTTATTAACCTCCAACAAAAACAGAGGGGTGTTAAAAGTGTAGTATGTCTGTCTGTGTATCTCTTTCTGTGGCATCGTAGCTCCTAAACGAATGGACCGATTTCGATACGGTTTTTTTATTGAAAGCTGACGTCATCGAGATGGTTCTTAGCTATATTTGATCAAAATTGGTTCAGTCGTTTAAAAGTTATGAAAAATCGAATGTCGAACGTGACAATTTTTAATTTTAGAGTTATGTTATCACTAAAAATATGTGAGCTTACTGGGCAAGGGCGTGAGCTTACGTAATTTTTTTTTAAAATAAACCTCAGTTACATTATGACAAAAAAAAATGAAAAATTAGTAATGTCAACTATTCAAGTTATAAAAGTTTGTAATTTACAATCGATTTTTGAATCCTAAAACAAATAGAGTTTGTTTCAATATTACAGAAAATAATACTAGCAACGTAAAGACTCGTATGTGTGGGTCACCTCTGTCTTACTGCTCTGAAGACGTCGCAAGGAGGGATGAGGGGAACCAAGGCGCGTTCGAAAGAAGTCGCAATTAATGTTGTTGAAGAACGTTAATTGCGATACCACGACGTCGTTTTGACACGCAACCGAGACGTTAACGTGAAGACTACGTGTTAGTCTACGACAGAGGTTCCCAAACTTTTTTTTCTCATAGACCACTTTCAAAATTTTGCTGGTTTCGGTGGACCCCCTCCCTGCAGCAAAATTTCTACCATATTCCCAAAACTCTACAAAAAATGTGAAAATTAGATCTAATTAAAAGAACTTGAGTTGCGGCTGAGTTTCAACCACGAATTAAAAATTTTCGAAAAAAATGCGAGAATTGATTGGTTTATTAATTAATTGATTGTGCTGTGAGTGGATGTCAAAAAAGTAAAGGTGACCAATCAAAAAAGTTATTCCATCTAACTTTACATTTTTGACATCTTACTCACAGCACAAGGAGCATTTTAGTTTTCCACTATCGAAAACAGATACATTTTTGTGGACACCGCTTATACGAATTGTGAACCCCCATTTTTTTGTCACACCAACCTAGACCCCCTTCGAGTCTCCCGTGGACCCCTGGGGGTCCACCTGGACCACTTTGGGAATCAATGGTCTACGACGTAGTCGATGGGGAAAAACACTTGCTCACGTTTCTTGGACATCGAGAAAAATTAAGGTCAGCTATGATAAAAATTACAATAATTAAAACTAAAAATCCAGTATGTCACGACATTATTTTACTGGAATCCTTCTACGAGTATTATGTTTGTATTTTTGTTTGTATGTTTATAACAATTAAATTTAAAAATCAGTGGACCTATTTCAAAAATTATTTCAACATTAGAAACTACATTGATAGGCTACATTATTTTTCCGAATTCCCACGGGAACGAAGCCTTAGCTAGTCCTGAAAAAATTGGCTAGTAAAAAAGTAACGGGATAACAATACGATACGAATATCTTCAATCCATACTAATATTACTAATGCGAAAGTAACTCTGTTTGTCTGTTTGTCCGTCTTTCATGCCTAAACTACTGAACCGATCTTGATGAAATTTGGAAAAGAGATAGATTAGAGCCTGGGAAAGGACATAGGCTACATTTTATCCCACAGTTGGGCACGATATAACCTGTGGTCCACGCAGGCGGAAAGCTAGTACGTAATAAAGCACAACGCCTGGGTTTACGCATTAAGCATGAACAGACAAGAAAACATTGCATGAGACCCAGGGACATCCTCAAGGGTTATTGAACCAGTTCTCATTTTTTTCAGTTCTATGAAGTAATGTTATAAAAAAAAACTAATAAAATAAACATCGCAGCTCCCAGCCAAAGCTCCGACGACGTAAAGTTTACCCTTGAAAAAGTTTGAGAGGTTCGTTTGTCGCGAGGCACACTTCACACCTCGCCTCGCGAGCTGCCTCGCGCCTGGCAAATAAGCTCGTGTGTAATTAGGCTTACAAGAAATTAACGTTGCGCTTTCATGTCAACTGCTTTACAAAGATTTTATTACACGTAAAGATGCAGGGAGAGGGAAAATTACAGCCTTATTATAATGTTTTCCTACTGGGAAGGTTTGTGCAAAGCAAACGTAAATATCTTTGAAATACTATCTTATCCCTCGTTTTTATTTTTTAGGAACTATTCATTTCCTAATAAAGGATGAGTCTGAAAAGATAACTTTGCAGTCGGGCGCACTCTACTTCTCTTGTAAATTTGAGCCCATGTTGAGCTACATTGTTGCCTGAAAAGCTGATGGATTATCAACAATATTATAAGAATCTCGCAGTTGTGGTGGTAAAAACCCGTTATAACCTGTTTAAAACTTGTTAAAAAATTTATAATGCAATTCACTATATTGACATATTTTAAGTAACATTCTATATGTTCTACTAGCTCTCCGCCCGCGGGCGACCGCGTGAACTTCGGGAACCGCGTGAAGTTTTTTCCCGCTAACTCCCGTTCCCGTGGGAATTTTGCAATATCCTGTTGCAACTAAGCTTTAAGTTTACTAAGGTACCTGCATGCCAAATTTCAAGCGTCTAACATAAGCGGTTTAGATTTTTCATACAAAAGGATTTTCCCGCTAATTCCCGTTCCCGTGGGAATTTCGGGAATTCCTTTCTTAGTGCACCTCTACGGTACCTAAGCTACGTCCCTTCCAAATTTCAAGTGCCTACGTTTAGCCGTTTAGGCTGTGCGTTGATATGTCAGTCAGTCAGTCAGTTTCTCCTTTTATATATTTAGATGAAATAAAGCCTTTTATTTTTTGAGTTTGACTTTGTTCCTTCTAAAATACTTCAATTTTTTTGTTTGTATTTCACTGTAGCTTTCGAATTCTCTGCCTTTAGTTTGAAAATTAAAACTATCACTATCACTAGACCGAAAGGACTGCCTTAGGTATGCTTGGCAACGCATAGGTTGGGAACCTAAGAATACGTTTATGCACACAAGAATACTCTCACGCCTCAATGCGTGAAAGGTTTTGTCTTATTAAGCTAATTTAAAATAATTAAGCTAATTCCTTTCAAACAAAAATGTATTTCATTTACGAGAATAAATGAGTAAATTATCCATTAGCAAATTCTGAGTAAATAAAACTCATAGTAACTTAAAACTAATGCCACGGCCTTACGATAAAGCGTAGTATCCTTTTAAAAGGCGGTAACAGTGTATAATTCCCAGTTAACGGGAGAAGCACTCGTTCTGCGGCGGTTATCTCTTAACCCGAGATAAAAGCGGTACCGGCCTGAATACAGAGTGCCGCTTACCGGTATCGGTTTTTAATAACGGTACACGGTACTAACGGTATTTGGTAAAATGACGGGAAAATGTTCGACAAGGAAAGATTCATCTTCAGGGGATTTTTGAGTCTTCTGGCTCTAATCAAAGCAGATTTTTCCGAAGTCATTAGAGCAATAAGTAAGAAGACTATTAAAATTAAGAAAAGCGTCTACCGCCGACTTTTAATAAGTGCATAATGGGTTCGCTCTTGATCACAATATGTATAGTCCGATAGGAAGGCGGAAAGTGGTTTTTACGCCACAAAATAGTGGCAAGACTCTTGTTTACTATTTTAATATACTGTTCGTATTACCCCATAAATTAAAATGAAACCTATGCGATAGTGAATAGCTTAGCAAGATTTGACACGGAGTATAGCTTAGGGTTCAAAATATGGTCGAAGATCAAAGCTCATCCAGAAAATACTTATGGACTTAAACTATAATGATGCCTTTTCACTCGCAATGAACTTTTTTACCACGTTTTCACACACCACAGACAAACACATAGACACACAGACACACAAATACACACGTCAAACTTATAACTCCCCTCTTGTTTGCCGGGGGTTAAAAATTAAAGCTTGCTCTACCTGGTGTCTATTAAAAATTAGGCCGTCTGTGTTAAATTAGGTATCATACATATCTGAGATACAAAAACATTATAGCAACCCGACCGCAATTAATCAAGTTTGCCCGCTGCATCCGCGCTGGTCATTATATTATCACTGATAATGTCATCATCACATTAACTGCCTCTGATTGGCCGGCGCGGTCTGCACCCGAATCACTTGATTGGTGATTACATTACACTGATTGAAGCGATTCGTTGGATTGTTTTATTATTTTTTGGGTATTCTGTTTATCTTATTAGCTTGATGAATTAATAAAATCGTATCACACGTTGTATTGTAATTATTGTCTGTAGCACTAAACGCGTCAGCCATTGTATGGCAGGCAAGTCTTACGATTCGCCATGTTGATTTTATTAAATGTTTAAAATTAAAGACACCAGTTACAAATTTTTGGATATACTTAATAGCTTTCTGCTGGTTTAAAATACTCCTTCCTCTCAAACACTCAATGAGTTGACTGGAAGAAATCCCCTCGTGGGATATGTCCGCCTTTGTACTGTTTTTCTCATACTGTGTCTTGTGTAACTTTTGCTCATATGCAATAAAGAATAAATACAGTATTCAGTTAGTCTGTTTGTATTAAAATAACACCGGTTAAGAATGTAGAATTAAAGTCAAAATATCAGAATACGATAATAGTTTTTTTAATAGTCCACAAATAAAGAAGCCTTTTTGAAAACGTATCATAATGCTTGCGACATAAAAAAACAACGGGTTGCACTCCGGGAGTGCC
The DNA here is from genome assembly GCA_949987775.1 of Aproaerema taeniolella. NCBI lineage: Eukaryota > Metazoa > Arthropoda > Insecta > Lepidoptera > Gelechiidae > Aproaerema > Aproaerema taeniolella. Next base: position 205,443 of record OX465258.1, on the reverse strand, counting down.
GGCAGCAGTGAAAACTTGAGCATTAACGTTGTGCATTAATATGGAAATAAAACAAAATACACAAAAAGAGTCCGTTATTCTCTCAGGATTCGAACCCTTGACCTGTTGCTTACAATCTGGCAACTTTTCCACTCGACCAAACTGTCTACTTTCTATTTAGTAAAATAGTCTATCGGTATTTGCTCACTATGTGCGAATAATCGTTGACATCATTGACATCTGTCACAGAGATAATTTTACCATAGGGCTGCCATCCGTCCGGGTTTCCACCCATACTTCAAAGTGCACAACGAACGCTGCTAAAGAAGTTTTCACTTCAAAAAAGGTGGCAACCCTATCCTACGCATTTTCACAGTGTACAGGGTCCCGTAACATCGGACGATCTGACGCGAGTTCATCGCGAGTTTAACATTTTTTCCCCATACTAAAAGTGCTCAAGGCCGCTAAATAAGTTATCACTTCAATTAAACACGAACATAGTCGTCAGCTGCTTGACTATCTATATGTATACGTAAGTCAAAGATATATTGTATCCCAACGAAGATACTTCAGTGATTATTTTATCGAGTGTGCAGCTAAACGAGCCGACCTTTCACAGGCGAACGAGTTTTATAGTTATCTAATATTATACTACACTACGTACTGCTTACACTACTCGGTCCGAAGACAACGATCGTTTTAACCAAGACAACAATTTGTTCCCATAATTTATTTGGTCACAATACTTTCTCACAGGAACATTAACTGACGTCTTTGTTCCGAAAAAGAGAAAACAGAGCTTCTGAGCGATTTAACTTTGCTATTTCCATTTTGAGCAAGTGAGCCATATCATTTGAGAATGCCAATAAATAATTAATGCAGTTCTACGTAGTAGGTAGATTTTTTCTTAAATTATACCAACCAGGGTAACAGTTTTTGTGCCGATGAGACAAAGGGAGATATTTTTTTTATCTAAGCGTCACAAGTACTCCCTGAATTTAAAGCATCATTGCATTGACTTTTGACGTTGTATTTTGATAAATACAACGTTCAAAAATTAAAATAGCCCTTGTTGAAACACTGCACTAGAAATATCAATATTTAGTGATTTTTATCGGTAAAAATTGTTTCACTGCAAAAATATAGCGAGGTATAAAGTTGTGTGAAACATGGCGATGAAGTTCGATCGCGCGGAAACCACGAAAAGGGGCGAGCCTCACACCAAGCCGCGAGTTGTTCCATTTCGTCCCAAATCGCTCCAACTTACTGTTAGAATGTCCCGGGGGCAGTAGGATACATAGACACATGTCTCAATGATAAAACTCAGCGGAACTCTAACAACTTGGTGTAAAGCTTTCGCAAGAGGAATTCTCTAATGAAAATATCCAAGACAAAAAATAAATGCGCAATTACAAAAATGCCTATCCATCGAAATAAGTTCATCTCTAACCAGAAACAGAAGAAAAAAATCAGTCAGTACAGGAGCGATCTAGTATGTAATACGTACATAAATGCTTCCTTATCTTAATATGGGATGATTTTAAAATAGTCAACGAAACTATAATTAGTTACCAAAATCCCAAATAATATTGGCTTCCCATACAAAAATTGCCAAAAGCCAGCTTATCGCACAAGTTGTATGCAGAGGCAAACATTTATTTCATATTTCGAAATTAAAGTTGTTTAATTTTCTTATATTTCGCAAACTAATTTAAAGTCACCCATAATGCTTAATTATCTAACGGATAGCTTGCGTTGCTGCGTTCTCGATGTGCCTCCGGTGTAAAAGCTACTCATCATCGCCGCAGGTACGTTTCGCGGGTAAATTTCCCTCCGTTTTGCGCGTTCGCGTGCGCACACAGCCGGTAATGCGCGTTACGTGCATCCCCCGATAGCACAGTACACAAATGATGTAATAATGTTGCAAGTTCTTTGAGAATGTATTCCGTATATGTATATTAGGTAAGTAGGAATATCACAAGTTGAAGGAATAAACATACTTAGAGACGATGAAGATATACATAGAGAACCTTTGGTGATTACAAATGTGGTGATAGAATAAATAAGAATTGTAATAGAAATAAATATATCTGATATAGTTTTTTACTGTTCTTTTATACTGAATATATTATTTAAACATTGTGTAATTTAACAGTGTTATAAATCCTATGACGTACCTAAGTCAGAATTCACGACCATGGGCATCGTTGTGTATGTTCAATTTTTGTTTTGTAATTCTCTATGAAGCCTCTGAGAATAAATACATAAAAAAATATATGTGCCCAAATTCACATGTGGTAGAAGTGAAACCTTTACAAACGTACTACATATCTCTTTTTCTCCCACGTTAAATCTTATGAATTTATGTGTCTGTCTCTTTTTATTTTCGCTTTTTCGTTTCATCGACTTTCAAACCATAACGATGATTCACTTTAAAAATGGCCTAGACCGAGTATAGGATAGAGCTATTTAAATAACGTAACCTCTTCTCGATGGCCAAGGTTCAATGACCCACAAGAATGGTTCCATTAAGTTTCTCTACTATATTTTCGTTTTATGTAAACTGTGCAGACAAGGACCATAAACACATTTAACACGCGCGCTGCCGCTCGTCTGATTTATTGCAGTGCCGGTTTAATTGCGCACGAGGTGGGAAAAATAATAACACGGGAACTCAAAACAATGTTACACTGGGAAAACTACTAGCTTTTCTTTATAAATTAACCATTCATAAAACCAAAAGCTTATTTTGTACTTTTCTGTAAATAAATTGTTAAGGGTTTCTTACAAGCAATTTTGTGAGCTGTTTAAAAGTAAAAATAAATACCTAATTTTCCTGAAATAAGTTCCAAACAGTAATCTACTTAAAACCTCCATTACGCTTGCTATTTTCTAGAATATTTCTAGAAAAAAAAATTGTTTACTAACCCAAGACAAAACCTTTTCCTGGGGAACTAATATTTTGCATACAGGTTCTTCTTATAGTATTTGTGTAACGCTACCTGCTTGGGGGAGATTCAGTTGGTTAGAGCACCAGGATTTATAATCCTGAGGTCTTGGATTCAAGTCCCATTCGCGCCGAAAATTTGTCTATCCGTAAATTTATTTAAGGTTCTTCCTGTTATTTAGACAGAAAATAACTCTTGGATTGAGCTTGGTACACACATCCTCGACCGCATCTTCGCAAGATTGTGGTCAAAATACGCACCCCTTGTTAATATAATAAAAAAAGAATTCCCACACATAACATTTATTTTTATTTTATTTTATTTGTTAAGGTACATCAACAGTAAATACAGAACACTATTATGGGTCTTATATCTAGGTATACATCTAATGCACTTACCAAATACAGATGTACACGATAGTAAGACATGAGATGTCTATAATCTAGATGTCTAATCGTAAAACACTAACGTTTTCTCAAAACATTGGACCCACCTATAAACTCCATTAGTTCCCTGGTGGTCTACCTCACAGTACACCTCCAATATTAACAATGCAGTGGAGTATAAAGCTCATTGATCAGCTGTAACCGGATCGTTTGCGGACGTGCGTAATGTGTCACTTTACTACTTCACACCTCCTGCCAGGGATCAAGTTACCCGGGGGACGGGTTGGGCTAGGGTATCGGCGGGTAGCGGGAAATAACATTTTTTTAGCCCATATACGTCCCCACCGACCGAGGGGCACGGGCCTCCCTTCGAAACACGAAGGGGATTTAGGCCATAGTCCAACACGCTCGGGCCCAGTGCGGGTTGGCGGACCACGCGTCTTTCGAAAACGATTTTTTTTAGACATGCGGGTTTCATCATGATGTTTTTCTTGACCGCTGAGTAAGTGATAATTAATGAGAAATCCGTACATAAATCCGAAAAGACGAGTTTAGTGGTACAGGCCCGCACCAGGATTTGAACCCGCAACCTTCCGGTTACAAGTCTGGCTCATTACCAACGGGCTACCACCCCAATAACATTAAGAGAGAAAACCTCTCAGTGAAAACTTAATTAGGTGCACTTTGTGCTCAGTGTTGAACGAAACTGAACCGTGACGCTCGGGTATACTTGGCTCCATTATTTTTTAAATTTTATTTTATTAATAATGGGTTTGCTTTTGGCCACAATCTAGCACAAGGGCGAAGATGCGGTCGAGGATGAAGCAAGCTCACCCAGAAAATGCCTATTCATTTGAACATTAAAAGAGACATACATACATATGTATATGAATTCCTTATTGATGAAGAAGACAGTACCTACATATTCATTTGAAAGGTAATGTAGTAGTAAAGGCGGACTTACCCCTAGAGGCATCTCTTCCAGTTTAAGGTCCGTATTACAGAACGCGACTCAGACTCTGATGATTCAAGTAGGTATACTTGAATAGCAGTCTTCTTTATCATTTTGATAGTGAGAGAAAGAGAGAGACAATCGATACTAAACTACAGATAAAGACTTGAGTCTCCTTCTGTAACACGGGCCGAAGTCGCTTAAACTCGACTCTAGTGTTCATCAGGCATCTCGAAAAGAAAAAAGTGTTAAATGTTCTTACATTTATTAAGTAAATTGCTTTCCGCCCGCGTGGACTACAGGTTATATGGTGCCCAGCTGTGGGATACAATGTAGCCTATAGCATTCCTCAAGGTCTAATCTATCTCTATACCACATCAAAACCGATGAACAAACAGACAAACTTACATTCACATTCATAATATTAGTAAGGATGCAAGGCTGTTATTAAGTTACTTTGACGCGTCTTTTCAAAAGGGGAAGGTGTAAGGTAAAAAAGTTACAATAATAAGTAAAGGGTAGCGAGGGTGACATCCCCGGGGAGCGCTACCGAGATGTCGGCTCGAGTCGAGGCGAGGTGACATAAATGTATCGTCTTACAAAAATATCAAACACTTTCGAATGTGATAGCCATACGATCCATACTAATGTTATAAAATGCGAACGTAACTCTTGTCTGTTTATCTGTTAAGTTTTCACAAGGAATAAAGAGGAATTTTACAAAAACATTAGACTGGGTTTTAAACAAAAGTCTTAAATTCTTTGTGTGGAAAAAATCACATAAGCCGAAGAGACACTGTTCAAGTGTTATTACAATTTTTCTGTAATAAGACTACATAAAAAAAGACCACATATTTTTTACTGAAATCTAAATCAAACTAACAATTACGTCATAAGTATAGCCATAAAACTATTTCCTACGAGGGGTTGTTATTATTAACCCCTTCGTTAAACGGAAAGTAATCGTTTCATGAGTCAAGATATTTATACCTTTGAAATAAGTTCTGACCATTTACTCTTAATTTTGTTAATAGGTTGTTTATTTTTTGTGTATTTTAAAACCAGTCCTATTGCCACTTATTTCTATATTAGTAGTCATAAACAATAAGAAAAGGTTGAGTAACGGTTTAAATAAGGTTTTTTTTACTTTAGCGTCACAGAAGCAATCACATCATTTACTAAATAATTTCTCGATAACAAATCGAAAACAGATAATTACAGTAGATGGTATTTTCCCGACTGCTTTCATATTAAACTATACCTAAGTAAAAAAAAAAAAACATTAGTTACTTACACGAGTGAGACGCAAACGGATAACGAATCCCGATAGAAAATATTTGCCTCACGAGAATTCCTCCGAGGAAATTCCCTTCATATTTGGCGCTTATTTAAGTAAACATCAAGTGAAGCAATTTAGGCCCAAATTTTAATATCAGGGGCCCAAACTGCACGGGTTGCCTGCGGCGGACCCGTTGCCATGGCGACGGGGTCAACGGCCCACGCCTTCCGGTGCAACACAACCTGAACCGTTGCATTTTCAGCCAGCCGGATTGTTGAGTAGGATTCTTACTTCTGATAACTACAGTACTTAAATTGGTGTTCTAGGTTTCATTCAAAAATATTTTAATTCAGAAATTGTAAGTTTTACCTACCTAAGGCTGCTTCATTGTTTCCGTGGATTTACACCACCTTCAGCTGCAGAAATAGTTTCAAAGGATACACTTAGTAATACGTACTGAAACTAAATTATACTTATGATATTTATAGTTAAACTTTACTAAGTTAAACTAATCTAAACTAACTCGTATACGAAACAGGCCACCGACACTATTGTTTACTTTATTTTTCACAAGGTTACTGTCACTTTCACATTCCAATAACCAAATAAAAAATCACTTCGTCACACACAATCACCCGACACTGGCCAGCCACCAATCGTCACATTTTCAAAAACTATAGCCTGTCTGAAATAAGAACAAAAACATTCGCGTGCCGGCACTCGCGACGAAATGCGAACCACACGACAAAACTTTGTATAACCCGACAAAATTTGTAAGCCTTACCACTGAACAATTTTCAAACTAAAACAAACCCTATCCTCGAAAACTTTCAAACACCTCCAACACGTCGCTAGAACAACTCAACTCAGCAGGGTAACACATTCGGATACCATTTTCAAATTCTGCTGTTGAAAACTGGCTTTTCCGCTGTCGATGTAAATGCCAATTTCCTTTTTACGTTTGTGGTGCAACTTACTTTCAACCTTATCGTTATACATTTATAACTCAAAATAGTTTGTGTGATGTAGTAGACAATGCGCCACGCAATGACGTTTGCACCTTGTGAAACAGAGCAACTATTTCCCATGCGTGTAAAAGAGAGGGAAAAGCTAAGGGTCCTCGGCTAGGGGTGCATGTGCGTCTGAAACGTCACTAGCTATAAAGAATCGATCTCGAAGACGCCCCGCTAAACTTATAGACAGCTGTTCCGGAGGCTCTCTTCTTGTCTGGAACTATTTGACTAAATAGACAGGTATAACATGAAAAGAACACTTTCAAAATCTTTCATTTTGTTGTAGTTCTAATTCTACGTAATATTTTTCAAGGAGATATTTCGTGATCACGGCCAAAAAATTCTGAGGTTTTGGCCAAATGGCCACCCATCCATACTCTAAAAGATTACCCACTCTACTAGCAATTTTCTGAATTTCTCACGATACTGTGGTGATTAGATCTGTCAGAAAGACCACGCAATATGTTAATTCTATATAAATAAACGCTAAATAAATAAACGCTACACACTCAAAGGCCCACACTAAGGTTTTCCCTTGTGTCGTGGGTCCCTCGGAACACACATAAAGACAAACACAAACACCCATGACCCGAGAACAAACATCTGCTTTTTACACAAATGTTTGCCCCGACTGGGGATCGAACCCAGGACCCGCCGATCAAGAGGCAGCGTCACTACCACTCGACCAAACCGGCCGTCATATAAGGGTTATGTTATGTTATTACGCTTTCAAAAAAATCTCGAATTACAAGTCGTTCCTTTGTCAGTACTGAACTGAAAGATACAGTCAAAGCTCTTTTCATGCGTTGTTTAGATCGAGATCAGTAAGGAATGGTAAAATGTGGAGGGTGAGAAAGGGGTGAGGCGCGGAGGAGGGGCACAAAGGGAATCCCTGATGAGACGCTCGCGGAGACAGATGACTCTACTTGTGGTAAGATGTAGATCTAGGTACTTACGTATGCTTATTTGTGGTCGACAGTGATACATGCGGATACTATAATTATAATGAAAGCATACCGTTACAATGGCCACCCCGCCCAGCAGTTCTGCCACAAAGACACAACGACGACAATCACCTCTGGTCTGGCCACTGTGGCACGAATGCACAAATGGATAGGAAAGGTGAGTCAACAAAAAGAGTGCGATGGCCGGGAATCGAACCCGGATCAACTGCTTGGAAGGCAACTATGCTGACCATTACACCACCATCGCAGATAATGTAAGCATATCAACATAATTCTCTCAATAAGTAATTGTCATTTTCATCTATATGGTTGCACGATTCTCGTCAACTGTCATCACTTTAATTTTCTGCATACTACGAATAAAGACTTACGGAAAGAGACCAAAATATTTTCAGTGTTATGACTGTCTGTAGTCCTAGTCATTTAAAAACAGGAAACAAAGGAGACGCATCAAAATTCCACTCGCTTCTCTCAAACAAAAAGCATCGTACCTATCCAGCATTCACTATTCAGAAATTACGCCAAAGTAATTAGCAAACTAGCTTTAGGTAAAAACAAGATGGTAGTTTGAAAGCGTGGTGCCGTCACAAAGGTAGGTAGTCAAGAGCTAATTCGCGGGCTCAAAGGTTCAGTTCGGGCTAATTATCATGTAGTATGTCGCGAGGAGCGGGGTGAGGGGAACCTCTCGCTGAGGGACGTAAAGACAGCAGGAGATGAGAGGGTATGTAGTGCTGCGGAAACGTGCGGTTTGCCTTCGGGAATTTCAGGAATTGTAGCTGAATCATTCTCATCAGGACGGCCTGTTATACATTCTACTGCTGAGGAAAAAAAACGCGGCGGCGTGAACATTCCCCATACTTACCACGCTGGGCATTTGGTGAAGCGAGGTGATGATGACGCTGCTAGAATTCGACAAGGTCTTTACTTGGACTGGACCTGCATGAATTGAGTCGCTAGAGCCTCGTCCGTTGTTTGTCAGGCAAGACTCAGGACTAATCAGCAAGATATGAAGTAGAGTGATGTATATTCACTGCTTATTAGAAGACCTGACAGAATTGGTGACCAGAGTGTCAATTATTTTTTATATTTTTTTATCAACAATCAGCGTTAGTTCGGTGGTATAAAAACTCGCAACTGTGAGTCTCTTTTCCAAGAATTAAATAAGTATAGCTAAACTTAATTCCTGAAGAAGAAACACACAGTTAAATACATAAAAAATTCAGAATAGTACATTATGCTACAAGTGTGCTAAGTTGGACATTACATTAGAGGCGAGTTTGGAGCCCGAGCCGAAGGCGAGGGCTCAACGGAGCCGAGAATGTAATATCCAATGCACACGCGTGTCATACGACGTTTTTCAACACATTTACGAGGAAAGAAAGAAATAAAAACTTTCCTTTGATATTGACGGCAACAAGCTATCACTTGCATGTTGCGCCTCGGAAAGTATTTCTGGCGGTGTACCCACGTAGGTTTCCTGTTCTGCACTTGAAGAATACATTTTTTGTGTTGTATTTCTGACAATAATAACAATCTGATGAATACAAATGCCGTTTGTGAAAACCAAGTGAAAACATCTGAAAAGAGGCGCGATTATTTTTTTCTTTTTTCGCTCGCAAAATGAGATTCACATTGACAAGTATGCCATACAGCCAAATAATAAAAAAATACTTAACTTTATATTTTCACGTTTTAGCATAAATAAATGATAAATACTAAACTATTTTATTTACAAATAGTTTAATATTTACACTTAAATTTAAATATAAAATAAGGTCGGATCTCTTTGCTGAAATTTAAAAAAAAAACCATTACATACTAGTGCTTTATTTTTATTACTCACGGGCTGGGTAATACATATCATTATGAACCTTAAAACAATGAAATAAGACCCACTTTATGAGCAAATGTGTTGAAAAAACTGTTACGCCGGGATCATCGCGTAACTTGATAATCTGAGAACTTTCCATTGTTTCAAACACCCTTTTCCGTACGCACTTACTTAATTTCAGAGTCGATGAAAAGTAGAAGCTTTTTACCCCCGTGCCAAAGACAAGCAATAGTTATAAGTGGGCAGTCGAAGCGGCGCAATCAAAGTCGCGCGGCAAGATCAAAGGAGCGGTAATGGCTTTTTAGTGGAGTGCGCGGGGAGAAGACGGCTGCGCGGGGTGAGAGGGGAGTCAAGTAGTCGGGGAATTGTTGCGTACACTCGTTTTTGTTTCCACGCTTGTTTTGTAATGAAAGTCACTTGTCCGTGCCTTGATGTCAGCCTCACGTGGAGGGTAGTTTCGGCGGGTAGCGGGTACCGCGCCCCTTCAAATACAGTGCTCATAGATACTTAGTGGATATTATGAAAATCGTTGAAAAGAAACTAAAGATTTGGAACAATTGTATATAAAGAAAACGAAAATAAGCGAAAGTTACTGTGAATCTCTTAGGTCTGTATTACAAAACACGACTCAGACTCTGAACTACAGGTTGAAAAAGAACCTCCTAGCTTTATTCAAAATCCTGAAACAGTATCACTTACTGAACACTTTTTTTTGGGGGGGGGATATTTTTTTCCTACACGTAGACACCACTCGGGCGCACACAATCAATACTTAAGTATAGATGAAGACTTGAGACTCCTTCTGTGATAAGGGCCTTAGACTTTCCAAACAACTCAAATCGCCTTGTAATTCTATAAATAACGGTTTTAATAAAAATCTCTATCCACGGGTCGCACCTTTAAAACGTTAATTATTCCATCGATTAAACCTGAGCCCGTTAATTACAAAGTTACTTTGATACAGAGCCGCGGCGCGAAGTTCATTTCCGCTGGTTGGTTTCATGAAATCAAAGTAAAAGGAAAAATTGCGAAAGACGGTTGAAAGCCATGCGCCGTCTTACAAACAATCAATTTTAGAAGTACACTTGAAAATACCCCTCAAGTCAAAGTCAAAGTCAAAGTCAAAAGTGTTTATTTCATTGAACATATAAAATGATACTTGAACACGTCAATATTATGAATTACATTAGCACTTTTGGCTTTGCGCCTATTCGCAAAGGTGCAGTCTTCCTCAGGAGAAGAATAGGCAAGAAACTCCGAGGGTCGCTCTTTTTAAGTCAATCATATAAATTTTCTTACTTTTAATTTTAATTGACTTAATATCTGAATAACTCTGGAGCTGAGCAATTTATTCCCATGGTTGCTTGTCTAACAGATAATCCGAAATTCTATAATAGCCCTTTTTACAAAGTTTTTGTTTAATTATCGTCTTAAATTTTTCTAAAGGTAGGTTTTGAATACACATGGGAATCTTATTGTAGAAGCGTATATGCGTTAAACGTGAGAAGAGACATTTCATAGGTCAGACTAAAATGGTCACGTTAAGTCTGAGCCCGACAGTCGGACAGTCGTGTTTGCGCCTAGAAATTAGCCTGCCGACTTGTGACTTTCTTAAAGGATTATTCTAGAGGCTACGCATTCAGTACTCCAGATTAAAAATAATAATTAAAGGTTGAATTCCCTCTCGTAGAGATGGATCGTACTGCTGTTTGCAACACTCTTTCATATCTGTAGGGATTTGTAACCATTTCTGGAAGGAGTAACCAAGGAACTAGTTATACAGTGTGGTGCTCTCCTGTTGCCAGAAAATAGATCCATCCTAAATTATCAATTCAATTCAATTCAAATTCTTTATTTCAGGTCATTAGCCCATAGTGTTAGTAACAATGTTGACTTACGCTAGTAATAGGTAATTAATTAATGAAATTAAATTATATTAAAATCAGATTAAATATACATGAAATGAAAAAAATAATAATAATACAAAAATAGAATTAAAATTGTTAGTATATGAATTAAAGAAAATAATCATCTACTTCCTGCGTACGTCGTTATTTTGCATTTATGCTTATACCATCTGTAAAGCTCAGCTTATTCTTTATCTATTTGTTAATCTTAGCAACGATTGAAAATAGCTTTACCATTAAAACTTAAACGAACGCCAGCTCAGCTGATGTTGTTACAACTAATATCACCCAAACGCTGATTTTCAGTCTTTTTAAGTGACTCCATAAAAACGGTGGAGACGTTTCTTTTTTTGTATGTTTGTTACGCGATAACTCTGCAAATTGTAGGTCGATTGTCGTGATTCTTTTTTTGTTCCAAAGAGTGTACCCCTGAAGTGGTCCCATATAAATTGTATCAACATTGATTCAGTGTTTTTTAATAAAATAATAATATATACACATTATGTTAAGATGGCTTGGCTTGAGGTTATCTGCTGATTGGCATTATTAGGATTGAATTCAGTTAACTTTCTCTTTGCCAGAACAATACGTCACATTAAGGCGGTAAATAAGTACTAAATCCGTTCAAAAAATCCAAGAGCTTCAGAATAAGGTGGCAAGGAGCGCTGCGCCGCGGGCGCGACCCACATCCTTTCACTGCATTTGCCGTTTCTCTGTTTGCTGCGATCGTGGCAGATAGCCCCCTTATCTCTGCCGCTTCTCTTTAACTACTTCTTGAGAGCTAAAAGACTTTGTGGACAAGTCTTCTAAGAGACATGTCAAATACAACGGTACTTGTTGGATTTGAAACAGGGTTGAGTGCTAGGAAGATTATGATTCGTGTTGTTAAAGGACATTTTATAGAAGTTTGTGTCCATAAAATAGTATTTACTTGTGACAAACCGTATTTACTCCAATTCGATTGATTTATTTAATTACAGATGTTATAAGCATGCGGTACATTAAGCATAGAGCTTGTATTGCATCACAGGGGCCCTCGATTTGAATATACCATTAAAATAGCTTAACAATTAAAACTACTTCGCTTGACTAATTGGGCCTTTTTATAATTCGAACGGCACGGCACGACATGTCAAAATCTGAATTATCAATGCCGCCCTTTTGTTCCTAACTACAAAAATCCATAGTATGTAGGAGGCAATGGTAGTACAATTTTGCCGTGCCGTTTTCGAATGATAATAGGCCCATTGACTATTGCATAAAATTTAACATGATTATGTTATTAAACTTATAGTAAGCATTTGCCTAATATTTCTGTTTTACAAAATGCGCGCTTATGGTAAGATATGATAAGATAAGATAAGATAAATTTATTCAGTAAAAATAGCTCAACATTAACATAACATATACTATTTATGTTGTAACTTTCGCCAATGCTCACAATAGGAACTCAAGGTTCCTACCAAAATATACAAATAAGTACCAAAAGACCACCACTATCAAAAGATATGGTCAAAAGATAGCGTCAGATTAGGAGGATATTTGATGGTGAGAAAACTGAAGGTTAATTACCTAACACTAAGTGGAAAAATATAAAAACCCTGATAACTACACGTACGCTCAAAATCACTTCGGGTTAGTTTCGCGTTTATCGCAAAAGAACAAGGTTAACTTCGTTAGTGTTGATATATATATTTTTTTATTATTATAAGATGGGTTAACTCTTGATCTCAATCTTGACCATAAGGTCAAAGATGAGGTCGACGATGGAGCGAGTTAACCCAGAAAATGCCTATAAAGGTACTGGTACTCCCACGCACCGACGGAACACAGCAAGCTGTTTGGCGTAGGACTTCGGTACGAGGGTGGTCGTGAACCAGACGGCCCTTTACAGAGCCTACGACACCGCATGAGACCATAGGACGACACCGAAGATTCAGAAAAAAATGAAGTGTCGTTGCCTGGGATGGATTACTAGGAGACAGCTCTCATTTGTGTTTCCTTAGTCGCCTCTTACGACACCCACGGAAAGAGATGGGGTGGTGTTATTTTCAACCGATCACCACACGGTTAAAAATATGCTTTTGACTGTACATTTGCGTGAAAATCCAGCGGTATTTAGTAAAACGACTGGATCCGGTAATTCCGGAATGCGTTGAGGTAATCAAAGCTCGTGGAGTGCCAATTAAGGAACATACGAGCCCCTTTCGTTTGCCAAACAATAAAACAAAGAGCGAACATATACCAATGGGTTTGCTGAAATATGTGGAGCCCTTAGAATGACACGCGAGATGCCTTTATTTCCTAGTTATGCCTATACCTTTGTTTCAAATTAAAAATTAGGAATTCATATTTCATTTTTCGTGTCGAGGCCAAGAACCAGCTAGCAATAATAAAATAGATAATTGAATAATTAGAGAGAGGCTGTAAGGAACGGAACCGCAGATTTATAAATAGACGGAACACTAATCCCTTGGTGGGGACATATATGGGCTGATGACGATGACTGCAATGGCCCAGTACTAACTACAGTCCATGTTTTGAAGCAATAAAATGAACAAAAACAAAACAATGTATTTTTAATTCGTCGTAACACAAGTTAGTTTAAGGGGTTCGAAGATTTTAATATGGAAGCCGGCCTGTGGCCGCCATCTTGGATATTTTTTCTCGAATGTGATGTCGCAGTTTGAAACCTAGTCAGATCGATAGAGGATGTTTAGGTGATCAAAAAGTAAAGAGGGTCATTTTTTCGTATCATCACCGGGAACCGAAATATAATTGATTTTTGTTAAACATGTGCTGCCATCTAGATTTTGTTTTAAAAATTAAGTTTTTTCAAAATATCGCGAGTGTAATTTGATGACAATAAAGCCTAGTATTTTTTATTTTGTTCTTTTTTTAACCGACTTCAAAAAAGGAGGAAGTACTGTGTATCTTTTTTTATGTATGTTCATTGATTTCTCCGCCATTTATGGACCGATTTTCAAAATTCTGAAAGAGTTTACTCTAGAGGTGAACCCACTGTCATCACATCAGGATCTGCTGATGGAATCCCAGGGAAATCGAGAGAAACCCTCGAATTTAGTAGACACTTACATAACTCACGTACTTTCTATTATTTACACTTAAATAGATAAATAAACAAACTATTTACAAAAAAATTATATCAACTTCAAAAAGCGAAAAATAAAGACGCATCATTTAATGTACTACATTACCTACTGATCTATTTGAAGGCGGTGCCAAGTCAAATGAGTTTGATATGCCATACGTCTCCAAAAGGATAAATAGGTACGTAGCGCAATAAATGCTTGTCTTTATTTTCAGTTTTTGAAGTCGGTTTATTTGCTTTTTTTATAAAATTAGTACGTTTTTATTTTATTGTAAAGAGTATAAGCATCTTTCACATAAGCTCCGTTAGAGATTATGGGCGTGAGTGTATGGATGAATGACCTCATTAGGTAGTTTATTGAAATAAAAGCCTTTATAATCATTACATTTATTAAATAAGCAGTTACAAATATAATTAACAAAATAAAGTCAAACAAAATATCAAATACGATATCACTTTACTTTTTCAATTATCCTTACTAATATTATAAAATGTGAAAGTACATAATATTATGAATATAAACAGTTTTTGTTACACTAGCTTTCCACCCGGGACTTCGTTTACGGACTAACGATGAGTTTTTAAATAATTACAGACACGATGTGAGGGAAGGAAAAACAAACAGAGGAACTTCCACATTTAGTTAAGATCGATAAAGAATTAAGGATAAGGGTTTAAAACTGTGATTATTTGTTTGTTTGTTTTACCATCACTTTGTGACTGTGGAACAGATTAATTTGATTTTCTGCACCTAGATAGTAAGAGGCGTGCGCCGCGGGCGGAATGATAATCAAATAAAATAATATCACGATGACAGCACCTGACTTGACTAGGTAAAGTAAATTAAAGTACAATGTGTATGTGTTTGTCGTGTGAATAATAATAAAACAAATGGAAATACATAATATTACACAATATGTTATTTATTTTTATTAACAGATGTATATAGAAATGGTGGAGTTATTTTGAATGATTTTTTTGTAAAAAAATAAATCTTTTTTGGTACACATGTAGGTACATGGGAGCGCATCAGGCTATACATATTGACCTTAACACCGGCTTTATCTTACTCAAAATAGCGCCGGCTTTCGTTGTACAAATGTTTCATTTAAAGTAAGACATACCGCGAATAGGTCTGATAACAAAGCCGAAATCTTTATAACAATTTTGTCAACGAGACTCTTATCAAATTATGGTAAACCATATATTACTACACAGTATTAAGGCGACTACAGCAACTAAATTACGATTTTATGATGCGTAGATAAGCATGACGCACTGTATAAAATCGAAGAAAAAAAAATACTACGGTAATATTCAGGACCTAAACTAGATAAGTAGTTTGCTGAAAACATGATTAGCACTTTTGGTTCGATAGGAAAAGCTCACAAAGTCACCTCTAAATACCCAATATTGTGTATCTTTATTGAAATAAAAGCCTTTATAATCAGCTGTAAAAACGATAGTAAAATGCACACAGGAACTTGAATTTGCTATCAAAATGTTCGTGATTGAACACTCTCGATAAGTAAGTAGTTAACGCATTTTTCGATTTAAGCTGTTACCTTTCCATAAATCTCATTTTTGTAACTTTCGAACTTGTTTTTACGCACGCACGCTTTCATAGCCCGTAAATTTCGTGTATCGACACTGTTCGCACTGCCGGCCCAGGCCTGTTGAGAGACGGAGATGGCACTATTCCTATGTGTGCTGCCTTTATCGGGTGCTGTAGTCGCCTTAATAATGGGTTTGCTCTTGGCCACAATCTAGCACAAGGGCGAAGATGCGATCGAGGATGAAGCAAGCTCACCCAGAAAATGCCTATTCATTTGAACATTAAAAGAGACATACATACATATGTATATGAATTCCTTATTGACGAAGAAGACAGTACATATTCATTTGAAAGGTAATAGTAAAGGCGGACTTACCCCTAGAGGCATCTCTTCCAGTTTAAGGTCCGTATTACAGAACGCGACTCAGACTCTGATGTATACCTACTTGAGTAGCAGTCGTCTTTATCATTTTGATAGTGAGAGAAAATTTTTTTTTTTCATAAATGTGTTCTTTGAGTGATACTGGTTCAGGATTTTGAATATAGCTAGGAGGTTCTTTTTCACCCAGTATAAGGATACACGACATTTGAGGACCTCAACAAACCGAAATCAAGTATGAATTTGTCAAAACAAACATGGTTCCGTATACGTCGGAATAATTGAGCAATAAACCACTGTTGCAGCGGCCGCACAACAATATTTAGTTTGGATCCCTCGCCCTAACTAAATCGTCTATCTAGTGGTAGTCAAACTTTGACTACAGTGAATCTTATTCAGTACCTAGTAGTAGCTTGGAAACCCATTGTGAAAAATTTTCACTGTAATCCATGTTTGAGTGCCAAGATTGACTAATGTAAATTACAAGTATATGCACATTTGATATTTTCTAAGTTCAGTAATTAACTAACCAACTGAAACAGCTACTAAGTTGCATAAGAATAAAAGTTCTATTTTTTTAAACATATTAATTTGTTGTGTAAGTAAAATTTCTGTCTGTCTACTTTTGACTAAACTACGTGTCAGTTTATCGAAACAAAATAATGTTAAAACTAGCCTTTCTTCGCCTTAAAATATTATTTTCAAATGTGTTAGTTTAAGCGCCCCTGTCCTCAGACAATCATACAAAATTATAAGCACGAGAAAATTCACACCAAAATCATTTTGCCATCAGCATAATCAATGATTTCAATAATGAACCTTACGCCCTAAGAAATAAAGTTATTAACAGCAAGATAAATTACAGGATAGTAGCACAGGCATCCCCAATATTGACGCAGAGACAATTTCCTGTAGTCCTCAGGAGCGGAGGGCAGGATTCCGCACAATTTGCGCCTAATTGCCGAACGTGTGAGGAACCCTAGCGATTGGTTCAGACGGACTTTGGAATTCGAGATGTACCTACTTATTTATTTATTTATTTATTTACTGTTTATTGTACCAATATACATACAAAAATAAACATACAAGAGAGAGACGACACAACAGGCACTGCTTATTTCTGGGTAGAAATTTCTTACAGCAGACCTAACAAGAGAGATTGGACGAAGTGAGGCGAGTACGACATGCACAATAACGTGAAAAAGAAAAAAACAGAAAATGAAACTTACTAATACAATTTAAATTAAATAAAAAAAAACATACTATAATACCTAAACAAATAATAAATATCTATAATACATACAAATGCATACATACAAACACATACATATATATCTATATAAATACATACACAACTACACACACGGTTAACTACTTAGTTATATAGATGAATATTTGTAGCGTGTTTGTTGGCTACGCTTTAATTTTTTCAATTTACGAGAATTACGTTAACGCTACAAAGCTCACGCACAACTGTAACTGGATAGATATGTTTATTTTCAACACATTTGCTCATAAAGTGTGTCTTATGTTATTGTTTTAAGATTCATAATGATATGTATTACCCAGCCCGTGAGTAATAAAAATAAAGCACAAGTACGTAATGGTTTTTTTTTTCTAAATTTCAGCAAAGAGATCAGATTTTATTTTATATTTGAGGAGCTGGGGAACAAAAGCGGACTTGTCCAATTAATTACATTTTACACTAGATCAAAAAAACTGAATTAGGTATATGCATATGGGCTGAAATTAGTCCGCTTTTGAAATAAATCATGATTTTAAAAAAAAATCTATTTGATCGGACCGCTTTTAATACAAAATACTCCGGGGGTCTTTAGATATGAGCTTAAAGTGTAAAAAAACAAAAAAACAAAAAATCGGGTACAGTGGACAAGTCCGCTTTTGTTCCCCAGCTCCTCATTTAAAATTAAGTGTAAATATTAAACTATTTGTAAATAAAAATAGAATTCCACTAAATCATTTGAATTTAACAGAAAATTATCATTTATTTATGCTAAAACGTGAAAATATATAGTTAAGTATTTTTTTTATTATTTGGCTGTATGGCATACTTGTAAATGTGAAACTCATTTTGCGAGCGATAAAAGAAAAAAATAATCGCGCCTCTTTTCAGATGTTTTCACTTGTTTTTCACAAACGGCATTTGTATTCATCTTATTGTTATTATTGTCAGAAATACAACACAAAAAATGTCTTCTTCAAGTGCAGAACAGGAAATACTTTCCGAGGCGCAACATGCAAGTGATAGCTTGTTGCCGTCAATATCAAAGGAAAGTTTTTATTTCTTTCTTTCCTCGCAAATGTGTTGAAAAACGTCGTATGACACGCGTGCGCATTGGATATTACATTCTCGGCTCCATTGAGCCCTCCTCGCCTTCGGCTCGGGCTCTAAACTCGCCTCTAATGTAATATCCAACTTAGCACACTTGTAGCATAATGTACTATTAATTACTTATCTTTGGTTGTGAGAAAACCCGTTGCGGATGTGTTTTAATGTATAAGTAAAATTTTCACCCCCAATAAAAAAGAGGGGGGCTAGAAGTTTGACGAGAGTATCTGCTGTGGATCTGTATATCTGTGACTGTCTGTCGCATCGTAGCTTTTAAATGGATGGACCGATTTTGATGCGGTTTTCTTTTTTTTGAAAGCTGACGTAATCGAGATAATGATAAGTGATGAATGTAGGGGGTGAAAAAAAATTGAAATTTTTGAGTTATTTTTAATTTGTTAAATAAATAAAATAAGTTTGAAAGTGCCATTGCATAAAGTCAGTATAGAGTCAAAAGAACGAATATGTATGTATATAAGTATTTAAATCCTTTATTGTAACATCCTGAATGTTCTATGAAATTAAGCTATTTTGAATTTAATCGAATTGAACATAACGACTATGTTCCCTATCGGTGTAACCAGAGCACCACGAATTTCTAACTAAAACCGGGACCGGGGGCGGCCGGGCCGGCTGCAGACACCCCCGGAAAAACACCGTGTTAGTTAGTTTTATTTTATTTTGTTCAATTATAATTTTATAATTCATATGTATGTTAGTCTGTAAGGTATCTATGGGCTTTAGATGTCTGATAATAAATGATTTTATTATTATTATTAACGTGCCCTCCAAAGTACGGAAACGCTCGTAATAAACTTGCTAAGCGTCTAGATTAAACAACACTAGATCAATATTCCTGTTCCCAACAGCACCAAAGACGTTGTTAGATAAGTCTATATCAAATTCAATCAACTGCAGAAATCAAGAGTAAATAGCAACATTTCCTATTACCTCAGAAGACGGGTACCTCATTCCATTACCGGTTTGGGGGAAACGCGATTGCGCATTCATATCGAGGCGGCAATGTAAATAGAACTGAGTGCTGCCGAAATTGCTTTTACGAGTGTTTACCTTTCAAATCTGCGGTCGGAAAATTTCAAGGAAATAAAATGAAATGGGGAAAACATGAAAATCGCTGTAATCCTTATTTACAGACGGATCTTAAAATATTACTGGGTCGGGTATGGTGGTAGTATTTGATACTAGTGGCGCCATCTATCGGTGAATAGCAGCACTTTACAAAAAGAACATAAGAAATTACAAGACCTACTTCATTAAAAATAACGATAAGAATAGTGAACAGGAGTACAGAAAGATTTTAAAAATATACAAGTAACATCAAAAAAGCAAAAAGAGTGCGTTGGCCGGGAATCGAACCCGGATCAACTGCTTGGAAGGCAACTATGCTGACCATTACACCACCAACGCCGCTGAGCAGAGAAGTGAAATATGGTATCATATTGCTTTCGTAAATTGAACGTTACAGTCACACACGAAGCAGTGTAATAATGGTTTTGCAAACGCTCTATTGAAATCTTAACTTCGAGAACCGACTATAGAGGCTGATTCCTTGAATTAATAAATCTAAATGTTTTCATACAATATGATTGTTCTATGAGTTTTACTTTCTTACTTGCAGAGAAAATAGATGGGCAACTACCTACAACATAACGGAATGTTCAAATTATTAGCATGCGAAAATGAGCGACAAGAGTGAACAAGCGCGCTCGATTCACAGTATACTTCAAGAAAGTAATAACTTTGACTTCAAACGTGGCGCTATCAAAGCTAATTAAAGTTGCAATGGCACTAGAACGCATCTTACCCGCTTACCCCGGCTTACTAAAGACAATGTATGAGGGGGAGGGAGAGGGGTCGAGTGTGCCGCTGTAATCAGGGCTAATAGAAGCACACATGCTTTGATCTGCCTCAAAGAGACAAGAGTCGAATTCGCGAGACGAACGCGCCGCGTCCGAGGTAAAGTTTAGACTTGGCTGTTTGAATTTGGAACTCGCAGGGAAATGTGCTCGTATTGAGATGATTAATTTTAAGTTTGAAAATGGAATGTAGAGTGGGCCAAGGACTACATATTTTTAAATCCGGAATTATAAAAACAAAAACATTCTTCAGGCACAGGTCCCACACTACACAGACAAACAATACAACAAATAGTTCACAATCAAGATTTTTTTCAAATTAAAAAATATTAAAAGTAAAATGATCAAAGAATTTCTGTTTGATTATTCATTAAAACCACATAGTTAAAGTGACTTTAGCCTATTCAAAATTCATTGATATTGGAACGAAGTTTCTAGACGTAATCCTTACTAATATTATAAACGCGAAAGTTTGTAAGTATGGATGTATGGATGTATGGATGTATGGATGTTTGTTACTCTTTCACACTCAAACGGCTGGACCAATTTTGATACAATTTGGTATGGAGGTAGCTGACACTCTGGATTAACACATAGGCTACATAATTTTCCCAAATTCCCACGGGAACGAAGTCCCGGGCAGAAAGCTAGTCTATCATAATCAGGCGGAATAGTGTCCGTCCACCTATCTGCCGCTGGTATTTCCACTTCCACTCCTGACATCAACCATGATTAATCACTAGATTTATCAATTTTTGCGAAATATTGGCTAAGTATATTCCACCTACTTATATAGATAGGTACCTAAATACTTGTGTGGCAATCAGAATGTTTTGGAACTTTGACATTTGATTGTTGTTT
This sequence comes from Aproaerema taeniolella, assembly GCA_949987775.1. NCBI lineage: Eukaryota > Metazoa > Arthropoda > Insecta > Lepidoptera > Gelechiidae > Aproaerema > Aproaerema taeniolella. The sequence continues at coordinate 184,049 of OX465258.1, read as the reverse complement.
ATGTAAGGGCTACAAACCCACATGGTATCAAAGAAGGCCTACACTTTCTATTATTTCACACTTTTTGACTTAAAAATGGAACAGCCTCAATATTACTAATAATTCAGGAACTTTAGCATTTGGCTTCGGAAAAATTCCAACTAAGCTGAAAATTTATGTACATGTACCTTTTAACTTCCTGAATAACCTCTGAAAAGTCCCAAGAGTCCAGGCGTGGGCATAACTTTTGACAGCTAAAAAACTGTGAAAAAAATGATACTTTTTCGGTTTTTTGCTAATATCTTCGTTCTTGTTTATCCTACCACTATGAGGTGTTCTAATAAAAGAAAGAATGAAAAATTATCTAAAAAAAAGCTTATGAAAGTTCATCGATAAAATCAGTCATTTCCATGGAAAAAGGTGGGAAACATCGGATTGAGTTTCAATACGTCACGTTGAGGATGTATGGATGTTTGTTACCCTTTCACGCTCAAACGGCTGGGCCAATATAGGCAAAAAACCAAAAAAAGGTAATTTACCGTTTTTTGGCTGTCAAATAACTGCCCACCCCTGAGCTCTTGGGATTTTCTAGAGGTTATTTCGGAAGCTTAAAGGCTTTTCAGCTTGGTTGGAAATTTTTCCGTAGTTTTGCCAATTGTTTTTCTAAAGTTCCTGGATCATAACGTATTTTAGAACACCGATTACCGTGATGATCCAAAAAGATTGAGCAATAATTTTACCTATGTTTGCCGTGTCAATTTGTTCACAACTCTGCAGGCGCGGTGCAAGGTACGGCACTGAAACGCTGAAGAGTTGTACCTGAGCGGTGCGAGTGCAATATTGTTTTCTTTTCTGCTTTGCCGGCACAAGCGCCACGCCGCCGCCGCGCCGCCGCGCCGCCACGCCACGCCGCCGTATAATTGATTCTTTTGTGGGATAATTGCGGGTAGATCGCATCGGACCCAGCGCTCCCGGACCCTCACTACATTCATATTCAACAGTCATCACTAAGATGACGTTTAGTGCTTGTTTTTAATTGGTTTCCTTATTTCCGGACGGCGGGGGAGGCAGCGGGGGCGACGGGGTCTATTGTTCTGTAGGTTTGTCGGCGTCTGACGATGCGGAAAATTGTTAGGACAAGACCTTTATTAAAATCTAATATGGCGGCAACAATGATGATGGACGTGCCAATGAGCTGACTGATACCCTCGTCAAGGGACGACTGTTTTTCTGGCGGTAGACAGCAGGCGATTTCTGTGGTTAATTGAAAATTGCGTTTTCAGCGCCTGTAAATAAATACGGCGCTGAAAAGGCAGAGATACCAGTTCGGTTCAAGTTATTAAGTAAGAAAATAGGTTGTAATTAATGTTATTATTGACTATTGCATACAAGAAATATACATTAAGAAATACATATAGTGACGTCACAACAGACACTACCGACCTACTTATTTCTAGAAAAAAAAACCTTACAGCAGACCTTTCACGAGAGATTAGACGAATTGAAGCAAATCGTCGACCTCATCTTTGACCTTTATGCTCAAGATTGAGGTCAAGAGTTAACCCATCTCAAAATAAAAAAATAAAATAAAATACGACGTGCACAATAACAATGTATAACGAATAATGGGTAATGCAATGAGAAATTTTATAGATAAAGTATTTAAATTAAAATTAGAGGAAAACAGGTAACTTTTCTTTAAATTAATAATAAAGTGACAAAAAATCACAGACCTATCTAGATATAGGTCTGTGCAAATAACGGACGCGATGTGTCCATTTCTTTCTGAGTCGTAGTGGCCTTAGATAAATAAAAAAAAATAGACTGGATATTTAGTAATATACTATTGACACATTACTTAGTTATCTCCTCCTGTCAGTTATCTACAGCTAGCTACAGTACACGTGTTAGCAAATAAAGCATAACGTCGTGTAAAGGACGATAATCCGACCATTGATGTTTGCGCGGTCGACAAACAGCCGCTCGCCGCGACAGTGATTGATATAATCGAACGACAATATTTGCTCATGTTCCCATCGATTGATTACGGTTGCGATAACACTCGGCGGAACTGATTTCCAGCCGCTCGAAGCCAGGAAACGACGAGATAGCAAGAACTTTGCTAGTTTCTGCAAGATCGACTCCTATTTTCAAGAACTTAAAGTTCAAATTGTTTATTTCAAACTGGAAAGCAAACACCCTATATTTCCAACTTTTCTTATCTGCAGGGGTCTTGAAGTGAATGAACAGGACCGCCGTCGTAAACATTAACCTTGACACTATAAAAGAGAAATAAACCAAAACCCACCCCAATTAACACGTCATCGAGACACTTCTGGACCCCAGCAGCAGGACCGACTGACATACAAACAGCCGGCAGCCCTAGCACACAACAGATATTTGGTAACTATTTACATAATGTGACTAATGTATGGCGACGTGCATACAAACCAGACGCGGCGATGTATCCGTCCACGAGATCGTTACCGCCACTACAATATACATCTGTTCAAATAAACTCAATAAAATATGATAGTTCCAACTCTGATATAGAGCACCATAAATATTTGAAAGGCGATTAGCCCAATATTGTGCGTGAGTACAGTATTAACTGCCAGTTAACACAAAATTAGGGCAAATTAAAAACAAACTATAAATTGATCGAGTACTTTGAAGTGTTTGGTTTGGTTTACAACTTTACATCAAAGCGTTCAGCCGCTTACAAAATCTGTTGGAATTTATTGGTTGGCGAAACTATGATGGCCTGGAGGGTAATTTAATGAGGCTGGAGTGGACATAGATCAGCGCTGGAGAGCGGGAGCTGGAGTGGAGGTGAGTTAATGTAGCGTTAACACAATCTCATCAAATCGGGCCGCGGTCACGGCATAATGAAACACGTATTCATGATAAACAAGCTATATGGAAGCTTAGCTCTTTCCTAAATACATTTAATGAAATGAAATGAAGCTAAAAAGCCCAAGTGGAAATAAACAGTATTCACATAGGAGGAAGAAAAATCTTTTTTCTATGGACATATTAAGTAACCAAGAAGGTGATAGTAAAAGTCTGATGATTACACAAACATAACATTACATAACACCTAAAATATTTGTTTACGATAATACCTATAGAACACAGACTCTATAATAAAAAACTACGCTTTAATAAGAACAGATCAAAAGTAACAATCGAGTAAGTGTGAAAGGAAAGTACATAAACCAGTAGAGTGGTCGGTTCACTCAGCTAACTACCCTACAAAGAATTAAGCGTGAAGACGAATAAAAAAAAACATGAACCACAATCTACATCATGCTCTGGCTACCCCGAGCAGTATAGGCGTGAGTGAGTGTTTGGAAAAAATCAAGGAAAAGGCTAGCTTGTGTATTTTGTATACGGTTGGACGTGTGGACTGGATGCATATTGCATGCAAGGCGTTGAATTATGCACCAACGGGCCGCGGACGGGCGAGGGGCGCGGGGCGCGGGTGACCAATCACACCGAGATATTTATCACCTGTCCTCGTGCTAATCTGTTACTGTTATTCGTGATGCATGGCGCTGTGATTTATTTTACAAGGACGACCATTGTTGAACATAACTCTCAAGTGCTCGGCTGTTACACTAAACATGTAGGAGATACTATACACCCTCTCACTGTTATCTGCCGGGATTTAATCAAACAATTTGGTTATTTCTGGTGAAGAAATCGATAATTCGTGTTCTACGTTCTTATTTCGTTAAGTTACTGATAACCTTAGCGAATCCTTAACCCTTTAGTTACCCACCGGACGTATACTAACTTAAATGTAGCCAGTCAACAAACTGTCACTCACTACTCTATTAGATGAAGGCCTGGCTCTAAGACACGTTCGTCGTCCATTTCATGTCAGCACTGACGACGCGCAATTTCCGACCCGCCAGTCAGCAGGCACTTCCTGACGCCAAAAATGCGATCCTGCTTGTTACAAGCGCCATCCTTCAAAGCGAATTTCGTATCAACGGTTTCTTCATTGTACTCGATCCTGCTGAAAATAAAATGAAAACACAAAAAGACCGCCCCCGGGTGGGCTCGAACCACCAACCTTTCGGTTAACAGCCGAACGCGCTAGCCGATTGCGCCACGGAGGCAGATGACTGCTGGGTCGAAATAGTTGAGTACTTGCCCAAGCACAATAAAAAGCAGCCACAAAGATAGAGATACGAATAGAAGCGCCAACCGCCATTTTCTACCTGAGCAAATCGGAAACCTGTTTTGGAGGCTTTAAAACTTGATTCCAACGAGAAACACAAAAGCAGTGAGTCACACACTGCGGCTTAAATAGTATGCCTATTGAAACACACACAGCTCTGTTGGAAAGCAAAAACTGATTCAAGCTCAAGTTATTTGTAGTGGAAGCTGAGTTATGCGATTGAGGTTATGTTGACAAGTTAGCTTTTGCCGTAAACTTGAGATTTGTGAATTAAATACTTGTTTATTCGACTGATTAGCTGCTTCCGATTACGTTTTTTTTCAGACTAAAGTAGTACGCGTGTTAATATTTCTGTTAAGTGACATTTATTCTATAAACATTGAAGCGGGTTGTGTAAATGTAAACATTGCAAAATTGCAAAATTCAAGGGACTTGGAAGTGTTTATGTTTTGTATACGTTTTATTTAAACTACGAACATTTAGGTAAATGAAACGTAGTGATTTTTGATACAAGTACCGAGTAAATAAGTGTAAACGATAAGAAAGTGTTAATTGATAAGTTCTGTAGTATTTGTTAATTTGTGAGAATTATGTCAACAAGAGTAACCGGTACTTGTTGTACCGCGTCAGTGGAAAGAGCAGGCCTGCCGGGCCTTCTCCGCGACCTGCAGCGCCTGTCTGAGGACCAAGACTCCGCAGACATCGTCTTCATCCTAGGAACCGCTGAAGAAAAAGTCTACGCTCATCGAATCATCTTAGTAGCAAGGTAAAAAACACAAAAAGATTTCCCGTACCGGGAATCGAACCCGAGCCTCCTGGGTGAAAGCCAGGTATCCTAGCCACTAGACCATACGGGATATGAGTGGAGTGTTGAAATTTATGAATAGTTACTAAACAGAATGCATTGTTAGATTAGAAGTTACGTTGCTGTTTTTTTTAATAACGATGTTATTATTCATTCAAGTTATTTAAAAAATTCCCTGCGTGTTCCGCTAGATGGCGGTATTATAACAAAGTGAGATTAGCTTGTCAGTGCCAAATTTTTTTGCAGTTTTAACACTTATTCGTACAGTACAAAGTCCAAATGATCAGATAAATAGGTTGAGTACCAACGCAGAACATTACTCAGAACAAGACAAGAGTATCCCGACAGAGAATGAAGAAAGGGGACCAATAAATAAAGTCGTCCGTCGAAGGAAATAAATTATGTATTCGGTAACAAAAATATAACGGGAGGCGGAATCTGTCTCAGCTGCCAATTTACATGGAAATAGTGAGCCGGACCACCGGCCGGGCCGGGCCGGGTGTAGCCAACATGTGCCGGGTGAAAGCCGGAAAAACCGAAACTCAGCCCAACTAACTTGACTAACTTAGCAAAGTTATGCGAAAAGTTTGCGCTAGGGGTAAATTGGAAAAATAACCGTGTTTTGATATTTGAGTGTATTCTCCTCTTGATGTATGGGATTAGTTTGTGTTGCGGTTGTTTCAGGGTAGTTTCTTTATCAAGACGTGTCACAGATTTTTCCCATAAGTTATTCACAGGTAGAAGAAATAAATAACTATTTTTCGTAGTTTTTAGTTTCAACCAAATCAAATCCAACAACTTTATTCGCTGAAATGTGGTTAGTATTGATGGGTTGTCAGCATTTCGTCCACAAAACAACAAAACCCTCACGTTCCACTGACTGGCTTCTACAGTATGCCTGGGGAGAGTTGGCAGCTGGCACATTCTAAGTTTTCCATTCGTCGACGTCATCGTTCCGTCAAAATCGTTTATCGACTATCATCAGTTGGTATCACTCGTCGCTGTATGTATGTAAACACTTTATTGCAAACTCTTACAGACTAATATAAAAGAAACATAGCTATGTGCAAAGGCTGCAAAACCTAGCTCATAGACGCAAAGTAGCTCGCCTATGTGTTTTTATAATGAGCACACTCCCCGAAGTACATATAAGATGTACTTCGGGGAGTGTGCTCAGAGGCTGCATGAGCTCATTCCGCCTGCCCCTTTCTTCCATCGGACGTCCAGACGCACTGCGGGGTAACACCCTTATCTTGTCGAGATCCCTCGGATACGTACTGAGCGCTATTCTTCATCTTTTATATTGCGCACTGCCAAGGAGTGGAATTCTCTGCCGGCGTCTGTATTTCAGAGCTCATAAAACCCGAATATCTTTAAAGTACGAGTGAATAGGCTTCTTCTGGGTGAGCTCGCTACATCCTCGACCACTCTTTGCCCTAAGTTAGATTGTAGTCAAGAACGAACCCATTTAAAAAAAAAGGCGGATTTATCCCTGAAGGGATCTCTTCCAGTCTACCTTAGAGATGGTAAGAGGGAAGATGGAAGGTACAGTATGACAATTAGCAGGCTTTCCTTCGCAAAATACTTAAATCACACCAGAATTTAGAGTCAATTATCGAAAATCACAAAGTGAAACCACACCATTCCGCTAACTAAGCTTGTTTCTTGCTAGTTCAGCATCAGCAGTGTATGGTCGGGCCCCTTAATTTGGCAACCAATAACATTGATCCTTATCCACTGGTAATAAGGTTCAGAGGGAATCGACTGTGTGATACGTAGGTACCGGACGGCTAGACGGGGCAGTGCCCAGGGGCCCCCAAGCTCAGGGGGCCCCTCGGACTGTGACTTACAAACTATAAATTGAATTAGTGGAAACTCCCATATTCAGAATATAAATTAACCAGATTCCAGGAACACGACTTTAAAAATGGCAACTTATTTGAAAAAATACAGGGGAATTCCCAACAAGTCTCGAACATCTTTATTTAAAATAGCATCCCGCTCGGGACTTCGTTCCCGTGGGAATTCGGGAATGTTATGTAGCCTATGTTACTCAGGGATGATGTAGCATTCGAATGGTGAAAGAATTTTTTTAATCGGCCCAATACTTTTTGAGCCTATTCATTACAAACATACAAACATACAAAAATAGGTACAAATCTTTATTCTTTATAATATTAGTGTAGATTTGTGGGGAACTCTTCTGTATTCTGATGCTAGTTTCACAGGAGTACCTATGACGAATCTGGATTACAACAAATCTGGAGTACCTACGTCGAATTCGAAACACGACGAATACGGAACAAACGATTTTAAATAGTTGGGGCCCTAGTTTATTTTTTGCCCCGGGGCCTCTGGTTAACTAGCTACGCCACTGGTGATACGTAGTGTAGTCAGCGCAAATTGGAAGGCTGTCGCGAGGCGATGGTGATGGCGGTCCACCGCGGCCTGACGCTGACAGCAATTGAACAGCCAGCAGCAAGTCATATTACACGTGTGAACTACGAAAACCGACGCTATATGAGCGAGATATGGTTATGTCATTTGTAGCCTGCTCATTATGACAGCACATCGGGTTTCTCATATTGGTAACAAAGAGGCGCAGTTTGTAACACAGTAAACAGTAGTAGGTATTATTGAATCCTTAAAAACTTCATTGCAGCACTCTTTAAAAAAAAATACGTAGGTATAGGTAGGCTGGGATAAGTATAGTAACTAATTTTTATTACACTAGTTAATACCTACGAGATAAACTTTCCTGCCTTTAGTAATTCATAGTAAAAACATATTGTAAATGTATTCGATATAAATACACTTACTTAATCAAAATACTAATAAAACAATGTATGGAAAAAAAATAATTCTTCTACTCACCGCCAGGGGGCGCTGTTCGATTTTCATACTATTTTTTTAGGTCACTCACTAATCAAATCATTTTGTAAGAGGCTCTTGAAAACCGTAAAATTTTAAGGTAGAAATTTTAATTCATACTTATATCTCGCTTAAAGCTAAATCCAACGCTATTTCCCACTATTTCCCAGCAATTGCAAGTCGGCTGTTATTTGTCGCGTGTACTGAATGGCGCGAATTAGGAGCAATACAGGACGCGTCTGCGCCCTCTGCGACTGCTGGGGATAAATTAGATGCCGCTGACGAGATCCCAGCGTCATTTGCAGCTAAATTATACCCACGCCCTACACTCTAGTTCAGGGGTTCCCAACCTTTTTTTGTCTACTGCCCACTTTAAGAATAAATTATTTTTTAACGCCCCCCTTTTTAAACATACTTAAAAACCGCTAAGTACTTATAACTGATTATTGAAACGCAACTTTATAGTATTCGGACAGAGTATCTTTTATTGAAAATAAAACAAACATAATCAATTCTTATATAAAAACTAATGTGAAGGTTGAATCTGATGCTGTTCAATAAGTTTGTTGATATCAGGTTCCAATTTACTCAAAAACAGCCGCAAGTCGCCACGTTCGGTAACACGCAAACGATTTCTCTTTTTAGTAAGCAGCGTTGCCACAGCACTAAAACCACGTTCACACAAATATGACGATGGGAATGCTATCAAGAATCGTTGAACAATTGACCACAATCCAGGGTACAATTGCAGGATCGGTTTTTGAAGCCAAAATTCTTGATATCCATTTTTGAACTTGATTTTTATTTCTTCGTTTGTTGTCAATTCTATAAGTTCTTCTTCCAGCTGAGGTGACATTGCTATGTTGACATTTGAAAACGGATCCAACACCCAGTCTGGTATTTCCAAGTTTAAAATGTCCTGGTATCGTTCGGTGAAGTCAATGTGGAGGTTTTCCAAATGTTGGCAGTAGGCAAACAAGTCGTCGTTACTGCAGGATACTGATAAATTCGGAAAATTGTGAAACTCACGTCTGCCCATATTCTTTTTGTGCAGAAGCAGTTTGGCTGCGAAAGCAGCAACGACATTTTTTGTTTTAATTAAATTTAGTTCATCGCCTTGCAGTTGGAGGTTCATGTCGTTGAACAATTTATACAGGTCTGTCATGTAAGCTGTATCATTCTTTGATTTTATGAGCTTGTTGCGCAGTTCTGTATCTTTAGTTTCCAAGAACTCTATCACAGAGTCAAACAGGTTGTAAAATCGAATCAGACAATTGCCTCTTGACAGCCAACGAACTTCAGTATGAAGCAATAAACGGTTGAAATCTTCGTCATTAGTAACACAAAGCTGATGAAATAATCTATCATTCAAAGAGCTGCTACGGATTTTATTGACTGCTTTGATGACATATTGCAGTGATTGAAATAGTCGTTCACTTAAGTTTCTAGCAACCAAATGTTGTCTATGAATAACGCAATGTATAGCAAGGACATCTGGAATTTTATTTTTTAAGTACGCTATGAAGCCTTTATGGCGCCCTGTCATAGCCGGAGCGCCATCCGTAGCAACTGATATAATATTTTTCAAAGGAATCTCTTTCTCTTCACAAAACTTTTCCAATGTATTGAATATGGTTTCGCCTTTTGTATCTGTCTCCAAATTTCTGGCAAACAATAGTTCTTCACGTATTTTCTCATCTTTAATAAACCTCACGTAAGATAGCAACAACGCTTCATTAGTTGGTAAAGTGGACTCATCGAGCTGAATTGAGAATTGACTAGTCCTCAGATGATTGCACAATGATTCTTCAATGTTTTCAGCCATTTCATCAATTCGTCTTTGCACAGAATTATTACTCAAAGGAATTTTTCGGATAATATCTGCGGCCGGTTTATGAAGCACAGTAGTTATTACTTCCTTTATTGCTGGCAAAATTAACTCTTCTCCGATGTTGTGTGGTTTGCCTTTTTGAGCAATTAACAAAGAGATATTGTACGAAGCTCGAAGTCCGTCGTCATCTTGCTTAGCAGCCGCCGAAAATAGTTTTGATACACTTGGCTGAATATTATGCTTCTTCTCTAGGTCTTGAAAATATGCTACATTCTTGTCTTTCTTATCTGGATGCATTTTATTCAAATGATCTTGCAGTCTTGAAGGCTTCATTGCTTCGTTCGAAAATGTTTTTAGACATAGAAGACACAAAGGCGACGACGGGTTTGTGGGATTTTCAATAAATCCAAATTTAATATATTCCGCAGAGTATTGCCGTCTCTTCTTTTTTACTTCCGACATTGTTTTGTTTTGAGAAATACGTAAGTGTTATAATGAAGTACTGCTTATCTATTATGCGCGAAACCGCAAATGAAAATAAAATAAATTTACGTCGTTTATATAGGATTGCATAAGCAGCACGCACCAACAGGAATAAGACAAACGTGCATAAACTCGTTTATCTCATTCGACGCCCAATCGTACTCGACAAGCAAGAACAAGTATTATAGAACCAGCCGATTGATACAGGAATGTACAAATCGGATTATTTAACAAAAACTTGTTAAAACATGATTGCCCGCGGTCTATTATATCGAACCGAGTTTGAGCTATATCTTAATTAATATTAGTTGATGTTCACAAGATGTAGTCGAGAGTCGAGAGCTCAGTCGGTGTCTAAGAGTCTTCCTAGCTAGGTAGATGAAATTATAAATCGACCCCAAAGCCCTACACAACGCCCCCTTTTTTTTCTGGGTCTCTTACCGCCCCCCTTTAGGCCTGCAGCGCCCACAAGGGGGCGTTATCGCCCACGTTGGGAAAGACTGCTCTAGTTGGTTGGTTTCACAAGTGTAGGTTTTACAGAGTTAGGTAAACATCCTATGAATTTTAAGACCCAATTTCACCATACTCTGTTAGTTAGGTATTTAACAGACGATTAGCAGCTAACCCGAGAATTGACAATGTCATTTTCATACTTTTTGTTTGACGTTTTGTCTGATTAACTGATTAACTAACTAACAGAGTATGGTGAAATTGGACCTAAGTTACATAAACGGTTTTTCTTAAATATTAATTTTAGAAACATAGATATTGCAGAAAATTATCGTATTCTGAATACCTACCTGCATTAAAACGTGTAAGTATCTTTAATATGAATAGTTACTTGATTCATACTTATATGTATAAGTAAAGTTCGTGAGTTTGTTTGTAAAAATTTATCTCTGGAACTATACTGAACCGATTTAAAACAATTTAACTAAAAGAATTCTCTTATTCAGCGGATGTCATGGGCAACGTAATTTTCCCGAATTCCCACGGGCGGGAACGAAGTCCCGGGCGGAAAGCTAGTGTTAATTAATTGTATTATTCTTATTTTTATTAATTTTCTCTTCTTCGTAGCCCTTGACGCACAAAGTTTTATTTTTTATTAATATTAGGTTTGCTGTTGATCAAAATCTAGTGACACAAATTAATATGCTTACGGGATAAGTATATTTACTCTATGAGAATACCTACCCACAGAATACCCCGAGTTCAAAGCCCCGAGAAGTTGCGACCGCGAGTTGTTTTCCCGCGGTAACAGTTTACAAGTTAATTACTCTGGCACCGCGACGCGAGCGGAGCTGAGCCCAGCCTGCCGCCGGTGTTCAGCGGCATGCGATACACTCGCGTGCATCGTGACGTCATCAATCATCCCCCCACCACCCCCACCAAACCGCCTGCTCTGGTATTGCAAAGTTATAAAACAAAAATGTTGTTGGTAATCTTCTAAATCGATTTAATTTGTTGCCTCTGATAGCTTTCTAGAGGCAGAGAGCTTTCTATGGCGAATGTGAGATGAAGTGCCTGCATACATACACTTACACCTATAATCTCTTTCAGGTAGGCAGAACGTCATGTGGTTCTGGAACCACTTGGCGCTTGAAGTGCCTTCTTAGCATTTAATATTTGGAAAACCAATGGACTAAACAGCAAAATAATAAAAAGCAAAGATAGCGCCAGAGAGCCAATATTGAAGGCAAAGAGGGCAAAGGAGGGTGTTGAAGCAAAAGAAACCTACTGATTGTATGCCTTTCCAATGACATGTTTAGACAGTCAATCGATTTGTAGGGGTTGTCAATTTCTTTCCCAACTGCTGTGTGAGATAATATTTATTTATTGTATTTCCTGTTTCACTTCGCCAAAAATAGTCAAAAATGTCATTTTCTATACCTCTTTTTAAAAACATACTAAGATTTAATTAGTATAAGGAGTATGGCAGCACCACCTCCCCCTACACCCCTGTAATTAAGTCGGAGCTCCAAATGATCGGTCCCTATCGACTTGTGAACGGGTTACGTTATGTATAAGGGAAGTGTAGAGCGGATCCCAGAGCGCTCTCGTTTTGATAGCCACAAGTAATAACTGCAGAACTTAATGATACCAACATTGCCAACTGATACCGCCTTCTAGCAGCATAAACAACGGTTTGCTGTGCCAAAATAATATTTCTTTAAATATCTCTTTTGTTCTCGTCTAAGTCTCAATAAGCTGTTAGATTTTAAGTGGCATTTAGTCCTCCACGGATCAATTGTACCTCGCCAGTGTAGTGTGATAGTAAAACTATAAAAACTGAATTAAACTTTTGAGTAATTTATTTAGCTATTGTCAAGGGCGATTAAACCTATATCTTAAGAAGTTTTTTTAAAATATTATCTATCGCATCTATTCTAATCGCATTGAAACATGGTTAGAATTATTCATGGTGCTCGAATGAATAAGAATATCTTCATCAAAACAACATCCACAATATAACTAACCAACCCATATATTCAGTTCAAGTCCCGGTTAAACTGAAAGCCGAGTTCGCATTATTCAGCAGTGAAGTCTTTAATTACGTCAACAATGCAGAATATTGAATAGTGGACGAGGTTTTCTTTCCCTGATTTACATATTAAAGGAATCCGTAAAATGATTAAACAATACAGGTCCAAGTCCGCCCCAAAAAAGAGCTTCTTTCGATACGCAAACGCAGGATGGCAACTTAGCAGGCAAATTATTAATAACCAGCTGTATCGCGAAGATTGATCACCTCTGGCTGGCGGCAACTTTTTAAATTAATCATATTCTGCGGTTGGCACACCTGCGACGCCGCAGTTTTGACCAACTTATTGGATTAGATGGAATGACGATGGAACCAAACAGAATTATGTACCTACTTACTGGAATGAATAATATTTCCTAATTTAATTTTCTTTGCTGAAAATTACGGATTCTACAAGATATTTACGGCAATTGCTACTCAATATTTTTAAAATCTTTGCCGGGCTTGAGTTACATCAAAATGTAATCAATTGGTGTATTTGCACTTCCAAGATATCTCTTCAACTCCAGACGTGTTCGCGCCAAATCTCATCGGATGCAATATTGCAGCTTTATTTGGTCACCGGAAGGGTTCCCGGGATATATGGGAAAAGTGTGGGAATTTTATACGAACTGGAATTTTCCGAGACGCGATTGAATTGAAAGAGTAAACGTGTTATCGACAACTGTACAAGTGCTTGGATTCAAGTTGCGTTTGAGATGTTGGTTTTGTGACGGCGAGTAGGTATTGCTAGCGGAAAATTCGAAATAAGTACATCAACATTTTTTTTAAAGTTTTGCGAAAAACAGGACAATAACGTTGACATATTTTTTTTGTAAGTACTAGACAACACGTTGCGAGTATCTTATGACTGCAACACTCATCTAGTGTTTTTTCTAGGAGACTTTACAAAAGTGTTATTGAAATAACATGTTAAGTAGGTAATCGATAATGATGGACAAGCTAATTTTCTACCAAGCGAAAGCAATCACAATTTGCATTTAAAAGAGGTTTCTTATACACACGGCAACACCAATTTAATGTCGAAAACCCGCGAAAATCCTAAACTAACAAAGTGACAGGAGAGTCCTCTAGGATGCAGTCCTAAACTAACAGCCGAGGAGCTGGCTATTGTGGAGAGGAAGCGCCGGAGGCGGAGTCACAACGCGACGGAGTGGTGTTTGAAAACAACTTCAAATTGATGGAGTTGTGAGTCTGTCACCGGGTTTTTCAGGAAAAGTGTCACTACGAGAGTGTTGTTTGTATCGGAAATTGATTTCGTCACCTAGGTGGCTATTCCACTAATCAATGGCGTTTCAATGGCGGTTGAATGACAATGGTGACCATTTTACCCGTTCAGGTGGTTAAGTTGAGAACTATCGAAAACTCATACTTGATGATAGCCACCCCGAACAACAGTGCCACCGCCAACCAACGTTAAGTTGCAAACTCAGTTGGCGGTGGCCCCGCCAATCAAAGCAGCTGTCATGTCATCTCCAATGTATGAAATCGTATATGGATAAAATAGCGACCACTTGCCATTCCACCTCTATTGAGACATTGCTATTAATTAGTGAAATAGCCGTCCTGTTTTTGTTTTTCTGGTCATAGTTTTTGACCGATAATACCCTCCAAAACATCCTGATTTTAAGCTAGCCCCCACAATTTCCCTATTTTAATTTGAAAATCACCCTATATAAGACACGTCGTGAGTAAGGTACAAATAAGTAAGTTCACAGAACCTATTCGGCTTGTGAAATTGAAACGTAGCGTTCATCGCAAAGTTGCGGTGTTGTCAAACTCACTCGACTGTATTCTGTGCCCACTTGGTCCTACTTGGAGCTCAAACTGCTTACTGCAGGCTGGGGCAGCTGCGATGAGCACAATGATTAGATTATTAGAGGATATCTCGGGTCTTCATGGCATAGGAGTTTCTGGACTTAGCGCTGTTTCAGGTTTTAGAATGTCAGCTCTCTAAGTTCAAAAGTTTGGGCTGGGCGTTTACTTTTTTTATTACAGGCATACCCATTAGATATTTTTTAAATTCACATCTTAACGTCATGATCCTCAGATCCTGTCTCATTTATTTTAGGTCGGCTGTCAATTTTTTCCATTCTGCACGATTACTTATAGGCTTTATTTGCAAGCAGCTGAAGTTCTCGTAGGCTTCTGTCCACTGACTAAATTGTAAATTCACTAATTAGTACAAAATAAAACAAAAATTTCACAGCGTTTACAAAACAGTGATGACAAAATGATATAGAGTTTGTATAGAATTTGCGAACAATCCACGGAAAGCATTGTTTTTTGCAAGAGCGCGAGCAACTTTTCTCATTTATTTCGACAACTCCAGCTCCTAGTGTTTTGTTGTAAACGCAACAATTGCCGCCTGCTTTACAGTGTAAAGTTAAATTTGTTGTTGATTGTCGGCGAGAATGTTCAATATCATTCGCACAATTTCTGCGAATGTGGAAACGGTGAGGGAAATCATTGTTCACGGCTTAGCTTTAATTCCCGACTCCCGTGTTGCTTTGTTTGGAAATTGAGCAACTACAAATATTTACACCTGCTTCGTATGTATTTAGAGCAAGTAATTTAGTCAAAAAAGGAGCATAAGCTTATGAAACCAAACAGCGTTAATATTTTCATTTGTGAATAAATAAAGGGTTCTTCACGGTTTTCGTTTTTTAATAACCCGTCGTAACTAGGGTTGCCAACCCTACTATATAATATAGTATCCTTCTATATTAAGGCATCAAATACTATATTTCTATAAAAAATATATAGTAGGCGAAACTACTATATTTTGCGTAAACCGGAATGCAGCCATAACTAAAGCCCGCCCTCTCTCTACTCTACGTCTACCGCGAATATAACGCGCGCAATCGCTACGATAGAAGAGCTGTTGTCATCGCATCGTACATGCATCGTACGTTTCAAAGGGCCTTTTCTGTCTCTGTCTGTTGTTTTCTGCTAAATCAACTGTTGAAAAATGGCAAGAAGTTTTTCTTTTAAATGATTCAGAAATGCCTAACATTTTAAAAATTGTATCTTTCCTCTTTTCAATACCAGCCACATCAGCGTTTACAGAACGCATATTTTCTGTGATGAAAACTAAATGGCGAGACGAGCGTAACAGAGCCTTTTTAAATTTAATAAAATGCGAATTAATGGTGTTTTTCAACCTAAAAATTGATTGTAATGAAGCATATGAACACTTTAAAAAAAATAAAAATGTAATTATTAAGGTGCAAAGCAGTAAGAAATATTCATTTAAAAAATAAAGGCACATTTTAACCACATACTATATTTTTATTCTTTTTTTTGCCATCTACTATATTTTTTAAGGAAATAACTTCAAAAATACTATATTTGATAGAAAAAAAGTTGGTAACCCTAGTCGTAACATTTATGTTTAAAGCCTTTTATTACCTAAATCAAAAATAATCATATTATTTTATTCAATATCATTTCTTTACCGTCTTTTTCAATATCATTTCTTTACCGTGGGTACAATAAATAATGTTAAAGATAGAGTTGGTAGATAAAGTGACCTGAAAACTATTTAATAGCAAAGGTTGTCGCCACAACCACGCCAAGTATATCCCATCAACGCGGTGAACCACCCCGGGAGTTTCTCAAGAAATCTGCAAGTCATTTAGCCCCGGATTTCGGCATAATCTGTGCAAAATACAGTGCGAGCAAAAACGCAGCATCGATTAATTACCGGCTGTCACGTCATCTAGGCCCGTGCCGCGGTTACTGGGACGATAACGCAGGGTTACACGAGTTCACAAATCTATTGACCTACGCACCAGGTTTACTGTAGTCGGGCCCATATCTTACACCCGTTTCCTTTTTCACCCGTTATGATATGTTTAAAACTTATAAAGGGATTATTTTCAGGGCTTTATGCGTTTGTTCATAATCGTGTCTCCAAACACGACTATTCGTCCTTACGAGATGAACCACTAATTATTTCTCCTAAGAAACGTAGGTATATAAATCAGCTGATAGCACAAATTGTATGGAGAGTACTGGTGGTGACTTAAAAAAAAAGGTTTTGACCATGTTGCTTGGATTTTCTTTTTTGAGTGGGCTGATTTAATCTTAATTTTTGGCGACTCATTATAGTCACCTTAATTCAATTATCAAAACGACCTCAAATCAAGTTATGGTTTCAATTTGGTTGAGTTCTTCGGTATGTCCCAGCTTTACAGCTAATGCAAATTCGATCTGCACAGTGGGCTGGTGTTGACAGTGTCGCCGTCTCGCGGCGGCGGGCGGCGAGCGCCTCATCCATCACGACGTGACGTCACGACCGCGACGCGGCGACACTTCGGATACAAATTGTGTTTAGCTGTGTTTATGGGTATTTCCTTCCTCATCGAGGAGGTACCCCTAAAATCAAGTATGGTGGCAAACTTGACTAAACCTGGTGCCAGTCTTCAAGCTTCTGGTTTGACGTGGTGTGACTCCGACTCTGGACACAGAACTTACATACAAGCACAGTACAGACGCACGGCGTGTGTATGTCGCAGCGGCGCGGCGGTGACTGTTATTGCACTTAGGTCCTGGCTAAATATCATTGCTACAGGTAAACTACAGCATTATACTGAGCCGGTGCCAATTTCGTCTCTGCAACACAGGGTAGCACAGTGCAGCATCTCGTTTCTATGTCTGTAAAGTATATCTTCCTTGTTTATCAAGTATTGTCTACTTAATTATAGGCACAGGCTCTGGAACTACCGGAGAGACTCACGAAGATTTTGTAAAATGCTGTCTTAGCAGAATGTCAGGTGGCAGTCGCTTCTCATTTATTTCTTCCTTTCGCTAAACCCTGCAGCTCTAGCATGCTGCGCGACAACCTGATGCTGAAACTTCATTTCGATTGCGCGAGGGCTCCGCGCAAAGGCTTGCTCGCCCTCCGTCGCTGTTAATGTTGACATTTTGACATAGGACCGCGGCGTATTACGCGCGCGAGCACATCGTGCTGCTGCTGCTGGATCACGGTCTAGCCCACCCATAATGTGAAACGAAAGAAAGCACTAGGAAAAAGTATTTTCTTACTTGCAATGAGCATCGGAAGAGATTTAAAAACCCCAATGGTTTGAGTGCATGAAAGAAGGTTCGGCTCGACTCTTGCTTTGCATTTTAGTTCTTCTTCACCAGCTAATGAAATACTAGCTTTCCGCCCTCGTGGACTACACGTTATATAGTGCTACACGTTATATCGTGCCCAGCAGTGGGATAAAATGTAGCCTATGTTCTTTCCCAAGGTCTAATCTATCTCTGTACCAAATTTCATTAAAATCGGTTCGGTAGTTTAGGTGTGAAAGCGTCACAGACAGATAGACAGAGTTACTTTCGCATTTATAATATTACGTAGGCATTATAAATCCCAATAAAAGTGTTCCATAGCGGAAAAATTCTTTATTTCTATACATCAAAATTGTCTTATCACGTGCCGTATCGCTTTTCTCTCCACTTAATTACATATGTGTAACAAGAAAGGGGAATCCATCACCAAGACAGATCGCTAATAGCTGCTACCCTCCGACTGGCGAGGGTTTCGAGACATCAGACGGACAGACGGACACGGCCAATCAGTGTCCAAAACCGGAAATGTATTTTATTAGTGGCAAAAACGGGGAAAACAGGGAGGGTGGTTACTTACCTACCTACATGTCATTAGTACTGTGTCTCAAGATTACGAAATCAAAAAACTCAACACCTACAAACCCTTTGTGTATCCTTCCTTACTAATATTATAAACGTGAAAGTTTGGATACATGTATGGATGTTTGTTCCTCTTTCACGCTCAAACGGCTAGACCAATTTTGATAAAATTTTGTGTGGAGGTAGCTGACACCTTGGATTAACACATATACTACACAATTTTCCAAAATTCAGACGGAAACGAAGTCCCGGGCGGAAAGCTACGAGTAGTTCTACATAATTGAATAAGTAAGTAGGTGTACCTATAACATAGTAGATATATATGGGCCTTTTATATATGGCCTTTTATTTCGGAGTAAGTGTTCCATTTCTGTGTATTGATTATAATCAGGGATGTAGAAATGATACAGTATGAAACCCGAAACTGGATCGAGGCCCCTGAAATAGGATACAAAGGCTTTCCTCGAGAGCTAGTGATTAATGTATTGTCGAATGTAGACCGCCGCCGCTAGATACCGTCGTGTCGCCTGATTGCACCCCCTTTGACCCCCCCAACCCCCACCAACAACCCCCCTCGTAAATTAATTAATGTAAGCTGCGGTCCCTATAATCGCGCTCGAGATTCACTTCGGACACTTTCCCGAACAAGATAAATGTAATGATAATCCCGAGCAGATTCTGCGGATGTCCGCGATTCACAAAATTAGATGTCAATATTTTGGTGTGTCCAATAGGTATCTATCTACCTAGGTACGTAGGTACTAAGACTTGCCTACAATGATGCTTTACGCTCTGTGGTGGAGATTTGGTGCTGCTACCGAGCAGGTTTCAAACAATTAAGAATAATAATGGGTAGATAAATTCCGACAAAAGTGTCTCAGGTTTATTTTAAGCATTTAAATAATGATAAAAAAACTTAGACTGTGCCAGCCAGCTACCCACTCTTCCCAGGTAAACAGTAAGTCTGTAAGAGGGATACGAGGATTTTGCTGTACAATGGCCGTAAGGCTGACCACCTCTCACCATTATGCAACTTGTTCCATCTGATAACCCTCACTATTTGTGTCAAACGTGGTCTAGAACCACTGATGCTCTGCCTACCCCGTTAGGGATTATAGGCGCGGGCATATGCATGTACGACATACCTACCTAATACGGGTTGTGTAACGTCGTGCAAAAGTACCTACGCGGCATGGAGGCCCTCATTTAAACTTCAGCTAAGGAGTGGCCACGTTCTACGCATGGACAATGATGACAGACTACCTGAGGAGATGTTCTACTCACACGTCTATTTACTCACACGTTTATTTACTCACACGTTTATTTACTCACACGTCTATTTACTCACCAACTAAGTAGGTAACTGGGTATACCTAACTCAGTTTAAAGCAGTGAGTTTAGTGGCTATGTTAGTACCCACCTAATTATTTTACCTACCTAGCTATAGCACGATAACGACAAACTCGCGCTCGGCTCACGCTGAAACTTCACTTTGATTGCGCGAGGGTCCCGCGCAAAGGCTTGCTCGCCCTATGGCGTTGTCAATGTTGACATTTTGATATAGGACCGCGGTGTTGTCGCGGCGCTGTCACTATCGTACTCGGTCTGCTGGGTAGTAACGCTTGCCCGCTGCCTCTGAATCGATGGATCTTAGGTTTTAGTTTGCGCAAAAAGAAAATGTTTGCTCTCGGGTCTTGGGTGTTCGTGCCCGTTTCATTGAATACTAAAAACGCGTCTAATGCAGCGCTCTTAAAGGTGTTATACAAAACTCACATATTATAACCAACAACTTTAGTGTAGGTTAGTGTAGCTCTACCTATTGTGATAGGTGTGCAAAAAAGTTATGAATTTGAATACTGTAGAGGTTAAGTAGGTAGTTAATGATTTAAGTACCTATCTGTCTTATCGTTCTAAGATAGTTATTGCTTATAATACCTACCTTAAAGAAGATACTTTTAGTGAAATCTAATAAAATCTAATCAACTGGGAAACAAGCTTCAAGCGATACACACACAGTAGGTAAGTACATCATTTAAACTTACCTACGTGGTGGTCTTCATTGTCGGCAGATGCAAGAGCTTTCAAAACACGAAGCGAGGCGAGGTGTGCCGCATCCCCGGCTGCAGCGTTTCAGCGGCAGCAGGGCCTCCCGTGCCCGTACGCATGCCGCACGTCCAACCCGACACCTTCAGACTCTTCATTCAGTATGTTTACACTGGGAAGGTAACAAACTTAGTTTAATACACTTTATCTTCACAGCAGTTCTGTTTTTTAACGCGGTAACATAATTAGCGTTTTGTAAAAAACTAAAACCTAAACTGATTTAATTCTTACGTTATAGTGCCATCTAGTGGCGAACAAACGTAAGTATTACTAAAAACATCGCTACCTAGTGGTGAGTAGCCTAAGTTCTGTAAACTGTGGCGTGTTCTTCACTGTCAAACGTAGTAGTAACAATGCTAGTTAATAGATGGCGCTCTAACTACAAAAGAAGACAAAGTTATACATATAATGCTTTGAAAATTTACCTATTCTTACTGAAAATGTAAATGTAAAACCTATCTAGATATATTTTTTTAGCTTTTACTGCAAGATTCAGGAGTTTTTGAGATGATGACATTAGCCGCTGATTTGGGAGTGGAAGATCTTCGAGCGGCGTGTGAGGACCATGTTACTTCCACATTAAGTGTAGAAAGTGCTTGCACCCTTCTTGCAGCTGCAATGGAAATTCAAGACAGACCAGGTAAATAGCCGTAGCAGCTAAAAAACAATTTCAAATATTTGATCAGTTGCGATGGTGGTGTAATGGTCAGCATAGTTGCCTTCCAAGCAGTTGATCCGGGTTCGATTCCCGGCCATCGCACTCTTTTTGCCACTTTGGACAAATAATAAATTACTAAAAAACAATACAAATAATTTTTAACAAGCATATTTTTACCAGTTCACAACACAACAAAGGAGTAAAAAAAATTTCGACTTCCCATACAAAAGCAAATTAGCTGATCGTACGCTTGGGGAAAGTTGTTCGGTTTTGTGGACATGTCAGTGGTTCGAACGAAGTTAATGAGGATCCGTAACGTTTTTAGTTGAGAATGCAGATTTATAGAGCTACGAAATCCATAACATACAGTGCAAAAATTTTTGTTCTACGATAAAAATTGACGAAGTTATGATTAAATTACTAGCGGAGTTCACTGACCGGCCGGCGCGGTAGGCTGTGACGTCACTGTGACTGTCCACGCCAGTTAGCCGTTGATAGCGTTAAGGCGCGCAGGTGTTTTCATTGGTTAATTATGTCTTTGAAACAAATTAAGTTTCCGATTTGTGTCTAATTCAATCTTCTAACTATGTATAAATATTGTATAGTGCCGAAATGTACAAATACTTCTTTTAAAACGCCTGAAAAACTCTTCTTTAACGTGCCGAAAGACCCAAAACTACGCAAAAAATGGTACCTATACAAAAAATTGTTAAATAAGGTGTTGTTAAAGAGTGTAATTTTGTGATATTTAAATATAGCTTTCTGAGATGCGGTAGGGTTTACGGCACCCGAAGCGACGTTTAGGTGTTGTAAATGCTACCCGGGTTTGGGTTCTGTACTGCGGTAGGGTTTACTTAAGCATAATAAACCATTTTAGATATTATGAATCCCTACTAGTATTCAGAAAGCAATTTTCAGATAAACCGCATCTGCTTCTAAGTTACAATCTGGTTACATAACTGAGGAAAAAATGTGAAAAATATGTATTTTACATAAATTAATAAAAAAGTCAGTTGTTTTTGAATTTATATTAGAAAAATCGAAAAAGTAGGTAGAGATACAGAATCATTAGGTATGTACACAGTCGTTTCTGGCACTTCGCCGGCCGCTGCCGCGGCACGCTCGCTTCGCTCGCTCGGCTCGTGCGTTGAGGGTCGCAGTTCTAACCTAACCTAGCCCTTTAAGGGTTGGTTGGGTTAAGCTACTAACAAACCTACTTGTCGCAGTTCCGTCTGACGTAATCGAACAAATAAGTCGAATGACTTATAAACAGACAAAATCAAGCATGTAATAAATAAATAAATAAAAAATAAAATTGTTTATTTCCTAGCCTAGAGAACAATTTTACATTTAAGTAAAAATTTAACTTGTTTTAGAAGCCCCGCTCTTCTACTATACATTATGTTATCTAAGTAAACATATTTCGATAGAATTTGACCAAAATTAATTAAATTAAATATAAGATAAGTATAAAAAAAACAAGGAACTTAATAACAGTAATGCACATGTGCGTGTGCATAATGCGTGTGTGTCTGCTCGGGCGTATGCGTGTGTGTGTATGCGCGTGAATTTATTTATAAATGTTTGGTTTCTACTCACCTATTTTTATGTAATACATTTCCGATTGTTATTTAGGAAATGTATAGATTTCCTAGAAAATGTATCAAATAAAATCTCTGAGTTCAGGGAGCATAAGATAATTATGAAAATCCTCCCGCGGCTCAGATCGCGCCTACTTTCGAAAGTGTATGATTCGGTCAGAGGGTCATGCTGAATAGTGGAAGGGTTTCCGTTATAATTTTCTGAACTACACTACGGAATCCATACCTGATTCCAGCGCGTTCACTGATCTTAATAGTGGAAGGATTTTAGTGATAATTTTTAGAAATCTTGCTCGTAAAACCTCCCGCATCTCAGACCGGTGCCGTAGCTGAGATCGGGTAGCATTTCCATAAGCGCGTCGCAGCCGCCGCACCGAGAACTATGAGTACCGACTGCCGACTGCGCTCGGACAGTCACTGTGACGTCACACGCACCCGCGTACACCAACTTTTAGCGGCAGGAACGGCATAATGTTTATAACTTAATATCTTCGTAAGTAATGGTCCGATTTGGATAATTCAAAAAGAAATATCATTCTAATGTCATAGAGAACAACGTGGATACTATTTCTATTGAATTTGCTATAACATTACTGATCCTCATTGATTTACATCCTTAATTTTCGCTCTAACTATTGTAAAGTTCTCCAATCTCCAATACATGGGTAGGTAGTAGGTGCACGGTACCTAGGTGATTTGTTTCGAAGCCAGCCGGTTCGAACGAAGCATGAAGTTAAATTTTTTTGTCGAAGCAGTGTTGCCACATGAAGTAGACGTGAAATCTGTATTTTCATTACAAAAATCCGTATAAAATCCGTATTTCGGTTTTTATTGAAATTCCGTATAAATATCCCGTATTATTATTGAAATTCCGTATGAATTCCGTATAAAAATTAAACGTAATATTTTTGAGTCAAGATTTAAATCAAAAGAGAGCGATTTCCCTAAAAGTCGTTTATTAGTAGCGGGTCCGTTATCGTCGAGGTACATCATTTATTTCTTGGTTTCGTCTTCATTAAAGAAATTTTGGTGTACTGCCACACTACAGTGGAGCAAACTCACCAGCGTTGTGACAAATTGGTCAAAATTAGGTAAAGGAGGCTCGAAAACGGGGACCTTTTGAAGCTAATTCTGTGTTTAGAGTAAATCCGTATAAAAATCCGTAATCTTGATTCATCCGTATTGAACTTGCAAAATCCGTACAAATACAGACAAATCCGTATATATGGCAACACTGTGTCGAAGCTTGGTTGATGCCGAATTTGCCATAGACAATAATTTTATTCTAAAGGCCAATACATATCTTCGCTGAGTGAGAACTGACCGAGACGCTGCCTGTACATACATTAGTTAGGTAGTCATTCCACAGACATAATAGTCATTCAATCATTCAATAAAGATTTTCATTGCAAAACGCCAATTCTCGGCTATTTCGCGGCGAGAGTGTAAATGGGCCTTAAACGTACAACGAAGGAGGCCATTTTGTTTTTCCGTCTACATCAGTGTTGCCATATATACGGATTTGTCCGTATTTGTACGGATTTTGCGAGTTTAATACGGATGAATCAAGATTACGGATTTTTATACGGATTTACTCTAAACACAGAATTAGCTTCAAAAGGACACCGTTTTCGAGCCTTCTTGACCTAATTTTGAACAAATTTCGTCAACGCTGGTGAGTTTGG
Source organism: Aproaerema taeniolella (assembly GCA_949987775.1). Taxonomy (NCBI): domain Eukaryota; kingdom Metazoa; phylum Arthropoda; class Insecta; order Lepidoptera; family Gelechiidae; genus Aproaerema; species Aproaerema taeniolella. The sequence continues at coordinate 159,644 of OX465258.1, read as the reverse complement.
TCCACTGTAGTGCGGCAGTACAGCAAAATTTCTTCAATGAAGACGAAATTAAGAAATAAATTATGTTTCTTGACGATAACGGTCCCGCTACTACTAAACAACTTTTAGGGAAATCACCCTCTTTTGATTTAAATCTTGACTCTAAAATGTTACGTTTAATTTTTATACGGAATTCATACGGAATTTCAATCAAAATACGGGATATTTATACGGAATTTCAATAAAAACAGAAATACGGATTTTATACGGATTTTTGTAATGAAAATACAGATTTCACGTCTACTTCATGTGGCAACACTGGTCTACATTGTCTGTGATAATTTTCTGCCGACACGACGCCCGGCGTTTGTTTAGCGGCATTTTGTGATTGAATAATTAGTATTTTTGAAGCAAAACCCTATAAAAATGGCATACAAAGGCCCACCGAAAGTGCAGAAGGTGATGGTACAGCCCATCAACCTTATCTTTAGGTATTTGCAAAACAGAAGTCGAGTACAAATTTGGTTATACGAGAACGTGAATCTAAGGATCGAGGGTCATATCGTTGGCTTCGATGAATACATGAACATTGTGCTGGACGACGCCGAGGAGGTACACATGAAGACTAAAAATCGAAAGCATATCGGCCGCATCATGTTGAAAGGAGACAATATTACTCTCATACAGAACGTCAACCCGAACGCTAATGTGTGAAATTAGTTAATAGTAACAGCTAAGGACAGTCATTCCTACCAGGATAAATGTGATCCTTAATGATTTTAATCTAAGTGAAGTTATTTTGTTGGCATCCAATCGGTTTGCTGTCTGCATTAAATTTAAGGTTATCTAAGTAACTCCTGTGTTTTATTTTTCCTAAAAACCGTTTAATTTAATTGAACAAGGTATGTATCTGTATCATGTATCTTCCTGTTTAATAGTTTAAACTGTAAACAATTGAAACATGTACTTGTATATTTCAGGAGGGAAGTGTGCCTCTTCATTCATGGAGCGGTGTATCTCATTCATCGGAGACAACGCTGCTGACTGTGTTAAGTCTAATGCTTTCCTCAACCTGCCTAAAGAAGCACTCATCAAGCTCATCTCTTCAGATTTTGTTAGTATTCTTTGAAATTATCTATATGGATTTTTCTTGTTTTAGACAAACAAATTAAGCAACATCAAAATTTTTTTAGATATTATATTATGTGATAGTTATTGTACACAAATGTACAAAATATATTCAAAGTAGAGTAGTTTTGAGGAGATTTTGCAGTGTTTCTCAGATTTTTGAGTAGATTCTTTTGGTACAAATAATAATATATTCCAATAAACTAGCTTTCCGCCCGCGGCTCCGCCCGCGTGGACTACAGGTTATATCGTGCCCAACTGTGGGATAAAATGTAGCCTATGTCCTTTCCCAGGCTCTAATCTATCTCTGTACCAAAATTCATCAAAATCGGTTCAGCGGTTTAGGCGTGAAAAGGTAACAGACAGACAGACAGACAGACAGAGTTACTTTCGCATTTATAATATTAGTAGGGATTAGTAGGGATAATGTGGGTCAAGAGCTGACTATCTACTGTATTCCTATTCTATTAACAATTTTCAGAATATAAGTTAGCATCATAGGGTTTAAGAACCATTGATACTCTGGTTAAACTGATAGGGTAATTTAGGCCTAAGTGCATAAAGTAAGATAATTAAATGTTTTAGTATCTGTATAAGGGAATCTTTATGAATATGTTATGTAATTACATAGTAGGATGGAAAGTGACATACTTTTCCATGTGAACGGAAAGCTAGTTCTCTAAGTGCTAACTGTTAGTTGCAGTAACGTCCATTAAAGTAAACGTTTTTTTCAATATCGCACTGCCACTTTCTGCCGCGTTGGCGTAAACAAAGCTTTACATTTGAACGAGCTTAAAGTTAAACCTTTATTAATGTTAAAGTATTGTGTTTAGCTGGGCTATTTACATCAGGGCTCCTGCATTTGTTGCCTAGCTTAGTGCAGGACCTGCTGATTTTGCTTGTAATTGTAATCTGTCAAATAAATTATTCTATTCTATCTATATCTATTCTATATTCTATACTATTTATGAAGAGGAAAGATTAGATTGTTTGTTTGTTTGAATTGAATAGGCTCCGAAACTACTGGACCGATTTGAAAAATTCTTTCAATGCTAGTGTAATATGAAGAATGTGGTATTGTGTTAGCTATGCCTGGAGGAGGAGGAAGTGTGGCGGTGCGCGCTGGCGTGGGCCAAGCAGCGCGCGGGCGTGACGCAGCCCACGGCGCACTGGACCGAGGAGGAGCGCGCGCGCGTGTGCGCGCACCTCGCGCCGCTCATGACGCACGTGCGCTTGCTGCTCATTGGTAACTTAATCACACCACGTCTTCCGAATGATTTGTCACTTTTCACTGGTAGCTTAATCATCTAGCCTACTATGGCCGAGATCATAAATGGTGCTCTAGGCATTAAGAATTAGTCCTAGGAATGTGAGCCTAATAAGGATAAATGAAAATTACCCTTTGGAGTCTAGAGTTATGAGGCTAGAGGAGACATTTGTCGGATAAAGAAGGGACCACCCTGTTCTCCACTGCAGCTGAGTTAAACATGATCAAGATTTTGGATATCAGATTTTGTCTGAATGTGCATCTTTTAAGTAAACCATAAGAGCTATTGTTTAGTAGACCCATAATAGATTTTTTATATAGATGGGATCTCTGTCCCATTAACCACCGGCTATTGATAGGCAGCAGCATCATCATTATACTCACACTACTGTCCAGTGAACAAAGATTGATAAGTAATTTGGTGCAGAAACATCAGAGTGTGTGACATAGCTTATCAGTTATCGAGCACCCATGATACTAGCCTTGCTTAGCTTGGCGTTGCATGGATACAGGATCGCAATTACCATGCTATTCATGCACTACAGCGGTTATGACTGTTTTTGATATAGCTGTTATTGACGACCGGTTTTGGTCGAGTGGTAGTGGCGATGCCTCTTGATCGATAGGTCCTCGTTCGAATCCCAATTGGGGCAAATATTTGTGCAAAAAGCAGATGTTTTCTCGTGTCATGGGTGTTTGTGTCATTATGTGTGTTCCGAGGGACCAAGGGAAAATCTTAGTTTGGGCCTTTGAGTGTATGGCGTTAGAATATCGGTGCAGTAACATAAGTGCCTATGTTTCAGACAGCGCGGTGTTCGCCGAGGAGGTGGAGCCGACGGGCGCGGTCCCCATGGAGCTGTCTCTGGAGCGCTACCGGCGCGCCGCGCTGGCCCACCCGCACCCCCCGCACCCGCCGCACCCCGCGCACCCCGCCGCGCACGCGCACGTCGAGCCCAGCACCACGCCGCGGTAACTATACTAACACATCCGCTTGATTTCTCACTCAGTTGTGGTGGATGTAAGGACCGGTGACCAGACTATGTTTTGAAGCGCTCGCAGCCCAGTAGTACTCTCTAATCTCAACCCATCGGTAAGGTTGAGCGACGTACACAGAGACAGGGAACCTGATGGATGACCAAAATTGCAATTTATCACGAGCGTTTCCGTGCTTCGGAGGGCACGTTAAGCTGTCAGTCCCGGCTGTTGTCGATTGACTAAAATCGTTAAAACCAAGTCAGAGGCCATTGTGCGGTTTGAAACTGACACCAGGGTTAGTCAAGTTACACACTTGACTATACCTACACGATAGGAAGAAGAACTAGCTTTCCGCCCGGGACTTCTCGTGGGAATTTGGGAAAAGTATGTAGACTGTGAGTTAATCCAGAGCATTCCAAGGTGTCAGCTTCCTTCATACCAATTTTTTTCGAAATTCGTCCAGCCGTTAAAGCGTGAAAGAGTAACAAATATCCACACATGTAAACTTTCGCGTTTATAATATTAGTAAGATTTTTAGGAGTGTTTTGGGATATAAAAAAATCAAAACAATTTTTCTTATTGTCCTTGATGGTTTAATAAAGAAATAAAAAGTAATAACAGAAAACTGGTTCAGCGTATGTTGAATTTTGATAACAATGAAATTTTTTACGATAAAAATCATTTTTACAAATGAAAAAATAAAATTTGAAATGAAAACAAAAGTAAACATAGTCGAGGATGGTTCTTCCATACGAGGGGCATGCCAAAAGTGATTAGATACTCTTACTCAATAATTGTAAGAATTCATGTTCGTAATAAACTAATACGATTGAATAATCAAAAAAGTCAACTTACACTTAAAACTTAACAAAATTAGATTAAATCTAACAGTCAATAATTTGATACTGGCATGTTATAGAATATGGAACATATTTGAATTCTTTTTTTTTTCTTTGAAAAGGCTCATTTTTGTAAGAATTTAGCGGGAATTTGCTTGCAACAATGGAACTCAGTCGACGTGATTTTCGCGCTATGATTTATTATGATTATAAAAAAGGTTTATAACCACAAAAATGTTTTGAACTTTTGGTGAGTCTGCTTGTTCACGAGCAACAGTTTTTAAGTGGTTTGCTGAGTTCAAAAGAGGGCGGGGAAGCTTTGAAGATGAAGCGAGGACAGGTCGGCCGTCAACCGCAGTCACTCTAGAAAATGTTCAAGCAGATGAAAAATTGATCCGGGAAAACCGTCGAATTACGTATGAAGAGCTCGAGCGAGAACTGTGTATTGGATCAGCAGCGATGCAAACCATTATTCATGATCACCTTTCTCTTCGTAACCGATGCTCGAGATGGGTGCCGCACAAGCTGACCGATGAACAGAAAGCCCGCGCGTAGATTGGTGCCGATTTATGATAGAAAAAATTGACGGAGGCAAGAAAAAAAATGTATACGATATGGCTGTATAATTATGATCCCGATAAAAAATGACAATTGACTGTATGGTGCTTTGAAGATGAACCAACATCAACAAAATGTCGCCGTGCACGCAGCTCGCAAAAACAAATGATCGCCTCGTTTTTTTGTAAGACCAGTCATATCGCAACTGTGGTGCTAGAAGATCAAAAAACAGTTTATTCTGAGTGGTATGTGTCAGTTTGCGTCCCAACAATTTTATCAGCTTGGTGTGACAAGCGACCGAAGTTAGGAATCCGGCACCTTCTTTGGCACCACGTCAACGCCTCGCCGCACATATTCCCCTGACTTAGTACCTTTCGTAATAATTTTCAATTTTACCAAAATTAAAGAAAATTTTCAAGGCAAGAGATTCGAGAGTAAGGAAGATGCACTAGCTGCCTATAATTTCGAAATTTCTGAGGTATCTGGAAAGGAGTAGTCAGAGGTATTTTCCAAGTGGTTTAAACGCATAGAAAAGTGTATATATGTCCAGGGTGAATACTTTGAAAAGAATGATATTAGTAATAAATAATAAATATTATAATTTTTGAGTGTCTAGTTTTTTTGGCATACCACCTACTACACCCTACAATATCTATAATCAAACTGATGTTTCAAAATGCACTTAACCACCACTATTTCATGGTACAAGATCACCACGCTCATTTCTTTAACTATTTTATTAATAGGTATATTTTTTTACTATAAATAATAATATTTCAGTCTCGCTGTAAACATGTTCGCTGGCTCCCTCATCCTACAACAAGACAAGAGTGCCCTTCAAGCAGTTATTAACAATTGGTAAGTTAAAATAACTTTATTATTATTATTATTTATACTTTATTGTACACAAACATTTTACAAAATTTTTACAGAGAACAGGATACACAATGGCGAGCTTAACAATGCCGAATTGTGATTTTTTTATAACATATAGCATTCCGCTCGGGACTTCGTTCCCGTGGGAATTTGAGAAAATCATGTACACTATGTCCATCACGGACAATGTAGGATTTTAATGGAGAAATAATTTTTCAAATCGGTCCAATACTTTCTTTCTAGTTTCGGAGCCTATTCAATGCAAACAAACAAACAATGAAATCTTTCCTCTTTATATGTATGTTAGTATAGACTAGGTTCAGTGGGAGAAATTCTCTCGTGGGATAAGTCCGCCTTTGTAATCTTCTTATCATTCTAAACTAGTTATACTTTTAGTAATAGTTAACTTCCCGCCCGGGAGATCCTTTCTGTGGGAATTAAAAAAAAAAGTGGCAACATCCACTATCATAAAATCATCAACCAAATCTGTTCCTAAACTACCGAAATAATGCAAATTTCGAAAGAAAAACACTTCTCCCTTACACATCAACTTTTTTTAAATGTATTGTATTGATTTTGTAAATAATGTGTGTACGTCAGTCATATCGAATATTAAACTAACAAACAAATGGCTGGTTCTGATTTTTTTATATGTTGTTAGGATCACTACTATAGCATCATATATCCAAGTTTGCAGCTTCGAAAGTCCTGTGCTAATTTCCTGAGATTTCAGATAAATTACTAGGGAAATCGCGAAATGTTTGCACTTTTTTTGTTAAAAACATTGCGTGAAACGAAACATGTTGTTAGTTTGAGATTTGGCAGCCACCTTGACTTATCAGCTTTTTTAAAAATCTCACTTTTGGAAAATCCGTTACTACAGAGCTGGTTCTCGCAATTTTGTTCTACTTTAAAAACGTATAAATTTTAATTTTAAACGCATACTTTAAGATTTATATGGAGAATATTAAATAAAGTCCGAAAATTTCGCGGTCTTTCGAAGCTGCAAACTTGGATGTACGATACTGGTAGTGGTCCTAACAACATATAGGTCAGGGTTTCTTAAACTTTTTGCAGTCACGTACCAGTAACACAACCTAAACAATTCCACGGATCCGTGTCAATTTTTTTTTTAATGACATAAAAACCTTGTTCATATAATAAAAAATGTTTTTATTGGTATTTTCATTACACTTGCTATAAGTAAATGAGAAGGATGCTGTTGTTTGGCCTCAATGAGAAACAGTTTACAACACATTTTCCTAATAAATATGTTAACAGACTGACATACTACGGACCCCCGATATACATGCTACGGACCCCTAAGGGGTCCGTGGACCCCACTTTAAGAATCCCTGATATAGGTATTAAAATCAGAATTAGCCGTTAGTTTGTTGGTTTAGATTAGAAATTTCTCGTGTTAAATATGTGTGTACAAATAAATGTTTCATCTTTCTATAATAGACTTTACTCTTGAACCACCCATTCTTGAAAACTGTATGAAAATCTGTTCAGTAGTTTTTGAATTTATCGAGGGGACTTTGTTTCATAATGTAGTATGAAGTATATGATTTTACAATAAAGCATACAAACATATATTCTGTTTTAAACCAAATGATTAAAAATGTAAACAAACAATCCGTTGACAAAAAAAAACGAATTTCGCTGCACTAGCTGTAAAGCATGTAAAATAGTCGCGGATATATTGAATTTTTAAAAATATTCTTAAACTCTAGACAACCTGACAACACCGTGACAAGTTCGAAATGGCTAGCACGCCCTCATCTTTGTTTACATTTTAGGACACTTAATATATCTACATGTATGTATGTATACTCTTCTTTGCGAATAGGCGTAGAGTCAGTAGGGTCAAAGGAACAAATATGTATGTTGTATTACACAAATATGTATTTAAATCCTTTAATGTAACATGTTGAATGAACGAATATGTTTGTGTGTATTTAATGTCACGTTGACTTATTTAAGTAATATCCTGAATGTTTTATGAAATAGCTTGAATTTGTTGTAATGGCCGTGCACTTAACATTGTAATAACATTTTGCAAATATAGAAACCTATTATTGGCTTTACGAATTGAATAAAAAATACTTGTAAAACTCTAATGTTAACGCTGTCGGCTTCTCAAATGAATAAAATAAAAATATCATTGTGACAAGTTTCAAATGGCTGGCATGCTGTCATCTTTGTTTTGTTTTGTCGAGTGGTAGTGACGCTGCCTCTCGATCGGCGGGTCCCGGGTTCGATCCCCAGTCGGGGCAAACATTTGTGTTATAAAAGCAGGTGTTTGTTCTCGGATCATGGGTGTTTGTGTTTGTCTTTATGTGTGTTCCAAGGGACCCTCGAGACAAGGGAAAACCTTAGTGTGGGCCTTTGAGTGTGTAGCGTTTATTTTATTTTATTTACATTTAGTTCGAAATAGGATATACATTGTACAGGTGCGGCACGCCCCGGCAGTCGTGGCGGCTGGTGTTCCGCGCGTCCAGCCACGGGTACAGCGCGGCCGCCTTCCACCAGCACTGCGACGGGGTGGCGCCGGTGCTAGTGCTGGTCGCGCCCGCCCGCGGCACGCTGCTCGGCGGGTATGTGTGTCTATTTACTAGGGGATGCCCCGGATTTCGTTCCCGTGGGAATTTGGGAAAATTATGTAACCTATGTTACTCAGGGATGAAAGAATTTTTCAAATCGGTCCGGTAGTTTCGGAGCCTATTTAATGCAAACAAACGATCAAATCTTTCCTCTTTAGAATGTAAGTGTAGATTTATTGCACACATGAAATTAAACAGAAGAGAGACGACGCAATATGTGTAGTTTATTTCTATTTAGAAATTTCTTCCAGTGAATAGGTCACTTTACATTACTTGTGAAAATCCGTTCAGTACTTTTTTGAGTTTATCGCATTCAGACAGAGGTGGCGGAGGACTTTGTTTTATAATATAGGGGAAAATACCCAATCTCCGACTGGTTAGCCCATCTCTCCAAGTGTTAGGATAAAATTACTAGAAAATTTGTAAAATTATTGTTCGTTCGGATGAAATATCATAAAACAGAGTCTTGTTATACATATTACACCAAAAAAACTAACGCCGAACTTATTGTTTCGGTGAAATTAACAAAATACAAGAGGCTCCAGGCGCCCCATCTCCAGCCTTCTGTGCTCCATTCCTAGCCATCCCCTGCTCTATCTCCAGCCACTATGCAAAAACATTTATGTCGGGATAAAAAGTAGGCTTGTCAGTATTTAGAAGTTAATAACTTATTGGTGTTGTTTAATAAGTTTTTGGGAGTGCTAATTTCGAAAATTACACCCATTTTGAAATCCAATTTGGGGTACTCGCCTTTTTTGAAAGTTTTGACAGGGGTGTTGTTTAATAATAGGTTTTAGGAGGTGCTGATTTGTTCCATTTTGATATCCATGATGGCGGAAGCAGAGATCCTTCACATCACATCCATGATGAATGATGATATATTTATTTAAAGTGCATATCCGCCATCTTTAATTTCAAATGAATGTGATTTCCGAAAACCTATTAAACGATTTCTATTTAAAAAAGTACAAATCCGCCATATTAGAGTTTAAAATGGAAGTCTTTTTCGAATTCAGCACCTCCAAAAAAATGAGCACCTCTATTTTTGTTAAACAAAGTGCATATTTGTTTAACAAAAATATAGAAAAAAAGTACAAAATGTCGAAGCTAAAAAATGGGACAACATAAAATATTTGTAAATGTTGATCATATGTTTGATAATCGTCATCTTTTAATCAGAAAATACTTAGTTCATCAAGTCACTGACCATAAAGAAAACTTAACAAATGCTTTAGAATGTTTCTGAACTACACGGAGACATAATTCATGTTTTTCTGTTAAACTATTCGTTTTAAAAAGTGACCGGCATTTCGTTGTGGCAAAAAATAAACTGAAGATTCGTTTCCATTAGGTACATTGTTTGTGTTTAAACGCAAAAGATTTAAAAATCAACATTAAGGTCCGTATTACGGAACGCGACTCAGATTCTGATCTATATTTAGTAGCAGTAGGATTTTGTATTTTGATTGTCAGAGAAAGAGAATCAATACTTAAATATAGATCGAGACTCGAGTCTCCTAAAATACGGGCCTAAGTGAGCCGGCTGGAGTTGGGCGCCGGCTGTAGCTGGGGCACGTTCCCCCAGTATGTAGCTGTGTGCCGTAGGTTCAGCGAGGCGGCGTGGGCCGCGGGCGGCGCGGCGGGCTACGTGCCGGCGGAGCGCGCGCTGCTGTTCACGCTGGGCGAGCCGCCCGCGCACTACCCGCTCGTCAAGAAGCCCGTCGCGCTCTGCTACCACCCCGAGTCAGTATACCGCACTCTACATATACATATACTAGCATCCCGCTCGGGACTTCGTTCCCGTGGGAATTTGGGAAAATTATGTAGCCTATGTTACTCAGGGATAATGTTGCATCCTAATGGTGAAAGAATTTTTGAAATCAGTAGTTTTTAAGTTCATTCGTTACATACAAAAATACAAATCTTTCCTCTTATAATATTATAGTATATAGATATGGGGCGGGCTGTGAATATCAATTTCAGATATCAGGTTCTGAAGGTACTCCATTTTCGTTGCAAAACCGCTCTTATCGCAACAGCACAGAGTGCACGCGTGTATTAACGTAATGTGCGGCCCTCCGTACTTCCAAAAATCACACGCTTATCTTGAAGTCTGAGTTAGCTCTTCTATGTACCACACATTTGTTTTTTTTAGAAAATAAATGATGTCTGGCGGCCCTGGGATCTTAGGAACGCGACTCAGACTCTGATCTATACTTAAGTAGCAGTCATCTTTGTAATTTTAATAGTGAGAGAAAGTGACACTCAATACTTAAGTATACATCGAGACTTGAGTCTCCTGCAATAGGGCCTAACTGTAACTCACAAGTGTGAGGTGTCATTGGATAGCTGTTGTGACGTGTGACGTCCTATTTAGGACACAGAAATCAGCATACTTGGTGTCTATGATAGACAACTACACACAAATACACGTCGCAACAGCTATCCATAGCCCGGGCCCTAAGGGTAAGCGGTTCAAGGAAACTATTCCACTTCGTGAGTATTTTATGAAACTTTGCACAGATGATCATTAGGTAAAACCAAGTTGTTTTAGCCCGGTTACCCTCCGGTACCGCCCCCCTAGGGGGAGGGGGGGTTGCTCGAAGAGCGCCTTCGCCGAGAGTTGGAAAAAAAAATCTACAAAATCCAAATAAGCTACTATGGCAATGTTAGTATCGTTTTCGTCTAAATCAATAACGAGAAATTCATTTCTGGTATTTATTTTACACATATGTGCAATGTTTTTTTAAATAATCGCAAAAATATAAAATTATAATCACAAAAAAAAACGTTTCGCAACCTATATTTTTTTATTTAAGAGACATATAAGTGTTAAAAAAATACCAAAATGTAGCCTGTTTAATGTTAATTTATAAAAAACATAATTTAAGTAGGGGTTTGATATAGAATTATGACATGAAAAAATGTAGAACCCGACGCGGCGGACGGATTATTTGAGAGAAGGAAACTTTTTTTATTTGAATCATATAATAATTTTATGATCTGGTCCTTTTTATGATACCGAAGAGTTTATTTGCTTTTTAGTATATTTTTTAATTTTGATAATTTGTGTTTTTTTTTTAAATTTCAGTGGGTAAAGAAATACGATTTTTAAAGATTTCCACGCAAAATCAAAACTATTGAAGCTGTAAGTTTAAAATTTTGCATAGATGATCTCCAGATATTTTGAAAACTTACATAAATGTGGTGTGGCGACACAGAGTTCCCATGGGAAAGAATTATATGTCCATTTAATTGATATGTACATTTGGTGTTTCAGTCGCAGCCCTCTATCTTTCAAACTATTATAGCCAGCGTGTCCAAATTTTCAGGAAATACGTATTTTGATAGTAACTATCGTAAAATATAATAAATAAAATTAAAAACCTAAACTACAGTGGGGTTCCCATACGACAAACGTCTAAAATATCGTATTTTTGAAAAAAATAATTGTTACTGATCTATTTAAAAAAACCATACAACATATATCCTTCAAAATTAGTACACATTGAAAACATACCTTACATTATTTAAAAAAATATATTAAAACTGGCCAGATGTGAGCCAAACTCTACTAAAAAAAAATTTTATTAAAATTTAAAAAAATTTTAAAGTCAATGTAAATAAAAACAGTTTTTTTCAAGGGTTTTTGGTTTATTACTATGGAATTGGCGTTTATAGTATGAAATGAGGCAAAAATGTTTAATAAAACGAAGACACATACATCAAAGGCACGGATATTAAAGTTTCCGAGTCATAATATAAATAACAACAGTAATTCCATGAAAAATAACCAGGTAAATGTCACAAATACAGTTCGAGTGAGAGTTTGTTTAAATATAAACAAATAAGATTGCCCTAAGCTAGATTGTGGTCAAGAGCGAATCCATTTTTAATAATAAAAATATATATATATGTAGCTTGAGTCCGGTTCACTCTTGACTGTTATTCATATATTTTTTAACTAATGTAAAGTATGTTTTAAATGTGAACGAAGTTTAAGGTGTATGCATTACAACGTTTCTGAAATAGAGCAGTAACAAAAGTTGTAAAGGAATTGCGAAATTTTGGACGGTTGTCGTATGGGAACTCCATTGTGATTTAGGTTTTTAATGTTATTTATTATATTTTACGACAGTTACTATAAAAATACGTATTTCCTGCTGTCTATAATAGTTTGAAAGATAGAGGGCTGCGACTGAAACACCAAACGTACATATTTCAGCGATAAATTTACGGTGGTGGTATCGCCGAAACACAAAATAAATAAAGTAGACGAAATTTATAGGAAATAGGAGTTTAATTAAATTTAAAACATACAAAAAATTCGACTCTGTGACCAAAATTTAAAGAAAGAAAATTGCACAATTAAAATTTAAAAAGAAAACTATTACTTAACAGAAAGGTTGACCAATCTATTTAAACGGCTAATAACATATGGAAAATTTTGTTTAGGAAAGAAGTGCTGGTAAATTTAGAACAAAAATAATATCATACATAAAATTGAAACATGTGGCCTAACTATAATAAATTGTTATCTGAAGCAAATAGGAAGATAATATTAAATTCGTTAACGAATAAAAATCCACCTATTTGACAGATAAATCTATTGCTGACACAATTGGCTATTTGTGAAAAATAAATAAATTTAGGGAATGGTACTAATGGACTCAGCTATAGGTCTTCTTGGGGCCGCAGGTATATTCACTATGAAATTGTGGCTGGAACTGGTTAGGGGCTCTTGGAACCAGGGAATTCGTCTAACGGACGTCACAAAGAAGTACTGCTGCCCAGCCTTTCATTAGGTCATTACTTAAAACACTGAAACTACAAAAATTCCAAATTGGACTAGGATACTATACCCGAAAGTGCACCAAAAGGAAGAAAAATTAAAATATATGAGTATTTTAGAATAGTAAGGATGTCAAGCTAGTGTAACCTATACAAGAAGGATATTCTCCCCTTGCAGGTCGTGAAGTAATCCCCCCAGGTCAAATGATAACCAGATTTGATTTAAACCATAAGACCCAGGATTCTCGTAACTTGTCTGAGCGTGAAGTAGATGTTGTAAGAAGTGTACTGTATAGCGTAGGTAAGGTAGAGTAGGCGTGTGAGAACAAAAGGAAAAGGAAAAGTGAAAAACTTACATTTTGATAATAATGTAGGTAAACTTCCAATATTATACCGGAATAATATTTCATATGCTTTTATATAAAAACGTCGTACGTTGTTAGTAGGATAATAACATCATTTCAATAAAAAAAACAGATTAATACACTAGGAAACTCGTCCACTTTTACCAAAAATTTTTTGTCGAATGAAAATTACAACTTCAATCCCAAACAAAATGCAAAAATGGAGCAAGTTCTAAAATTTTGAAATCTATTGAATCTATACATATAATAAAACTGTAGAGGTCGAATTTCTGTACATAGAAAAAAAATGCTAAAAACCGAGTCAGGGGGATGTAAGAAGAGGAATAAAACAAATCCCGATTTTTTTTGATTTTTTTGTTTCTCTGTTTGTCTGTTTGTCTGTTTGTCTGTTTGCACGGGCTAATCTCCGTAACTGTTGGACCGATTTAAATGAAATTTTGCATAGGGGTACCTTATATCCCCGGTCAACATTTAGGCTACATAAAATCTCGAAATTTAGCCAGTAAATATAAAACCAACAACAAAAACCCCTGAAAAAATTCAAAGCTAGGTGTTTTTCAGAACATTTTACTCATACCATAGAGATCAACGTATTTTTGACATATACATGGGCTAAAAGCAAGGACATGTTGTTTTTTAAATTTATCTCTTTCGAGAAAGGCACCATACAGCCAGGTCTTCAATATATGTATTTCTTAGCTATGTCTTCAATTTCTATTTCTTTACTTCTCTCATTCTCCGTAAGCCGATAGTGTTTTGTTTACGAAGAACTATGGCGGCGAGAAGCACTGCCGCTGGATCGGAGCGAATACACTGTATCACTTGAATTACTTTTTAACCGACTTCCAAAAAGGAGGAGGTTTTATGTTTGACTGTATACAGGGTGGAATTTTGTAATGCCACCTGAAGGGAAAGTACTCTTAATACTGTAGATAGAAAATTGTACTCAAAGAAAACATTCCTTTATTTTTGAAAAGAAAGAAAACTGCATTCAAGAATTTTCGATAATTCGCTTGCCACAACCGGGAATCGAACCGACTAAAATCTGTTAGAATACCCTGTACTTTTATTGCGTCGATCGTTAGGGTCAATTATAAGGATAAAATCTTTCTAACAAACTTGGTAAAAAATGAAAGGAAAACTACGAAATCTTAAACCATTGTATATCTTTATTTTATGTATGTTCACCGATTTCTCCGCCATTTGGACCGATTTTCAAAATTCTTTTTTTTTTGTTCGAAAGAGTATACTTCAGAAGTGGTCTTATTGTCATCAAGTCAGGATCTGATGGAATCCTATCAAAATCAAGGGCAACCCTTGAATGGAATAGGCACTTACAATGTTTCTCAAGTTCTTTCTATTATTTACGCCAAACATAGAAAAATATACACATCAACACTGTCTAGGGATATTGCATGATTTTTCATACAAAAGAGGTGTGTTTGAGAAGCTATAATACCATAGTCGAGATACACAGAGTGATATAATTTTCAGATGAGCAAGTGCTAAACATGAATTTACAATTTTTATCAATGAATTTAATATTTCTTGAAATTTGTGAAAACGTGACTAAAATGAAAAAAAAAATTGCGCTAATTCCACCATTTTCATACAAAAAGCAGAAAAAAGTGCATTTTTGTTTTCTTTTACGTCACGTTTAAAAAAAACAATTTAAACAAAATTCATTGACGAGAATTGAAAATTCAGGTTTAACACTTGCTCATCTTAAAATTATATCCCTCCATTTGTGTCTCGAGTATGCTTTTATAGCTTCTCAAACACACCTTTTTGTATGAAAAATTAAGCAATATCCCTAGATAGTGTTGATATTTAACTTATTTTTTCTATGTCTATGAGTACGTAGTATTTGATAAAAGGACCGGATTGAGATTTATGAGATATTTTGTATAATAGATCCTTTCTTAATTTTTTGTCGGAAGTTTGGTTGAGTAGTACAGTTACACAGGCTGTGAATCGACGGTTTCTAGGTTCGATTTCCGGTTTGGGCAAACAAACCATACGAGGGAAACTTTAGTGCAGAAAGTTACAGTGTGAAGTGCTAAGTAATTGATTTTAT
Organism: Aproaerema taeniolella; assembly: GCA_949987775.1. Taxonomy (NCBI): domain Eukaryota; kingdom Metazoa; phylum Arthropoda; class Insecta; order Lepidoptera; family Gelechiidae; genus Aproaerema; species Aproaerema taeniolella. Next base: position 144,183 of record OX465258.1, on the reverse strand, counting down.
GATAGATAGATAGATTGACACTTTATTCAATTGACATAAAACAGCTCAACACAGTAATAGACAAACAACAAACATACAAGTAAACATGAATCAGCAAGCAAACAATGAAGTAAACAGAGTAAGAAACAGAAACAAATAATTTTATAAAACTATTTTACACCGTGTTATCTGTATCATGCCAATCAAATTGGCGCTGACTCAGCATATTGCTGCAGTACCAGACTGCAGCGCTGGTATTCTGCCATGATGCTACTTATTGAGTTTTCTTTGTAGGTAATAATAACCTTTTTCTAACTTCATAAATTCACCTTTCAAAAAGTACTTTATAAAGAAAATCTGAGGGTGCTGCTCTATAATTAGATAGATGTTATTTTTAAGAGCTATCGTCGAATATAAGTGAGTCGGAAGAAAATAAAATTATTGTAACTGACCCACAAATATCCAAAAATAAAACAAAAACTTCTGTGCTGAACTGGCACTGAACAAAAAATTTGGAATGTGCCAGCTGCCAACCAAATACATTGCATTGTTGGTACAGAGGCCAGCGCATCAGGTTACTCCATTTTCATTGCAAAACCGCTCTTATCACAACAGCACAGAGTGCACGCGTGTGGTAACCTGAGTTGCGGCCGTCCGTGCATTGCAAAATTTAGACAACGTATTATATACTCATAAACAATATGCCATTTTTTAAATTCTCATGACATGTAAAGTTATGTGACTTATGTTACCCCAACGAGGATTATAGGCGTATAATATCTAAAATATCGAAACTTTTGTCAGCTTCCCCATTAATAGTTCGGCTATTCTGCACTTTTTTAACGAACCAAAACTAAATACTTAATACAGTGTTAATAAGAACGAAGTTGATTAAGTATTTAGTCTTCAAATCTTAATTCGGCCCTAACTAAATGACATTATTCAATCTTCAGGATATCACTTTTTGAAAACAATAAAACGGCTTATTTTTATTTTTAAGCAAAGGAATCTATGGCCGTACAGCCGGTGTTTTCAATGCATTTCTTATTTTTAAAGGCGGGAAACTCAATAGAAACTGACAATTGACATTTGTTTTATTGAAAACACTATGAATATGGTCTATATACATAGACATAGAAAAAATAAGTTAAATTATAGGTTTGATCTATGGTTTTGATGTTCTGACATTAAATAAGGGCTATTTATTGATTTTTTGATTTAAGTTTACATCAAGCGTAGCATTGCTTAAATAAGCCATGGATAAATATTATAATATTACTATTCTAATAAGTTTCTTAGTTTGGATCAAGCACTGACACCTTTGCTTATTTCTACAAATGTCCATTGAAGGGAAAAGCTTAGTCATTTCTATCTTAAATTTAATTTTTTATTGAATCATTTTTACACAATTATCGCAAAGCACAATAAAAGCAGCGTGCTAGCTGAAATCTCAAATGCACGGGGTTTGTCTTAGATACTGACATAGGTGACCTGTTTCAGAAACTTCTATTCCACTGAAAATCAAAAATAAGTCCGTAATTAGCACTAAGGAATTCGTGTGCCATTTATTGTACTTACCTAAGTAATAGGTCTTTCAACATATAATTTTCGTAAATTTTATACTCCACATATTTTAATTTTATCAAAATTGATTTTTTATAAGTACAAAATCCTTACGTTTTTCATAGAAACGCGAAATACAATATTAATTAACCACTTTTTGTGGGATTGTTAAGACAACAAGATCTTAAACGAGGCACCACTGACTCATGTTAAGTGTTGATTGTCTATCTCTCTCAGTATCAAAAAAACAAAAATGACAGCTACTTAAGTATAGATCAGAGTCTGAGTCGCGTTCTATAATACGGACCTTAATCTATCAAAAGCAGTAACAATGGTATAGAAAATATAGGCGATAGAGGAAACAACTATGTTAAACCTTTGTTTTCAGATCCAAAGTAATGTATTAAGTATCAACCTTATATGACATAGTTAGCCAAGTTTTCTAATAAAAAATATTTTTAGAAATTGATTTTCCTTATATGAACGAAGTAGTTGCTATTCGTTCATATAACGAAAATATGAACGAAATAGTTGCTTCAATAAAAAACGGCAATTCATGTACCTGTAGTTGTGTCAAAGTACAAACTCGGTCTATAAAAATACATACAACACGCAGACGAAGTTGCGGGCATCAGCTAGTTAAAAATAAAACTAGACCAGAAAGAATTAGAGAACATAAAAAAGATCGCCAGCAGAAATGCTGCAATATCAACTAGCGGACGCCCTACAATTCGTTCCCATGGGAACTCCGTGTAACCTCATTTAGGTAAGTTTTCACAATATCTGAACATCATTTATGCAAAATTTCAAACTTACAGCATCAATAGTTTAGATTTTATATGGAAATCTTTGAAAATCGGATATTTTTACTTACCGAAAAAATCTTCTTTTGTATGGGAATTCTTCAATACCAGATAAAAATCAGATCAGCAAAATTTGTGGGTTAAACTTTTTTATTACCTCCAACAATGTAAGTAATAAAAAATGTTTCACGAAAACCCTTTCAGTGGAAAGAACCGGGTTCCGAGGCTTTGACACTTTTTGGTCTTACGGAACTCCACTGCTGGTCTTTGGCATTAGAAAAACCCAAAAAAAAATAATTAATAAATAGTTTAGAAAGCAAGGAAACGCTTCGATATCATAAAAAGGACCAGATCATAAAATTATTATATGATTCAAATGAAAAAAGGTTACTTCTCTCAAATAATCCATCCGCCACGTCGGATCTTACATTTTTTTGTGTCATAATTCTATAAGAAAACCCCAACTTAAGTTATATTTTTATAAATTTACATAAAACAGGCTACATTTGGGTATTTTTTTAACACTTATATGTCTCTTAAATAAAAAAATATAGGCTGCGAAAGGTTTTTTTTTGTGATTACAATTTTATATTTTTGCGATTATTTAAAAAACCATTTCACATATGTGTAAAATAAATACCAGAAATGAATTTATCGTTATTGATTTATACGAAAACGATACTAATATTGCCATAGTAGCTTATTTGGATTTTGTAGATTTTATTTTCCAACGCTCGGCGAAGGCGCTCTTCGAGCAACCCCCCCTCCCCCTAGGGGGGCGGTACCGGAGGGTAACCGGGCTAAAACAACTTGGTTTTACCTAATGATCATCTGTGCAAAGTTTCATAAAATACTCACAAAGGGGAATAGTCAGGACCCTTAGGGCCCGGGCTACCAATGACGCCTCACACTTGTGAGTTACAGTTAGGCCCTATTGCAGGAGACTCAAGTCTCGATGTATACTTAAGTATTGAGTGTCACTTTCTTCTCTCACTATCAAAATGACAAAGACGACTGCTACTTAAATATAGATCAGAGTCTGAGTCGCGTTCTACGTAGAAGCTACGTCACATATTTCGTTTTTTTTATTGTTGAATCAATAAAGTTTATCTATCTATCTAGTTGCGGGCCGATATTCGGCGCGGGCGCGGACCTGCTGATCTCCAACAACTGCAACAGCAACAGCGACAGCTACAGCAACCTGCACTCGTACGGGCCCGCGCCCCCCGCGCCCCCGCACCCCGCCGCCGCGCCCCCCGCCTCGCTGCACCCCGACTACAACTTCATGGTCAGAGACTACGAAGTCTTCACTTACAAATAAATTTTGGATTGTATAAGCTTTAAATCAATAAGTGAAAATTAGGCATGTGAATCACCCTACGAAACTGAACTACTTTCCTTAAGAACATAGGTCGAAATATGAAAAAAAGCCTTTGCATGAGCAGTAAAAAAATTTTTTTGGCAATTTTGTATACCTAGGTTCCTTAGGGAAAGTTGTTCAATTTCGTGAGAATTTCGCCAACTTATTAAGAGTCACCCTGTATTATGTGTTTCGGACAGCGAGCCCTGTTATACCCCGTCCAACCATTTATTTGGCTCATGACAGCTCGGATGAGTGAAAATACGTTAAAAAAAATACAATTACTCACGCCTATTTACTAGGTAAATGAAGAAAAAATATTAGTGTTTCGCAGTTATTTCCGATTGCTTGGGTTTGTTTTCTGTTTATCAATTTGTAATAATGAGACGATAAAAAAATTGCGTGTTGTTTTGCCTGCGACTTGAAAATTTTTTTTGTTTGTTTTTAATCCTTCTTTATCGTGTAGGTATTATGTTTCACAACGGTAATCTAGTTTTAGTTTTGTTTATTTTATATTCAGTTGTTTGAAGTTGAACGACTTAGTAACAAAAATACATAATGCCCGAAAATTATAGGAATTGTCTGCAAAAGACCCTAACTAATCAAATCATGCCATACTTGCCAATACTCGTTATAATTATGTAAAAACTGAATAAATTATGATAATATAATTAAGTGATATTTGGATACAGTAGGTACTTTATCTTAGGTATCTACTTATTTTTAAAATAAATGAATTCAATCGAGTATACTACTTAATTTTTTTTATACAGTACCATACACACCTGCAGATGCACCCGCTGTTTTTTTTTTATAGAGAATGGTTCGCTTTTGATGATATTTGTTCTATGGGTGTCTGGATGATGTGTGACTGAGCGAAGGTGCAGGCACACAAACGTCCTAGGACTGAGACATTTCTGCCACGGAACTAGTTTGAGACCATTGGGCCTTTTGCCATCGTTTCGGGAAAGGCAGGGGCGCTTTAAAACGTTTGCCCTCATCAATGGTAATTTATTATAGATATATTTCTTTGTGGAATAATATCTTGATGGAGCTTAGCACCATAATGAACAAACTAAATAGACAAAAGGGAAAGCACCATCTGCTGTTAGGCATTTTCTGGGTTAACTCGCATTGTTGACCTCATCTATGACCTTGGTAGTAGCTTAATAAAAACAAAGCACCAAAATCATAGCGCCATCTATTGTTGAAAAGCTGAACCAAAAATTTATAGCGCCATCTATTGACGAGTAACTAAACCAAATTAATAGCGCCATCTACTGTTGAATAACTGAACTAAAAGTAGTAGTGACATCTAATGGCGGATTAAAGAACTAAATGAATTGTGCCATCTATTGTTGAATAACTGAACCAAATTCTATTTGAGATTAGGGCACTATATGATTAGCGCCATCTCTTGACAAATAACTGAACCAAATTAATAGTGCCATCTGTTGTTGAATAACTGAACCAAAAACGTAATAGTGACATCTGTTGTCAGATTAATGAACTAAATGTTTAGCGCTGTCTATTGACGACTAGGAGAAATAATTTATTGAACAGAAAGCGGCGTCTTCAAAATAGTACAGTAGAAGTTTCAGAACTCACCAGAAGATGGCGTACAGATATTAGTTTGAAAATAATTACCACAATGGATACATTTTTTCAAATTTAAAAATGTTGGGACTTCGTTTCAGTGGGAACGAATGTTGTCAGTTTTTCTTACTTCCAACACCGTAAAGGAACTTTGATGCCTTTCAGCTCTCTGGATCTGAGGGTTTGGGCTAGGCGTTTACTAAACGATTTTCTGCCCGCGACTTTGTTCGTGTGAAAAATTAGCTTAATTAAATGCCACTTTCTAGCCCACCAAAACACGTCTACCTATCGCTATCGCTCCGTTTTCACATGAAGGAAGGAAGAACAAATAAACAAACAAATAACGATTTTTGTTGTTATAAACACTATTTTAGTGACTTGTATTGCGAGACCCTTTGGACCCAAACACCGAAAAAAACACTTGACGCTAACATTTGACATTGATCATTCTGAGGGTTTTATAGTGGTTAATTAGTGATAGGTTTTTATTTATTTATCTAGGGCCACAAACAATTGCTTACATTACACCAATAGGTACTTACAAAATATGTAATTATAACTAGCATCCCGCTCGGGACTTCGTTCCCGTGGGAATTCGAGAAAATTATGTAACCTATGTTACTCAGGGATAATGTAGCATCCTAATGGTGAAATAATTTTTGAAATTGGTCCAGTAGTTTTTAAGTTTATTCGTTACATACAAAAATACAAATCTTTCCTCTTTATAGGTAATATTAGAATAGACTAGCATCCCGCTCGGGACTTATTACCTATAAAGAGGAAAGATTTGTATTTTTGTATGTAACGAATAAACTTAAAAACTACTGGACCAATTTCAAAAATTATTTCACCATTAGGATGCTACATTATTATTTCACTATTAGAATAGACTAGCATCCCGCTCGGGACTTCGTTCCCGTTTGTTCCGTCGGTGCGTGGGAGTACTATTGCCTTTATAGGCATTTTCTGGGTTAACCCGCTCCATCGTCGACCTCACCCTGTCCTTTATGGTCAAGATTGAGGTCAAAAATAGAAAAAGAATTCGGGAAAATTATGTAGTCGATGTTACTCAGGGATAATGTAGCATCCTAATGGTAAAAAAATTTTGAAATCGGTCCAGCAGTTTCGGAGCCTACTTATTCGTTACATACAAAAATACAAATCTTTCCTCTTCATAGTATTAGTACAGATAACAAAACACAATGACAAGTGCAAAAAATGCAACAATCACTTATAGTTTAACTCCTTAGGCATATTTCAAATAACGAGTGTGCTAAAATACGGCTAAGGGCGGTAAATTCAGCAGTGAGAGTTCAGGTTGTCAGTAGGGTCAAAAGAACGAATGTGTATGTATGTATTTAAATCCTTTAATGTATGTTTTTATGTATTTAATGTAATTTTGACTTGTTCTAAGTAACATCCTGAATGTTCTATAAAATAAAGATATTTTGAATTTGTCAGCTTACAGATTTCAGAAAACTCTCGTGTTACTAAGGCCGTTTGACCACCGCCACCGGCACCGGCACCTAAAACGAGACTATTTTTGGTCTAGTCTAGAAGATGACGTGACGGGCTGGCGGTTTGTCTGGTTTTATCAGCTGGCACATTCTAAGTTTTTCTTTAACTCCCAGTGCAGTATCGATGGTTCATTGTGATTTTAAAGCGGATAAAAAACTTGGTCGGTATCTAATTGAAAGGACTGGCTACCTCGGTACCTAACAATCTAAGTTTCATATTTCCTGCATACGAAGTTACTTATTTACATGGGTAGCCGTTTAAATACCAACGTAAATAAGTAGGTATAACTTGGAAAATATTACATGGAAAACAAATAAATTCCCAACGTGGTTTGTTTGTTTTCATAACAGGGAACGTTCATAAATACCTAAGTCATGTTTACGTTATTATTGCTTAGCGACACGATTGAGGAAGACTAATATGTTCCCCAATGGCGACGTGAATCGCGTAACGGGGACCGTATTGGTAAAATGGGTATTGGTTGAGGATGTTGTGTGTGTTGTTATTAATTAAGATAACTAAACTTGACGCAATACGAGTGAACTTTGACGCAATTCGTCAGGAATGTGTCTGTCATTAATTAGCTCATGTAATTTACCATCTTGTAGAAGTATGTATTGTAATTTTTTTCATATTTTGTTCGTATGTGTAGACAAACTTTGCGACCTAAATATTGTAGGTACGCCGTAACTGGCATATCGAGTAGGTATGTTTCTATTGCAAAATAACATTCATACTGTACTCTCGATACACAAAAAATAAATAAACATTAGCCTATAGACTCCTGCTCTATACACCAATGTCTGTTATATTTTTCCCCTGAGGTTCTTTTTTTTATTTTTTATAGATAGCTCTTGACCACAGTCTAGCCCAGAGCCCAGAGAGAGAGAGAGATTCTCTGCAAGCATCGGCCTTCTGCACCCACTTCTTGTAAGATCCTCCAAATCCGTCAATACCTATCTCTACTCACGCCTATAAACTTCTTTAGGGTAGGCAGTAGGTAATGTAGGTATGTCATGTAGTTTTAGAATCTACCAACGACGCCACACTTAAAATTCATCCGATAATTATAAGTTGGAACATAGGTAAGTATAGTGGTGACAGGTTAATAGGGAATATGCATGATTTTTTTTTATTAAAAAATTAATCCTCATTCCTCAATCATTTAATAAACAGTTTAGTAAAACTATTTTTCGAATAACTATGAAATTAAAAAAGATATAAGCCATCGAAGATTTATTTATATTTCTATTTATATTTTATTTCTAGCAAAACGAAATTTAACACGGAGTTTGTATAGACGTAGTAACATGTGACGTCACAGTCCATGTCGGATCTCTCTGTCTAATCTAATCGGTGCGTAAGTAATAGTTTTAAATTCGTATATCGGCCGTATTTCTTGGCCGATTTTAATTTTAATTTCACTTTTTGTCATCTTAACTACGGTATTTTTATATTTTATTAATCAATCGATAAAAAAAATTCATGCATATACCCTATTGTCAGCATTTATCTAAACATTTTAAATGTAAGTTAAAAGCTTTCTTCCTGGAGAGGTGTTTTTATATTTTTAGTGAATATTTTGATTGAAATTTTTTTAGAATGATTTGATTAGTGGCATTTTTATTTTATTTTTTATTGACATTTGTTTTAATAATTACTTCGTTTACCTGTTGTCCCTTATTGCTAATGTTTAATTAACTTATTATGCATGTACCTATTCGACACAATGTATTTTGTTATAAATAAAGAACTTGAACTTTAGCCCACGATGCAGCAAAACCCGCGCGTCTCACTTACTGGCTTCTAGGTACAGTATTCCTGGTAAGAATTGGCAGCTGGCACATTCTAAGTTTTTCTTAAACTCTCAGTCCACCGATGGAAGGAAAAATAGGATATAAGTAAGATCAACTGTCGGTAATATCAATTACCGACCCTTGTGTCTTTTTCCAATGAGCTTTCAATCGAATGTGAATTAGAGTTTCCCACAGATCACCCTAATGGAGTATTTGGAAGAAACTTAGCTCTATTTCATACTTTTTATTAACACCTCAAGGGCTTAAAAGTGTAAAGCAATTTATCTACCTACCTACTTACATGAACTACAGGAAGTCACTTACTCTCTGGCACTAGGTAGTAGTCTGAAGGGTTTAGCATTGAAGTGAGTGTGGACACCGCTGGAAAGATATGACAATGTTTGATTAATTAATTTCTTGTTCTAAGTAAATAGGCATGTCAGTCGGTGCAAGCAAGGCATTGTCTTGCTTGCACCGACTGGCGCACTGTCGATGTGTCGGTGAAAGGGGTGCGAGGGCCAATAGCGGCGCGGCGGGCGGGGGAGGGGGCGGGGCGCGGTGAGCGGCACGCCCGCCGGCGCGGCGCTCGCGCATGCTCCGCCTTCTCTCCTCGGCAAAAAGCTTCAAACCATATCTATAGATTTAGTTTTTCACTCAGATATAATATGCTAGATTCTGTTATATTTATGTTTAGTAGCAGTACTACGTCACAGGGACATACCTATCTACCTACTTATTTCAATAAAGTTTTGTAAAGTTTTTATTAAAATGTAAGTATTGAAATCTTTTTTTAATAACTTTGAGAGATACATAAAATCTCTTCAATCTTTCAATTTTTAGTTTCGAATTCCTTTTCTGACTTTGTTTGTTTTCCGAAATGACATTAAGTACTTACTTGATTCTCTGCAAATTTTTGTATCTATGTATACCTATTTTTGAAATCGTCCATGATACTAAAATAAATGACTTTGAAAATATAAATAAACTACTAAAATAAATGACGTTGAAAATACTAAAAATATAGTCATGTAGTGGTCTACATATCCTCCCCCAGCACACATCAGCAGTTGTCTGGGACGATTTGCTTGCGTTTCGGCGCCAGTCTCCAGACGGGCCCCAAAAATTTCCGCTAAGTTCTATTTTTTAAGAACAGTGTAAGTATTTAAATACTAATCATTAAGTAATAATGCGACAGGAGTTTCTTAATCTGAGTGTAAACCAGCAGCCGCAACATACATGCAAGTAGGTAGCCTAACTGTCAGCGTCTAAATGATTTTAGCTACCTACACGTCTCATTTCTCTTATTTATCTTTTCAGGGCAATTTTAGTTCTCCGTTTATTTCCCCCGTCGTTTGTTTAATACAGTGAATGTTTATAATGTTATTTAAGTTAATTATAAATTAAGTTATATCATATTTTTGTTAGTTTAATTTATTTTAGATTTAGTGAGCGATTTTTATCGCTATAATATTTATTAATATACAAGGTGTTTCAAAAAAACCCAAAAAAAAGAAATTTCAAAATTTAATTTTAAAAATGAAATAGTCGCAACTCTAGTAATCAGTTGCACGGTATGACATTTACAAAATGAAAGTTTCATATAATTAATATGACATACTTGTCAATTTGTAATAGAGCTGTGCAATAAGCTTAATTTTAATTAATTTGGAATTATTATTCTTTTGGGTTTTTTGAAACACCTTTTATAAATGAACACATGATATGAAAGACGAAACTTTAAATGATATTTTCTTAAAATATACACAACTGGGAATCTCCTATTTTTTGTAAATCTTCCTTTTACGTATGAATATTTCTTTAATAACAACTTATTTTCATTATAATTTGATTTATATATCCTATTTTTATTACATCGTTGTCCTGTTCATTATCCCTGAGAAAAAAATCAAAAGTGTGGGCGACAAAAAATGAATAAAGCTACTGATAAATTGAGATGGAAGCGACTATTGTATGATTGTCTCTTAAAAGTGAGTCTTCTAAAAAGTGAAAATTGGCTGCTAATAAAACAATACAAATACACACTCAAAAACACTGAAAGGCCCACACTGAAGGTTTTTTCTTGTGTTGTGGGTTATCAATAGGGAATATGCATGAATTTTTTTTATTGCATTGATTAACAAAATATAAAAATACCGTAGTTGAGATGACAAAAAGTGAAATTAAAATTAAAATCGGCCAAGAAATACAGCTGATATACGCATTTAAAACTATTAATTACGCACCGATTAGACAGAGAGATCCGACATGGACTGTGACGTCACATGTCACTACGTCCATACAAACTCAGTGTTAAATTTCGTTTTGCTAGAAAGAGATAGAAATAAATCTTCGATGGCTTATATCTTTTTTAATTTCATAGTTATTCGAAAAATAGTTTTACTAAACTGTTTATTAAATGAATGAGGATTAATTTTTTAAATAAAAAATATCATGCATATTTCCTATTCAATTAAAATCACGAGTGCAAAATGGGCTAAGGCGACAACTTGTATTATGAGAACACTCTATGTGACAAGAGAACCATTTTGAGGCTCTAACTGTTATTATAATTTCAGAAAATGCAAAAAAAAACCACCTTTACTATGAATAATACTTAATTATGGGGTAGTTGTATGTCCTATAAGGCTGTCGATTTTTCGTTATTCTCTGTCGCGAAACCACCCTATATTATTGGTAGCCAATTATTATTTTTTTACAAAATACTTTGTAATTTATCTTTCATTTAAATAATACAAATAAAAAAATATATTTTTCTATGAATGTGACATCAAACGTCAAATTTTTTAATCGTCTATCGAATAACAAACTAATTAGGTTAGTTAGTATAGTATCAATAAAATAAAGTTGTCCCCGTATGTGCCTGTAACCAGGCGACATGTGGTATAGGTCGTTTCTACAGGCCTTGAACCCACTACCCTTACTTCGCCTCCCCCTGCCGCCGCCACTCGACGGGAAGTCCCCGCCGCACCGGGGTCATTATTTCTTTATCATCGCATCTTTACCTTAATTTTATTTTCTATTAGGTACTTGTAAAGACAACATTATGTTATCATGTTTTGTTGCTGCTTGCTTTCCGACCGCGTCTTCAGTCGTATGAAAAATAAAAGCTATAGTTGAGTGAATATAAGCCAGCGATATCGGTTTATGATAAAAAACCTTTAATGTCACGATTGGGGAAAAAGTCTATTTGATTTTCTTGCACTGGGACCTCTGTTTAGAGTTTTAAAACTTATAATGCAAATACGAACCCAGTCTTTATTAATGAGTTACATACATACATACAACTTACGATATATACTTACATTTTAGACCTTCTTCCATTTTCATAACCAAAGTTTGGTAACCGGAAGATTTTTTTTCATTAACTATAGTTACGGACGAAGTTTCAAGTGAAAAACTTATTTCAATTTAGTAAAAGTTGCTTTCATCTCGTAGCTTATCCGGTTTCGTAGTTAAAGTGATAAGATAACGTAGTACCGCTACGCCGTAGCTCGTAGACTAACGTTACCTTGCGTAACCTTTATGTTTTCAGATCCGCTCCTGAACTTTCTTAAAGTGTGGTAGATAGGGGAAGATGAAGAAACTTCGCTGAGTACATTTATTGAGATCACAAGTATATATTTCACATTGTTATTGTTACAAGTTAAGGAAAACAGGAGGATTATAAGTGACGGATAGGACAGGTAGCCTTTTATGTATAAATGTAGTAGGTTCTAGGTTAAGTAGTCTGTTTCTCGGAAGCGCGGCGGGAGGCGGAGGTGAACCCTCGCTGACCACGTTCAAGGGCGCTCCCGCTACCCTCCAGACAGTAATTCTCTAATTCCCTACTCACCCGCTGCTAATGTCACGTCACCTTCGTTTCGTCCGCTCAAAGGTCATGTGACACGGCGTACTACTATTCCGCGTCTTACTATTCCATGTTTTTTTTAAATTTCTTATGAATATTTATTTTGATAAAAGTATCAACGTTAATTTTTTTTTTATTGACAAAGTTATAGTAACATAGACAGATTGTAAGTCAAAAACTTGTTGTCATTAACATACCTCAACATAACTATATGTTGTAGAGGTGACAACTCTAGAAATGGGAGAGGGACATAATTTTTGTCTTCACTCATAATAAAATAATCTCCTAAATTTTTCATCGTAAATACATATACAGATGACGTAAACGTTCCGTACCCCGTAGTAATTTAAACCGTGTTACACCTCACAGCATCGACAGAGACTGATATTTCCATATCACGCGGCTTTAGACTTGTCAAAAAGAAATTGCTACCTAGCAATAAGGCCGCCTTGTTGTACATAAGTACTGTTGATTGTATTGTATGTCTGTGTGAAAATAAAGTATATTGTGTTGAATAAATGAAAACTTTATTGGTTTGTGAAATTGTAAAACTTTAAACAGGTAATGAACAATTGTTTTCCTGTGATCCTTGCACTGAGTGAAATTAATAACGTTTTCATAGAATGTTATTAATTTCATTAAATTCTATATTTTGTGGGAATAAGGCCTTACTCAACAATGCAATCAATGGGTTGAAACAAGGAAATAAAAACACATGTTTATCAGTTCAAACATTTTTATGATTCGTAGTCATCGTAGGAGAAAAACCCCAAAATGTAGTTTGTGTGCTGAGAGAGGACATACAAATTCCAATTAGAAGAAAACAAAAATAAAATCACATGAGCCGACGTGACAAGTAGAGGTGTTAAATTATTATTTCGTTAAAGTTTATTATTAAGATGATGATAGTTTATTATATTGGGTCTCTAAGTCATTTCTTATTTTAAATACACAAGAACAAAAATGCAAACTTGTATCTTGCTGTCATTGAATAAAATATTCAAATACATCAGCTCTTGAACCATCTATTAATGCAAAATTCACAAAGAACGAAATTAAAAACGTATAAAATTAAAGAGTATTTATTATTTCTGCTAGGTGTTATAGAATATTGCCTAAATACTAAATAGCATGTAAACAGTATATTTATACTTACTTTCTCGTCAAAAAACTTGTGTGAATTGCTGTAGAACTGGGCTGGTAAATCTTTACTTAAATCCTTGTAGTATATATAAATGTAATCATGCAGTAAATTACTTAACTGAAGAAGTCTATCTTCTATAAATGTTAAGAATATAAATGGTAAAGTACGATTCATGTTATTTCATTATTGCATCTAATCTATACGAGTTTAAAAGATGGCGTATGCCATCTTAGCTCTAGCTAGAGGTATTGAAGATTTAAGTCAGATACAATTTGGAAATTGGTAAAAGACATTTTAAGAATAGCATTCGTTGGGAGTTTCCAGCCTATTGTTCTCGGGGTAAGACTGCACCTTTGCGAATAGGCGCAAAGTTAAAAGAGATCACTACTTTCACTTATTTTAAATAATATAATTTTCTATGAAATAAAGATATTTTAACTTGATTTTGAATGTTCAGGGAAGGACTATTAATATCGTGTACTCAAGAGTTAATATTTTACAAATGTAGACTGGAATAAAATAAGATTGGGCATAGTTAGGGGTTGTTCAAGTGAAATCTATAAAATTTGTTCGCGAACTCGTGACTGTGACGTGACTCAGAGAGTGAGTCACTGCGATAGCACCGCAACGCCCGAACTCATATCTTACATTTTATCAGTAATTTCATTTTTTTATAGAAAGCTCAAGAAAGCTCTGGAGTTAAGAAGTTTACACCTAACATTTTCTAAATTAATTAAATAACGTGGTTTCTTTTAAGTGGCAAAGCCTATCAATGTTATATTGAACGTCGTTCACGATGCAGATATTCTTGTACAAGAAATGCATTAAGAGGCTTAGAGTTGGAAAATTAAACAAAGTTTTAAAAATGTAAAAGTCATGTATTGAAAACTTAACAAAGCCGATCCTGGTCCAACAGGCGGCGGAGATCACGCGAGCGACCCGCGCTCACGACACCACGTACTCACATACAATACTACATACTAGCTCCTTAACACTATCTCGCAATAAATTAATTAACTACTAGTGGCAACTGTAACGTCTCATCACACGACAGGCATACTTCAATAAATTAAATAAATAGTGTTCAGTCACACGATCACGATCACTGGAACGCACTGAGGTGAGCTTCGAGATAATACTGTAGGAACTGGTGGTTCAGTCAGCTGACCCGCTGGGCGGGCGGGGTCGGGGGCGGGGGCTCAGGGCGGCGGCGGTATCACCGACGCGGAATTGGCTCTGGTGACCATGCAGGTGCAGCCCACGGCCACGTCGTATATCACCGTCTTGTTCGGCTTCTCACTGTTGGGGTACTTGACCAGCACCTTGTCGTGTATCTCGACGCACTCCATCACGTGGTGGTTGTGGTTGTGCGCGCAGCACTCGTGGCTGGGGATGTGCTGCTGGATGCACCACTTGTTGGGGTTGGGGGCGCACTTCAGCAGCTTGATGCGGCGCGGGATGCGGTGGGGGTCCTCGTCCACCGTCACCTGGATGGGGCACACGGTGCGGTTGACCGCCTCGGTAAGGTCGACGGGCCGCGGCGTGGGGTGCGCGCCCACACTCCACACACACGCCAGGGCGACCACCACTAATAGGACGTATTTCTCACTGGACATTCTGGTACGGTCACTGGATACGTGTGTTCACGAAAGCCTGGTTTGCAAGTCAGGTGCAGAGGAGTGGTCGTCTGCTGTTTTATAGGAGCGGTAAAGACTCCCCGCCCGCGCCCCGCCCCCGCGCCGTCCGCCGCGCGCTCTGCTCACCACTCGGCTGCTGAGCGGCTGCACGACGCCCGTCCTCTACGCTACTCACTCGACCGCGACCCTCTCGGACTGTTGTGTTTACCGTGATATGAAACGTGAACAGTGGATTTTATAAGTGATGGCAGTGTTATTAAAACGAAATTACAGTAATACGGTGACGTGAAGTTCAGTGAAGTTTAAATGACTGTAGTTTTAGAATTAAGTGTCGTTTTGACTTAGCCGTGGCCGACCGGTAGAGAGAGCTCTGTGTAATGAGAGCACGGGTCGGGCCGGGCGCCGCTGGTGTCGAGGACAGCTCCCGACATGTTCTCTTCGACATGTCCACTCGTGTCCGACCACCCGTGCGATGTGTAAGTATTTGTTATTGTATAGAGCTCATTCTCTGATTGGTCGGCTAAATTGATTTAGTTAATATTGTATATTTATAATGTTTGTAGTCATAATCAAAATAGTGGGCGCAAAAAAATACGTCTAGCTACTAATCACGTCTAGTCAAAAGTTTTCAATATGTTCACTTTACAATTATTGACATATCGTTTAACTATTAATTTATTGTATGACAATGTACTAAAAACAAATTGTTGTGGTCAACGTGGAATACTTAATGGGTATAGTCTTTACAGGTCTGATAAAACTTCATATTTGTAAAACATGCATATTGTGTAAATATTGCATCTTGCCCTGAGCTAGATTTCGGTCAAGAGCGAACCTATTCGATAAAAAAGTTGGTTCTAAAAACATGTGACTGTTTTGTAAAAGACCGATTTCTAATCGTCTTAAACATTCCGTTATATTGCCAAAGCCAGCACAAGCGCAGGCGCAGGCGCGGCGGTGACGTATGTTTGTTGAGATAACATTTCATTCGTATTCGCACACTCGAGCACACTTTGCATATCACACACAGATTCTATTTATAAATCCATAACAATAACACTCCGGTTAAATAGGTTCAGAATCAATAATTTTATTGTTGTTTGATTATAGCTCGCGCGTCACACCACAGGCTCTACTTAGAACTCACAGATTCACATGTTAACGTCATTAAGGTCTTCTCAGAATATGTTAACAATGCAGTAGGTTTGTTAAAACTTAATGAAATACCTTAAGGTAAAGTTATAAACGTATGGGGTGACTTTATTTAAATTGATAGTATTCGTCGATCGATTAATAATAATAATAATAAAAAATCATTTATTCTCAGGCAACTAAGGCCCATACATAAACACCGTAAAGACTAACATACATATAAAATATAATTAAAACGTAATAAAATTAAAGCGATAAAGCAATTGTCAATTGCTACCACGCAAATGTATGTACTTTAAAGTGTTCTAAATAATGACACCATAATTTTTTTTAATTTTCTTCCTATTTAATCCTATAAAAAAATGTTTTATGTAATAGATAGACTTTGTTTAGAGGTAGCGCGGCTGTGCTGTATCGGCAGCGCGGGGCCCTATTATCAATTTATCAGAACTAAATCTAAATTATAAATAATGGAGGTAGAAAATATTAATAGTTTTTGAGTAATTGCCAAAAAACTAAATACCTTTTTTTTCATCTTAATTTGTTAATAACTTCTGCAATTTTGATCATGCAGTAAAATCCTTCTAATAAATTTTTTTAGACGTCATTCCGAATCCAATGAACTATTGCAAATATTTTTTTTAGGACCTTTATCAAGCATTAACAGGATATTTAACTTGTTAACTAGACTCCATATTAATTTAAGTCGTGTCATGTAAGCTCGTCGGGTTCGGGTACGCTTGGCGCGGCCTTTCTTCAGTTTTATCATCTTTGAAGTTTGGTTAAAGCAAAGACGATATATACACACGACAGATATCAGACTCTTTCGTAATAAACGCGATTTTCTTAGGGCTTATGTGTAATCTGATGTGCCGTTATCTGCACATTTGGTGAATCAAGATTTCAATAAAGTGAATGATAACCGGACACTTGGGTATGGGGTGGCTTTAAACTAGCTAGCGTATTGTAAGGGGTGATTTTCCCCTTTAAAATTGAACAACTTTGCCCAAGAAACCCATAGAAAACTCTCAAATAAATTTTAGATTTTTCAACAAGATAGCTACTATTCGGCGATGGAACAACTGCCAGGCTTAATATAAGTAACTAATAATCATAACAAACATGTTGACACACGTCGCCGGCCGGCACATGGTCCCACGGTCCATACACTACGAATACGAGAACAAAACATAACCATCATTAAGACAGGCACGAGTCCTCTTTAGGGTTGCCAGTTTAATGAACAAATAAAAATATTAAGCTTATTTTTAAACGACTTCAAAAAAAGAAGGTTCTCAGTTTGACCTGTATGTATTTGAATTCAGTAAAAGACGAGTTTAAAAGCTTACATTACAATATAACAGAGTCAATCATGTTCTGTAAGAAAGTATTTTTTTTTTATCTCGATTACGGCTAGGTTCACGGAGTCTAATTACGCTCATGAAAGCCTCATCGGAACTTCAAAAATAAAAAAGTCCTAAGAAAAAAAAGCTTGATTATTGAAATCTATTAAATCTAGAGCATTTTGTATTTATTCCTCAGCGGTAGTCAGCCCTAGCCAGCTGGTATGTAATTCCATATGACATTACAACTCACTGTAATAACATGTGATAATGTAGTTAACTTGTTGTAACCAGTGTAATCCTAATTGGAGTCTTTACTTACACTAGTGCAAACGCGGAGATGTGATTGAACAATTTAAATCTTAATACAATATGTGTAGGGCTTCCAATACCGGGATCCCGGTATTGGCTAATACCGGGATCCCGGACTTTTTTAGACATTTTCAATACCGGTATTGAAATGTCTAATACCGGGATCCCGGTATTAGTGATTTCATTTTATTTTTAGTACAAAACTCGTTGCAATAGACAATCACTGCCGCAGAAACACATAATTTATATTATTTGGAAAATTTCCAAATCGATATTTTAATTACTTAACGACTTAGTGGCAATTACAACAAAATTAAGTCATTTTAAGAGTCCTTGCCAGTTTGAGGTGACACTAGCGCCACGGCGCCCGGTAGCGGAGGGAAAATTCCCAACACGCCCCGCCTCAGGTGCAAGGCGAAGCAGTTAGTCATCAAACAGTGAGCAGTGGAATTGCACGCGTTATCATAGCAGTGTTTTGGCTGGCTCTGATCTGTGACTGTGTGTTGTACGTGCTTTATAACTGGATGGATACGATACGACATAAAAATGTAAGTTATGACCTTATGACTAATATGAGATCTAATATTTTTTATCTATTTTACGCTAAATTTTGATTTTGATACTTATGTACTCAAAAACGTACCACAGCACAAGAAGATCGATATTTGGTGAACACTATGCTTCGTAATCGCTTTCTCACAAGAACTAAACTTACAAATCAGTTTCGACGCCTCGGAGGAAGTAACCCAAGCGCATGGACGGTAAGATGACGACTTGCTGAGGCTAACTTGAAACCACTAAGACCTGCAAACGGCCCTAAATTGGAGCGTGGGTATCGTATTTCAAGACTAAGGTATGCCTAAAACCAGTTGAATTGGAATATTGAAGATTGGTCAAAAGTTATGTTCTCCGTCGAATCTAAATGTATGCTCTACGAGCACGATGGAAGACACAGAGTGTATAGAAGACCAGGGGAAAGGTTCAAGCAAGCATGCATCGAAGAAAAAGTAGCCTAAGGCGGTGGGTTTGTACTTGTGTGGGCCGGAATTTCTTCTGGGAGTCGCACAGAACTGGTGTTCATAGAAAACAGCTCTTTAACTAGCGAAAGATATGTGGAAGAAAACCTAAATGAACACGTTGGTCCATTTATGGTCAATTTGGGTAAGGATGCCATTTTTATAAATGACAATGCCCGACCTCACACAGGTCAGATTGTAAATGACTATCTTCAAGAGATGAACATTACTCGTATGGACTCCATATTATGGAGTGGCCAGCACGCAGCCTGGATATCAACCCGATCGAGCATGCTTGGGACGAGCTAGGGAGATTCGTAAAACAACGAAACCCTCCCCCAACCACACTTCGTGAGCTCACAATTGCTCTCACAGAGGAATGGGAGAATATTCCCCAAAATCGTATCAGGAACTTGATGTACAGTATGCCGAACCGCGTAAACGCAGTAATGGAAGCACGAGGAGGCAATACGAAATATATATTAATTCAAAAAATTCGTAATGTTATTCAAAAATGTCATGTTTTCTGTTTTTGTTTTATGGCGAGATCAGCAGTGTTTTTCTTATGTAATTTTTTTGAAATAAAATTTAGTAAATCATTAATTTTATTACTTTCATTTAAGGGGTATTAAATAGTCTATTAAATACAATTTTATTAATATGATTAATTTAAATAGAGACTGGTTATATGGCCGTAATTTTCGATCATAATTTTTTTAGTACGAATTATTGTATACCAAAAGACTGATCTGTCTATGTGAGACGTAATAAATATTATTACATAAATAAATGGTTTTGCATGGCAAACTTATTTGTTTTATTTAGTGGAGAAAATACCTTCTACAGAAACACCTTCCAAAAGAATGAAAAATCTGAAGAAAAAAAAGTTTTTTTTCAATACCGGTATCCCGGGATCCCGGTATTGAGAATTTTTTTTTCGGTATTAATACCGGTATTCAAAAAATCCGGTATTCGAAAGCCCTAAATATGTGCCAGTACAAGACAAATACCTACGCTTTGGGGAAATTTGTATAATTTTCGAATATACCTTATAAGAAAGTGGACTCCCTGCCACATACAACACACTATACATGCCAAAGTTTCTGATTCTGACACACGTGGGCACACTTGCAAAAGCAACGGTCAATGAGGTTTTCCTCACTTCAAATAATATGATTCGGGGCTCTTACGTCAAACATCTAGAGATTAGTTTTTTAAAACGCTCGGTTGTCCTGTTTATGAAACTTTGCAAGCACGAATCACAATGACAATGAATTATTGCGTGGTCATAGAGATGGTAAGGTAACTTCGTAATGTGTTCTGAAGGTGGTCGTAACGTGGCCTGGTGGTTACTTAACAGGTGTAAGAGTCGGTAATTGAGCGCGGTGACCTATGCGGTGACCCGCCCCCGCCCGCGCCCCGCCCGCGATGACGTCTCACCGGTAGGTCGCGTGACGCGGCGCGTGACGTCACAAGGCCGCCGGCCGCCGGCCGCCGCTCCCTCAGCGCTCCACTTATTCCCACGCGCTGTACTTTCATACTCCGCTCATACGTCACACAAACACTACACATCACATTACATCGCATTTATCTCAGACTCTCAGTCGAATTCTTTAACGCGCGATTTGAAAATATAGATAGGTATGGTTAATAATATATTTTTTTAATTCAGGTACAAAAACACTCATACCTTTAAAAAATTAAAGACTGCAAGACTAAAAAGGAACTTCGAGTAAGTTGTTAGTCAGGAAACCTACTCGTACCACCCAAACGTTTTTGGTACCGACCCAATGATACTATGTATGTACTTACTACTATTTAAATTAATAGTCATTATAAAAAATATATTGTAACAGAAAGTAAGGCCGCTTTTTATAACTTTGTTATTTTCCTATGTTTTACTCCCATGTGTTTTCCCATGTATGTGTGTCCCATGTGCATATAAAAAGTTATGTAAACCTAAGTAATTTTTCTGTAAAATATGTAATTAAATAGTTAATAGCCAAACAGAAATACACATTAATAAAATGTAAGTAAATAACAAGAACTAGAATTAACTATTTCTAATTGAAAATTGGTGTAAAAATGTAATAGCAAAACTATACATGTTATTGTATTTAAAATGTAATTTGTTCGGCAAATGGACGACTGCGTTATCTGATGTTGTACAGTTACTTACGAGATGAGATGACTCTCCTACATACATGTGTGCTCAGCTCACTGACGACCACAGATACGGAACATAACAATACGTAAAAGCAATGCAATGCTGTTTGCTTTTAGATACACTTTTGTTTATAGATAAATAAATATAATTATTCTGTGTTTTAGTATCATTAGACGAAAATAGCAAACAGACATTTTTGTATGTCATTTTCACTAGCGCCATTTTTATCTGATGTATCCCGTGCCTCTGCGAATAAATATCTACTTGGTAAAAGTAAAATGCCTATTCCCTGTAATTAATTTAATTAAAAATAATAATACTTTTAACTTTGTACATAACTATGAATAATTATTAGTTATTAAATTGTCAGTTTGTATGTAATTTATATTAAGTGAAGTGCTCTGTCGGAAACAATTTGTAATTTAAATAAATACCTACTTCTAATACTGTTATTAAATTAATTATTTATGGATATACATAGTTAAAGCTGTCATATGTCATCTTTGTGTATAATGATTAAATAAATGTTGATATTACATAAAACTGTGTTTTCGTTATCAGTCCCCGCGCCGGGGTGCCGGCGCCGGCGCCGAGTCAACTTGTCTCCATACAAAAGACATCAACGCGCTCCGCTACTCGTGAGCCAAAGTTCAAGTTTTTTAATTCAATAAATTATTTAGGTTTTTTATATAAAACAAAGCAATTTTATGAAATCTGTTCATAATTTTCAATAAACCCAATAAAACTTTCACAAAACCTTTCCAGAAGAATTTTTGAAATACAGTATATAAAAGGTGTTTCAAAAATCCTTACTAATATTATAAACGCGAAAGTTTGTAAGTATGGATGTATGGATGTATGGATGTATGGATGTTTGTTACTCTTTCACACTCAAACGGCTGGACCAATTTTGATACAATTTGGTATGGAGGTAGCTGACACTCTGGATTAACACATAGGCTACATAATTTTCCCAAATTCCCACGGGAACGAAGTCCCGGGCAGAAAGCTAGTACTAATATAAATAGGTATATAAAATATATTATATTATATATTACAAAAATATATAAAAGACAAAAAAAGTATTGGAGTATTCCAAGTACCTATTTGACAACATGGTTCAATTCAAACATTCAATTTCAATTTTGTTAGACTTTAATAAATTTTAATAAAAAAATATTTTAAGCGCTGCTCTATTTCAAGCTTTTTTTTTGATTGCGAACTGCACAGTTTATAGAGGTTATGTACATGTAACATTTTAAAAATTCATACGGTCAATTTAGAAGTTTAACATATTACCTTGAAGGAGTAACCCCGGAACTGATTACCAAAGTTGTAACGATTTCACTTGAATTTAATTTTAGATTTCCTTATTTCTGGGATACCTTTGAAACACGCTGTATTTAAAATATTGATCTGCATGAGCTTCTGAGCTCGAAGAGTTTGATGTATTGCAACGTAAAAGCCCCTTTACTTGTTATGGGTTGCTCAGAAAAAAGTGCAATGGAGACAGAGTTCGGTTTTTGCCGCTGGTTCTAGCTACGGGCCGGCCGGCGGCCGTGAGTCGGCTCGGCACGCGCGGGGCGCGTGTCTGCGGCCTCGAGGCCCGTTACTCTGACTCAGGGGGTTTTCTCGACACTTACCTCATCTACTTCGGATAGAGCAATACCTACACTACCGTCATCAGGTAATTTTACGTCACCGCAAAGGGAAGCAACATTACGAAATAAAGATTTCCGAGAGCGTGTGGGTGAGTACAAGAAATGTTATTTTTACCCTGTTTGATTGGTGGGTTTTTATTTTATGATGGCTTGTAAAGTTACTTTTATTACACCCTGTAAATAAGCTACTTCTCCGTCATAGAGTACATAAGCTATTCTCTGTCCCACTGAAGGTATATACAAACTACAGGGTCACCATCTTTGTACAATACTCCTTTCTTGTCTCTCGGCAAACTTCATGGTTCCGAAATTAAAAAAAAAAAAACAAGAACAAAGAATTAATTTTAATTATTGTTGTTTATTGTGTAATATCTGATAAATAATATAAATACAAATTAAAACAAAAAAAAACAATAAATTACATGGTTCTGAATTCAAATTATCAAAATATGAGCGATATCTAAAAATTATTATAGATCATTCATGTGCATTCGGAAAATCGATGCTTGCCGAAACAAACAAGAAATGAGAAAAGCGCTACCATCTTTGCAATCTACTTTCACTTCTTTTTCATAGTATTGTTTAAAAGTATTAAGTTTGAATTAACTTGAACTTAAGTTTGAACTTACTTGCTCCTTTTTTCAGGAAAAACTTTCTGTGAGAATATGGATACTTCTTCTAATTCCTATAAAAACTTATAAATGTGTGATTTACTTGCTTCTAGAAAGTACATTCTATATAAGATACAGTATAGAATATATCAGCAGCTCTAGCACGATAACGACAAACTGCGCTCGGCTCACGCTGAAACTTCACTTTGATTGCGCGAGGGTCCCGTGCAAAGGCTTGCTCGCTCTATGGCGTTGTCAATGTTGACATTTTGACATAGGACCGCGGTGTTGTCGCGGCGCTGTCACTATCGTACTCGGCCTGCTGGTTCTTATATGTTAGGTAGCAGTATGTGAGTGGTGTACGTGCCAGCACCGAGCTAGGCCAGGCCGGTGCCCACTAGATAACGGCTCGTGTGTTTACACCGGACTTATTTAATATTTAATTTAATTACCTGTGTTGGTTACAATTTTTGCAAAATCATAATGATATTGTTGCCGGGTGAGTGTTGACATTATGATATCACCAGTTTGTGACGATAATAGATATGAAAACTTTTTGTTCATCATCGTTTAACTGTAGATTTACAGCTTTTAACTTGAAAGAAAAAGTGACAAAAGTTTTAATTAAGATATTATAGCTGTTGTGTACTACATAGAATTCTCCACAGACGATCATCGTCGAGGTAGAACCTCCACAGCGCCTTACTCATATGGCTATTCTTCTTAATTATTTATTTAATTAAAATACAGAGTGATACCAGCTTTTTCCTATTTCGTTAATTAATACGATAAAGTGACTTTCGGGACTCCTTCAATCATGTGTCGATGGAATGGTCGCCATTTTATCTGTTCAGGTGGCGAAATTGAGAACTATCCTTTCTTACATCTAATGACGGCTGCTTTGACTGGTAGCGCCACCGCCAACTGAATTATCAGTTGCCAGGTAGTTTGCAACGTTACGTTCATAACAGAAGAAGCCAATTTAAGATGGAAGCACAACAAACAGTGCCGCCAGGCAAAAATCTTCCTAAAGACATATGAAAAAAGAAAGTCGAAGCAACTTCTAAAGCTAAATAGAAAGGACATCAGGATTGTAGTGGGCCTGCTCACGGGACACTGTCTTTTGAACCGACACCTAGCAATAATGGGCCTAAAAAGTGATCCCACATGCCCAGAATGTGACAAGGAGGAAACAAGTCTCCATTTCCTGACTGAGTGTCCAATGTAAGTACGCGCTGGTAAGATGGGAGACAATAGGCATGGATGAGGTAAAAGAAGAACAAATACAAGAGCTTAACTTAAAGTATATAATCGGGTTTGCTAAAGCTTCGGGTAGGTTCAAAGAGGTGGAACTGTCAGTGCAGAGGTAAAACTCATGCGCTGTTATGGGGAATTGGGTGAAATGGTCCCAAATAAGTGGACTGATCACCCGCCTGTGCCTGACGGGCGTCCCCTCCATAGATTAGATAGATAGATAGCGGATTCGGTTGGCGGTAGGGTAAAATAAATAAAACAACCTAACCTAACCTGAATAGGCGACGTGAATTTGTCTTGGCCATACTGTAGACATGCTCACTTTTGAAATTTTCGAGAATTTCATGAAATGGTCGCATTTCATGAAATGTTTCACTGTCTATTGACCACATCATGAAGTAGCTCAGCTGAGTGGAAATGCGACAACCACTTAACGCAACCACAGTTGTATCTAGCAACGCCGGCCGCTGCCGCGGCACGCTCGCTTCGCTCGCTCGGCTCGTGCTTTGGGGGTCACAGTTCTAATCTAACCTAATCCAACCAAACCTTAACGGGTTGGTTGGGTTAGACTATAACAAACCTACTTGTCGCAGTTCCGTCTACCGCAATCGAACAAAGAAGTCGAATGACTTATAAACAGACAAAATCAAACATTTTATACATTTCCGATTGTTATTTAGGAAATGTATAGATTTCCTCGGAAATGTATCAAATCAATACTTTACATTTCACACATTTCTGGGCGATTTTAGGAATTGTATACAATGACGAATTTCATACATTTCCGTTAACATATAAATATCTCAAAAATGTCGACTTTTCACTCTACACCACAGCAATCAACGCATCCATCTAGTTAAGTTTGGACAGGTGAAGTTGTTGAGCTAATTCACATCCTACATTTTCGCTCACTAATTTGAATGTAAATAAAATAAAAAGTCAAATTATTTATATTTCAAATTTTAATTAATATTACAATTAGCTTAAAACATATTGCACAACTTGTACACAATGTTATCCAGATACACAACACATTCTTGCAGCACAAGTGTTTTGATATATAGAATAATGAATAAGTATAATAATAATATTAACACAGAATAAATAATAGTACTAACGATATTAACCACTTTTTTATGGTTTATTTAAATCATTCATCACAATTAAATGTAATGTTTAATGTTTTCCTACTGCTGACGTCATGCATGAATTTTTTGTAATATTTTATTTAAAAAATATTTTTAAATGACATTTTCGTTTGAGATAATTATGTATGACAAAATTTATGAAACGTCTTACTACTTTAAATGTTAGAACTATAATTCCCTAAATTAGCTCTCTATACTTATTTACTATCGTCGCGAGACTTATGTTCCTCAATTTTTTTCTCTCCTTCAGTTAATGTAATCTTACATGTTCTTATAAATATTTTTTCATTTTAGGAAAACTGAAGGTTTATGAATAAACCGATAAATTAATTGTTTCATTTATCTTTATTGCAGGAACTATAAGCTGTTAGGAACTATAAGTAAACCTGTTAGAAACTACCAACGCATTTTTCTCATCGCATTTTGATTATTTTCTATCTATTCCGCTTTTGACTCGTGTGTCATCAATTTAATAAGAAAAGGCATTTAAAAAAATTGGAATAATATGTAGATGAGACTCAACCATTTGACCTGCGCACGCGTCGCTCTCGTGCTGCGAATGTGAGGTAGAGTCGGGTGTGAGTCAGGCGGCGTTAGGGACACGACACGACATAATTAACATAACATTTGCAACTATAATTAATACAAAACTTCTTAATTAATACATTATTTCTTAATCTTGTTTTCTAAGACACGCTCGGGATTTAGATAAATATTTACTTATGTAAAGCGTGAATAATCATTCTCGACGTCACGTCAAAGTAGATTTAGTTCATAGAACATTCAGGCCAATGTTTACCAAATATTAAACCAACAATTAGCACCTAACCAGAGATTTGACACTGAAATTTTCATACATTTTTTTAACATTTTGTCTGATTAGATTTTAAACGTGGATGGAATTTTTGATGAAAATGGCCCTTAGGAAGTTACTTTTAATAAGTAAGAGTAGTGAATTACATCGTTTCTTTTAACTCTTCCCCTTGTTTGTTCTCGGGTCATGGATGTTCGTGTCTATCTTTGATGTTCCAAGAGACCCAACACAAGGGAAACCTTGTTGCTGTGGGCCTTTCAACGTTTATTTATTACTAGCTTTCTGCCCGGGACTTCGTTCCCGTGGGAATTTGGGAAAATTATGTAGCCTATGTGTTAATCCAGAGTGTCAGCTACCTCCATACCAAATTGTATCAAAATTGGTCCAGCCGTTTGAGTGTGAAAGAGTAACAAACATCCATACATCCATACATCCATACTTACAAACTTTCGCGTTTATAATATTAGTAAGGAAAGTAAGGATTATTTATTCGCAAAAGTGCAGTCTTGATCCGAGAAGAATGATATAAATGGATTGTTTGTAAATGAATTCGTCGTAAATGGAACCTCTATGCTTTGTTAGAACTGTGCTTTTTACATTTCGTTAGCTAGTGTTGGGCGTTGATTTGACAATAAGCTGTCTCCTCTTTTCATATATTATTTGCTGCGTTGATTCGAGGGTTTCGATCCTGGTGGATCGAAACCTTACAGGCAACCGCCTACCTCGGCCATCACTCATTAATACTGAGTACATTTTATTTAAGATCTACCTGTAATATTTTTATATTGTTGCGAGAAGTAAAAATCTTTATTATTTATTTATTTACAGCTGTTTACCTAGATGAATTTTTTGTATAATAATATTCTTAAAGAACTATGAAATGCTGTCTGAAAACCTGAGGAATTACCTAGAGTTGATTATGAGAATGATGAGGTCAACAACGTCCAGGATTCTCAGCTAAGGTCATGATGTGACGTAAACATATTTCGCAGATGATTCTTTCCGTTATGGTTAACCGCAGTTTCCTTTTAAATATTTAACTCAAATAATATTGCCGCATTTTGCTATCGACTCGACTTAAATAATTAAGTTACATTAATTAAGTTAAAGAAAATATAATTTATTTTATTATTAAAGTTAAATTCAAGTAAAAATCCTAATACTTGCAACAAAGTTAGCATTGGTTGGCGGTCGCCGTGACACCTATTCCGCGCCCTGAACCCTGCAGTGAGCTGAAAATGACGATTGTTAAGAGAGTTGAAGGCCTAACCAAACGATCCTGTAAATCTATATATGAGAGTCTATTGTTAGATCAGACCGGTGGAACGTATCATATGCTAAGGATGCCTATTACACACTATGTTAATGTCCCAGGTCCGGATCTGCCCGTGTGATATAACTGTTTGTCTTCCACTTTCACTGCCGGACCGCTATCACCGGCGTCCGCTGTCCGCTGAGAGGTGACCTCTTTCACCGGCGCCGGCGTCCTTGACCGCGTGACTCACCGCCCCGCGCCAACGCCGACGCGCGTCATTATATTCCTATATTTTCATAATCATTATGCAAGTTTTTAAAATATTTAGACCTATCAGACGTAAGTAGCCCAGTGGCTCTCGCTGATCTAAACCGATCAGTGAGATTAAGCAACGTACACAGGGGCAGGGACCTGATGGGTGACCAAAGTGGCAATTTATCACGAGCGTTTCCGTGCTTCGGAGGGCAGGTTAAGCTGTCGATCCCGGCTGTTGTTGATTGACTACAATCGTTTAAACCAAGTCAGAGGCCATTGTGCGGTTTGAGAACTCTGACACCAGGGTTAGCCAAGTTCGCCACACACTTGACTATACCTACACGATAAGGCAGGAAGGAAGGCGCAAGTTTTCTCTCCCTCTATTGTAGGAAGAGAAAACTAACACACAACGTTTTGGTACTCCGCACTTAGTTGGTCGGCTCGTAGCTCTGTAGTGCTGCATCCACATTTGCATAAGGTGGGGAAGAACTATTATAACTATTAAATATATAAGTACATAACGAATAAAAAAAGCAGTTTTTAACACTATATCTTAACTTAATCTATAAAATACACAAACCTAATGTAGTAACGCAACTCAAGGCCTTTTCCAAGATGGATTCCATTCATATAGCATTAATTTAGATAATCTGAAGTGAGGTGAGGTGGCAGGTAATCCTTCTCAGTGAGTTTAGTGTTACTTATGGACGAAGGTCTGAAATAAGCATAAATATAAAACTCTTAGTTAGAAAATAAGCTGTTTTTTTCTTTGAAAGATCTACTTTGAAAAGATATGCCCTCTCCAATTTATGATGAAAAAATAAACAATTGCATATATGTAATATCGGCAGAAAAGTGAGCAAATATTCGAATGCGCCCGCATTCCCACTGGATGTCCCGTTAGAGACGTGCGCATGCTTCGGCTCTGACGCAAATCGCAGCCTGCTCTCATAAGGATTTACTATAAATTACAACTAAAGTGGGTCTCTACTACATAACAGCGAGAATGTAAATATATGAAAAGCAGTTTAATATTTCTGATTTGCGTTTGTAAAAGTGATATCCAATTGTTGACTGAATATAACCCAAAGCTACATCGTTAGAAATTTGTATTTTATTATTAATATAACACTCGTTATGGGCAGAATGAAATAATTTTACATCATGCATTATACTTTACATTATGCCAGTTATCTTGTGTCATTTATTTGACTACTGATTCAAAATTATTTGTGTAGTACAAATTTATATGTTTTGTTTCGATCCAGTTTCGATTAGGTTTAAACACTCATTATGTCGTCATTACACAAACTGTGATCAAATATTTACCAATGTTTAAATTTTGCAAATGCGTTCGCAAATATGTTTTCTTGGAAACTAGTTGCAAATTAAATGGTAAATAAGAAGATTAGAACCACATTAATTGGCACTTGGTTCTTTTTTATAACGTCTTCTTAAATGATAATCGTAACGCGTCTGGAAAAATTTTACGTTAAGTACATCGGTCGGTTTTCTATGTGAAAAGTTTGAGTTTTGAGTATGTCTTATTTTATCCTCAAAACATTTTTTATATTTACGAATAAAATATGTTTGCAAAGTTTAGAATAGGCTTCTTCAAGAAAGTGTTCACGTATCAATTAAAAAGTTTATTATTTTCTTCTATTTATAGACCTTGACCGTTCTAAACATAGTAGCCCACAATGACTAGCGGTTTGCAATGGATTGCCTATTATGGCCATTGATGTGATGAAACCTAAACATGCAGCGTCACTGATGTGATGACGAATTACACGCCGCTGTTTCTAAATGTGTACGAAGTATATCATATATTTCTGCGTATTTCAGTAATAAGTAATGTTAAAGGTATATCAGACTCTACGCATAACTACGGACTCGGAGGAAGTGGGGTCAAAAGGCACAGTTTAATTTACAAAGAACTAACTATAATTATCAATTCCACATAACTTTGGTTGACCGTCAAATGGCTGGTGGTTACTATTTACTGAATACCTAAAATAAATGAAGAAGCCAATGCATGGTGAATTTTTTAAATTCATAGATTTAAAAAGGACTTTTACTCAGTCTACACTGATGATGAGATAACTGTTATCTTATATATTTCTTAACAAGGTATACAATGATACTTAATACTACAATTATCTTTTTTTAAAAGATAACTATATTTAAAATCTATTTTTTTAAATCAGTTTAAGTCTCTATCTAACTTTTCTGTATTCATATAATTAATTCTATGATAACTAATTATTGAAAATTAGTACAATATATCAATTGGATCACAGAGCGACAAGGACAGTAACTTACCTACTTCGAGAAAGCTCACGACTATTCGACGATAAGTCGCTAACTTAGGAGGAAAGTGCGCGACGCCAGCTGGTGGGGGCAGGCAGCGCTCACCAGCACCTCGCGGTGATGCGAACGCGTGACGTCATGCAGACCGCGGCGGTGACGTGCCGAAAACCCGCTGAATGTTGTAATGAGCGGGTATCCCACTCCACCCCACCGAATGACTTGCCACTTTCATAAACAATGGGAAATTACACGACACGCATTTTATTGTCTCTACCTGGCTTTGTTCACCAAAAACTAGAAAACCCATAAGCTTGTTGTTTTTATTTTTTCGTGTTGTAATTGGAATATTTGGAATCAGAATCGCAAATGATCTGTGGATCGTCTCAGTGTTTTTTTCCTAAACAAACGGCGTCAATGGATTCCATCCCCTAAACATCAACAAATCCCTGTGAAATTTTGGTATAGTGTCAGGAACACAAAAAACTAGGGTCCGTACGTTTTGATTTTTTTTGATATTTTTAGTAGACAAAAAGATATTTGAGAATAAAAGTCAGCATTTTTCGCCAAAAAAATTCTCAACATTTAAGAGGTGAATGTTGAAAACTAAGAACAATTTTGGAAAAAACAAAACGTACGAACCTCGTTTATACGCTTACGAATCGATAGAGACGTACGATTTCATTAAGTTTTTGGGGTAGGAATAGGGATGTTGACAGTGTTTGATTTTATGAATTATTGTATGTGAAACAAAAAATAATGCTAGAAATATATTAATATCCGAAAACAGCATTTAAATTGGTTTATAAATGAACAAGTTATTAGCATTTATATTATCGTAAGGACTAGCTATCTCGTTTTGTGGGGAGAGCTAGCTATCTCGTTTTTACCTACGCAAACAAATGGCGGTGACGTCACATGTCTGTCAGTGCATCTCTTTTTCGTTGTTTGACAGTTTCCCCCTCTATTAAAATTTAATAGCTTGTAACTTTTTTATTTCTCAATAATTTTCAAAAATTATTTCTGTTTTGGATTTTGGATTCAGGTCCTTTTTAAGATAAACAATAAAAAAAATGTAGTCAACATCCCTATTCATTGACGCCTAAACTCATAATTTTGGAAATAAAACTCGGCATTTCGCCGGAAAGCTGCAATATGTCTCTTTCGCACAAGTCTCAGGCAACTGAAACGCTAGTCCAAACTGAGACGCTCCTCTTAAAAGCCTTGATATTGAGTGTGAGGGACCTCGGCGGCGTGTCCTTAGCCGGGGTCAGGGACCGCGAGGCCGCGATGTAGGCCGGCCCGGACGCGGCCGACTCACGCGACTTCTATCTATACATACATATAGATACACATATAAGCAATGTGTGCGCGACACGACCTCTTTCCAATTCGACTCAACCATTTCGCTCTCGCACAAACTTACCCTGATCTTGCATCATTTGGCTTTTGTAAAACCTTGAATGTTCTACATAAGCATGACCAAATACTAGGTTACATTGTAGGATTAGTTGAAATGTCTAATGTGTTTGCTAAATAAGATGAAACTCGCTAAGCAATTCTGATACGCTATTGAAAATCCATCGTCGTAGTTTAACCGTTTCGCAAAGGACAATTGGCGAGTGTGGCGCCAGGGTTTACCTAAAAACTACGATATTTATTTGGCATTTTTGTCTCCTTTGAAATAAAAATATAAAAAAGGTGAGTATTGAATGAAGCGGATGCGCCATTTAGAAAACAGATAATAACTGGAAGCGTGGACGGTGTTGTTAAATGTTTACCTCGGATTTACGGCCGCGCGCCGGCGCTAATGCGTCAGCACACTTACTGAGAACCTGCGCCGCCGCCGCCGCCGCCGCCGCCCCGCCCGCCCCGCGCGCCATCAGCCCAAAAAACCTTTCTCACCTGCGGCTGCGGCGACAGCGCGCGCCATTCATTACGTGGGACCTTGCCTCATTCATCTCTATGAATGCCACCTCTATGAATCAGAAGCTTGAGTAATGTGATAGGTATTATTTGGCAACTAAACTCATTTAAACTTGACAGGCAGTTTCGCAAAGGCCATCGCTGCTCGGGTTTCCCAGGTCGGCAAGAGATGCTGACTGCTGACGCACATTCATACTTCAGAGAAACTAGTTGCGTTTAGTATACAAAATAACTACTATATATAACACAGACGATGTTAAAAAAATTATACAAATACATATGTATATGTAATTTACAAAACACTACTCAGAATGTGTAATTGCATGACTAACTCCTAACTCAGTCGAAATACGGAATTCAAAATAAATACATATCTTGATTCCCAAAATGTGCTCGAATAAAATTTGCAAACCGCAGACAGTCGTCATCGTGAGTACATGTATCTGTAAAATCCGTAAAGGTGGTATGGTAAGTAAATCAAAAGGCATTTAACATATTATATTTCCAAAATATTTAAAGTTCAGTAAGTACTTACTCATAAACAAGTCATATACTTACTTAAAAGAATTTACTAAAAGTTATAATTTTACGAATTTTCAAGCAAGTAAATCAAGAAAAACAAACAGAAGGTGAGAGACAAAACTTTTTCATAAATAGATAACAATTTTTTTTAGCAAAACAGTGTCTTGTAAAGATATGCCACCTCGGAGTTTGGACAAACATTCTTGAGATAAGCGAGAGGTATTGTGCCGGTGCAGAGCGGTGTTCATAACACATTGACTAACTGGGCCGGTATGCAGAAAAAACAACGACATCGTCCGTAGTAGCAGAGGCAACCACGACCGAGCTGGGGCGGAGGGGGGCGGCAGGCGGACACGAGGGGGTTTGGGAAAAGTTTTTTATGAATGGCGAGCGAGCGGCATCGACACCCGTGGAATGTTGTGAAATTATGACGAAATTAACCGCCGCTGATCTCTATAGATTGCTATAGACTTCATTCATAGGTTAGAATACAATGGACACAAATTATGAATCACCTGACATGTAGATCAACCTAAGCATAGTAAATAGTGAATCATTCTATCCAACATCTTGAGAACCTAACAAATGAGATATAGGAAATAGGCCTTCATTCTTTGGAATTTTTCTGAAATAAAACTCACACAGATTCAATTTTATTTTTACCAGCCTTTATACGTCCCCACCGAGGGGCACGGGTCTCCCTTCAAAACACGAAGGGGATTTAGGCCATAGTCCACCACGCTAGCCTAATGCAGGTTGAGCCATGATAGCCCAGTTGGTACTGCGCCAGACTTGTAATCGGAAGGTTGCGGGTTCAAATCTGGTGCGGGCCTGTACCACTTAAATTCGTCTTTTCGGAATTATGTACAGATTTCTAACTGTCACTTGCTCAACGGTGAAGGAAAACATCGTGCTGAAACCCGCCCACTTACATGATACACTTACACTAGTTTACACTTACACTAGTTTACACTTACACTAGTTTACACTTACACTAGTATCCACTTGGAGTAGGGCGCCGAGTTGAAATAATTTCATAAAACCTGTCATGAATTGCTGATCAATAAGTTTCCGGAGCCTTTTGGGTCGTTCTTGTTGGATTTTCTTCCGCAAGGTAGGTAATGTACTAATATTTCAGTTTTAAAGAGCAGAGCCGGTGTTAAGCAATTTTATTGTACCTGTGTATCATTTAATACACAGGTACAATAAGATTGCTATGATGAATACAACTCGTTATTTGACGGCTATGAACGACCGACGTGTGGTATGTTTACGTGTTTACGTGCGTATAAACTATGAATGCTTGTCACGTAAGGTACTGTTTGCGGAGGGGGTTTTTGAGTCCCCACAATTATATGGCTTCTGGATGACTAATTCAGTTTCCTGGATACGCAGGAATACGCACGTAGACGTAAAAGCAGACACGTTTTACATAAGGACACAACTACACAGGAAAAAACGTTGAAGATGAAGGCTAGCATTGTTGTATTACGATCTAATTTGTTTATGTATTTTATTATTTGATAGAAATTCAGTCTTAACAGTCAGGTTAATCAGACCGTTATCTCTACACTACACAAAGTCTTAACAAACTACTTACTTAACGCAAACGTGTTGGAACAAGCTCTTCTATCTTGTTACCTGATGAAAGCTGAGTCAAACGATGCACAGTATTGTTATCTGATCGCGATAAGCTTCCGACTTTAAGTACGGGAAGCGCTTGAGCTTGACTTCTTTGACAATTTTATTTTATTTAAGGTACTGTGGTACACCTTAATAATTGATCCTTGGCTAAGAGGCACAGTACATAATAATATGACAAATATGATGAAAAATTTAGTTTGTTAACAATTATTAGCAGTATTATGTTCAATATCTGTGGTAATTAAATTATGAGTTTGTGTAGTAAAAAAAACTCGTTTTGCTATTTTATTACAATTTAAATTTTTTAAAAAAATGTATATATTGAAATAAAAAAGAGATACTGTTTTAATACTTATTTTGTACATACAATGACGTCAGTATGTCGCACACGCGTCACTTATTTCTTTTTAAAAAGGTTAGGACAGGATACTGTGGGTGCGATCGTGCATGGCTCACATACATATTAAACGATATGCCGTAGACAACAATGTTACAAACGTACATATATCACGTTTTGTATATACATGCTTTGACCGACGTTGATTTTTGGCCGTGATATAGTCT
This sequence comes from Aproaerema taeniolella, assembly GCA_949987775.1. Lineage (NCBI taxonomy): Eukaryota > Metazoa > Arthropoda > Insecta > Lepidoptera > Gelechiidae > Aproaerema > Aproaerema taeniolella. Next base: position 108,968 of record OX465258.1, on the reverse strand, counting down.
GTGATGAGTGGTGAGGATAAAATTTAGCCAAAGGGTGGAATCTTGTCATCGGCTTTTTGTCAACCCAATCTCTCATTATTTAAGCTGTAAGATTTCAAAATAAAATAAAATAACTCTTAGTACATACATATGTATATCTGGATCGTTTTAGAAAACCTAAAACTTTTTGCTCTTGAACACAATCCAACTCAGGGGCGAAGACGTGATCGAGGATGTAGCAAGCTCACCCATAAGAGCCTATTCACACACTTTAAAGAGATTCAGGTTATATGAGCTCGGAAATACAGACGTAGGCAGAGAATTCCTTTCCTTACCGGTATACAAAATATAGCGGTGATAGCCCAGTTGGTAATGAGCCAGACTTGTAATCCGAAGGTCGTGGGTTCAAATCCTAGTGCGGGCCTGTACCACTAAATTCGTCTTTTCGGATTTATGTACGGATTTCTAATTATCACTTGCTCAACGGTGAAGGAAAACATCGTGATGAAACCTGCCCGTCCAAGAAATCGAAAGACGGGTGGTCCACCAACCCGCATTGGGCCAGGGTGGTGGACTATGGCCTAAATCCCCTTCGTGTTTCGAAGGGAGGCCCGTGCCCCTCGGTGGGGACGTAGCCTGCTCCCTGAAATACATCTTGTAAAAACCACGTATTACGGCCAAACTACTTTTCATTCCAAACTACTTCAATTTCGTTTATTTTACATTGCATTTAAGATAGTTTTTAAGATAAATGTTTGTAATAAATTTAATAATAAAAAAATATTGATATGACCGAGGCTTCAGTAATTGTAATTACATATGCACGGTTCTCTACATTAGGAGTAGATATTCAAGTTCGTAATTTGAAGCTTATCGACAGAAGATAAGACATTTTGATGGTTGCGGGAACCACCAGAACCAATTAAACCGCCTATTAGTACCTTCGAGACAAGGTCACAACTGGAATGAAGCTGACCTCTCAAGAGCGGGTTGCTATGCGAAAAAATGCCTCAGTAATTGTACAGTAATCATGTTATAATGGTAACATGATCACAGTACAGCAAACCAGTGGCACGAGCCCGCGATCGCGGTGACTTCCCGCGCCCGCGACATCACATTTACATGCTCGCCGCATCGTTGCAATTATTATGTACTTAAAAGTTTAAACTTGACGATTTTTTAAAATGTAAGTTATTAAATACCAGTTATGGGCAATCACCTTCAATTTAGTTATGTAAAGCTAACTATAGCTCCACTACTTCATGTACCTTGACTAATAATTTGGTTTATGTCCTTTATATAAGTCTTATCTAAATCTGGTATAATAAATATGAGAATGTGTTCTAGAACCACTGATGCTCTGCCTACCCCATTAGGGATTATGGGCGTGAGCGTATGTATGTAGAATGTGTAATTCAACCTTCTTTCATGTCGAGTACACGAGTTTTTTACACAGGAATAGGTGGAGGGATTGACATTGTACAGCTACATTCCAAGATAATTTTCCATACGAAAGAATTTACGAGCGAAAAGCTTATACACAGGGTTATCTTTTATTCATTGGCATAATTTTTATTCACAAATAAAAAAAGTATGTAAGCAATTAAGAATATGTGTATTTCTTTAAAAAAAAAACATCTTAGCTTCTCGAGGGTGTGACCTACAGAAATTTCACCAGTGATTAATTGTGAAATGATACCATGGAACATCAGCTCACTAAAATGTAAACAATTGTAAACCGTAAAATTGTCTCTCCTTACAACTTCAACAATCATTTGATTGCCTTAGTATGAAAAGTATAACTTGTTCACTTCTATGGAGAAAATCACTTCCACAAGATTCGCTAACTAATATACAGTCACACCAGTCTAAAATGTATAGCAATATGTAAACTCAAAACACTCTGGGAAGAGCTGGCAACAGGCTTATTCTAAGTTTTTCTTTCACTCCCTGTCCAGCTTTAAAGTAATTTAAAAAAAGTATAAAATAGCCTTCCTCAATTATAACTACGAAGGGTGATGTTTACTAACGTAAAAAGTACCTAACAAAAATTACCAATTCATGCTTATAATCTGGATTCGTTCTTCACACGACAAAATAACTATGTATGTACTGTCTTTCCATATCACACTGTAAATTTGTCAGTCATATTGGCCGACACTTAACAGGTGAAATGTGATAAACTCACTTACACTGTCACGGAATTTCACTAAATTTTTAAAGTAAATTAGTTACATGCCAGTTTAGATAACGTCTCAAATGACATTATTTACCATTGATTCTAGAGCAATACTCGCACTTTTCTTCACGCGATGTCTCTTATCCTCTGTTCTGCAATGTCATTAAAGCCCCTCCCCCCCTCATCTGTGGCAACCGGGAGCCGGGCAAAATTCTCTGAGTCAAGGCCTCGGAAAATCGTCCAATTCTATCAAATTTTGTGGAACTATCATTGTTTTAAAAATGTGAAACGTTTATAGAGCAAATAAAAACCACATCTGAAGAGAATGTAATATTCCAGATAACAAGCACTGAGCAAGTTCTTAGGGGATGCGATTTTTTGAGGCAACGCAGCGCCCATTCTTTCGTAAATTTTCCTCTCTCGTAAATTTGGAAGCAGTTATTGTTACCTATAATTCCTATACTATCCATTCACACTTTTGTGTCCTTACGACCCCGATGGAGTGTGATGTAAAAATTACATTGCACCCATAACTTGCTATCGAGTACCAATTACTGTTAGGTACTTACAGTATGCCCATTAAGAGTTGGCGTCAAGCTGGTACGTAAATCCACTAACTTCCACTTTAGTATGAAAAGGTTCACAACATTGACCAAAGCTATGGGAAATAATTAACTTGGAGTTGGATCTATAAGAGCTGTAAGAACGCAAAAACAACTTAAAACAATTTGTCTTCGCTCTTACAGCTCGTGTAAATCCATAATAATTAAATGCAGAACTTGAAAAATGTGTTTTAATCACTTGTTCAATATTATAATTTGAGAAAGTTGTTCAGTTGAGAGGGTTGATTCAGATTCATCATTTTCGCGTCAATTAATATTTTTGTTTATATTTTTTTGCTTCACATCGCAACGAAATACTTTGATGGGATGATCCCATTACTGGATTATGATAGGTTTCTTCTTCCACACGAAAGGAGTTGGGGGAGGAAAAATGGTAGAGTATGATTCGATTATAGTAGAGTTTATAGTTTGTTTATAAGTATAGTAGTTTAACTAGTTTAGTTTGCTCACTTTTTGATTTCGATGACAAAACAGTTCAGAAGAAGACGCTAGGAGTGGGATTCTGATTCTGATCAAAGCATTAAGGAATTAAGAATCTTTTCACATTTTTCGTGTATTCTTCCAGGCTGAAATCCTCATCATCATATTCTTGATTAAACTGCGCCAAAAAATTATTATTTTAAAACATATCCTTATGTTCGTTAATTCTACGTTTTTCTTTAAATAAGCGAAATTTCGACATAAGGGAATAGTAGCATTCGAGTCACTGATAGTAAGCTCGACTCGAAAGTTATTAATGAAACCTTTGACGAAGTCCAAACGATATTTCGATCGACTTAAAATCAGACCGTCAATTTTGACATTAGGCTGTAGCTAGCTGTCATAGACTGGAAGGCCTCGCAAGTCACCCTTTACGATAGTCGGTGGACTCTGTAGACTGTCATCGATTGTGGCCATGGCATTCTTCTAACGGTTACATTCCTCGGTGCGATGCGATTCGCGTCTTAATTTGCAGAGTTAATTTGGTACCAATATTGCTTAAGTTGGTTTTGAAAATGTTCTAATTGAAAGTTCGATTGGAAACCATCGTATTCAAATTATGAACAGTCGCTTGAAGTTGAGACTGACTCTACATTTATCGAGGTATAAGGTGACGCGCCGGCGCCGTGCCGTCTGGTGCGCGGGCGCCGGTGGCGTCTCAGCCGGCTTCACTACACGGAGTACTTACACTTACAGTTCGGTCTCCCTTACACCCGCTAGCGCCACCGCATCAGTCATCACTGCCTATAGCCTCATTCATTTATTACTGGTAACATTACGCGCTACTGCGACGTGGCGTGACGCAAAGTTGCCTTACCTCAATTCGTATTCAAATGCAAAAAAGTAAATATTGCATAATATATTTCATTTCTTTTTTAATTTTTCGTATATCTGTAAAATAGTTTTAGAAAAGAAACCTATTGTTGGTTAAAAAAATATGTTTTAAGTACCTTCCGTGTACATGAATTAGACTCCCTCGCTTAAAGGCAACATCATATATTATATTTTCTTCTATTTTTTTGAGGCATATTAGCATAACCAGTAAAGATTTCAATTCATTGTCAATCTCATTAGTAATCTAGGCCTTCGATAGGAGAGTGAATCAAAGACATACTCTGTCCGCCTCGGCATGCACCTTCATAAGATTGGGGTCTAGCGGCTGCCTGTTACAAATAAAACATCCTATCATGAGCTAAACATTACATAATTAAATATTTATTTATGCACGCGTTGAAGTCTTTTGTATGTTTTGATGTGATGACAGTTTGTCAATAACGGATCAGTAACTAACTTTTCACTGTTCAATACAAGGAAATCAATCTCATAATTTATTTCGAGATGGATCGAACGAGCGGCTGCCCGGTTTTGTTTTTGTGCGTATACCACCTCCACACCGCCGCCGGTCACCTCACGCCACCGCAGCGGCGCGCCACTCGTAACCCCACTATAAGTACCAGTATGGAACTCAGGTTTATAGGCCCCTGCAAGTCTAGATAGCGCAAAGGAGTTTCTGGTAGTTAGAGGGTTTCTGCCTTCGAACAATTTTCTAACGAATAAGCAACTACATACTATCCAGGTTGCTTCACTGCAATAATATGCCCTACAACCCCGTCATGGCCAAACATACCCTGACAAAACTCTAGTAGTCTCTCTAGTAGAAAAAACTGTGTCACAAGAATGTGTAAAGCTGTCACAGGAACGTTTAGCTATGTATACAATTAAGGATATGAGTTTCGGCATACAAATATGGGGGCCATATATACATTTTCAAGTATTTTCAGAAAAAAATGCTGTGAAAGACTAATCACAGGTTTTGCCCTATTGCTTAGGCAGAGATCTAAAAATTACCACTTAGTTCCATCCTACTTAGCAAACCCTTTCGATTTTTCGCTTCTTCTACATTAATGTGTGCAGTAAATGTAGGCAGTCTTCTTAAGTATTATTATTAACGATACCTGTATGCTCATTATAATAGTACCCCGTATTATTACGTATTCTGTGTTGATAGACAGTTGAGGATGGGTACTTAATTTACGTTTTACTTAATATAATATGGATGAAATATAATTTATAATTCTTATGGCCCTCCTAGACCGTTACTTGGTCTGTTGCCTTGAGACCGCTAACTATAAATCATGTTTACTCAAACAAGTATTGGTGGAGGTGGGGTGATCACTGATCACGCCATCCTGTCGATGTCCTGATAACACGGTTTCATAACATCAAACCACCTTCATCTACATTTACCTTTATACAACAACGATTAAGATTCATGCTGCAATACCGATTTAATAAGATGTAATAAATGAGTTTTACATGTGAAAAATAGTTTATATTTTCTAATAGATATTTTGGAAGCGTGTTACCAAACTTCGCACCACATTGTTCACATCACCATTAATGACATTATACCTAGTTATAGCTTTAAAAATTCTTCCATGATTTAGTTCGGTTCTAATGACCTCGAGAAAGGACCATAGTTGGTGAAGGGAAAAGCTACATCCTTTACATGGCCAGAACAATAAAAATGAAGTCGAAGTAATCTCTTGCACCATCTCTTTTAACGTTATCCATTTATTTCAAAAGGTTTTCTAACATTTTCATTGGGTATTACCACAGATATCATATCACTTATGCCAGATACATACGCTAGATACATCATATCAGGTAAATTCCCAGCGTAACTTGGAAAAATCTAAACCTGTGAGTTTCCGATGCGGGCCACTGTCTCGTGCTATCAGTGCTGGCTGTTTGTACCGGTAGTTAACTAGGTGAAGTATTTTGCTTGCGCACGCGCCGATTTTCCAATTACTCAGACGCAGAGCGAGCCACTCGCGTGACTGATGGCCTGATGCATGCCGGCGGAGCATTACAACAGATACTGGTTGTTGGTTCTTTCCAAAATACTGCATCGATGTAATTGTTGTGAAATAAAATTTCAATATTTTTCTCTAGAATGTATGTATATCGTATTTTATTCTCCTCTTACTATCATCGCCTAAGTATCTTTAAGTTCAGCGCTCAAGTCTTATTATTACCCAATAAAGACTATCCTATTAGTTAGCGAGTTAGCGAAATTCAGGGGCTGATTCACCCCATGAACTGAACAACTTTTCCCAAGAAACCCATTTGAAATTCTCGAAAAAAAATTTGGATTCCCCTAAGGCAACCGGCTAGGCTAATAGCTCAAGTTATATGGAGAGGAAAACATTTTTTTTGGGAAAGTTGTTTAGTGTAGTGTGATGGTGCATTTCTCTAACTACCTGCCTAATTGAAAGTCCCATACAGGGCTTTAAGTATCTCTCTTTCAACCTCTCGGGTGGTTAATCAGTCCATGAAACTGAATAACTTTCCCAAGGAACATAGGTCAAAATACGAAAAAAAAAATTGAGTTCCCATACAAACTTCATCAGCATATATCGCATTTTGTATTTTTCGTATTTTGACCTATGTTCCTTGGGAAAGTTATTCAATTTCATGGACTGATTAACCACCCGAGAGGTTGAAAGAGAGATACCTAACGCAGTGTATATCATCGTGTCACAGAAATCTTGTCAGATTTGTGTTAATGTTGAACATTAAGTACCATAAAAAGTTCATGGTAGATAACAATAAGATTTTGTTCGAAACATATTATCACAAAGTTCCCGGGTAAGATGACCAGAAAGCTGAATCAGACTTGCAGGCCTTGAGCACCTTATTCATATCATACCATTAACTTACACAGTTATCGGTATTTCAGTTAACCTGAACAATCACTCTACCGAGTGATTGTTCAGGTTAATAGCTATATATCTACTGATCGCGGTAGCTATTGTCGAAACATCTCGCGCGTCAGAACCAGCGCACACGCATCCTGCCGGGGAAACCCACCCACTGACTTAGTTCAACAACCTTCATGTTTTGATATCTGATGCATTATTTGAACACATCTGTTCTGAAATTAAACAGACTTTATTCATATTTGTGAGAGTTAAAACGTTCATGAAGACTAAAGAGGGATCAAGTTAAACTGAGCAAACCGACAAACAAATAGTATTTTGTAATTATTAGTTTTTGCTAAGCCTTGTTGTAGATCAATAAAATGTTGCTTTGCATTCTCCATTTGTAACGGTTCACTGACCACCACATATAACACAGAATTCAAAAAATGTTTCTGGGTTTACCCGCATTAACTGATGTTTACTTAGCTTTAATGGAATGTTTATTAAAGGTTATACATATATACACAATGTGCATATTACCTTTTATAAACAACTGCTTCAAAGGTCAAGTCTATCCGAAACTTTTCAGCACATAAATTATCTAAACGGTTTTGTGCGTTTTGTGCGTCTGTCATAAATTAGAAAGCCAATTCTGACAATAGACTCATATCTAAATGTTTTTATTTTGAGCCATGTCCTAGTTTATATTAACTAACTTTTAGGTTTATTGAAACCGTTGGATCCGATACCCACGCACGATGTTTCTCTATTCAACACAACACGCGCTTATGACATTTTTGACAGGCAGTCGTATAATACTCGTAAATTTTACAATAACCAACACCACACATTTTATAAGTCCAAAACTTGTTACAATGTGTTTTTATGGTTTTCCCACGATTTTTTGCAGCTAGCTAGAGTGTTTCTTCAATGAGATGATCAGTAGTCACAGTAAATTCTTTTGTGGTCACAATGTAGTATATGTGTTGCATTTAGGTCGAGGCGGCATGCGGCACTCCTTATCCGAATTCATATATTCTGGCTACACATTAACAGAAATGCGGCGTTATGTCTACTGTATACCTTATACATTGCTCTGTTACTGACGTGTTTCCAAATCACAGAGTGAGCAGGTACGTAATGCAAAGCGCTTGTATCAAAGCAATTGCGCCGGCCGCTGAATGCACTAGTACTATCCAAACTTGGTGTTTAACTGGCGTTCGCAACTCCGGACATGCCAGGCATTCATTAAGTCTCCACTGCGTATTATGTATGGCAACTGTTAGTGCATTTGTTCTCTAGATATTCAGTGTAAAGGGTGGAGAAAGGTTGAGGCCTGAGGCCGTGTGTAAGGCTGTGTGTGGACATGACGCACCGGAAGGCCGTGCATGCCGTTGCGCCCGCGCCGCCGCTCTACAAATAAACATAAAGCACACATTGCTGCATGCACCGTTCTAAGTTCATCCTAAAGTCCAACTTGTGTAATAAATAGGGTCGTCCACTCCAAGGTGTTTGACTTCCGGAATGTTTACACATCGAATACAGATCGCAGTTCACAGTATACGTATTAGACAATTGTTTAAAGGGCGAATTTCAACTAGTGTTTCACATAGGTAAGTAATGAAAGTTGGCTTAGCTGCACAAGCTTAGTTGTTATAGTGTAAATAAAGCAGTTTTAATTTTATAAGCTAGCTATTAAAACAATTCATCTGATATAAACCTGACCAAAAGTTCATAAATTTTCTTTCTCGACGTTGCATATCAGCCATATTCATTTAATAACCGTCACATGTTCCAAAGTAAGAAGTATGTTTTACTATTTGATGAGCCTTGAGAAAGCTGTGCCTGAGTCTGTGTGAGATAGTTCGATACGATGTGGCAACCAGCGGGCTCAGCGCACGCACACCCACCGCAGGGCGTGGGCTGGAACCTGTCACAGCCGCCGCCAGCCGGCCTAGGCGCATGCGCCGTGGTCACCAGCACGTTCGCACAATACTGTTATGTCACCGGCGCCCTTCTTCACCCACCACACATCACACGTTACTCCTCACTACATATAGATGCACACCTTGTGTTACTGGGTCATGGCGATGCGCTCTTAAACCATTGAGAAATATGTTACCTACATATATTGGTTGATCAGGGCCAAAAGGGCTGGCCATGGATAGCTTTAGCTAGTTATCGATTAGATAAATTCTCATTAACTAATATATGTGAAATATTTCCAGTAAAACGGCACTTGAGAGTCTTGTGTTGTTCTTAAGAACCACTGCAATTTACTATAACAATAGATGCGATTTACTATGCTGTGAGTAACTTTCATTTCATGACTGTAGTGTCCTGCGTTTTCTAGCCTTTGGCAATACAAAGACCTTGAGATAACAACCTTTGTATAATTCTTGTAGCATTATAACTTATTACGTCTACCAAATCTACGTGACGATTGACAGCTGTGTGCGGAACAATTGAATCACCATAGATACCGGATCATCTCAGCAAGCCCTTTCGAAACCGGTGTAGAAACACATGTGGAGAGATTTTGGACCACCGGCCAGTTGGAACCCTACGTGACACTGCGCACGTGCGCTTTAAGGGACTGCATCACTTCACTATTAAAAACGGGGTACAAATACATTAGAGTGTTATTGGACACGACACTATAATAAGCCGCCAAAGCGGACGCGTAGAATCAAAAGGCTCACTCAACGTTTTGTATAAACAAACACTTGCTCCACTTTACTACTTCTGTGGTTTTACGTTTTCGATATTTTTTTGATACAGAGAAATAAAAAAAGCATCGATTGAAGATAACTTGGTTATAACTTAATATAGTTACAAACCAAAAAAATCCAGCAAAGAAGTTTCTGTAGAAAAGTAATACAGCAAGCATAATTATCATCATTAATTTTTATTAAATATGCATTGTACGAGTATCTATATTATTTTGGAAAATTTGTCTAGAGTCTAGATCTATATTTCAAATATCGTAGTGTTTTTTTCAGTCCTCATAATAAACTTTGCCTTAATTGGGCTTGTTTCTCATCTCAGGTAGATTTACATCTAGTAGGTTATATGAACGTGATGTATCGCCGCGTCGCATTCGAGTCGCCACTACAATGCGGCCAGTTCAGTGTGATTTGTGACTTTATTATAACTCGAGTGGGCTACAGCACAGACATTCGAATTAATAACTGACCCCGATAGCAGCTTCCTGCTTAGACACGGGTTACGAAACTCAGTGTGAGTTTAACATACGAGCATTTTTAAGAAAAAGATTTAGGATGATGCACCACCATGCAAGCGAAGACGTGGTGTATGCACATTAAGTTGGGGATGTTATTTATAAAAATGAGCACTAAACTGAAAAATCAAAATCTGTATTAAGTAAAAAATATTTTTCTCCTCCATACTACCTTTGCGATCAGGTGATTGCCTTATATAGAAGTTGAACACTTTTTGAGAATTTCGTACAGGTTATGAAAAGTAATTCAGTTTAATAGGGAAATTCACGACATAAACCTGGTATTTTAAAGACATCCCAAGTTAGGAGAACAAGTTTTGATGTGTTATACATAAAAATATTATAATGAGATACCCATACGTTGGGAAGATAGTCTTATCTAGGTACCCATACATTATTATTGACGTCACATGTCCACATGTTCTGAGCTACATACGTTTTCGGATTTACCGAATGATTTCCATCTCAGACCGACTGTAACATTAACACTGCTGCTGTATGCAGATGTTGCAACAATAGTTCATTTGCACATGCTCGTTAGTAAAAACATATACGGGTACAGTTAACAGACACGCATATATAGGTATAAACCTGAGTTACACACCACAAGCGCAGTTAAAGTCTTAAAAATTTGCTGATATGTCAACTATCCTCAATTAGTTCTCAAAATTTAAAAGTTACTAATATAAATATTATAACATGACTATTATGTTATGTGGTAATTTACTGAATATATGTTGTGTTTTGTGTTTTTTTTAACTTTTTCTTATTGCTTTGTTGTGTTTTGTTGTGTTATTGGAGTGAATAAAGCTATCAATCAATCAATCTAAACTTTGACGTATCAAACAAAAGGTATCTTATTGTTGCTAGAGAGCTCTTTTAGTCTTAAAAAGCAATTTGTTATTTTAAATGTTTTGTTTACTATTTTTCCGCCCGGTACTTCTTTCCCGTGAAAATTCGGAAAAGTATGTAGCTTATTTCACTCGCTGGCGCTGGTAAGAGAGCTTTCTATTGGTGAATAAAAATTAAAAATTAGTCCAGTAATTTTTGATAGATAAATAAGAAATTTATTTCCAATACACTACACACTTACAAAGAAACAGTAGAGAAAGAGACAATCACAAAAACAACCATAGAATTTAGAACATAATTGAGTTTATTCGTTACAAACATTTCTTTTCTATTTTACATTAATGTAATAAATACATTCAAAATATGAAAGTAGGTAGGTGCTATAGAAGTATGTGATTAACATAATGAATTAATTAATTTATGTACGGAAGTGTGACGTGTAATGTAAACAATGACGCCGCTTCATGTGTTCTCAACCACGTGTTCACAAAATCACGGCTCGCTATAGTTAGCTGCGTGTTTATCTTACCATTTTAGAATTCCATTGCGATTCCAGCGAAACAATTACTCGATGTGTGCAGTGACGTAGAGCGACCCGTGACGCAACGTGACGTTCGCTCGAATAAGGAACAGAAATATAGACACGTCATCTAATAACTGCGCGAGTCTGGCAATAGGTAAGGGTCAGTCTGTTGGCGTCCGGGAAGAGACCTCACTCTATTGTATGAGTCACAACCTTAACAACTTATAACTATTTACAATTCAGTGCATTATGCGTGGTACCTAGTTGGTAGATAACTTGTCATGGAATCATTCGATATGACCGTTTTAAGTCAAACTCGGAGGAATTTTTCTCACTCATTTTTCCAGCTTTAATCGTCTGTCATGTTGATTAAAATATGGAGTCATTCGGGAATTATTTATAGTATTTTCCAAAGTTTGATGCAATTTTAAAAGTTTATCCTAAATACTGATTTCAAAGTTTTTTCTAAATCAAAATAAGGAAACTTAAAGTCAAAAATAAGTTGCTTTATTTAATGGAACATTCAGTTTGTTACTTACAATACTGTGTTAAACGTTCTCGCAAAATTATTAATTGTAATAATATTGCGAAATTTCTCAAGTTACAGCTACGGTTTATCCTCAAAGTGAACTTTACGCCATCAATTATGCATCGGTTTTTCTTTGAATCGTTTTCAGCCGAAATATTTTTTTAGCTAAACCCCTTTCCCCGAAACGCGTCGGTTAAGTTCCCAGGGCAAGCGCGGCGGCGGCGGCGTCTCTAACGAATGCAACAGAAATGCAATTTATCTGCATCCTGACAGTTAGATTACCGTTCACGACTCGCCGACATACCTATCAGCTCCAGAGCCGCAACGGATGCAATTTCCGAAGAAAAGGAACAATGGGCCCAAATTAACATTGTTGATAATCGAAAAATTCTGTATCTTCTAAGAAAAAGTGTAAAGGAAAAATGCATTTGATCAGCGAAGTAGCCGCAGGCGAGAGGGGGAACTGCACTCTTTGTTTTAGGGACACCATTCGTTTTGAAAACACTGGGATATTGCCAGTATAATTATGTATTATATTATGAGTTATGTATGACACGCTTCATTGACAAGAAGACAATTATTTATACAGGACAGTGCAGTGTGTTCTTTTCACTAAATGTAAATGATATTATAAAGATTGAGAGAATTGCGCTAAACCAGGAAGGGATGTTCTCATACTCAGTTTTTAGTTTTATTTCTAGAGTGGGTAGGTCATATGGTCATCCTGGGCGTATGTGGAGCGTGAGTCATGTCGTTCGACGAAAACTGCCCCGCGCCGGCGGCGGCTGGCACCCCTGGTCGGCTCGTCAGGTTTATTACTTTGTGGAAAAGCTTACGGAGAATCATGTGATGGAATCATTGATGACGTCCGTTGTAATGTGCCTATAATAGACGACGGTCAGTTCGAACGCACTTAAGTTGAGCAACAACACTCCAGTTAATTTTTCCTTTATATGTCACAAAATAAAATTAAGTTGTATAGGTAGAATTTTTTGACTAGGAAAGGAAAAACAAACATTAATTACGAGTACCTAATAAAGTGAGAAGAGAGGACGCCTTTGCTCAACAGTGGAACACAAGACTTAAATAATAATTAATAATACCTACTTTATTTAAGGGTAAGTAGGTAGAGTCAAAGCGTGTTTTGTGACTAGATCCTAATCGATCTAGCCTATTTTTTCCCGATGTCGCGTTGCAGAGAAAATAGAACGACACACAGGCTGCGCCACCGACCACACGCATCACTCCGGCGGCGGCGCGGCGTCCGCGCAGCCTTAGTTCCCAGAAAATCACCCTCATGTTCTTTCATCCACTCAGACTATAAATTATGCGTCGGCTAATAGAAGGTACCTCAAATTTAACGTCGGTTTCCTTTGGAAGTTTGAAATACGATATTAAGTTGACGATAACTGCAGACCTCCAAGAATTTTTCTAATTTCATACAATTTCGAAATCTGTGTCGACTTTTTAAATAAATTAATTCAACAGATGTCATAATAACAGGATCATTAATTCTGGATAGTTAATTAATTCTTTTGGAGTCGTCTGTGACTCAGACGTATAAAATATTAAGTACTTACAGTGTTTAGTTTAATAAGTTTTCTGAGTAGCCACGAATAAACTATTGTACTTAATTAATCAAAAAAGAGTCTGTCGAATCCTAGCAAGGATTCCCCAGAAACATACTCTTCAATATTATTATTATGAGTTGTTGTGGGGCAAACCACAGGAAAATAGATGAAGAGCTCAAAACCCAGGCCGAAACCCATTATCGTCGCCGGCGTGACAACAAGCAAATGGCGAGATCGAGATACCCGCGCGCACGCGCCGGCGCCGCACTGCTGCCGCGCCCGCGCGCACACCTGATGCGAGGCGGGCGCACGCGACCCGACCTTGACTCCGACCATCATAATCAACGCTGAGCGTCCACTGCGAGGGTCATATTTGAATAAATCTTAGGCAGAGTATTTGTTGACAGCCTTTTGAGAGCTGAAAAAATGTTTTTCATTAGTTTTCATTTTAGTTCTCATTTGTTTCTTTTATTTTGTAGTAATTATAATTATCGCGGTTAGTTTCACAAGTTTTCGCTTATCTTAATTGCTTAAAACTTATGACTGATGTTGTCAGTGTACCGAAGGTATAAAACCACGATAGCGCGCTGTAAAAATATGACTGGTTACTAATACGCATTAATATCAATCTATTAAGTAACTACTATTGCGCCAATTTACTATTATGGCACGTGCCGAGCTGTGTGTACGCTATAATAAAATAACGTGACCATTATAAATAATGAATTCATACATTTTATAAACCGTAATTCAACGACGGAGATGTTAATTATTAATCCTTTGAATATCAGTGGCAGGTTATTAAAAAGGACAGATAAGAAAAGATTGTATTACATGCCGCTGAGATGCGTAGGTATAGGGGTAATGAATGAGAAGAGTTACTGGAACCAAAGAGCAGAGTCAGACATGACAGCAAAGCTAAGAGCCGAGGGGCAAATCAGGCACGGTGAAAAGATTGTGTAACTTCACTTGTGTGTCGATGACACATTTATATGATTTTATTTATTTATATTTTTCGATGAGGCCATTTTATGTGTTCATGTGGCGAAATTCAGAACTATTTAATTTTCATATACTTGCTGACAACCACCCCGACCAGCAGAGCCACCGCCAACCGAACGTAAAGTTGCAAACTACCTAGCAACTGAAAATTCAGTTAGCGGTGGCGCCACCAGTCAAAGCAGCCGTCATTAGATGTATGAAATTTGAATAGTTCTCAATTTCGCCACCTGAACGGATAAAGTGGCGACCATTTCATCGACACACAACTGTAAGTTACAGAATCGGGGCCCAGGTGATTTGAGTAAGAACGATGTACAGAAAACAGAACTTGATGAATGGACATGTGGCGCATAACCTCAAATGATACTACGTAACGCTTCTATGGGGTTCAACATACCGCGAAACAGATCTATCAAAGCTAAATAAATACTTAACTGTAATATGAACATAAATTATGGACCTAATTAAGCACCAAAACAATAATAACAACAAAGTAATTTGAAACATAAAATTGCTAACCGTGATTAAATCGGGTTATGGTAATCAGAGGTAAAACCGGCCCATGCGAACGATGTGGGGAATTAGATAATTTATATTAATTATACAGGAAACACAGACAGACAGACTTCACTAGCTGTAAATAATAATATTTTATTTAGGGCTGACAACATAGTAGATACCAAACCTACGGCTCGTGTGAACTAAACTCAGAGCAGAGCAAGTGGGCTCTTGCGGCCGCTGGCACGACATCGCTCAATGTAACTCAGGGAAACCACAGCAGGAAATGGGGTTTAAATTGTTAAATTCGACTTAGATATGCGCTACATCTTTCACTGTTACACGTATCACGTAAGAGGGTATATGATTCAGTTATACCGCCTGAGAAATCTAAGAATTGTTAAAAATATATATGAACTAGCTTTGCGCTCGCGTGGACTACAGGTTATATCGTGCCCAACTGTGGGAAAAAATGTAGCCTATGTCCTTTCCCAGGCTCTAATCTATCTCTGTACCATCTAAATAGGTTCAGTAGTAGTCCGTGAAAGACGGACAGACAAACACAGATAGAGTTACTTTCGCATTTATAATATTAGTAAGGAAGTAAGGATTGGGCAAGTTACGCAAAGATTACTCTTCCCATTTGCAATGCAGGTAATGGGGTATTTCACTGGTAGATTTTTGCAAAGCTACTCATTACATTTATTTATCACATAAAACTGTCAAGATCACTTACTTATTTTTGAAGCCCAAATAAACATGAAATTACAATATCAAAAACAAACGTGACAGATTCGCACCGAGGACATTTTATTTTTAAATATGATAAGAGTTTCGAGTTCATATTAAGATTTGATGTGAGATTATAGAAGGCCTCTCAAATGGATTTCAACGGAATTGATTAATCAACCTATGTTTTCCCATGGGTAAAGTTGACCAAGGGAACACCGGACGACGTGCCATGATCCGACAGATAAGCGTGGCAATTTGATAAAAATCACCTCCTCAAGTTAGCGGCAGCCCTGTCGAGTTGGACTCGGGCACGCGTCACAGAAATACCAGCCGCAGCCTGAACAGTGGGGCACTGATGAGGCAGAAGGAAAGAAGACCAGACCGTGGGAAACCTCACACCGTCATACTCACTAACAACCTTAAAAAAAATCCTATTTAGAGGTTCCTTACCTGAGTCTTTTAACATGAGGGTTACATAATTAAAAAACGCTGCAAGTGGGATGCGAGGGTTTTGCTGTATTATGGGCGGAAGGCTGACCACTCTCACCATTATATAACTTGTTACATCTGATAACCCTCGCAATTTGTGTCAAACGTGGCATCAAGTAGTTCGCTAGAACCACTGATGCTCTGTCTACCCCGTTAGGTATTATAGGCGGAGCGTATGCATGTACATAATTAATTTATGAGTCAACCTCTGAATACCTAGCCAAGTTGATAGTTTTTTGTCGATATTATTCTCACGAAGAGATGCTTCTTGACAAAAGTGGACAACATTCATTATGAATCACCGTACAAGTGATAAATTGGCTCGTTACGTCGGTAGATTTTCTGTTGTAAAGACGTCATCGGAGTCGGACTATACATCGCAACGGATCACACGAGGAAAGGAAGTATGCCCTCTTGCCGAAAACTAAAGCATCGCCTATAGATAATACAATCTAAACATCATATAGTAACTTGAGTATTATTCTTACATCTACTGCTAAAGATTGGAAGCCGATTTTAATGAAAAAGTTGCATAAACCGTCAGCTAGTAAATTACTTAAGTTTGTTTGGGTAACTTTAATAAAGAATCCTTTATAAATCAGACCGTGGGAACGAAAGTTAGAAGATGTTAAGCTGTGAAACACTTTGCTTAATGTTGTTACATCGGAAACCCGTTCAGGTGGGTTTTCCGGAGGCTGGGCTGCCCCAACGCTTTCCTGTGGCCTTTCCACCGACACCGGCAGCGCCACACCCCGCAGCCTGCGCCCCGCGCCGGCGCATGCCCATCAAAAAAAATCTAGATAATGGATTAGTATGCTTTAGTTAATAACTTTATTAATTTACTATGTTTACCTGCTCATAACGACTCATCATTGTTTGGGTTTCATATGATGTTTTTTCTTTGATGATTAATGTGCAGATCGCATACTGTAGCTCAATTTTACTTGGTTTATTTAAATGATTACGTAGGTATGTACAAATATGATATTATAGTAACATATGCATTCCACGGTTTTTTCAGTAAATAACTAAAATACAATAGAATGATACTAAATCACCAGTCAGGGTACCAAAGGGCCTGTGGCGCAGTAAGCTGGCAGCAAGCGATGTGGTTACAATGTGACCGCGAGCGCGAGCGGTGCGTCGCACGCGCATACCTCCCGCAACACATTCAATTAAACGAACCGGTTCAGCGCGTGCGCAGCGTCCAGGTAAACAAACACTCGGCAATTTACATGCAAATTATTGGTAAAGGGCTTCCAAGGGACTGTCGTAGTCATAAGTTATTGACCTAAATGTTACTCCTTCATCTGCAATAAGAAGAGCGTGACCGCACTACTTGTACACAAGCTTTAAAAAAGTTAACCAAAATAACTGATCCAAGTAAAAGTTTGCGGAAGAAAAATAATGGCCAAAGCGGCCAGAAGATTAAAGAACCGCTTTTACTTGCATATCATCTATTACTAGAGTAGGGCTCGAGTGTGGGTTTATCCAGAATGGTTGTAGTTCGCGCCGGCGTCGCTGGCTGCTACCGGCCGTTCAACCCCGGTGGGGAAACCGCTCATTTTCTACTTGACCGGCTGCGGGCTGCGGATCGCACCATTGCACCGTACTTCTGTTTACATTAGCTACGGAAGTAACACTTTATTTTGGATCTTGTTAAATCGCTCGCCATGTAAAAGCGGGAAACCACAAACGGTGTTTTGCGCTCCACATCTGAAGTGTAAACAAGTTGTTTTGGTCAAAGACCCCGACGCTTAGTTCTGTTGAACTGGTTGGAATGTAAAACATTTGTTTGTGTCGAATGCATTGTGATCTGGCGTCCAGGAGATGTAAAGAAGTCGTGATAGTACCTGAGAGCTCTGGCGGAGAATGCGAAGGGTTTCCGATGCGTCATTCAATTCAAATGGATCATTTACTTGTAGCTTTTTTAGTACTCACGATAATCAAAGAGGAAATATTTGATTGTTTGTTCGTTTGCATTGAATATGCTCCTAAGCTACAGGACCGATTTGAAAAATTCTTTCACGGTTAGAAAGCTACATTATCCCCGATAGACATAGGCTACATAATTTTCCCGAATTCCCACGGGAACGAAGTCCCAGGCGGAATGCTAGTAGTTTATAAAGTAGCAGTTCACCTTTTCCAGAGTGTTGTATAACGTTTGCTCTCCGTAACATGGAGAGTTTGTTTTCAAAGTTGTTCCAGCTTCTGTCGTAAAGCAGCTGTGTGCTGTGTGCTTGAGTTATATGCAAACTCACAAAAGCGTGTGAGTATGCAGTTAAAACTGGCTGAAATGCGGAGAATGTCCGGAGCGAAGTCTCACGCCCGGCAGCGGCGCGCCCCCCACGCAGCCTCACGGTGGTGGTCTCACGCGAACCAATCAAATCAAATCCATTCATGAACTTGAGAATGTGTGGAATTCGAATGCAAAAACTCATAATAAAAGAAACCTTGAACTAGACTGTAATATGAAGCTAGACTATATTGGTCAGGGACTGTCCAATACATTTCTGCTCTCTGAAATAGCTAAAAAACTATACAAGAATAATGTGATAAAGCATGCAACAATAGGGATGTGTCATGTGGTGAGCTTTTAGATGCCGACGCCGATTTCTAGTGAACGTGCGTAGGTGCTTCAGGGCGGGCGTGTACGGTACGCGGTATGACGGCACACTTGCCAGCACCTGCGATAGATCGCTAATAATGCTACGTACGCGCACGGGAATTTAATCAACTGTAAGGTGGCACACGTGGGAAGGATCCGCATTGAGGCATACGATCCCGGGGCATTATTCACGACGGACATTTTAGCCCGCACTCAACAGGAATATCCGTGAATACAGCGCGTAGGACACTTGTTTACGCTGAATGTAGGTCAAGACGCCTGAACACAAACAAAACGTTAAACAATACGTGTACAGTTAAAAATACCTATTAATACGATTAATGTAATCATATGGATCCAATTCCAAATAGTTTCGGTGTGAGTGTACCGGCACAGAATACTTCACAGTACGGGGTACCGGTAATTACAGCCGATTGAAACACTTTACGTCACTAGGTATGTGTTTTATCGTGCGCTGAAACATAAAGTTGGTCGGTGTCTTACTCAAACATGAGGTAATTCTAATATTTAACTAATGTAGGTAAATCACATTGTCAAAGCGGACTGCAACGACGCGACGTACATATAAAGTTATTTTATAATAGATAGACAAGCTAATCATCTAACTTATTAGATGAGCTGTTAGGTGACTCAACAACAAGTAAAACGTACAGCTTCAGAGAAACCGGATAAGGATGAAGTTATCCAAAAATTTATTTATAGATACCACAATCTAGTCCAGGGGCGAAGATGCGGTCGAGGTTGTAGCAAGCTCACCCAGAAGATGCCTATTCATTCGAACTATAAAAATATTTTTTTTGAAATTGTATAACGTAAATTGTTTTGGGGGAAAAAAATCATATGAACACCTAAAACATTTCGTGAAATACCGATGACATGACTGACTATACATATAATAGCTCAGTCGGTAATAACCTTTCCTACTGATCTGAAGGTTGCGGAATCGATTCCCGACCAACACAAATATTTGAAAATCATATTATAATAGTAACAAACATCTTACTGTGTCTCATAAATAAAGTTTCATTCATTTCATTTCATAGATTCATACATAGTTTTTCGCGTTTATAATATTTCAAACTTTCGTAAGGATTTATTTATATAATAAATTATTTTATCCTTATTTCCTGGCGGTTAGTTAGCTTTGAAGCTCACTGTATAAGAGGAATTTCGGAAAAATTCTGCCGAATAATCGTTACTTCTCGTTTTTTCAGGAGTTTAATTACAAAACGAAGTAGTTAGCGGTTGTGATAATTAATGTAAGTCACGCAATGAACGCACTGACTGACTAATCGGAAAATTCGAGTAAAGTCTCACACGTACTACGTATAATTACGTGTTCATAATATTTATGTACACTAACACTACACCAATAATTTTGCATCATACTGTATCCTTCTTGTTAAAACGCCTTGCTTAATGCCTTTTCATACTGTACTTACTAACTATAATTTAAAGCTATCATATATTATTTTCAATAGCCTGTAAGTATTAATTAATTAATCAAAACACCCAATTCTACCTTTAGTTTGCTTCACATTGTTTTTGATGCGTAGTTTTGTTTTGCATGTTTTAAATTTTAAGTTTTAGTGGTTTTACTTTTTATACAGATTTGCTTATCATGATGTACGTTCACGCTTTTGGCCGTCAATCTGGAACTGCACCTTAGCCGTATTATGTTTAGTATTAAGATTTGATTGTTGGCTGTTGTGTACGTCTTATTAATAATAAAAATAAAAAACGACGAGAAGAAAACAATCCTTAATATCGTTGACTGTGCTCTGTCAAGCTCCATATCATATGGACCTGAAAATATGTTTGTATGCATTTGATTAATTTAAGATATGAACGAATAGCCAAGAAGAGGCGTAAAGATAAAAAACGCTGTCACGTCTGATAATATTTATCGTCGAATTAAATAATGGATTTATTTTAACCTGCATTGTCAAAAATTTTAAATATGGTGCGGTAATTAGATCCTATAGGAAACCCCGTACTATTACTATTAAGTATTTCGTGTATCAAACCAATAGTTTGCGACACTTTACATCAATAACATCATATCAATATCATTCATACAAAAGACATCAACGCGTTTTGTTACTACATGAAATATGTAATTAAAGAACTAACTAAATGAATACTTTGATGACCTCCAAGATAAATTAGGCATGGAGCAGCCAAATGATGTTAGCGCCATTAGGATGCTTTTTTTAATAAACACAAATGAAAATCGTTATCTAATGTAAAAAATATTACCCCAGACAAAAATGCATGCCACTAAAGTCAAAGAAGCGTGGTTATTTATTTACGACACCCCTCCCTGTACCATTGCTTGTCAATCTTCAATCTAAATATATAAAACTTAAAGGTGACCGACTGACATAGTGATCTATCAACGCACAGCCCAAACCACTAGACGGATTGGGCTGAAATTTGGCATGCAGGTAGATGTTATGACGCAGGCATCCGCTAAGAAAGGATTTTGATCAATTCTTTCCCCAAGGGGATGAAATAAGGAATGAAACTTTGTATGAAACTTTGTCAATTTTAAACCGATCGGGCTGAGACTTTGCATGCATAAAGGTACTATGACGTATGACGTAGGCATCCTCTAAGAATGGATTTTGATAAATTCAACCCCTAAAGGGAGATAAATTCCACCCCTAAGGGGATAAAATATAATCTTCTTAGATTTTCGACTGATTGAACTGAAATTAAAGATTGGAGCTACTATGATGAAGACGTTCGCTTAAATTAGATTTTGATAAATTCAACCCCCATGGGGATAAATGGAGGATGTAAATGTATTAGTTTGAACCTATCAGTACCTAATGGAACGAATAAATTAAGACGCACAAAATCATCCGAATTAAGACGAACAAAAAATCCTGAATTACTTACTAATTGATCAACGCCCAGCCCAAACTCTTAGACTTAGAAAGCTGAAGTTTGACAAAAAGGTGTCTTTTATAAAGTAGGCAACCACTTAGAAAGGATTTTTAGAAATTCAACCCCTAAGGGGGTGAAATGGGGGCTCAAAGTTTGTATGGGGAAAAATATTTTTTTGGACATTTTGACTCAAAACTTCGTCAAGATATACCTTAAAGCAAACAAACGGACACGATTTTTCGAAAATCAACCCTAAGGGGTACAAATGAGTTAAATTAAATTAAATTGCAAGGTCCTGAATTACTTACTAATTGGTCAAAGCCCAGCCCAAACCCTTAGACCTAGAAAGCTAACATTTGGCGTAACGGTGTCTCTTATGACGAAGACAAGCATCGAGAAAGAATTTTTCGAAATTTAACCCCTAAGGGGGTGAAATTGAGGTTCAAAGTTTGTATGGGGAAAAGTATTTTTTTGGACATTTTGACTCAAAACTTCGTCAAGATATACCTAGCGGATAATGAACGGACACGTATGTATTTCGCAATTTTTCGAAAATCATTCCCTACCATAAGGGGTATAAATGGGTAGAATTAAATTAAATTTCAAGGTCCTGAATTACTCACTGATTGATCAACGCCCAGCCCAAACCCTTAGACCTAGAAAGCTGAAGTTTGATAAAAAGGTGTCTTTTATAAAGTAGGCAACCGCTAAGAAAGGATTTTTTGAAATTCAACCCATAAAAGGGTGGAATGGGGCTTCAAAGTTTGTATGAAGAAAAAAAAATTTTTGGTCATTTTGGCTCAAAACTTCGTAAAGATATACCTTAAAGCAAATAAACGGACACATTTTTGCGATTTTTCGAAAATCATCCCCTAAGGAAATCATCCTTGGGTTTTGGGTAAAATAAAATTGAAAATGCAAGGTCCTAAATCAGTTACTGATTTATCATCGCCCAGCTGAAGCCATTGGACTTAGCGAACTGAAATTCTACAAAAAGGTATACTTTACATTTAGGCAAGGAATAAGAAAGGATTTTTTGAAATTTGAACCCTGAAATGGCTGTTTAAAGTGTATATAGAGAAAAAACATATTGGACGTACATAAATTACGTATCTTTTAAACAAATTACGAAAATATGTTTTTCAAATTTTTGAAAATATGAAAAAATTCACTGTAGTAGAATATACGACGAAATTAAAAGGAAAACTATCACACACAAGTTTGCCAAAACGTTGTTGGGATTAATAAGAATATATTTACTAATATTAGATCCTTGGTACTACAGAGCTGAGATTTGGTATGGTCATACATATTAAATGCGCTGACAGATCTTAAAAAATAAAATGATGGAAAAAAAAATTCGGGTCTTTCCCATACACGTGAAAACGTGAAAAGTTATTTCTGAAGTAATCATCGGGAAAATTTTTCAATTAGTATAATCGAGGTGCAGCTAGATAGTGGTTATGTTTTTCATATTATCCAAAATGCAAAAAAAAAATCTTTAGTTAGTTATGTATTCAATATTTACTTCAATATTCATTTAATATTTACTGTGGTTAAGTGACTCCTGACAGAGTGTGCAACGGTTTAATTATTTGTGTAGTCATTATGGGGTTACTACAAATTCATATTAGTTGTTGTAAGAGTAGTAACTTTTTTAATGTATATCAATTTGTTATTTATTTGATGATTTTTTTTCTCGCCAATATCATCGAGGGGGGAATCGTAGGATTGATTTTTAAAAGATAGGAGTTTACTAAGATCGATTTTCGATTCAGCACTCCGTTTGTGAAAAATTCATTTCTATAGTAAAATTATTTGTCAAACACAAGTGTCCCTCTACCAACTAAATGGTTGTTTCTAAAAATTTGAAAAAACTCACAGTGATAGAAAAAGGACAACTATCACACATAAGTTGGCCCTTCAAGTTTGCGAATAATAGTCGACCAAATGCCAAGCGTTGTTGGGAATAATAAGAATATATTTACTAATATTAGATCCTTGGTACTACAGAGCTTAAATTTGGTATGGTCATACATATTGATTGCGCTGACAGATCTAAAATATAAAAAATATATAAAAAATAGTTTTATTTCAGGCATGGCTTATTTACGCAGCGAATTTAAGCAATACAGCATTACTCCTAATCCAATTAAGAACCTTAAATACATTGTGCATTTAATATAGATCAATATGGCCCTTTACATTTTGCCTATGCCTATAAATAACGCGTCGAAGGCCGCGCTTCGCGGCGAGCGCGGATTAGCAGCGATCGTACGCGTCTGTCTGTTACGCTTTCACGTCTAAACTACTGAACCAGTTTTGATGAAATTTGGTACAGAGATAGATTAGACCTTGGGAAAGGACATAGGTTTCATTTTATCTCACAACTGGCACGATAACCGTAGTCCACGCGGGCGAAGCCACGGGCGCAAAGCTAGTAAAGAAGTATGAGTTCAATTCAAGTTTCATGGAAGAGTGCTAAATAGCGATTAGGCCAAATTGAGATTATGTACGAGTATGACTAGCATTCAGCCTGAGACTTCGTTCCCGTGACAATATTATGTAGCCTATGTTACTCAGGGATAATGAAGCTTTCTAATGGTGAAAGAATTTTTCAAATCGGTCCAGTAGTTTCGGAGCCTATTCAATGCAAACAAACAAATAATCAAATATTTTTATATTAGTATAAAATAACCTTGCATGTCAAAACAAACTTTGCGTAAAAAGTTAGTTCTAATGAAACAAAATCAAGGAATGGTGTCCACCAAAGAAACGACATTTTTTTTAAATTTTACGATTCAAAATATCTGAAACACTTAGATATAGATAACCTGTATCACTTGCCATGTCCATCAAGATAAACATCACAAACATATTTCTAAACCTAGAGCAAACATTACATTTTTAAATATATTTTAAGAAGTAATGCTATACGCCAAGCTATTTATCAACGCCCTTATCCAGTTTGCATTAAGGATGGTTTTTGTATTACAATTGTATAAATAACTCGATATGCAGTTTTCTGAACAATAAATCGTATGCATAGTCACTTACTCGTAGGTATAGATTATAATCCCGTTATATAATAGTGGTCTACCCGGTTTTTCCTATACCAGTAATCTGAACCACATTTTTTTTTATGTTACAAGATTGCAAGGCTGCCACGGATCCAGTGAGAAAGGGCGAAGGAATACACAATATGTTACATTTTTGATCAGGAAACTGACAGATCGGATGAAAGATTATTGTACGCGAGCGACGTGTTCAGAATTTGACTCTTTCTTTTCCAAGTCACAGAATACTACTTGTGTACTTCTTCTTCTTGTGTACTGTGATATGTAGTCTTCATCGAGATGAGACTACGTTTCACAGACGGTATGGCTGGTCGGAGTGCTGTCAAGTATTCATTTAAAATTACTATTACTAGTAGTAATGGAAAACTTTATTTACTAAAAGTGTACAGAATTATTAACTGACATTGCTCGTGCTTTATACAGTAATAATTTATCTTTAATTTATACGGTAAATTTAATTTTGCTAATATTTATACACATGGGTAACTGACTAATTGTACTAGGTTTGCAAATGTTTTCCACCTCCTGTTTAAACTAGAAAACCTGTAATTGGCTTTACAATTAGACCTAAGCTAGCTATTAATTTTACATGTCTTGTAATTAAGCTGTTGGTTTTGTACAATAAATAAATATATATATTTTTTTTAATAAATAGGTATAACCACCTACATACTTACTATATACGCTTGGCCCATTCAATATATTCAATAACAAAAGCCTTTATCTTTATCAAGTGTCAATCTTTGACGCCTCTGCACAAACTATCCCCGGAAAACTGCCGCCTCTGCTCCTATTAATAAGCTTTTAAGTGGCTCTTCTGAAGTCATTGTGTTTAAATCTATTGACGCAAACAGTTTCACAAATAACGCAGTGTCTAAACGAACCGTTCGCAAGGAACTGCGTGGTAACTTCATGATGAAATAGGCGATTGTATTTCGGCATCCATTCAACATTCCACCCCTTGGTCCTGTCGTTCACAGAAACACTTAATTGTCGGCTCGGCTTTAATTTTTTTGCGAACAAACCGACACCTCGTGATGCGGGTGGTTGTTTGCTTGTTTTTGTCTGCATTGTGGAGCTGTTAGTCATCTGCCAGTGAGACTCGTTGCAACAGGATCTTGAATCGAAATGCTGATAATGGCTACTACCTACTTTTTTGTCATTATAGTACGGTCAACCTCGGGTCATTGCACTTAAGCTCGCATCTTTGCTCTCATAGAGTAAGATGACAGGACAAGACTATATACTTAGCATACATACGCTTATGTGTTTCTACATTTATTATTGGGCTCCAGTTCTTACAGGGCCGTCTTTAACCTACAGGAGGCCATGGGCACATTACGATAATGGGGCCCCTGTGACTTTGACAGAAAATTGCATTGAACACTGAAAATGATTTAAAAAAAATCAGTGTAGGACTATTTAAATGCAATACAAAAGCCTGATTTTCGGGCATACCCTCAGCACTGTACGCTTAACGCTTGCAACAGCGTATAAAGCATATTCTGGTCAGTAATTATAATTATGTACTGGAGACAAGGGGGCCCCCATTGACCGCGGGGCCCAGGTCACTTGCCCAGAGTGCCCAGTGGGAAAGAGGGGCCTGAGTTCTTATTAGCTTCTGCTAGCTTTTTAATTTGTTCACGTACCTATTCATGTTAATAGTAAATACACTAAAAATATATGTTTTTTTTACTTACGATTTAAGCATGTTTTGTGGACCTGTTTAAAACTGTTTTACTAATCACAATATAACACGACTAAGTATTTGACATTTTATCGTTTCTTTTACTGGGACCCTAGTTGGAAATAGCACAGAAAGTAGCCCATTTTAACACGTAAATAATTAATTACATAAAATTAGTTAATGTTTGAAAATAAGCAATTCAGATCTTTTCTTCAGATAAGTGTTGTATACATAAATACATACAGCCCATTAAAGGGAACTCTTGCCCAAAAACAGAAATTCTTGCGTAATAAAGGAAGTTCTAGCACAGTGAAAGGAATTATTGTCCAATTAAATAATATAATATCATTTAAATAAATATACTGTAGCTATACAAACTAAACAGTCATGGTCCTCCATTCATCTTGGATGTTTCCACATTCATGTCGTAAACAAGTGATATATCCTATTAATAAGTACCACAAGATATGTAAACTTTATGTTCACATTACTTTTAGTTGTCTTAAGTCATTAAAGTAGTGCTCACCGGTTACATGCAAATAGTATGCATAAAGTTATAGAGCATAAGAAAGAGAAAATGACTAAGGTTGGCAAACACGGATAGCTGTAGTCCGTGTGACGTGAGTCAAGCGGTGAAATAATCCTGCCCGAGCCGGTAAGTAGGTATACTCAGGTACTTACCTTACTTAATAGGAAAGATGTCTGTTGCTCACACAAACGATCCGATTGACGTATGTGCTGTTAGGTACTACGCCGTCATGTTATGTATGACAAAGAATATGATTTTTACTAGTATCTTGTAGGCAAATCAAATAATTTTAAATAATATACCTGACCACCTAGACTAGAGCAATTCACTAAGAATAGAGGCTGCAGCATCCAGGCACATCCACTTATACTCAAATTAGATCTGTTACAATATGAACGACCGTGAAGCTGCTATGTTTTAGTGTCATTGAAGTCGAATCTGCTATGCAGCATCCTTGTGATAACGCTCCGGTTACATAAGAATAAATAATAACTATTATTTATTGTTATGCCGGTTATAGATAAAACTTTTCAGATTTTTTTCCTATAAAGTTTTTTATAAACTTGTCTAAAAGCATTTTAATAAATCATACTTACACCTTTGTTGATCTTATTTTAGAGAACATTTATACAAATATAAGTATACACCTCTTAAGATGAGTTAGCTTGCTCTTACTAGATCAGACGGAGATCCCAGGGCCGTCAGACCTTACTTATTTTCTCATAAACCAAATGTGTGGGAAATAGTAGTGCTAGTACGTACTAGTAACGTATGAATACCAGCTTCAGCTTCCAGGTTCTGAAGATACTTCCAAAAATTACTCACTTGTCTTGAAGTCTGGCTGCTGATATCTTATAGAATATAATTCATCAATATTAAAATCAATGATCAACGCCGCCAGATTACTCTCCGTCAGCTGTAATTTCTGCCAGACGCTTTACAGTTCGCAAGTAAATTATGCAATTGTACCTACAATCTGAGCCGTGATTTTTGTACCTATATGATGTTCAGGGAACTATAACAATACTTTTTATAGCACCTAGACTTCAAGACAAGTAAATAATTATTAGAAGTACCTTCAGAACCTGGTAGCTGAAATTGGCCGTCGGCCCAGGCTAACTGGTATTCATATGTTAATAGTCCATATTAACACTACTCTTTCCCATACTTTTGGTTAATGAGAAAATAAGTAAGCTCTAGCGGCTCTGGGATCTTGGTCTATTGGCATGAATGAATTCATCTTCCGTCAACTTGTCACTCAATGGGAGCCGAACCGAGCGGTCCCTTTAGCTTCTTAAAAGAGCTACTAAGTTTGTGACAATGAAGTTCCTGGGTAGTTGTTGTTTCGATGAAAAAAACCTTTTTTTTATATTCCGAGTAACGCGTTGACACACTAAGCGCCGGCGCTGCACCATCAATCGTAAATCTCCTCAAACATTGACTGCATTGTCCTCACACCATTCATTTCCTCGATAACAGTAAGTATCCGTCTCCTATACAAATTTTTTACGGTAATATTCCTGTCGGTTTTTTTTCTGTCAACCACAATATTTGTAGTTTAACCTTTCTTCAATTACTCATTAAGGTTAGATATACCATCTACCTTATACTACAGCAAGCTAATGTCATACAACATATCATATCATATCATAACGATTATAGGTACGAGTATGTAGAAACGCCAGCCATACGTGTCTTAATTCCACATACTCGTAAGCTACTAAAACCACTTATATTATTACTAGGTACCGTAAGCGTACCATTGCTTGTATACTTACTCGTACTATATGTATATGCTTTCTATTAATAACTAGCTTTTCGCCCGGGACTTCGTTCCCGTGGGAATTTCCCCGTCAATTTTCCAATGTTTTTAATAGTTATTCTGCTATTCGGGACGGAGAGAAATACAACAAATCAAAAACCATGGAAATCGGTCCAGCCGTTCTCGAGTTATAAGTGTTGTAACAAACACGACTTTCTTTTATATATGTTATGGACCAAGTGATAAATTGGGCATTATTCATAATGACCGGGCATTATGAAAAATGCCCAATATGAGAGGGCAATTTGATAATAATTAATCAAATAATCAAATTGACCGGGCATTATACATAATGCCCATCACCTTTTGGGCAGAGTAATACAAACATATTTAATTGATATTTTTTAAATCATTATAGTCATTTAACTTCAAATAAACTAAATGTTAAACAATTTAAATAATCAGACTCATTATTCGGATTAAGTAGCAAGGTAAAAGGCGAGGCCGAAGGCCGAGCTCCGCATAGGGCGAAGCCCGGAGCGTCCCCCTCCCCCAATCCAAGATGGCTGCCATGCGAGTTAAGATTTTAACGGTGAGGTGAGGTCGCACACTGAGCCCAACTCCGCGTAGGGCGAAGCCTGGAGCATCAACCCCCTCAATTCAAGATGGCGGCCATACAAGATTAGATTCTGTAGGTGAGGCGAGGCCGTAGGCCGAGGCGAGCTGCGTTTAGGGTTAGGCCGAAGTCCAAACTCCGCGTAGGGCGACGACCAGAGCGTCCCCCCCAATTCAAGATGGCCGCCATACAAGTTTAGATACTTTTTATTATAAGATGGGTTAACTCTTGACCCCAATCTTGACCATAAGGTCAAAGATGAGGTCGACGATGGAGCGAGTTAACCAAGAAAATGCCTGTAAAGGCACTGGTACTCCCACGCACCGACGGAACACAGCAAGCTGTTTGGCGTCGGACTTCGGTAGGAGGGTGGTCGCGAACCAGACGGCCCTTTACAGAGCCTACCACACCGCATGAGACCATAGGACGACACCTCAGATTCAGAAAAAAATGAAGTGTCGTTGCCTGGGATGGATTACTAGGAGGCAGGTCTCATTTGTGTTTCCTTAGTCGCCTCTTACGACACCCACGGAAAGAGATGGGGTGGTGTTATTCTCAACCGATCACCACACGGTTACTAAATACTAAAGGTGGGGTGAGGCCGTATGCCGAGGAAAGCTGCGTATAGGGCGAGGCCGAAGGCCGAGCTCTGCGTAGGGCGAAGCCCGAAGCGTCACCAAGAAGCGTCTTACCCGCCGACTGCCTTCCGAAAATTTCATATCCGCCAACGATTTTAGTTGGGGGAATCGTTACGAGAAGGGCAAACCCCGGAGCGTCGCGATTCCCCGCACAAAAAATCCAAGAAGGCGGATATTAAATTTTCGGACATGCCGACATGGGTATCATTTGATAGATTGTCGGGAATGCTGATTCCGAAAATGTCGTTCATTTTGATATCCAAGATGGCGGTCGTTTACATTTTTGAAAAAACTGATATGTGTGTCGTTTAATAGGTTTTCAGGGGTGCTAATTCCGTAAACGACAACCATTTTGAAATACAAGATGGCGGACATGCATTTTTTGTAAAAATCCGTCATGGATGTCGTTTTAGATTTTGAAATCTAAGATGGCGGTCGTGAAAAAATAACGAAAACTTTTATAAATTGCAACGAGGGCACTTCCCTCCCCGCACCGTATCCCTCCCCGCACTTCCCTCCCCGCACCGCATCAAACTTAGCTTTATTACCAAATTGCCCAATTGTCACGTAGCAATATAATAATGACCGGGCAATACGATAAATAATGAAGTTTAGATAGTAATTAATCACTTTGCCCGATAGAGCTAAACATTATGAATAATGCCCGGGCATTATTCATAATGCCCGCATTAATCACTTGGTCCATAACATATATATAGATGAGTAGGTATGCATGTTTACGAGTATGTATATAGGTATATCTACAACGGAAAAGCCAAATTAAAAAAGTTCGTAATCATAACTTTTCTACCATAATTCTTATCACAAAAAGATAAATAAAAAACAAACAAATCTTTGAGTAGGTAAATGAAGTTATCTTTTAAAATGGACAATGACTACACAAGAATAGTGGAAAATACTGGAAGACAGGCTTGTGCCAGCTTGTAATAAAGTGTTATACTGGGTGAAAACGAACCTCCTAGCTATATTCAAAATCCTGAACCAGTATCACTCAAAAAAATACATTTATGAAAAAAAAAATTTTTTCAGTGGGAATAGTTCATTTTTTGCCTAAACGTAGACATTAATCCTACACCAGGCACGCGAGGGGTGCGGGTGCGCCCGAGTGGTGTCTATGTTTAGGAAAAAAAAATCCCCCCCCCGAAAAATAAAAAACAAAATAATAAAAAGGTGTTCAGTAAGTGACACTGGTTCAGGATTTTCAATAAAGCTAGGAGGTTCTTTTTCAACCTGTATATCTCAATGTATAAAATTGCTGTCCTGACTCAATGTCTCATCAACGCCCAGACCCGTCTAGTTACCCTAGAAAACTGAGGCCCAAAGGTTCTTTTTATAATGTAGGCAAAAAACAAGAATGTCCATTGATTCCAAAAGTGGTCCAGGTGGACCCTCAGGGGTCCACGAGAAACTCGACGGGGGTCTACGTTGGCGTAACAAAAAAATAGGGGCTCACAATTCGTAAGCGGGGATCTACGAAAATTTATCTGATTTCAATAGTGAAGCACTAAAATTATTTATTTTTTAAATAAAATAAGTGAGAATTGATTGGTTCCTTATGCTCTGAGAAGATGTCAAAAGAGTAAAGTTGGATGGAATCACTTTTTTGATCGGCCAACATCCACTCATAGAACAATAAATTAACCAATCAGTTCTCACTTTTTTTTCGAAAACTGTTTATTCGTGGTTGGAACTCAGCCGCAACGCAAGTAGTTAGATTTAATCTTCACATTTTTGTTGAGTTTTGGGAATATGGTAAAAATGTAGCTGCAGGGGGTCCACCGGAACCAGTAAAATTTTGAAAGTGGTCTATGAGAAAAAAAAGTTTGGGAACCTCTGCTCTAGTCATATAGGTACTAAGATGGGTAAATACTTATTGATCTTGTAGTCAAAACAAAATATTGTAAAAGGCTTGAAATATCAAAACATACTAAAAATATAACGGTGAGATACAAAGAGGTAATCCTTTAGATATACCTACCTAAGGTTCATCGTAAGTTAACTACTTTCCACAAGGAACATAGGTCGAAGTATTAAAAAAAATTGCTTCACCATACAACTTGTGTGGTCAGATGATAGGCTTAGTTGGGAAAGTCGTAAAACTTGTGTGTAGGTGTTCCTAAGAAAAAGTCCCATATAGTAACGAAGTGTGATGAAAAGTCAAGATGTCAATAATGATTGTTTCTCCTACATATTTAGCTAGAGAACTAATACGTTCTATAGCTAAGAAAATTAAGTTACAGTCAAAATGTTGGATCCGGTACTCAAGAAGGATGTGTGAGAGGATGTGGCTCCACAACCAGACCGTAAGTATTGACGTAGATGCGTGTTTATTATTCTGTGGCACGGAAAGAGGGGGGAGGCTTCTACTTACTATCACTGACGTTCGACGTTGCACAACGTTGTGCCATCGATTAATGGAACACAACATACTTACATCACATTACATACGCTCACACCTGTAATCCCATACAGGGTAGGCAGAGCATCAGTGGTTCAGAAACATTTCATGCCACGTTTGACAAAAATTCTGAGGTTTATTAGATGAAAACATGATGTATAGTGGTGAGAGATACACATAACATAACTATCGATTTTTTACTGTACCTAATCACTAATCTCATAATCAAAATAAGGAAACGAATGAATCATAATTCTTGTTAACGTAAGATATTATGTTACTAAGTATTTTAATCGTCATGCTTAGTGCACAAAAAGCTATAGGGGCTTTGACCCTGTCTATTAACTAAGATAATGTGATGAAATATGTTTAAAAAATAAGTACTTACCTAAAAACATCAAAGTAATTTCCAAGGATTTCTCTGGACCAGAATATCATTCAAAGGCAATTCAAAGGCAAGGAATTTATTCAAATGTCTGGAGATGAATATTTGAGCTTACCAAGTTTGGTGAAATATCAAAATTGCATGGGCCACGTAATAAGTATACAGGGCTTTAGGTAAATCTCTTTCAACCTTTCGGGTGCTAAATCAAAAAATACGAAAAAAATTTTGGTCTCCCATACAAAATGCGACGTAGTTTGTATGGGAACTCAAAAATATTTTTTTTCGTATTTTGACCTATGTTTCTTGGAAAGTTGTTAAGTTTCATGGACTGATTAACCACCCGAGAGGTTGAAAGAGATTTAAGTACCTAAAGCCCTGTATATAATTCCATGGAGAATCCAATTAACAGTAATGTCAGAAAACACTCGAAAAAGTACAATTGGTAAGAAAATAGAACTGATGAAAATTAGATAACAACGTATGGCATAAGATGACCGACATGTCCGTGTAAGTGTAGAGCAGAGTACGGTCAAGAACAGGCGCCGTGCGCAGGCGCAGGGAGCCGGTGCACATCCGCAGTGAAAGTAAGATACAGTTACTGTAGTGAATACCCACACGGATGCCGGCGGGTCCGCCACGGAGCTCGTGTCACGTGCTCAAGCCCGTTTTGGCGTAATCAAATCGTGGGTCAAGGTCACACGCCTTTCTGGCACTAGTGAAAGTGATACAGTTATAAACTACATATATCCTATTTGCCTACTGGAGTGCCTCAGCTTACGCGATACGATGTATTTTTCGTAGATAAGTCCCTAATTGGTTAACAACCAACCTCGAATCAAATCAGATACCCGGTACTGGTTCAACTCACCGCCGGGACGATGG
This sequence comes from Aproaerema taeniolella, assembly GCA_949987775.1. NCBI lineage: Eukaryota > Metazoa > Arthropoda > Insecta > Lepidoptera > Gelechiidae > Aproaerema > Aproaerema taeniolella. The sequence continues at coordinate 75,050 of OX465258.1, read as the reverse complement.
GTAAAACCCGAGATCGCACAGCATCCTGCAGTCAACGCGACGCAGGCAGTTCAATCTGTCTGTTATCTGACGTGACGTTTGGACGAGCAAATGCCCTCATTCTCTTTTATTTCTCAACCATCTGCCTGGCTTAAATGCAGAGGGACATTGAAGAGATCCTCTTCTGGACGAACATAACTTATTATCACTAATAGCACGAACGGAGAACAAAGATATGTATTCTATTCTTTAGTTCTATCTAGGCGAAAATAACAAGGTCGTGAATCCATTTTCGGCACCACGTAAAGTCGACCACGGGATTCATGTTTTATTTACTGCGATCACCAACTTGCCAGTCAAGCAAGACAATTGCTATATTTGCTCCCAAACCGTCTGGGAAGGCTATTCCCAACAGTGGGACTTTACGGGGAGTTAAGTGATAATTATAGTTCCAATAGTTTAACAATAGATTATTGTGGTCACAGATGACTTTACTGGTTTTTGTGTGATGGCTAGTCATGGTCGAGCTAATACACAGACATTACGTAAAAGCGTAAACAAATCTTTATACCTATTTCTCGGTGCTGTGGAGATAAGGTTCCTACGTCGGTGCTAAAGTAAATACAGGGCTGTATAAAGCTTGAAGCCCGAACATGTGTGGACCATTTCATCAAATGCGAAGCTGCGGTGGAAAGACTGCGTGTTTATGAAATAAAGATTTCGTTAGATTTAATTCGTTGGTTTAAAATAAATCGTTCCGTGATTAAGTTGATTTTAAACGTCATTAATAAACATGTAAGTAGTATTATTTTATCAAGTAAATAATAAAACTTTAAAGTAAGGGCGTGTTGATAGTGATTTAACAGCAAACTCAATAATTTACTTTTTATGCACTGAAATGAAATTGAGTGTGGCTACTTAAACTTCAGCTAGATTCTATTAGCATCAGAGAACGCTCAGTATTTTGACGTCGGTTTACAGAATTACGGCCTTACCTACTAATATTTTTTACACATTGTGTAGTACCTATACTTAATTTTATAACGACAGAAAACTTATGAAAAAGTGTGGTTGTGCATAATTTATGTATTATTAGTGAGACCATAAAAGTATAAATAGAGCGGGACCCATTCGTAAGAAAGTCTTCAAATAACGATTTTCGTGGGACTCACCTCCGCCATACGAAGTACTGGTATGTACTTATTTGGCATGTTTTCCTGAACTCAAAAAGTGCGGTAGTCATTTTCTGAGGGTATGGAGGGGGTAGCTATGACGTATCAAAGATGGCGGCCGGTCCTATTTTATTTACGCTATATTTAGATAACTACTGGGCAGATTTACTTAAATAGGGTCTCAAATGAAAGATAATTTAATATACATTGTTTTATTCTCAAGATGCATTAGTGTAAAGCTAGTAACAAAATAAATATTTTCAAAAAACGACATTTTGTAAAATTAAACTTTTTTTTACTGTGTGAAAAGAACAGAAACCATTATGGTTACAGTAATTTAGCTTATTATAAAAAATAGCTACACTTATCAGCATTCTAATGAATCTAAAAACGTTTAAATCGAGCTGTAAACAACGGAACTGCAGTCGTGTAAGTGAGCGTGGGTAGCGCCGAACTGACTACGGTACTTGGATTTTGGTACGAATAATCTTGAAAATAACGTGATAAAACGAGTAGAATCACAGCAAAATGAAAAAGTATTATGAACAGGCATATTTTTTTTTTAACAGGCATCATTTTTTTTGTCAAAAAATTTTCTTCATTAAATAATGATTAAAAAAATTCGTAAAAAAAACGAAAAAATTCGTTCGTAAAAATTTACGAACTATTTTCAAAAGTTCTCGTAACAAAAATAACGTTTCGTATCATATCGAAATAAAACTCTTCATACTTGCACGTTCTTGCGTTATATTTCAAAACAAAGGACTCAATGGTACTGGTC